>OZ010789.1:92097983-93471383 GCA_963932465.1 Maratus speciosus | reverse complement strand
TGAGATTTTTTGTCGTAGTACATGCGTTGTATATTTAACATTAAATAGCACAGCATAATTTTTTTTATTTTATGTCCACCATGGGACTTTATACACAAATTCAAAAAAATGTGCGGCATAAATCCCGGAATTACCCTATGTGTTCAAAGTATGTGTTACCATACTTTGAAAGACTTTTAAATAAGAAATATTTGCAGCGATTTTTCTTGTGTAAAGGAAAAGGGAACTCATATTTGGAATTGGAAAAAATGTCTTTGAAAAAAAGAAAAAAAAAAAGGAAACTCGAGTACAGCATATTTTTAACATTTTCCAACATAGTAAGTGAAAAGTATTTATGAATTGCGCTTGTCTGTCTGTCTGTCTTCTACAAGTGCTCTAAATCTCGTAAATATACTCGGATTACTATGAAATTGAAATATGTTATTGGGGTTTACTGTGGCATTTTTGGTATTGAAAATTAAGTGTGTAGCAGTGACTGATATGTTTGCAGGGACACTCAAAAGAATTATGTACTTTACCTTCTATGGGAAAAAATCGTTTGCAGTGTATTTTAAGGTTATTCTGAAATCCAAAAGGGCAACTTTATGACATAAGCTTTAATTTATATTTGTTCGGAAATGTATAAAACAGCAGGTGTTGTTGTTCAGAAACTATGTAATCGAGCTGCTTTTCTTTTTCGTTTTTTTTTTTTTTTTTTTTTTTTTTTTTTTTTGCAAACGCAATATACCTTTCAGACAATATTGTCAAAGTTGGCATTTTGAACCGAATTTCCGCGCAAAAGAAGAATAACCACTCAGGGAAGGTGAAAAACATCTTTGTCACTTGATCAAAATAACTTATAACTCAATTGGTAATTTATTTATCAGAAAACGGAAAACACAGTACGATTCTAAATCGCTTCCATAGTCAGGCCTTCCAATTCTATATCTTTCCCTTAAAAAATGAATTTGTAAATATGTCAAAACGTTTTGCGCTTGTTGAGCAGAGCAGTTGAGAACAGCTTTAATGATGTTACGCTATTTTAAGAACATTGAAATTGATATATGTCACTGAGATGCAGTACGAAGCGCTTGCTGCCGATTAGATGTGCAATAGATTTTATTTTACATTTGCAGTGAGATACAAAAGAATTTAGGTTCAGTACTCTTTATGAACAATAATTGCTGGAAGTGCGTTTACAGTTGGGGTGCGCGTTTTCAAATTTAGCTATATTTTGCATAGTACTTGGTGCGTATAAATTTTATAGATCCTATAGGGTTGTACAAATTATCGCATGTGCATTTCCATTTATTGACGGAAATTGTTGAATTTTCAACTATGCCTGAACTAACTTTTAGTATACCTATGTAATACACCTAAAAATCGATTAATACAGATCTGCACAAAAAGATTCCGATACTTTTCCGACTATTAATGGTAATTGCAGAAATTGGGTTATCGAATGTCTTGTGCATTTTCCAAATTGTTCAGTTAAACATATTCTTTCAACTTTTTAATCGGGAAAGTTTTATTCCAGTTTTCTGAATGTGTTGTACAACGTGTTTCATAAAGCATGCTCCACGCATGGTTTGTCAGTCTGATTATTTCAAGTATTTTTAGTAGCGTATATCCAAAAGTCCCATTTTTTTCGACAAGTTTCAGTACAAAATCTAAATTTTGGTGAAAAAGAGCCACACTTTCGCTACATACCGAAACTGTAGCACTATGTCTTAGAGTTTTGCCTGCAAAAGCAAAAGTATGTTGTCACCATTATCACCGAATAATAATTTTCACCTTATTTATGATCAAAATTCTTCATTTAAATAAGTCGATGATTACTATTCGGAAATAGTGTTACTCTCTGAACCGATCAGCTGCCTTGCGTGCACGTGCGGCACTAAGTTTTTATGGATGTATCATAATTCATGCATATATCATAACGCATTGTGTTGTGTTTCTTACATACTGTCATTGTTAAACTATGTTACAATATTTGCGACAATAAAGCTTTTATCAATAACAAGGAATGTTCTGTAAAAACTGTTTTGTAATAATAACAGTTAAAACAACACTGTTAAACATTTTGCAGCATTCTGGCAGGTCATTCGACCGTTTTTTGAAAAAACGGTTTCATAACCATAATTTAACTATATTCTCGCCATAAAATGGCCAATAATATGGTCAGAATAGTGTTAAATTACGGTGACTTTGACCGTTTTCGGAAAAAACGGTCAAATGACCTGCCAGAATGCTGCAAATTTTTAACAGTGAAGATAAGCACATAAATAAAATTTATTTAGGGAATGCTGCATGTATATAAAGCCCAAAAGACTATAAGCATTTAATAATATTATTATTAGTTTAGTTTATAATTCTTTTAATATTTGCACTCATTTTTTCAAGAGCATTTTTTGCCTTTTTCTTCTTTCAAAGTGTATTTGTATTTGATTTTATAAAATGTTTTTACACCTTAATCTTAATCGAAAATAATATTCATAATATGGTTTCGCTAAAGTAGTTTTTCCATTTTAATTTAGCAGTACACTTGGTGGATGTTTTTAAGCAAAAAGCAACCACATATTTCATTCAGTGCTTATATTAGTATAATTGTGCTTTGATAAAAATCTTGATTAAAAAAATCAGACTTCAGATGCTTTAGTCTAATGATATCAGCGCGTGTTAGTTTTACGTTTATGATATTGTTTAAATTTCTCTGCAATATTACCTCTTTAAAAGAAATAACTTTATCGATTAATCAAGTTTTTCCCGAATTCCCCATGAATAGATGAAGTCCTAAACAAATGTTATCCACCCCTTTCTTATAATGTAAGGGTTTATGAAGGAGAGTACATGTTTACAGCCAGAAACATTTCAAATCGAATGCCTTATTATCGGTTAATGCTTACCAAAACTTGATAATTGGCTTCACGAACATTGCAGTCTGATGGCGAAGCTCGATAGGAAGAGGGTACTGGAAATACCGCTTCAAACACAATGAACACCAAAATTAAAATAGCACTTTTCGTATGGTAGAAAATCAAAATTTCCTTATCTTGTTAGCTTTTTATAACCTAGGGAAAATTGACAACAGTCAACAATTAATAGTTGAAACTACTGTATTAACTCGAATATTTCAGCAGTGGTGCAGTTACTATAGGCAATTTGTTTTCATTTGCCCATTTAGTTGAACTTTTGGGAAGTCAAAGGGAAATCAGTTCCTACAGACTCGCATAATTCGTGCTGTACCGAAATTGTTCTTTAGTTATATGACACACATATTTTTTCCATAATTGACTTTTATTACTTTCTTATACCTTTACAAGAAGAAAGTAGTGGATTCGTGAAAATTTTCAAATTCCGGTTTTCGACGGATTTACACGTTGTAGGGGTCAGAGATCCCGAAAAACATGTTTTTACAAAATGTCTGTCTGTGAGTCTACCTGTCTGTCTGTCTGTATATGACACAAATTTATGGGCGCTTTATCTAAAGAACTAATGATAGGAATTTATTAAAACTTTAGATTCAGTTAATCCCTGATATAAGTTGGTGTTGATTACTTCTTAATGTAAATAGTCCAGCAGGTAGCGCTGCTGTGCTACCTTTTCCACGTTTTCTGCGATAGTTATATCTCAAGAACTAATGCACGGATTTTAAAAAACTTCATATTCATTTAGTCCTTTATATAATTTGGTGCAGACTACTTTTTAGTGTAAATGGCGCAACAGGTGGCGCTGTTGTGGAGAATTTTTTACGATTTCCGCAATATAGCTCTACTCAAAAATTCACGTATTTTCATGAAACTTCAGATTCAGATAGTCCTTGATATAATTTGGTGCTTATTACTTTTTAGTGTAAATCGTCCAACGGGTAGCGTTGCTATACTGCATTATTCACAATTATCTCAATAGCTCCATCTCAAGAACTAATGCACTAATTTTCATCAAACTTCAGATTCAGTTAGTCCCTAATATAAATTGGCGCTGTGTAGTTTTTGTGTAAATCGACCAACAGGTGACGCTGTTATGGAGAATTTTTTTACGATTTCTCCAATAGCTCTATCTCAAAATCTGCAATGAAACTTCAAATTCTGTTAGACGTTGGCATAAGTTGTTGCTGATTAGGTTTTTATGTAAATCCCCCAGCAGATAGAGCTGCTATGCTGCAGGGGATATATATTTTCAGGATTTACATGATTCTAGCGATATTCATATCACAAGAACTAATGCACGGAATTTCATATTGCTAAAATTCTTCTGATTGTCACTTAATTTTACACTGTGATAAAGAATTTTGCAGTATCAATACGTATGAGATATAAGAAAGTTTTGAGATTGCCATATATGACTAGATTTTTATTAAAGCTATAAAAGTTACTTATTGGAATACATTAATTATTATATACTAGACAAAAATAATCATAGGTAAGTATACAAACACAGATGTCTGGGTAGGGAATGTGAAAATAGTTTTCCAAGAAATTAAATATAAACAGTAGAATAGGATAGTTGTGAATGTCGTCATTGAATCAACCGTTTAATTATATCCACTTTGGGGTTAGGCCCCGCCTATCTCATTACCCATTGGTCCTGGGATGTTTGCTCACTGGACCCCGGTTATATAAGACCGGTTTATCTCCGTTTGGTTCATTCTATCCTCGACCGCTGACGAGTGCTGTTGCCTCTCTTGGGAAACCCGTTCAGTAAAAAGTTTTTTTCAGAACTTTAATTTACGTCCAAGCTGTTACGGGGACACGCAGCGGGTGACAAACTGCTAGCATTGGTCACAAAATTCTCACCACGGTTTTATAGTTGAGTTTTAAGTTTTAGATTTAAATTTAACTTATTCCTATTTTAGATCCAGGCAGAAGCCGAAATACTTGTTTATCTGTCGTTGTGGACCAGTTATGGTGTATTAAAGAATCTTTTTCAAGACTGAAACATCTGCGTGCACCCTGGCAAATTTTGACGGCTCTGGTATTAGACAATTGCCAGTCTAAATTAGTGAGATATGTGGCCGCCTTTTTCTTATAGTTTTCAGATTAATGTTAGTTGGGCCTCTGGCTACCTTATGCTTTGCCTTTTCCGTGCTCTTTGGTACCTTACTGCTTTTACATTCTTCGTTTTTTACCTACGCCAGTTGATAGAATGACATAGAAGAGTAGGGCAACCAAATGTAGTTGGATGCTCTATGCGCCTTACTACGGAAGGTTATATCTAACCTCGTTCTTCCAACTCTGGAATGGGCTTTTGGACTACACCAGAGTTCTCAAAATTATACTTTTAGACCTTGCTTTGTTTCAAAATGTTATTTTTATGTTTTTACTAATGTTCGTTGGAGGTTACGCGTGGCGGTTCACGCTGCGTTGGCACTCCTTGAGCACCGCGATGTCATGCCATGTCAACCGTGTAGGTCACAAACAAACTATTGCTATGGAGTCATAATAAATAAGACAAATGTGACTGATGTCTGGCATAAACACGAAGATCGCGTACTATGGTTGCTACGGTGATATCAGCAAATTGCAGCTTTAAAAAATTCAAAAATTATAATCATTTATTAAAATTCTCTTTATACGGTTTATTTATACATAAAATATACGCATGTTATGGTGTAACGGATTAGACCTTTAAATAACATGTAGATCCAATTAAGATTTTTGCATTGCAATCTTTGAGATTATTTGCTGGTATGTTTTTACGTTATTTTTTATTAACTGCCATTTTTTTTTATCAAAGAATGCGTTCATGCACTGTATCAAAATTCTGTTAAAAAACCTTTAGAATGATGCCTTATGCATTGTTATGCGTTTTGTATGTGCATGGAATAAAAGATATTTCATCAGAGTACATATATGATATAATAGTTTGTTATTACGGTTATTATAGTTATTAATTGGATTTATTACAATACCTATGACATATAAGCAACGTATTTTCCTTGTGTTCTTTTTATGTTTAGAGATATAAATTTGTGCATACTTATTAAACTTGACTCAATATTTGGATAATCAAAACTTCGTAAGTCACAATTATTCCCAGAATCACCAGCATAAAACCTCTATCTAGTTTAAACATTCCTAGAGCAGTCACGGAAATTTGGTGCCTTGCATTGTCTAACATCGAAGCAAAAAGCTGTATATTTGCTGCATCATTGAACATGTTGCTAACATTACATGCAGAAAATTTAAAAAGAATGTTTTTACTTTCAGTGATCTCTTCTTCATTTTTAGCAGCTAAAGTAACTAATGTTACGAATTGACAGATGTAACTGAAAACATTTAAAATATAAAGGCACATAGCAAAATCATTTACAAAACTCGGTCTGAAAATAATTTTTGAAATGGTGTAACAGATGTTTGTTTTCCAGAATCCGATAAGAAGGAATAGAAGCAGCGATAACTGCTTATTTATTTCTCTAGCTGTTTCTTTTATTTGTAATATTTCCGTTGCTAAGTATACAGTTGCATTGAATGATGGCTTGCCAATAACAGAAACCTTGAGTTTACCGTTAAAATTTGAAATCATTTTTTGAATACCAATAAAATTCAAACAGCACATAACAGTTGTTAAGAATGGTAAAAAATCCTGGAATAATCCTGCACTGTTTAAAATAAAATGTAAAAATATTCTAAGAGCACAATTTGCGTTATCAGAAGGATTAAAATCAATTCCTTTCTCAAAATGTTTGACTATTTCGTGGTTATCAAAATGTCTGAATTGATTTGCCCCAGTTCGGCAAATCTGTATGAAACAATATGCTAGTAACAACACATTAATCGCATTTCACTTTCTTATTGTAGAAAATCGCAAAAACATACTGATGTTTTCGTAACAGAGTGATATATGGCTTAATCTAACAAGCAAAACAAACCTCAAACAAGTTAAGAAAAATACATCAATAACATGAACATAAAAAACTTTCAAAACTCCCTTAACACAGTTAAGAAACATTACTACAAAAAAGAAGATTGCAACAGCATTCCAAAATATTCGGAGACATTTTTGCAATATTCTCCTTTTCCAATTTTCTTTCTTCGTTAGAACATCGATACCAAAAGCTGCAAATCCGCAAATCGCAAATTTCCGAAGATTTATCATTTCTAATGCAATTTTAAAGCTTCAAAAATTCACCATGAAGAATTCTGCAATTTTTCAAGCGAGGCGTTTAAAACAATTCTAGGATAAATCGCAAACATAAGGGTTATCATGATTTTTTTAAGCTATCATTTTTCTATGTAATCAGGTAGTAATGTATTATAAAACTGAAATTTCTGAAGAAACTACAATTACTCAACAAATGGTGAAACTATATTACGAACCATTTTCGAATTAATCATTCAATGAAGAGCTGATGCAGGACTGTTGTACAGTTACTTAACAAATGCCGAAACTCTAATGTGAACCATTCTGGTATTAATCATACAACGAAGAGCTGGTGCAGGATTGTGATTAGAGTTACTCGAGAAATCCTGAAACTGTAATGTGAACCATTCTGAAATTAATCATACAACGAAGAGCTGGTGCAAAACTGTGATTACAGTTACTCAACAAATGCCGAAATTATAATGTGAACCATTCTGGAATTAATCGTAGAATGAAGAGCTGTTGCAGGACAGAGATTTAAATTATTCAACAAGTGCGGAAACTATAATATGAAACATTCTGGAATTAATCATTTAAGGAAGAGTTGATGCAGGACGGAGATATTTCCTTCAGACGAGGAGATTTAAAAATCTTACCTCAAGTAATCAATTTGAACGATTAAAAAAAAAGCTTGAATTCGTCACACATTTGAGGACGATCTAAAGTCGGAATATTCATTCTGAAAAATTTAATATTAAATTCGAAGTTGAATAACTTAACTATCATGGTCGGAAACAGGATATTAGACAACGTCTGAATAAAATGTTTAAAAATGTGTGTCGATAAAACGGCTTAAGATTTTTATTTTATTTTTTCTTTTAATCTGATTTTTTCGCTTTTTAAAAATGCTGTTCAAGCAATAACCACTGAGAAATCAATAATATGAATACGATTCCGACATACTTGCTTAGTTTAAGTGGAACTTGTACAGTAAATTATTCAGAGATAATTATTAAATAAGTGATACAGATTACAATAACAATGAACTATATCTTAACTAAAGAATTTCAAACAATCCGCCAATAAACATAATATAACGATTATGATGCTTTCTTTTAAATATCTTACTTTATAATCATAGAAAAATACAGTAAAAAATTGAAAAAAAAATGACTTAACAAATGCTGAAACATTCATAAATAATCTTCAAATCAACAGATCTAGAAGTTTCATGATGAGGCATGGTGAGTTCATAACGCATAAAACACAAATATATACGTCATCGAAAAAAGAAAATTAATCAATAAGACCAAACATCACGTCCATTAAAAATGAAAAATAAGGTCATACTAATTTATAAATATCAAACAAAGAGTCAGAAAATTCATAGACACACTTCTAACAGATAAAAGCTCTTTATAGATGAGATTATTGTTTATTTTGCCTCAAAAGCAATTTATTAATATCTAAAATAAATTTACCAATTTGATGCAATGTCAAATTGCCTTTAAAAGAAAACAGTTTTCAACTAAGTTGAACATAAACGTATAACATGTATAATAGATATTTGTATCTGTTATAAAAATTGTAGCGTGAGGGAGAGGGGAATCGAAAGGGAATGACCAGATTTCTATTTGAATAATTGTATGTTCAATTTCAATTAGCCATTGATAAAAAAATAAAGTTGTTATTATAAGACAACATTTCATTTTTGAAAAACCAATAAATGACGTTTTTATATAAACATATCGAAGTTCAGCTGTTAGACCAGAAACTTCATAATAGATTTATACATTTATGTATGCTTTGGATGTACAGTTATCTTTTATCAAAATATTTGTAATGGATATTAAATAAAAGATAAGTGCTAATGCGAACAACTGTATAATGTTTTACCAAGCAATATGTCTTTTTTAAATAATGCTTGGTTTCTATCATGTGACAGCAAGTTATAACTAACAGATTATATAATTAACAAGTAGTATTTTGTAGAGATTCTAATTAATAATACTTATATTTACAAAAGGAATGTAAAAAATGTTACATAATATTATATCATAAATAAATTTTTAATAAACAAACTAAAATTAAAAAACCCTGTTTTGACGTGAAAAATATATAAGAAAAATATGAAAAATTTTAAATAATGCTAAAGTGCCATTGAAATAATTCTTTATTGTAAATGCATTTGAAAGTTTTAGATATTCAAATTCGGATAATTTTTACTTTGTCATATAAGACAGAAAACAAATGTCAATGGAAATCTGAAATTGTTCAAAAGAATAATCATTCTGAATAAATTAAAAATACATGTAATGCAATGTGCATGCATGGACCTTCTTAGAGCTAAAGTTATATCTATTTTCCACCAGATGGCGATAGTTATCTGCTATTATATTAAAAAGTTTTAATACACTTTTCAAATATTTTAAGACCAGCATCGGTGTTAACCTGTATTTTTTTTTTTAAATGAAGCGTTCAAAGAGTCATTCATTTGTTTGTAGATTTGCTAGAATTTGAATCTGAATGGCAACAGTATCGTTTGTTTAGATCTGATTTCTATGTTTATAATACCTTAATTTTAATTTAGAACTTAATACATTGTAAATGAATATGATATACATCTTTTATGTGAAAATATGCTTAGCAGACATGGTTTCAAACAGAAAAAATTATCATTTAGCTGTCATATGTTAGGATATGTTTTTCATTAAGCCTAACATGGCGTTTAGCTACAGTTGATTCGCAGACCAGAGTGGTTCGCACCGGCATCGTTACCGACAGTTTCCTGCAATCAGGTTTTATTATAAGTAGATTTTTACTTTCTTCTATCTTTATTAGAAGAAAGTATCGTATTCACAAAATTTTAGAATTCCGGTTTTCGACGAATTCACACGTTTTAGGGGTCAGAGATCCCGAAAACATGTTTTTAGAAAATGTCTGTCTGTGAGTCTGTGACTGTCTGTATGTGACACGAATTTTTTGAGCGCTCTATCTCAGAAACTGATGAACATAATTTAATAAAACTTTAGATTCAGTTAGTCCCTCATACAAATTGGCGCTGATTACTTTTTGGTGTAAATCTCCCAACAGGTGGCGCTACTATGCTGCATTTTTCGCGATTTTCGCAATAGATATATTTCAAGAAGTAATGCGTAAATTTTCATCAAACTTCAGATTACGTTAGTCGATATAAACTGGACCTGATTAGTTCTTTGTGTAAATAGCTAAACAAGTGGAGATGTTTTCCAGAATTTTTTACGATTCCCGGAACAGCTCTATCTCAAAAACTAACGCACGGATTTTCATCAAACTTCAGATTCAGTTAGAAGTTGACATAATTTGTTGCTCATTAGATTTTGGTGTAAATCGCCTAACTGATGACGCTGCTATGCTGCACTTTTCAGGAAGTATTACCATGTATGAGATAGAAGAAACTTTTGGGATTGCCACATCCGACTAATTTTTTTAAGGACCATGCTATTCGTTAGTCTGCATCGAGTAGAACTGAATACAGTGAAACCAGTGAAGACAGTATATACCTATAACGAAAAATTTTTACAGTTTCCCTTACAAAGCAAAATCTTACAAATCTACCTGTCAAGAGGGAAACCTGTCTAAAATGGAATTAATGCAGTTCCTAATGTTTCTGTTTACACAAATTTTACTGTACATTGTTCAGTAAATTCTGTTTTTAGCGGAATTATGAGCATATGTTGAGCGGAATTATGAGCATTATTTAGCGCAAATTGTTTAGCGGAATTATGAACATAATATATGTATTAAAAAAATTCTAAGTTCTTAAGTTTAATAGATATTGAAAAAAAGGAACATAAACATGAAAGATTCTAGTTTTGAGAAACAAATTAAGGATTTAAAGGGCCAGTAAGCTGTGAAATACTCTTTAGAAAGAATGAATAATTTTAACACTTATTTTTTTTATATATAAATATGTGTGACACATCGTTGGAAAGATAAAAGTTCAAACCATTTAATGATATAAAAAGTAAAAATCGATTTTTAGGGTTCCGTACTTAAAACGTAAAAACGGAACCATAATAAGATCACTCCTGTGCCTGTCCGTCTGTCTGTCTGTCACAGCCATTTTACTCGTAAACTACGGAACGTGGAAAGGTCAAATTCGGGGAAGTAATAATGACCATTGACCCACATATTTTCAGATTAATGAACATTCATAAATATATTTAGTAAAAAAAGTAGAGAGAATAATTATGCTACTTGAAAAAAAATCTTTTCTTTGTATATCATGTGGGGGTAACCTGTGAAAGCTTTTGTAACGCTGAACTCAAAAATACATTCCTTTTAATTTTAAGTATTATCTTTTCAAAGTTATTGTTGAAAATGTAGCGCAAAAATACGTTCCCCCCATCTAATTCCGAATCTACTGAAAGTAAAGTTATGAAGAAATTAGAGGTAGTAGACGTTAATGTAAACCTTGCCGGAAAATTATAGCGATTACCCAAGGTCACATAGTTTTTGAGTAATTAGCATTTTTCTGTTATACACAAATTTCGATTTACGGGCATTCAGAAAAATTGTTGAGCATCGCTGAATATACCTATCGTTGCAGAAGAATAAAAGCATTGTTGATAATGATTTTCGAAAAAAATCATCGGTAATTAGCCGAGATATTAACCCTTAAAGGTACAGTCAGTTTGGACATGCACAAGGACAGGGGCGGCGTACTCTATGCCTAGTTAGCAACTTTTAATGATATATATGTGTAATGTAATGTCCACTAACAGTATAAAAGCAATAAACGTCAAATTGTTAAAAACATACTAATTTAAGGGGTCTCGGGACTCTAAAAAGTGGAAAAAATGAAAAAAAAAGACCATTTTCAACATTTAATGTCTTAAAATGTATATGATTTTAAAACACAATTTTAATTGGGATGAAAGATATAAGTATGTTCTTTCGTTTCATGTATTTTAAAAATTGCAAGATACAGAATTAGTATTTATAGAGGGCTCGAAACTGTTAGACATTTGTCGAACAAAAAATTGGCATAACAGTTTACGCGCAGGATTACAAAATAAATATTGCAACTAGAATGAGAATTTTGGTGCTTACTTATACTTCAGATTGTAATAATTTCCCTGAACATAAATAAATTTATATTTAAAGTATTTTTATATTTTTAATGCAATGTTGCATTTAGCTAATAGAAAATTTTGAAAATTTAAACAGTAAAATCACCTAAAAAAATATTTTTTGAACAATAAAAAGGAAATTTTAGGTTCAGTTTATACAGACTAACATGAAATATATATTTTAAAAATTTCATGAAAAAATATTCAGAAGTTTTTGAGGTATCCTGCGCGTTATGCCCAAAAAATACCATTTGGAAAATAATGACTTTAAAGTTTCGGAAACACCGCTTCAGCTATTGAGCGGGTATAATTCTAAAAGCTTCTGCTCTAATGGGAATTTCAAGGAAACAATTATATCAAAATATTCAGAAAAGATAGGAGTTTAACATCTAAAAATATTAAAATTTCTTAAATTTTGAAGCTTTAAGAGTCCTGCAACCACTTAATCCTTTCCGGCACGGAGTAATTCTATTTATAAACTTATGAAATAATGAACTGACACCAGAATTTATAAACGAATTTATTAGAAAATGCGAGCTTGCTTATTTTCACGTACATGATAAAAGGAAAATTTTAATTAAATATTCTTGTTGCCGTTTGTCTGTTTTAGAATTAAAATTAAGTGTCCGTTTTTAAGGGCATCGCCCTCGAAAGGTTTAATTAGAATGAATCGCATAAATACTGTGGTATTCGCGATAGTTTGCATTGATTGTATCTCTCAATACGCCTCGAGTGACTTTAAAAGTTAATTAAACACCTATCTGTAAAAACGCGACACTGACCAAGGCGGTGTTGCATCTTTGAGACCTCAATTTGAAGCGCGCTTTAGCACAATGCCAAATTTAAACTTTGAACAAAAGTTTTGTTTTAGCTACACTGTAGAAATAAAGGTTATTACTACGCTGAATTTAGTTTCATGAAATGCCAAATGAAGTTTAAGTATACACTGCTTTTATTGTCAGTACCGAATTAAGTTCATCATAAACAAATTAGGATAATATTAAAAAGAGAGTTATACGAATAGCTATATTTGATATCATTTAGGTTCCATATTTCTAGGAACTTTCATGGTATGCCTATTTACACTTTTGTAATATATACAGTTATACCCAACCCTACGTTGTATAGCTTTTTACAAAGTCTTAGTATTCTTTTAGCAACGTTTTTGTTTGTATTTTATAATACAGTTACAAATTCATATATTTATTCTACGGAACCCTCTATACGCGAGTAATGCTGGCACTTGACAGTTTATTTGTTTGAATTTTGCTTTCCCGGTTCCTTTAAATGAACATCAGATTTGTATGATTCTGTATCTTTAACTCCATTTTGCCCGAATTTGTATTTTTAAATTAAAAAATCGCTATAAAATATTGTATTGAAAGTATACGCTGTTTTGGATTTTATTGTCTGCTTAATTTGATTTTTGAAGTATGCGTACCGAAACCGTGACGAAACACTCAGGTTTCTATTTACTTCGTCAAAATTTTCTCAATAAAATATATTTCTACCTGTCAGAATGTTTCGAAATTTTTATAGATGTTGTAAATCTCGTATATTGAGATGCTCTAAAAAGATTGTGTTAAAATATGGACGTTTGTTTACTTTTAGCGTGGAAAAAAATATCGTTTCCGTGATGTGCGAAGTGACCTGCGTTCAACGTGTATTTAAAAAGATTAACATTCATATTTTTTTAAACCGTTTATAGCATTGATAAGAATATGGTTTAAGCTTTAAGAACATATCTTTGGTTTATCGATACCTTCAACATTGGACCATGGAAGGGCGAAACCGCGACGAAACACTCAGGTTTTTACTGATTTCGTCGAAATTTTAAAATATTTTATTTTGTGAAAAAATATTTCGACCCTTCCAAACGTTTCAAAATTTTTGTAGGTGATGTAAATCTGGTCTATTGAAATGCTCTGAAAAGATTGTGTTTGAATACTGACATTTAGTTACTTCTAGTGCAGAAAAATATCGGCTCCGGGAGACGCGAAGTTACCTGCGTTCACCGGTGTACTTGAAACAGTTAAAATTCATATATATATATATAAAAATTACAACATTCCTTAGAAAAAGGTTTCAGCTTTAAGGCCATATTTTTGGTTTCTCGGTACTTCTCTAATTGCACCCTGAAACGGCGTTGCAATAGGGAGTAAAAACAAATTTCGGAAAAACGATACTTTTTGAAAAAAAAAAATTAAAATTTTTACATTGGTGCTTTTTTAACTGATTACGGTATTTAAGACGTAACTGTACGATCTTTAAAAATATGAATTCCGTTTTTTAATAAATAATAAAAAAATGCTCCATAAAATTCTTCTTTCCGATCTTCATTGTCTCCGGATGCGCAAAAAAGGCTTCTACGCATGCGCCAGTGCTTTTTCCTTCACAAAGGACAGAGGCGACATTATAACTAGAGTTCTTTGTTAATTTTAATTAATAACTCAGCTATTTATCAGAAATTTAAAGTTCTAAGCCTCTGGTGCACCAGGAGAGGCCTCGGACTAATTTCTCACAACTTTTCAGCCTCGTGCGTGCCGTAGATTTTCCTAGGCATCGCACACACAGACAGATAAAAACATAGAGCGAAACCTTCGTTAATTAGTATAATAATAAAAGCTGCTAAGGCTGAATCGCGAGGAATAAACGAAAAATTCCTTTTTAAACAGGCTTTCGTTTTAGCAAATATAATTCTACGGTATTCCTATCATACGGACTATGAAATTTTTACTTTTAAAACAGGATTCCGTTAAAGACAGTTTCCTTTTTCATAGAGTTTACTGTATTTTTAGATCCGAATTTAAAAGCCACTGTCCCACTTTTTGTCTTCCTGTCCCAATTTTTCAAACTCTGGACTTGGCAACCCTAGTCACAATCCATTTATTCAGTTAAAAAAATTATGAGATGAGATGGGTTCAGCCTGAGCCCGTGAGCTCGGAGCCAACACTTGCTGAGACTCGATTTTTACACTAGTCTTTGGTCTCGGGCTTTATTTATTCACAAATGAGAATATGAAACAGAAAACTTGCAACAAGAAAATAGTCTAAGTTTCTTAAAGTATTTCACAATCCTTTAAAAATCAGTTTGAAAGGGAATTGAATGGTTATTAATTGTAAGTAGAAATATTATATCTGATTCTGGAGTCATTGCACGGTCAGTGTTAGTTACATAAAGAAACCATTGTATATTTCCTCTTTCTGCTTGAAATCTCTTTTCATAATTACTGAAAAACAGAGACCATATCTTTCTGATATAGCTGTACGATGATATTTTAAAATATGACTTTTTCAGGCCAGTTTTCATTGTTGTGTTTAGTGATTGGGCATAAATAACAAATTTGCTATTTTAAATAGATTTTCAGGAATACTAAAATCAACGAACATTGTCATGAGAGCATAATTAGCATTAATACGTATTTCTATGTAAGAAGAATTTTTAAATGAGAAAATTAATATTGAACAATTTTTTATTGCATTTCTGTTGGGTGCATTAAGTACTTTGAGGAGCGTTTCATAATGAGAGAAGATATAATTAAACGATCAGATGGAACTGAATTAGTTCTCCCAAGGAAAAAAATTAACTTCTTTTCCGGAAGCATTTCCCACTATATTTCTCGATGCTCCAAAATATCCTACTGAGAGATTACTCCAAAAAGAAAAGATCCACCCAATATGGATTAGTCACTATCAGTCACACTATTAGTCTTTGTTTTTGTACATTTTATAAAACTAAATTTACGTCTTCAAAATAAGTCAAAGCGTATTTTCACATCCTAAAAGAAATCTAGCAATATCTATGATTTACATGTTTATTTTTTTTTTTTATTGGTGTTAATATAGGCACTATTAAACATTCTGGCAATTTGAAATTTAATACATTTAACTCCTGAACCGTAGGGGTCTTTTGTCTGTTGCTGTAAGATTCATTTACATTACGGGACGGTTTGCCTTTTCAACAAGTTTGTTTATTTTTAAAAATATGGCTCAAATGGTGAACTTATTCATTTCAATGTTAATAAAAAGTACATTTTGCAAAAAAAAAATTACTGCATATTTAATTTAATTTTTTAAAAAGTTAAAAAAATTCGATTCTTTAAAATCCCTACTACTTTTTTAAATATCAATATTTTTGCACAATTTCTTTAAAGATTTTTAAAATATATTACATAAGACAATATTACATTTAATAAATTTGTTTTACCGACACATATAGTATAAAATGATAAAATCTATTGCATTTACATATACTTTTATTTTATTTTTTTTTAAACAAAGAACCCGAAGGCTAATTCTGTAGGCAGATTTATTACATTATACAATAAAGAACATGTATACAAAATTTTAAATCTCTATCTCAAATATAAAAAGACCTTAGCATTTTGAAAACGTAAAAGTGAAGAAAATATGAACATGGAGAAAAAGCCATTTAAACTTTTCATTTGTGTCGGGAATTGCGCTGTTTGTACTCATAATTACAAAATGTACAATATCTGGCGATATAATTACTGTATGGGTAAAAATGAGGCGTCAAAATATTCAGAATTAAACGGACTTTCATTTAATATAAAACATTTTGACAAATTTTGAGGTAAACTGTCCCTTTAAGACACGCGTGTAAACTAATACTGTGCGGTAATATTGCCACATGTTTTCAGTCATCTAAATAATGGCGCCCTTCAGTGAGTGCAAAGAGCTAAGGTGCCCTCCTGCTTACTGAAATGTTAGACAGACATACTCTAGATAACTAAAACTGATACATTAGTTCATCTTTATCTCCTTAATTTAGAACTTTTTAATGAAAATATTACTATTATTAAAATAAAAAGGGTTTGAAATGTCTATAATATAATGAATGATTTGTTCCAGGCATATTTTTACCATGTTTATAAAGTAAATTGAACAATGTGGTAAATTTATTATGCAAAAATTCCTACCGTGTCGGACCACAGGCGGCGATAGATTTCGAAGGTAAGTACTAATTTCACCAACAAAAACTAAATCAAGATTAGAGTAAAACCCAGTTTAACAATTTTATCTGGCCGCTTTCGACGGATATTTAATTTCATTTTTCTGCAAGAGCTGTTTTTTTTTTCAGAATCATATTAATGTGGTGTTTAAAAAAATATTGGTCCACGCTCAACAACTCGAAATTTTCTGACACAAATTGAGACTCATTTTTAAAAGTAAAAATATGAAATTTGCTGACGTTATTTTTTGAAGAGATAAACGACCGACTTTTTTAATAACCGAGATTTTGAAGAGATAAGCGATGTGTGTTTTTATTTTTCGTTTAATTAATTAGAACTTGATTTCCTAACAATTATTTTCTCACTAGGACCATTTTTTTGCTTTTCCAGCGCTATCGCTTCGGGAAATTTGGTTAATGCCCAATTTGACAGCATTTTTAAAAATATGTTCTGCTTTTCTCAAAAATCAAACATACAGCACATTATACAATTTCTGAATAACAAAACCTGCCAATTGAATGCGTTTGAGAGCAAAAATGAATATAACAAGTAAGAAAATCACATGTTAAGCATAGATTATGAAACACTTTCCAACACTTCCTGGAGGCTTTAACAAAACTTCGTTATTTAGGGAAATAAGGTATATAAGAGAACTATGTAAACATTTTAGAAAACGCATAAAACATTTGAAAAACTGATTTCAGCAGTTACCATCCATAGTAAATATGTATTCCAATTCTTTTGAACAACCCAGTATTTGATCTGTAGGTTGATATATATACTATATAATGGGGAAATTTAGTTTAGCAAGAAAACACATAAGAGGTTAAAATTTCCCTTTCAGCAATTTATACTAATAGATGGAAACAACCTTGTATACTTTTGTATAACCCTTTAGTTAACCTAGTACCTTTATTACACGCCACTATTTAGCTAAAGTTTAATTCAAAGTAAAACACCCTTAAAACTACTGAAATCACATTTCCAGAAATTATCATTTATAGATGGATAGGTACCCAATTCTTTACGTGACCCTGTATATCATTTTATTTATGTTCTACAAACATTTCTTAGTAAACTAAATGCAGTTCAGCGTAAAAATGCAGAATTCATTTAAAAACCACCTTTAAGCAATTTGCCCAGTAACCATTACGAATTCTATTGTGTAGCCCTGTATATCAATTACAGCATTTATACACACCATACACAATGCATAAATATAGTGAAACATAAAAGCACATAACATAATTAAAAATGCATTTCTAGCAATCATCGCTACTGTACAGTTCTTCGGATACAATATAGTATCTGAAATCTCTTGTGTGTCCCTGTAAACTGCACTTCGTATTATACATGAAATAAGTTATAGTAATGCTCAGCGACGTATATCAAATTCATTATACATGAAATAATTTAACATAATTAAAATACACCGGAAAAAATTCCCTCCACCCCTGTATCATTATGTAACAGAATTCTTTTGTGTAGACCTGTAAATGAATAATAACTATTCTTTGCGCCGCATATTCTACAGGATGCATATTTTAGTGCACTTGATAAATGCATATCAGTTTTATTATGTTTGAAAGCATGTAACATCATTAAAAACCATTTTAAACGATTTTTCCCCATAGGCCGTAATGTAATGGAAAACTTTTGAGTGTTCCTATAAATGAACTAAACATGCTACAAACTTCATTTGAAATAGGGTTCGTGTTATGGTATAGGTCCCTAGCATCCAAAAATTTCAGAACGATCCGAGTATATTTACGGGAGTTAGAGCGCGTTCGGACGGCCAGACGGCCAGACAAACTGAAGTCATAAACACTTTTCAACTTTGTTGGAAAGTGTTAAAAATGTGTCAAAAAATTAGCCAATTTTTTCGTCAACCCCTATTTTTGTTTGTTTTTTCTATAAGAGTTGGTCCTATCAAAAACTTGTCAGTACGAAAGCTGTAGATAATAATGGGAAGATGTATAATTAATAAATTTAAGAGGATTGAATATCTTGTAAATTCTTGAAATTATGAAATTTTTTCTTCTTCAACCCCCCCCCCCCCCGCAATTGTTTTCGTTTTTATTTTATTTATTTATTTATTTTTGCGGTAAGAGTTGGTCCTATCAAAACCTTTTCAATATAAAAGTTGTAGATGATATTAAGAAGATTTAAAATAAATTTAAATGAATTTGATATCATAAGAATTGACGAAGTTATGAATTTTTTTCTCCTTAAAACCCTATTTTTTCGCACCTTGAGCCCATTTTTAATTTTATCAGAAATCTGTGATACCTACATTTTCGGCCCTTTTCTTAGAAGTAATAATAACTTTAAACTGATTTCATATGTATTATAATTAAGAAGTTATGGGGATTTTTCCGTCTCCTCCCTTTTTCTATCCCTTTGGTCCGATTTTGTCCATTAACGAACTTGACCGAGATTTTCTAACCCTTGTATCAGTTTGGAAGAGATTTGTGCAGAATTACAGAAGTTACCATGTCCATAAAAAGTTATATATATAGACAGATAAAGTTTTGAACTGGGGAGGAGGTGGTTTTGGGTTCTAGGGGTGATGATTGACGTAGATTTGGTAAACTTTTTCAAAATTTCAAACATAGGGGCGATTGCAATATTTCTTACGAAATCTACCTAAAAATTTAGAATCTGCACAACTCTTGGTTCTAAGGAATGCAAAATAAAGATACTGTACTATATTTTGATGCGTTATAGACATATTTGGTCATGGTTATAAGGTCAAATCTGCCATTCCAAAAAGTATTGGAAATAGTTGCTTTAGTAGCCTTCAAAGCCACAATTAGTAGCAAATATAGTGGCACATCACAGCTGATTTAGTAGAAAAACAGTTGAATATAAAGCACAATGACTCAAACTTGGACACTTACTTTGTTTTTACACATTATGACTTGATGTATAATAAAAAATAACTTAAACAAAATAATTATTCATTTATTTTTATTCATTTAGAATACCTATGAATCCAAAAACATTAAAGCAAAATCTTTTTATATTAAGTTTAAAAAAAAAATAAAAGTTCAAAAAACAATAAAAAGTATCACAAAATAAAACGACAGAATTATCGTTCTTATTGATTTCAGTTATTTAGTTGAAGCTTAATATTTGCCTGGTACATCTTTAATTGCTTTAATCTATTAAACATTGAATGTGCCAAATTTTTCCAATAATTAGGATTTTTTTCTTTTCCTCTTTTAATGCTTTTTTTAAAGGGTTGGATATAATTTTTTTTAATTTTTTCGAAATGTGACTGTAAATTTTCAATTTAAATAAATCTGGAGATTTAGGGTATGCATCTATAACATATAAATACTTAAATTTCGCATTTTAAGAGAAATAATCGGTCAAGTGCGAGCATTTCTCGCATACAGAGGGTTACTTACAATAAATATATGAATTAGCAACTGGGCATTCCATTGTTCAAATATATCATAAAACTTGTCATCTAGACTTTAAAAGCCGTAAAGTATGGCGAACTGTGTCTTTATGTATGTCCAAACAGTCTGTGTCTTTAAGGGTTAATATCTCGGCTAATTACAACATTTTTTTTTTTCGAAAATCATTATCAACAATCTTTTTTTACTTCTGCGATGATAGGTACCTCCAGCGCTCCCCAACGCCTATAAATCGAAATTTCTGTGTAACGAAAAAATGCGATTTTCTCAAAAACTATGTCACATAGGGTAATTACTACAGTTTTCCTGGAAAATTTAAATTAACTTCTACTATCACTAATTTTTTCGTAATTTCAGTTGTAGTATATTCGGAAATAGAGGGGGGGGGGGGAATATTTTTGCATTACATTTTGAACAATATCTCTGAAAATATAATACATAAAATTAAAGGAAATGTATTTTTGAGTTCGGTGTTTCAAAAGCTTTCAGCCTATTCTCCACTTGATATACAAACGAAAGATATTTTTTTCAGGTAAATTAATTTGTACATTTACATTTTTTTTAATATATTTGTGAATGGTTAATAATTTATAAATATGCGGGTCAATAGCCTTTATTACTTTATCTAATTTGAACTTTCCACATTCCCTAACACTAGAACGGCGGTAGGGGTCATTTTGACACCTGAGTACTTTCGTCCGTTGATTACCTTTGTTTGCTTGGGCGAAATCGTTTGAAATTTTTTGACTTTTCCTAAATAGATAACATATATTTCTAAAAAAAAAATTCAGCTTTCTAGATCTGTTAGTTTTTGAAATATGGGCTTGTATTCCTAGAACGGCGGGCGGGGGTCATTTTGACCCCTTTAGTAAAATACTCTTTGTACTCGAAGCTGCTTTTGTTGCTATACGAGGTTGCGAGGACGTTTGTTCGAGGTGCAGTAAAAAAAAAAGGGTTTAGATATATATATAGAAAACTATATGTAAGAGAAACGACCCATTCACCTTAATACTTTAAGCTAAAACATGAATACATTAAAATGATTCTCAGTTTTTATTACTAAAATAGGTGCTAAAAATACAATTTACAGGTTTCAAAACATTAAAACCAATAATCGGATGGTAAAAAACTTCCCGAGCGCTTTCGACTAAGTCATATACCGAGCATGTCATATACCGAGCATTTGGTTTGGTCTGCTTGGAGTCAATGGAATCTTTGAATTGGAATGATCAATGTAGCTGTATAAACTTTTCCGTCTCCCCCCTTCCCTCCTTCCACCCCTCTTTTTTACAGTTTTTGGAATCGCCCTGCGTTATTTATACTGGTATGCATTCTGAAGGTCTTCTTCTCATTTTTCACCCCATTGATGATGACCAGGGCTTGGTCGAAAGCGCTCGGGAAGTTTTTTACCATCTGATTATTGGTTTTAATGCTTTAGAACCTGTAAATTGTATTTTTAGCACCTATTTTAGTAATAAAAACTGAGAATCATTTTAATGTATTCATGTTTTAGCTTAAAAGGTTTTAATTTATATTCATTGTCGTCCAAGGCATGAGAATACTATTTTGCAAATAAACTATCTCAAGAGATAGATTCAATGAAAGAAAAAGATTTTTTAGGTTTGATGAAAAGACAACAAGATTTAGCAGGCTACAGACTGATAAATTTGCTCTTGCATCTTAAATGTGGAATAAATTTATGGAAAATTGCAAAACATGCTACCGACCAGGACAAAATGTTACAGTTGATGAACAATTGTTCCCACCTCAGGATAGATATAAATTTACGCAGTATATACCAAATAAATCGGTTAAATTTGGAATAAAATTTTGGTGATCTGTTGACGTTGATAATAAAAACCTCTTGAATGAATTTATTTATCTAGAAAAGGATGAAACAGCCAATCCTTAATTACGTTTATCGGAAAATGTTGTCATGAAATTAGCAGATCTCCATCTAAAAGAAGGGAGGAATATTAAGACAGATAGCTATTTTACTAACATCAAATTAGCAGAAATGTTAAAAGCTAAAAATACAACTTTGGTTGCACAATGAAAAAGAACAGAAGAGAAATTCCTATATCATTGAAAAATATGCGCAGTACTCTTTATTCATCGAAGATAGTGGAATGTGATTATATGACACTTACCATCTATCAAGCCAAAAGAAAAAAAAGGTGTTTTTCTTCTGAGCTCATTACATTCTACTGTAAAAACTCAACACGGTCTCAAGAAGTTGCCCGATTCAATATAATATTACAACGCAACGAAGTATGGTGTGGAAATCCATGATCAGATGTGCCGAAAATACTCCGTGAAATCGGCTTCTAGACGATGGCCTGTACATATCTTTTTCAATATTTTAGATCATGCAGCTAACTCCTGGATAATTTATAAAAGTGTAACAGGCAAGCCTATCAGCAGAAGAGATTTTCTATTAAATTTAGGAGATGTGTTCAGAATGGATCTTATGGTTTCAAATCTCCCAAAGATCTTTCCTGAGTCTTCAGAACCCCCCCCCCCCCCCCCCAAAAAAAAAAAAAAAAAAAAAAAAAAAACACGAAAATAAAATAGATATCAAGAGAAAAAATGTCAAGTATAGACATGCAATGGAAACAAATCTCAAGAATTTTGGGCACCATGTTTCAAAGTTGTGTGCGGAAAATGTACTGGAAAGTGCTATTTTTTTTTGTTACAACTGAATTAATTCCTAATACGTGTGTTCAATTTGGAGTACTATAAGCATTAAATAAAATTGAAACAGAATGCTTAACATATTAACCATTCAGCTACACTTATAACGGAAACAACAGAACATAATTCTCATTTATGGATTTAGAGAGTGAATCATTCGGCGAGTAAGTAGATGAAAATATAAATATATATTATTTTATAAATTGTGTTTTATTTTAGTTAAAATTAGGTTTAATTTGTGAAAAGATTAATTTTAAATCGATTTTTATATCAAATTAATGAGTTTTTTGAGTAGTCGTAGTATGATCCAATTAATTGCCCTGTAGGCGTTACATAGGCAGTACTTTAAAAATTCAATAAATTATCGAGTAATATTAAATATAAATTATGAAATACACGTAAATTACATATTTTTTCCAATGTATGGTATTTAAAATTGTTTTAGCGTTGTTATTTCAGTAGTTTCATTGAGGGGTCAAAATGACCCCTTCCCGCCGTTCCAGTAGGTAAGATTTTCCCGCCGTTCTAGTGCTAATTAACAATGGTTGTGACACGGGTTGTGACATGGTTGTGACACGACAAACAGACACGGGAGTGATATTATAATGGTTCCGTTTTTACTTTTTTAGCACGAAACCCTAAAAATTGTCTATTTTGGGACTAATTTACTTTCGGGGACTCATCCCCTTTTTATAGATTTGTTTTGTTTTGTTTTTTAATTTTAATATGAATCGAGCTTTTAGTCATTCATAGTTCCTTTGGAAAAATCAATGGGCCCAGGCAACGCCGGGCGGATCAACTAGCATATAAGGAGGTATAAAAACTAAAAACTAAAGATGACAGTTTTTTTTTTCAAAATCATAAAACATGCAGAATATTGCTGCTTCTTGTTTTAGGAAGCGCTAAGTTCACCATTCAATCCTTTAGCATGTTAATAGTAAGGTATATTGAAATGTATACGAAGAATACTTAAAATGTATATATAAATTTAAAATTAAAAATATAATAAAAATATTTTGCTACCCGCAAGTCTCTAAGTTTCTCTTCATTATTGGCCTAAAGTTTTCGTTTTCTCTTTATGTAAATTATTTTTATTAATTTGACAAAACATTCTCTATTTTTCAACGTAATAAAGAGAAATGTTTAAAACTTCTTTTTGTGCCTTTAAAGCTATTGTTATTTATATTTATAGCAAACTAGAGAAATAAAATGAAATATTTCATCGTCAAAAAATACAATAAGATTACCTATAAAAGCATTACTAGCTTATTCTTTGCAGGAAATAATATTTCTGTAGTCATTTTTCACAATACAATATGCTTTTCTCAGAGGAAATTGCACATTTTCTTTCATTCAAAATAAAATATATGTTATGTTTTATTCTGACTTACAATTTTTTGCCAGTATGAAGCTTCATAAACAAAGTTATCCATATTTCAATTCAATATTAAAAGTATTCAATATTAAAACTGTAAATAAGTGGTCCAAATAACGTTGTTATCGAGATTTAATATTTGTAATGAACTTTAAAATAATGGTATAAAATAACTGGGGCTACTATTTGATTATGCCGTCGACCATGATTATGCCGTTGGGTGTTGGTTAAAAATCGATTTCCAAATTTCATCTATACACAATGACCAGATTGAGTTAAACTAGTCGTTGGGGGCACCGTAATACTTACCCATCAGGGATATGTATAACATAAATAATGAAACTAAAACATGTTTAAACTATTCATAAAATGCATTGCAATTCAAAAATAAAATTTAAACGTATATTTAAATATTTTTAATATACAGGGTGTCCGGTCTCAACGGTGTCGAATGTAGAGGTCTGCACGGGGCCGGGCTTGGCCCGAGGGCCGGGCCGGGCCGGCGGAATGGAGGAGAATTTTCAAACGGGCCGGGCCGGGCCGGCAGAATTAGGACAATTTTTTCAACGGGCCGGGCCGGGCCGACAGACAAAATAAACGGGCCGGCAAAAAAATTGAACGGGCCTGCAGGGCCGGGCCGGGCCGGGCCGGGCCGGGCCGATAAAAAAATTAATCGGGCCTATCGGCCCGATATAAGAATTTGAGAGGAGCAGATAAAATACGAGGTCATTTCCAATGAATATGACTTTTTCGAGAAGTATAAATGTGCGTTACGAGCCAATGCGAGTTTAACAACATCAATACAGAAATGTAACATGTCCATCGTAGAGGTCGGTATTGTACAGTTACATGATGCCTGATCCCGGGTTTAATTTTTTCGGCAGACTTGTGCCGGGACGGAACTGGTCTTAATCGTTCTCAGGATGTGTATGACAGGTATTATGTTTTGTAAAAGTATTAATAGCGATAATGAACTTCTGTTAACAGTATCTTTGGAAATGTACCTTAAGGTGGTTCTCATATTTACTGCTCAACAATCCGAAACTCTCATACACATTTTCTGGCTCATTTTTAACTATAAAGGCATAAAATTGACAGGCCTGAGTATTGAAGGCATTTGGGATCGAATAGCGTTTCCATTTTTCATAAATTACGTACAGAGATAACAGAGACTCTTGTCACGTGACTGTACGTTTTTCTCCTTTCCTGTGCTATCGCTTCCGGAAATTCGATTCAAAACGCTAACTTTGGCAGTATTTTCTGAAAGTTATATTACTTTTATCTAAGAAAAAACGGCATTTACATGGTTTCTGAATAAGAATACCTGCCAATCTCATGCGTTTCCGAAAAGAAATGAATTCATAAATGTATCAAAATGTAGCTCCTTTGGATTTGAGAAAAGCCTTAAAAATGACAGAAATATTTTCACAAATCTACCTTTTATTATAATCTTTAAAAATTATCATGTTTTTTAACCTTTTATTCTAAACTACAATAATCTTTTAATGAACCCTTATTTAAATTTTGAAACGTCTGTAGAGACGTTGACTAAAACATTGTAAGCAATCGTTAACGTTTACTATTGTGTGTTTTCTATTTTGCGAACACATAGTAATTTAAAATATACTGTAAAATGTTCCCATAAATATGCATGTAGTATTCATTAAAAGAATCTTAATTGTATGTCGAGAAAAAACGGAATTTTTTGTAGAAATTTAGTCGGGCCGGGCCTGTTTTCACTGATTTTTGTACGGGCCGGGCCGGGCCGAGAACGGTAAAAATGTAAACGGGCCGGGCCGGGCCGGGCCCGGGCCTGGAAATTCCGGCCCGTGCAGACCTCTAGTCGAATGGCTAATTCCTAAACCGTTAGTCATAGACATATAGTTCCAATTGCAAAAATGTTTTAAATGAGGTAAAGAAGTATTTTTAAAGCGATTTGGGTCAAGAAAAACATTTATTAAAAAATTACGAAATTTAAATTTTTATACGGTCCCCAGGTCCTATAAGTGATATTTAGTAAAAATATCCTATTGCACTGACAAGTAAGACAAAAAAGTCCCATTCCTCTGCGATTAAAGCTGATCGAGTAATAGATGTTTAAAGTTGGAGTATCTTTTTTGCTGCAAAATAGGGGTCAGTCACAAATTTACTAGAAATAAAAATAATCGTCAGATATAAAATTTAACATGAAACATTGAGAGTAAATTAACATTACAATTATATTTTGAGATTTTTGTTCATTCTGACATATTAAAACAAAATATACAACTTGTACTAAAAATATAAGTAAAAAAAAAATAACAGAAATTTTGCTAAATGATTATAAAAGCAACAGTCACAACCCTTTAGAAAATGACACATAGTTAGATTGCCTGATCTAAAACTTAATTAATAAAAATTAAGGTTATCTTAAAACGTGCTCAAAGTGATTCCCTTCGGCTGCAATGCAGAAATGTACACTTGAAATAAATTCTTCTTGTACTTTTTTCAACATTGTAGGTGTTACAGATCTGCACGCCATAGCAATGCGATTCCACAAACGTGCTCGACTAATGAACTCTCTTTCATATACCTTATTTTTCAGAAAACCCCAAAGAAAAAAAATCTAAAGGATTCAAATCTGGCCACTCAATACGACCTCCATATACGATAATATTATTTCCAAAAGTACTGGTTAAAACAGTGCGTGGCTTTAGCGATCTATGTGCTGGCGCGCCATCATGCTGAAACCACATATTAGACAAATCTTGTAATAAATCGTACTCTTCTAAAAAATGGGATACTGGTCTAGATAAAATATCCGCGTATTTTTCTGATGTTGAAGTGCCATCGAAGATTAATGGCCCAATTAAGGACGTCTTCCAGATACCACACCAAACATTTGTGGTCCAACGTATTTTATGTTTGTTAGGACGAATAATGCGTGGATTTTCCAGGGACCAATAGTGAAAGTTTTGAGCATTTACGAACCCTAGTCTTGTAAACTTACATTTATCAGTCCACATAATTTCCTTCACAAAAAATGGACCTTCATCTTGTTTGTTTAAAATAAAATTACAAAAATTAAAACGACACTCTTTGTCTCCTGGTGCTAATTCTTGTCCTAGTATTGATCGATATGGATAATCACCATACTTGTTTAAAATTGTCCATACTTGACTTTTTGAATATCCATACGCTAATATCTCGTACACTACATTCAGGATGAGCAAGCGTATATCCTAGTCCTTACATAAATGTTACTGATTTTGACTTTAAAATTTCTGTTTGTAGGCAACAATGCATACGAAATTTTTGGACTGGTCCTGTAAAATAAATATAAATGGTACGTACATAAAATAATATTAATATTACATTGTCATTGGATTTACATAATTATGCAAAATTTAATCTTGATCGGATATTTGGAAGTGAGTTAAAATAGGAATACAAATTTTGAATTAGGAAGACATACATACGAACGTCGTAAGTTTAAAGCTTACAAAAATAATACAACTTTTTAAAATAAAATCATCAAAAGAAACACACTCATTTTCTTACAAAAAAAGAAAAAAATGCCAAAATACAATTGAGGACGTCAGTTTCGAAACCCGCCTTATCCGAAATTTAAAAAATCGTGTTTCTCTATCAATCTATTCTATTGCTATAACTGTACCATTTAAAACTACAATCTCCAGATTTTCAGTGAATACCAATGGGCACATTTAAAGGTTTTACGCGATTTCCCAAAATTTGATTTTCTCGATAAGGCGAGTTTTGAAACTCACTTCTTCAATTACTTTAACCAATCTGAAAGTTAATTATTAAAAATTAACACTACCGTAATATTTATACGGGGCAGCACCTTCAGTTAAATCGCTTAAAAAATACTTCTTTACATTATTTAAAACCTTTTTGTAATTGGAAATATATGTCTTGGACTAACGGTTTAGGAATTAGCCATTGAACATCGTTTGGAGTGGACGCCCTTTATAATACTTTAAGCACTTCGTGTACGACCTCTAAAGGCTTGGTCCAACTCATCTGTTTTCAGTAACAGAAAAGTGGTTTAAGTCATAAAATTGAAAATGTCACAATTCGGTCAATTTTAGTGTTAGGTGAATGGGACTTTTTTTGCCGTACTTATTAGAGAAATAGGAAAAGTTTACTAAATATCACTTATAGGACCGCGGGGCCGTATAAAAATTTAAATATCGTAATTTTTAAATAAATGTTTTTCTTGACCTAAATAGCTTTTAAAATACTTCTTTACCTCGTTTAAAACATGTTTGTAATTGGAACTATATGTCTATGACTAACGGTTTAGGAATTAGCCATTGGACACCGTTGAGACCGGACACCCTGTATAGTAATGCTCTGTTATTGAATTGCGTGTACTCCTTGTTTATCCTTTCGACCCATTTCGACAAATTATATAAATCGCCAAACTACTCGCAAAATTATATAAATTGGCATAATTTTTATTTGAAACAAGGAAAGAACAAATAAATTTGTAAAGGATTGATAAAAATACAAATAAAATGTCGAATTAAAAATCACTTGATAACGTAACAAACACGTGTAATGTGTTGTCAAGTGAATGTGACATTTGCGATAAGCCATTATTGGCATTTAATCTTATAGTTTGGCGATAGTTTTTTGGTCGACGGGATAATTACGTAAAACGGAAATGCGTAAAAGAATTATCTTTATAACACCAAAAATGATAATCATACTAACCAACAGTTTACTGCGTCGGATTAAGCGTCTCATTTTCAATTAAAATATAGGTTTGAATTGAAATGTGAATGAAATATAGGGTCATGAAAAATCGAAGAGTGTGGCAAATATGATTACAAATATCTCGGCAACTAATCATCCGATTGACTTCATCCTTCATCCTTTATTCAAAATTTATATTTTTTATTGTCTTTTATATTCATTCCTTAAAAAAGACAATTTCGAAAATTTGTATATAACTTTTATCAGAACGGAACTTTCGAGAGTCCGAAGAAAATAGTTCCGTACAATCGAGGTTACTGATATTCAATAGGCTTCTTCCCATTATTGCATACTAAGTACACACCAAATTTTAAGTCTCTATATCAATTTGTTCGGGAGATAGAGCGTTTACAGACACACAGACACACACACACACAGACGGACCGTCATTTTTTAAAATATATTTTTTGGAATCTTCAGTGTGTGAAACGTGTGAATCCTTCAAAAAAATTTTGATTTTTAAAACGATTACAAGATTTACCCTATACTACGTATGATGGATAAGTAATAAGTGGTCCAAATAACGTTCTTATTAAGATTTAATATTTATAATGAACATTAAAATAATGGTATAAAATAACTGTACTGAAATTAATTACTTTTACTTTAATTAAACGTGTCGTTTAATTAAAAGATAACTTGTCTAATTCAAGAATTTAAAATAGTTGAAAAGAAAAAATATGTAATTTGCACAACTTACTGAATCTTTGAAAACCTACTGTAAAAGCATAAACAGAAAAAAAAAATCGTGCGTCATGCATACATTATGAAATACTTCGTAACACTTCCCGAATATTATAACGAAACTTCATTTTTTCATACGGCGAAAAATGATATTGATACATTCAAATTACAGAATTCGTAACACATTTGAAAACTCAATTTCTGCTGTATCCTTCAATAGCCGATACTGTATTCGAATTCTTTTGCGCAGTACTGTATACAATCTCTAAACTTTTATACTTTCCACTCAAGTCAATTCAGTTAGAAAATAATTAGTGCAGCTGAAAATTCCCTTTCAGCAATTACTGCCCATAAATTTTTCTTTATTCAAATTCTTTTGTATAGCTCGATATAGGACCTACAGTGTTTTTATAAGCACTATAACTTATACTAAAATTTAATTCAGTACAAAAAATGCACAACACAACGGCAAACGCACTGTCATAAATTACCAACTCACAAGCGGAACTTTTTCTGATTTCTTTTATGCAGCCTTGTGTATGAAATCTATAAACGTTTCTTAATATAAAAAAAATAAAGTTAAACTAGAAAATAAATAACACATGCAAAAGAAACCTTTAAATGATTCCCGCCTATAGACGATAAAACTTACGTATTCTATTTTCCAGGTTTAGATATGATCTATAGAAAATATACACACCACATAACAAAATAGTGAAACTTAAAAACGCATACCCCAATTGAAAATACACTTAAAACAACTAAAGCGCTCAACACTTAAAGCGCTCATAGACATTACGTTAACCAAATTCTTTTGTGTGTCCATATAAAAGATACTATAAACTGCAACCTCTGTATGCAATTGAAAGCATGTTGTGTTCTAGTCCAATACATATTAATTTCATTATGTTTGAAATAGTGCAGCAACAATAAAATGCATTGAAAAAATTTTATTCCGTAAACCAAAATGTAACGAACGTTTCGTGGGCCCATTTAAATAAACTGTAAATGCTGCACACTTCATTTTCAATAGGGAATGTACCTATAATAAGCCTCAAGAACGTGTTTTATTGTCGTGAAAATCCAAGATTATTTACGAGAGTTAGAGAGCGAAAATACGGTGAACAGATGAATTGCACTCATGAACACTTTCAACTATGTTGGAACGAGTTAAAAATATAAAATCTTCAAATTATAATTAACGGAATTGATTACAGTAAAGTAAAACTAGTTGGATGTGCCAATTCCAAAACTTTCTTCTGTCTCACAAATCTTAATATTTCAAAGAGTAGTTACAAATGTTAATAATTCAATATCATTAGTTCAATACAATACCAATTGTGATTTTCATCTTAAATTTCAGCTTCAGTCAATTAATCAGAATAAAAACGAGTTAATTTTGAGCATGATATTTATTAAAATCAATAGTTTTTCGTTATTCTGTTGTACATCAGCTGTTTGCGTAATAGCCGGCTGAGCAGGTTGCAAAGTTCCCGTCGCTGCACGAGCCGCCAATGGACACTAGAACTACAAAAATATAGAAAAAAATATACAAAAATTCCTATTACAGAGCCCCTCCATGCGTAATTTTTCGAATTTATAAGAGGATCTGATTGCCATTGCCAAAAAGCATACACAAAAAATGTGTTTCAATACTATGCATAACTTCATACACTTGTCAATGGTATAATAATGAAAATCTCACAAAAATCGCTATCATAGCATACCCTTCCGGCGGAATATTTCCAAATGCAAGGAGTATCTGCTGCCCATAGCCAAAAACATACACAAAAAATTTAGATCAATTCTATGCATAACTTCATGTACCTTTCGATGGTACAATAGCAACAAACGGACACGCAGACAAACAGACATTTTGTCTAAACATGTTTTTTGGTATCTATGACCTCTAAAATGAGTAAATGCGTCAAAAACCGGAAGTTGAAAAAATTTTCGATTACAATTCTTCCTTCTATTGAAGATATAAGAAAGTAAAAAGAGGAGATTTATGTTTTTGCACGATGCTTGTAAAAAACCCAATATTTGTTTTTCAATATAATTAAAAATGCATATTAAACATTTATGATATAAAAATGACATAAACCTACTTATAATTAGAAAGCTTTAATAGATAACTAGTATGCATCATCCGCAAGCTGACCGATTTTTCCTAATTAATCTTGGCAATAACCTTGCAAATAAAATGCATCAATGAATTTCATCTATTTAAAAAAATAATATGGGCCTTTATCATGAATTGTTGACATAGTACGAACGCCATTTCGCTATTACATTTTCTAATTTGCTGGACAAAATTTGGGCTATTAAGGACTAACTTTTTCAATTGATCATTTACACAGTAGGGAAATCAGGTTGTTATGACAAAAGTTCGGTAACATGTTCCCTAGTTTCCACACTATTGAAATAGACCGCGATAAAATGAATGAACAGGTCGTCCATTGCACCTAAATAATGCTTGGTTCGTTCAGAATCATTTGTTAGCTCTTGAACGCCAGTTCTCTCAGCTTGGCTAGATTTGTGGTTCTGGTTGTTACAATGCAATTTCACTCTACTTTCCGTTATACTTCGTAATACGCGTCTCCTACGCTACCTATCCCAGATTTTCATCTTTGGATTCCAGCAGAGTAAATGAAATCAGAAATGTCATACTGTGTTAGCCACTTCTAAAATTTATTACTGATCTCCACAATTTGATGATTAATTGATACTGCATTTGTATAGATAAACAGGCACTCGGGAATTTTGAGAAAGATGTTTAATCTGTTATTCTTCGTTACAGGATTTACGTCACTTATCTATAAACACTACTTAAAGGTATTAATACTTACAATGTTCTTAATGACAGAATAAATCCTTTCTGGGGATATCATTATTATTATTTTTAATATAACAATCCCCTCCCCCACAAAAAAAAAAAGGTTGATCGATTTTCTTTTCTAATTAGTAACAACTTTGTAGAAAACTTAATAAAATACCTAATCTCAGTCATATTTTTTAATTATTTTGGTATTTAAAGTAAAGTCTTAGAACTTAGTAGTATTTTTTATTGAATTTTCACAGGTTAAGTCAAGTAACAATTTATCGCTTTATTATATTTAAATATACCCATTTTTATTAAAGAAAACACAAAAATAAAATTATTAGTAATTGTCTTAAATTGAAATAATTATACATATTTTTTTTACTGGAATTCGAAAATAATTGCTCGATATTTTCGTGGAGAAAACTAAAAGTAGTAACGCAATCCTCCGGGCCTGACAAATAAATAAGAAGTCATGAAGACAGCAATTATTTAAAGAACAGATTCATTTAAAGTCAATATTAAAAAGAAATGATGAATGCAGTGGAGCTGGGAAACTCAGTGAACGATAACGAACTGAATCTAAAATAAAAAGCTTCTAATATGTTTTTGATTTCCTACCCTGACGAGGACAATAACCATTTTTCCAAATGGTTAAAAAAAGCAATTTAAAAAATTACAACGACCATTTGGAAAATGATTTTTTCAAAGACTAAAATTTAAGACATAAAAAATAGCACGGAGTTGATCATACATTACTTACGCCATGAATTAAACATTAATAGTGTTATTACACGTAAAAATTAAAATTGACAAAAATCGCCTGCGACTCATCCTATTTTCTGAAACTTACGTATTATCCACCTGAAACTTACTTATTATCCAAGTATTTCATTGGCTGTTCGGGAAAAGGCTTTTCCATCGTCAGATTTCCAACAAATCTGACAACCCATTTTAAATTAAATTTCATTCTTAAACTTCTAAACATCCCACAATATTACTTTTTACACCGTCGTATAGAGACAAAATGTACTTTTAAATGCAATTTGTTTGAAAACTGTATCTCAATTTGTTTCTGAGTTATTAAATTTTTTTTGTAGTTTTTATTACTTTTTTGTCATAGTGGCAACAGAAGTATTCATCTCTGTTGAAAGTAAAGGGAAATACAGATTACTGTATAGGCCAATCAAAAAACGAATAAAATGCGGATTCAGCCAATAAAAAGCTTCAGATATGTTTTTGATTTCCTACCCTGACGAGCACAATAACCATTTTTCCAAATGGTTAATAATTAACAGAATCATTTTAATGTATTCATGTTTTAACATAACTTATTAATTAATATTAATTAAATGTATCGTAGAAACATGCAGAACGGAAATTATTGTGTCGATCGGAAAGTCATGTCGTGTTGGGAAAATCAATTCGTACCGGAAAATTCTGCCCGATAATTATTAGACATTAGATATCGGAATCAATGTCTAATAATTAAATGATTGAATTTTCCGGTACGAATTGATTTTCCCAACACGGCCCGACTTTCCGATTGACCCAATATGTTAGGTAGGGGTGGGGATTTATTTCTGCAACATTTCAAAATTCAATATAATTTCCCCCATTTGATCAACACACATATACTATTTTTATCAATTTTATCTATTTTGATTAAGTTTTAGTACCAATTTTTTGATAATCCATTAATAATTATTACAATACAATAAGTAACACTCAGAAATTTTAAACAATAACAACTCATATAATACTATTTAATACTATTAATTGACGTAAATTATTGCTTTATCATCCTATATAATACTATTTAATTAATAAATAAAATTTTCAACATCTCTAGGGAGGAGTGAGAATGTCCCATTCATCCCCATTTGAAATGTCCCAATGATCCCCATGATGCATAATATCCCTTCTCAGCCATTTTACCTCAAAAATTATTTTGTCACAATGGTTACTATTCATTCATTTTAATTATTGATATTGAACCTTAAAATAAATAACTACAACATAGCTTAATTTTTTATATTGTATAAGATATTTCACAATGATCTTCAACTTAAGATCTTCAAATGTAAAAAAAAAACGTACTTTTAAGGTGTCTACGTTGAAGGACTACGTTGAAAATGCAATTTTCGACCAAAATTGTCAAATTTATTTTATTTTATTTTATTAAAGACCAACTTTTTACCTTTCCAAAACTGTATTTGTTTTTATTGTACCACAAATAGATCCGGAGTTATAGCGGTTTTAAAACTACTCAACTGCTGTCACTCAAACCGGAAGTGCTGTTTAAAGGGCTTTAAAATTTAAAAATTTTAAATTTTTAAATTGCTTTTAAAGGGTCGTATGTTTGAAGAAATTTCGCGATTTTGGATGTATTTGTTTAATAATAAGAAATGTAAATAATATGCTCCATGAAATTTAGATGTATATTACTGTAAATTCTTGTAGTAAAACATAAATCTAAACTTTAAATGCATTTTTTAGAAAATGTAAATATCGGCGAAAATTCCATACGCAAAACATGATTTCTCAAAACGTTATTGGAATATCACTATGAAATTTAAAATATATGTTATTTACACTATTGTGAAGGCAATGAACTAAAGATTTAAATTTAGAATAAATATTTTTTTGTTTTATGGTTGTTTTTGTGGAATGACGTTGATGAATTTTCTGAAAATTAACATGTAAACAGGTGCAATATGCTATAAGTTTTGAAATACTTAAAGAATCTTTTAGATTTTAGTTCATTGCCTTCACCAATGTCATAAATATGAAGTGTAAAAAGAAAATTAAGATACATACAGTAGAATTTCCTTTAGAGCGTTTTGCGTTTCGGGCCAAATTTCACCAAATTTTACTATAAATTCCTCCATTTACCAAAATTTTATCAATGAATGAAATATTTTTTACTTTTTTTCACATTTTCTAGTCCTAATCTTAGTAAAAATAAGTTTAAAAAATAATTAAGTAGCGTTTATGGAAAAAATTGCTCCGTACGTAGGCAGGCACCTTTAAGCAGAGATTTCAGAAAATGCAACTTTGAAGGAAAATGAAAGCAGCAATGTGGTCCTACTTTTAGTTTTGAAGCACACTGTGGTAGAAGTCCATGGGGTTAGGAAGCAATTTAAAATAAATGTTTATTGCCTGAAATATTGAGAATGTCCCATCCATCCCTTGTCCCATACATCCCCTAGCTCCACTACTGTGAAAATTTTAAAATATATTTCTATACAATTTCATTGGTACTCGCCAAAGATTGCGGCAAATTCCCAGAGAATAAAATTCAGCTGAGTTTTCCTTTTAGGTAGATTTCGAATGAAATACTATTACATTCTCCCCTAAGTTGGAATTTCTGAAAAATTTTTGCATATCTACACCGATCATGACCCCTAGAACCCAAAACTACCCTCAGTAAAAAACTTTATATATATATTACGAAACAATTTAATGGGTGTAGTTGAAATATCACGTCGTGCTTTTTATTTCATATTACTGGATTAGTACTACATATTAATCAGCCGCTAGTGATGTTGTACAGCAATCTTACCACTTAGCACAAGCATCGGTAGTGGGGGTATCAACTCTGTGAAAATTTAGCAGCTGTAGAGCGATGATAATATTGGTATAGTCCAATCAAACTGTTATTTATTCATGATGAAGACAAGGCAGCGTGAGTGCTGAAAAAAGGCGTATGAAGAAATATGGGGTTTTCCCAATTAGAAGCATGGAAACGTAGTCATTGGAAACTGTTTATTCCATCAGAACATAACAACATTAAACAATTCCCACAGGATGAGAAATCAGACCATTCCACTCGAGCATGAACTACTTACTCATGCGGAACATATGTTAATTCACGAAATGATTATTCTATATGGCTTAGGACACCGGGTAACAGGTTATATAAACGATCAAACAGCACAAAAATCTAGTTCTGAGCTCATTCTCGAACTATTTATTAGAATGCGCGGAGTAATTCCGATTGAAATGGAAACTTCAGGCTAACCCAACCAAAATCACGAACGAGCTTCGAAGTGAAACTGGTATCCGACACTCATCCAATGGAGAGCGATCAAGAAACGTCACAGGAAAGAATCCCTACGCCGCTAATGGAAGAATTTCAATGTGAAAAGGTTGTCGCCTAGCGGGCGGGAAAATGAGATGAAATAGAATAAAAATGTAAAAATGGCTTTGATAAACATTCGAAAAAAAAGTAACTGCGTTCAGAACTTCACAGTTTGGTAGACGATAAAATTTAATGAAGGGATTAAAAGTTTAGATTACGTTTTGGAGTAAATCTATTATTAAGATACGCGTTTTAAAATTATAGGTATTTAATTAGAAATAAATAATAGAGCGTATTTAAAAAAGGGAAATAATGAATAGGCCGGCAATTTAGAATAATTTAAATGAATAGTAAAAGTAAAAATTTTTATATAACATATATATATAACTTTCTTCTGCACACGATAACTTCCATAATTCTGCACAAATCTCTTCCAAACTGACACATAAAAAAGGGGGCATAAAATCTCGGTCAAGTTCGTTTATGTGCAAAATCGGACCAAGGGGATGGAAATAGGGAGGAGTTTTATAAAAACCGAAAAAACCCATATCTTCTTAATTTTTGTACATATCAAATCAGTTTAAAGTTTTTATTACTTCTAAAAATTGGGCCAAAAACTTATGTATCACATATTTTTGATAAAATTAAAAATGGGCTCAAGGGGCGCAAAAAAAGGTTTTGGGGAGAAAAAAATTCACAACTTCGCCAATTCTCAAGATACCAAATCAAATTAAATTTATTATAAATCTTCTTAATATTATCTACAATTTTTATCTTGACAAGTTTTTCATAGGACCAACTCGTACCGCAAAAAAATATTAAAAAGGAAAACAAAAAGGGGGGAGTTGAAGAAGAAAAAATCCATAACTTCGTCAATTCACAAGATATAAAATCCGCCAATATAAAAATTAGCCAGAGCCAGGAATTGAACCCGGGACCCCGGGTTCGATTTTCACTCCATATCTCGCTAATTTTTCCCTCCAGTTTGGTTTATTGTATTTATTGTAATGCATGTCTCTGTAATATTTATATATACCTTTAACTGTTGAATAAAGGTGTTATTTATGTATCTATGTGTGTTTTAATATATATTGTAGTATGTAAGTTTTAATTAATTGAGGGAAAAATAAAAACACAGGTCGCTTATGAATATCTTCAAATACCACGTCACTAAGTTTCATATTTTTTCTATTAAAATGAATCTGAAAATGTGCCAGAAAATTTCGAGTTGTTGAGGATGGAAAAGTATTTTTTGAATACCGCCTTAACATGATTCTGATAAAACCAGCTCTTATATAAAAATGAAATAAAAACTTGTCAAAAGCAGCCAGATAAAATTGTTAAAGTGGATTTATCTCTAATCATGATTTAGTTTTTGTTCGTAAAATTAGTATACTTAACTTCGAAATCTACCTCCGCCTGTAGGCTGGGCCCGCAGGGATTTTTTTTTTTTAAATAGTACGTACCAGTATTTTCTTATCACAAATTATTAGTTCGGAGAAGTAGTCCCTAGTTTAAATTAAAAAAGTGTAACAAATGTTTGAAATTTTTAAAAAATCAACGGTTTAACAATAATTAAAAATCTGTGATTATATTATTATTATTATTATTATTATTATTACGAGGTGGAACGCGTCGAATTTCGACGAAAGAAAATGTTTAAAAAGGAAGTGATACATCGACTTTTAATATAAATCTACAAAATTAATGGCAGTAAAAAATCCATCGAACATTGGTTAGTCCGAATATTAACCCTTTTAAGAGCGGTGTTATGTTTATGAAACCACTTAATTTTAATTCCCAAATGGCACTAAAATTTTGGTATATTTTTCCCATGTTTATTATGTATGTGGAAAATAGCTTTTTCTTATTTCCAAATAAATCTGTACGTAAATCCCGGTGCCATTCATTCATTTCAATATTTTAGCAATGGAAATACTTTGCCCCTGAAAGGGTTAAAATAAATATTACTTTACTCTAAAGATACCAAAATACTATTTTCTTAAACTTACATTGTGCCAAATTACTGAAAAATTAAATTTTATTCGTACACGTAATTAGTAAAGTGTAATCAAGGTAAGTAAATATGATTAAATTATTAATTGAGGCTCTACTTGACTGTTTGAGGCTACGTATTACGGATGGTAAAATCATCAAGAATTATTTCCCTCTGACACAATCATAGAAGTTTTTTTCTGCATGGAATCTAAACCTTGCATCATTTTCAGCATCTCAAAATTTAAATATCCGTATTCACTATTTTTTAAATATTTTTACGCGCAATAGGTTATTACTAACTATTTTTCCAAACTTGAAGTCACGTTTGTCAGCAACAACTTTGCATATGAAGACCCGCACTCAGTTCTAATCTCGGTAGCGATTAGTAAAAACTCCAGAAATTTATGCCTTTTTAGACGCATTTGTGGTAAAATATTTAGTTTTATCAAAGAAAATGTCAATTTTCTTTTAAATATGACGTCATTTTCTCTAATATTTCTCTCATTTAAGTGAAGCATTTCGTCTAGTATCTCATTAGTATCAACTGAACGAAGAAAATATTGAAAAGTAACAGTTTTATGAGGTAAATTCATGTTTTTTAAAGCATGACGTCATTTTCTGTTCAAAGTTTTTAAAGTTATTTTTAATTTCAATGAGAAAAAGGTGTCAATAAGGATATAATCAATAAAAATAAGCGAACTGCGTTTTCTCTTTTCTCTACAACAATAGAAGCAATCCGATTGCCACCATTTTAAAGAAAATTCACCAAAAACTTTTGAAATTAAAAATAAAATGTAAGAATAGAAATAAATTAAAAAATAGCTAGTATGGGCACATCTAAAAATAAACAGCTTTTATTTAAAAAAAATAATTATCAAAATCTCGTTCAGTAGAAATCCCAAGGCTGATGACTGAAAAAACAGCCTTATCTTTTAAATTTATAGATTATTTGTTTAAGAATTGTGATTGTTGCAGGGTTGCCGGCTTTTAGCCAGGCCAAAAAAAGCCGGCCGGCTTTTTTTGGTTTTAACCACTTAAAAAAAGCCGGTTTTAAATTAAAAAAGCCGGCTTTTATTTTTCAAAAAGGTGGTTTATAGATAATTCATATAAAATTTGGATTAATTTATTTTCAATACACTTATAAATATTTTCTACTAAAAAAATATAAACTTCTATTAAATTTTGTCAAATAAATGAGACCTTATAACTACTAGAATGCAACTGTGAAGGTATAATGTCTGAAAAAAATTATGAATATTCAGAACAATACATTAAATTGGACTCTAAAGTAATTGGAAAATTGGTTTGGAATTTTTTATCATGACTCTACACATACCACACATTTTAAAGATTATATGAAAGAATAAGAAAATGTCACCCATTAAAATAGAAACATTCTTACATATACTGATATTTACTTTTAAAATTGATTAAAGCTAAATAGCTTATATGTATATAATAACTGAAATTATCTTATATAATACTCGAGCAATAATAAGCAATCGATATATAAAAAATACTTATAAAAATAATACATGTAAAAAGTTTTCCTGCTACTAAGCTGTTATATTAACTTATTCCAGATATGTCCATACGGACAGATTAAAATCGTAGAATGAAAGATGTTGAAAGAGAAATTAGGAAGGATATAACATTTGAGGAAATTTTAGTACATGTAAGTGCATAAAATAAAGAGAACAATTAAAAAAAATTCTGCAAATAAAACTTGAATTAGAATTTTGAAAAGCTAGTTTCTATTTAAATTAGTGCATATTCATGCATAAATTAATGCATAATTTATTCATAATACTGTTTTAATAGAGAGAAATTATGTTTTTATTAAATGACTTTATGCGTGATTTTAAATATATGTTTATGTGAAATAAAATAAGACTTGTATTATTAATATATCCCTTAAAATTAGTTAATAAAATATATAACTAAGCAACCATTGCCCTTTTTAATTATATAAAGCAGTAAAAAAAAAAAAAAAAAAAAAAGATTAAGGTCAGTGTAAACCAGACAAAGCAATTGGTATGACCTTTTATTCCAATATTAATGTCCTCATTATTGAAAAATTGGGTTATATTGATTTCTACCTCAATTACATGTCTTTAAAACTAATTAAAAAACACATAAAAATGTGTCGTTTATAATTGAAATGCTTCACTGTATAAAAGTCAATTTTGGCCAATTTTGGCCAAAAAAAAAAAGCCCGTTAAAACCAATAAAAGCCACCGGTGTGGCTTTTTTTAATTTTAGCCGGCTTTTTTGAAACCCTGCATTGTTGTCAAAATCACTTTTAATGAAACACTTCTTTGATCTGAAATACACTTTTGATCACTTTTTGAAGAAACATTTATGTGGTTGGTAGTAAATACGGACCTAATTACTTTGAACTTACATCACTCCTCCAATCTCATAATATTGCTCACAAACAAGGTAAGTCCTCTGAAAATTTCGTTGTATTATTAACTTACGAACGAAACTTACGAATCGGCCTCAAGTAAGAACGCCCTATTTTAGTGACAAAAAAAGTAGGTGTTTTTTTACGTGTGCAACCATCTCTCACAGCCTGTGGCTACTTTAACTGAACACCCTGTAAGATACTAATAATTAAGATCATTACAATTGGAAGTTTTACCATTTACATTTTTATGATTTTACAAACAGTGTTTTCATTCTTTTATTCTTCACTTATTATTTAAAGATTCAAGATTTTACAATAAAAACAGCAAACGAGGTGTAACAAAAATATGTCGTCAGAAAAAAGAAATAATCTTTAATCTGAATAAAAACAATGCCATTTTTATCAAATATGCATGGCAATTTTAATACAGAATAGAAATAAAACCCTTGATCCTTCAATTCTTTTTATAATATCATATTAAATAATCTCATAACATTCATATAATGCTGCAATACATCATGATATTGGAAAAGAAATATGTATCAATTCCCAATTTACGATCACGAATATATCTTGATATCTCAGCATATTAATTTTCCTTTCAAATGTCACAATACTATAATACCAAGCATATCATACGAAAAGAAATGCTGAAACATATTTTGCAATCAATATTCAGATATGAAAATAGGAATCTTGACTTTGAATATTGCTATATTTCTAGTGTTGCATTTGAAATAAAATAACAGTTTATTTTCCTTCAACTATTATCAGTACAAATATTTTTAAATTTTCGAAAATTTTAAATTTCAAGAATGAAAGCAATTACAACTAGAATATTATAAAAGCTATAATTATCTCCTATATTATCCGTTTTTTGTGAGGTAAGCTTTTATTTCTCTAAGATGAATTTTGCAAAATTAGTGAATATTAAGAAAAATATTTCGAATCATAAATTCAGGATCTTTCCTGTCATCCTGCGACATAGGTTCAAACATTATAGAAATAATAAATAAAATGACCACTTTTTTTCGTCATTTCAAATACTTCTGTTCCCTTTAAATTTTGAACTAGTTCCAAGTTTGAGAAAATATAACGTTGTGAATGAAAATGGGCACCAAGTATTTGCATTCTAAGCATTCCCGAAACCTCTAGTTGCGAAATATATAAACTTGCAGAAAGGAACATGCAGTTGCCATGGCTATCAGCTGTAGGAAAAGTACCAGTATGGGAAGTGCGTCTGAACTATAATACAAAATTATACAAAAGTCACAAAACAAACAAAAAATTAATAATTTTAAAAATAAAGGGAGTAGCAGAAGGTGGGTTTCACAGAAATATACAGAAAAACATGGAACTTTTTTTTTAAACGGTGGAAATTTTATTGCCAGAAATGCACACACATGTGCCACAAATTGCTCTTCAGTTGTTACAGTAACTTTTACAGCGTCGCAGCAAAGAATCATCGAAATGTAATTAAAACTACACTTTAAAAAGAGAGAAATATTTCTGGATCTAGCAAAATCGAAACGATTTCCAAAAAGCGTCACTTTAATATTAGCAGAAACTTCAGAAAGTTTGAGATTTCTGAAATTTTAAGTAGCATTTCTGAAACAAAGGTTTATTTTGCTGCCAGTTAAAAAAAATAAAATCTGAAATGTTTCCGAGTAGATTTTAAAGTGTATTAATCGTTTTCTCAACAGTAAATATAGTACTGTGCGTTGAGAAAATTGATTAATCGATGTAAACTCGAATCTGAAAGGTTTCGGGGTCTTTCCTATTTTTCTTTTAAACAGGCATTAAAAGAAACTTTCCATTCAAAAATGTCTCTTTAAATCTCGGAAGCCAATTGACGTATGAAATTTCTGAAAGCAAATGAACTTTTTTCGAAATCGTGGATAACTCGCAGAAGTTATCAAATAACTAAACATATTATATGTAAATCACAATTACTAAAAAATTAAAAGCATTTAATTTATTTCATATATTTAAAAAGACAATTATATCACACAACTAAAGCAATTTTTGCAAATGTTTCAACCTCCAAACGAGCCCCTCATCAGTACAATGTGGATAACAAAAGTTGTTCTTCAGCATGGTCATAGTCAAAATATGCAGTTAAATCAATAAACCACAGTGAATACCATCAAAAAACTAGTACCAAAATATAAAGTATACTGTATAGTATTTTATTGATTTAAATGCATATTTTGACCGTGAGCATGCTAAACAACAACTTTTGCTATCGATTGACATTGAGCTCATGAGAGGCTCGTTTGAAATGTTTACAAAAACTGTTTGAATTGTGTAATCACAATTGCTAAAAAATTAAAAACCTTTAATTTATTTCAGGCATTTAAAAAAAGAGTTATATCGCGAAATTAAGTCAATTTTTGCAAACGTATCAATCTCTAAACGAGCTCCTCATCAGTACGATGTCGAAAGATAGCAAAAGATGTTGTTCAACATATTCATAATCAAAATACGCTGTTAAATCAATAAGCCATAGTGAATACCACCAGAAAACTAATACCATAATCTGACGTATACCTGACGAATAGTTTATTTAATCAAATATATATTTTTACCGTATCCATGTTGAATATTAACTTTTGTTATCAATCGACGTTGTACTGATGAGGTGCTCTTTTGGAGGTTGAAATGCTTACAAAAATTTTTTTAGTTGTGTGATATCACAATTACTGAAAAATTAAAAACATTTAATATATTCCATTTACTGTATAGCAGTTTATTGATTTAAATGAATATTTCGACATTGAACATGTTGAACAGCAATTTTTGTTATCGATCAACATTTTGCTGATAAGGGGCTCTTTGGGGCTCAGGGAATTTACAAAAATTGTTTTGTGTAATATAATTTTATGCTTTTATTAATCTTCTTAAATTTCTGAAATAAATGATTTCGCCGAAGAGGTTATGTTTATATTTTCGCAAAGTTTTGCTAGATCAAAAAACATTGTTTTTTTTTTTGTTTTTTTTTACAGCTTATTAATATTCAATTAGATGTATTTTATTAGTGGGAATACCTGTGATAGATTACACGATATGAACATCGAAAAGAATTTCAGTCTGATTCCTATCTCATGGTGGCTGGAATGGCAGGTTTAAGACCACAACAGTGCTAACTGTTGGTGATAAACACAAATATTGTTACAAAATTTTACTAACTAAAACTCAAGTTCTTTCTGTGTATTTATGTGATTAACTCATCCTGATGTAGTTTATACTTTTCGAATTATCGAATTAGTATTTTACCTGTGACTTTTGGATGCCCTTGTAATATAAGTGGGAATAAGCCTAATAATGCTATTTGAAAAAGTCTGAATATTTAGACGATGATATAGAGCAATAATTTCGTATCTGGTATTTCGAACCACTTTTTAAAAATAAAGTGTAATTATTGTCTTAGAAAGAAATTACTTAATAATATTTGAAGGATTTTTAAAAAAATTACATTTTTAACGAAAAACATATAACTTCAATTTTTAAATCGAACTTTTCAGTTTCATCGTTCGTGACATACAAGTAGCACAAAATGTATTTCCTTTACTCAAAGTCATTTCACAGATATGGCACAAGTCCACGAAAATTAATAAGGACCCTATACAGGGTTATCCATAAGTTATTGTCGAAATTTCCTTACCTCATAGCATTTGATTTTTAAAAAGGGCAAAAAATACTATTACATATTCGTAAAGTACAACTCAGAAAACTTTAATAGCACAAACAAATTTTCATATGCATAAAGGTGCAACTCAGAGAAGAAGACCAAGTCTGTAGAGCATTAATATCCTTCCAATACCTTTAATTAATGAACCTTTTCACCGTCGTAAACTGATATATCATTTCACTAAGCTGCAGGTTTCACAGCAGTAGAAGCATGATTTAAATTAATATAATTCTAGAAATGTAATGCAGTTTTAAAACATTTTGCAATTATTAATGCACTATAAGGTTATATTCATATCTCTAATTAAGTTTTTTATATCGTATTGAAAAAATATTTTTTTTTTGTATTTTTAACAAAATTACAGAGAAAAAAAAACATTACAATTTTCCCTTTTTGCTGGGCAGCCAGGGGGTTAAAAATGTAATGCAAATTTCAGCTGAAGCTGAACCAGCAGGAAAAGCGAAGGGGGATGGCGTGAAACATTATGGACTTGGACCAGAATCCCCAAGAATTCACAAAACTTTCGCTGCCGGAGAAAAGCCCTCGCAACAAAGGCAGAGAGATGGCGCCAATATTCTTAAAATTCACTTGATGTTGATGTTCCGCACAACACTGGTTATCAGACAGCAGGTGATATAGAGGATTGATCACTAAAGGTACGCTCTATCGCGACAATGGGCGCTGTGGCACCGCTAGAGGAAGCTCTACTCGCGACAAGGGGCGGCGCAATATGAACGAAAGAGATTTGCCGTGATGGATTGCATTTGGAAGAACCACAATATGCTCTTGTGTACTGGCTAATTGAATTCTCACGACTCAGCCGCTCATAATGCGACGCCGTCTAAACTTTCTGCATAAATTGGTGAAGAATAGTTAATCTTTGTTTGTGTTATAAAATAAAACTTTTTGATTTGCGAATATGTAATCATATTTTTCGTCGTGTCCGTCAATCAAAATCTATGAAATAAGAAAACCTCGACAGTAATTTATGGACGCCTTGTATTACGACCATATTAAGGGTCATATTAAGTACCGTATATACGTGTTATCTTACTGCAGAATAACTAATCATATGTGATCGAAAAATAAGGCTAAAAAATAATTAACTGTAAACAGAAAGTTAATGATGCTTATGAATGTAATAAATGTATGTTATGTTCCTTTTGCTTTATAGAAAATATATTTTAATTTTCTCTGAAAAAGCAGTTAATTATCATGCAAAAAAATCTAGTTTATAAAGATCTTGCTCCAAATTCTTTTAGGTAGCTTTCTTTACAAAAAGCTACCTATTGCAGCCGTTCGGAGAAAAGCGATTTCAAAAAATTTTGGTATATTTTCATCGATCATGACCCCCAGACCCCGAAACCACCCTCCGTTCAAAATTTATATATATATATATATATATATATATATATATATATATATATATATATATATATATCTGACCTATGTCACACTGTAACTCTCGTATTTATGAACCGATTTGGATGTAATTCGGTGTGTACATAGTACATACCAATGTCTCGACCGAGTTCGTTGGCCAGCTTCATCCGCCATTTTGTTTCAAAATGGCGGCCATTTAAAAATTTAAAAAAAATTTAAAATTTAAAATGTGGTACCAAAAAATTGAAAATGGAAAAATATTTTTTTCTTATGTATTTGACCTTTATACAAAGACTCCGTAGCAGTTTTTGTTTCGTCTATATCTTAAAAAATGGCTGAGTTATAGCATTTTGAATTTCTAGCGAAGCTGACATTTTGAAACGTCCTGGAATTTGTCACGTGATAAAAGGCGTATTTATGAACCGATTTGGATGTAACTTCGTTTATACATAGTACAGACCAATGTCTCGACCGAGTTTGTTGGCCAGCTTCATCCGCCATTTTGTTTAAAAATGGCGGCCATTTAAAATTGTAAGAAAAATTTAAATTTGAAATGTGGTACCGAAAAATTGAAAATTGAAAAAATATTTTTTTCTTATGTGTTTGACCTCGATAAAAAGATTCGGGAGCAGTTTTTGTTTCGTCTATATCTTAAAAAATGGCTGAGTTATAGCATTTTGAATTTCTAGCGAAGCTGACATTTTGAAACGACCTGATTTTTGTCACGCGATAACAGGCGTATTTATGAACCGATTTGAATGTAACTTGGTCTGTACATAGTACATACCAATGTTTCGACCGAGTTTGTTGGCCAGCTTCATTCGCCATCTTGTTTCAAAAGGGTTGTCATTTAAAAAAAAAATGTAATTTAAAATTTAAAATGAGGTATTAAAAAACTGGAAAATGAAAAAGATTTTTTTTATGTGTTTGGCCTTGATACAAAGATTCTGGAGCAGTTTTTGTTTCTGAAAATTTGTTCTTTTGTTTATATCTTAAAAAATGGTTGTATTGCAATTGCAAATGCACTTTGAATTTCTATCATGGCTAATACTTTGAAACGATCTAGTATTTGTCTCGCGATACCACACGTATTCGCCTATTTCGATGTAAGAAGGCATGTGGATAGTATACATCAATATCTGGACCAAGTTCGCTGGCCAGCTTCATCAGCCATCTTGTTTCAAAATGGCGGCCATTAAATTAAAAATATATATATTTAAAGTGTGGTGCAAAAAAATTAGAAATTGAAAAAGGTTTCTTTCTGAAGTATTTGACCTTGATATAAGGATTCAGGAGCATTTTTTGTTTGTCTTTATCTTAAGAAATGGCTCAGATATAGCAGTTTCAATTTCTAACGTGGGTGACATTTTGAAAAATCTGATTTTTTGCCTGCGACAGCACTCGTATGTATCAACCGATTCCGATGTGAGTGAGCATGTGAACAGCAATTATTAAGGTCTCGACCAAGTTCACTGGTTAGCCTCATCCACCATGTTGTCTTAAAATGGCAGGCACTTTAAGAAATCGCCGAATTTGGCAGCGAAATATAAGTTACTTTAAATAAAAGCAGCTTAGATAAAGCTGACTAATTTTGCAAAATTCTCATTCAAAATGATTTAGTATTGATAAAAATTAGTATTGAATCTCCTACATTCGGTTTCCACTTAATTGAGCTTCGTGTGTTTGAATAATATAAGTTGGCTTTTTTAAAATAAGGAATATGAAAGCTACCTCTTCCTCCCGGCACTGGCCGGAAGGACTTTTAACCATCACTGCGTTCTATAACCAACTTTAAATACTATACTCACTGATATTTTGCTTCCCGGTTAATTTCCTCACTCCAAAACTAATTAAGCGGAATTTTCTTACTTCAGAAATTCGCGTCTTTTTACCACAAAGTCACTCATCTTGAAACGCCTTCCTAGGTGAAAACATTTGTTGTAGATGAAGCATAAATACGAAAGATTTTTTATTTTTCTAATAAATAAATACGTCCCTCACAAAAATTAGTAATAAAGGTCGGTTGGTAATTTTTATTGCAACAAAATCTGCAAACAATGCAGACATGCTTCCCCAAATACCATAGTTATATGGAAAATGTAATAACATCAAATAATAATAATTTAGAGTAGTAAACTTCTTTTATGACATTATCAACCATCGTCTGATCTCTTTTTAACACTTTCCAACAAAGTTGAAAAGTATTTATGAATTCGATTTGTCTGTCGGTCTGTCCGGTCGTGCTCTAACTCGCGTAAATAAAATACGACTGCCATGAAACTGATAGATGTTATTGGGTATGACTATGGCATGTTTGGTATTGCAGATGAAGTGTATAGCATTTACGATTCATTTACAGTGACACTCAAAAGAATTCTGTTACATTACTGTATATGGGAACGTCCACTGTTACTCTTGTCACCATCAGAGCAAATTTCCATATATATTTCCAGTTCTTTTATTACAAAATATAGTTAGAGTAAATTTGATGTAACTACTTAAAAATAAATGTACTCTACTTTCATAAACCATATACAGTTTGTAACAAAAAGCATTTTACTTGCCTTGATAATAAATGAAAATTTTGTTACTCTTGTGACCACAAAAAAATGCAATTTTTAAAAATTGTGTTTGACGCAGAAATCCTGTGAATTATATGAGACTATAGAAATAAAATTTAGAGAATATAGCAGAGTAATTATATCTTTTTAAAAAGCATTAATCATTGAACTCATCTGATAACCCATGAATTAGTAACATTTGATTTTGCAAAATGCTAAGTGTTACTCTTGTAACATTTTGTCCATAATGTAATTTTAGCAAAAATTCAGTTTAAATACTGAATAAAATAATTAAAATAAGTTTTAAAAATTATTTTCCATAGAGAACAACTGTTAAGGATGGTTTAATTTTAAAATAACATAAAATAATGTAGAAAATTGTAAAATTAACAAACACTATAACCACATAGCAACCTCTCAGTTTCTGCTAATTAACAGATTAAATCATTGTCTTCATTATCAATAATATCATTTGCAACTTCTAGTGTACCATGATTTACTTAATGAAACACAAATTCTTTGTACTAATCATGTTAGTGTAAGGTTTTTAGTAGATAGTGTCATTTTTCGTGGTTTTAGCAAATTGTTTTTGTTGAATGCCCTTCGCTGTTGGTATTTTCTCGCTAAATAATGAAACTTTATTGTTTTATTTCTCTTGACAAAATAAGCAGTATATCTTAGAATTGCTTTTTTAGCACGCACTTCATTCCATATATATCATTATACCGCAACACAAAATAAACCTACATCATCTATACCAGGAGTATTTGAAAAAAAAATAATGCCAATTAAGTTAATTGAGAAAGGAGTCTGATCATTGCAGGCATATTTGGATAGTTATATTTTTGTTTAAATTGGAAAGCACAACCATCATATAAAAAAGTAAAACAGGTACGTTTTAGAAAAATACAAATTCCCTTAAAGATGCAATGTTGAAATTTTGCATACGAAAGCATTTACAAAAAATTGGTTATGAGTTACATTGTCTAAAATAATAGCATAAGATTTTACTTTATTGGGATTATACTAAATAAAAAGCTGAAAATACAGTCGCTTGTGGATTTGACCAGACTTGGCATGAAAATAAAACAGTTTCCAGAAAATCCATTGGCATAACTGTTCTTTGAGAAATGGTTATTTTCTTGGAATTATGAAAATAATTCCTTGTACAAGTTTCAATGAATGTGTGCCGCAGAAATAGATTTAGTTGCTTTCGAAAATTTTTAAACAATCAGAAATGGTTTCTTTAACTGTTACTTTTTCAAAACGTTTATCAACGTTTTGAAAAAGTAACAGTATTGATGAAGATGTTGATAAAAGCTTTGTCAATAGCAAAACGTCTATCAACGTTTTGCTATTGACAATAATTGAAGTTCTGTACTATGGACTTCCGTTTCAAATAATTCTTCAATGTTATCTCCGCAAATTAGACATTCTGAATACCTAAATTCTAATTATCATGTATCAAAATCATTAAATCGACCACAGGAATGTTTAATGCAGTAAATACACCAGTTACTACATTATGAATTGCTTGAATGTTTTCGTGACAGCAAAAAAATAGAGATCTACTGATGAGTTATTTTCTATTGTTTTATGAAACTAGGCTTTAAAGCTTCAAAGGAATCTCCAATTTTTTTAATTTAGGAAAGCTTCTTTAAACAAAAAACGTATTCTCTTATTAAATGTCCCCTAGAATTGATGAAATTATGTGACCTTTTCACGCTTAACTAAAGTAGATTTAGCTGAAGAATGACCTCTTCTTAAATCTTCATCGACATAAAATTCTCCAAAGCTGTGGAGTTAGATTTTTCCCGTTACAGTATCTGAGGTTAGCTGTTTTTCTACTTTTTCCTTTTTTTAATACTTCCATTTTCTTTCTGAAGCTTTTGCTGGTTCTAAGACTTTTCTTCACCTTATCGTAATATTATTTTGTTTTGTTTCTTTCTTACAACAACATATTCAATTTCATTCTTAGTTTTTCTATACAATTTTTGGCGCTTAGCAAAATTTTTCCTACTCTTTAAAACAATGTTGTGTATAAGAAGCAACATTAAAATCTTTCCTTTAAAATATACTATCAGAATCCTTTCCATAAGAGTTACTATAAGAACCTCTGCAGGTTATACAGCAGAATTTAGTAAACTAAGCTTTACAAAGCCTATAAAATATCTAATCAAAGACCATGTGCTTCAAACCAGAAAGCACACAAAAATGACACGAGTTGAGTTGTTTTATTATATCTTTAATTACTTGTCATGATTATTTTATAATCTTAAATAATACCAAAAATGAATAAAAATAAATCCACCCATTAAAAAAAACTAATAAGGATAATTTATCTTCCTTAAAATTTACAAAATAACCTTAGTTATAGCTAAAACTATTTCAAGAACTGCTCTAATAACATAGAAAAAACAACAAAACTTTAAGCATTCCGTTTGTTTTGTTTGTAACGCTGTGTTACATCAAACTATCGACAAAAGTATTATGTGTCACTCTTGTGACAACTCCCTAGAGCCCATTTCATGCATAGCATAAACAAAATATTTAATGTAAAATATGTCTTATTCCTCGAAATAAGAGAATTAGAAGTTTTGGGTAAAAATTTTAAGTGGTTTTTTTTTAATTAAAACTTTTGTATGTTTTCCGTTACTCTTGTGACATTTAAGTATTAACGTTTAAATACAGCCAAAAATATATTAAAGACATTATCTAAAACATTTTATCTACGTAGATCTTAAAGATATGATAATAGTTTGTTGATTTGAATGCATAGTAATTTTATTGAATTCTAAAAAGTAAAAAAATCATACATTTCAATAAGTTGTATTTTAAGCTCAAATGTAAATGTAGTTTTATACTGTTAGTATCCAGCTCATTTTCAGTAAACACCTGCTCTTATGAAATTAAAACTTACAAATTCATATACTTCAACTCTTTAGCTTTAAACTGATGTTTCACACTTATATTTCCATTTTAAAAAAATTTCAGCAAAAATTTTTTCTGCCGTGGACGTTCCCATATGAGTTAAAATCGTTCGCAGTGTGTTTTGATAATTTTGCAATATTTTAAACATATTGAAATTTATATATATATATATGATACGTTTTCACTAGTAAGAGATAAACATGTCGGTCTTAACCTGCAGCATACACTCGTTATGTAACTCAATGAAGAAATCAAAGTTTTTGCTGTCATAAAATCATGATTAAGAGTGGAAGGTCAGGCCTCCGTCCTTTGGAAGGTTTTCCGAAAAATAATAATCGAAGCCGTTAGATTCATCAAAGATTTATTAGATGATCATAAAGTGCACCAAACTCCACTAGCCATATGTTATGCATGTTCGGGCAGTTGTTCGACTTCGTAATATGTAAACCACTAGATGTTACATATTAGAACAGCATGACGAAAATTCAGGAAAAAGGCTCTCCAGGTGACGTGGGTTGTTTAAGCAATTCAATAATCGTAAAATCTATCTCTCCTAGCCCATGCAACAGTTCAAATACTTGCAAAAACTGCACGCGTATGAATACAATACAAGTGAATGGGAAAATCCCGTAAAAGTAGCCGGAAGGACGCGATGAGAAGCAGAATACGATAGGACCTAGCTCCGGGTGAAGGGGGGAAGCAAGCGTGACGTCGATGTGAACTATTTAGCCGCGGCGTCAGAATTATTACGCAAACAATGTTGGCAGGAGGCTGGCACGGAATTATGGAAAATCGAACACCAGAGAACAATGCTATTAAAACATTCGAAACAAAAAGAATTTATTTTCAGAATAAAATGAAAAAAGTAATTTAATGGGTTTTATAAGATTAGACGAATGGACTTAATGTTTTTAGAATAATAAACGAATAAACATTCAAGCATGAAAAAAAGATAAAAGATATTTAAGACTGTATTAAAGCTAAGTAAAAAAGGTAGATATTATAATAATTTGGAATAGTTTAATAAAGATAAAAGGGCGAATTTTTTTATTATTTCATATCCCCCCCACTCAAAAAGACTGGATGAACTGGTAGGTCCTACGACCTGCAAGTTCATAGAATGGAATTGTTACATGGGCTTGGATTACAATTTTGTCACCTGGAGTAGGCTTAAAATAAACTTTCTAAAATATTAACAATGCCTATTAAATTTTAATTTTGACTTTATACCGCGAACTAGTGGAATTGGTAATGAAAATACAAGGACAAGAGGTTAAACTTGTTTACAATTTACAAAGATAGTTTTAGTAATATGAATATAGAATAAAGTAAATATGAAACTTAAGAGTAATCATTTAACAATCATTATTACAGAGGAATGTTTTTATGGAACATTCATGGCTCATATTCATGAGCAAGCAATAGATCACGGACTATAGTTCGTTCATAATAGTTAAGTAATAAAGTTTTACTGCCTACCTCCCTATGAGGAAAGGGTTGAATTGAGCTATTTCAATATGAGTTGGCTAGTAAATTTACTTCTGACTTGATGTCTCCAAAAGTAAATTTCAAATTGTGATTCAAAAATATAATGTTCGTCTAAAAACTTATCCCTACTAGCAACTCAATCTTTAAGTCCTTTCAGTTACCTTTTAGTTTATAATAATAAATTAAATATATCACACTAATATTAAAATATTAATAATATCAAATTTAACAATAATAATAACAATAAAAATTCAAAACAATTATTTAAACAAACCTATTTACAGCATACTTTATTGTATGACATTTAATGCTATGACATCACTGTCTGAAATGCCAGAAAAATCTTTGATATGATATATCTAATGTGATACAGTACTGTTGTTATGGTATTATTTACCATATGGCCATTATAAGATTTCTAAAACTCTAAAAATCTGAAAAATTCTGAAATTCAGATTTTTTGAAATTTCAGAATTGTAACTCTTAAACTAGTAAATGATGAGTTACTAGTTATCATTTAATAAAATTCTTAAACTAATCTCTATAATCTACATTTCCTTTCCTTCTCTCTCTCTCTCTTTTTTCTTTTTAAAAGACATATGTTTCTGATTCCATGAAAATGTCGCACAACAGAAAACGAACCAATGCATTAATCCCTTCCGAGTTACCCATGTTTCCGAAAAGCATGCTTTATCATTAACAGCCTCAAAAACCAATATACTTTCGATATTTAAAGAATCATTTATATGACCTTTGTTTCTTTTGCTGCCGACGATTTTCGTAAATGTTTCCGAGGAGCTTTATGGCGTATTAAACGGTTTTCATAAACTGGAATGTCAGTTTTTTAGGATGCTAGTCATTCTAGATGGAACATTTTCACCTGCTTAATTTAATATATACAAGATAGAGCAACAATAAATATTAATTTTGATATCAATGTTAAAAGTGTTCATTTATCATGTTTGTCTGTAATACATGTTTGTTGAATAAAAAAATGTTTACTGGAGAATATATAGCATCTTAAAAATCTAGATCCCGGGATAGAAAAACTAATTAATACATAGTAAAAACTATTGGAAAATTTTCCGAAAGTCAATCGCAGCAAAAGAAACTTTGACTTTATAAACGCTTCTTTAAATCTCGAAAATATACTGGTTTCTGGGGTTTCTAAACAAAAAAAATGCTTTTCGGAATCGTTAGGAAACCAGAAGAAGTTATACTTTTTGTAGGAAAAATTGGCTTTTCAAGGACAAACGTCCTCTTTTCGTTATCCCTTCGTTGGTCATTCCTCGGCCATTATCTCAGGTTAGTAACTATGGTAACGAAGGGAAAATGAAAAGAGGACGTTTGTCCTTGTAAAGCCGATTTTTCCTACAGGGAGTATAGTGTATATTTTCATTTGTGGATAAATTTTTATTTTCCCAGATTGAGATATCTCTGTCATTTTTTACATTGTATACATTTTTATAAAGCACATAAAGCTACAAAAAAATTGTAGAAAATAGATTTAGTCTCTAAACAAAAATATTTACAAATCAACATTTTAAAATTTTTACTACTTCCACAACTGACTGTAAAATGGTCTGTTTGCGATTACTCCCAATATAACTAACGCATTCTATAATATTTAAAGAATGTTTTTAATATCCTGTAGTATATTCATTATACCAAACAATATCATAATTCTTGTGCGTTTATATGAGTGTACCTGGCTGGCATATAAGTGTGCATGACAAACTAGGAAAGATATGCAGGAAATATCTGTGAAACCTAGACAAGCTCAAAGAACTACACAAAGAATGGTCGTAACTGAAATTATGAAACACTAAAAGGTGCTTTCTGATTGACGAGAGAACACTGTTTACTACACAAAATCTCGTAGATAATTGTTGTTTATATGTATTTCAAATATAAGTACAATGCTGATATGAATGCAAATTAGAAGAAGGCATCTAGAATTTGCATTCTAACTAACTTTATTGGACAAACAACTGAGTTCAACAGAGAAAGTGCGTGAGGAATTTTAAACTGGACCAAATTTTCTTCATGATAAATTGAAATGGAGTCAGAACTGATGGGAAAATTTTTAAGAGGTGATAGAACACATCTAAATAACCAATTTTTGTGATACAATACATAGACGTATCATTGTCGCTGTCATTAAAAACATAAATCGCTCGTATTTCTCATTCATCGTCATTTCTACTGCACTGTAAAGAAAAAAAAATCTGTAAAGTTACTAAAATTTTTCTAGGAAACTGGGATTCCGAGAACTTTTTATGTAATGATAACAACAAAAATTCATGTAACAGATACAGTTTTACACATTAAACCAAAAAAACTGTAAGGCTACTAAGAATTTTATAGGAAACTGGAATGCCTACACTGTAAAAAAAAAGGACTAAAAAACGGAAATACTACTGGCAATATAGACGCCAGTACTACTTCCGTTTTTTACAGGAATTTTTACCCATAAATTACAGAAAATTTTCCGTTTTTAATCAGAAAAACGGAAAATTTTCTGTAATTTATGGGTAAAAATTCCCGTAAAAAAATAGAAATAGTACTGGCGTCTAGATTGCCAGTAGTATTTCTGTTTTTTAGTCCTTTTTTTTTACAGTGTAGAACTTTTTATGTTACTGCAACCCGGGTTGATGATAAAATTTTAGTACGATTACTGTAATTTTAGTAGAATATTTCGTAGAGCTACAGATTTTTGTAGCTAAAACTAATTTTGTAGATTTACATATTTTTTGTACAGTGCACAGCTAAAATTTTAATAAGCATTCAGACTTCAGTAACTTTACATCAGTAAACTAACAGATTTATTATTATTATTTTTTTAGAGTGTGTGGATTACAAAAAGGGTTAAGTTGTTTAATTAATTCGGAAAATACGTGCATACATTTCGTGTATGATGCTGCGGGTGGGATTGATCCAGAAACCCAAATTGCTTTTGCTCCACAATCAGAAAATGCCCTATAACTCTTCATTGCTTAAGTTAAGAACATACATTGAACGTGTCTAGATATTTTTCACCACTCCTTAAAGTTTTGCTTATGATTTCAGAGTTACCCTGTGTAAGAGATGATTAATACAAAGCTACCACTTTCTCATTTTAATCGGATCAGTGTAGTTCTATTGGAAAAAGATTGCTATTTAAATATTTTCCATAAAGGCCAGTTTCTAGTTCATCCGACGCACGGCTCGGATTGAGTAGGATCGAAACTGCAAAACTGCTTAGATGTTTCGTGTGTCTTTGAACAATAAATCTTTAAAATTTGAAGTACGTTGAAGAGTGTTGAAATCTATTGTAGACGTAACAGCATGTGAAAACCACAATTTATTAATTTTTTCAATAAACATAATATTCTTGATGATATACTAAATAATTTTAAATGCATTTCTAAAAAACATCCACGCGAGATATATATATATGTCTATTTCTGACCAGTTTAACCGAACAGGGGACTCTAAGTTAAATCAAAATCTAATATAAATAAATCAATATAAAAATATAAATCAATCAATCAATCTATAATAAATGTAATATAAATAAATAAATAAATAAATTTAATCTAATATAAATCTAAATCTAAAATAGTAATCAAAATCTAAGTTAAATCAAAAGGATTTAACATAGATCCCTACGCGTAGGGAAAATTAACTGAGACTACAAACAAGTGGAAAAGCCTCTGTAAATGAAAACCCCCCACCCTCCCCCGACCAAAACTTTGCCTGTCACTAGCAAGGACGGAAAGAGTGGGAGATTTCCTAGTCTTCGATAAAACTAATTTTGAGGAATTAACGTTATACTGGCGTTATTTTAAAAGCATAATACCTAAATTGAGTACAAAACACAGTAGTACACAATAATAACAACATTCCAATGGATTCGGTGGGATTTGAACGCTGGTTTTTCCGTTTTAAAACTGGGGACGTTACCCCTGTGCTACTAATGCTTGATTACGTCGCTACAATTTTTATCACTTATACTGTGTACAGTTCTTCGATGATTTTTCCCCTATAAAATCAATTTAAAAATGGGCGGCAACTAATCTGTTGGCAGAGAAGTACGAAAATCGAACATTCCTTCTGACAGTGGTTTATAACATACTGACCAAATGAAAGCTTAATAGGAAGTGCCGTTTGGAAGTTATAGTGTTCGCTCTAACACACAAATCATGATTATAATACAAACCTTACACTATGTGTTCGGAAAAAAATACAGAAAGACTATTTTTTCAATATTTTTATATTTTTGTCAAGTTGGGTATCATACAAGCCCTAGCATTTTTGCTTAATAACTATTTTTAGTATTAGTACAGCATATATGGGGTTCGAAAAAAAATTTCTCATTCAAATGTGGATCGGGAAAGTCAAAAAGTTGGTCAGTCCTGATCTATGTTACAAACAGCATGCTTAAAATTATTTCTAACAAGACAGTGTCCGATAAAAAAATACTTAGAAAACTCTAGTCAGTGAACACTGATATGTCATTGGTACTGACGTATTACCCGGGCATGGTCATATTGACTGCGCCAAATATGGCGCTGAACATATTAATTACAATAACCTCTTTTCTTTTTAGCCCTCGATATGATATTTCTTTCGGCCAGCAATTAAAATGTCGTCTCTAAAAATTAACGTTCCGTTATATAAGCCAGCCGTAAAACAAAGCAGATGTGTCATTGTACGTGATAATCTCTACTGCCATTTTTTTAACTTCTGAGCATCGCACATTTTCAATTTTTATACCGCCGTATAGGGGAGAAAAGTACTTTTAAATGCAATTTGTTTGAAAACTGCATCTCAATTTATATCTGAGATATTATTTTTTATATGTTTTTAAAGAATTTTTTTTAATGTTGGCAACTGAAGTACTCTATTTTTGTAGAAAGTAAAGGAAAAAAATTCCTTCTGGCTCGGCCTACGGGCGCAGGTAGATTTCGAAGGTAAGTGCTAATTTCAACAACAAAAACTAAATCATGATTAGAGAAAAACCCACTTTAACAATTTTATCTGGCCTTTTTTGACGAGTTTTTATTTCATATTTATATAAGTGCTGGATATGTCAGAATCATGTTAAGGTGGTATTAAAAAAAAATACTCTTCCATGCTCAACAAGTCAAAATTTTCTGGCACATTTTCAGATTCATTTTTAAAAGAAAAATTATGAAACTTGCTGACGTGATATTTTGAAGAGATTCATAAGCGACCTGTGTTTTTATTTTTTGTTCAATTAATTAAAACTTGATTTATAAACAATTATTTTCTCAGTAGGACTATATTTTTCGTTTCCAACACAATCGCTTCGGGAAATTTGGTTAAAAATACCCACTTTGACATAATTTTTTGAAATATATTCTGCCTCTATCAAAAAATCGACCATTACGGTACATTATATAGTTTCTGAATAAAAGTATGTACCAATTGGACGTGTTTGAGAGCAAAAACGTATTTAAAAATGAGTCAGAAAATAAGCAGTTTTGATTTGAATACAACCTTAATATGATTTTTTTCTTCAACCGCTATGACTTTTTAATTTGTTTTTGCTGTAAGAATCGGTCCTATCAATAACTTGTCAATATAAATGTTGTAGATAATATTAAGAAGATATATAATAAATTTATGTGGATTTTATATCGTGTGAATTGACGAAGCTGTGGATTTTGTTCTTCTTCAAACACCCGCTTTTTTTTTCGTTTTTATTTTATTTATTTATTTATTTATTTATTTTTTGGTACGAATTGGTCCTATCAAAAACATGTCATTATAAAAGTTGTAGATAAGAAGATTTATAATAAATTTAATGGGATTTGATATCTTGAGAATTGAGGAAGTTATGATTTTTTTCTCTCTAAAATCCTATTTTTGCGCCCCTTGAGACCATTTTTAATTTTATCAAAAATCTGTGATACATAAATTTTTGGCCCTATTTTTAGAAGTAATAAAAACTTTAAACTGATTTGATATGTACAAAAATTAAGAAGTTATGGGGTTTTTCAGTTTTCACAAAACCCTTCCATATTTCATCTCCTTGGTTCGATTTTGCCCATTAACGAAGTTTACCGAGATTTTATGCCCCTTGATTTTATGTATCAGTTTGGAAGAGATTTGTGCAGAATTACGGAAGTTATCGTGTCCTTAAAAAGTGATATATATATATATATAGATAGATAGATAGATAGATAGATAGATAAAGTTTTTTACTAAAAATGCTCTTGGGTTCTAGGTGTTAGGTGTAGATCTGCAGAAAAATTTCAGAAATTCCAACATCGGGGAGAATGTAATAGGTAGTATTTCATACGAAATCTACCTAACATAGTTGGAATATATATTAGATTATTATATCTATATGTTTCCATTTTCCCATAACAACTAAAAAAATGTAATTAAAATACGAGCTGATTTGAAGAAATATCAATGAATGATTTCTGATAAAACATGGGGCTATTGCAAACTATATTTAATTTTATGTACCTATAATAATGTTACAAACAAATAAAGGCTTATAAATCATTAGATAGCCGATTTTTTTGGATTGATTTTTTTAAATGGCGACGTCGCTTTTTGTTGGAATTGTGCATTATTCTGCGATAAAGATGCCCTATGCATACTTTTCTGTGGGTGTTGTTTAAGACTGGATCGTAAATGTGGAATTCGTCAGCGGATGCGAATGACATATTTTTGTATAAAATAAAAGCGGGTATTTTAAGCAGTTTTGCCAGATTGGGGGGCACTTTCGTCCCCAGATTGTTGATTGTGACCTCTTTTTTGAAATAGAAATATTCAGCCTATTTAAAAATAGATTAAAAATTCTGAAAAATAAGCGAATTATACTATTTAAAAAAAAGTGGTGACAGTCAAATAATCTGAATTAAAAAAGTTCACAATCTGCAACACTGATTTTAAATCTTAAAACTGAAATATATTTTGTACTATGTATATTTATATATTTCTTGTCATCGGGGCGACACTAACTTCTGAAAAAGCAGAATTCCCGTGTTCTAGTTTTGTTTTTTTTTTCTTTTTTTTTTCTTTGCGTTGTTCATTTTCACTGTAGAGTTATTATATAGTTGCCATTAACGGTAGTGACAGAAGTATTTATATACTTATAACTGTATGATATGATAAAAAATAGATACAGATTTAATATGTTATATTAATTTATACAGTATATTAATATCGCATAATATTTAAATTATTTTCATTCTGGTGGGCATAACAAACTGGTAGAAATAAAACTAGAATTGTTAATATCGTTTATTGCTAAATTTAATTTTACGTATTTAATAATTGCATACTAAATTACTATTTTCTATTATTAGTTATCTTTTATATTATTTATTATTTAAGCAATGTTATTTATTTATTAAAGGTACATTAAATTACCACTTTGAACACTACTAGTGATTGGCAACTATAAACAGAATTGGCGACTGACAACTATTTTTGGCGATTACTAATCAAATATGTCGCCAAATAATTCTTAGACTTGTATCGAAATTATGACATGAATGTTGGTATATTTTATATTTTAGTAACTTATAACTCGTGTTTTATAATTTCTATATTCAAATAATTAATATTGGGTATTGCTGAAAGTCATCAATTTGATTTTACTTGTGGTAAAAGAGGGATATAGACGCCGCGGTGAGACAGATGCCGCAGAGATTGTGTTGGAGAGACTAGCGCCCCCTAGACCAATTTAAGAAGGTCATAGTGTTCCTCTGTACTGTGTGCTGTGTGTTGTGTGCTGTGTTGTATACGTTTCCACCGCTTAATTGTTAGTATTTAGATATTTATTCCAATTTTTATGGTTCGAATCTGCTGCGTTGTGAGTTGCTAAAATTATTCTAATAAAGTTTTATTACATATTTTAAGCCAAATAAACAAAGATTTCATCCCAAAATCGATTGCAATTGAAGGCTAGATCCTCGTAGAATACAAAAATGTGCTTGTATTTCTTTCGCGTCGCTCACATGACACAAAATGGCTGCGCGGCATCTGCGCATTTATCACTCCGATTTAGGTAGAACTTACATTTAAATAAACTTATATTAGCACATTCTGCTAATTATCAAACAACTCTCACCAACAATGTTAGTTCACCATGTCTGAATAAGGAAACCGTAGGCCGTTTACAATTCTCACCGTCTAAACTATTAAACAAAATATCTCCTATCCCAATGGTCAAAAGACCTAACAGACAAGTAAGAGAAAGCAAAAGGATGCAAATATTACAAGTACAGAATTTATAAACAAGAAAAAAGAAGAAGAAGAAAATAAAAAGCAAAAGAAACTAGAAAGCGTCAAAGAACGATAGCATGGCGGAAGTAAATGTGCAAAAAAAAGAAGGAAAAGATCAACTTGAAAACACCTTACTTGAGGAAGAAATTAAAATATTATTCATCTTCTGACAATGAGTAAATAGTTAATCTTGTGGATTCTGATGGCAGTATTGGATTGTAATTTGATGACTCTGAATGTGCTGAGAGTCTGGAGTCTTATCAAGAAGCAAAGTCTAAAGCGACAAGGATTCAATGCATCGAATTCAATCGATAGCTGTATGAAAAAGGCTCACTGTACTTTTGCCACGGGAAGTGTGGTATGATTGTGGGCGAATGGAAATACAAAATCAGATAATGAGAAGAAAGGCCAAAAATAAAGAGGCTAGAGACTAAATAGAATAGACCTAATACTTACTTTAAGAGCAAACTTCCATGTTCGCCTGGATGTAAAGCAGTAATTTATATCTTTTTTGTAATTATGCTGTCTATTCATGTAAATTCAAATGTTTTTCTTTTCATTTTCATTTTTTGTGTTGAGTTTTTTTTTTTTTTTTTTTTTTTTTTAAACCTTACACTTTTGCATTTTCATTAAACTTTTCCAATTTAGTGATTTGTATAATTTTTGCAAGTTTACAGTTATTTATTTTCATTGTAACTTGTTTGATAAAATAAAAGTGTGGTTTGCTTGAAAAAAAAAATAAACACCCTAGATTTTTTCTTCGTGCGGCATCTTACCCAGCACGTAAAAAATGATGTAAAAAAAAAAGAAGTTTTGGAAAATAATTATGCCTACTTTATTAAAAGGGTTTTAACTTGTTTAACATAGAAATTAGATTCTAAAGAGTTTGATTAATGATTTCTGGTACTTAGTTTGTTGTTTTTTGTTTTATTGTACATTTATAAAAAGAAAAATGAAACTGTGTCATCTGTCCCCACTTTACCCTATTTAATAATTGTGTACTAAATTGCTCTTTTCTATTATTTTAGTTATCTTTTACATTCTTTATTATTTTTAACAATGTTATTTAATATTTTTAACATCTTGATAATCCTAGTAATTGTATTTGTTGTAAACGTCGAAAGATAAGTACAAAGTTGTTTGAACAAAAGAAATAATATCTTGGCTTAAGAATATAATTAATATTGGAAAATTCAGTAACAAGAATAAGAATAACTAGTCAAATATGTCACCAAATAATTGTTAGACTTTTATCGATATTATGACCTGAATGTTGGCATATTTTATATTTTAGTAGCTGACAGCTTGTGTTTTATATATTTTCTATATCCTAATAATTAGTATCGTTTCCTTCTATATATAAAAAAAAGTTTTGATTTGGAAATGGACCAATGAAAATCTGCGTAGATATTGCCGGCAGATCGGCATCCAATTTGAATGCTTAAGCATGGCCTTTCTTCGTTAATATTAAAAAAACTGTTGCATACAAAAATATGAAAATCGGTAGTATTATAGAGAAATGTTTGATAAACACGCTGATGCAGACAGTTTTCAAATCGAAGAATTATTTTAAGAGAGATTTAATGCCAAAGTTGGACAAAATCATTCCATTAAAAAAGTTTTATAGGAGCAAAAACTGTACACAGGAATTTAATCATTTTTAGATCCTTTTATGCGTCAGAATTTCTTGGTGTGTGAACTGCATTTAGTTTTTTAATTTGAGTCATTTTTCGAGGTTTTATATCTTTTTTAAATTCAAATTTTCAGCATTTCGAGAGATATTTTTTAATATTTTAGAAAACTGTATTAATTTAAACTGATGCCAACTGTATAAACAGCGCAAACAATAATGTTTGCTTCAAATTAAAAATTTATTTTACACGTGACTATTATAAACAGAAAATATAAAAAGCAGGAAATCATTGAAAATTACGTCATAAAAACTATATTTAAACATGAATTTTAAAAGAGAAAGAATATTGTAAAATAATAAATTCATTAACATGCGTTAGAAGTCTTAAATAGGACATTTACGTCACATTACACTTATTACGTAAAATGAACAAAAAATAATATTGCAAAACAGTTTAAATTTAAAAATTGCGCGAGACATTTATCTGATATTTTAAGATGATCATAATATTTCATTTCTAACAAAAGTATTTTTACGTGAATATTAAAAAGTTTGGTGAAAATTACGTCAGATTATAATTGTCAGATTCAAATTATACTTCAATCTTCCGAAATCTTATTAAAGCCGATCAAATTAGCGTGCTGTTAGAGTCTACGGTGTCTGAACGGGGGTTGACGAGCGTAGTTCGTAGGGGGCAGAGCCCCCTAGTATTGCTAAAAAATATATCAATTTGATTTTACGTATTTAATAATTGTATACTAAATTACCATTTTCTATTATTTTAGTTATCTTTTATATTATTTTTAAAAATATTATGCATTTATTAAAGGTACATTAAATCACCTCTTTGAACACTATTGGTGATTGGCAACGATAAACAAAATTGGCGACTGATAACCATTTTTGGCGATTGATCTACCTAGGCTGGACAGTACGTTAGTACTATCTCTTTTTTTTATTTTCAGTTAATTTCCACATTTGTGAGATCATTAAGCGAAATTTTTCTACATCGTAGTTCTTAATATTATTTTCTCGAAATAATTCATCATTAAATTTCTTTGCAATTTAAAATATTTGTTGCAATAGAAAAGGGATAGATATGGAATTTTTTCCTCATACAAAGAAATAATAACTCAGTAATACAAAAAAAAGCGCATTTCTAATAATAATAATCATCGTTATTACAATTATAAAATAATAGTCATAATCACTAGTAAAGCTTGTATTATTTATTTGTCTTAATGAATACATTTGACATATTCTAACAATTAGCATACCATTACTATATCCGATGTGTATTTTTTGCTAATGGGGTCCGGGACGAACTTTAAAATAGAATAGCCTCCCTCTTAACCGGAACTCCGCATTAACCAGCCGACTTTTTTTTCCCAACAACAGGCAAAATTCAAGGATGACGGTCTCGGGAACACAGTTTAAGCTTTCGAGTTGAAGTGCAATCCCGAGGGGAAGAAGTCAAAACTCAGAAATGAGAATGTCACTTCTAAATGGATACGTGTTGACCATTATTAGTGTTGAATTCAGGGTGTGGCCCTGAGGGGGATATTACCTCTCACCCAGGGGCAATTAGATGTCCACCTGGAAGATTTGAGATTTTGTGATTTTAACGGTCAAAAGTGCAATATTTCCACCCCGGAACTCTATAAGTCTGATCTATCTGCAAACTGTTTTGTACAAGAATTTAAAAAGCTTGAGGAATGCCAACAGAACACCGTAGAAGATTGCAAGAGTTATTTGAGTCTGATAAAGTTCTTAAGGATGAAACATTATTTGACGAGGATATAATTAGGACTGTAACTGGTGTTGTTCAATACGATGAGATCCAGATGATGATCCAGTTGAAGTTGACACTGCTAAAAATTTCTCATACGGAAGGGGTGAAAGCGTTAGATTTGTCGCTACGCTATGTTAAGCAGAGGCTAACAGCTTCTTCGGTTAAACTTATGGTGTTAAGGAGATGGAGATATTATGCTGCAAAATGTCGGACATCCTGCCTTCAATAGCAGAAGGTCACTGATTTCTAGCAATTTAATTTGTGTTAAATATTTTTCATTATTTGTTACCAGTGATAATTTTTTTTTTCAATTCAGGAATTATAACTAGTATTAATTTCACAAAATACAGAAAATATGTACTTTTTTAAAACTACACAAATTGAAAAAATAAATGCATCGTATGGGTTTAAATTAATTAAATTACGCAGATACTTATTTAATTTTTTTTACTTATCCGCTTTAACCGGTTTTTCTCTTAACCGGCTAAACTTCGGTCCCATTCAGGCCGTTTAAGCGGGAGGCTACTGTAATTTTTATTTATTGAGTCAAAATTTTGAATTTTTTGTGATGGTTAACCATATCATTTGTAAACAAAATCCCATGATAAAACTTCTGATTTTTTTTTATTTTTAGTTTTAAATTTGTTAAAAAGTGGAGCAATTTATAACTTGAAATATTATTTATAGAATTTCAATTTTTTTTTCATTTAAATAAACAGAAATATATAAGTTTTAACTTTGATTCAGCATTTTTAAAAAGATTAATTAAAAAAAAATTAAAAATATTTAAAGTAAACATAAAAAAATGTAACTTTTCTTTTAAAAAAATCATATTTTCAAAACTAAATATTTTTTTTCAATTTCCTGAATCAAAATTAAAGTAATACAGTTGAAAAAGACATGTTTCAAGTTTGAACCATTTATCTTTAAAGATTCTTGACTTATAACAATTTAAATGCGAGAAATAGTTGAAAAAAACCATCATGAAGAAAAGTCGTCTCCATGACAACCATTGCTTGAAAGCTAGATTTTGAAAACAAATCAAAATGAAAACAATAATTCCTCTCCTAATTAAGATTAAAAAAAAACACGATTTAAACGTCATTTTAAGCAGAAAAAAAAACAGAGAAATGTTTAATGCTATAAATTTATTTTAGAAAATTTGAAGATTTTTGTGCCCCGTACATCTTAAACATATATTAATTTTACATGCTTACAGACACGAAAATACTAAAAATAGATGGTAGAAAAAAGATTTTTCTTTATACTAATTTTATTATGAGAAAAACATTTTAGAAATTCTTTATGTTATCTTTTACCAGCACAACTAATCCTATGTCAGAATAAAGGTTACATTTTAACTAACTTGTAAGTAAATAGAAAATATATGAAATAATAATTATGGTTCTATCTTATGTTAAAGTTTTACTTCCTAATAATATTCTTTAGGTTTATTTTGTCTAGAGAGGTTTATCATTAGTTTCAAATATTGGTTTCATCTAGACTCCAAACATCATTTTTAAAAAATCTTTGTTATAGCTGCATCCTACAAACAACTTGAATTACTCTAGCTACTGAACACGACTTTTACTTTCTGGTTATTTTCTCACTCTTGAACTAATTAAGTGCAATTTTATTACATCAAAGAGAGCAGTCTTCACATCAAAGGTTTTCTTAAAATCATTCATTTTGATAATCCTAGTAAACATATTTGTTTTACACGTCGAAAGATAAGTACAAAGTTGTTTGAACAAAAGAAATAATAACTTGGCTTAAGAATATAATTAATATTGGAAAATGCAGTAACAAGAATAATAACTAGTCAAATATGTCACCAAATAATTGTTAGACTTGTATCGAAATTATGACATGAATGATGGTATAATTTATATTTTAGTTGTTGACAACTCGTGTTTTATATTTTCCATATCATATATCAGTTTTATAAAAAAGGTTAAGATGTGTAAACAACTGATGAAATTTTGAATCTATTATACTTAGAATTGTATGCTATGTTTTGTACCTGGGGCCCGTGATCTAAACTTAAAAATACCATAAATCAGTGTTGAATGATTTTATATTTTTAAACGAAAATCAATCTAGACGAACCTAATGTTGAGAACCTTACTGTCTTTGACAGAGAAGACCTTTAATTTGGATTTTTTTATATTTTTAAATGAAAGTCACTCCAGTCGAACATAGAGTTGGAGGCCCCATTGCCTTTGGCAGAAAATACCGGAAGTGCTACGCACGATTGAATTTTGTATTTTTTAACGAAAATCATTCCAAATGAACCTAATATTGGCAACCCCACTGCTTCCAGTAGTGTTTACTTCCCAATTTGTATGATTATATATATTTAAAAGAAAATCGAATGGTTTTGTATTTTTAAATGCAAATCTTTCCAAACAAAGTAGGGTGCTCCCGATCTAGTGTTATCATTATCCTTATCCTTATAATATTATAAATGTCAATGTGTGTCAGAAAGTTTGAATGAAGTCAGGATCTAAACGGATGAATTAATGCTTTTGTATTTTTGATATAGATGGATTGCAACACTGAAATGAACATAGGCTATGTTTAATTTATTTTATTCAAATATTTTGCTTAATAATCCAAAATTTCATTATTTTCCATACAGAATGAATTGACAATTTTTCTGTAACATTTAACCATATTTCTTTAACGTTGCCAAGAAAATAAAAACCTGGATTAACACTTTATCTCGACAATTAAATTTCTGAACAATTTCCTCGCGAAAAATTTAAATACAAAGTATTCAAAAGAAAATAAATATCACATCATATTTGAAACAAAAAAAAGGAATATTTTTTATTATACTTGAAGCATAAATATATGTTGCGTTAGTAAGAGGTTTTCTGTCAAAAATGGCGTGATAATTAGAAGAAATAATAATGAAAAGATTTATATTATTTAGAAAATATTTAACTTGGAAAATATGACGTCATATTTGAAATAAAACAGGCATTTTCAAGTATGCGTTAAAAATACAAGGGGCAGGAATATCAGTCGAAAATGGATAAATAATGACGTCATATTTAAAATGAACAACAGAAATACTTTTTCCTAATACTGATTGAAAAGTGTGAATATAATAAGTTACACACAAATGAGAGTTTCATTCAAAATTCTCTTTATGATTATCATAAGACATTTTTTGTGGAAAAAGGGGGAAATAAAACGGATATTTTTTTACCATATTTTTTTAGGCTATTACAACCATATTTTTAAACCATATTTTTTGAGGCTATTTTCTCTTTAAAATGGAAAAAGGAAGTAAATATTTCATAAACTAACATATTTTCACAGATTAAAGCTTCATGAATGAATTTATTCCAAAGAAACAAAAACGAAAATCGTCTGTCAACATATTGACATTTACAACCAAGGATGTAAATAAAACTTCCGTGCATAGAAGTAGATAGTTATTTGAATTGAAAAAAAGCACATACTATTTTAATTAATTATTTTTAAATGTTGGCAGATTAAACGTTTCACAAAGGCGTTTTTAGTAAAAAGTTTTATCGGGTAAAAAGGATGTATTATTTTTTCATGTAAAGTATTCCTTTTAATCAGAAAACATTAATATATATTTATTTTAATTTCGTCAAAGTGATGTCATTTTCATTTCACCAGCTTCGAAATTAAAAATGAAATCTTAAACTGACAATACACTTTTCAGAAGTAATGTTTTACATTAAAACTCACAGAATTTCAAAATGCAATTTTAGCTTACATTTTAAATAGAATTTCTTACTTGAAATTTAGTATTTAATAAAATGAATGTTTCAGTGTTTTTCTAAATGCACAATAATATTCAATTTCATTAAGCGATTTCATGTTTTAAATAAATTAAAATACATATTTTTGCATGATTCATGAAGTGAAAATTTCTTTCTAAATCTCGACAAGCATAATTTAGCTGGAGAAAATAACCTGGTGAAAGCGTCGTCATATTTTAAACCATTAGCCGGTTTTCATATAGAAAATATATTAGCATTTTATAGCAGTTACACAAAATGGCGTGATTTCCACAGAATTTATCATTCGCAAAAGCATAAGTTTACCATACTTTTGCCGTACAATCTCCACCACAAAGCCGGTTTGAATAAAATCTTACGAAATAGTATATGAAAGTCGAAGTAAAAAATGTTTAGGAAGTAATTTTAAGGGGTCTCATGACTCTTAAAGTTTTAAAATTTTCGAAATTTTAATTTTTTTAGATGTTAAACTGCTATCTTTTCTGAACATTTTGATATAATTGTTTCCTTGAAATTCCTATTAGAACTGAAGTTATGGCTTTTACATTTATACACGTTCAATAGCTGAAGCGTCGTTTCGGAAACTTTGAAGCCATTTTTCTCCAAATGACGTTTTTGGGCATAACGAGCACGATAATGAATATTTTTTCATGAAATTTTCAAAACATATGTTTCATGTTAGTCTGTATAAACTGAACCTAAAATTTCCTTTTTATTGTTTAAAACAATATTTTTAATGTGATTATACTGTTGAAATTTTCTTAATTTTGCATTAGCTAAATACAACTTTGTATTAAAAATATAAAAAAGCTTTAAATACAAATTTATTTAGGTTCAGGGTAATTATTACAATCTGAAGTATAAGTAGGCACCAAAATTTTCATTCTAGTTGCAATACTTATTTTGTAATAAAGCTGTTATGCGATAGCGTAAGCTGTTATGCCGATATTTTGCCCATCAAATGTCTAACAGCTTGGAGCCCCCTGTAAATGCTAATTCTGCCTCTTATAATTTTTTAAATACATGAAATGAAAGAACTTACTTATATATTTTATTCCAATTAAATACTTTTTAAGATCTTAAATGTTGAAAGTGGTCTTTTTTTTTTTTCATTTTTTCCAATTTTAAGAGTCCTGAGACCCCTTAATTGGAGACAAGGCTTTACATGGGACATCATTTACGTGCAAAGAGTCACCCTCACTTCGTCTGTCACCTCACCCCTTCTAATTTTTAATGGTACTCTGATTATCGAAACGCACAAAAGAAAAGCCAATAAAAAATCCGGCTAATAATCAGGTATTTTTTCTTAAATTTCTTTCGATTTTAAAATATCTAAATCTACAATTAAAAATATCTGTGAAATATAACCTTTGCCCCCTATTGCAGCATATTCCTCCAAATTTTGAAGCTTCCATAATCCTAAATTACAGCACAATAATCAATATGAAAATGTTTATCCGTAATCGGGGGTTTTCTATAAATTGTTTTTTTCCGCTTTTTAAAGCAATAAGCAACTCTATTGCTTAAGCTCATGAAAAAAAATTAAATGATCATATATATATATATGCAAATTGGGATCATCAGAAGTATTTCTACTATAAAATGTGATAAAAGGGTTAATTGTATATGCTTTAATTTATCGAATTTTTTGCTTAATTGATGCATTTATTCTTCTGTAAATGTTACGTGAACGGAGTCACGGGTAACAGATAGTATAATATATGTATTGAATGGCTATGTAAAAAACTGTCGTTAAAATATTGATATGTAGTGGTAAGAGGGCTGAGAAGAAGTGTTTTTCTTCTCGCTTTTTTTCCCCATCGAATCCATTTAAAGTTAAAAAGGGAAAAAAATCAAACTCTGAAATTTTTATGAATTATACATTTTATGCTTACGACGCCTGTATATAAATGTTGTTCTAAATTATTGATATTTAGTTGTAAAAATAATATCAAATATGTATGTATATATATATCAAGCGTTTAGTTGTAAAATTCAGAATTAGACTGAAACACCAAAACACAAAAAAGAAAGTCGAAAAATAGTAAAATGAGTTCCAGATTTTTTTTTTTTTTTTTTTTTTTTTTTTTTTTTTTTTTTTTAAGGGTTTGTGCGTTGTTTTAAAAGTAAATGTAAGGTGCTTATGTGAGTATTTCAATTTTGGCTTTGAGACAAGAATTGTTTTGAAAGGGTTAATAATAATACTTTTATGAAATCAAACCCGTCATTTTCTCTGCTAGTGAACAGCAATGGACCAGCAAAAAGCTTTGGAATTCGCCTTCCATAAATGGAAGAGCGCCATTTCGCGATGTGCAATTTGATTTTTAATTAATATCTCGGTGAATTAAGAAAAAATTAAACTTCTAAGCCTCAGATGCATTCCAAACCTCTCGTGGGCTTTTTTCGTCCGCATTTTTAGAGCTCTACATGCGATAGATTTTCTGAACCATCGCGAACACAAAGATACACAAACAACTTCCTTTATTAGTATAGATTTTCTAATTAAGTTCAAATGTTGATTTCATCTATACTATAGACATCCTGCTTAAAATTCTTCAGGCGTGGCTGCGTTCTACAAACAACTTGAAACACTCTAGTAAGTAATCATTTACATCCCAGTTAATTTCCTCACTCCGGAACTAATTAAGTAGAATATGTTAGCATCAGAGATACAAGTCTTATTTTCTCAAAGTCAATCATTTTGAAAGTCCTCCATAGGCAAATATAATTGTTTCAAGTGATAATGACTAAATACGTAAGTTTTATATTATTCTGAAAAACGCAGATATTTAAAATTTTGACAATATATAATATTAATGATGATAATAATAACTAGTCAAGCATCTTTTTCGGTGCTTTCGTAATTATATAAATACGTAGCACCTATAGTTGTCGTTCGGTCCGTCTGTCTTTCCTCATGTAACAGAGCAAAAACTACCCAACTGAATGGTTTGAAATTTTAAATATATATTTATTGCAAAATTTGCCGAGTCATTTCAAATTTCATGAAAATCGGATGTATAGTTTAATTACAGAGACAGTCAAAAGTTTTCAGTTACATTACGGCCAACGGGAAAAAATTATTTCAAGTGCATTTTAATGATGTTACGGCCTTTCGAACAAAGTGAAAATGATATGCACTTATGAAGTACACTAAAATACACATTCAGTATGATATGCGGTGGACAAAATATTTATAAAACTAGTTATAGTACGAACGCACGTCATTTACCACATTTGACGTGCAATTTGCAACTTGTTTTTTTTATTAATTTAACTCGCTGAATATCTTTTATCCGTTAACAAAGAAGTAAGGGCGATTCTCAAAAGGTGGGCACTGGACACAAGTCATAACTTTAAGCCTTTCAAACATAACTTTAATAATCATTGACTTTATTATTTTTTTACACCCAGTTTTTAATTCTATTCAGAGATAGGAAAAAGCTTTGTATAAATATCTTAAAATTTTATTATTTTATGCTAAAGAGGCCAATTTCGGACATTCATAAAGTTAACTGCTCCAATGTACCACCAAGAAAAAGAGTTTTAACTTTTTTCCAGGTGGTTCTAATGGTAAACAACGAATGCATAAAAGAAACGGATGATTTTTTGATAATTTCGTTAAGAGAGGGCAGGCTGATTTATTGCTTTTTTGAAGATAGAAGGACTTTTCTATAAAGAATTTTTCTGTATTTTGTTATGTCCGAAAGTAACGTACGTAACAAAGCGTTTGATTTTATTATTATTATTACTGGATAACAAAAAGTTAATTATACATATATATATGTATACAGACACATTTACTACATTCTTAGTCTTAAGAATTTTTTAAATACTAAGAGCAACGTCCAAAATCTTTAAGTCCAAAATCTGCAAATGTCCAAAATTTGTAACGTACACAATTGCTAATTAAATGCTTTAACCATTAATTTTCCAGAATAGTTGCTGTCTTTTAATGTTTGTGTATAATTTTGTAGACATACTATTAAAATATTTATATACTATATTTGTAGACAAAATACTATACTATTAAAAAAATTTGGCCTTAAAAATTACATATAGTTAACGTTTAATGATCCCACCTTTTGAGAATCTCCGTACACATTGAACTCACTATTGGATTTGGTTACTTTATGGTAAAAGATACATTATTTTTAAATGCAATAAAACATACAAATTATTAAAAAAGATTTGTAAAACTAATACTTTGTCCCTATACTAAAATGTTCAATAAAAAGTATTTTAAATTTTTTATCGCGTTTCATGTTTCTCAATAAAATACACTGTATTATATATTTTCACTGCAATTAACTATATATCACTTTTAAAAGGCCACTATGTTTTTTATAGATTATAAAATAACATCCTCAAATTTTTTTGAAAAGATGAAAAAATTCACAAGCTACACAAATCAAATTCCAATCAAATACTTGTGTTCTGATATATTTTCGAAACAAGATATAGCATAGCAGCATTTTTTAAATAAATATTAACTGACGTGTTATCAAATGTCAAATATTTGTATTTAAGTTTTTTTTTATTGTACGCTATACTCAATTTCTGCTGCGAATTTTCAGAAATGATCTTCTCATTTCCTTCCAATGAGGCAGTTTGCAATCAACTTTAAATCTTGTTTTTATCTAGGCTACAATCATCACACTTTAATCGGGATGTGTAAAAGAATAAAAAAACTATTTTGTCTCTATAAAAAATGCCTAACAAACCAACATTTAAATATTTTTATTGCGCTATTCTGTTTAAGATTTTAAAAAAAATACTGTGTTTTATATTTTTTGTAGTTCAACTGTATCCTATATCAGTTTTTTTTCTTTTAAGGCTAAATATTAGTTGACATGCAAACAAATCGTGAACGCTTGAAACAATTATGCTTAGGATTGTATGTTATGTTTAGTTTCACTTCATGAAAATTATATTTTATTTACTTCCTTGAAAAAGTTTTCAGTTAAGTTTAACTTGGTTTCCTCTAGATTTTATATCATCACTAGTAAGGTAGCCCATCAAAAATGACGGAAATTTAGATATATAGATATATACAACTCATGTGCAAGAATATGAGTTTTATCGCTTGTTTCGCAGTGATAGATGAAAATAACACATTTTAAGAACGAAACACATTTATGAAAAATTGTGTACAGTAGAAGACCACTAATCTGCACAGTTTGGTTCCAAGTGTTATGCAGATTTGAGGCTTTTTGCGGTCATGTCAATTCAATCTTTGTTTACATTTTTTTTAATTCGTATATTGGACAATTTAGATTGTTAAGCCTTAAAAATAAATAAATTACACACTTGAAGTAAGGTAAAAACTATTAAATTATCGTATACGATTTCAGGAAATGATATTATATGTGTGTGCTTCACGATCTTGGTTACGACGTTGGCAAAATTGGCTGCAACTTGCCATAATCCTAATAGTGTGGGCCGCTATAACAAAAAAGTAACCAGTTTTTAGGAAAATTTCTGATATAAAGTAGTTTTCAAAAACTTGTGTAAAATTGCAGGTCGTTCTCATGTTATGTCAGTCCTAAGAATAATATTTCTAACACTGAAGAGTTTCCATGTATATGTGGAATTTAGAAAAGCTTCTCCAAAACAAAGGTCCTGAAATGACATTTTAATTTCTCTAATTTCAAAGTTTAATCGGGCCCTGGATGTTGTTTACTGAAATCTAATAAATACAGTTATTTTGAATATTACAACAGAATTAAACAGTTAAACTTATTTAACTTAAACCCGCTGTTGCTTCCCGATGTTATTTTTTACTATTAAGAAAGAAAATTAGGTACTTCTTAGCTATCCCGTCGACCAATTTCGTTAAATTATATAAATCGCCAAACCAATCGCCAAATTATACACATTGAGATAATTTTTTATTTTAAATAACGAAAGAACAAATAAATTAGCAAAACATTAATAAAAATACAAATAAAACGTCGAATTAATGGTTTTATTGGCCATTATTGGCATTTAATCTTACAATTAATTAATTAATGGCAACCATTATTGGCAATTAATCTTGCAATTTGGCGACAGTAATTTGGTCGACGGGATAACTAAAAAGTACCGAAAATTATTTAAATTTTTCAAATCATGCATTTATAATTTTTTTCCGTCTTTAATAACTAAATAATGAAAAAATATGCTTTTGTTCTGAGCTCATAAATATGACAATAAAATAATGTAACTAAGAGATATTGCAAAATTAAATTTTTGTGATTTCAAATCATAAACAAACGATACCGCCACCATTTTACCTACTATGACGTCATTAGAATATTGTCCATTGATTGTTGGAGACTTACTTTGTGTATGATTACCTCAATGATTTAATATTTTTTACGTTTCACGATGAATGAATCACTTGTGTTTGTATACGTTTACGGAATGAGATATTAAGCTGTGAACCTAATTTCAACTAAAATTATCCAAGGATATATGTATTTTTAATTGAAATTAAAAACAATGCTTTGATCTCGAAATAAAAAGTTTTAGTTTGTATAATTGGTTATTTCTGTTAATTATTTATTTAGATACTTTCCCCTTATAGAGCATTTAAAAAAAAAGCTTGACGCAATTCGGGCATCAGAAAGTGAGATATGTTGCCAAAATATATAAACAGCTATGAAAACAAATCTAATGAACCTTTATTTTTGTTTATATATGCACTTATATACATAGAAAAAATCGTTTCTAAATATATATAATATTTTTTTATATACAAATTACGGCACAGATTTCAGATATGAACCGGGATACCTAACAGGCGCCAATATGGTGTTATTTTGCCTGCTATGGTAACTCGGCTATTGTTTTTTACGTATTAATAAATTGTTTATTTACTTTTATTTTCTGTTTTTAATTATATAAACTGTTTTGCTCTATAGTTATTATTCAAACTTTTATTTATTTACAGTTATTTCCTTTTCAAAATGATAGCAAATAATTTAAAAATATATAAGTAACTGGTATTCGAAAGCGAGATTTCTGCCAAATTGGCGTCAGAGAAAAACATGCCAACTCCGATGCGTATATGACATCTGTGCAAAAATTACTTCTGTTTCTTTATAAAAATGGGTAAATAGCTTTTTTTATATTAAATAAATTGCATACATATGGAAAAAATTACTTGTGAGTATGAAGCAGTAAATAGGTTGTCAGAAAATACGTTGGCAAACTTCTTTCTCGCCAAGAAACTTTTCTCCGAAGTATTGTACATAAGCAATGATTGCTAGAGATGCATTTTTAATTATGATATGCGCTTTTATGTTTCACTATATTTATGCATACTATACTGTGTGTATATATGCTACAGTTCATATGCAGGGCTACACAAAAGAATTCGTAAGGGTTACTGAGTATGAGAGTAAATTGCTTAAAGGTGGTTTTTAAAGGAGTTATGCATTTTTACGCTGAACTGCATTTAGTTTACTAAGAAATGTTTGTAGAATATAGATAAAATGATATACAGGTTCACGCAAAGAATTGGATACATAACCGTCTATGGATGATAATATCTGGAAATGTGATTTCAGTAGTTTTAAGAGTAGTTTAAATTAAATTTTGGCTAAATAGTGGCATGTAATAACGATACTATTGGCTATGGACGGTAACTGCTGAAATCAATTTTTAAAATTTTTTATGCGTCTTCTAAAATGTTTACTTAGTTATCTTATTTCCCTTATTTCCCCAAATAACGAAGTTTTGTTAAAGCATTCAGGATGTGTTGGAAAGTGTTTCATATTCTATGCTCAACGCATGATTTTTCTTTCTTCTTTAGTCTTCTTTTGAATTTATTTTATTCTTAATTTTTTAGTCTTATACTGCTTTATAGAAACTTTGGCACAGTTGTCATATACGCCAACTTGGCGAAAACATCAACAGTATAAACAACAACATCCGGGTTACCATATCAAGCAAAATAACGACACTTTGGCGCCAGTTAAGTACCCGTTGTGTATATGGCATTGGCGTCAGAAAAAAAATCGCGCCAAAATGGGACGTATATGACATCTGTGCCGAAACTTTTAATATTTAATGTTTAAACTCTTCGCTCCAAACCCCTTGCATATAGTACAAACTATAACACAGCTAGCGCAAAATAATAGACAGTTTGGTACTTTTCCACTGTAGGGGGCTTTGGCGTTTTTTATTTTTAAAGCTTGGTATAATTTGGGCATCAGAAAGTGAGATTTGGGTACTATTCCGTTATACGGATACCATTGTCGCCAAGCGTAATAGCGGGCGCAAAATGAAAATCACTTGAATTGAAGCATTTGAAAAATAAAAGAAAAAACATGTCGATACTAAAGTGAGCATTTAAAAAATATAACATTTGAAAACTCCAGACTTTTACGAACTATTTCATTAAATCACAAATACATGCTTAAAATAAGTGAACAAATAAGTGTTATAAAATAAAGCAATAAAATAAAACTCATATTAAACAGCTAGCATAAAATTACAAATATCTTTTTGCACTTTGAAATAATTGGCGCATTAGCATACAATTTGGCATGGTGTCCGTATAACGGGAAAATATCGAGATTTGTTGTCAAATCATATAAACAGCTATGAAAACAAACTTGATGAGCGTTTTTGTTTGTTTTATACGTTTATTTTATATGTATATTATTAATGTTTTTATGTACAAATTACATCTGTTTCTGTATAAAATGAGAGAAACGGCTTTTTATGTTAAATAAATCGCATAAATATCGAAAAAAATGCGTGTGTATATAAAATGAAACAGTGGATAGGTTCCTGTAAAATATGTTGCCAAATTTCCTTTTTCGCCAAGGCACCTATACTGGAAAAGTACCTAAACAACATTAAAATCGCACAGTTAGGAGCTCACACAGTACAGCGTCGTCTATTGGCGGCTATTTTATTAGTAGCATCGGGAGGAAGATGTAAAGATGTACTTTAAATTCCCACTCATAGATTTTGAAAAAATATCTTAAAAGAGCGGAGTTTAAATTAAATTTCGGAGACCTTCTTTATGAAAGATTAATGGTTTTAAATGGGAATTTCGCCAAATTAGCCAGCTGTCACAAAGTTGGCTAACATTTGGCGCTACTGTGGTAACCCTGCATTAGTATTTTTTAACAATTACTCATTTCAATGAGGCGGTCCTACCGGAATCGTGAGGGACACACAGAGACTTGGATTTTATATAAATAGATGCTTAAATTTCTTTATTATATATATGTGCTCTATAAACAATTTTAAATATTTTGGTCACTAAACTCTTATCATTTACATTCCATTTCCAGTTAGTTTTATCACTTCGGATCTGATAAAACATTCCGTAGCTTTATATATCCAACTTTAATTTCTTCTTCAAATTTCTTTACAGATTGGTTTAGAAGGGGAAATATGAGCAAGAAAGTTTTTAATAACTAGAAAAACTAAATTTTGAGTTATTAAATATCAATAATATAAGTAAAATGTAATGAAGACAATTATAATAATAGTAATAATATGACTGTATATTATGTTTGATTCCATTTCTCAGAAATGATCTTTTAACTTAGTTTTCATGAAGTAGTTTGCAATTAAATAATAATCTTTGTTTTATGTAAACCTAGACTACAAATATCATGATTGAAATCTTTTCTGCCAAGGCTGCTTTGTACAAACAATTTGAAATACTTTATTATGTGAATTCATCATCTTTAACTTTCCACTTAATTTCCTCCCTCTCGAACTAATTAAGCGGAATTTTCTTACATAAAAGAAAAATAAACAATCTTCATGTTAAAACTAAATTCTCTAAGTCAGCCATCTTGAAATTAATTTGTATGTTGTTATAAAAGGCAAAAGGAAACCAGAAGTTCTAAATCATTCAAAGAAAGTACAACTCAGCACAGAAGTATTAGAAGTAAAATATAAATTTTAATAATAGTAATGATGATGATGATGACAATATTGTTGATGATAATAATAATAATAATAATAATAATAATAATAATAATAATAATAATAATATAGAATATTATACGTTTTCTCTACCTCCTTCTCTTTTTCTTATACTTCGTTTATGCATCTGGTAATATACAAGTAGAAATTTCAAATTCGAATGCACTTACATGAAGACACTACAAAATATTGGCACACTCATCGCAAGATTTTTATGTTCAAATATGATAATGCACGTTAGCGATTGACTATGGTTTCAATTTAAGATACGAAAATGTAAAGATCGTCATTTTTAAATATTCGAAATCAGTGGATTGTTATCAAAATATTACTTATTTTTTGTTTTTTTAAGATGTTTCAATAATAAAGGAAAAACGTCACTTCAGCAATAAATATCTCAAGAAGTACAATAAAGTTAAATAATTCAATATCGAATTTCATTCAAAACTGCGCAATTAATTTTATTAAAAAATTCCACATACTTTTATTCTCGACAAAAATGTTTCTATACAAAGGCTTCGAAAAAAAAATCATTCAAATTTTCGAGATTTTATGCGAAATACTGAGGTGACAAAAAAAACTTATATTTTCTCATTTCAGTCTTTTAAAATTAAATTAAGAAAAATATCCGTAACAATTATCTGCATTACAAAAGTAATCGCCGTAATAAATTCGAATTTTCGACTAAAAGAAAAAACTGAAATTGATATAAGAATGCAATTTTGAGCATGTCCCTCCAATTTGTAACCTATGAATATCGAATTTTCCAGACATTGAATTCGTAGAGCATCTAAGTCCTAAAGAAAACCTGCATATCAAACTTTAGTTTTATATCTTTGGTAAATCCATAATAAATAAAGATGTTAGAACGTTTCCCGCTGATCCTACCTAATAGAAGCTTTCAGCTTGACGTCAATCGACGTTATGTTTGGAAACTGACTCCAAACAAATCGTTGCCATGTTTAATTTCTTATTAAATGTTATTCGTAGAAAATGTTACCACTGCATACGAGCATAAAGTATTAAAACACTTATCTGTGAGATACAGCTATAAGATGCAGCTATGCTGTACAAGCAAAATCGAAAATACAGCATAGCAACCGTTTCTTTGGAGTCACTTTCCAAGGAAAACATCATGACTGACGTCACGACTGAACGTAGGGCTACTATAACGAAGGCTGACTCATCAAGCATTTTGTTTCCCACTTACACCAATCAGCGATTTTTGGCGACGTGATGTGGCCAACTGTACTTCTCCAATCGGCAATAAAATGGCAACGTGAGTCAACCCGTAGGAGCCTTAACTGAAAACGTCTATTAAACTGATATTTTCAAAAACTCTGTAAGGGGTCATTCACTGCTCTGAATTTTAAGATACTCACTTGTGAATATTTCTTCCGCATGTGAACACCTAATATCTTAACAAAGTGTGCTTAACTGGACGAAGCTTTTCTTTTAAACTAACTTTCTTTAATATGAATGGAAACGGTGTAATTGGAATGTTCATTTGTAGTTTGCAAACTTATAATAATTAGACGCGTGATTGTTTGATTCAAACTGTGAAACCTTTTTCTGATTTTGCACGTACTTTCCGGATAATAGATACTCAGTAGTACTTAAGACTCTTAAAATTCAAAAAGCAGAACAAAAATGACAATATTTCTGATTTTATGAAGAACAATTCCAAATTGATGGTACTAATTTTAAGAGTTTGTACAGGACACTATAACAATCATTTATTGTATTGAGATGTATCGATTCTAGTGGCGCGTTGAGGCACAGACACAGAGATACATTAAGGGAAAGAAAAAATGTTTATTGACCGCATCATTGACAAGTATCATATTTATAATAAGCGTTCAAAATTGCGTCCACCATCTATAATAGATGCTTGAAAGCGTCAATGGAGAGATTGGCGTACACTTTCATACATTGTCAGGTATCTTACGCACACGTGTAGCAGCAATTGATATTCAAGCGACGAGATCCACTAGAGTCGCAGAAACGAGACTCTTTGTATATCTCCGGAAGAAGTACTCTAAGCTTCATAAATAGATAGATAGAGGAGGCCAAAGAACTGGTCCAGCATGCCCAATCCATCGCGTGCCAAAGGATCATTCGCTTTATTGAGCCCCACAGTAATGAAATGGGTTGGCAACAAATCTGAACAAATCTGTATATTGTGTATTTAAAATTTTAAAATTGTAGCAATATAACACGAAGAAAACATTATTTTTTCAAGAAAAAAAAGGTGAAAATTTATGTTCACTTTATACAGTCAGCTATACAATATACATATATATACTGAAAAATGTATGAAAAAATTGAAGGGCCCTTGGGCGCAATGCACCAATATCCCATTTTGAGAAAAATAGCTTTAAAATTCTCTCTTCGAAAATATTAAGATTTTATAAACTAGTAACAGTGCCTTTCGTTTTGCTTTAAAATGTTCATAAATGATTATTTTTAGTAAATACAGTTTCAATTTTTTTTTTTTTCTTTTTTTTTTTTTTTTTTTGGTTTAAGAGTTCTAAGTCCCCTTAACCCATTAATGACGAGTTACTTTTACACATATTTAATACATAGGTTCCAGTTGAAACCAGTTTTCCCATACTGTAAATTTTAACTTATTTGATCTCTCAAAGTTTGAGATTAAGTAATATGAATATTTCCTTGCTAAAATACTGGTTTTCACATTTAAAATTTTTGTATTACTTAAATGGCGGATTTTCGTACCAACCGGCATTAATAGGTTAATACTGTAAAAGATGCAAACAGCGTTGTCAAATCTGGCGGTTTTCTATTCTGAAATTTCGAGTTCATACCAGAAAATTTTTGATACGAATTTTCTTTTGTATTATACACGAAATATCTAACATTATGTTAACCAAAAGAACTATTAAAATTTTCTGGGGAAAATTTAGAATGTCTTAAGGATAATTTTATAAATGACGTATAAATGCGTCAAGCGGCCTGCATAGTATTAAATGCTGCTAGTGTTGCCAGGTATCCGCGTAAATCGGGGATCCAAATGCTCTGCACGCCAGTATTTTAAAGTGATTTTCTTCGACATATCTAATGGCAGAAATATCTGCGATTAAAGATGGCGTGATAGACTGTAAAAAATTAGGGGTGTCCAGTGCATTAGGAGCCCAGATTTACGCGAGACAACCTGGCAACACTAAGTGCGGCTATTGCAAACCATCTCCGTTAAGTATGACTCAGCAACAGCTTGGTTGAAGAACGCTATTGTAAAGTGGTTTGCCATATCGCTCTTGGTAAACGTAATAAGCTTTAATTTATTTCAATAAAGCATTCTTTGAAGCCCGTACACTACAAAAAAACAATTGCTAATTTTACAGTATAATAGTGGCAGCTGGGGTACCAGTTTATAACCATAAATTAAACAGGAATATGTAAATTAATTAAACCCTATATTACTGCTTAAACGTATATTACTTGCTTATTTTATGATTTATTATTGTTCAATTTACTGTTTTAAACTAGCAATCCAACTGACAGTATTATTACGTAAAATCAACATTATTATTATTTTTCTTTTTTTACAGCCTAGATTCCTTATTCATGGAATCTTTATTATGGGCTATGCATATGTAACTTTATCATTTTAGGAGGAGAGGGGTCTGGCGCATGATATCGTAAAATACTTCTAGGGAGAGGGGGGAGTTTGTCTTTTGATATCGTTATTATTTTTGATCCAATAAAAATTTTCTCTTTTTATTTGTAACTTTGTCTATACATCAAAATAGTACGTTATCTATTTGTATGAAAATACAAAGTTATTATTAAAATCATTAAATGATTATAAAATTATTTAATTCCAAAATATGGAATACAGCAAAGCTTGGCATTCCTATTCTTATGTCATAACGTGTATGCATATATAATCCGCTGTTCCAGAAGCTATACGTTTGAAATGATACTTGTGTTCACTAGTAAATAAAGGAGAAAGAATGTTATCCACCTGTTTTGTTGATAAGAACTTCTGTCTGCCCCACTCTGTGCGGGTTAAAGTGCAAAGAGACATTATTACTGTTGATTGCATAAGGTAACAAAAAGCTATTATTAAATACTTTTAAACGGTAACTATTTCTTTTAAGTGCTATTTGATATAAAGTTATTTTGTATATAAAATGATATTTTATTGATTTCTCTTCACTTGAATCAATAAAGTATGCGTAAAATAAATGTAACCATATTTGTGTATCACTCCAAACAAAAGAAAAAAATTCCAAAAGTATAATGAATTTTTATACATTGATAACGATATCATTAAGGGGGGAGGAGGTTCGAGGGATGATAACGTATGATATCGTAAGGGGCGAGGGGGTCCAAAATTACATAAAAGTTGATAACGTTATATATGCACAGCTCCTTAAATGAAGCTTCAGTTTGATTATATATTTTTTTAAGCACAAAGTATAGATGATGAGATCGTTTCTATCCAAATTACCTTGACTTTTTAGTGGTATGAAGTAAATAAAACTTACTTTTGTAAATCTTCAGTCTTTTGTCTTTAGTGTAAAGAAATTTTCTTAGTCTGTTTTTATAAAACCTGTGCATCTCAAAACCTGTTTACCTCGATTTTTTTTTTTTTTTTTTTTTTTTGGCTCCCGACAGATTCGAGATAGACATGTTTGACTGTAGTTTATTTAATGAAAATTTTGACATTTATTACAAATGTAATTGGTGAATTTAAAGTCAATTTTAATCTTTTCCGAAAGTCACAACTTTGGAAACTTTCTTATTTTGTTAATAAATTGTTATTGTTAACAGTGTTGTGAAATCTTGAATATTTCATTAATAAGTTCAGCGACACATCTGCTGTCACAGCTGTTAGCGGTTATCTGATATTCTGATATAATTCCATGAACTCTGTACTATAGATAATATAAAGAAGTTGAAAATGAGTGAATTTAGAAGATTTGTAAAATATGTATTTTTACCTGGGTGCTAAAATGCATTTGGTCTAGATCTAAGAACTTTTTTAGATTTGTATAAATAAAATACAGGGAGATTCATTTGTCTTATTTACATATATATATATATATATATATATATATATATATATACATATACATATATGTATTATGTATATATATATGTGTGTGTGAGTGTGGGCATGTGAATTTTCTGTTGCCGTATTAATATGAAACATAATTGTAAAACTTTTTTAATTCAGATTTAATTTCTTTAGCATAATACTACGTTCGTGTCAATTGCACTAAATCACCTATATAACTGAAGGTAATTCTTCAATGTATTTTTTCGCTTCATTCAAAGACAACCTGTCCACAATTGTTATTTATTGTTAGATAAAATTTTCATTAACTAATTTTCTTGATTTTTCATATATACAAAAAACTATTCATATGGAAGAATAAATATTTTTCTAAACCTAATATTATGAAATTCCAACTCTGAATATCACTAAAGAAAAATACATAACTTCAAAGTTCCTAGTCATACGTTTATCGACAAATGAGAGTATAATTTTCCTTTATTAATTGAAAATTTTCTTTGCGTTTTCTTCTAGCCGATCAAAATCCAATATGCTATGGCCGATTTTTTTCTCTTTCAGTTTTATTTATTCCATCATTCATGTAAAAGTAAGTTTTAGTGGAAAGGGAATATGCGAAATCGATTCAAATATTCTTTTTCCCCCTTTTAATATATTGAGAATTGATGAATATGCATCTGAGATTTAAATCTAAATCACAAAAAATGACTAATACAAAATGTGCAGATGGAAATAAATTGTGCATGTATTATTGGAATGAACTTGTTTGTAAATAACTAGAATATTGTTGGAATGAATATGTTACGCAATACATCGAATGATTAAATGCCATGTAAATAATCAACGGCCAGAGTAATTTTATTCTGGAACTGAACCACATCATTGAAAGTAAAAGATTTTTTATTGAAAAAATAATTTGAAATAATTGAAAAGTATTATGGTTTTCATCGCTCAAAGAATAAACTGTTCAAGTGGGAGTAAATGTTTCTTACAAAAAGATTTACTTGTTTCGTTCAAGATTGATTGTATTTTTGTCTTTCACTGTAATTATATGTTGAAATAAGTCAGATGTATGTTAGATGTATTTACAGAGAATAACTTTGATAGTTTTCCGGTAATTTCCATTTTTGCTATCCAAAGCACTGTTGGCGAATGTTTCAGGACAACTGGCAGAGGTTTAGAATTGAGTGCGCCGATCTTGAACCTTATATATCACTACCTTCGATGTTCTACATCTACCATTCTTGGAAATATCTGACCAATATGTAGAATGTACCACAGGTATTAGGTGCTTATCCGTCATATAGGAGTTGGTAAAGCGCATATATTCCCACGTTTTCCAAGACTGAATTGACACTCTCTGCCGATTTAATCTACCTACTTCACATGCTGACATGCAACACCTTCATACCACTCGGGGCTACACTGTAAAAAAAAATCTGTAGTTCTACAGATGTAAAGTTACATGCCTACTAAACTTTCATCTGTAATTGTACAAAAAAAGCTGCAAATCTACAAAACTAGTTTTCGTAAAGCTACAGAGATCTGTAACTTTACAAATGAATCTGCGAAAATTACAGTAATCTTACTAAAATTTTATCTGTTACCTTGGTTGTTGTTACATGAAAAGTTCTAGGCATCCCAGTTTCCTAAAAAAGTATAAGTAACCTTACAGATTTTTTGATTTTCGGCGCCAAGGTGTGTCTGTTACATGAATTTTTGTTGTTGCCGTTACATAAAAAGTTCTAGGAATCCTAGTTTCCTAGAACAACTTTAGTAACTTAACAGATTTTTTTTTACAGTGTACGATTGAGATTATTCATTGTTGTCGTGCTATAAACCACCCTGCAAGTTTTGTACGATATATATAAAGACTGCTCCCATTATCGCCGCCTAATGACTAATTCCTAAACCGGTATATCTCCAATTGCAAAATTGTTTCAAATGATGTTATTTATCACCTTAAAATCCATTCAAGTTAAAATAGTTATTTTTGTAAAAAAAAAATGAAAATACAAAATTATTATATAGACATTATGTCCTATCTGTACTAATATTACAGATGACTAACGTTTGTTTGATTGTTTTTTGTGTGTTTGTAGTAGGTAATCTCTGGAACTATCGAGCCGATTTCAAAAGTAAGGGTGGCAGTCCCTGTTCAAACATAGGCTATATTTTATTATTTTATTTCGGTGCCACTAGCCCCAGGGGGTGGGGTACAGGATCAAAAAATGTTCTAAGGATTCTTCCTTGTTGTTCTAGAAACTAGACCATATTACATCTTATAAGGGACATGGTAGTCCCTTATAAAATGTAAATGCTCTCTAGAAAGAATTTCTAAAAAATTTCAAATCTAAAAGGTGTAAAATTGCACGAAAGTATTCTACAAACATTTTAAATTACGATTTATATGGAATTGCTAAAAATAGAAATTTGCAATTTGGCGTGGTAGATACTTATGAGATGTAAATGCTCTCTGAGAACAGTTTATAAAAAATACCAATTTTAAAAGGGTGAAATGAGCAGAAGACGTTTTATAAATATTCTAAATTTCGATTTCTATGGAATCTCAGTAAATACCTAACCGATTTCAAAAGGAATGGTTGCAAATTGATGTTGGAAGTCCCTGCTCCATCATTTGCTATATTTTATATCAGTGCTATTATCACCAGAGAGTTGCAGGAGAAAAAACATTCTAAGTCGCGATTTTTGTGATTCTTGGGTGGCTATCAATTTTAAATTTGGCATGGTAGTTACTCATAAAATGTAAAAGCTCTCTAAGAACAGTTGGAAAAAATTCGAAATTTAAAAGGACGAAATGAACGAAAAGCGTTCTAAATTACGTTTTCTATGGAACTGTTAAAGATAGAATCTTGAATTTTTGCACTTAAGATACTTATAACATGTAAGTTATCTCTATGAACAGTATATATGTATGTGTGTATGTGTATATGTGTATGTGTACATGTGTATGCGTATATGGTCTCCACTTATTAAAGTTACGACTTGTATACACTGACAAATTTATTAAATTTATCAAATTTATATAGTAAATGCCTTTAACAAAGAGTAAATGTATCGGGCAAAATAAGTTGAAACAAAATGCATTCTTAAGTAGATATTTAAGAAAGATATTCTTACAACCGTAAAATTTTAAGCTTTATAAAATGTACAATAAGAAAATGTAAAGCAAACCAGCTGCTTCCATCTATTTTTCAAGACGCGTGTCGTTATGCACATTTTGTATACAGAGAATAATTGAGTAACAACATTATTTTCGCATTAGTTCACAGCCTTCTAATATATTCTTTAAAGTAACACAAGATGTGTCAGAACAATCTACGAAAGATGCTCATTATTTCTTAAGTTATTCTGTATTCAAATTGATATTATTTTTATGGAAAATATTAAAATTGAACTTTTATTTTTAAACGGGATCTTTCGATAAGATATGACAATGTAATTCTTCGTTTCATATGTTTAAAAAAATACAGATATGTTAAATTTTATTGAATGCTTTATATTATTTTAATTTCAGAATCGAAAGTATGTTACCGTACCGAAAATGGATCGTTTTTAATTAAAAGGAAACTTTCAATTACTAGGTTTAAAGGGCTACTGCAATTTTGTTGCTATGGTTTTCAGTTTTGTTTATTTGTGTCGTTTGTTACATACTGTAAGTACATTGGTACAGAATTGTTAAGCTGCAAATGGTACAATTACATTATTCCGATACAAGATTTGTTTAACTGACAGATACGCCAATGGGAAAACTATTCCGAAAAAACTAATTGCGTGCTAGTAATTTTTCTTTAAAGAAATGTGTACCAAATATGTTACAAAACATGAAAGAATGTATTTTGAAGAAAGTGAAAGAATTATTTTTTTTTAAGTGCCTTAAAGTTATCCTTAAATGCATATGTTTTATATTCCAAGTATAAGTCAACTTAATATTACGCCAAATTTCTTTCACGTTTCAGAATTTGACTTATTTAAACTAGTTTAAGGAGTCGGTGGAGTAATAAAAAATGTATTTTAATTTTCGTAATAGAGATTTGAAATTTTGTGCAAATATACATTTCACCATAAGTATATAGGACACCTTAAAAAATTTTCCAATCTTATTATAATTTTAAGATCTTTTAAAAGATAAAAAATTAAAACGAAATTTTAAAATGCTTCTTATGTCTTATTTTTTTTAGATATTTCCTCGATTTTGAATATTAATCCCGTAAATCTTTATTACAAACAAACCTGTGTATCGACATTTTATTCCTTAAATAGTTAAATTTTTAGAGATATTTTTTTGAATGCCATATCGATTTTCATCAGATGTCTGCCTTATAATAATAGTCCAGGCAATAGAGACCGCATGGGGCTCTACTTAGCAAAATTCATGATAGTTCTAGAAAAAGGCTTACTATATGTTTTTTCGGTCCCTGAATCCGAATTTTTAACTTCCCACCAAAATTTTCCCCGGCAACCACCCAAATTTTAGTATAATTCCCCCCCCCCCCCAAAAAAAAAGGTTTTTATTAAAAAAATCAAATTTTTTATTGTTTTAGGGGGAAAGTATCTAGAAAGTAGACAAAATTTGCAACAAATAAGATACATGACATTATGACGTAGGATGAATGGGGAAGCGGGAACCTGCCTCGGAACATGCACTGCGGCGCTGCGTGCACTAAGTTGTGGAAGTCCAGGCAATAGGGGATTTTACCTGCCAAAATTAATGCTAGTTCTGGATTTCGACTCACTTTATGTTTTTTGGGTCGGTGAATCCGAATTTGTAACTTCCCACCAAAATATTCCCCGGCAACCCCCCAAATTTTGATAGCCCCCACCCAAAAAAAAAAAATTATTTTTTTTTTGAAAAAATTTGGTTTTTGAGAACAGAGCGCGGGAAATGTTCCGAGGCAGCCCCCCTCTCCCCGTTTATCCTGTCATAATGTTATATATCCTATTTGTTGCAAATTTTGTCTACTTTATGATTTTCTAGATACTTTTCCCTAAAACAATAAAAAATTTAATTTAAAAACAACTGTTTTGGGTAGGTTACGGGTGGGGGGGAGGGGGGGATTTTGGTGGGAAGTTAAAAATTGGCATTCAGCGACCTAAAAAACTTTCAAATTTAATTATCTTAATGAAGTCAAATTTTAAAATGCATACGCAGTTTCTTTTTAAGCAATATGAGGATTCTTCCTTATCAGTTACATGAATTTTGATCAAAAATTAAATAGCAAGGATCACTTCAAAAATTTAAAAAAAAAACTGAAATATCAGTATTGAGATAAATAGATTTAAAGTACATTAAAAGGCCAAAAAATTGTTTGTGGAATAAATTAAAACATTTGTAACTTTGCGTAAAACAATCGCATCTGCATTCGGTTTTCCAAGAATGGTATAGTATAAATTGTGGAATAATAGTACACACAAAAAGAAATGTCGATTTTTGCTCAAATAAAGAACCAAGGTCCCCTTAAGAGACTGTATATATTTTACCGTGAAGTTACAAACAACTTCTGAAAGTAATAACTTCTTAAAAATCAAACAACTTACTTCTTAAGCTGCGAACGGACGTTCCTACTAGCTGCGGTCAGCAGTCGGTTTTATTTTTCTCTCCAGCCGGTGCGTTTGATGTATAATGGGTTTTCCATGACAAGGAGGGACAAGTTTCTGGACAGAAACTGAACACCAAATGCGTTGACAGTTTTATGACTGCTATTTGGGGAGATAGTTGCATAGAAAAGTATCACTCCTATTGTCAATTCGATATAGTTTAGGTTGTGTTCCTTCCCATTCCACTTAAAAAGGTTGCAATCATTTGGCGACGTGAAATAAGCAGAAAATAATTTCACATTTTCGCCAAGTGAAATGATGGTGTTTTGTTGACTCAATGTAAACAGCAAATAACAAGTAAAAAGATTGTTTGACTTTTCAAAACAGCACATTATTTATTTTTCATCGCATTGATTAGTTTCTTACTGCAAATCAAACACTATAAATATTATTTTAATAATATTATTAATTAATATTATTAATATAATTATTATTAATGTATTTTTAATTAATATTCAGTAAAATTACATCATAATTTTAGTATTATATTTAGTATGGATGTGGGTTTACTTTCATAGGGCATTTTACTGTTTATAATTGCTAAGAGATTAAAATTGACAATTTTTGTTATATGTCTAATATTTAACTTTGTAGAACAGTTTTTTCTCCAGAAATTTCAATTATTTTTAAATAAACTTTCAAAAATTTCTTAAAATTATTCCCAAATTCCCTTGTCAACAACGCGAAATATTTCGAGACAGTTACTGACACATTTTTAAATGTAAATATAGAAAACTGGCAGGTGAAGCGATTTGAAATCAAATAGCGTTTATATATAATTTAAGTGTATATAAAATTTTAATTATATTGCTGTAATGAAAATATCTTATTTCTAATGACAAAAGTAAATTCTTCCCTCCCTTTTGTTAAAAAGAAAAGGTATTATTTCTGCCCTGTATACAATAACAAGTTGGAAATTGTAGTCAAACGTGACAAATGAGGTGCGTTCGTACTGTAGTTAGTTTTATAAATATTGTTTGCATCGAATATTGTACTGAATGTATATTTTAGTGCACTTCAATAAGTGCGTATCCATTTCATTCTGTTCGAAAGGCTGTAATATCATTAAAATGCACTTGAAATCATTTTTTCCCATTGGCCGTAATGTAACTGAAAACTTTCCTCCAGAAATTTATATTATTTTTAAATATGCACTTTCAAAAATTTCTGAAAATTGTTCTCAAATTCCCTTGTCAACAACAAAAAAAAAAAAGAGAAATACACAAAAACAAGGAAAAAAAGAGAGAAAAGAGAGAAAAGCGTTATAACAATTATTTGATCTTTTCAAACAATACATTATTTATTTTCATAGCATTGATTAGTTTCTTATTTGCAAAGCAAGCAGTATAAAAATTTACTTTAATTATCAACGATTATATTTTATTAGTATATTTCATCATGGATATAGTTTAGGAATTTCCTTTCATATGTAATTTTACTTTTTATAATTGCTAAGCGATTAAAATTGACAATTTTTGTTATAGGTTTACTATTTAACTTTGCAGGAAAGTTTTTTCCCCCAGAACTTTCTATTATTTTTAAATGTATACTTTCATAAATTTCTTAAGGGAGTTCTCAAATTCCCTTTTCAACAATGCGAAATTTTCTGAGACAGTTTCTGATTCCTTTTCAAACGTAAATGTAGAAAACTGGCAGTTGAATCGATTTGAAATTGAATAGCGTTTTCCCCTTTATAATAAATAAATTACATGTAGAGTTTAAACGATTCTGATCACGTGATGAAAAGTTTTTCTTTTCTTTCTGTCACACTGGAAATTCGGCCCAACTCGAAGAGTATTTTCAGAAAGATATCCTGTCTTTACCAAAAAAAATGGAAAACGTCTTTCGATTACATTATTTCATAATCACAACACCTGCACATTTCATACGTTTCCGAACAAAAATGAATTTAAAAATCTGTCAAAAAATAGCATCTTCTGATTTGAGAACAGCCTTAATCAGTATTTTTAATAAATGATTTTTTAAGTAGTACTTTTTATGAGATTAAATTTAACAAACTGGGTTCTTTTAAGAGAAAATTTGTGATTAAAATTTTGTTATGAAATTGGAATATTTCATAATTATACGTTCTTACAAATAAGCATTTTGTGTGTGTGTGTGTGTGTGTGTACGCGCGCGCGTGCGTATGCGTGAGTTCTATATTTTAATTATATTGCTGTAATGAAAGACTGGAGAATCGAGAACAACAGAAAATAATAAAAAATAAAAAGCACCTAAAGTATATTCATTGCATTGCCGATTAAACGGCCAAACTAGCAAACTGCTATTCCTGTCAATTGAAGAGCGGGAATTACCACCTTCTTCAAAGGGAAAATTTATGTCTTTTTCTAGACGACCTTTTGCATGACGGTCCAAACGCAGCCTTAAAGTATTAGATGAATAGTAAACGACTTCGAAAATTTTCGTTATATAACGGCTTGCTATCCGCATTTACCATCTAATAAGAAATATCGAAATAGCCAAATTATACAAAATGAGTAGACTATATCATCTGAATGACATCAGGAGATGAAAGATAAAAGGACATATTGTAGAAATCCAAAGACTGTCAGAAGTAGTTCGGAAGTAGTTCATGCAGTCGGAAGTAGTCCATGCAGTCGGATGTATCACGAAAAGCTGTCATCCAAAAGGAACGGCTACTCAAGCTAGTCGTTTTCTGTGTCTGCAAAATTTAAATCAAAATAAGCATTTAAATTAAAAATGATAGCAACAGATTCCATAATGCTTTGTTTCTGTCACTCATTTCGACCATTGTTATTATAATGAAACAGTTTAACCCTTTATCTACTGACGGTACTTATAAGTACCATTAAAATAACTTGATATAAAATTCAATTAATACATCGATTAGTTGTAATACAGTTTAGAATGAGTTATAGATACATTACTTTGTATTGTTCCAAAAGTATTATTGGTCACACAAAACAAAAATATTTTTAAAGGGATGATTTCTTTTGACTTTGGATCTTTTCAGCTTTCTTGGCGTTAGGCGGGAGGGGGGTGGGGATTTGTCAATTAGGAAATATTTCTATATTTCTAGTGTAAGAACATTATATTTGCACATTTCCTAATTCTACAAAATACTAAGAAAAATATTTAAAATAAAATATTTGAGAGGGGTTATAAATATTGCACAAAATCCCTATACATTCAAATGTAATTAATCCTTCTAAATCCTTCAATCCTTCTAAAATCCTCCTAAAATTTATTAAATGATTATGTAAATCTTCTAATGCAGTTTAAATAAATTCACGAAAATGCTTTAGATTATAAAATTTTCATAAAATCATAATTCAGTACATAAAGGGTTCAAGGCCTTGGAAGAAGCCGCTTGGATCGAAATCACATCAACTATACCAATACTATCCTATAGCCAATACATCAGGACTGGGTTCTACTATGTAGTTATGGATTGGGTGACTTCCTTATATGTATATACATTCGCAGTGATTTACAGCAGTAGCTTTGTAAAATCATTATGACAAATTTTATTTATGATTTTGTGTTTTTAGAGTAGCACACAAATGTGTTGTACATTTTTTGTGAGGGTAATTATAAAACTTATCTTTAGGTAGCCACGTTTGGCTTTCCAAAGGATAAAAAATTCAAAAAATAATGGATTTCTTCTATAAATCGTAAAGATTATGTTCTAACTCTGTGGGTCTCAATCGGTGTGCTGAAGCGCGGTGCTGAGGACCTCAGGTGTGTTGCGAAAGTTGCAAGAAAAGTTATATCAAGATTTTAAGAATCAACAGATATATCGATACTTTGACGTCCAACATTTCACATGATGCAATTTAATTTGAAATGAGATTTAGCGTCAAAATGCTTTTTTTTATAGTTATTATATTCTTTACAAGAAAATTCAAGGAAATGATCAAAATGGTCTCACTTCTTCAGATAAATTTTGTTCTTTCTGAGGAAAATCATGCCTTCTCAAAGAAAAGCGAAACAATATCGAATACAGTTTGTGAATGTTAGTAATTCAATTTAAAATGAAATATTTTCCTTGCATAATGTTCTTTCATCATCATTTTATTGCATCATAGTATAAACATAGATATAAGTGTACAGTGAAGAAAAAATGGTTGAGAAATAATGTTTCAATTGTACAATGTCGAATTTGTTTTTATTACTGATTTGTGAGTTATAAAATTTTCGGATTTTTTTAAGTAACAAAAAGAGAAAACGAAAGAAGGATAATAACTGAATAAATTGAACACGTATAATTAATCGTATTTTTTCAAAAACTGCGTTGTAATAAAAATATTTTGAAAAATTTTAAATATCTGAAACGTTTCTTCATGATATTTATATGCAAAGATTCAAATTTAATTAATATGTGGAAGTGATAAAAGTTAAACTTTATTTTAATTTTTGGAAAATAAATAAAAAATGTTATAACAGAAAATTTCACTTTTTATGTTATAAATACTCAAGCTTGTACTTTTCTCTTCATTGCATTTTTTTATCATAAAATACACATGTTTTATATTTCAAGTATATGTTAATTTAATATTAACTCAAATTTCTTCGATTGTGCTTCTGAGTTTGACATAATTTAAATTCGTTTAATAGGCAGTTTATACTTTACTGTGAAGTAAAAAACAAGTTCTTAAAGTCTTAAAAAATGGAAATAACCTGCTTCTTAAAGTATTAGGTCAATTCTAAACGACCACGAAAATAACAGGAGCACTTGGATGTAATCGCCCCATCATTGTCGTGGATCCGCCGATCTGTTTTGGCATCAAATGTCAGCACTTAGACATTATTTATAGAGTGGTATTGGCTGGACTGACCAACAGAGGAGTACGATATTCTTTACGCATAATTCTCAGTTTAGCGAGCTCAGTTTAGTCAGGTATGCGCTCTTGAATCAAACGAAAAACAACAGTTAAACTCCGGACACGCTGGAAACGATACGGAAACATGTGGAGAACATAGAGAAAAATCTTGTGGACCGTAGAATTCGGCAACTGCAGAACGCATAAATCACTTGCAAGAGGACCTTCGCTTATTGTCACATAGACTTCTGGAACAGCCAAGGCAGGAACGATAGGTCGTCCAGGCCGAGATCGTTCTCATGTGCAACCGGCTTCTTCAAATTTGCGTATCAAGTTCTGTGCAGCTTGTATAGTACATGGGTACCATTCCAACGCTATGGTTTTTCACAGTGGAGATCACATTCCATTAAAAAACAGTAGGTGTTGCCATTTGAATTTTTTTAAAGTTTCTCACTGACACCATAATTGTTAGCGCTTATTTATTGTTTTTCATATGATTCTTGAGCGTATACCTCAAAATACTTTGAACCAAAATTTCATTCAGTTTCTGTTAACAGTATGATAGCTAAGGTCTCACATATCGTGATAGTTTTTTTTTTATATATACACCCTGTATATGAATGTTCACGTAATATTTACTAAGAAACAACCCATACCTTGATGAATGTTGTGTAGCTCATTTAAGACTTGTTGTAAACATACCAATTTATTAACAGTTATTTCTTCGTGTATCATTAATTTTTGACGAGGTTACTGTGATTAACGCTATGTAATAAACAACATTTTACTGTGACATATATCTTTTACGTATGTACTTTTTGCATATTCATTATTGCATACTTATTACATACTTATTATTGCATTCTCATTTATGGCTTCAAAAGTACTTACAGGGGGGAAGCACTAATTTACTATATGAATTAGCGAAAATAATTCAAAGCAACTATTTTAGCTACAAAAACAATGGACGATTATGTGCCAAATACACGCCAAAGCAAGTACAAACATATTGCTCGAACAACAATAATAGAAGAAAAAAAATATCTTTAAAATATACAAGTCATCACTTTTATGTTCTGCATAACTTATCAAATTAGTTTTGGTTTTTAAAAAGAAACGTGTCTTTCATACATGTAATTTAGTATACCAACATCCATATTTACATATCCAAAATTAGCTCACGTAAGAAAGCACTACATTTAATCTGTCAAACAAGCGCAAATAATTCTTAATAACTGCTTTAGTTGTAACAAAAAAAAAAGTTGAAATATAATGCTTGTTTTCTTAACAAATCGTATAAGTAGTCGGAGAAATAGTTTCTGTCTAAATGCTGCGATGTCTGAAAACAAATAATTATGTTAAACCAAATAACAATTTCACGCTTCCCTTCAAATGGATTAGTGGTATTCGATATGAATGTTTATTTAGTATATAGTATTGAAAAAAAAAAAACTACAACAAATGATTTCGATGAACGTTCAGTATGTTTTATTTGAGACTTAATGTAATAAGATTAATTTAGTTACAGTTACAATTTGGCGCATCGTTAATTTTTGAGAGAATTAATATGAATAATATTTTGGAATAAATAACGTTGTACGATGGCGCATACATGTTATGCATGCAATTTTTTATTTTTAAAAAAGCCTCACTTATTGCTTTGAAAGTACTTACAGAGGAAAGCACTACATTTAATTGATATAATGGCAATATATACCAAATAAACTCCATACCAGCTGGAAATAATTTGGTGGAAAAACTTTCAGAAAAACAATTTCCTTAAAGCATACAAATCTTATTTTTATGACTTGCATAATTTATAAAATTACTTTTAAGTTAGTTTTTAAAAGAACTATTTTATACATGTAATTTATTAAAACAAATCTATATTTATTGCCCCAAAAGTACTTAAATAAGAAAACACTACATTTAATCCATCAAACAAGCGAAAATAATTCTTAGTAATTGTTTTAGTTGCAACAAAAAATAACATTAATTTTTGTTTTCTTAAAAAATCGTATAAGTAAACGTAGTAATAGATTCTGTTTGAATTATGCATTGACTTAAAATAAATAATCAGGATGAACGGAATAAAACATTCACGCTTCGCTTGAAATATATTAGTGGCTTTCGAAATGAATGTTTATTTAGTATGTATGCTAAAAAAAGATCATCAGATGATACACTATCAGAAAAAAAACTGTAAATTTATGAGCCATGGCCCTTCAATTTTCACGGGCAATAGCCTTATTTGATGAAAAACGGTCTGATGTAAATAAGCGGCCTTATCCCTTATGTACTTATGTAAGGGCAATCCACATATTCTTACAGTTCTAGCCTATCTGTTAGCAAAAATACGGTACGACTCCATACACTTTCCTCCGCTAGAGTGTAACCCTTCATTTTAGTCGCGTATCGAAAAGAAAAATAATGTTACTTAACCGCGACCGTAACATATTTTTTAACTCGCCAAAAAAAGCGATTCTGTAATAATTATCTAACGTGCTATGTGCTGCGGAACAGTAAGTAAAGTGTTATTGTGTTTAAAAGTGCATTATATCCTGTTTTAAAGAATTGCATTACTTTGCTCCGTAAAATGACGGGCATGGAGAATGATGGCAGAGAATGATGGGCATGAATTTTTTTTTTCTCTACGGGGAATGACTGGAATTTCTACTGCCGATCTCTGCCCGTAATTTTACAGGAATATTTTTAACAGTGTATATGCTCCGTAAAATTCAGTTGAGCTTGATACGACAAGATGAATCTATTTACAATTATTCTTTAGGGTGTCATTTATGGACGTTATTATGAATAACTTATTTTAATAAATAAAACTTTACGTTAATATTTATGAAATAGCTTTCATATTAAATATCCCCCGCCCCTCACCTCTATTGTCCACACCTTTCAATTTTAAATCATTGGTTAAGTAACTTGGCCTCTAATTACCCATACAGCACCTTCTTGAACACTTGACGAAATAGTTTACTCGGTACGGAATGATTCTTCCAGCACTCGGTTGCCTCCCCCCTCACTATACAATCTTACCAGGTGTCCCAAAAAGGATTGATGGATTTTAAAATTCAATAACTTCCAAACGGTGACAGATATTAAAACAATTCTTGCAGGAGGGTTATGTATGATGTCAGGAGTTTTTGTACTGTGACTCTTGATTTTACTTCGAATTTCAAACAATAGATGGCGCTGAGAGCAATAGGCGTTCAGTCCAGACCCGATTTTTGGTACTTTCGAAACCATTCAATACATTTTAATCTCTTTTTTTCGCATGGAAGAAGAGAGAGGCCGAAAAATCGAGCCTGGATTGAGCGGTTATTGCTTTCAGCGTCATCTATCGATGCTATTTGTAACTAAAACTGAGAATAGCAGCATAAAAACTCCTGACATCTTACATAAAACTCCTGCAAGAATTTTTTTAATATCTGTCACCGTTTGCAATTTATTGAATTTTAAAATCCATCATCATTTTTGGGACACCAGGTAGTTGCTCCCCGGGGGCACTTTTTTAAACTGTTTCCGAACGTCTCATGTGATATATCATTAGATAGATCTTTGACCACTCTTTCACATTATGTACACCGTCCCCCGCCATCCAGCCCTACTTGTCATCAAGGTGTGTTTCTCTTATTTCAGTCTCACAATTTTCCCGCTCATTTCGCCTTTTAAAATTTCGATTATTTTAGAAACCGTTTTTAATGAAAATTAACATATTAAAAGTAATCGCCTGGCAAATTTTTAAATATTGTACACTACGACCTGTACATTTATTGATTCAAAAGCACTTACATAATAGAGAAAAGAATTATTCTTATTTTTGATTAATCGTTCTCAGTAGCATTCGTATTATTCCTAGATATTTTTGTAACATACAGGTTGTCCATACAAAATGTCCCAGTTACAATATTATATTATGACAGTTTAATGTAGATTATTAATAACAAATCATACATCAAATTGAATATAAACTAACCTTATTTATCTTGCAAATGTTCAATAGTGCACAATTAGTTACACGGCATATATCCAACCAAAAGTCCAATTCTTTCCACAAGCATGCACCAAGTGTAACCGGTATGGACGCATGTGCAAATGTGTTCTTAAAACCTTCTACACTGTCGTCTTTAGAAACGTAGTAGAGATAACATAATAGAACGTAATAGACTTACGTAATAGCGATGGGAAATATTCTTAATTTTGATTAATCGTTCCACAAAAGCACTCGTATTATTCTTAGATTTTTTGTAACATACAGGTTGTCCATAAAAAATGTCCCAATTACAATGTTATATTATGACAGTTTAATGTAGACTATTAACAACAAATCATAAGGTGAGTTGGGGCAACTGGGCCATGATTTTACAATGTGACTCTGGAGCTTCTGACAATTCAGCTTCAAAAAGCTAATATTCATTTGAATGAACGCCTGAACATCTGTAAATGTGTTCAGGTAGGTTCCCTCTATCAGACAGAAATGCTCAAAATAACATTTTAATATTTAAAAATATAAAAATATGCATATTTCATATCTCTTTCCTCATGGATCCAGTAGCCCCATAAAAATGGGGTAACTGGACCAGGAAGGTCTGTGTTCCACACGCGTTTATTTTTTTTTTCATGTGGGATATCAGGTCCTGTTTGAAAAAAGGTAAACAACTTTAAAAAAATTAAACCAGGCAGATCATGTAAATTATATATCAACTAAAGAGCGTTGTAAGCGAAACCTTTGCTGTCAATGTGTCTAAAAAAAGAACTAAAAGTGAAAATACTAGATTTATTTATACCGAAAACATAAAAATTAAGTAAGTACTTATGTACTTTAGTATAGGTAATAAATATAAAAGTCACATGGGTATTTTAAGGGAAAAAATAGCAAGGTAAATCTATGAACAAACTGCTACAGAAGTGCTTAAATACATAATCTGTATCCAGCGGTTGCATTGTACACGGAAAATTTTATTGTTCCTACCAGAATCCTTAATGAGTTACCTTCATGATCATTTTATTTAACATATTCTAAAGAAAGGTGCGAAGAAGACATTATTTTCAAAATAGTGGTAGGAACAATAAAAGTTTTTCTATAGAATGATACCCCTGTGTATCGTACAATTTGAAGGTTTGGCTATCTCGCTTTCAGGGGTAAGGTACATGCATTCGTAAGATGTTGAAATAATTTAATGACAGCAGTATTTACAAGAGAATCTATTTGTAAACAAGTAAAAGTATATTTTCGCATACTTAATAAAGGTGAAATTTTCATTATAAAATTCCGGTGCCAATGTGGCAATTAGGGATTAAAGTTATGTAATGCCACAACGGCATCACCGCCTCTCAAGGGGTCAAGAAATTTGGCCACCCAATATGCTTTTTTTTAATTTTATTACGTAATTTTAATATGGTATTCCACAACTTTCTTTATTCTGAGCAATAAACAATGGAGAAATTTATTTCCCGTAGTAAGGGAAACTCAAAAATATTATTTATCACTGTCGGGGGTAACTGGATCCAGCATGATACAGTTGCCCCGGATACATGTCCCAGTTACCCCATTCTTGAAAAATTTGTAGGGTAACTGGGACACCGGGCTTACATTTCAAACATGAAATGAATATGTATCGATTCCTAATAATATTAATGTAGTTGTCAGCCAAATCTTAAAAAAAAAGATTGTTTAATAAAAGTACTTACAGTATTTTAATAAAAAGCCGAGGAAGCTCAACTATATTGACGTTGTTTTTAAAAAAAGAAACGTAAATTTTTGACAACCTATCACAGCAAAGTGAGAGTTATGATTAAGTTGACAAACGTTGTTTTAGAAAATAGAGATTAAGGTGCATTGTTCACAAAAGCTAAAACTTAAAAAACATCAACAGTTTTTTTATAAAATAGCCTATGGCCCAGTTACCTCGTGGGTCCAGTTGCCCCAACTAACCTTACATCAAATTGAATGTAAACTAACCTTCTTTATCTTGCAAATGATTAATATGTGTATAGTTAGTTATAAGGCACACATCCAACCAAAAGTCCAATTCTTTCCACAGGCATGCACCAAATGTAACCGGTATGGACGCATGCGCAAATGTGTTCTTAAAACCTTCCACACTGTCGTCTTTAGAAACGTAGTAGAGATAACATAATAAAACGTAATAGACTTACGTAATAGCTATGGAAAATATTCTTAATTTTGATTAATCGTTCCACAGTAGCACTCGTATTATTCCTAGATATTTTTGTAACATACAGGTTGTCCATAAAAAATGTCCCAGTTACAATATTATTTTATGACAGTTTAATGTAGATTATTAACATCAAAACATACATCAAATTGAATGCAAACTAACATTATTTATCTTGCAAATGTTCAATATGCGCACAATTAGTTATACGGCACACATCCAACCTAAAGTCCAATTCTTTCCACAAGCATGCACCAACTGTAACCGGTATGGACGCATGTGCAAATGTGCTCTCAAAATCTTCCACACTGTCGTCTTTAGAAACGTGGTAGAGATAACATAATAGAACGTAAGAGAGTTACGTAATAGCGATGGGAAATATTCTTAATTTTGATTAAACGTTCCACAAAAGCACTCGTATTATTCTTATATATTTTTGTAACATACAGGTTGTCCATAAAAAATGTCCCAATTACAATGTTATATTATGACAGTTTAATGTAGAATATTAACAACAAATCATACATCAAATCGAATGTAAACTAACCTTATTTATCTTGCAAATGTTCAATATATGCACAATTAGTTATACGGCACGCATCCAACCTAAAGTCCATTTTTTCCGCAGCATGCACCAACTGTAACCGGTATGGGCACATATGCAAATGTATTCTTAAAACCTTCCACACTGTCGTCTTTGGCAACGTAATAGAGATAACATAATAGAACGTAATAGACTTATGTAATAGCGATGGGAAATATTTTTAATTTTGATTAATTTTTCCACAGTTTCACTCGTATTAGTCCTAGATATTTTTTTAACATACACGGTATCCATAAAAAATGTCCCAGTTGCAATGTTATATTATAACAGTTTAATGTAGACTATTTACAGCATTTCATAGATCAAATTATGTTAAACTAACCTTATTTTTCTTAGAAATCTTCAATATGTGCACAATTAGTTATACGGCACACATCCAACCTAAAGTCTAATTCTTCCCACAAGCATGAACCAACTGTAACCGGTATGGACGTATGTGCAAATGTGTTCTTAAAGCCTTCCACATTGTCGTTTTTGGCAACAGAAGTTGCAATATTTGCTTTCCGAACAGATTTATTAGGACATTCGCAGGTAAGATGCTCTGACACGATCAACATCCTGTACACACACTTTTGATCTTCCCAAAGACATCCAGTCGATTCGTATTGCCTATACCGTCGGCGGATATATTTGCCATATGGGGGATCAAACTTAAACCTTAAACGAAACGCACGTTGAACTGAAATTACAGATTCACTCTTAGCAAACTGCAGAGCACAAAACGGTTTACGCTTAAGAGCCGCCATTTTGCGTACGTGGCGAGTAAATATCACAATATATGCAAGCGAGTAAATATTAAAGGAGTACTCGCACATGGGCTTATCTAAAACTGTTTGAGTTACTCTTTATTTGTGATATTGAACCAACCCTCAACAACGGTCGCAGTTGATACTATTAAAATTTATAACTTGGTATTCTTTTATGGATGTCCTGTATAATCAGTCGCTAGGTATGATACAAAAGAATGTTTTAATTTAAAAGTCTTTAAATAGAGTGTTTGGGGGTAGTCTTAGGAAGTATAGACGTAGTTTTATGTAGAGTCTACACTATTAAAATTTGTTCACACAGTAAAAATTCATTTTTAGTCTGATAGAAACATGTCTAGTTGCGAAACATTGAATATCATGCATTTTCAGTACTTTCTGACGCTAAAAACACGTTTTTCGTTTTTAGTGACAGAAAGTGCCGACAATTTATAGAATTATGTGTATTCTCGATACGTCTTGTTCGTAGAAAAAAGTATTTTTACTCATTTGTTTGTTAGAATATGAAGAAAGTTTTTCTAAATAATCACGAACAACAGCATTTCAGACGTTTTTGTAGTTGGAATTATACCTCAAAAACTAGTGATTTACGAATTCCCCATTGCTAAACGATATGAAGAAACACTCAGTATAAAAATAAAACCCATAAATAACATTATTTGTGTAAAAAAGAAGTTTGATAGGAATATGTAACAGATGTAAAAATGAATCAGCATAAAAAAATAACATTTTCTCCACATTTTTTGTATTAACTGTTTATTTTTTCTGTTGTTCAGTGACGCTCAGATATTATAAACAATAGAGTGTAGTATTGCATCTTTCCGTATGTTTTGTTTATAAATCTCTTATAGTAATCTGAAAAATAAAGAATTGTCCACAAATATCCTACAAATCATTTTCTATTTTCGGTTTTCTTTTATCACATCAAAATATTTACAGAGAAGGCTTTTTATTAAATGTTTACTCAATTAAAGGAAATATAGCATTTATTGCAAAACATTCTCACAAAGATTAAAATCTAGTTTACACAAAATATAAACAGTCAATAAAATAAGCTACAGCAATCATAATCGGCCAAAAAAGCACCTGTAATCAGCCGTCGCAGCGTATCTTATCTCACAACACTATCCCTATATTTCTGTAAAATACTTTCAACACTTACCAATATAAACATCCCTCGTCATTCTTCCATATCTATCAATGTATCATTATCTCCAAAGCGAATTCCTTTTTCCACAAAAACATGAAAAGGATATTTATACACTTTTAATTAAATGCCATTCACACAAACAAAGAAAATATCCGGCAAAATTTATCGTTCAGCAAGTTTTTGTTAAAAACACACGTATTCCACCCACAAATCTTTCAGAATAAACGAAGTTAAATAATTCTTGGAAAGCTAAACGACTGTGGAGACTCTTTGTTTCCGGTAACAAAAATTATTAGTATAATTTAACCATGCTCCAGTAACCACATTTATTCGTACAGCTTAGCCAGATTACAGTACCACATTTATTAGTGAAGATTAGAAAGCGGTAAAAAAAATATCTTGGTATGTTTTGATTAACAGAACATGATTAATTGAACAGTTGTAATGAAATGTAAAAAGGATGTTTTAAAAAATTCTGAGAGTCTGTCACTTTCTGAGATTCAAATGTACGTTCCTTAAATGGGCTAATTAGTTAGAAAATTATAAATTCATGCATTTTGTTTGAATGTAGCGAAATAACATTTTGTTACTTTTGGAGTAGGTTTTCTGGCCAAAATTGAATAACCAAATTTTTTAAACGGCGAATCAATTATACAAATTATAAAAAAATGCATTTTATTTGAATGTAGTAAAAATGTATCGTTTATAAATTTAATGATCTTACACTCTTATTTTACTGTATTTCAGTTGCTAGGAAGAAATAATTGCTTTTTCATGCATATAAGATAAAAATCAAAAGCATAGAAAAAACTCAACAATCCCACATCCTAGATTAGACAGTGCAATATTTAAAGAAATGAAAATGAAAATTATCTATAGACTAGATTGATTTAAAACGCATTTGTTATATACAAGGAACTAGAAAGTAAAAATATTTACAATGAATATAGTAGCTTGTAGTTTTACATTTAATTTTTAACGTGAATATATCGTCTTTAATCACAAATTTCATCACATATATAGAATATAAAATTACACATATATTTTGACTTTCTTCTATACTTATAAGAAACTGGATTCGTGAAAACGGACGCATTCAAACTTGTAATGGATTTACACGCTTGGAATGTCTTGAACATTGTTTAATATTTTCGGATTGATGTCTGTTTGTGTGACAATTTGTGGGCACAGTGACTCGGAATTAATGTAGAAAATTCCATAGAAATTCGTATATAGTTAGATATAGATATTAACTTTTACCGATTAGATTATGGTTAAATCGCCCTGCACGTGGCAGTATTAATATGTATGTTTCACGGTCTTTGTATTTATGGGATGTAATTGCGCAAAACCTAATAATTAAAAAAGATTATTGTTAAAAACTGAAATGATACTAATTTGGCTTTGATCATTGGAAGGAAGTGATGTTATCCTATGCTATTTCCAATGAACATTACAGCTGTATTTGAGAAAATACACTATTTTTTATTACCTTAAATTACACTCTTAGAGAAACATGAATTAAAATAATTTTCTGTTGGTTATATTTCGTTAAACACGAACATTTCCGCTATTCCCCCCAAAATACAAAACATTCATCAATCTAAAGTAAAAAATACCTGACATACTGCAATTTAAAGTTGTATTTTCGATAAATTACAGGGATGTTCTGACAACTGTGGTGCTTAATACAGTGGCGGAACATTGTAGCAGCAGAGAGTTAATTGACACCGCTAAATTTTATTACTATTCTTCGTCTTATTTCAGGATAGAATTTCCGAGAGTTTTCAAGGCGAGGAATACTATTAAAATTTAGTGGTTACAAACGCCCAATTACTGCGCTACTGTTCCATCACTGTTAATACTTTCTCGTATTAGAAGAGTGGAATATTTACGCATGTCCCTTTTCTTCAAACCATAAAAAAGTCCACAAACAAAAATAAAAATTTTCGAAAGAGGAGACTTAAGAAAAAAAAACAGAAAAAATCTCTTCCAATTATAGGGGCGTTCCGTCAAGTTGTTGCCTGTACTTTTTACCTTTTTTTTGACAAAATTTCTTTGGAGAATGTATGTATGTTTAATCAATTATAGTTTTGAATACCGAAAACGGATGCTATTGTGCTATCCTCTTTTTTACCAATTCATCAGTACAAGACAACGTTAAAATTTTTAAAAATACACCGTACTTCCTGATTTTTATTGTTGTTGCATAACTGACCAATCAGTTTATAAATATTATCAAGACATAATTTTTTTAAGTTACTCGTTGAAAAGTAGTACCAAAAAAAAAATACAATGCACAGGAATACATTTTCAGTTTATATACTATTGCTCATTTCATCACTCAGACAAATTTCTGAGTTTTGTGAGTCAAACTTGACTATGTGTTATGGAAATTTAAATTAAAACAGGATGCACATATGATTGAAGGGTTGAAAACCAGTAAAAAGTTAATACTTTTCATATAAATTTTAAGATGTTTCGCAGATCTACAACTTGTTTAGGTGCTTCGTTAATTACGTATTTGGCTGTATTAGAGTTGGAGCAAGGGTGCTAAATATGGTGACCTAGCCCCAAGCCGAAAAAGTATTTCATTAGTGACGTGAATTGTTACTAATCATGCATTAGCTATTGTGCATATACAAAAGGAATTTTTACATGCCTAGTAAGTTTACTGCGGTAATGAGTACCGTAAGTAGGGGATTCGAATAGGGTTAGGTTAGGGACACAGACCTCAAAAGAATTATTTGGGAAGCTTTTAGTAAATAGTGTTCGATTTTAGGGGAAAATCATTACAATCCTTTAAACAATATATTGGTCGATTATTAATGATTTTTCGGTAAAGTATAATTGTAGCAATAGGAATTACCAATGTGGTATTAGTTTAAAACTTTATCCTAATACGTTAACTAATACCAAGTCCTATTACGGGTATATAGTAAAACACAATACGTAACCATGAAAAAAAATCCATAAAGATTGTTTTAGATGAACCAAAGTATAACTGGCACACAGAGAAATTTAGCCACGATATCAGACGGCAATAGATGAAAGAAAACCTTTTTTGCATTACGGGATGAGATACACTGGCCTCCAAAAGTTAAGGTACAGGGACTGGAAGCTTTCGATTGCACACGGTTTGTCAAATATCTACCAACAATATTGGCGAATTGTTCCTGAACTTCTGGGATGGAAAGAACATGTTTGATTTCATATTTCTTGATGAATATTTAGTCGGGGAGCATTTAGGGGGCTAATAATAAATTTAATAAAAAAAATAATATTTGCGATCACCTATGCAACAGAAAATGCTGGAAATGGTTTGTCATTGCGTTAAATGACTATTTGGGTCTTATTCAACGCTTGTGTGCATTTGTGTAAGCATAGCACTCATATTCGTGAAGATATTCGTTATTGTGTCTGTGAAAAATTCAAAAGTTTTTTGCTTATAGCATACAGAGTTTTCATCCAAATTTAACACAACTTTCCAAAAACCTGAAAAAGAACAGTAGCAACAATACACTTGAATTAAAACATAAATATATTGAATATTTGATGAGATATGGGCACTTGTATGAAGTAATTTTTAACTGCGCATGCGTGGAAGATTTCAAAATTTTTATCTCATAATTTGGTAGTCAGCCATTTAGGGAAACTTATCTAATAGTCCAGTCAAATATCGCAAAAATTCACAAAGATAGGGACTATATAGTGAGTTGCTTTCTAAAAATAACTTTATTATAAGGGATTTTTCATAACTTTTCGATTAGCTCACAATATCTTTCTGAGTTTTCACAATATTTGACTGGACTTTTATAGATGTTGACCAATATAGCTGACCACCAAATTATGAAATAAAAATTTTGAAATCTTCCACGCATGCGCAGTTAAAAATTATTTCATACAAGTGCCCATATCTCATCAAATAGTCAATGTATTCATGTTTTAATTGCAGTATACTATTGCTACTGTTCTTTGTCAGATTTTCGGAAAGTTGTGTTAAGTTTGGTTGAAAACTCTGTATGCTATAAACAAAAAACTTATGAATTTTTCACAGACATAATAACTTCTTCACGTATATGAGTGCTATGCTTACACAAATGCACGCAAACGTTGAACAGGATCCAAATAGCCATTTAACACAGTGACAAACCATTTCCAGCATTTTCTGTACATAGTCCATCGCAAATATTATTTTATTATTAAATTTATTATTAACCCCCTAATTGTCCCCCCGACTAAATCTTCACCGAGAAATATGAAATCAAACATGTTCTTTCCATCCCAGAAGTTCAGGAACAATTAGCTAATAATGTTGGTAGATATTTGACAAACCGTGTGCAATCGAAAGCTTCCAGTCCCTGTACCTTAACTTTTGAAGGCCAGTGTATATTAGGCATGTATCAGACATTTCGGACCTTTTGTCATGTAACGACGATTGTCCATCAATGACAGGATACTGAATTGTGCAGATATGTATGCAGCTCAGTCTGGCCCAACAATATTATTTTTAGTAGACGAACAAACCTCCGAATGTTAGGGAATTCGATTGCTTAGCCCTTACTGTTATCACGACAGCTTATCATTTTCAAACTGTTTCGAAAATTCCTCAAAAGATGAGTTAACTGTCTGTACTCCTTTGCTTATACGCTATCAAAACCTACATGACTGCAATTCAATAAATTTTTCCGCCAAGGCTTGAAATAACTGCAAGCACGTATTATAGACAAAAACGAGGGTCACCAAATTTAATACTATAATCAATTTTTTAAAAAAACAGCAAGGCTCTTTTTCCGTCGTCTCGAACAGTTGTGAGCTAAGGCTTCCTATATTACAATCCCTCATGTAAATACTGTTAGAATATTATTTCACTTGTTCTGTAAGAGATTAAAATACCAAGTCCATACTTAAGATTAAGAGATACAATAACATAATTTTCTGTTATATTGTTTAAAAAAATTATTTCAATTTAAGTTGAGGAGTATCTGTGTAGAAGAGCTTTAAATTAATTAGAAAAGAAATGTTATGAAAATGGTTAATCAAGTTCTGGTGAAAAGTGTAACAGCACTTTTAAACTTCAAAAAATCTGTTAAACTTCAAAACTATAGAAAGCCACTTCTCAGATGTATCAAAAATTACAGATAAAACATTGCATTTACGCAGTGTGTTTTACTTGAAGGCAGTCCCAGAAAATGCTGATTAAAAAAAACGAAACAGGGGCGAATTATATTTAAGAAGAACATTAAGCACATTTACAGAAGAACAATTATTTTGATACCTGAAAGTTTAAGACATGCAGTTGTCAGAGATTATGCAGAAGATCCACAAAAGTTAAATACGAATAGCTGACTTCGGAGATATTTTTTACACACAGAGTAATTTTACAATATGTATGACCTCCAAAATTATCAGATTTCATATCATCTTCCTGTGGTAAAACCTAAAATGGGCATGCATACGTAAATAAAATGTTTACTCTCGATGAGTTACTCTAGAAGAATGGGAAATCTTTTCATGCGCGTGTGTCAAAAATCCACAAACAGTCCCTATCAATATTGCAACGAGCCAAACATTTACATAAAAAGTATTGCAACATGGCTGTTCACACTTATTAACTTAATCACGTGCTTTCACGCATAACATAACCACAAACAAAAATTTAAATCTGATTTTCTGTATAATGTAATCAGCGATTAAATTAATTCTTTGATTCGGAAATATTCATTTAAACGGCACGTACTGTATAAAGGGACAAAAAAACTTTTTTATTTTAGTAATCTTCAATTTACCTTTAATAAAACATCTAACTTATAATAATCCAAGTTAAGTATATCTATCTATCTATCTATCTATATATATATATATATATATATATTATTTGTGTTTTTTTTATTATTTGTGTTGTTTTAAAGTGTTAAACAAAATTTTATGCATTATAACAAAAGGGAGAAAATATATATATATATATAAATGTTATCAAATTTTAACTTTTTAGCGTGCCGAAGGAAAAGTCGTAGATGACATCCTGGGCACATGTGCCATAGGTTCGCCATACATGCTCTAGATCTAGAATGATCCAGGATTTGGCACTAAATGTTCTGTCAGCCACGTTCAGAAACATGCTACAGTAGCGCTCAAAAGTATTTTGACAACCTTATATTATCTCTTATTTTATTTAATATAAAAATGTAAAAGAAAATATATTCTCTATAATTGAGAACACTATGACTGCAGTTATTCAAATGTATCAAGTTTCAACTTGATATACTACATTCGGCGCCAAAGAAATATGACTCCTCCTTAGCTCAAAAGTATTTTGACAATTAGTTTGCATTTAATTGTTGAAGGTGTCAGTGTCGTTATAGCTTCGATTAGTGTTTATATCGACTTATTGTGATTATTTTTAAATGCCGAAATGTAAAAAATACTGAAGTGATTGTAGAAAAGACACTGTAAATGCACTTAAGAAAGGTAGACTGCAAGCAGAATTAGCTCGTTCTTTTAACGGGTCTAGGCAACTTGTTATTATATGGAATAAAGTTTTTAATAAACAGAAATACATCGAAAATAAGCCTCAAAGTGGCCATCCGAAAAAAAAACTTGCAGTGTTGACTGTATTATAAAAAGGATATCTACAAGTGATTGTCGTAAGTCCGCTGTAATAATAAAAAATGAATTGAAAGAAAATTACAGCATAGAAATACACGTTTCATCAGTCAAACGACACCTAAACCTCTATGGTTTACATGGCAGAAGACCAGCAAAAACAAGTTTGTTATCTACTAAGAATAGGAAGGCTCGAGTTGCATTTGTAAAACGGCATAACCCTTTCAGGGGCAAAACAATTCCATTGCTAAAGTGTTGAATTTAATGATTGACACCGGAATTCGAAAACAAATTTATTTGTAAAGAAGAAAAAGCTATATTTCACACACATAATAAACCGAATTTTTTAAAATCAAAATTCCGGTGTCAATCATTAATTTCAGCACTTTAGCAATAGAATTGCTTTGATCCTCAAAGGGTTATGCCGTTTTTCAAATGCAACTCTAGCCTTCCTATTCTTAGTAGATAACAAACGTGTTTTTGCTGGTCTTCTGCCATGTAAACCATAGAGGTTTAGGCGTCGTTTGACTGATGGAACGTGTATTTCTATGCCGTAATTTTCTTTCAATTCATTTTTTATTATTACAATGGACTTACGACAATCACTTGTAGATATCATTTTTATAATACAGTCAACATTGCAAGTTGTTTTTTTTTCGGATGGTCACTTTGAGGCTTATTTTCGATGTATTTCTGTTTATTAAAAACTTTATTCCATATAATAACAAGTTGCCGAGACCCGTTAAAAGAACGAGCTAATTCTGCTTGCAGTCTACCTTTCTTAAGTGCATTTACAGCGGATTTTCTAGAATCACTTCAATATTTTTTACATTTCGGCATTTAAAAATAATCACAATAAGTCGATATAAACGCTAATCGAAGCTATAACGCCATTGACACCTTCAACAATTAAATGCAAACTAATTGTCAAAATACATTTGAGCTAATTAGGAGTCATATTTCTTCGGTGGCGCCGAATGTAAACAAACAAGTTGAAACTTGATACATTTGAATAACTGCAGTCATGGTGTTCTCAATTGTAGGGAATATATTTTCTTTTACATTTTTATATTAAATAAAATAAGAAAGAATATAAGGTTGTCAAAATACTTTCGAGCGCTACTGTAAGTTATGTTCAGCTGTATTTGGAAGTTTAGGAAGGGAATTTCCAGCATATTTCTTAACCTTATTTCTTAACATACATACATCATACTACAAAATTTTTTTCAACTGTACTTCTGTAAAATACACATTTACCGAGCATACCTTCTAGTCACTAGTCAAATACGATTATGTCTCGGGAACTTTAAAACACACTTATTTTAATCAACTTATTTTACAACTAAGTTCAGAATGTGTGAAGTGTAGTAAAATAATTGTCTCCATGAATTTAATTGTAGACACTTTAAATATATAAATGCACTTAGTGAAATCTGTTTATTCAAGATAAACTACTTAAATCAACTTATCTTGTCACAGTCTAGTTTTAATTAATATTTATGCAGATAAGCGCCAAGTTAATTTCCATAACTTCGACCTCAAGAGACTCGAAAATATTTACATTAATCCTTGTCATCGCTTTACATATAGTTCCCTAATTTTCATTTAAATGTCATAAAATGACAAGTATTATTATGATAATGATTAGGAGACGATAAAATAATTATTTGCATGTCATTCATTTAACTTTATATCCTCAGAACAAGATATCTTTGTTTTTCTCAAATTTCAGCATTTTTCTTTTTTCCAACTGTTTTCCAACATTTTTCCATCTATATAATATTAAAAATAATATTAAAGAATACATTAAATATCTTTTTACAAATATTGTATTTTTCATTATTGCTTCGAATAGTTTAAATGTTCAAAAGTTTTAAAAAAGTTTAATTTTTAAACTTGTTTTTAGTTATAAATATGCAAATTATTTTTTTATAATTTTCTTTCAAATTCTTTGTAAACTAATAAAAAGAGAAACTACTTTTTTGGTATTTGCTCCAACAAATTTAGTCTGTATTTCTCTTTTTTCATTATCTGCAACATATGACTAAATCATGTTGATATGTTGAATATATCATCATCTTAATCATACAGATATTATATCATTTTTCTTTTTTTATTACCAAGTGTACTCGTACTTCTTTAAAATTCATATTTTCAGTAGTTATCGTCCATGAAATGCGCTGCAGTTCTTAATTTTTATCCGATTTTTAACTGATTCTATATCAATTGGAACTTTGTAGTTTGTTCACTATTATAATCAACTTCAACATAATTTTTCCCTTAACACGTATGCAATGTTAACCATATCATCACTGCTGGCACCAGAAATGTCATTTTACAATGTATTAGAAGTACAAAGTTACAGTGTATTTCTGATCATCATTATAATAGTACTGAAGCTTCTCTGATAGACAAATAAACGTAACGACATTAATTTAATTTTTTAGTTAAAAAATCATTCGTGCGAAGCTTTAAATGACGAATGAGTAATTCTTGTTGCAACGAGGGTAAGTGTAACTGTCTGGTGGTTTCCGAACTCTACCAACAGAATTTAGTAACATTCTTAAGATTTTGCAATTTTTATTAGAACGAGCCTTTTTACTAAATTTCTATGTGCTCTCTTGATCAAACAAACCATCTATAATTTTATATGGGGGAATATATGCCTATATATCCCAGGGAATTCAAAATACAAGTATCGGTGATTACCTCATTAACCACCGATCTTAGAAACATACTTTTAATAACAAAAAGTATATGAATTCATTATAGCTTTCAGATATGGCATTTGTTTCACAAGTAGGGCTGAATATTAAATTAACGTTTTTTACAGCCCCGTTTTCCTGTAACTTATATTTAGAACAAGTATTTTTGTAACAAAAAAATACATGTCATTTCAAATTACAGTTTCTTAATAAACGACATGTTGTAGCAAGAAATATTTTTGTGGCAACGACTTTCAATTCAATTTGGGTTATTTCCATTTGAGTGTTTTTAAATAAATAAAAAAGTGGTGGCGTAAACTCATGGAAAATGCTGAAATTGGAAGTTTTGTCTAAAATGTTGCAACCTAAATTAAAGAATTGGGCAATACTCGACTAGTCAAGCTCTATAAAACCAGTGAGACAAGTCAACAAACAATGGCGATAATGGCAGGCTTATCAACTTTTTGTTAAGGTTCCTTTCGACCTATGAAATTTTATTGCCTGTGTATCCCCACTATATTATATATAAATGCACTATAGAAGCTCATCCTCAGGATCTCATACAAAATGCTCTCGATTAATCAAATTTTATTTCTCGGTGCTGGTATGCTGCCACTTTTTATTTTTAATTAGTATATGACCCCATCAAAAATGACGCAATGTTGATTTGTGATTCATTTTCGCAACACTTCATACAAACAAACAGCACGATGATTTTATTATTGAAAGATTTGTATTGTATAAAAGTACATTTTAAAAAAGACAAATGATTTCCACAAATACAAATTATGAGGATTTTTTTTAACTGTCGCCTTCAAAAATTGAAATTCCAAGAAGTTCCATGTGAGACTCAATTCTTATCGAGAAAACCAAAGAAAAAACTTTTTCTCACAAAATCACAGCAGGAATGAAAAACAGAAAAAAGGAAGGTGTGAAACTGTCTGTCAGCTATTCATTTCAGAATATGCGAACCGCACTCTTTTGATAATAAAGAAACAAAAGGCGAGACTGTATCAAATAGAGTATATTGAGTTACATATTTACAAGAACTACAACAACTGAAATAAAACACACGAAACAACATTTACTTATAGATGTCGAAAACTGACTAATACACTATAAAAGCTATTCGGAAGCATTTCCGAAAATCAGTGGCAGCAAAAGAAACTACCTTTTCATAAAATCTCCTCTTTAAAATAAAATGTTTATAAGGTTTCTAGAGATAAAGAACGCTTTTCGGAATCATGGATAACTCGGAAAGGATTATTGTATATTTTCGTACATGAAGAAATATTTGTCTTTTTTTTACAGCGAATGATTCTTTTATCGAAACTTGTGGCTTTCTTTGCAAAATTTAATTGCTTTTCAATTTAGGGAAATTAAAAGAAATAAACATTCATTTGTTAATATAGAAAAGTATCTCATTTATTTTAACATTGATAATAAAGAGACAAAAGACGGGCCTGGATGGAGGAGTATATTGAATTACATATTTACAAGAAATACAACAATTGAGATAAAGCATAGAAATAACATGTATTTATAGATTTTAAAAGGCCCAAGACAGGCAGGTAGAGGACGTAGAAAGAGAGCTAGAAAGCTAGCTTAAAGAACTAATCACATTTAATCACATTAAAAAAAACAATATTGCATAAAATGAAAACGGAATTAATAACATTTTAAAGAAATGCTATCACTACAATATATTCTAACAAATACAAGTAAATCACAATGAAAGAGTTTTAATTATTGTTTGTCAAAATTACAAGACACGGATTTCCTCATTCATTTTTTTATGATATCAGTTATTTTATTGTATGATAATACAGTAGAGCGCCGATTGTCCAAACATGTCGGGACTGACCCTAGTTCGAATGAGCAAAAGTTCGAATAAATGGACAAACATTTTAAGGGATATTTATGACTATACTAAAATCTTCACACTTTATCCAGGTTTAGGACTGGCAGCACCAGTTAGTGTTTGCGTGTTTAAAAATTGTTTTCATTTTTTTTAATCATTTTCTGAACTTCAGAGATTATAATTTAAACAAAAAAGCTTTCGATTGTCGCTTGCTTCAAAGAAGACATTATTTTCAAGGGTGCCATACCTTGAACCCTGAATAGGATCAGCGTTCTCCTGTGGTTCGAGCCATGTCATAACTGTTTCCAAACTTTCAATGGCTTCGTAATGTTATGGGCCTGAGTCATTTTCTGAGCATTCGTTTTCATTTTCTTCAATTTCCTTTTTCATCTTCAATCTCATTCTTAATCTCATTTTTAATCTCATCTTCATTTATCAATATCCAGGGTCACGTACGTCACTATTTACCCACTCGTTAATTTCATTTTCTTCATAGCTTAGGATTATTCCCATCTCCTTTATTGTTTTACATTCCTCATTTTGTTCTCTTCTAAATCAGACGGGGAAAAAGTGAGAGAAATAGTGTATTTGGATAATTGGAAGTTTGGTTACAAACAAAATTTGAGAGAAATAGGCTGTTCGGATAATTGGATGCTCGGTTAGTTAGAGTTCCAATAATCGAAGCTATACTGTATGTACTTACTTCTTTTAGAGTAATTTTAAAAATAGTTTACGTTTTACAATTAATAAATGATGCCGATAATGTCTTCACGAAAATACGACATACCCCTGATCCCGTAACATACAGATAATCGGCTGCTTACTGTATCTACAAAAGACATTAAATCGGGTGAACTTAATCATAAAGTTGAATAAATCATAATTGAACTTAATTATAATTTTAAATAATGAATGAATTCATTATTAAATGATCGATGAAGTTTTCCAATGTAAAGTTTTCAAAGTGCTAAGTTTTATCTGTGCATATGTGAAATATAATTCATTTTACAAACTGTTTATTTGAAAGCTTCATGTATAAGCATAAGGGACACTAATGTGGGTTAATCAATTTTTTGCAAAATGATTTTTTATTTTTTAAATATTGATCCCGGGATAAAGTTTCATATATAATTTTATTCGTTATATAATCAGTTATCAAAATAAAATTGCGAAGTAAGAGTTATATATAAGAAACTTGAAAAATGATTGATTTTAATAATGAGAAAATTATGCGTCAAAGCTCCCCACATATGGGAGGCTTGGCCCACGATATCGGAGGCTTGATCAACTTTGTTTATATTAAATTATTTCTTAAGAGAAATGAAATCAGTTTAAGAAAAGGCAGAATAACTTTATTCTACATGATTTAATTATTATTAAAAATTATTTGGGAAAACGTGATGTGTAAACAAACTTGCTTAGACGGAATTTAGGGCACATGAGAAAAACTCCGTTTTACACACCACTTTTTGTGACGCTCGACCTGGAAACACTAGTTGCCAGTTGCCATATAGTTTGGCTCCGTCTCATTCTGTTCATCTTGGTGGAATTTGCCTACATACCTTCCTAAAATGTTTTGATCAGTGTTATGTTCTTTTGCAGAGATATGAAAACTTAGCAATTCTTAAGGCTGCTGGTTTCATCATTTCTAGCTTTTTCCATTCTTTCTATTTACCTACTATTTGTACTATTTAAATGAAATAAAAGTTCCTATCTACATTCCAATTTATATTTCATCACATTTTTTCTTGCTTTTATAGCAATTTTCACACTTTTCCTTTAAACAATTTTAAACATTTTCTTTTCTAACACCCCATTTTACTGTATCTCTACAGAAAAAAATTGCATTATTTTAGAGATATAATCATCACCCTTCATTATGTATAGTGTATAAAAGAAAGATTCCCATAAACACTTAATTATGAGAGCTTTGATCTGGTCAATCCTTCCTCACATTGATTGGGTCAGGCCTCTCCACATAGCCATTTTTTGAAGTATACCACATGGTTATGTTTAGACTAATTTACTATACAACCTTTATACCTGGAATGAAAGCTAAATATTTTAGCATTACTTAAAACCTACTTAAACTAATATTTAACACAATCAAACTGATTGGTAAAGTTATCATACGAATTCGTATAAAACCTACTTACTTAAATTTCTGTGATATATTTTACATGAGAAAATTTCACAAAATATTTTTAAAAAATACAATTTTTCAGCTGAAAACGCTTAATGGTTGATTTTTCCTCACCTGTTTCAATTGTCTGCATGGAACAAAGACATTTGTTTGACTATTTCAGTAGCTTTGGTTGCCACCTATTGGCAAAATTCTGAACTTCTTTTAAATATGAAAACTGATGGGTAGGAAAAGCCTCCCCTATGCCAACCTTACCTTCCCCAATCTCCCCCATATCTCTACGTTTATTAAAAAAAGTGTGTAAAATGATATTATTGATAACTTATTACCGCACTTTTTGCTCTTTGATGAACCAATGAAAGGTTCCAAAAAAAAAAAAAACAGTAAACCCTTGAAACAATTAGCTATAAGAAGTTTGCATATAAAATAAATCACCATTGCTCATTGTCATTGTTATAATAGCAGTAATAAACTCATATATGGCGTGCTAGCTAAAGCACCCGGCGTTGCCCGGAATTTTAAGAATGTTTTTTTCTTAAAACTTAATTTCAAAATTAAACATACAGTATAAAATAAACAACAAAAGGAAGGCCATCTTTATTTCCGTTCTTATCTAAGAATGAGCTCTAGGGTCCTAAAACTTTGTGTAAATTTTAATTTATAGGCATACACACACGTATATATATAGAACACACGTATATATATAGAATAGATTTAAAAATGGCGAAAAGAAATTCAGAAAACCTCAAAATGTTAAACTATGCCACTATTTCCATAATTGGGTTTTATCATGCTTCAATACGTTTTTTCAAACTCATATGACGTTATATACAGGGTGATTCAGCTCGTCGGTGACAAACTTTAAGGATCGATAGAGCACACCTAGACGAACATTTTTGAATAGGGAATGTAGGGTCCCTGACGCGATGGTAAGGCGCTAGGCGCTTTCGAAAATTTGGGTGCCGAAATTCGAAACGTCATAAAAACTAGGGAAATGGTTAGATTTTCTTGCTTGTTGCGTCGAAATGATTCTGTTTGTTTAGACTTTCTTCAGTACCAATTTGATAAGCGTATCTCTTAAAACATGGATAGGGGGCGCTGCAGACTTTGGAGAGCTAGACAACAACTTTAAGCCCGTTATTTTGATAATTTAACACATGCTCGCCAAAGTTTATACTCTAACTTAAAGTTTGAACCCAAAAGTAGAGCCCTGCAAAAAGCGTAAGAGCCGGAATAAAATGTCAAAGTACAGGGTGGTCGAAACTCGAAGGCTCCTAGGAGATAAACAAACAGATTTCTTGACTTATGGCATGCATTTTCATGATTCTGTTTGCTGGGGCTCTCTGAAACTCAGTTGAACGGTACAAAAAGAACCATCGATAGGGGGCGCTTTGGGCAAAAAACATAATTCGTTGACATTTCGGACGCTAACTGGAAACGGGGCGCTACGATCAGTTAGAAACAAAACAAGAGAGTAATTTACTTATCATAAGAAGCTATTAAAACTGCAGTTTGTTTGTTTTTTTTAACAAACATAGCTGGTTTCAATCATGCACAATGCGCGCAATAAAATTTACATAAGGTGCTTTTTGCTGATTTATGCAAAAGGTATCGTACCATATCGATATGCAAAAGATACGTAATGCGTAGACGACAACGCGAGATGACGTAGTTGTATGCGCAGACACGTCTTTTGAACGTGCGGTACCTACTTAAGCTTCGGGTTACTTGTCTGCAGATCGGTAGTAGGATGGAACGGTACACAAACTCTGAATTGGCTGACATGCATTTGGCGTATGGCGCTGCTGGTTGTAATGGACGAGCCGCTCAGCGGTTGTACGCCGAGCGTTACCCCAACAGGCAAATCCCCTGCCATGCCTTCTTCGCTCGAGTACACCAGAGGTTGTCCACAACGGGATCTTTCGACGGAGGCAGGCCTGAACGGGAGCGATCAGTGAGCACCCCCGACAACGAAGAGGCTGTGCTTAACCTGGTTGAGGACAACCCAGGTCTTAGCACGAGAGATATCGCCAGACATGTTGGCATTTCGCAAGCAACTGCGTGGCGCATCTTACGTTCCCGGAATCTGCACCCCTACCACATCCAGCGGGTGCAGTTGCTCAGAGAGCAGGATTTTGGCCCTCGAGTGGAATTCTCAAGATGGTACTTGGCGATGAGATCCAGGGATCCCCGTTTTGTAAACAGCATTTTGTTTACGGACGAGCCCACTTTCAGCCGGGAGGGAATGTGGAACGCCCACAACAGTCATGTGTGGTGTGATGAAAATCCACATGAAACCAGAAGCCGAGCAGCCCAGGAGCGTTTCTCAGTAAATGTGTGGGCCGGCATTCTGGGGGATTGCCTCATTGGCCCTTATTTGTTACCTGAACGGCTGACAGGTGGAAATTACCTGATTTTCCTGGATCAAGTGCTGCCGCAGCTTCTGGATGAGGCGCACGTACCCGAAGGTTCGCGTCGCCAGATGTGGTTCCAGCACGATGGAGCTCCGGCCCATTACACGAACGACGTGCGTCTCCATCTAAACGCAAGGTATGGCCAGCGGTGGATCGGGCGTGGGGGTCCAGTTCACTGGCCTGCCCGATCACCAGACCTCACCTGCTTGGATTTCTTCCTTTGGGGTTACCTGAAGGCCGAGGTATACCATACACCTGTCAGCAGTGCTGAAGAACTTGTGGCGCGCATTGTGGCAGCTGCAGGGCAGATCAGAGATACTCCTGGCATTGTTGGAAACAGACACTCCTCAATGCGACGGAGGTGCGAAGCCTGCATCATGGCCCAAGGTCGAAATTTCGAGCATCTTCTGTAGTGTTATTTTTTGTAAATAAATTTCCAGTATCATTGATGTTTTTGGTCTAAATTTATTCAGAAGTGTTGAGCAGAGGTAGAAAATGTGTTTTCATTATTACTAACTGATCGTAGCGCCCCGTTTCCAGTTAGCGTCCGAAATGTCAACGAATTATGTTTTTTGCCCAAAGCGCCCCCTATCGATGTTTCTTTTTGTACCGTTCAACTGAGTTTCAGAGAGCCCCAGCAAACAGAATCATGAAAATGCATGCCATAAGTCAAGAAATCTGTTTGTTTATCTCTTAGGAGCCTTCGAGTTTCGACCACCCTGTACTTTGACATTTTATTCCGGCTCTTACGCTTTTTGCAGGGCTCTACTTTTGGATTCAAACTTTAAGTTAGAGTATAAACTTTGGCGAGCATGTGTTAAATTATCAAAATAACGGGCTTAAAGTTGTTGTCTAGCTCTCCAAAGTCTGCAGCGCCCCCTATCCATGTTTTAAGAGATACGCTTATCAAATTGGTACTGAAGAAAGTCTAAACAAACAGAATCATTTCGACGCAACAAGCAAGAAAATCTAACCATTTCCCTAGTTTTTATGACGTTTCGAATTTCGGCACCCAAATTTTCGAAAGCGCCTAGCGCCTTACCATCGCGTCAGGGACCCTACATTCCCTATTCAAAAATGTTCGTCTAGGTGTGCTCTATCGATCCTTAAAGTTTGTCACCGACGAGCTGAATCACCCTGTATTTACCTGATGACGTCCATTATATTTCCTACATGACGTAATATTAACTTTTTTTAATATTCGTCAAATTATTTATTTAATTTTCATTTTTCACGTGGAAATCTTGCAATAAAAAAGTATTTGTTGTAGTAAGAATTTTATTGTGAATTTTTTATTCTTGGCAACTACTATAACGAAAAATGTTTCAATTTTATAGGAAATTGCTATTAAATTGGTGATTTTTTATCAATTAAAAATTAACTATAAATTATTTCGGTTCCGAATTACTTTAGTTGCCTCGGCCGTATTTTAATACACATGTACGTAACATTTCACAATTCTGGCTTCCAAACTGGAGATTTGTATAGAATTGCAGAGAAACAGTCAGATAGACAAATTTTAATTTTTATATATTAGATTATAATATATTAATAAAAATATATTAAAAGCGTTTTCTAAGATTTTAAATCTGATGTGATTTTTAAATAAATTCGAATTTTTCTATGCAGCGGGATACAGAATAATATATACATAAATATTTATTTTCATTAATAAATTCGAAGTAAAAGATTTGTTTAATGCACACACACACACAGACATATATATATATATAGAGAGAGAGAGATTTATCGCTCGCAATATGCTAGTGAATTAGTGGATTTTAGAATGATTCTGTGTTACTAGTTACAGGTTCCATCTTTATTCTGTATACGTCAATGTTATGATTATTAGCTAATTTATTAACTTAATTTTAGTAATTCGAAATCGATGATGATTTGTAATATATAATGGTTATATATATATACATATATATATACATCATGCATACATTATAATGATATTATTATATTATAATAATATTATGATAGCTAGAATGATCTCGGGTGTGCCCTATTAAACACCTCGGCCCGACCAAACCTACTGTTTGATGTCTTAAACTTATTGAATTTAGCTTCTAATTTTTTAATGCTGTATCTTCCTTGATCGAGTCTGTTACAGTTCCTGTCGGCAACTGGAGGAAGGAGCCTGGGATTCCGCTTCCGCTAAATAGAGTCGATCGCCATGTACTATTTAACTCTGTATATACATGCACACACACACACATACAGGGTGTATCTGAAATACTTCAACAAACTTAGAAGGATGGTAGTACTCAAGAAGACGAACAAAAAATGCATTAGAACCTGGGGTCACGCGCTTATTTACTTGAAAATACATCATAAAAAATCACCTACAGAGCAATCGTACTATAGCGTGATTTTTTTTTTATGTTTAGTTTGTAATTTATTATAACAGGCTGAACATAATTTTCAATTAATTTTAAATATAGGCTATTAATTTATTTTCTAATTTTACAGTCCATTGATTTATTTAATTTAAAGAAAAGGCTATCATGAAAAGGAAAATAAAATGTTTTACTCAAGAAGCACGTTTTCCTATAAAATCACATTTCTCGCATTGACATAAAGTGCAGATAAAGCACTTTGCCTTTTCTAACATAATAAGTACAAAAGCAGAAGAATTAGTAATGATAAATTTAATGCTTAGTCTGTGTGCTCAGCATCATTAAGTTTATTTTATTTCCTTTCGAAAATTAAATAAAATATAAGTCATGGCACAAGTGAAAAACTATATATATGTTTAATTTTAAGCGTATGTAGCATAAAGAAAATAAAACAAATCTTTTCAAAAAGATACTTTTCTTTTTCTCGTTGCAGATTTTTTTAAAGAATACACCAAACCAAATAATATCCAAATATAACTCATATAGAAAACACATGGCGTTTATTTTCTATACCGTTTCGAGAAACATGTTCAAATTCTAATTTTTTTTTTATCTGACTTAATGCTTTCAAGTGAAGATCAGTTTTATTAACGCAAATACTTTTAAAATTAGCTGGTGTACTGGTTAATGACAAACGTATCTGATTTTGAGAATGTTAAAATAGCAAGGCTTTATATAGCAAGGAAAATATTATTCGTAATTATTAATTCCTGTGTTTAAAGTGTTATATGTAATGGTGATATTTTTATTTTAATCAAATCTAACAAGTTACTTTAACTTTTGTGCAATTTCGAAAAATTTGGGGTGTCAAATACAGAAGGCGTTTACACATATTGGAAACGGTTTTGACAAGAAACATAAAATACATAAATTAAAACAATTATTAAATAATACCTTCTATCATGTAGCCTTGTTGTGGACATATAGCAGCGTGATTTCCAAGGTAGTAGGACTTTTTGTAAAACTGGAAGTGGAATTACACGTTTCCAGATTCCACCCGACGTAGTTAGTCGGCGTTTCATAAGAGCTTGTTTTAATAGTCCAAAGGCACAATAACACATGGGTGAAACATCTGGGCTGGGGACTGGTTTGGAAAATAATTAAACGGCATACACTTGATTCCAGTTTCTCTTTTCAATTTTTCAAGAAATGCGACTGTGATTTTCGATGTATGGCAGCTGGCTTTATCCTGGTGAAACTCAACACTTACGCCTGTAGGAAAAGTTTGCAATTCATTCTTTAAAAATAGGAATTAGAAAATTACTTTGATAAGGAGTAGAATTTTGACGGTTTTCTCAACTTTTCTTATCTTTAATTTTCCTTTATAAGAGATTCCAGCAATCACCATAAATCCTTTAGAGAAACTTTCTTTGCAATGTTTGATCCAAAGTTGTAAAAGTCTTTGGGGTTCTTTTCCGGTAATAAATCGGTCTTTTTTTTTATTACAGTCATTTAGATAAATCAACGCTTCATCAATTGTGACAATTTCTTCCCACTTATCACCTGCTAAATGATTTTCATTCACGAAATATGAATAATTCTCTTCGAAAAGAGCAAATATATCACCTTAAAGCCACTCACTTGCCATTTAAGTAGCAAACGATATTTTTCGATACAAGCCAATATTTCAGTTACCGCGTGTTATCATTATTACATGTTGCCAGATTTTCTCCCCTATTGTTTCTCGTTGTTTTTTAATTTATCATCAAAATAGTTCCCAATATGTGTAAATATCATTTGTACTACTCCGAATGGAGCCCGTGAGAAGTATTTTATCCCGAAATTTAGATAATCAGTTTCTACCCGAATGGCTTTTAAAAACTAGGTAAACAAATTGAAGCAACCTGGTAGCTTAAACAATAAACATCAGTCAGGTAGACCAATGCTAACACCAGATGTTGTGCAAAAAGGACAAGAAGCAGCCAAATCATCCACGCGAAGACAGCCGAGAACTCACTATTCCGCAACTCGGCATGTTGAATTAATTTGCTGGACAAAAAGAAAAAGAACTTAAAGAAGAAAGTGTTCCATGTTTACGAAATATACCCCATATTATAGCCTTTTTGTCTAGAATATGGTTTTATGAAATACAAAGTGTACAGTTTAAGATTGTCGTCAGTGTAGAATTTAAACAACAAATTAAAGCTACAATTTCTGAAATTGTACCTGCAACATTGATGAAAGTGTTGCAGTGTACTGTGTTCCAACGATGGCAACTACGTCTAAACACTCAGAAGAGCAACAAGGAATTGCACCATTTTTTTGTTATATTATGTTGTGTATTCTTGGAATCTATAATAATAAAAATAGAAGTTTGATGCTTGTCTCTGTCTGCTCACTGTGTTCCGAAGGGACTGCTGCGAGATTTGAAGGATACAAGATTTGAAGGATGGTATCCGTATCTCTAAAATTATGCAACTCAAAGATGCCTTTTGGATTTTTTATTAGATTATTCGAATTTGTTTTTTTATGATATTTTCAGGGTTTTTTCGTGTTCCGCGGTGATTTCTTGACAATCGTAAAAGGAATCCGTTTTCAATCTTTTAACCCAAAATCGAGAATTTCTTCCTCTGCACTTTTTGAAATTTTCGACAATTTTTTGTACAATTTTTAGCGTTTGTTTTTTGCACGTTTCGCGACAATTGTTTTTAAACTGAACGAACTCTGCAGTACATTTTGTTACTGGCATGATTAAATTGAAGTTGCAAGAAAACCAAATCGGTTAGTATAGAAATTTGAAGTATGATGCTGAATATTTGAAATTAATCTGGGTCGAAGTAAAAATTCACAATAATTCAAGGTTCGTTTGTTTTCAGACCGGAGAGAACTCCCCAACTCTTGGCTCGTTTAATTCGAGGTTCGGTTTGAAAAAAACCGACCAGCGAAGCTCGGCTATATAATGTTTCTTAATAAAACCAGTTTAAGCAGTAGTGTATATGTATAAATACTATTTAAATACTTTGTATAACACTTTATACTCACACACACATATTTATTTCCATGGATACAAATACTAGTATATCGGGTGATAACATCGGGTGATAAAAAGGCGATAACATTTTATTTTTACTCTCGCAATTTATGTTATGATCCGTTTATACAGACAAAAATTCAGAGTGTCTCATTCCAAATCTAACACTAATATTTTCTGTAACTTTAATAATAATGGAGATATTTTAGTATGTTCAATAGATTGCACTGTATAGACTGTATAGATGTAAAACTAGTGAAACATGGTTTGGAGAATCTGGTTAGATGTACAAGCAAGAGTTTCAGCTCGCAAATGTACAATCTCAACTTTGAAATACAAAAACTTTTTTCCAAGAATGATGAGAATATTGCTGCAGGGATTAGAGCGATCAGTTAGCAGGAGAACTTTCGCCTAGGGCCAATTATGGCCTGTTTCGCCATGAGATAATACAAAAATTCGAAAGAACTGAACGGCTTGGTTTTTTTTTTTTTTTTTTTTTTTTTTTTTTTTTTTTTTTTTACCAAATAGAGGATATAAGCCTATGGACTCGTGGAAGCTAGCGACTATGGAAATAAATAGCGAATCACTATATGAGGGGCTCACAACCATAGTAGACCAAGTCCATTTTTTAAAAAACGATATAGTCCACTTAGAAAGTGTATAAAATATGTTTTATCCACTCACAGAGGGAACCAAGTCTGTTTTCACATACTTTCCCATATATGATATCTGTTTACAGACTTATTTTGCTGTGGGAGTGAATAAAACAGATTTAATTCACTTTCTAAATAGACTACCCCTTATTTTTTCAAAATGGACTTGGTCTACTATGGATGTGAGCCCCTAATATGATGCTGTAAGAATGCCCAGGTGTTTCTTTCGCCGTTTATGATATTCATTCCACCATATTCTTGTACTAATCTACCCATTCGATCTACTAAACATATAAACTTTGGAACTTTTAAATATATATATTAGGCAAGACAAACGCAATGGAGAGAAAACAAACGCTTTTAACATCCCGTAATCTGCATAAATTTTGAAACATACGAAAATCAGGTCATCCTTCTGTAGATCATAAGTTTATTTGGTGCAATTTATTGAAATTACATTAATTTAACCCGGATATCAAAATAAATAGTAACTAAATCCTAAAATGCAAATTATATAATATTGTAACTTTAATACTTCATTATTAATTATTAATTAGTCCGGAAATAGTCAAATCATATTTTAAGGACATCACAAAACGTGTAAATCAATCGAAAACAGCAAGTTGGAAAATTTTAACATTTGAAAAGCTTCTTCTAATTAGTATCAAAGAACGCAAAAAAAACTTATTATCCGAAAAAACTACTCATATTATGCCAAAATAATTTCTATCCATGCAGAAAACATTTCTTGTACTTTTCCGGGAACATTGTACGAAATAAATATTTTTCATAGAATCACTTTACTTTTTATCCACAGTTTCAGGTAAATTGTGGCTTTTCGACTGATATATTTTCTCTCTAAATAATATCGAAGTATATTTATGAGAAGTAAATCTTTCAACACTGAAGTTTTCCGAAAATGTCCGGTTTCTTGTTATTCTTTTGATAAATGATCGGAGGATTTCCTAATATATCTACATAAAAACATATATTGTTCTTGTCAGATGCTTTTATACATGAAAATTATCTGATGATCTATTTTACCTAAGAAAGCTTTTTTTTTTTTCTAAAATTTCAGTTATTTATGCGCATGAATACTCAAGATGAGAGAAGTTAACTTATTTTGATGCAGAAATGAAAGATTTTGAATTTTTTTTTTTTCGAATGAATTATACTAAATACACACTTTTCCTTCAGATCACTTGTTTGTTTTCCTTAATTCCAAGTGGGCCGCCATCGTTCTTTGACAGATGTATTTTTCATCCCTAGATCTTTTTTACGTCTCTTTTTAAACAAATACTCTCATGATATATGGTATATGGCCATTAATCACCGGACACTTTCAATTTTAGATATTTTATCGAATATTTAAAGGTATACTTGTCGGATTCTTCTTAAACTTCAGATTTATAAATAACACGTGGGATAACCTTGTAAAATAAAATGCACGAAACGATCTATAGCTAGAGTATACAAATATGTGGCTATTTTACAACATCTGTATTCATTTGTGTAAGAATAGCACTTATATTCATGGAGATATAGTGACTTTTGTTAAAGTTAAAAAAATCTTGCATAGTTTTTGCTCATATTCCAGGGTTTTGAACATAATTTAACGTCAGTTTCAGACAATTTGGAAAATGTAGAAGAACCAATATGCTGCAATTGAAATATAATTATATTAAACATTTGATGAAATATAAGCTTTTGTATGAAATATTTTTATCTGAGCATGCGCTAACCATAACATAGGGGTTTTTTTCATGATTTAATAGTTAACTCTATGCAGCAACTCATACAAAAATGCCCGTCAAATGTCGTAAAAATTCAGAAAGATATCGGCGACAGAGTAAGCTGATTTTTAGTTGCTCTCTAACAGCAGCTAAATGATAAGAGATTTTCCACAAATTGTCATTTTTATTAACTGGCTTTTAACAAAGGAGGTATTATTTAATTAATGTCAACGAGTAGAGTTGGAAGAAATGCTTCGATTATGGTACTTCATTTTTTCTTGGAATAAGTTTGTTCTGTTGGTGTTCCAAGAAGAACTAAAGCATTAATAAAAAATGGAAAAAATAAAATTAAAAATGACAGTTTGGTGAAACTCGTTCAGCTGCTTTTAGAGAGAAAATTAAAATCAGTTCACTCTATCGCGGATATCTTTCTGAACTTGAAAGAAATTTGACCGTATTTTTTATAAGAGTGTGCGACCTTCGGTATTACGTGGTAGCGAGCCGGTCAAGGTTTGTTTTCGAAGGGGAGTGAATCAAATTACAACTCAATTTATGAAGAAATAAATAAATGACATTTATTAAATAAAATGACAAAGTTGATTTTTTCGATATGAGAGTTATTTCAGATTGCTCCTACGTCACAAATATTTGTTTACGCACGTTGCGAGGAAAATAGTCTTATTGAAAGGTGGCAGCCTTAAAATATAATTCCAGATAGTTCAGTAAGAGATTGTTCAAATATCGCTTAGTCCGTGCGGTCTTTGACGGTCTACGGTAATAATAGTCCTGGCTGGGAGATCTAATCCCCCGTCGTTCACCAACGTAAGTACGAGGATTGCAGACCCGGTCTTCTTTGCTGCTCTCAAGGTGAGAGGGTAAGATGAAAACTGGAGAATCTAATTCTCCGTAGCAAAACCTCGGCGCAAGTACTGCAAGTCCAACTTGCTACTTCGCGTCCCCGTCATTAACTAACTACTCCTTCAGGACTCTTTTCTGAGTTCTCAAAATTGTCTTTTCTTTGGAGTTGAGGGTTCAGCCAATCCTTGTTCTTCCTGTTTCTGATTTGCTCATGAGCTTTTAGCTAGTATACACCTTAATTTCCCACGCTCTGGGGACCATCTGCCTCAAAGTGAAAGTCGGAAATGATCACAGGGATATCTTATGGGCTTTGCGAATTCAGTGCCTTTGCTGGCTGTCTCGTCCCTGAAATTAATCCCTGACCAGCGATCGCTCATCTGGTCATCTCGACTAAGTGCTACTGTCACAGCTGTCTAGAAGATAGATTATAATCCATCTAAGCTTCAGATGTTTTTCCGACGATTCGTGGACATAGGGTGAGTGTTCAGAAGTTTGCAGAAGAGTTACTCCATAGAGTTGACTATTTTAAATATATATAAATTAAATCATGAAAAAATCTTTATTATCGTTCACGCATACGCAGATAAAAAATATTTTATATAACTGCTCATATTTCATCAAATATTTAATACATTTATATTCCTATTGCACTATATTGTTAATACTATACTTTGCCAAATTTTCTTAAACTTGCTTTAAATTTGGTTGAAACTCTGCATGATATAAGCAAAAAACAATTTTTAACCTTTTAAAAAAATCGCTATATCTCCATGAATATTAGTGCTATTCTTACACAAATAAATACACATATTGTGCAGTATCCACATATTTGTATACTGTAGCGATAGATCGTTTCGTGCATTTTATTTTACAGAGCTATCCCAAATACTATTATTTTTCTTTGATTTTTTGTTACACCCTAAGGCTAATGTCAGACGAACGTCTTTTTGCACGCTTTTTTCCTTACGTATCATCCCTACACAATGCCACTAGCATTGTGTAGAGATGATACATAAGGAAAAAAGCGTGCAATAAGGCGCTCGTCTGGAGTTAACCTAATTGTCCTCCTTTTGAAATCGACATTGATAAATATGAGGTCAAACATATTCTTTATAATCCTGTAGTTCCAGAAGAATCTGACAAGTATATTTTTAAATATTCGACAACAAGTCTAAAATTGAAATTGTCCAGTGATATTAAAGTGTCCAGGCCGTATAGTGCATATAAAAACTATTTCCTTTTAAAAAACTAGGGGGCTCGGCCCCCTACGAGCTACGCTCACCAACCCCCGTTCAGACACCGCAGTCTCTAAAAGCACGCTAATTTGATCGGCTTTAAACAGATTTTGAAAGATTGAATTATAATTTAAAAAACAGTGGCGATCTCCCTATAAATGGGTTTCTATTCATTTCTCTTCGATTGGGGAATTTTAAGGAAAAATTCGCTGCTGTTAAAAGATACAATGGCTGTTTTCGTCTTTGATTAAATAAAATCAGTTAAACATTTCAAAATAAGCTAATATAATAAGCAAATCCGCATCAAAATGCAAATTTATTTCACAAATACCAAAATGCCTTCTTTTAACGGAAACGACACAGAAGGTTAACGAATCTTAACTAAACCATTTAAGCAATTTCTTTATTTTCTGCTTCACAGATTTTTCTCTTTCAAATCATATTTTTTGTCGATGACACTTCATTTTTAGCTTGTAATCTTTTTTATTTTTATTAAATTACTAAATAGTCGCTCGAAAGCAGTCTAAACGCGTTCAATAAAATTAACATTAATCTTATTAATATAATCTCAAAATATCAAAATAACGTCTCGCGCAATTTTTAAATTTAAACTGTTTTACAATATTACTTTTTGTTCATTTTACGTAATAAGTGTAATGTGACGTAAATGTGACATAATTTCTCCTATTTAAGACTTGTAACGCATGTTAATGAATTTATTATTTTACAATATCCTTTCTCTTTTAACAATTCACGTGTAAGTATAGTTTTTATGAAGTATTTTCAATGAGTTTCTGCTTTTCATACGTAATTATTTAATCCTAATTTGAAAGTTTTTTTCTGTTAATAATAGTCACGTGTAAAATAAATTTTTAATTTGAAGCAAACATTATTATTTGCGCTGTTTATACAGCTGGCAACAGTTTAAATTAATACCAATTTCTAAAATAAGTAAAAAATATCTCTGGAAATGCTGAAAATTTGAATTTAAAATAGAAATAAAACCTCAAAAAATGAGTCAAATAAAAAAAGTGAATGCAGTCTGCACAACTGGAAATTATAACGTATAAAATGATCTAAAAATGAATTAATTTCCATATATAGTTTTTGTTCCTATAAAACTTTTTTAATGGAACGATTTTTCCCAACTTTAGAATTAAATATCTCTTAAAATAATTATTCGATTTGAAAATTGTCTGCACCAGCGTGTTTATCAAACATTTCTCTATAATACCGTCGATTTTCATATTTTTGCATGCAGTATTTTTCTTAATATTAACGGAGAAAGACCTCCGGGCACAAAACATTCAAAACCAGCGGCATCGGTGGCGGTGACAGCGGTAGTTACTTTTTTTTAGAATAGAGAGATTTAATTATTTGTAGGCGCGAAAAGTGAAGATAATGGAAGACAATCGTGTAAAATAATCCCTTTTCATAAACTTCATAAATAATGAGATTTTCGGAGATTTTTTTTTTTTTTTTTTTTTTTTGCAACAATGGAAAGTTTTTAGTTATGTGTTCTGACAACATTGTACAAAATACACATTTATCTTCGAATCACCTTTTTTTGGTCCCGAATAAATAGGTGTGAGTATATGGTTGATATATTTTCTGTCTAAATAATTTCGTAGTAAATTAATGAGAATAAATTTTCAACAATGCAATTTTCCAGAAATGTCCTGTTTCTTGTAATTCTTTTGATAAATGATCAAAGAATTTCCTACTATATCTATGTAAAAACACTTATATTCTTGTTACGTGTTTCTCCAATTGCAAGTTCTCTTACAGATTTGCAGTATAATTTTAGAAGGATTTGAATAACGTTGTAGACCATGACAGTAATAAATAATTCTTCTTGGACTGTAGCAAAAATATAACAATTCCATAGTAATGAATAATGAAAAGGAAAACAAATTATACTTACTTCCCTTTAAACCTATTCATACCGAAGAAAAGTAGGCTTAACATTATTGCGGGCAGCACTTGCATATTACAGATTGCAATCCGTACAACAATAAGGCATCTCATAAAAAAAAATTAAAATATTTTGCACATAGCCGTAAGACATGACAGACTCACTTATCGATTGCACATAAAAAAAAGCACTCTAGTTAAAGACTATTTAATAAGAGCTTTTTGTTACATAATGCAGTGAACAGTAATATTGTTTTCTTGTACTTGCCCGGGGAAGGGATAAGCTGAGCTTATGAACAACAGAGGTGACCAGCATTCTTCTTCATTTTATTTACTAGTAAATATAATAAACTTCATCTCGAACCTGGTTTCTCTAACAACCCATTATATGCGCACATGGCAGAAAAATAGGAATGCCGAACATTGGAATATTCCATATTTTGTAACAAAATTATTTTATAATTTCTTAATACTTTAATAATAAGTTTATATTTTCATAAAAATAGATAACAGAATAAGGAAGAAATTAACAGACTATGGGGTTACATTAGAAGTTAACATTAGTTTGGTGTAAAGAAAAAGTTTTAAAAAGTTTTAAAAGTTTTAAAGAAAAATTTATAACTACAAAACACAAACCTCTCTTTCTCCTCGAGATAGCTGACGATATCAAGTGCCAGACCTTTCCCATCCCCAAAAGTGATAACGTTATAAATGTAGAGCCTCAAAGGATGTGGTACTTTTCGAGTCGAAAATTCTTCACTATAAGATGCTTTTTTGCGACTCGACGTAAATCAGTAAGTTTTTTCTCATTTTACAATGAAATTTTTACTGTGTTTATAGTAAAGTAATAAAATAATAAATTTCATTGAATTTTTTTCAATGTAATTAACACATATTTAAAAATTACATAAAATTTAGGCATAAAATTAAAAATAAGAAATTTAATGACTTATATTATATGAGTTATTTATTATTTTTATAACAGTACTTTTTGAGCCCAAAATTGTTCTTTAAATGATGCTTTTTGCAACTCAACATAAATCAGTAAGTTTTTCTCATTTTACAATGACATTTTTACAGTGTTTATAATAAAGTAATAACATAATAAATTTCATTGAATTTTTTTCATCGTAATTAGCAGATATTTAAAAATTAGATAAAATATATGCATAAAATTAAAAACAAGAAATTTAATGACCTTTGCTTCACAGCAAGATAACTTTTGAAAAAATATAGTAGAATCCTAAATTCTAGTATCATATTGCATCTTAATAATGTCTTTATTAACTGAACCAAAACCTTTAAAATATTCAGTAGTTTAATAATTTTAAAAATAAGAAAACTTTCCAGAAATAAGAAAACTTTCCAATTTTTTAATTTTTAACATATATTATGTTATATATCAAAATCTATTCATTTTTTTTTCACTTAAGTGAGGTTCGGTGAATTAAGATCCACAAGTACAAAATATTATAACTTTACAGTCTTTCTTTTTTTGTTATCTTGGAGGTAAGTGTAAAAATTAGAAAATGAGAAAATCAAGTTTAAAGGTTGTGTTATTTGTATCATGCTATTTGTGTTATCAAGTTATTTGTATCATTTTAAAATGCTCCTGCCAATCAACCACACTGTTTTGAAAATGTTTCGAAGACGCTGAATTATTATTTTTTTTAATATTTTTGAAAAATTGACTTTTTGAAGGTGCAAAAGTACTATGTCCCCAAAGTGAATTTCTTTTTGCAATATATTTTTATTCACCATGCAAAACTTACACATAACTCTTACTATGTCTTATAAGTTTCCATCGGTGAAATTTACATGATATAAAAAGTAAACAAATGACTTATAAAGGCTATAATTATAGCGGCACTGTAAAAAAAACCACTGTAGATTTGCTAGAACAAACCCGATCACAGTGAATGTGCTGTATCTTTCTTTGGTTTCCTGACTATATTAATATGGAAAATACAGTAGTTGCGTAAAATTAACAGCAGAATGTGTTGGCAATTTGGACGCATTTTTTTACAGCACAAACTGCTGGCGTCCAAATTGCCAGCACATTGTACTGTTAATTTTACGCAACTACTGTATTTTCATATTTCACTGCACATTCACTGTGATCGAGTTTATGCGCGAGATGAACAGTACTTTGTACTGTAAAAATGTCGTTTTTTTTTTTACAGTGTGACAACTTTTATCCTTTTTTGTTTTCGCTTTTTTCGAATAGAAATCTTTGCATTATTTAATAGTAGAATATCTGAAATTAAATAAGCCAAAGGTTGCTGTTTAAAAGAAAATGGCATTATAAATCAAAAAAGCTCACAGCTATGCAAGAACTTTTTTTTTTTCAAATTATAGCCAAACGCTTTTCAACCACAGAATAGTCAAGAAGTAAAATTTTCATTTCCACGTTGTCTCAAGAATGTAAAGCTTTTTCTGTAAGTGCATCACTTTTCACCATTAAAAAATATTTTTTAAATACAGAAAATTCTTACGTAAACTGTAGTTGCTATAAAATTGTATAGTTTGGTAATTTAAACAAATTCTTATTCGTAGATTTCGGGGATCCGGACTACGAAATAATGTTCAAAAAGTGGTTCTTAAGAAACTTAATTTTAAATTAATACACGAATTATGTTTAATTAAAATTTATCATCAATAATATCATCAATCATAATGAATATTAATATTTTATCATATAAAAATGAAAATTTGCCTGTCTTTAATGCTATACAAATTCATAATTTGGAAGCCAGAATTGTGAAATGTTACGTACATGTGTATTAAAACACAGCCGAAGCAACTAAAGTAATCTGGAATCGGAATAACTTATAGTTAATTTTTAATTTAGCAAAAACCACAAATTTAACAGCAATTTCCAATCAAATTTAAACATTTTTCCTTATAGCTGTTGCCAGCAATTAAAAATCCACAATAAAATTCTTATCACAATAATTACTTTTCTATTGCAAGATTTTCACGTGAAAAAAACGAAATAAATGGTTTGACTAATTACAAAAAAGGGAATATTGCATCATAAACTTCTCTACTGCAAGATTTCCACGTGAAAATAAAATAAATAGTTTGACGAATTAAAAACAAATGTGAATGTTACGTCATAATTTTTCTGTTTTATGATTTCCATGTTAAAAATTATAATTATTTAATTAATTTGACGAATCAAAAAAATTGATTACGTCATATTGGAAATATAAAGGACGTGGTGAATATATAACGACATATAATTGTGAAAAAATGTATTGAAGCATGATAGAAACTTGATTATGGAAATATTTCCGTATTTTAACGTTATTGCTCCAATGATGAATGGAAATAAGCTCCTTTATAGCTGTATTATTTTTCGCCTGTTACATAAATCTATACATTTTTATATTGGGTTTTCGTTTGATTAATGTGTACAATACTTCGACTGTTTTTTTTTTTGTTTTTTTTTGTTTTTTTTGTTTTTTTTTAATGTTGCATGTTAAACTATGAAATTGGTTTTTCAAAACAAACATTCTTGAAATTCCGGGCAACGCCGGGTACTGTAGCTAGTACAATGATAAAAAAAGGGTTAAATTACTTTTTGAGACTCCCTTAGTAATACGAAAGTCACATAATATTTTTCCACTCAAAATAAATAAATTTAAAAATTTCTATAGACTTATATTTATTTACTGATAAGGACTTAGTGTACTACATCTATTATAATAACATTGGAAACCTGAGCGATGATTGATGAAAGCCACAATACATTACAATCAAGATTCGATAAGCTTACATATACTATAGAAGGTATTAAATGATTTCAATGTATATAAATACACATGCAATATATTACAGATAAAGCCGGAAATCCCATGCACCGTAAATTACAATGTCATGTCCCAACTGCTACCACTGTTATACAAAGCTTCATATATTGTAACGTAATAGTAGAATGCCAACAGGCAACCTGTGAAAACTGAATCAATAAACAAAAGGCAGTATAATATTATATAATAAATCACTTTCACCTATTGTATTTCAAAATTATTCAGGCATAGGTGTTAATATTAAAATACATATGTTAAAATAGGGGTGATCACTTTAAAACTTTTTTAAAAGCGATATTTTTTTGTTGTCTATTGTGAAAGAATAACATGCTACCGAACTTTTGAAAAAATTATGACGATGCTCCAATTATAACCGGTTTATGATAAAATATATGGAGCCTACATAAATCAAGGTAAATTTGAACTTTAAAGTCATTTTTCTCAAATGAGATATTTTTGACATTACATGCATCATATTTCATAAACTAAGTACCATAGAAACTTAAAATTTTGGATTCGATTGTAGTTTAGATATGTTTATAATCTCTACCTACTTTTAAGTAATTACCTGTAATATACTTATTTATTTATTAGTGAAATTTTATCATAGGTTTTGTGTTTTAGGGACTAATAGCCAGAAAGTAATATTTCCATCTGTAAACTTGATTATTATTTTATGTTAAAGTATTGTAAGAATATACCGAGTGAGCCAAAAGTTCGTTAAAACTTTAAAAACTCATAAAAAAGGAAATTATGATAAAGGAGTGCGGTTTGCTAGAAAAGGCTCACAAGGTAGTCGGATTTTTTTAACTGAAAAAAAGTTACAAAATCACATGCAGAGAACGCTGCCGACCCGAAACACAATGAACGGGTACTACGACACAACCTAGTTGTGTCGTAGAATATTCTGGAGGTCATGCTGAACATTTGTTATTGTAAAAACAAATGAATGGAGCATATTGTTGTCCTGCTTATTGTGATTCGTGTCGTCAATGCCCTCAACATGTGATTTTTTAACTACATTTTTTTGCTGCTAAAAAAAATCCGACTACCTTGTTAGCCTTTTCTTTCAAACCGCACTCCTTTATCATAATTTCTTCCTTTTTTATGAGTTTTTAAAGTTGTAACAAACTTTAGGCACACCCGGTATATATGTAATATTAAGTGGATACATCGAATTATATTTTTTATAATCCTACGCGCAACACATGTATGTCATTAAAAATCCTTAATTAGCCTGTCTTAATTAAACTAAATTCTAATTATGTATCATTAAAATTATTTAAAGGAATACGTAAAGAAAGACTTGTACAATTTATTCTACAAAAATTGTTTAATTTGGAGAAATATTTACAGCTCCAAAAATATTTTTAATACCGTGTTAAAATCTCGCAATACCGAGCTGCTAAAACAACGTGTAACTAAAATATTGTCACATGTTATGTATATTACACAGCCATTAGAAACGACGCGTCGCAACGGTTCATTCGACGCATCTATATCGCATATCGGATGCCACATATTAATTGAAAGATCTGTAATTCAAATTTCTGTTTTAATAAGTAATGCATTATCACACTAAAATTTTAAATATGTGTTCTAGAAACCGAACTCCGTGAATAAACAGGCTAGCCATAATTAATGTATAGGTGTGTTAAAAAATGTACTGCTGCAATCACAACACCATTTCGTATGCATACTACTTAGACCTTGGAAAATCGATCTATAACTAAAAATACATTTCACATTTTCGCCATCAGGGACAAAAGTGATACTGCAAGCTGAAGTGATACTGCAAGCTGAAATGAACTTTTGTTACAAAAAATTGTACAAAATTTTAAAAAAAACGTATTTTTTTTTTTTTTTTTTTTTTGAAAATAGCAATTTTTTTGTTATTTAAAAGTGGTTTTTATTCGTAATTTTTTTATAATAACTAAAGAATACATGTTTAGAAAATTGATTTCACTTTATTAGGAATTATTCATATTACCCATTTTAAAAAAAAATCAAGTTAATACCTTTGGTAGAGAAAAGGTACAATAATTTAACATATAGAAGGTATAGGGGACCTCCAGCTGCCCTCAACTCTGTTAATCATTTGATTTAAAAGATCTCTTTTAACGTAAGAATTATGATTTTAAACAAATATTTTCTAGAAACCAGATTCGGTAGAATGTTTTAAATAATAATGATAAAAATTTTACTTAAAAATTACCTTTAATCCTAAAAAAAAAAAAAAAAAAAAAAAAAAAAAAAAAAACAGAAATGAAATTCAATATTCTAAATACTGGAACAATATCCTGCAATCTGAAAGTAAAAAAAAAAAAGAAAAAAAAAATCTAATTATCAGAAATCATTGAAAGAATTGCTACATCTATTTCTTAATGCAATGTTTCAAATTGCATACCTGAAAACACAGCCGTAAATCATTTAACTTCTAGTTTTCTGTTTTTGTACGACTTTGTACAACATTGATTTCATTAATTTCTTCCGCATCCTCTTAAATTAAGGAATCGTGTTTAGCGACTCCGTCATTCCTTTACTGTCGATGTTCTTTTTTATTAATGATAATAATTGTGGTGTTAAACCATTATTTTAGAGAAAATACCGCCTAGTGAGAATTCGAATATGGCTATATAATCAATCGATACGGCTTCATTTTTATGGTATTCCCCTTTTTGCTTGTTTTTAGTCGCGTTCGTAATTATATAAATACGTATCACCTATAGTCGTCGTCAGGTCCGTCCGTCTGTCTGTCTGTTCGTCTGTCCGCATATAACATCGCAAAAACCACCCAAATGAATTGACTGAAACTCAATACTTATATATAATCGTTGCATGTTTTGTCATTTCAAATTTTATGAAAATCCAATCAAAACTTTAAAATATATTAATAAAAGTTTTCTTCCTTCTATCAAATCCTATCATACGTAATTAATTCAATGATATCCTATGATAGGTAATGATTCTAGGTTGACGTGGTGATGACTTCCTATTTAAGATGGAGCCCTATTATTTCCGTATTACTGAATTTAATATATAAAATCGTAATAAATTTTGTATTCATGCATTTTTGCATAAGAGTACAACAGCTGTTGCAACAAGATCTGAATATTTGTAAAACTAGTTATAGCACGAACAATTATTTTGTCATTTGCCATGTTTGTCGTACTGTTTTCGACTTGTTAAAACAGTGCACACAGAAAAAAATATGGCTTTTGGCATTGGATTTATTGTATTTTCGACTAAGTGTGTGAATATTTCGATGAAAAATGGCGATATCATAATCGATTTAAACTCCTCCAAAGCTCAGAAAGTACGGCTTGCACAGAAAATCGGTGTAGGTGATTGTGACCCTCATATTCATCTTAAAATTAAATTCACATGGAAAGTATATTAAATTTTCTGGAGACTAGGCCTAAAATTCGTACGATAAATCACAATTACACAAAATACCGTCTGGCTGGTGCTCAGTGTTTGGCGCTAATTTTTCAGTTTCAAAACTGTTCGAAAACTCGAAATTATTAAAAATTTTATATTTTGAAGGTTTTTCAACTAATTGAAAAAAATCTAGTTTAATTTACAGAAAACTAAACGTCGACAGCTTGAAAGATTTAAGTTTGAGAATCTATACCAGGATTGGCGAACCTTTTTGAGAATGCGTGCCAAAAATTTCAAAATTATTATGTACCAACATTCTAACGTGCCAGAAACATTTTAACTTAGATAAATCAATAATTTTTATAGAATGTTTACTTAAAAAGTTTTATACTTATACTAAATTATATTCCTAACTTATTTATTATGCTGCGTTTATTCAATAATAATAACCATGCTGCATCGAATTCTGTATCAATTATGTATAAAAGAGTTTTTCTTTTATTGTATACTTCCGAATCACTAAATTTTTAGTTCTTCAGGTAGAAGCAGGTTCAATAGATACATAATTACATACTCTAACAGTTAAAATTAAAATTTCAAAAATAAAACCTAAGTAAAACCTAAAATTACATAAAAGCTTTAACCTAAATAAAACTTAATCTAAAGTAGAAGCGTGTAATTAGGAATATTACTATGCAAACTGTCTCTTAAAATTCAACTTTAAAAAATAAAAAATCTTTTGAAATTTAATAGAGAAGCAAAATGATTTGGAAAATACTATATGTTGAATGGTTTGGCGAGAAAATGACGCTACAGGTCACTTTCACTCAGATCTATAATACCTTAATACGTTCAAAAGTAACTGATTATTTTAAGGAAAATTACATGCCTGTTACACAAATATACTTTTTTAAAATGAAACGTAAAATAGATTATTCTCCATAAACTGGATATATCTAGATTTTTTCGCGTGCCAGAGAAGTTGTCTTACGAGCCAAGTTCGGCGCGTGTGCCATAGGTTCGACATCCCTGATCTATACCAATTAAGAAAAGAAAAACAAGAAAACACAGTTTAAAGTTTAGCGCTATCTTTTTTGTCAGTCGTGACACCCATCGATTAAAAACGTTTTTACGATTTAATTATTAGATAGAACAAAAAATGGTTTTGAGGGCATATTACATTTTAAAGGTTCAAGGAAAGGAAAATACAAATATTAATTTTATAAATTTTGTCAATTTTTATTTAATTTCGGAGAAAGATTTTATAAAAACTCATAAAAATTAACGTCTGCCCTAAAACACATAAATCTAATTGCTTAACAAACGTTCATTTAACCCTTTCCGACGCGGAGTTATTCTGTTTGTAAAATGATAAATTTATTGATTGACGTACGCTGTAAAAGGAAAATTTTATTTAAATATTATGGGCGCAAGAAACCTTAAAATTAAGTGTTATTTTTTGTGGACACCACCCTCGAAAAGGTGAGAAGCGGTTCAAGTTATTTCTGTGAAAACTTAGTTGTAAATAATTTGATTTACTTTTTCTTGTATTTTTTTTTTTTTTTTTTCGAATCGTAACACAAATTTCATCGATATCATTAATTTTTTTGCGCCTCTTCAAATGAAAGAATCATGCTCATTGATTAACTCGTTTATTTTACCGTCGAAAATCTTTTTATAATGGTAACACTTGTGGTTTTAAACGAATATTTTTCAGATTTTCATCTAATAATGGTAAAATTTTTCTTTAAAAAGTTGTGTTAAAAAAAGAAAATGTAAATCTAACTGCCAAAATGTAGAATCATTCCATAAAATATAAAAAATCCCCCTTTTTGTTATCTAATACACCCAATGAAAAAATTGCTGCACTAATCTCTTTTTTAACCGATGATTAAAATTATTTCTATAAAAAACTTAACCGTACATTATTTAATTTGCTTTTCGCTTCTTTTGCGATTTCAGGGAACATCGATACCATTAATATCTTAGACACCATCTTTAAATTTTGAAACAGTGTTCAATGATTTGCGTATTCACTTGCAAGTGAAAGTTTTTTTTATAAAGTTAGGAAATCTGATATTAACTCCCCCTAGTGAGAATTTTGCGGCAAAAGTAATGATAAAAAAGTGTTTCATAAAAATTGCTTTGAAAAATGTTCATTTCATGTTTAAATTGCCAAAGAATAGAAACGAAATATTAGATTTTGAAAAAAATATATAATTCTGGAAAAAAAAATGTCTTTTAACATTTATTACATTGTATTTTGTAATATCACAAAACGTCTTCTGATATTTTTTAAAGCGGCTAATTATATACACTTATAAAGTTACCCCCATTCCTCTATATCGATTACTTAAGAAAATATAATATTAATTGCTTTAAGGTTAATTTAGAATTTTAATTCAATCTCAGTATTAAGACATGAAGTTTCGATCAAAAAATTACGAATTTGTTCTAAAAAATAATACGATTCTATTAATATCTAAGACACCCTCTTTAAATTTTGAAACAGTGTTCAATGATTTGCGTATTCACTTACAAGTGAAAGGTTTTTTTTATAAAGTTAGCAAATCTAATGTTAACTCCCCCTAGTGAGAATTTGAATTTTGCAGCAAAAGTAACGATAAAAAAGTGTTTCATAAAAACTGCTATGAAAAATATTCATTTTATGTTCAAATTGCCAACGAATAGAAAAGAAAAATTAAATTTTGAAAAGAATATATAATTCTGAAAAAAAATCTCTTTTAACATTTATTACAATATATTCTGTAATATCACAAAACGTCTTCTGATATTTTTTTAAGTGGCTAACTGCATACACTTATAAAATTACCCTCATTGCTTTATCGATTACTTAATAAAATATAATATTAATTACATTACAAATATTTAACCCTCTCGCTGCGTAATTGTTTTATCAAAATAGCTTCAAAAATTGCGCATTTAATTCCTTCGCGACGAGCGTCTTTTAAGAATTTTTATTCTTTTGTCACCGGTTTTTCAAAACAAAAATTTTCGTTTGATTTAATACGGAAAATGCTCCGATTAGATAAGGCAAAATTTACAATAAAAAGTAACTTGTGGGAATGATCAAGGAGGGTTAATTAGACGGAAAAAATGCATCCCCTATGAAATCTCGAGTTCCGCAAATTTTGCTACTTTTACGTTGCCCGAGAAACTCTTGGATTGAGCAGCCAGAGAGTTAATGTTAATTTGGAATTTTAATTGAAAGTCAGTATTTACATATGAAGTTTCGATCAAAAAATTACGAATTTGTTCTAAAAATTAATACTATTATAAAACGTATCAATCGATCTAAATTTAAATCCCTTTATACTCTATTAAACAATAAAATATGATAAAGGATTCTTAAGCGAATAAAATAATAAGACGAAATGCAATATTTCACCTCGATTCAATCACAAAATACACAATATGAATTTTAACCATTTATCTACTGACGGTATTTCTAAGTACCATTAAAATAACTTGCTATAAAATTCATTTAATACATCGATTAGTTGTAGTACAGTTTAGAATGAGTTATAGTTACATTACTTTATCTTGTTCCAAAAGCATTATTGGTTACACAAAACAAAAATATTTTTAAAAGGATGATTGCTTTTGACTTTGCATCTTTTCAGCTATCTTGGCGTTGGAAAGCGGGGGGGGGGGGGGGGTTCTATCCGTAAATATTTCTATAATTCTATTGTAAGAAAATTATATTTGTACATTTCCTAATTCTACAAAATACTAAGAAAAACATTTAAAATAAAAGATCCGAGTGGGGTTATAAATATTGCACAAAATCCCTATAAATTCAAATTTAATTAATCCTTCTGAATCCTTCAATCCATCTAAAATCCTTCTAAAATTTATTAAATGATTATATAAATCTTCTAAGGTAGTTTACACAATTCACGAAAAATGCTTTAGAAGATGAAATTTTCAAGAATTCATAAATCAGTACATAAAGGGTTGTTTTGATTCGTGATGTGTGTGGTTAAAATCTAAATCTTATTCTGTTCAATTAAAAATATGAAAGACCAGTTAATTCGTAATTCTTTGAATTGAATTCTTTATTCTTCAAGTATGTATTTAATCTCGACTCATCAATGTAAGCAGTCAAGGTTCATGAGTTTTAATTAAGTGGTTTCATAATTCACATTTCGAACGCAACTGGAGTCTGCATCAAGAAATCAAAGGTACTTTTTTTAAATTCAAGTTTATTCTGTTTAAATAAAGAGAAATCTATTCTATTCATTTTAAAACTATACATATAATTTTCTGGTCCGTCGAGCCGGAGGAAATTAGTGATAATCTATTTAATATATGATATTAATATATGATGGCGAAAACGAAAGCAGAAATTGCTTCTGAATCGAAATTCCGTTTCACTGTAAAAGAAATAGTAAAAAGATTTAGCGCTCAAGTTACTGAGGCAATTGAAAATAAAAACTTAAAATTAATTGAGAAGCTAAAAGTTGAATTGATAGGTTTAGAAAATGATTTAAAAGAATCTTATTTTGGCGTAGCTGAAGAAAGCGTAAATTTGTTATACAATAACTTTACTGAAGCTAAAGATATTGTTGTTGATGATTTAGTTAAAATCGAACAATTTTTAGAAAATCAAAGCGTAAAATCACAAGAAAATCAAAGTGCAGCTAATAATAGCTCAAATATAGGAGTTAGTAATAACTCTCTAAAGCTTCCTAAATTCGAGTTACCCATTTTTTATGGAGATGTCACTCAATGGATTAGCTTCAAAGAGATATTTTTGACTGCAGTTCATAACAATGAATCTCTTTCAGATCAGTTGAAATTTTCTTATTTAATAGCCAGTGTTAAGAATTATCCTTCTAAATTAATTTCCGGTTTTTCAATTTCTGGTGATAATTATAAAGAAGCTTGGGAAACGTTAGTTAATAGATATGATAATCGTAAGAATTTGGCATATTCATTGCTGTCTAAATTTGTTAATGCCAAACAATTGAAATCGCCCACGCAGAAAACTATTTTAGAGCTACTGTATACGTGCAATGAAGTGATTCGAAATTTAAAATCTTTGAAATTTGAATTTAAGGAATTTGTTGATTTGATTTTAGTGTATATTGTACAGGTGAAATTTGATGAATCCTTAAAAAAGCAATGGGAATTATCATTAAATAATGATTCGTTTCCAACTTATGAAATGTTAATGACATTTCTCGAAAAATAGGCTCGTATTTTGCAGAGCTGTAATAGTGAATTTTTTAAAGGTGAATCCAAATCTAATCAAAAATTTGAAAGAAAGTTTCAACATTTTTCAAAAAAATCTGTCGCCAATGCAGTCGTGATGGATAGTACAAATAAATCGCCAAACATTTCATGTGCACAGTGTAATGAATCCCATCCACTTCATAAATGCCCAGAAATTTCAAAATTATCTGTTGATCAGTGTTGGCAATTAGTTAAATCTAAAAAGCTTTGCATCAACTGTTTACGATCAAATCATTTTGTCGCAAATTGCCTTATTACTGCCACATGTAAGCATTGTAACTATAAACATCATACACTTCTTCATCGTGATCAGTCTATCCCTGCATCACAGAATTCTTTCAGGCAACAAGATCGCGTTACAACACCAAATGCTGTTGTTAATTCTAATGTATCAAATTGTTTCACTTCTCAATCTTTCAATGTAAATTCTCAAACATTGTTGGCTACTGCCATTATAAAAGTTAAAGCTAAATCAGGAAAATTTATTCCTTGCAGAGCTATGATAGATAGTGTTTCTCAGAAGAGTTTACTGTCAAAAGCTTGTTGTAAAAAACTAGGTCTTCCATCTAGGCCTACAAATCATAAAATCTCAGGAATCAATAATTTAGTCGCAGAAACGGCTCTTCAGGAAGTTTCCTTGATATTCTCTCCACATTTCAATAATGAAACTTTTCAGTTAGATGCATTAGTTGTTAATCAGATTACAACCAATTTACCAAATTTTTTTATTACAACTAAATATTGGCCACACATTGAAGGATTGAATCTTGCGGACCCTAATTTTCATTTGTCCAGTCCTATTGATATACTTATAGGCGCAGATTTATATGCTAACATCATAATTGGGGAATCAATTCTCGGACCTAAAGGATCACCGAGTGCTGTTAATTCTAGATTGGGTTGGATTCTTTCGGGGATCATTTATTCGAATGAATCAAATCAAAATTCAGTTATTTGTCATGTCACTACACAGATAAGTTCTCAACTACAAAACTTTTGGGAACTTGAATCGGTTCCTACTTCTGATCCAATTTCTCTAGTTGAAGATAACTATGCGAAAACAGTTTCAAGTTCAGAATCTGGAAGATAAATTGTAAATCTACCCTTTAAATCTAAACCTATTCTAGAACACTCCAAATCTCAAGCCTTAAAACGTTTCTACTTCTTGGAGAAGAAACTTCAAGAAAACCCCTTGCTTAAAGAGCAGTATTTATCCTTCATGCGCGAGTATATCGACTTGGGCCACATGGAACTCGTACCAGATTCAGAAATTTCAAATCCTGATAATTTTTATCTCCCACATCACGGGGTGTTAAAAGAAGATAGTTCTACAACTCGGCTAAGAGTGGTATTTGACGCATCTGCTGTTGGTTCAGAAGGCCGCTCCTTGAATGATTATCTAGAGATAGGTCCAAAATTGCAACCAGAAATCTCTCTTCTACTGTTAAGGTTCAGAATGCATCCAATCGCCTTTAGTTCTGATATCGAGAAAATGTTTAGGCAAATTCTCGTCAATCAAATTCATGTAGACTATCAACGCATTCTTTGCAGATTCAATTCAGATGAAATTATTAAAACATACAGGCTGTTGACCGTTACGTACTTCTTGCGCTCCATTTTTGGCCATTAGGACATTACACCAATTAGCAAATGACAATGAGCAAAGTCATAAAGAAGCCTCTCAGATAATTCGAAAAAGTACGTACGTAGATGATCTACTTTCCGGTTCGGATTCAAAGGAAAATGTCCAAATTTTGGTAACTGAATTAATCGAAGTTATTAGGCGAAGGTTTTAATCTACGAAAGTGGACTTCTAATGATCCAGAAGTAATAGCTCATTTACCAGATGAAATGAAGGCTTCATCGCAGAAAGTAATTCAGGAGGATGATACCGTTAAAGTCCTCGGACTACTTTGAGATTCTTCCAAAGACGTTTTACAAATTCGTTTTAATGATTTTAAAGAAGTAAAAACAAAAAGGGATTTGTTATCAGTAGTGGCTACAATATTTGACCCCTTGGGTTTCCTAGCTCCTACTACAATAAGATTAAAGATCATGTTGCAAGATCTTTTGAAGGATAAGATTTCGTGGGATGAAGAAATCCCAGACTCCATACTACACGCTTGGAATGAGTTTTTATCAGACATTCATTTGTTAAAGTCAATTGAAATACCCAGATATATTAATGCTTATAATCAAAATTATGTCCAAATTCAGTTACATGGTTTTTGTGATGGCTCAGGTAAAGCTTATGCTGCTATTACTTATTTACGTGTTGTTACTCCTGACGAAGTATTTGTAAATTTGATTGCAGCGAAAACTAAAGTAAATCCTATAAAACCTCAAACACTGTCACGTATTGAACTTTGTTCTGCTCTTTTACTAGCCAAGTTATGCTCAGTCATTATCGATACTTTACCAATAAACTTTGACAATATTTATCTGTGGACAGATTCCCAAATTGTTCTCAGCTGGTTAAAATCACCTCCCTTAAAAGGAAATCAATTTGTTCTAAATCGAGTGTGTCAAATCCAATCGTTAATGCCTTCATGTGAGTGGAATCATATTCCAGGAATTCTAAATCATGCAGATTCAACTTCTAGAGGTATTTCACCACGAAAGCTTCTTCATCATTCGCTATAGTGGCATGGGCCTCCATGGCTGCTATCAAATGAACCAATCCCAATACCTTTGTATAATCCTCCGATATCTGAGTTAGATCCTGTAATTCAATCTCTCAGCAACGTAACTCGAGTAATTGCCCTTCCAGACTTTATTCTTAAGTTCTCCAAATTCTCTAAATTATCAAGAGTCACAGCGTGGTGTCTTAGATTCGTCTATAATGCTAGGCACAGTGCTACAAAGAAATCTGGAAATCTGAGTGCACATTGCCCTTTTGCTCGACGCTAACGTTCTCGCCTCCTTATCATGAGATCCGTGGTTCGTATCCCATCGGCGCTACTCTCTCCAAAAAATATTACAAGCATATTATTGCTTACATGTCATTGCCGAAATCAAGAAGGTAAAAAAACATTTTTTTAAATTTAAAAAATCTGTTTTAATATTCAAAATTAGGCTTCGAAGGCTTTGAATAAGTGCTCCAAATTAGACCAATTTAAATTTTATCTAAATACCAAGATTATGAAACTTTTTCATTCAATCATTAAATGTAATAAGAGTCGCAGACAAACTGTAAAGCAAGGATTTCCCTTAATTACTCTAGTTTCATTTATTGAAAAAAAAGTGTGTTATACAAATAAATAAAGGACAATCCGATTATGGCAGATTGCACAATTTCACTATATAATTATAAAGTGATAGATGAATTAGAAGCACGAATGTGCAGATGCGTGGGTGTAGGTGTGTTAATATGTAGAGATAATTAGAGGAAGGTGTGCAAATGTATAAATCAAAATGGTATAGATGAATATGCATTAGTGACATGTAGTTATATGTATAGATGCAGCTATGCAGATATAAGGAGGTAGATTTGCAAATGTAAAATTCTTTGAGAAAATGTGTATGTAGATGTCGATACTAATATACAGAATATATGTATACATGAATATGGGCAGATATGTAGATGGGTTAGTGTATAGCAGTAGACGTGTAGATGTAGATTTGTAAAATTAGCTATACATGTGTATATTCACATGTGTAGATACAGATGTAGTTATTTAGAAGTAGATGCGTACATGTAAATGTTTATGTGCAAGACGTATATGTATATACATAGGTGTGTAACTATAGGTAAAGAAATATAGAATATGCATGCTTGCACCTAAATGCAGATGTGTGGTACATACAGATGTGTAGATGAAGATTTGTACATTTAGATGTTTACCCTTGCATATGTAGGTTTTTAAATGTAGAAGCTTAGACTTTTAAATATACGTGTGTTGATGTAAGCGTGTACATATACATTTAGATATGCATGTACATATTTAAATATGCGTAATATATTTAAATATGCGTATGGTTTAGATGCGTAAATGTAGATGTAAATATGTAGATTATAGATGCATGTATATATATTATACTGCATTGTGTTACTTTAAAACAAATCTAATTTGTTTACATAAATTTAACTATTAAAATGAAATTAAAAAACTATTTCTCTTAATTGTATCTTAGTTACTCAGTTGCGTGAATAAAATCGCGTCATTAATTATTTTCTATAATATAAAACACAGCGTGTTTGGCTGTCAGTAATGCTATGCTCAAAATTAATAATATTTGATATTGTGAAGTGCACGATATATTTTCACTGCTAAGTATAGCATGATTCCAAAATTTATACTATCGAAGAAAACAAAATGTAGTTGTAAATAACGGTTATCTAAAAAATGTTATTTAATTCACAACTTATTAAAAAAATAATTTTAAAAGACTTTTTACGCATCTAATTTTTTAATATAACCACTTATGACTAACCCATAAACATTTATAACCTACTATAATTGAAAATAACATTTGCAGTGATATAAAAATATAGAAACATCCAATCCATTAAGAAAAACTAAGACAATTGTACTAGGTTTACCAAATAGGTAATTTATCAACAAAGGTTGTGGATGACACCATATATATCTACACTATACGGCCAATTATGATTGATCACTTCCGATTTTAGACGTTTTGTTGAATATCTAGAAAAAGAGCAATCTTCCTGAAACTCCAGGTGTGTAAACAGAATAGTATAGGTCATATATTTACGCGAAGATTTTTTTCCCGAAACCCCAAAGGGGACCGTCAACGAATTGAAAAAGAACGAATATCTTTTGGATAACCCTGTAAAAACTAATGCAGCAAAAGCATTCAATCTGTAGAACATGATTAAGAGGCTTATTGTAATAAACTGTGTTCATTTTTATGAGCATAGCACATATACTAGTAGAGAAATTAAGGTTTTTATAAAAACAGTCCCGAATTTTGCCACAAAATGTTCTTTTCAGAAAATATGAAAAATAACATTGTACACAATATCCTATACTCAGAATTAAAAAAAATAATAATAATTGGATGAAAAATGTGTAGGTTTACTAAAGAAGGCTTCACTGCGCCTGCGCGAATGCAATCATAATGTATCAGCTAAATATACCGAGAAACTTTGTAAAAGTCTCGAAAACATAGCTTGAAAATTCTGAAAATTATCGTCCATAGAATAAGCTCAAAATCCGTTGTTTCCAAAAGGAAGCGAAATGATGAGGAGCTGTATCCAAATATCTGTTGATTAGTGTCAAAATAGCATACACAATATTCCACGTACTACTTATATTTGGATACAACCCCTCATCTTTTTTCTTCCTTTTGGGAACAACGGATTTCGGGTTTTTTCTTCGGAAATAATTATCAGAATTTCCAAGCTATGAATGGAATTTATGACCTATACTATTCTGTTTACACACTTGGAGTTTTAGGATAATTCCTCATGCATTTTTCTATATATTTGACAAAACGACTAAACTCGCAAGTGACCAATCATCATTGGCCATATAGTGTATACACCATATAAAGTAAAAGAGAATGCGATACTGGATTAAAGTTGTTTATACTCTATAAAAAATGTGTCTGATTTTACATTCGAACTGAATTTAATGATTGTTTCCAATCTTATGAATTCGTAATAACAACTCAAAAGCCCAATTTCTAACTAAAATCCAATTTGTGTACAGGTAAATAAGAAAAGAGTGAAATACAGAATTTCTCAAAACAGTAAAAACATTGGTTTCAGACTTTTTCTTTTAGGTTAAAATATTTTTAAAGTTCTTGTTACAATATCTTTAACTGGCAAATCATGAAAGATAAATAATTTTTCAGTATTTTTAAAGTATTTTACGGAGATGAAGAAGTTACGGAGATGAAAAAAGTGCTAGCACAGTTAATATCTTAAAAAGAAATACACCTACTTAAAAGAATTTGGAATCTTTAGTTATAACAAAAGTAACGGAGTAATTTTAATAAAACCACTTATAAAAAATATAATAAAATCATAAGACAAAATGCAATACTCCACCTTGATTCATTTACAAAGTGCAGAATATTTCAATTTAATTTAAAATGAAAGTGACGTATTAAAATAAATGGAACAGCAGTTAAATATTTTTCTCTAGATAAGTTCAATCCAAGGCACTGCTATTTCTACTTTCAGCTATACTATAATATAGACTCTCCCAAAAGTAGTGGCGTATTTGAATGAAAGGAGCAGCAGTTAATAATAAAAATATTCTCTGATGATGGCCGTGGTATTGCAGGCCGAAAGTACTAAGAAATTTAAATAAAATTTATATTTTTAACTTGTAACATCTATATTATTATTCTTTTTTGTCGTCTTTTAAGTAAAACGGTGAACTTTTTAAAATTCATTCTGTGAATGTTGCGAAAATCACTTATTTTACTCAAAAGTTTTCAAATAATTTATTTATTGAAATTTTTAAACAATTCATTTGCAATTTTAATTTTTTATAAATACAGACAAAAGTCGTATAGAGTTTTTTGATGCAATTTTATGTTTTCTTCGGAAAATACTTTTAGTTTACTGATTTATACTGCAATCATTTCCCTTTCGCTCCAGGATGACAATTCTTTCAGTAATTTTACATTCGAATGGCAAATTTTCTATTCAACGTTTAAAATATTTCATGCGTAAAGTTTTAAGACACTTGGAAATTGGCAACAATGCGCAGAATTTGCAGATCCGTTACAAAAGGAAATACTCTATTAATTTCTAAATTAAGCTCAAAACATACGATACATGTTAACGAGACACATAGATTAACGCATTTTGCAGCGGATTTTCCCTCCAGTGAATTCAGTCGAATCTTTTGTGTAACTGATTGCATACACATAGGATTAAACAACGATTCCGCTTATTATTTAAGATAAGTTTTCAGTGCAGTGTAATATATTATCAATTGTATTTTAAACATACTAAGCAAGTTTTATACAAGGTGTATTTAAATTGAGTATCAGAATTGTTAGGGTAATAAAAAGCGTCAAGAAAAATAATTTTTGCACAGAAATCACAGTGTAGAGAAAAAAAAAAGAATTCTTAATCTAAAAATATATAATATAACCTCGATGGAATATATACAATTAAAATTCATATAAAAAGTACAAATAAATGTACTAAAATTACTTGCAGGTGCATGCGTAAAATATAAAATTATTTAAAATACATTAAAAATATCTTAAAATACATTAAAAACCATTAAAAACCCAAAACGTTTTCAGCCATTACACTGCCGTCATCCGTGGGGCCTGGAAAGTGCACAATAACCCCAAAGCGATATAGGTAAGCGTCTTATCTTAAATGGGGGAGGTAACCGCAAGATGAAAGGCGAGTTCACATCAATCAAGGTCGCACGCCACGTAGCGGACGGAGTGAACAACAGAAAGATGCCTAACTGTTTTCTTCTTTATGGATAATCTATTAATTGCACATCTATGAAATAACTGCGCAAGCGCCAACATCGTGTTTTCATTTGTTTGTAGCATTTATATTCTGACAGTAATATAATGTTCTATTAATTTTTATTCATGTTTTTTGACTTATTTATTATAGTTAATTATTTAAATAAAAACAGTTCTTTTTAAGAACTAATATTATTTGTAAAAATGGCAAAATGTTGGCAATCGAATAACTCTAGTTTTCGAAATTGTAAGAAAATTCTTTTTCTTATAGAATTCATATGTCCTTTTCCAAAGAGCAAAACAAGTTAGTTACGTATTTTAACTTTAATTTATTAAAAAATATATATATTATTTGATATATATTATAAAATGTTGTTGATTTAAATACGCTCGGTTTTAATTATTTTCTTTTAATGAAATGAAAAATGACGCATAAAAATTAGTAAGTAGTTAATGTGTAAAGATTGAATTTTGTAGTCTTATTTTTTACTCAATTCTTGGTGTGCTAAAGTTATAAAAAATGATATACACGGTTCTATTCCAGATGAAAATAGAATGTTTATCAAGGTTTAGAATATGTATAGAATTTAATAATAAATAAAATATTCAATTTTAAGTCCTTTTCTTCGTTTATCAAGCGCAGACGATACATCGAAAACTTATTCCAATATTCTTTTGATCGTATTGTATTCATGTTATTTAAATTACAAATAGTTCATTTATTTAATTTAAAATTCATTTTATTTTATATTCAGAATCACTTTAATTTAAAATGCATGCATTAAATGTTGTACTATTACACGAGCAAGTATTGTTAATTTAGTATTTGTTTAAATATTTTGAGAGTCCAGACAATAACTGCAAAAAAATTCCTAAAATCGCCAGATTAGATTTTTTTTTTTTTTTTTTTTTTTTTTTTTTTTTTTTTTTTTTGAAGCAGACAAAGCCATTTAGAGAATCCCTGTTAAAAATTCTATTACGAATTTCAGATTGTTACTTACTCACAGAAGATGAATCTTGTTTGCCAGATATATTGCAAAATATTTTTGTTACAGCTTATTTTGATAAAAATATGTGTATTTTAAAAAAAGTCGCAATGTCATTTTAGTTTAAGGGCTAAAGGCAGTAATGCTTTCGTAGCATTAGTGCTTTTCTCCCGAAATTGAAATGATATTGCGATTTTTTTTTTTTTAAATGTGCATAATTTTATCAAAACAAACTGTAATAAAAATATTTTCCAATAAAACTGGGAAACAAGATTCATCTTCCATAAGTGAGTAAAGAATCAGAAAATATGCGCAAGAGATGCGCAGATTGTAGATATTCTGTAATATATGACGTCATACTGAAAACCAGCGTATTTGCATTACTCACTCCGTCCACTAGATGGCGCAGATGTGTCAATATACTCCAGATTCCAGTATTGACAATGTACGCTTACTTATATCGCTTTGCAATAACCCTTTCCGAGTTTACCATGATTCCGAAAAGTGTTTTTTATCATTATAAACCTTAGAAACAAATATATTTTAGAGATTTAAAGATGTTTTTTTATAAAAACAAAGTTTCTTTTGCTGCTGAAAATTTAAATAAACGTTTTGGTGCAGTTTTTATAATTCAATTTTCTCATTCCGGAATATCAGTTTTTAGAATGGCATCATTTCTCAATCAAACATTTTCAGCTGAATACTGAATTTCTACATGAAAGAACAGTAAAATAATATTAATTTTAATGCTAATTTCAAGGCTGTAAATTTATCATGTTCGTTGAACATAATAATGCTTACTATTCATTGCATTCGGAAAACCTATATTCTGGATTGAGAAACAAAGTTAAAAAACTATAAAAACCACTCCGAAAAAATGGGGTTTTTTTTAATCAGTAGCAACAAAAAAAAAAAAAAAAAAAAAAAAAAAAAAAAAAAAAAACGTTGTTTTTGAATGTACTAATTTAAATCTAAAACCTGTAATTTTTTTGGGGTTGATGAAGATAAAGAACGCTTTTCGGAATGGTAGGTTACCCCGAAGAGGTTATTGCATATTTTCGTTATTGATTATATTAGATTTTCCTTGATTAATAAACATTTGTCTTGTTTTACAGTGTGCAGGACACCTTGTTATAAACTGAAATCTAAATTGCATTTACAACTTTAATGATAACGAAAATATTTCAGCCAAATTTTCATCACATTAACTTTGCTTTGTATGACATTTAATAACATCATGATATTATAGGAAATCATCATAGGAATTTCATCATTATTTAAAAAATTAAAATTATTTAAGGAAATTGTGTACTGCAGCGAAATTTCAAATAACAGAACACCTAGTTTAGCGTTGTTTGCATGCAAATAGCGTTGTTTTCATGCAAATAGCGTTGTTTGTATAGTGACTATTTCCATAACGGTCTCGTGATATAATAGTCTGTTGAAAATATCACTATCTTTATTTTTTGTTAAAGTTATACACGAATATCCGAGTTTAACCCGGGAGCAGTCGCATGGGGTGTGACATACTCCGGATGTGTGTGGTTTTTACAACTGTTACCACTATTTTTAAAAAAAGTATTCTTCAACTTAATTTATTTCATAATTTATAGACTTTGCAAGATTACGATTACTATTTCTATTTATTGGTGACAGAGTAAAAACCATTCGCACTCTGGGTATGCGCGACTTCCCCTGGGTTAAATGAAATTCATGTATTTTTGTCTTAATAAATAGGAATACGAACATAGTTCTTACACTCTAAAAGGAGACAATTTTTCTTAATATACAAAAATATTTCTACAAAAGAAAATATACAATAAACCCTTTCGAGTCTTGTTCGCACATTCGTCAGTCTCTTGATTTTCCAGCGGGTTGTCTCCACTACATTTTGTCAACTCCAACTTTTCTTTCAAACTAAAAATTATTTCATCCTTCTTATGTGATCTCAATAACAACTGACCTTCTTCTAAACTTTTAGTTATGCTCTTGGCAATTCCTTATTGCCCTTTGTCGATTATGTGTATTGTTTTACCTCAGTAGTCATCCATCTTAGCAGGCATAGTTTTTTTTTCATGAATATTTAGCATGTATTAGAAAAAAATTAAATTTGTGTTGCAAAATTTGCTGTTTCGTAACAGACAAGATAAAAGTTATTCTTTTCCACTTACTCATTTTACAACCGGCTCCCTGTCACGTGTACCAGAAGCTGCGGGTGTATATTTCTCTAAGACCTTAAAGAGGATCGGCAGGGACATCTATGCTCTACAGAGCATATATGTCTGAGCAATCCCTCTTTCAAAGTCAACCTCAAAGATAAAGTTTATTTGCCAATAGAATAACGACAGGAAATTTTAGGAAGCGGGCCATGTAAGCGGATTCAAAGATCAAGTTTATTGGCCAATAGAATTTCAGGAATGTTTAGAGAGCAGCCAACAAGATAAAATAAATGTAATGTTAAAACATGCAAGTGGAATTTATGAACAAGAAGTTTTTATATGATTTTTCCAGCAATCTGACAACGGATGAATAGCAAAATCACAATTAATAATATTCTAAAGATTTTTATAAATATGGAATTCTTCAAGAAAGTCAAGTTCATGAATGGATTCATTTGACTTTAGCGCCGCCAAAATTACCTCAAAACCCACTTCCATTCATGAACTTGACTTTCTTGAAACATTCCATATTTATAAAAAATCTTTAAAATATTGTTAATTGTGATTTTGCTATTCCTCCGTTGTCAGATTGCTGGAAAAATTATATAAAAACCTCTTGTTCATAAATTCCACTTGCATGTTTTCACATTACATTTACAGTAGACGCTCGATTTTACGAATTTTTCTTTTTTACAAACTAATGTACTGGTCCCGACCAGCATCCCATTGAACTGATGTTAAAATCCTCCCCATTTTACGAACTAAAATTGCATAAACTCTCTTTTTTACGAACTTTAACTTTTGGTACGTTTTAAATTTAGACTTGTATTTCGTCGAAAAGTAGGAGGGGAGAAAAAGGATTAGTGAATGATAACTGGGAAGGGTGGAAGAAAATTCTCTTGTGCAAGTGCAGTGTTGTCACGTGTCAGTCGGGAAAGAAGGGGTGAGGTGTCAAAATAACTTTTCCGGCACTACAATTGGATATTATTCGGGGATCGTACGCAGTGGTCTAACTATCAGAATCGCATTGTCATTTTTAGCATTTTGTCCTTCTCATGTGTGTTGTTCATACAAACTTTCAGATTTTTTTAAAATGTCAACCAAACATAATAGAACGCGCATGAGTTCAGATGTAAAGAATGAAATTATGAAAGAAGTAGAACGCGAGAACTCTGACGTAGACAGAAATTGCTAAAAAAAAATATGGAATACCATAGCTACCAACCTTCCACTAATCTTCCGTAATACCTGGATTAGTTTGACCCAGGTTAACCACTTTCAAACCAGAAAATTTATTTTATGAATCTTTATTTATTTAATTCAAGGTTTCTACGTAGAACGTACTTAATTTCATTTCTGAAAAAAATATATATTCTGGTTCGAAACGTGTTAAACCAGGGTCAAATTAACGCACGTATTACGGAAATTAATTTGAGGTTGGCAGCTATGGAATACCGAAAATTATATTGAGCACTCTCACCAATGAGGAAAAAGGGGTACTTACCGTAGAAATTGTACACTGAAAAAAAAAAAAAAATCCGTTAAATTTACGGCAAAAACTGCTGGCAGCAATGTTGCCAGCCTACGTAAAAATCGCAGTAAAATTCGATGTAAATTTTATCGCACATTTTCCGTCATTTCAACGGTTATAATTGTAGTAAGTTTCACAACCATATTTCCGTACAAATTACAACAATAAATAATTGCCCGTTAAAAATACTGACCTGCAGAACATCTAATATTAAGCTTTCGGAGAATGAAAGAATGGCACCCTAATCCAGGGGGGCAACACAAATTCCTCCTACCGTGCAAGGAGGAGTTTATGCTCAAGGGAATTCTAATCTCTGTACATTAAAATGCGAGATTTCAGAAATGCCTGGTTTTTGTTTAAGAACGTCGGTGGAAGCAAGCTGGAATATGTGTTTATAAAAAGCTTCTAGCAGAAAGTGGTGGGAGTTGAATTTTTTGTTTGTGAGTAAAAAAAAAAAAAATATCCAATAAAATTATGATTTAAATCTCTCATACCTTTCCATCAAAATCGATTTATATTTTTAGTTTGCTAGAAATTTTGTAAGAAATTATTTTAAAGTTGGCAAAAAATTGAGAGTAAGTAAGAAATTTCAAAGCTTCCTGTCTTAAAAATCATGTATTCCACTTACATAAAATTCTAAAGAAAGGTTTTAAAAGTTCCATTGCTTTGATATTTTTTTAATTAAAAAATATTTTTTAATTAAATTTAATTCATAAATATGTGTACATTTCTTCAAATATTGACGCACTACAAACATGTTAACACGAACATAAATTAGCTATATAAGTTTATTATTGTTATTGTATATATATATATATATATATATATATATATATATATATATACATATATGTGTATCTAATTAACCTTTAGTGCGCAGCTTTGCATGTATGCAAACAACACTGTTTTGAATTTAATAGATATTTTTATTCACATATAACTAATTAACATCAGAAATTTAAAATAGCAAAATTTGCTTTAATTAAAAGACATTCTGTATTCAAATAAAGCGAAATTAACCATTGAAACTTTCTGGTGTAAAGTCAGATTAAAGGATTAAAGATTAAGTTTTATAAAATAAATAATTATATAAAAAACAGGTATTTGGAGACATACTTATTAAAGTACTTACTAATGTGCAATACTTTACCGTAAAACAGCGACACGATAGTAGTTTTCACTTGTATTGCAGATGTGCAACAGAAGAAAAGATTGACGTATTATATGAAAAATATATCTCTGATTTTTTACATTATTTTTCCTGTGTAATACACCTGTCAGAGAATCATATATAATTTTTTCGTAACAAAATAAAAAATTGCTCATTTAAGGATTAAAAACGAATACCCTATATTTGAAACTATACTTGTATTATTTATATAATAAAAAATAAAATACCTAAAAAAGCAGTATAAAAATAATATAAAAGGCACAGTAGGTGACATATATGCACTTTGAGGATTAAAAAAAATAAACAAACATGTGTTATAAGAAAAGAGCTTGTATTAGTATCTAGCAATAAATAAAAAGTTTTACAAACAAGTTCTGACAAGAAAGACAACACGTATTCAAGGCCGCCGAGAGCAGTGACGACTCCTGGATCAACCCCCCCCCCCCCCACACACACACACACACTCTCGAGAAACATAAAAAGCTTGCGAATCTTTAATAATATCTAGCTGACTTCGGTGACCACTTGTTTCGTCTCTCAGAACATTTATAGACATTTTTTTCTTTCTTTTAAATTATGTACATAGTATATATGTACATATATTATATGTATATATGTACATAGTATATATGTACAGTATGTCTATGTATATACATAGAAAATAAATATAAAAAATAATAATATACAGTGTGTACTGTAAGAGCTGTGCCCCTTTGAGCTCCTTAAGCCCCGAAACAATGCACCTACTGTATGACTTTGGGCGCGCAGTAAAATGAACTATGTGATCTAATTGGTTGTTCGCATGAAAGGATGTTGAAATCGGAAAAACTCGTTAAATCTACTGTTATATTTGCGGTATTTTTACATACGGAAATATTATGTTGCAATCTACTGCAACAAATGCAGTGAATTTGACAATCATTTTTTACAGTGTATCTGATGAAGTTGTACCTTCACGAAAATATTTTCGGAAGGCAAAATTTCTTGATTTTGAGAAGGTTCTTGCTGCTTGGCTTCGGAATAGGAGTAAGAAGAACATTCCCATTAAGGGAAACCTCTTGAAAATGCAAGCTAATATATTTGCCTCGAAGCTAGACGTGAAGGATTTTAAGTGGTCGGATGGGTTATTGCAGACATTTAATTAAGACATGGTCTGAGTTTCCAAAAATATCAGACAATCACACTTTTAAACAATCGGATGCGGAGGAAGTGCCAGAACATGAGCAAACCACTTGAATCGTAAGTTTATAGCAGTGTTTGAATGAAACATACAAAAATAACTGAGTTTTTAAACATAAATGAATAAATATGAGTTATTTAACATTTCTTTCTGGGTTTTTTTCTTGTACACTCCCATTAACAAACTTTCGAATTTACGAACACATATAGAAGTCCGCTCGAGTTCGTAAAATCGAGCGTCTACTGTATTATATCTTATTGGCTGTTTTCTAAAATTTCCTGAAATTCTACTGCCTAATAAACTTAATCTTTAAATCCGCATACATGGCCCGTTTCCTAAAATTTCCTATCGTAATTCTATTGGCTAATAAACTTTATCTTTGAATCCACTTCTTTCACACTGGCTGTTTCCTAAAATTTCCTGTAATTTTATTGGCTAATAAACTTTATCATTGAATCCGCTTCTCCTACATATATTTCAGCAATTTTCTTTTCTGAGCAATCATATTTTTCACGGATGGCGGTACGCTATGGCTACCGAAACTAGTTTGCAACATGAAATAAAGTGTTTTAGTACTTTAAATATTGTTTCTTATTTATATTTAGCATGCATATTTGCATGCGTTTAGTTCACCTGTATACCAGATTTTTTTTCAAGCAGATTTCCGTTACAGACAGGTTCCAATTTCACAGTTTTTACTTTATTAGTCTAACGAGAGTAAATTTAGCACAAAATTCGGCATAATATATATATATATATATATATATATATATATATATATATATATATATATATTTCATTTTATCAAAATTTCGTAGGAATTTCTAAAGCTACGTTTTTCTAATAATTTAAAAAATCTTTTCTTTAAGAAAAAAAAATACTTTTAATGAAATAACTCCTTTGCGACGAGCATTACGCATAAGTGCTGAGATATTTTGTTCATTCCGATCGGAAAAGGCTTAATTCAAAATTTTGCAATATTTAATCAAAGCATTTCTGCGATTAAATCAGATAAAAATTTCTATTTTGAAAATTGGTGATTAAACGTTAAAATTTTTGCAAAGTGTTAAAGAAAAAAATTAGTTTAATTTCTAATATTTAGACATAATTAAAACAGAAATTGGAACTCAATAAATTAAAATTTAAAAAATAAATACAAATATTTAAAGAATACCATTGGAGTTGTTAATATTATTTTTGCAGAACTTCTCAGGAATTAAGTTTCTCAAATAGTTTTCGTTTGTTTTATTTCCAAATGAAACGCATTTACGAAAAGTTACGAAAAATACTTTAAAATATTTTTAGATTATTCAAACTGAATAATTTCTACATCTCTTGCAGATTCCCTTAATAGCTGAACGCTGTTTTATTAATTGAAGCCATTCTCTATGTAGTAATTCAAATCAAGTTATAAAAGAACAAATATCGGAAACTGGAGTAATTTCATAAGAAAATAATTTTTATGGAAAATTGAAAGTTAACTTCAAGAAAATATTCCTAAGGGGAAATTTCTACATCAAAATGATTTTTTTTATAAGCAGTATTCATTCTCCAATACAATTAGTTATTCTCTTTATTCAGTAATGATATTCATTAGAAAAAGACTGCAGGGTAGGTATTAAAATGCGAAATAATCTACATAACTAGTTGAATGATCTTCAAAAAATTGTATTATTTCAGGAATCATTATTTTTACTTTTAGTTTCTTTTTTCACGATATATTATACAGTGTTACATTATAAAGTTTATCTATCGTTTTTTTTTTCTTCCAGTTATCATGTAATTGGAAAAAAAGCGACAAACAAATCTTTCAAAGAATCAAAAATGCTTTGGGCTAAACATCCATATTTAAATTTTCCGCCTGTTTGAAAATACTCGGACATTCTACAATACGTGAAAAATTTGAATTTGAATATGTTAATGATTAAGTTTTCAGCAACTTAAATAATTGTTAAAAATACAATTAATTGGGATTGAAAGGAAATTTCCAGTCTCTGCAAAACTTTTATTCAGCAATCTCAAAATGCTTTTTTTTAAACGTATCTGTTAACGTATAAAGAACGTAACGTTCATTCTCTAATGTTATTATTCAGAAAAGTAAAAAAAAAAAAAATAAATAAATAAATAAACATTTTTACCTATAATTTATTGTTATTATTTATTTATTTATTTTATTTATTATACACAGTCATTTCTAAAAATAAAGTGGGACACTTAATTTTTCTTTTTACTATTATCATGTAAAACATTTTTTTTTTTTTTTTTTACCGAAAAAGAAGTGATTCTATGTAATTGCAAATACACTTCCAAAAACATGGTAGGAGCAAGCATAAAAATTTATGTAATTTAAATTATTTAGCAACTAACAACATGAAATTTTCACAAGATCTTTAGTTTGTTATGTCTTACATGTCCAAAATCCTACTTTTTCCAAAAATAAATAATAAAATTAAATAAGTATAAGAAAATTAATATAAAGTGTTGTCGAGAAAATGTTCTGATTTTTTTACAACTCTTTAGAAATCAGATGCTTTTTTGAGGAGAGCGGATACCCCTGACAAAATAATAGCTTTATAGATTTACTAGCTTGTTGCCCTCCTTCCATTCTTACAATTAAACACTATTCCTCACACTCTGGCAAATACTTACTCAACAGCACGTTACACCTTCCCGACGGGAAAATTGTATCGAATTTGCATATTTCTGTGTAGTAAAAATGATTACCAATGGACTGCCAGACTTTCATTTACCTACAATCTTGCATTGGACTTGAGTTAATAGAATTAACATTTTCTTATAGTCGCTGCGTAGAAATGAAAGAATCACTCTTTTCCCATTCACTGAAAGTGGAGTTCGACCGAATATTCAGTTTTGTTTTCGGCACAAAATTTTAGTTTCAACGAAAATACCGTCAAATATTCGGTCGCGATCGAAATTATCCGTATTTCTAAAATTCCGTTTATTCCCCCTGGAATTTTCAACATCACTCATTGATTTCCGCCACTGTATTTTTAAACTGAAATTTTCAATCTGAAAATAATAAAATTTTCTTATAATATGATAGTGTTTTTTGCATGATGTTAAATTTAAAATGTATGTTAACGAATAATAAATGTTTTAAATGTAAAGGTTTCGAATTAGTAAACATGTTGAAAAATATTTTTAGATATGCTATTTCTTTATTAAATAAGGAATAGAGATTTAAAAATGGGGCCTTGCAGAAAAATTAATATTTCTTTCTAAATGCAATCGCTATTTAAAACAAAAACGAATTCGGCATATTTAGCAGTATATATCTTTCTAAAAAGAATTGGAAATTTAATAGGGTTTACAATTTTAGTTTTATATAGTTTTCCTGGTCTTTTCACATTCTTTTAGATCAAGTAATACTTAAAATAAAAAAAGAACCATATGCTGTAGATTCCAATTTTCAAAGGAAAACATTCTTTATTTTTATAAGTTACTTTTTAATGCTGTTTACATGAAACTAATTCTTTTTTTTACTTTAAAAAAAAAAAGGACTATTGAAACACACTAATACTTTTTAAGATATCGTTAAAATATATTTTACTTTTTTTCTTTGATAAAATAAAAAGTAAATATTTTTCATTATATTTAGGATTATATGCGCGCCCAGAGAAGTATAATTAAAGAATTGTTTTATTCTTTAATTTGTTACATCCGTAAAAAAAAATTAATCATTTCTATAACTATTATATTTTCCTTTTTAATAAATTATTACTTTGAAATAGAATTAAATTTGCCTAAGAACAAAACCTACGATTTCTTTTCAAGTGCATTCGTAGATTAAAAAAATTGCCTTTATCTCCATATTAATACAATGAATAATCTTCTCTACCTTTCCTGAGGTTTTTTTTTTTCATATTTTTTGTAATTAGAAATAGTAGAAATCTATGCGTCTATGAAAAAAAATGAATAGTTTCTTTTAAAAAAGTTTAACTGCTTTATTTTGTAAAGTTTTTAATTAATAGTTTTAAACTTGTATTTATTGTATTATTAAGTCACTTTTTTAATTTATCATTTCAAGTAATTATGCTATTTGCTTTCTCTTTTTATTTTAGACAAAAAACTAATTACACACAATTATAATTAAAAAAACACGCACATTAAGTGCAATGTAAATACATAAAAGCTTTATTTTTACATCTGGCACAGATACAATTAATAATCATTTTGTAAATGCGTGCATATGAATATATATATATATTTCTGAAAATCGTTTTAGAAAAAATTAAATACAAAGAAATTTCTGTGATGTTACTTTCAATTTTTTTTCCTTTCTCTTTTCTATTTTTTATCAAAAGTTTTAGAGCTCATTTGAACGAGAAGTACAAAATGATTAGTTGCAGGTGGGTTTTTTTTTTGGTTTTTTTTAACCGTATTTTTTTTTAAGTACAGATTTACTTTCGGAGTCGATACAAAAAGTAAAAGTGACCTCTGATCAAAAAAAAAAAAAAAAAAAAAAAAAAAAAAACATGGAAATAATAATTAAAGAAGTAAAAAAGTTCCCGCTAACACACCGACCTCAGATATCATTCAGATATCATATGCAAATACATATATATTTATTTATTTATCTATTTATTTAAAAGTACCGTATGTTAGCGAGAGATTCTCTCGTATTGGTTTAACATTAGCTTGCGTGTGTCCTCGCGTTAGAAGCGTAGGTTATCGACAAATTGTTGAAAAGATCCTGTTAACTAAAAAAAATTTAGACTAGAGCAACTACGGACTAATTCTAAGCACAATAGAAAAATATGTGCTATAGTGTTTCTCACAAGTTTAATAATAAAAATCAGTGATCTCTGCGTTTGTAAATTATATTTAAAAAATTAAAAAACCCGACTGCATAAAAAGTGAACTAATTAATTATTTCTCATCTATGTGAAACTATTTTTTATATTACTTATCTATTTTTTTTATTTACTTGTATTGATGACTTTTAAGTTGTGTTTAATTGTTAGTTCCTATCTATAAACACTGTTTTGATGAGGCCTATAGATGCCTATGGAGGTTAAAGTTACAGTAAAGCTAGAGATCCTACTTACGCAACTTCCAGGTTGTGTAATATTTAAACAGAGCTTCTGACTATAAATTAATCAATGAAACATCGTCTTCATTTAGAAATATCTATTTAATGATATGCCACTCAATATGGTGCGTAAAATTTTTTTTCGTCTATACCGCCATTTTGAATTTATAGAAATAAAATCTAGCCTATAACCATCGGACGGTTAAGACGAGTCGATAGAGACCTCATTCATTAAAATCCATCCAGCCGTTGGGATGTTTCGAGGAAATAAAGAAATCCACATACTCACATACGCGCCAAACACATAACCCTTCTTGGCAGTCGGGTAAAAAGAGGAGTATTGTAATTGATAGATGGATATTTTAATTCATTTCCAAGTAGCAACATGTTCGAAATCCTTTTGGTAATTATTTTCCATCTAGTAGTAGATTTATCCCATATTTACCAAACATATTCATGCTTGTCTATGCCTTTGTCTCATGCGTGCCTTGCGTGCATATTTAAATATACCCACGGAAAGAATCATTACTCTGTGTAAGTATATACAGTCAGATCTTTACATTAATAAGATCTTTCTCTCGATTTTTTTTTTCATTTTACAAATGCCTTTTTTCCCAACGAAATGTTTACGTGTTTTTCCATGCTCATCTCGGAAAGTTTTTTAAAACCTTGATATGTCGATTCCCCTCCGCCCCCCCCCCCCCAAAAAAAAAAAAAAGAAAAAAGTTTTATTTGCCGTTTCGCTTATGTCAATTATTTGCTTAATATCACTTTGGAGTTTATCACTCAGATGTCGTTCGACGATTTGTTGCAGGTAGATAATGAACATTAAACGTTCGGAACTATGACAGATGAAAGGATTATTGAAAATATAAATGCATAAATTCTTTACGAAAAAAAGGAAAAACTGGATCAGAAAAAGCAGGATAAAGTTTCCATTTTAAGAAACCGAGAAGTGACTTTCGCGAGAATTTCTTGAGTTATTGAAAATATTGATACTGAAAACAATTGGCGCCATTGGTATAGTCGAAAAACTACACAGGTATAGAAAATTCTGTTTGACGAAAAAGTTTCAGTTGAGGGCTTTTTCTTTATCTGAAGCTATGTATTTTTTAAACAATTTGATGCTGTTAGTTTAAAAGATGCTACTTTAAATAAATTTTTTATATTACTGCAGCATTGTGAGTAATTTGTTAATTATTAACTGGTTTTACGTACCCTATTTTTAGCTGTAAAAAGTGGTTTATGAAATCGATTAGTTTTATGTTTTCAAAACTTTAATAATCCGAAAACTCTTTATCTCGAATTTTATTATCCCTTGGAAGAGATTTTAGATATCGAGATTGTACTTTACCATAATTTAACTTTATACAGGGTGGCGATAGATCAGAAGAAAACACAGTCTAAATAATGGAGTAATTCCAGCTTTTTTCTTATAGAAAAATTCGCCTGGTTTAATCGCGCGATTAAATATGGAGAATTTTTCTTTAAGAAAATACTGGTATTTATTATTTTATTTGACTGATTTTATCTGATCTGTCGCCGCCTTATTATATGTAATGCTTCCCCACGGGATTGCACTTATACTCTAAAAGGGAAGCTGGGTTCCCGGGGAGGTCATCCCTGCTATGTGTAATGATTTGCACGTTTCTTTGTTTTTAAAATCCTGTATACAACTGTCGCAAAACATTGTCCCGAAAGCAAAGTATGATGCAGTTTAGTCTGTAATTAAAAGAGATTACCAAAGCTTAACAATTTTAATGCCCTTTTTTATAATTTCAAAATCCTTATAAAAAATTAATAATGCTACTTTGCCCTTTCTCCTTAGATTAAAGGAAAATTTAATAAGTAGACTTCTTTTTTGTTTCGTTAAAAAAAATTGGAAAGCTCGAAAGAAGTTAACGTCAATTAATGCTTAACTGGCGAAATCTCTGAGATGTGACACAAATTGACTTTATAAAATTACCTTTTTTTTCTTTTTTTACTCTGTCGTCCTACTTGAAAGACAAGTTGCTCAAAGTGAATAATTCAATAAACTTTCTTTCCTTTCTTTTTTTAAATTCTTAATTAATGAAGAAACTAAAGAATTTTAAACCACTTTACATTCTCTAAATTTCCATTTTATCTTTAATGATGGTATAGCCATGAAAAAACGATTTTCTTAAATCAAAATTTCGTGAATAATGATTGTTTTTTAATCCTAGAAATTGGATATCCACTAAAGAATTTCCTGTTCTTGAAAGGGATTTTTTGCCATAGGAGTTAATGGAGGAAAAGTAAAAAAAAAAAAAAAAAAAAAAAAAATCATTGCTTATAAAGAATAAACACTGCCTTATAGAAAAAGTGCCATACGATGGAAAAGCAAACGCCTTCGCCTTACAAATTTGTGATGCAGTGCACTGGTGCAAGTTATGCAACTGAATGAATGTACAAACCAAAAAAGCAATTAGCACACGAGGCATAAGCATTCAAACAATGTGCAAAATCACACGTTTTGGCGTCTCTATGCAGCGTTGCAGTCGTAAAAAATAGAAGATATGCTCTATAAGCAGGGGATATATACCGAGAATATATGCTATAGCTACGGAGGAGGATACAAAATTTTCAGAAGGTATGTGTATACCACCGTATACCCTCCACTACATTGCTGTCTCTGTGTCTATAATATGAGAATTTTTGTTTCCTTTTCCAGTTTTGAGAAAGAAGAAAACAAGACATTGTCTTTAAAATATTGTTATATTATTGGGTGTCAAACTCTATAAAGAATCTTTTTTCTTAATTTAAGGATTTTACTCATAGCATCACTTTGTAAAGTTGCCGACTCCTTAATTTAATTGGAAGCCGAAGAGAGGTTTTCTCTTAAAGCTAGTAGACGTTTTCTCCATTATTCGAACTTATAACCTTTGAAGCTTACAGTGATTCCCTTCGAACTTTGCTGCAAATACAGGTTATGTAGCCTTAGAAAGATCTCCTTCCCCCTTGTCTATATCCCTCGAATAGATAATCGGCCTTAATAAAACATCAACCACCAACAAACTTAATGTACGCCATATTTTATTTTCTTAAGTTATTTTTTTTTTTCATTGATGTCAGCCAATGGGTAGTTGAACTGGCAGATTCATGTTAGACAACAACACCAATGCTTGGATCTAGAGCCATATCTCATCGAGAATGATAATGGAAAGACAAAAAGATATACGTAGCAGCTCTGTATGGAATCTGAAGTAAGGAGACGCGCGTTAAAACACTGTGAATCGTACTCAGCGTCCCACTATATTTAATCTCAGAGCCAGAACTGGCGATATTAAGTGAGTTTTTAATGATTTCGTCTGCGACAATATCGAAGTTAACAGATACGAGAGGGTTGGATGGTTCACATTTGATGCTCAGCCATATTTTACTAAGACTTTCATCGACAATAAGACATCCTCGTGAAAATTTAATAAATTTGTGTACCAATAGGCCACTATACTTATTTTCATCTGTTATAAATTTCACATTTGCCACCAACCTTGGTTCAGATTTGATGTTCAGCCATATTTTACTAAGACTTTCATTGACAATAAGACATCCTCGTGAAAATTTAATAAATTTGTGTACCAATGGGTCACTATACTTATTTTCATCTGTTATAAATTTCACATTTGCCACCAACCTGATAGCAAAAGGATTTTCAGGCAACAGATCCCGTCATTGAGGAATGTTTTTTAGGACATTACTGCTAATAGCCATACATCTCTTGCTAACATTATAGGCGCCTTAACGGCATTTTGTACGTCAGTGACGTCAAGAAACTGCATCTTTTCTATATTTTCAGGTCGTCCAAAGGGACAAATTTTACTGAGATAAAACTCGGCCGCACATTGATAAGCTAACACTGAATGCATTTGCAAGCATGGAAGTGCCTCCTTTTTCAAGTCGATTTCTCAACCTTCGTCAAACAGGTATACTATGAGCACAATTCAGCGACGTTTAAATATCTCTTCTTCACGGAAAAAAAATTTTGCATTTTTTTTTAATAATACTTTTTAATTCGCAAAAATACACTAACAATTAAATTATAATTTAAATATAATTTGGAAATTTCTTTCTCTTAAGTGATAAGAAAAAAGAATATTTCCTTAAAGTATGCGCCTTAAAATTTAGGATTTCGACCTACAATGTTAATATTGATCAGAAACTTTTTACAGAAAGAACTCTTTTTTTTTCAGAGGGTAAAACATTTAGATATTTTAGAAATACCAGTTTTGGACAAATTTCTACTGAAATCCATTGCTTTGGATACGCATTTTCTAAGCAAAAGTATTCTCAAACCTTGTTGAAAGAAAGAAAATAAAATTTGGGTTATATAAAAATTGCAAAATTTCTATACCCGAACTTGCTACATGAAAAACAAAAGATTGAAGGCATTACAAAGTAACTTTATAATCATATTAAAAGCAATCTTTTCAAAACTCGCGTTCTATTAAACATGAATTTTGTATCAATATAAGATGAACATGAATGCTAAAAATTTTTAATTTAATAATTGCGTTAAGACACGTCTAATCGAAACATCTACAAATGAATACTCATCCGTTATTTTTTGTTTAAAAATGATATAGATACCAAACCCGTTATTCAAATTGTGCTAAAATCATCATTATTCTTTTGATAGTACCCTGTAACATACTCCACAAATGAGAGCTGAATCGGAAGTATTTGTTGAGCGGTATGATCTTTATTCATACACACACACACAAAAACACACCAACACACACACACACACACACACACACACACACCCACACACATACACACACACACACACACACACATATATATATATATATATATATACCAACATCATCGAAAAAACACCAAACTCAGACTGTGGAGAGCAGATAACGTAAACAAATTCCAAGACATACGTACATATACATACATACGCACGTATATGATTATTAAAATAGTGAAAACAGATTCACATAACCATAAAATGTAATTATTATATTTCCATATTCGGGTTTTAACCATGATTACAACACTCTCTTTACTTCATATTTGACCGGGAAATAAAAAACCAACTATATCTTTCTTGACTAAAGTTCTGTATTTCTAGATTTCAAAATTATAAAACCTATAATCAAATAAGCACATTCATGGAACAGTTAATTTCACCAAGTTACACAAGTGGGCTTTTATGAACGCAATACCACACGAAATAGTTTGTCTTTACATTTAGTTTCAACAATTTCATTTACATGTCTAATAAATGAAGTGTTTCACTAAAATGAATTCTTTTTAAAGCTTTTATAGAATTAATACGTTTGAAAACATTTTGAATTTATAACAATAAATATTTGCCAATCGAAAATAAAATTTATTTTACTTCGAATTTAACCCCTTGAAATTCGGAGTAATAACAATAATAACCTCTTTCCGTCCGCAGTCCTTTAACCTTTACTTCTCTTATTCCGACTCTTTTGCGGAAGCCAGGTTCATAGATCCCCAGCCACGTCCCGAGTATAAAAGACACTAGCAAAAGCCAGGTTGAAAAAAAATTTAAAACCGGACAAATTTTAAAGGGAAATTACACAAATTAAAGACATCGAAAAGCGGGTGGTCTAGGGGCCCTGAGCTGTTGTATTTTTATGAAACCACTTAATTTTAATTCCGAAATGCGACAATGGCACCAGAACTTTGGTTTTAAAAAAAAATTCGCTTTACTATGTATGCGAAATATAGCTTTTTTCTTATTTACAAATAAATTTGTTTTCAAATTCCGGTGCCACTCATTAATTTCAACACTTTAGCAATGGAATTGCTTTGCCCCTGAAAGGATTAAAACTAAACGAATCAATCGCCAAAAATAATTATAGCTCTGAAATGACTGAAATCTCCCTGAGATAAATTAGTTCATAAGGTAGACATTTTCATTAACATAAATTATGATATAAATTCTTTCGCAGTTATAATAATTGTACATTAAATAGTAATATTTTTACTGTGAATATATTTCATTTTTAAGTATCTTCTAATAATTAACGCAACAATTTAAAATAGGATAGCTGCTTTTTTAAAACATATTTCTTGGAATGTTTTCTAACACTTTAGAATTCGTAAGATTTAAAAAGAAACGAGCAAACATTTTGTAAATGCCGAGGCATTTATATTATGTATCTTAACTGCTTTTGAAATAAATGATCATATCAGGAAATTTGTGCTGGTGTTGAATTTCTCGCATATTTTATTTTGTATAATTACAGCGCTTCGAAAATTTATTACTTGAAAGTTTAAATATATTTCTCTTGTAATTAATTAGTTTTATTTAAAAGAAAGTACTATTTTTAGAAATATATTTTGATGGCATTTTTAGCACATTGAGATTTACGAAATATTTTTTATAAGATAAATCTTTGCGTGAAATAAAACAAGATTTCAAATCAAATTATATTCTTTTTTATTTGAGTTTTAATTTAAAAGATAATTGTAATAATATGTTGATGTTAAATTGTCCAATAATATGGGCAGTAAACTTTGACTAGCTGAGAGGATTTCGATCTAAAACAGATGTGGTGAACCAATCATATTTATCGAGCTAATTTAAGTTTTATATTCTTCATAGATATCAACTTTGTTTAAATGAATAACACCAAATCTTCTAATGTGCATTAGAGCCCACCATCCAATCAAGTAACCCGGTTTTACTCAAACCAACACACACCGCCGGTTTGATCGGATCGGGTAGGGTTAGGAAAAAACTACTTTTTCATTGTAGCAAAATAAAACTACAACCACTTTATCGAAAAATGTATTTTATTACAGCAAACTGTAAAAACAAATTATGTATTTTACAACAAAGGTCCTGGCACCTCGGCTGCCAATGCAGTTGCTGTAAAATTTACAAGCTGCTATTTTTAAGAGTGCTGAAAATTTTCTCATATCTGGTAAAAGTCGCCTTACTATTGGTTGGGTACTATGGATATTACTATTCAATTTTTACTTCGTTTGTTGCTTCAATTCGCTTTCACAGTATCGGTGCTTGAATTTGCTTTCACAGTATCTGTGCTTGAATTTGCTTTCTAAGGATCGTGCTTGAAAAATGACAACAAAAGTGCAGGAAAAATCGCTGCATTTTACAATAAAATGTGCTGGAATCCCGGCAGCCAACACAGTTGCTGTAAAATTCACAAGCTACTGTCTTTATAGTGCTGTAAAATTTCTCAAGTCTGAGTAAAGTCGCGTTTCTATTGGCTGCATGGTGCACGTGACTGAAAAAAATCTATTTTTACTTCACTTGTTGCTTGAATTCGATTTCACAGCATCGGTGCTTGAAGAATTGCATAACAAAGTGCAGGAAAAATAACAACATTTTTTTAACAGTGCAACTATTTGTTATAAAACGTAGCGACTACAAACTACTTTTTAAAAGTAGTCATTACTTGACTAATCGCAGACTTTGCCAAAGGATTCTATTTACATCGAAACTAAAGACACAGATTGAATAATCCACTGCCTTCTAGTTATATGGTTTCTTCTGCGTTGCAATTAAGTAAGTGCGATATAAATGAAGTCATTAAAAATTAAACAAGATAATATGCAAAAAAAATATTTTGTGTCTGTCTCCAAAATGTTACTTTATGCACATATCACAAATTTCTTAGAAAAATTTAAAAAGATCCGTAATGCAATCAATATTTAAATACAGTTATTTAAAAAAATCTCGAAGGAATCCATTTGACTTTTCAAATACTTTTCAGAATATTGTGGGTTTAAATAAACAACAACATAACAATAAATAAAAACATAAATCCTAGTTTTACAAAGGTGAGCTCTTGAGTTGTTGCTATTGAGCTATTGGGTTGTCTAATTTTATAATTTACAAAATTACAGAAAAACAAATACAAACAATAAATAAATCTGTAAATAAAGCGATTGCAAATATCAAGAAATCCGACATCAAAACATGAAAACCTAATAACGAGTAAATAGACTAGTGATGCCAACAAGAAAATATATGTGATATGTAAGATTAGTATTTGATTTTAGCAGCAAGTATGAATGGAAAAAATTTATAACTTCATACGATGCGTTGCTATATATGGAAGCTGAGATTTGCAATTGAGATTCTCAAATTGATTAGCAGAACTTAGTTTGAGCAAATGAAATTGTATATTCAAAAGGACCATAAACTGACCTGCCAATGGGCTGAAGTTTGAAAGAACAAGGTGGGGGGGGAAAAAAGTTACTACCCCACGGATTCAGCAAAATCAAAATTCTTTGACTTGTGATTCATAATTATCCAGTAATATTAATACTGGTCTTCTTGCAGGGCATTATTTGTGCCTAATGAAGTGCTCGAAAAATCTCAAGAAGTCAACTGAATTGATCCAATCGGATTGGTTAGCCGAACCTGTGCTACACGCAAGGGACCAAATCATGTCACTGTTATTAACAAAAGTTCTTGGAGTAGAAATCACGACCGGTATAACTTATTTATATTATTAGTGTACCATTTCCCTTTGTTTGTTATTGCATAATCTTTAAAAAGGTCATAAAATTTACTTTGATGTCATTTACAACTGCCGTGCAAAGTGATCTTCTGCTCTGTATAACTTCTTTCGCAGCGTTAATGAATGTTTATTTAACGGAGTTTGTTCCCCCTTTAGTTTTCCTTTCATAAGTCCTCCACAATATTCGTAAAAGAAAAGCGTAGACTATGTATAACAATGTGTTGTTAATAAAATTCATGTAAACTGATTTTATATATGCAAAAGAATAAGCTGCTAATCACAAACATTAAAGCTTACTACAATTGTGGTTATTTGTTACAAGTAACTGCCTGCCACGCTGTTGATGTAACAACCAGCGCCATATCCCCTTTTTTGCTTTATACCTAACCTATTGCGTCACGTGCACATATTTTTAAGATTCACATAGCGTAAAATGTTTCTGAATAATGAAAGAGTTTAACCGCGTATGTATCATACTTTTGTCCCCAAAACTTTATGAGCAAATAAACATTGAATTGATCGTAGAAAAATAAATCAATTACTCTAATAAGACAAAAAGCATTCTTACCCCAAAACATACGCTGCAAATCGTTACGAGCGACAAATAGTATGAAGGACAAATGGATGCTTCCTTAATATTCATGCAGTCACATTCTACCATTTTAGGCATGTTTGACTGGTGAAACAAAAAGGCATTTTGTAACTTGTTCCAGATATGTAATATATATTTTTTTCTGATTCACGAACAAAATCATCATAATAACTGGTAATCCTGTACTACATATCGGATAAAACCCCATTCAAAACATTGTATATGCATTTTTTCATCACTGTAAATTTTTATATCGAACACTAGCAAAATGCACATCGCGTAATTGTTGAAATATAGCAAGTCGTCTTTGTGTGCCTATTTTATTAAAGGAAATTATACGGCTACGGATAGTTGAAAAATTACTAATTAAGCCACAGTTTGACTAAACTTCATTCGGATACTATATTAGGCGAGCGTGAAACTTAAATTAATAAGAAGAACTAAAATTAATTCCATCTAAATGATGATGTAGAATCTATTTTGAAGGTTTTTCCTCTCATTTAATCTTTTATTTCAAACTTCGATTTTTCTTAGAAATCTTTCTTAGCGAGCATTTACACCACAAAAGTAACCGCCAGGCCATATTCCAAGCTTCTATAATAACTATATCACAGAAATCGTAATTTTAGAATGTATTTTGTCGTTGCACACTTTAAATTTTCTAAATTTTTAAAAAGTGTTCTGTGGGCTCATTTACGTCTCTAAGCTCTAAAGTAACAGCCATGTCAATTTTCAAATTTATATTCTATAAATTAAGAATGCATTTTAAGGTAAAATTTGAAAGTAAATCTTATTTTCTCATTTCATTTTTTATTTGAAATTTCGAATTTTTTAGAAACCGTTCTTAGCGATCATTTACATTTTTAAAGTAGCCACCACATCAAGCTCCAAACTTCTTTACCAACTATATCAAATAAATCGCAATTTTAGAATGTTTTTTGTATCTGCACACTTTTAAATTTCAAATTTTTAAAAACAGTTCTGAGCGAGCAATCACGTCTCTAACGTAACATCCATGCAGAATTTTAAGTTTCTAGCTCCAATAATTCCAAATCAATCGCAATTTATAACGCTTTTCGCTCATTTCAACCCTTTTAAAATTCGATTATTTTTTAAACCGCTCACAGCAAGTATTTACATTTGAAAAATTACCACCACACCAAGTTTTACATTTCTAGCCGAAACAATATCAGCGACATCGCAATTTTAGAACGCTTCGCTCCTACACACTTTTAACCTTAGAATTTTCATAAAATTATTCTGGGAGAGCATTTACATCTTTAGAGTAAAATACTTGGCCAAATTTTAAATTTCGAACCTTAAAAGTCCCAAATAAATCGTAATTTAGAACACTTTCCTCTCATTTCCTCCCTTTAAAATCTCGAATTTTATTAGAAAATGTTCTTATTGAACATTTACACCCTAAACGTAACCACTATGAGAAAATCTAGGCCTTTATACCAAATATATGCTATAAATCGCAATTTTAGACCTTTTTCTTCCTCTTCTGTGTGTGTGTGTGTGTGTAATTAGGGTAAGCTGGTGTAACTGGGCCATAGGTTTGATAAAAAACCGTTGATGTCTTTTAAGCTTTGGCTTTTGTCAACATTGCACCCCCATCTCTACTTCTTAAAACAAAGTGTTTCAACTCAATCATAACTCTGTCTTTGCTGTGATAGGTTGCTGAAAATTTAGGTTTATTTTTTTAAAAACAACGTTGATTTGGTTGAACTTCCTCGACTTTTTATTAAAATAAGGTAAGTACTTTTATTAAACAATCATTTTTTTTTTTAAGATTAGACACATAAATACATTAATATTATTAGATACTTATACATATTTACTTCATGTTTCAAATATAAGGCTGATGTTCCAGTTACCCCATAAATGTTTCAAGAATGGGGCAACTGGGACATGTAACAGGGGTAACTGGGCCGTATGGGATCCAGTTACCCCAACAGTTATAAATAATTTTTTAAGTTTCTCTTGCTACGGGAAATTAATTTCTTCATTGTTTTTTTTTTTTTTGCTTGTAATAAAGTAAATTGCATAATACGTTATTAAAATTACGTAATAAAATTTTTTTAAAGCATGTTGGTGGTATCAAATCAAATTTCTTAAGTGTGACACCTATAGCTCGAAATTTTATGATACAGATGAATAGGCGTACATAAAGCAAAATGAAATTATTAGAAAAATATCGAAACAAATAAAAATTAGCTCTGTTCCATATAACAATACAGTTACATTCTCCACAGGCTTATTGGACTTATGGAAATTTCATTGTGGTAAATAAAAATGAGAATGAGGTACTTAAGTTCTTATGTTTATAGATTTACCTTGTTATTTTTTTCCTTAAAACACCCATGTAGCTTTTATACCTACTAAAGTACATAAGTACTTACTTAGTTTGTATGTTTTTTGTATAAATAAATCTAATATTTTCTCTTTTAGTGCTTTTTTTAGACAAATTGACAGCAAAGGTTTCCCTTACAACGATCTTTAGTTGATATATAATTTACATGATCTGCCTGGTTTAATTATTTTTAAGTTGTTTACTCTTTTTTCAAACAGAGTCTGATACCCCATATTAAAAAAAAAATAAACGCGTGTGGAACATAGACCCTCCTGGTTCACTTGCCACATTTTTATGGGGAAACTGGACCCATGAGGAACGAAAGATGAAATACAGATATATATATATACATATTTTAGATATTCAAATGTAATCTTGAACATTTCTGTCTGCTAGAGGGAATCTAACTGAACAGAATTCAAATGAAAATTAGCTTTTTTGAAGCTCAATTGCCAGATTCTCCAAAGTCACATTGTAAAATCATGGCCAAGCTGCCCCCACGTAATCCTATTTCCATAAGTACAAAACTGAGTTATTGGAGCATCAGTGACTAGTAGAGAAATTATCCTGTTACCAAAACTTAAATTATTGGCAGTAGGTAAGAAAAAGTTGACAACCACTGTGTTAGAACTGTTATATTGTGCTCATGTATCTCACAAACATATAGAACTACTTGAGTGTTGAAATAGATTTATGAACAAGTAAAAATTAAATTTAAAAAATCAAAAAACCAGACTGCGTAAAAAGTGAACTAATTAATTATTTCTCATCAATGTGAAACTATTTTTTATATTAATTGCCTATTTTTTAATTACTTGTATTGATGACTTTTAAGTTGTGTTTAATTGTTAGTTCCTATCTATGAACACTGTTTTGATAAGTCCTATAGATGTCTATGAAGATTAGAGTTGCAGTAAAGCTAGAGATCCTACCTACACAACTTCCAGGTTGTGTAATATTTAAACGGAGCTTCTGACTGTAAAATAGTCAATGAAACATCGTCTTCATTTTGAAAGACCTATCCAATGATATGCCATTCAATAGGGTGCGTAAAAAAATTTTCGTCTCTACCGCCATTTTGAATTTATAAAAACAAAATCTAACCTATAACTATCGGACGATTAAGACGAATCGATAACCTCATTCATTGAAATCCATCCAGCCGTTGGGGTGTTTCGAGGGTATAAAGAAATCTACATACCCGATACGCGTGAAACACATAACCCTTCTTGGCAGCCGGGTAAAAAGAGAATTGAACCTTTCTATAACACACATTTTTCACTAAAACACTTCTTAAATTTAGGAATTTACTATAGTATTTTTTTTAGCTAATTGAACTTTATTTAAATATATATATATTGTAGTCCTTCATTATAATACGTTTAGGTGAACATATTTGAGCTTGTAAAATCCCCATGAAAATTAGTAATCTCATTGTGATGATGTAAAGCTATATATATGGTAAGTAACTCGTGATATATTTTATTAATAAACATTGTCACTTTTACTATATTTTAAACGGAATTTATTCTGCGAAACTTGTTAGAAATGACAACCCGGATTAATGTAAATATATTCATGTCTCTTGAGGCGGAGCGTAAGAAAATTAATTAAGCGCATATTTGCATAATTATTAATTAGAAGCGTGTTATGTTGATTTATGTCGGTTATCTTACACGAATAAATTTCACTGAACATTTACGCTTCACATTTTGTGTTTGTTCAATTACAGAATTTATTTTTTATTACAAAATTCATATTATTAAATTATAGAAATCTCGAGATAAGAAATCGCAATTTTCTCTTAAGTCATGCAGATAAAACAAAAGTTAGTGTCTATTATTTCAAGAAAAGCGTTCAAAATTCGACATAATTTCATAATTTCATCTAGTGAAATATCCATATTGACCGAAAATATTACTCATCAATGAACTTAACTGTTATTCAATTTAATTTATTGATGAACTTTTTGAAAAAAAATCCAATATCACATAAAAGTTTATTCTTGAATTTACAAAATGCATGTCTATTGTTATTTTTACCCGACTGCCAAGAAGGGTTATGTGTTTCATGCGTATCTAGATATGTCGATTTCTTTATACCCTCGAAACATCCCAACGGCTGGATGGATTTTAATAAATGAGGCCTCTATCGATTCGTCTTAACCGTCCGATGGTTATAGGCTAGGTTTTGTTTTTATAAATTCAAAATGGCGGCATAGACGAAAAAATTACGTACCCGATTGAGTGGCATATCACTGGATAGGTCCTTCAAAATGAAGACGATGTTTCATTGACTATTTTACAGTCAGAAGCTCCGTTTAAATATTACACAACCTGGGAGTTGTGTAGGTAGAATCTCTAACTTTTCTGCAACTCTAACCTTCATAGACATCTATAGACCTCATCAAAACAGCGTTTATAGGTAGGAACTAACAATTAATCACACCTTAATAGTCATCAATACAAGTAAATAAAAAAAATAGGTAAATAATATAAAAAAAAGTTTCACATTGATGAGAAATAATTAATTAGTTAGCTTTTTATGCAGACGGATTTTTTAATTTTTTTTAATTTAATTTTTACTTGTTTAATGGTCATCTCCACAAACTTTTTTACTTTAATGAAAGATGTATTGGTCAAAACTATTTCCTTTAAATTATCACACTTATTTAACTTTTATTTTCAGATTGGTGAAGGTTTTTTTTTTATAATATTTTAATTAGTTATCAGTAAATTCTAATATATGTCCATTGAAAATATATTCTTTCACAATTTACATGTATTAAAAATATTAAGAATAAAAATCCTTTTCAGGGTCAAATGTCTGCAGCTTAAGTGGAATTTTCTATAATATTTTATTCCTGATAACTTAAATGAATCGTGAAATTGACTGAGATACGATAATAAAAAAGTTTTTGTCGTATTATAAAATCCTAATGATCTGAAATAAAGATTACTTTGTTTCATTCCTTCCTTTAAGGATTTTATAACTTTCTTTCATTGTCAGTAAAATACGTATTATTGAAATTGGCTTAAATGTTTCTTATCTGTTCCAAATGGGTAGAAATTTAGGAGCTAAAGTTTATTGTCTATAAAGTTTTTAAAATAGAAAAAAATCGAAACTAAAAATTAAATTTGATAAAAAATCGACGGTAGCTTTTTAAAAAAGAATTATGGATGTGATAACATATAATGAGAGATAAATAGATTATAACTGCTCAAAGATTTTTTATAAAAATTCATTCGGTTTATTAATCACATTCAAGGAAAGTCTATTATTAATATGCATCTGATACAGATGTAGGCAACTTTCAAGAGTCTATCTCCGTGTATGTCAATTTGGCTAATTTCATCAGTAATTTTTATATTAAAGTAACACTTTTCTTTACAAAATTAATTTGATGAATTTACAGAAACCTCGAGATAAAAGGTTGCAAGTCGTGCAAAAAAAAAAAAAAAAAAAAATGTTAGTGTCAATAATTTGAATAAAAGAATTCAAATTTCGACATAATTTTATAATTTCATCTAATTAGATAACCCATTTTGACCGAAAATATTACCCATCAATGAATAAATTTATTATTCAATTCAATTCATTGATAAGCTATTTGAAAAAAAAAAAAAAAAAAACAAGTTGGAAATTGCATGTCAAACGTGGCAAATGATGTACGCTCTTACTATAATCAGTTTTAGCAATATTTTTTGCACCGCATATTGTACTGAATGTATATTTTAGTACACTTCATCTGTGCATATCAATTTCATTCTGTTCGAAAGGCTGCAACATCATTAAAATGCATTTGCAATATTTTTTTTTTTCCATTGGCCATAATGTAACGGAAAACTTTTGACTGTCCCTGTCATTAAACTATACATCCGATTTTCATAAAATTTGAAATGACTAGACAAAATTCTGCAACAATTATATATTTAAAATTTCAAACCATTCGGTTCGATAGTTTTTGCTCTGTTATATGCGGACAGACGGACAGACGGACGGGCTCAACGACGACTATAGGAGCTAACGTATTTATATAATTACGAACGCACCTAAAAAGCATCCAATATCACTTTAAAAGTTCATTCTTGAATTTACAAACTGCAGTCTAGTCTTTTTCAAAATATTAATGTTACTCTCTAGTATAAATATTACTATATTTTGCTATCAGTCCATTGACATGGTGGTATAATAAAGTAAGTTTCTTGGAGCATGGTAAATCACCAGAGTGTCATCGTGAACAGTCAAGTGGAACAAGCTTTGAAGTATATCGCTGCCATAACACAGGATTCTAAATCCCGAAGAACTAACATTAGAAGATTTTTCAACATTTTAATACTACAAATAAAAGTAATAAATATCTTAATTATAAAACTATGTTCATAACAATTTTGATATTTTTATTGCTATTATTACCACTATTATCAATGCTAATTTTTATACTATTATTACTGTACTTATAATTTGTATTGCGCATTATTTCTACAATAGAAGCAAATTTTTTCTATCGTAATTTCACTTCAAAATGATTTCACATTCTTCATGAAATTCTGTATCCAGGGATATTTTTCTTCCAAAACAGCGAAATTCCCTTGGCACAACACTATTTGTTTTAATTATCGTTTCCTTCGAATTCATTAATCCAAGACTTTTATAAGGATTTTAAATGTATAAACACATAGTAATCTTTCAAAAGCCCAGTCATTAATAAACTTAATGCTTGTTTTCAGTATAAAAAGACGTAGTAAGAAAGTCTAGTTTATAAGCAAAACATAAATTTATCAGTATTTTAGACAGTGAACTATAACTTTATTCTTAATACTTTAACATGTGTCCATTTGTTTTTGTCTTAAATTTCTGTTTCAGACTGCATTTGTTATTTAATATAAAACAAAGATATTTATGAGTAAAAAATAGTGAAATTTTAAATTTCTCGTTAAAGGTTTCTTTATGAAGCTAAATGTTATTTTTTCTTTTGTAATTTCGCCGTAGAAAGCATGTGCGAATTCATTCAGTTGAAACTTGTTATTTTAATGCATTTTCTGTAAGGAAGGAGTTGAGTTTCATTTACTTTTTGAATGATGAATTGAGTTAGAATTTAGCAGATTCGTTTTATAAATTTTGAATTTGAGCGCGAAATTAATTCGTTTATCAGAAAATAAATTTGAGTTCGAATTAGTTTCGTTTTTATTATTTTTTTTCTTTTGCGTGTGTGTGTGAGTCAGAGTTGGGCAGTATCGAAAATACATGTATTTGAAATACATTTTCAAAATACATTTGTAATTTGTATTTCGTATTTTAAAGCTTCAAAGAAAATGTATTTTGGTAATGTATTTTGGAAAGCTAATTCAAAGTATTTTGTATTTTCAAAATACTTAAAATACATTCCTCAGGATTTCAAGCTGCCGTGTCTAAACCACAGATCCTAGATTTGTAACCGAGATAAATAATTTTCGAATTCGTTTCTGGAAGTTTATATGCAATTGTTTAACATTTGATACGATGTCCGATAAGCATATTAATGAATCGGATGTTTACTTCTGCAGAAGCATTTTTGCTGAGTAGTCGCAAGTATATTTTTTATATTTAATAACATTCAATGAGAATTACAAAAACTTGTTGCGTGAAAATCGTTGTATGTAGAGGCAGGTGCTGCCTATTTAAAATACATTAGAAGCGTAATGCTGTTAATTAGTTCAAAGGCTCATGGAAATAACTGCTATATCTCGACTTTAATATTATTTTCCCTAGTTTCTTAGTTATTCATTCAATCGAGGTTCTAATACGATTTACCACACCTTTGATACTCATTTAATTGGGGTTGAACTTTAATATAAAAGTAGTTTAATTTATTCCTAAAGTATGCAAATGTTCATTAACTGTATTTACATTGAGTATATTAGATATAGATGTTTAAATGCGGACTTGGTTTTATTATAGTTAACCTAGCCCTGGCTTACAGAACCTACTGCGTGATATACAAAGCATACATAAAAATCATTTTTAATTAAAATTCTAATACATTTTTTAACGTTTAACTTTTTTTTTCACTAACAACACAAAAAAGCAATTTTATATGAAATATATAAATTATGCATTTAAACAAAGTTTTGATATTTATTAAAAGCGATACTGTTACATCAGCTACATGCCAAGGATTAACAGCCAAAAAAATCGTCAGAGAATTCGCTAATTATAGCAGCTTTTTTTATTCTACTTATTTCAGTGTTATGAGTTTATTTATTTATTTATTTTTGATGAACTTTTAGTATCATTATCGAATATTAGTCAAGGACAAATAATGAACTAATTTATATCACTTTAAGTGCATACAGGTAAATCTTCCGCAATCGGGATGCACACGATATAGAATTTTTTTTAAATCATACTTGAATTAAACAACAACAAAAACATAACAAATCCGTAAATTAAGGTAGTTTTCAAACAAATTGCATTTGGAAGTACATTTTTTCTCTATTCAACGATGTAAAACTTCAAATCGTGCGATGATTGGACGTTAATAGTTTTGCTAAAAAGAGAAATTTATTATTCAGATCGTTGCCATCTTCAATATGACATTACTCATAGCGTTACTAATGGGCATGTTTTCGTTTTATGATACAGACCAGCGATCTCACTCAGATTAAAGATGCTCAATATACTGCACAGTGTATAGAACATAAGTGGAAATATTTTTTTTTATTGAAAATATATATATTTTTAATTTAGTATATTTTCGCAGATTTCCAACCAACTACACCAAAAAAGCATTTTTGAAACTTTCTTATTAGCCACGTCGCAGCAGCTAATCGCGAAAGGATTTTATCATTTATAGCAAAATTTGTTATTTTGATTATTTCAGCATTTAAACGCGTATTTCAATTACATGTCTGTTAAATTCGTGTTTTATTTATGTATATGTGAGATTTTAATTTTGTTTGGCAATTTAGCTATGGAATATTACACATAAACAAACAAATGCTGAGTTGCATCATTATTTGTGCAAGGATTAATCTTCCGTATGGGTCGCACGAATATTTCCGAGATGGGTTTAAAAAAATACATGCATGAAAATTCATTACTTTAAAACTCCGTAAAAGCTGGGTAAATTGAGATACAGTTTTTAAGGAAATTCTTTTTGAAAGTACTTTTTTTCTACTCCACTGTGTAAAAATTGCATATACACTATGGCCAAAGGTGACCGGCAACTTGCGATTTTTGACGTTTTCTTAAATATCTAGAAAAATACATGAGGAATTATCCTGAAAATCCAAGTGTGTAAACAGAATAGTACAGGTCATATTTCGTGAAGATTTTTTCCCGAAAACACATAGTGGACCGTCAACAAATTGAAAAAGAACGAATATCTTTTGGACAACCCTGTAAAAACTAATGTAGCAAAAGCGTTCAAACTGCAGATTATGATTAAGTGCCTTATTGTAATAAATTGTGTTCATTTTTATGAGAATAGCATGTATATTCGTAGAGAAATTAAAGTTTTTATAAAAAGAGTCCCAAATTTTTTTCTTGTAATTTGTAGAGCTCTTAATATAACAAAAGGTTCTTTTCAGAAAATATGACAAAGAATATTGTACACAATACCCTGCAATCAGAATGAAAAAATAATAAAAATTGTATGAAAAACGAGCAATTTTACTAAATAAAGATTCACTGCGCATGCCCGAATGTAAAAAAAATATAATTTGCATAATGTGTTGGCTAAATGTATAGAGCAACTTTTGTGAAAATCTCAAAAATATAGTTTGAAAAGTCTGAAAATTATCGTTTATAGAATAAGCTCAAAATCCGTTATTCCAAAAAGGAAGCAAAAAGATGAGGGGCTGTATCAAAATACAGTAGTACGTGAATATTTTGTATGCTATACTGGCACTAATCAATGGATATATGGATACAACCCCTCATCTTTTTGCTTCATTTTGGAAACAACGGATTTTGAGCTTATTCTATCAACGATAATTTTCAGAATTTTCTAGCTATGTTTTTGAGATTTTTACAAAAGTTGCTCTATACATGTAGCTAACACATTATGCAAATTATATTTTGTTTAGATTCGAGCATGTGCAGTGAATCATTATTTAGTAAAACTGCTTATTTTTCATACAATTTTTATTATTTTTTCATTCTGATTATAGGGTATGGTGTACAATGTTATTTTTCATATTTTCCGAAAATAACTTTTTTTATATTAAGAACTCTACAAATTATAAGCAAAAAAACATGGCAAAATTTGGGACTATTTTTATGAAAACTTTAATTTCTCTACGAATATACATACTATTCTCATAAAAAGGAACACAATTTATTACAATAAGGCACTTAATCATAGTCTGCAGTTTGATCGCTTTTGCTACATTAATTTTTACAGGGTTGTCCAAAAGATTTTCGTTCTTTTTCAATTTGTTGACGGTCCCCTATGTGGTTTCGGGAAAAAATCTTCACGGAAATATATGACCTATACCAGGGTTGGCTAACCTTTTTATACTCGCGTGCCAATTGTTTTTCAAAAAATAATTTACTTGACCTTGACTAGCCAAATAAAAAACTAATTTAGTGTATTGAAATATAATGAATCAAAATTACTTGAAAATTACTTATTAGGATATTTTCTAAAATGTGTAACATACATGTAAGTATTACACTGCAATAATTATAGAAACAATTATATTTTAGAAATTAATTAAAAACATAATTGTTGTATCTTGAATGAAAAATAATTAATATCATGTTCATGTTCAGCTAATTTCAACAGAATGCAAACTAAATGAATTTATATGGCAACCACTTTCTGTTTGATTTTTTATATTCTAAATTTGAGAAAAATGACAGATATAAATAGTAGAAAAAGTTATTAAAATAAAAAAAAGGCAGTTTATTTAAATAACTCTGAAATTAATTTCCAAGTTGCCATAATTTACCATCGGTAATAATCTTTCTTTTTTGATAGTTTTCAAACATATCCTGTGTTTGATAAATTTTCGAAACCATATTGAATAAGATTAAAATTCTTCAATTTGCAATCGAATTTAGAATCTAATCAGATCATCTAAGTTCGTGTATTTTGTGTAAAATCGCTGTATCCTCATTTAGAAGACAAAATCAACGCCGCGCCGTGCCAAAATTATTCTTTGGCGTGCCGAAAGTGGCACGCGTGCCATAGGTTCGCCGACCCTGACCTATACTATATTGCTTCCACACCTGGAGTTTCAGGTTAATTCCTTATGTATTTTTCTAGATATTTAACAAAACGTCTAAAATCGCAAGTGGCCGGTCACCTTTGGCCATATAGTGTATGCGATATTTAGAATTTACAAAATTTCAAAAGAAAAAGAGAAAGAAAAAGGAAAAAAAAATGTTTATTTAGATCGTTTTCAATATTGATCTGACATTAGAGTTATTCACGGACATCTTTTTTGCTTTATAATATAGATTGTTTGTGAAATAATTAATACAGTGGAGATATAAATTAGCTGAGCAAGTTTTTCAGTTCAAAACCGTATTTAGATTCTTTTTTAGAGTTTCAATAGAAAACGAAAATGGAAAATTTAACCAATTAATATAGTATCCATATATACAAATGTCTTATTAATTTAATTAATCACAAGCACATGCATCTTACAAATGCACATCTTTATGTATATGTAGGTATGTGCTGCGCATGCTTTTGTTCAAAATAAAATCGAAAATATTATTAAAACATTATATTGTATTATTTTATAAATAATAATCAAAGACTTTTATTCATAATTAACTGATGTTGTTATTTACGTATTAAAAGTTCGTAAACCGAGATTGATATTCATTGTAGAGAGTTTCAAATTGTTTAATATTTGGCTTTTAAATTAATTGAAAAAATATTACGAAATTTTTTTTTACGATAATAATGTAATAGAGTGCATATAATATAAATGATGGAGATATTCAATATGTTATGAATGTTCAAGTAATTTTAATTCAGTGACTTTTCACAACCAGTGGTGTAGCCCGCTGGGACACCCTCTTATAGGATCATCATAATGCCCCCCCCCCTCTCCCCGTGTCTCTTTTAAAGTGCAAAATTACGTCCCCTAAAACACTTTGCATCAATAAATTTTTGAAATATTGAAATGTATTTTGTATTTTAAATGTATTTTGAAAATACATGTATTTTGTATTTGAAATTTTTTAATTTTGAAAAGTATTTTGTAATTTGTATTTTAGGTTCTAAAACCAATGTATTTTGTATTTTGTATCGAAAATGATTTCTCGATGTATTTTGCCCAACTCTGGTGTGAGTTTGAGAATTTGTCCAACACTGCTTATCACCCTTTGTTTTAAGAATCAATAAAAAATCAAGGAAAGACACCTAGTAATGCCTAATAATCCAGGCAATAGGGGATTTTACCTGGCAAAATTAATGGTAGTTCTGGAAATCGGTTTACTTTATGTTTTTTGGGTCGCTAAATCCGAATTTGTATCTTCCCACCAAAATTTCTCCCGGCAACCCCCCCCCCCCAAAATTTTGTTGAAATGCCCCCCAAAAAAGGTTTTTATTGAAAAAAAAAATCAATTTTTTTATTGTTTTAGGGGAAAAGTATCTAGAAATTCAGAAAGTACACAAAATTTGCAACAAATAAGATACATGACATTATGACGGGGGATGAATGGGGAGGGGAGGATCTGCCTCGGAACATGCACCGCGGTGCTGCGTGGACTAATTTGCGCAATTCTACTTAACTACTCGCATCGTTTACATTCGCCCTCCCGTCTCCCCTCCGAACTTTCCCTATAAGGTTTAATTTAAGTTTTTTGGGTGGCTGAATCCAAATTTTTAATTTCCCCCCAAGAAAATAGATGCTTAACTTTTGTAAAACTTTATATTTTTCGTTGGAATTTCTTTTAAAAATATACTTATTTTTATATAACGTGTCCAAAAAAATATTTTTTTAAAGCTCTTAATTTATTTTTATTTCATTATTTGTAATTGCTCAATTATTCGCTATATGTTTCTTCATAAAATATCTTCCTTTGGAAAAAATGTTACATTGAAAAAATTCGTAAACGAAAATAGAATATAAGTAAAACTATTGTAACATATTATATTTTTCCCTAAGAATTAAAAAATTGTTATTTATGCAGGACGTTTGAAATATCTTTTTTTATATTACTCAATATTTTAATTTTACTTAAAAGAAGGTTTTATTTCAATATTTCGAATTTCTCAATATTTCGCTGTATATATTTTTTATATATGTTTCTTTGAAAACGATTTTATATTTTACAAGTTTGTGGAACGTAATTAGACTATCAGTAAAACTTTTGTAAAATTATACATTTTTTCTTAAGAATGTCTTTATATTTTTTTTTATTGTAATATTTACAGAGGATGTCTAAAAAATATAGATACAAACTTTGAAGGGGGGTAGATTATATTACAAGAATCAATCTTTTTGAAGGAAACTGAGTTTGCAACCCATTTATTTAAATCAAAAACAGAAGGCGTTTCCTCCAAACCCGGCTAATTGTTCATAGCTTCAACAATAATAAAGGTATTTTAAGAAAATTTTCAACATACTTATATCACTTTATGTGAATCACAATCATGTTACGAAAAGGGCTGAAATAACTAAGTCATTTTGTTACTTTGTATAATGTGATATGAACAACATTATGAATAATGAATTTATCTTAGTATTGTTTGGAAGTGATTAGTGATCATTTCATACATTTCATGTGCAATCGCCAAATTTTACACAAAAGGAACCAACCAAGTCTGTGGCAAATTTCATTAAAATATCTTCACAGTTTATTTTTAAAGTCATGAACAAAAAGCATAATAGTAGTAATAATACTAAAATAATCACTTGATAATCAGTAGCAGTTTTATGAGGATTTGCCGTGGACCTATCTTACAAAACTTTAACTAGCAGCGATGATTTTTTTAATAATTCCGCAGACAAGCCATCAAGTTTTAATGGATACAAAATAATAAACTTTATAATATACTTATAACTACTTAAAAAGTGACAAAAACATATAAAAATATTATTTAATGCAACCCGAGATCTTTTGAACACACACGCCACGCGTTCATTTTCAAAGGGAAAAAGGTGATTGACTGAATAGAAATACATTTTAAAAACAAAAACTAAAAAATGTTTAATAACAGACAATAAATAACAAACAATGTTTTTGTTTTTAAAATGAATTTTTTTTATGTATTTCTATTCAGTCAATCACCTTTTTCCCTTTGAAAATGAACGCGTGTGTGTTCGAAAGATCTCCGGTTGCATTAAATAATATTTTTATATGTTTTTGTCACCTTTTAAGTAGTTATAAGTATATTATAAAGTTTATTAATAACAAGGTGAAAATTTTCTTCTCGACACTAGTGTTTAAAACAGTGTTTTGACTCTATTGGATACAAACTAATTTTGGTAAAGATGTCTCTTCCACCATTTCTGATAATATCCTTACATTAAACACAAAGAAAGGTCTGCGAGTTTCAAATTTGATTAAATATCTTCATTATCATTAAAATTATGAACAACTTTCGATTTCAAATGCAAATGAGACAATCTGTATTTTGACTAACTGTGATCCTAGTTTTCGATACATAAATAATCGATTAAAATTCAACTGCCCATTTTTTTTATTACCGTGTAAGGTAAATGCACCAATAGTGGACTACGTACCAGTTGTGGGTCCCTAGTATTTAAAGTTTAAAAACAAGCCCAAAATGCATTTCTGAAAAACAACTGAAAGAAATCTGATTAACTAACATCCTTAGTTGTTAACTTTCCATAAACTGTTTGGAATAAATGTTTTCTTTTTTCTGCTGGTACATCCTTTTTACTTTCTAGAGTGTCTTCAAACATAGACTTTTTAGCAAACTCTTAGAGATTCCATTAAGAGATAAGTTTTTATTTAAAACATTGTTTCTTTAATATCATGTTTTATTTTAAATTAAACTGCTGTCAATATACTTGATTACATTGTAAATAATTTATTGGATAAGCCGAAAACTTAAAGATTTATGCATCAAATTTCCATTTTTTTCCGAAAAATATATTTTAAAACATTGAATGTTTATTGTGACACATTAAGGTGCTAAGCTAATATATATATATATATATATATATATATATATAACCATTAAATAAAGATTACCATTATATAACCAATAACAAAAACTGTGAAATTATGAATAAAATTACATTAACAAATACAGTTCCCCCCAACACACTTAGCATAGATTCCAAAAACATAGTAAAAAATAGCAGAAATTGAATAACATAAATGGCATGATGGAAATTTGTAGAACTTAGACAGAATCATCGGGTCCCAAATGCCTTAAGTTTCACAAATAAAATGTGTGGTTTCATCTTCATATTAGCCATAAATTAGCTAAAAAATATGAATTTGGGACTAACACACACAGAAAACTGAGAAATAAACCATTGAACACCATTTAAGTTCAAAATGAAACAAGCATATATATATATATATATATATATAACTCTTGGAATCCACTAACACATTTAAATATAATTAGGTAAATGAGGACTAAGAATGGAAAATGCTAAACGTCCAAAAGAGGAATTTTTTCAAGAGAACGATAAAAAGATAAAGCCCTACTTCTGGTACTTACAGCTTTTTCCATTTCAATCCTTTTGGGCTCCTGGTACTTACCGCGTTTTGCACTTCACCCCATTGAGGCTCTTAGTTCTACACTTTAAAATGTAGGTACCTAGCTTCTATTCATTTGGTGCTTAAGTACCTAATATTATCATTTGTACGCTGAGAAAAATAACACTTTCAAATCTGAGCAAATCAATGTTTTCATTTTGTTATGAAACATTTTGTTTCAAATGTGACGACCCAATGCTTTCAATTCTGAAATACCGGAAATACTCAGTTTCAAATAAAATTATATTTTATTCGTTAAATGTAGTAAACCTCACCAGGTAGTTGCATTTATTCATATTATTTCATATGTTATGATTTGGAACGAAACGCTTCTTACAATAATATTTTATTCCATGAAATGTGGCGAACTGCATTTTTATCGTAATCGCGGAAGAACACTTAAAAACCTTCTTAATGTGATCACAGAAACGTAGAGTTTGCTTTTTAGCCTTCGAAACCGAAGAATGTATGAACTGGTAAATGAAAAACTTCACAGGTGGAATTTGCAAGATGTCATTGAAAACTTTGAAGGTAATTTCATTAATTTTGTTGTTTCGAAATATTTACCCCTATTCTTATTGTACGCACACGTAATTTCTATAAGTTATCTTAAAATTAGTGTTAGCTATGTACCATGTTGCATATACTCTAAAAACGACATTTTCAAAACTGAGCAAAAAATACTCAAATGTCGCATAGCCAAAATGGCTTCGAATCAAAATTACTCAAGTTTGAAACATGCATATTACTCATTTCTGAAAACATGCACACACTCAAAAATAAAACATCATGTGTTCATATTTGAGTAAGTCCGTGTTTTTAGAAATGAGTATATATGATTTTCAAACTTGAGTAATTTTGTTTCGGAGCCATTTTGACTATGCGACATACTCAGATTTGAGTATTTTTTGCTCAGTTTTGAAAATGTCGTTTTTAGAGTGTAAGCACTTCTTTCATTTATTCATTTAATATTTTTCGACTTGCTTACAAATATCCCATTGATTTTTAACAATAACAGCATAATCAAGTTGTGCAATGGCCACCAGTCACCGAGCGTCTTATGACTGGCACTTTCAGCGTCGTGGCACATTCAGCGTTTTCCACTTTACTTCGTGTTGCTCTTTCAACTAGTGACATTTTCTACTCTTTTTTGAATTATTTATACTAGGGTTGGCACTTTAAGGGTTCTCGTGTTTGTTAAGCTTGACATTTAAGACATTTTTTCGTAAAATTAAAAGATTTTCGATTTTTTGGTAATTTTAGTGTTTTCCAATCTTAGTCCTCAAATGTCCTTAAGTGATCCACTACTGGTGCGTTTACCTTAATATGTTATAGCTATTTTTCTGGTATACTGAAATACACGCTCAAACAAATTGTTAAGAAACGTAAAAATTACAGGTAGCAAGTTGCCGGAACACCCATGCGATTTGTAGAGATTATTTCTGTTATTTTAAGAATTTTTCGCCTTTTGACTATGAAAAAAGTTTAGATTTTCTTATATTTTGTTTGTTAAATGGAAAGGACATACGTAGAAATTTCCTTTCTTATATAACTAAGTACAAAGCAGCGCAGTTGCCGGAACACCCCTGTGATTTGACAAAAATGCACCTTTAGATGGGATGATTTCATGTAATTTTTTCGTTAGTGAGGGGAATTTTCTGTATTTGGTGGAAATAGGCAGAACAAAGCGGGCATTTTCGTATTTTAATGAAAGATAAGCAGCGGAAAAATTCATTCAAATCACGAATTTTTTTAGAGTGTGTTTTCATGACATATAAATCAACTGTGTTGGAATCTGTTTTGTTGATATAAAAGATTCTATGTAAAGGATTGAAATACTCTTCAGCGGGAAAGAAAAGTTGTGTAATTTGATTCCATTTTTCTACTTTTAAGTTCAAGCAAGTTAAGTTAAGTTAAAGTTAAGTTAAAGCAAAAAATGTTCTTCCGTATTGTTTTTCTCTCTATCTGTTTGAGAGTCAGAGCTTTGAAAGTTAGAGAAGGTCTAGGATGGAAGTCATCCGCTGTTAATAAAATGTTTTAGTTTTGAGAAATATATTATTTGATATTGCGTCTGATTCAGTTGGTCCGTAATGACGGAGATAAAAGTTAAAGACCAGTGGCTGTGGATTAATTGAGTTCTGTGATAATGGTGAGTACGCTTTCGGTTAATTAAATGAAGTTGTTATAATTTGTTGAGCTTGGTAATATAACTTGTCATGTTTTCTTTCGATTTAAAATTTAACTCTGTGAGTTAATTCCGATTCTAAGTTTTATAACTTTGTTGAGATTAGTTTCGATTTTTTATTTAACTGTGTTGAGTTTGATTTCGATGTATTCTAATATATATATATGTTTTGTTTATTATTTTAATGTATATATTTTATAGATACATCGAGAACTTTTCAAAAATTTCTAATTAAATTTAAAACTCTCAGAACTTATAACTTATCACGTGAGTTTTACAATAAATAGGCTTCCCTACAGAAAACATTTCAGGATGAGTGACTTTAAGAAAATAGTTTCTAAGTGAAGACGTAAATGTAAGGCGGAAGAAAATTATTTCACCTCATTAGTTCAGGATTCAAGAAATTAACTGGAAAGCTAAAGAGGACAATTATGTAACAAGAATGTTTTAAGTTGTTTGTAGAATACAGTCGTAGAACAAACTATTTTAAGTTTGATGCTTATACTTCCAATGAAAATAAGATATGAACTTTATTACAAATTGCTTTAAGCTAAGAAAACTCGCATGTTATGCCAGAAAACTTATGAAATCTCGTATATGATAGAAATACAGACATACAGTAAAACTTTTGATATTGTTATTTCATATCTGAGACGCACATTTTTTGTTTGACTTCATATATTTTCCACCACTATTTAATAAATCTATTAAATAACTAAACAACATAAAACTTAGTAAATAGAACCAGTTATTAAAAATTTAAGGTTCTTTGCTTTATAACACCATATTATTGAATAAATAAAATTAAATAAAATAGTTTATACTCCTTGATGTACTGCCAGTTGTGTTAGAAAATATCAATACATTTTTTAAATCAAATTCAGAAAAAAAAATTATTTTTGAATTAATTACTTAATTCTGTTTTTATTTTTATTTTTTATTTATTTATTTATTTATTTATTTATTTTATTTTTATTTTTTTACTCTTTTTTGGGGTTGGAGGTAACAATTTTAAAATGATACCAAATTTCTGCATTCTAAATTTATTTATTGTTTCATCTCTTTTAAATGCTGAAAATTAAAATAATATTTCATAAACCGATAAACTAACCTTATACGTAAAGATATATAAAAAAAATAAAATGACGTTTTTTGTCTGTATTTGGAATCTCATTTTTATTGGAAATATATTTTGACCGATTTTCTGTATTACACGGAATAACACAGAATAGAACGCAGCATATTCCGTCTTTTTTCTTTCGATATAAGCTTTAATACACTGTATGGTCAAACAAATACGGATACCATTAATATTTTATAGAAAATGTGTTAATATTATGATACACGTTTGAATCTGAAGCATGAAATAATGTATATGAAACTCTACATCGAAATGAAATTATTACATACATATCTACAGATGTGCTATAATGAAATAATGGTTTTTAAAATGAAACAGCAAGCAAACGGTGGCAGTTATTCTTGCATGGATATTCATGTGTGGTGGGGAATTTCTTTAGTATTCACCTCCTTTTAATACCTAATATAATCGAGTGATAGCCTTGCACTACTTCAAAATGTTATGGTGATCAAAATTATATTACATTTTCAAGGCGTAACAATCTTTTTTAGATGCGTTCGTAATTAAATAAATACTTAGCACCTATAGTCTTCATCTGTTCCGTCCGTCTGTCTGTCTGTATTTCCGCATATAACACACAAAAACTACCCAACAGAATGGTTTGAAATTTAATATATATAATAATTGCAGAATTTTGTCGAGTCATTTCAAATTTTGTGAAAATCGAATCAAAACTTAAAAAGATATAAACAAAAGTTTTCTTCATTCTATTAAATCCTATCATATTTATTAATTCAATGATATCCCATGATAGGTAATGGTTCCAGGTTACCATGTTTATTACGTCCTATTTAAGATGGAGTCATATTATTTCCGTATTAATTTAAAATATATAATCGTAATAAATTTTGTATTCATGCATTTTTGCATAACCGTGCAAAAGTTATTGCACCAAGATCTAAATATTTATAAAACTTGTTATAGTACGAACGCTTGAAATATAATTTCCGGCTTTTTTTCTTTTTGCTTTGCAATAACTGAAGATAATGAAAGGTAAATCTGAATGAATTTTGATCCCTTTTTATATGTCAGTTTAGGCATTCTTACAGTTTGATACAGGACGGCGCTATACCCAATAGCAATTGTTGAACCTTCATTGGTAGTTTGCGGAAAGCATTGGGAAATGCTTGGGAAAAGGTAGGTACGTAGTCCCCTCTAATTTGAAGCGTATCTAAGTAGGACTCTGAGCAGCTAATGTTGGACCACTGCCTAGTGGGCTTTTGTTAACAACTAGATCGTTAGTCAATAGCATGGCAAAATAGGCATTTCGTGCTATGGGATAGAGTGAGATAACAATTAGACAACAATTAGCCGACGTTGGCCGAACCCTTTTGTGCTACTTGCGTACGTTGGTGAAATTTGATATTAAAAGAAGAAAGCATACTTACAAAATTCCCAACTTCATACATTAACCTTTTGCAAGAATAAATAGTTGTCTCTATTTTCTTGTTATTCCGTTTTAAAATCATCAGTCCATCTTAAAAATCACCCCGTAGAGATACACAGCAGACTGATTTATGTTTCATTTTGGCCATATTCTGGTCTGTTTTGAAAATGCTACAATTTATTTATGATTCCAGTGAAAGCTTACTGTAATAATGTCTATTTCTGAACTTATATTGCAAATTGACAACTGATAAAGCCAAGTTCACTGGTTAGCCTCATCCACCATGTTGTCTTAAAATGGCAGGCACTTTAGGAAATCGCCGTATTTGGCAGCCAAATATAAGTTACTTTAAATGAAAGCAGCTTGGATAAAGATGACTAATTTCGCGAAATTCTCATGCATAATGATTTAGTATTGATAAAAATTAGTATTGAATCTCCTATATTCGGTTTCCACTAAATTGAGCTTTGTGTGTTTGAATAATATAAGTTGGCTTTTTTAAAATAAGGAATTTGAAAGCTACCTCTTCCTCCCGGCACTGGCCGGAAGGACTTTTTTCAAAAAGCCTAATGTTATGGTTTCAAAGTTTATTAAAATATTTCATCATGCTTACTAACGCTAATGAAATAAATTTGCATTGATAAGAACTTTGATAATTTGTACGAACAGTTAAATATCGATACAGTGTTCAATTTATGTAACATCAGCGATTACGGATAATGTATTGAAGTTTAACAATCAATTCAATTTAAAAAAATTTTATATATAACTGAAATACTCCGAGAGTAAAATCAAAACGAATAAATTAAAATTGAATATTTCAGTAAAAGTGAAACCATTCCGTAAAAACATATTTCTTCCTTCCATAAAGAAATAAAAGCGATCGCTAACAGTAACAAGTTTTAGGCAGCTATCCAATCGCCCCCTCTCTTCTTGCTTTTCTAGAAACAAAAAGTTTCCACATGTTCTTTAGTCACATATTTAAAAAAATTATGAATCATTAAATTTTCTTAAAACCTCATTACTTTTTTAAAAAATCGTAAAATGCAATGTAGTTAATATGTATTTTCTTAAGTCGGTCAATTCTTCTCTGTTTAAAGACGTATAAAATGAAGTCTGTATGACAATTATTTGATATATAATTTTAATTAATTTTTCAATTAATTATCAGTAGTGAAATTACGCTTGAAATTATTGAATATTTAATACGTGATTTATCACATTGCTAACTAAGCGTAGAACCAACATAGTGAAAAATGTCCAAGCCGAGAATCGAACACGGAACCCTTGTTATAGCGCTCCAAGTGCTCTACCATTTAAGCTACGAGGAAGATACCCAGCTTAGCATCTCTCACTTATATATGTCGGTAAGGCTGCAACTGCAGCACAAGATGAGTGAGAGATGCTAAGCTGGGTATCGTCCACGTAGCTTAAATATAGAGCACTTGGAGCGCTATTCCTAGAGTTCCGGGTTCGATTCCCAGCTTGGACATTTCTCACTATGTTGATTCTACGCTTAGTTAGCAATGTGATAAATCACGTATGAAATATTCAATAATTTCAAGCGTAATTTCACTGCTGATAATTAATGGAAAAATTAATTAAAATTATATATGTATTCACCAATGCTGGGTTTATTTGTGTCTCATGTTACGCCGCAGGATTGTGTGCTAATGAAGACTGTTCCAACTTGTGCTGCAGTTGCAGCCTTACCAACATATCCCGTAAGGCATGGTGACGTCACGGCGACGTCGTTGTGAAGTCACACTGTAATTTTGTGACCGTCGATGTGACGTCACAGTGACTAGAATGCGAGGTCGTTATGGCCGTTTTAGAGGTCGTTTGTGACGTCACATTGTGACCACTCTGTGAAGTCACGGTGTGACTAATTTGTGAAAAGTGTGTCATTTGTGACTATTTTGGCATTAACTTTGTGATGAACCTGTGACGAAAGTGACAATGTTTTGAAGTCACACTGTGACCAGTTTGTGAAATATGTGTCATTTGTGACGAACTTGTCATAAACTCTGTGATGATTTCAAATGAAAATCAAATTTCAAATTAATTGCATAAAAGGCGCAAAGGCGAACTAGTGAAAAAGATTCCATGCTGGAACTCGAACCCGGGTCATCAGTATAGCGCACTTACGTTCTACCGACTAAACCACATGGAACGATACCCATCCTGGAAAATTTCTCGCTATTACATGTTGGCAAGGCCACAAACGCAGCACAAGATGCAATATTTATCGTCAGCCACCGACATGGCGCAAACACGAAACTTAATTAAATCCAGCATCGATTGAAACTATATTAATACTTGGAAATTTTTTCAGAGAGAACCATTCGCCTTGCATACAATATTTCAAATGAAAATCAAATTTCAAATAAATAGCTTAAAAGGCAATTTTAATTTGAAATTTTATTTTCATTTGAAATACTGTATGCAAGGCGAATGTTTCTCTCTGGAAAAATTTCCAAGTATTAATATAGTTTCAATCGATGCTGGATTTAATTAAGTTTCGTGTTTGCCCCATGACGGTGGCTCACGATAAATATTCCATCTTGTGCTGCGTTTGTAGCCTTGCCAACATGTAATAGGGAGAAAACTTCCAGGCTGGGTATCGTTCCATGTGGTTTTGTCGGTAGAATGTCAGTGCGCTATACTGATGACCCGGGATCGAGTCCCGGCGTGGATATTTTTCACTATGTTGGCCTTTGCGCCTTTTAAGCAATTTATTTGAAATTTGATTTTCATTTGAAATATTGTATGCAAGGCGAATGTTTCTCTCTGGAAAATGTCCAAGTATTAATACTGTGATGATTCTTGTCATAAAAACTACGATAATTTTAAAGTAAAGTTTTGTTTGAAATATAAAATTTTATCTTTTTACCGTACTTTCTAGCAAGATATCGCTATTTTGGAGTCCTATTCTTCTAAAATATTTTTAATTTTCCATTTAAAAAACAATGCTTATTGACTGACATCTTTTTTTATTAAGTTCTAAGCTTGATCTTGAATTCAAGCTTAATATTAAGAATGTGTAAGCTTTTTAATGTGTTATGATTTGTCATTGCTTTATTAAATACGAACATGGAGTCTAACGGACATTAATACAACTGTTACTTATAGAACTACATGATAAGCCCTATTTATATAAAGTTTTTATTCCCGTATATATTGTATTTTGTGAATATGAGCTAATTAGATTTGGTATGTTTTATATGAAAAGACTGATCTGGGAAATAGAAACAACAAGTAAGATATATCATACGTTAGGCATAGATTATAAAACACTTTCCAACTCTTCCTAAATGTTTTAACAAGACATCGGGGGAAAAGACGTAAATAAGATAACTAAGTAAACATGAAAACGCGTAAAACATTTGAAAAACTGATTTACGCAGGTACCATCCACTAAGGTGTAAAAAAATCATAATTAAAAAAAAAAACGGATTTTTTTATTTAAATCAGATTTTTTTGATTTAAATCAGATTTTTATGATTTTTTTCCCAGCGTTCAAATACTGAATAGTTATCATGAGTTTTAGGTTTCCAAAACAATTACACCACTAATTGCTAACATAATCTATGTTTTTACACTTTAATTAATAAAATTATAATAGTTAGTAATTACAGAAATAAAAACTGCAAATTAGTAGTTTCATTAGGTAGTATTATACAATAATGTTATATACATTAATATTGAAATAATTATGTAAAACTTTATAAATACTAGTGATACTTAACATTTATGAAAATTATCGACTGCATTTTATATTAAATAGCTAACATTACTTCAAATTATTTATTAAACAATCAACTCTCTAATTAGGAACATATTATGCATTTTTAAGCCTTAATTATTAAAATGATAATAATTCATTTTAGAAAGAAAAAGGGACAGGATGCTAGTTCAAAAAACGGGCACTATTTCATGAGGAAATATATTAGTAATGTGTTTAGTAATGATGTAAGAAAAAAAAATATTTTTTAGCATTATAAGTAAAGTGTCCTTAATTTTTAATAATTTTATGACTAACAAATTGAAAAATACAATTAAATAACATATTTTAATAATATCCTGTTTTTTCTAAAGAAATAAAGTTCTATATTTTTGCAAGATTTTTTCCACATGAATTTAGAATACTGTTGAATGGGGAAGTTTTTTACAATAAATCTCTGGCTACAACTACAGGTAAATTTCAACTACAGAATTAATAAAAACTGCAAATAAGTAATTTCATTAGTTAGTAGCACAAATAACAAAACTAACAAATATTATTTGCAGCTCATTTTGCATTTGTATTTAGGAAAATTTCTGTAAACCACCAAAATCTATACTTACACACATGTACGTGTATGCTAACCAAAAAAATAAATAAATAAATAAATAAAAAATAAAAAAAATATGAAAATGAGTTAAACCCATTCATATAGAATAAATATAAGTTAGCCACTAATATCTGAAATCCTCAAAATATTTAAGTAACAGCATTATTACCTCTATTAGCTTTCAATGGTTCATTTTTTTAGTATATATGAATTACAAAAAAAAAATAAAAAAAAAAATAATAAACATTTATTCAACCTATACCAAAGAAGCTCTTGCTGTGCTTAGCATTTTTATACCAATTATTTCTTTTTCTCTTATGCATCCATTTACAATTTAGCTGCTGAGCAGATGTCATTCTTTCATTCTTCTTTAACTTGAGATTGCTATTAATTACTATTTATTCTTTTACTTGTAGAAATGTAATTATACTTGCTATGTGTATTTTATATAAAATAATGCATAAATTGATTACCTAAAGGAAATTATGACATTGCAAATTATGTTAGATTTAAATATAATTTTTAAATGAAACTGTTTTAATTTGGATAAAAACTTAAAAACAATGCTTTTTACAAACTCAACTGTTTTTAATTTTTTACAATACTAATGAATTAAGCTTAGAAACAATTATTTAAAGCTCTTTTTTTGTTTATTCATAAGTCAAAATACCTGTATAAACTTTCAAATTATGTTCATGTTAGATTTTAATACTTTTTTTTTTACTTTTAAACATTTAGAAAATTTTTGATTTTAATCAATGATTTTTTTTAAAAAATCGGTTGATTAAAATCATGATTTAATCGCTGATTTAAATCAACCGATTAAAATCGTTGACACCCTACCATCCACAGCCAAATATGTTTCCTAATTCTTTTAAACAGTCCTGTATTTGATCTGTAGATTGATATATATATACTATATAATGGAAAAATTTAGTTTATCAAGGAAACGCATAACAGGTTGAAATTCTCTTTCAGCAATTTATATTAATATATGGAAACATACTTAAATAATTTTGTACAACCCTGTAGTTTACCTAGAACCTTTATTACACGCCACTATTTACTTAAAATTTAATTCAAGCTAAAACACTCTTAAAACTGCTGAAATCACATTTCCAGAAATTATAATTCATAGACGGCAACGTATTCAATTCTTTGCGTGACCCTGTATATCTTTTTATCTATATACTACAAACATTTCTTAGTAAATTAAATACAGTGCAGCGTTAAAAGGCATAACTTATTTAAAAACCACCTTTAAGCAATACCCAGTAACCCTTACGAATACTTTTGTATAGTCCTGTATATGAATTATAGCATATATATATACACCATATACTATGCATAAATGTAGTGAATCATAAAAGTGCATATCATAATTAAAAATGTATTTCCAGCAATCATCGCTAATGAACAGTACTTCGGATACAATATAGTATCTGAAATATTTTGTGTGTCCCTGTAAATGCTGTATACACTTCGTATTATACATGAAATAATTCATAGTGTGTAAACCTCAACGACGTATATCAATTTCATTACATATCAAATAGATTAACATAAATAAATTACGCCGCAAACAATTCCCTCCACTCCTATATCATTATGTATTGGAATTCCTTTTTTAGCCCTGTAAATGAACAATAACTATTCTTTGCATCGCATATTCTATGGAATGCACATTTTAGTGCGCTTCATAAATGCATATCAATTTTATTCTGTTTGAAAGCGTGTAAAGTCATTAAAAATCATTTGAAACGATTTTTTTTTTCCACAGGCCGTAATGTAATGGAATACAATTGACTGTCCCTGTAAAGGAACTAAACATGCTACAAACTTCATTACAAATAGGGGTCTTGCTATGGTAAACGTCAATAACATCCAAAAATTTTAGGTCAATCCGAGTATATTTAGCGCGAGTTAGAGCGCGGACAGACGGCCAGACAAACCGAAGTCATAAGCAGTTTTCAACTTTATCGGGCATGAAAAACACTTTATTTCAATTCTTAAATATTATATTTTATTTTTCAATGCCAATAAAATAAATGTATTGAAAATGTAGAAAATGAGTTTACAATCAAAGAAAATTTAATAACTGATTCTGAATGTCTACAATTAAATGTTTGATTAAAATCACAAACAGTAAAAAAAATGCTTAAATACAATTTAAAAAATAAATATAACAATTTGAAAAACACTAAATAATTAGTATTTATAATTGTACTATTAAACAACAACAAACTATAATAGATGAATTAAATGCATTTAACAATTTCTCAAAAATCTTTCCATCGCCATATTGCTTTTGAAAGGAATACCAGATCAGTCTCATTGCATATAACATACAACTATTTAACTCGTGATAATAATCTATCAAACAGGAACAAAAAATTTAAATTAAATAAGACATACCTTTTAAGTTCCATAAATATTTTAATAATATCCGTATTTTATCCTAAATTGTCAGGCATATTTCTGTTAGCTTAAAAAAACTAACTTTCCGCGTCAGAACTTCTCTGATCCTTATTTTATTCTGCGGTTTAATCGAGCGCAGACGATATTTGAGCAAGCAGGTGCTCCTACTGTATTATAATTTTTTTTTTTTTTTTTTTTTTTTTTTAGACAACAGATTTAGAGTTTAAATGCGCAGTAATTTTACCTTTATGAGAGTATCTGTAATGAAAATTTTCTATTTGAATGAAACACCTGCCTTTTTTCTTTCTTTTTTTTTAAAAGTACAGTTTGTTTTACATTTAATAAATAAATACGTATCTTCTTAATAAATGAAAAGAGAGTATACAGGATAAAAAAAAATTTCTTTGTCAATCTGTCATTTTTTTCATATTCATTTTCTGTAGAATAAAACAATTTTAAAATAACTTTTTTTAAAGTCATATCTCTAAAACGCGAATTTGAAATACGAATAATTATATCATGGGTTTTGTATAAAATTTGTATACATATTTTTTCAGAAAATACTAATTTTATTTAAAAAGTCTGAAAGAAGTAGAATTTTTAAAAAAATAGTTATTTAAAATAGTTAAACACTAACAGGAAAAAATATGACTTGAATGCAAATTCTAAAGTAAGAAATGCATATATGACTAAACTCTGAGTATTCTTTCTACGTGCTCATTAAAAGCTACAGACTTAACTGTAATAGAAAATTTTAGTTTGAAACCACAGAAGGGTTTAGAACACCACTGGTCGACAAAAAAATATAAATAAAATAAAATAAAATAAAATAAAAAAATAAATAAAACAACTTCCTCCCTGAAAACTAAATATGTAAAGTGTACAGATTTAATATTCCTAATTCTAAATATGTTATCCAAATTGCTCCAATACGTACCATTTTTCCGAGAAACACTTTTATAATAATAACAATCAGTGAAGGATTAAATTGCAATGGTAGATAAAATTGAAATCATAAAAAAGTATACTTTCACTGTCTTAAATAACAAATTGATAAAATATAGCATACAAATCTAGTTTATTGATACTTCTACCGTGCATTTTCCTTTTTCTGCCCCCCCCCCCCCCCCTCTCTTTTCGTGTCCGAATTTACTATTTCCTATCCACTAATATATTTTCATTCCTTATGTCGCTGTAACTCGGGCATGTAATATTTCTGTTCATTTTCAAAGATTTTTTATGTTCATATTTTTGTCACACTGTGACTTACAATATGGTGATTTTTTTCGACACATATGTGACCTGACGTACGTTACATGCAGTGTCATAACAGTGACGTCACAATTTTTTTTAATTGCCAGAAAATATAATTTTACATAAATAACATGTTTTGAATATTTTTTGTAATTTTTTAAAGTTTTCTAAGAAGTTCACATCTCAGTCACAATGTGACATCACTGAGTGGTGGCATTTTGGTCACAGATGTGACGTGACCACAGTGACTCACAGTGACGTCACAACGACGTCACCGTGACCATGCATGCTATGAGGGATATGAGTGAGAGATGCTAAGCCGGGTATCGTCCTTGTAACTTAAATGGTAGAGCACTTCGAGCGCTATTCCAAGGGTTCCGGGTTCGATCCCCGGCTTGGACATTTTTAACCATGTTGGTTCTACGCTTAGTTAGCAATGTGATAAATGACGTATTAAATATTCAACAATAATTTGATATCAAAATCATTTAATAACTTGCAAAGTTCTGATTTGTTTCAGAAAAATTGACTTTAAAGAAAAACGAGAAGTCTAGATATCGCTGTATGAATTTTGAAACAACTTTATTGAACACAACAGGACAAAATTTGTTATATTGGGGTAAAAATTGAAAATGGATTGCTTTTAATAATGCCTAAAAAACTCCAGAGAACTTAAAAATCGAAAATAAATGCAAAATCCGTGTAAAATTTTCAAAATACTAATGAAAAATATCAAATTAATATGAGTAGTTTTGTTTTTCATTTTTCGATAAATTAATTACATTTCTCGTTAGAACGATTGTTATCGCATAACGATCTTTATCGTGCTATCGCGCTGCAATTCATACTTTACTAATCCTTTGACAATATTTTCTGAAGGATCCTCTGCTTTTTTAAAAATATGGAAAGAAAAATTCGTTTTTATAATTTTCGAATAAATGCACTTGCTATTCTATTGCGCTTACGAACAAAAACAAAATCAGTAATATGTCATAAAGTAGCCAGGTTGGATTTGAGGACAAGCTAGAAAAGCTAGAAAAGCTAGCTTGTGAAAAGCTAGCTTGTGAAAAGCTAGCTTGCACAACTATAATTTTAATCACCACATATAATTTTCTCCTATTTGGCCAAAAAAGTTCCATTGCGTATTTTGCTTTTAAAAAAGAAAAATTTTATGAAGTTATAATTTTATAACATTGCGTAACAAATGTAAAACTAATATATATTTTTTATATACCCTGTAAAAAAAAGACAAGTGGTTCCTCATGTACGAAAATATAATATATCTGCGAACGAAAATGTACAATAACCTCTTCTCAGTTACCCACTGTTCCGAAAAGCGTCCTTTATCACTAGAAACCTTAGAAACCAATATATTTTCGAGATTTAAAAAAGCACTTATATAAACAAATTACTTTTGCTGCCACTGATTTTCGAAAACATTTCTGAGAAAGATTTATAGTATATTAATTAGTTTTCTGAAACTGGGATTATGGTTTTTAGGATTATATCAAATCATAATTAAAAGTTTTTAGCTGCGTAATTGAATTTATTCATCCAAGAGAAGCAAAATAGTATTTGCTTTAATGTTAATGCTGTTAATTTATCATTTTTGTCTATAAAACACGTTTGTTAAACATGAATATGTTTACTTGAGAACTTATAACATCCGAAAAACCTATATTATGCGAAGAGAAAACTGATTAATACACTATAAAAACTACTTGGAAGCATTTCTGAAAATCAGTGGCTGGAAAAGTAACTTTTTTTTATGTAAATGATGTTTTAAATCTTGAAAATATATTGGTTTCTAGGGTTTATAAATATTTTTTCGGAATCGAGGGTAACTGGGAAATGGTTATTGCATAATTTCGTACGTGGTTATATTTTCGTAGATTAAGAAAATTGTCTTCTTTTTTTTCAATATAATCAAAACTCTTCGAGAGTTCAATTTATTTGAAGAAAACATAATCAAGAAATATATTTAACATGCCTTGTATTTAGCAAACTTGTCACAAAGCTAATTCTTTAAGCTGATTTTAACAATGCGTAACGCTTTTAAATATGTAGTACAGTAAATTTTGGATAATTCGAACTTTTTTAATTCGAAATTCTGGATAATTCGAATTTTTGTTCGGTCCCTAGAGTTCTATATTAAAATAATGTAAAAAAAAAATCATTGTATTTCGAATTTTGTTTTGGATAATTCGAATTTTTCGTACGATTGCCCATAAAATTTTGCGCTAAAAATTGTTCCTGTATGATGCTTTTTTCAGCTAAGGTACAAAATATTTTAACGGTTTTTCTAAGGAAAAGCTACTGTGCATATCCATGAACTTCGGCGTTTTTTTTTTTAAGGTCAGTCTAATGTAGATAAATCTATTTTTGTATCAATTGATAGGTTTGAATCATATGCTATGGCTCATAGACTATATTCAAAGAATCATAAAATATATCTGACTTTTTTCTTAAAACTGACGAATAATTAAGCTAGTAAAAAATGTCTGATTTAATGAACAAAAATGTAGCATTATTCTTAGATAAAGTTTATGTGTTAAATATCTCTTCGTGGAGTTTATCTTTCTTATTCGTCTCTTCTTTTTGAGTGAATATATGTAATTCGAATATTTGGATATTTCGAACTTTCCTCTAGTCCCTTCAACTTTGAATTACCCAAGTTTAACTGTATTTGATTAAAATTTGCATACACACTTTTATCACAATAAAGTTTCGCTTGAGCTTTTTATTTATTTTTTTTTTTGAAAATTCATATAAAATAAAAAAAACTACAGCTTATTTTGATAAGTAATTAAAGAAATCTGGGATTAGATTTTTTTTTCAGAATTTAAATGAAATGCTACTACAAAAACTCAAAAAACACAAATTAGCATAAATTACTTCTTCTGGCTGTTAATTCTATTAATTTTGACATTTCTTCCTGAAAAAAAAATATTCGAAACATCTTATAAGTTCAAAGGCAATTTAATTATCGAAAACCGTCATTGTCTATCAAGAAAAAAAATTAAGGCAAAGAAAAGATTTTGTTTAAGAAAACAAAAGAAGAGTGCAAAAAATTCAGATCATTATTATTTTTTTAAACCTAAAAAATCCTTTATCCTTGATCTTCAAGATTTCTAAAGAACACAAAAGGTTGGAAATTTTGTTTATTTTTTTTCCTTAAGATTCTTAAAACGTTTTCAATGTATGTACCTGTATGTACCGGTTTTATAAATTAAAGGGACCAGAAAGATTTGAATTGATGAAACTGGACTGAAGTTTGATCGTGGATTCGGAACTCAGTAATTATTTTAGATTATTATTCTATACTCATTTTTCTATTTATTAATTTACATTTTATAGAAATAGAAATATATTTGTTAAATTCTAAAAACCAATAACTAAACTTTTAACATAGCACAAAAAAATAAATCTTGCAAAACTAACTTTACCATGATTTTGAAGTCCAAAGTACCATATTTTAGAGTCTTCATTTATCTTTTGTAATGCTTAGGCCGTTCATATTCACAACTTATCACAATTAAAATTTGCAACTTAGAAGATACTACGGCAAAAAAAAAGAATACATCCAGTAAAAAATTGCAAGATTCAAAAGACATTATACAATTTCGACAATCATTTATGTTGGTATCTCAGCGTGAACTGGACAGATAAACTTCACCACATTGAAAATTTATTATTCAAAAAATTGTTTTTAACAAAGACAGCTGCAATAAAAATAGTGGAAATATGTAATGGCTCTTGAAATAGAAGGTAATTATCAGTGTGGAATGAATTCTCAGCGAGACTTTTTTGCATTGAATTCTCCGAAAATTTATGTAGTAGATGGTATGGTACTTGAACATGAAAGACAAATAAAAAAGTTTAGTACATACGGTAGCGGCCTACTTATTTTTGCAGAGGCGTTTAAAAAAGAAACAAGCTACTATTCTCACAACATCATGTAAAGTGGATTGATATTGTACTTGACAGATATAAAGAAATATTCATAAAATATTAATAAGCAGGTAAAGGTCAATCTACCAAAAATTTCATCATTTCAAGCCATTCAAGGAATATTCTATCAGATTATAAATCTTTTTCGTAAGTAACGAAAATAATTTCAATTTAGTACGATTTCCTATCAATAGTACTCTCACATATTCACAATTAGCAGAAGATAGTCCAATATGCATTTGTGGAGAATTCGATGATCCAGCAAAATGATTCAAACTACAAGATTCTGCATTATGAAATGTGTTTGAAACCACTTAGAAGAGGATTTGAAAATGTTTTGCAGTATATTTCACACTGTAAACACGGCTATAATCACGCAGTAAAAACACACAAATATGCCTAATTTTAGGGGATTTTACTATGTTTTGATATCGAGTAGATTAGGATGTATTTGAGAAGATCTTACATCTAAATATTCTAGTACAACCTCCGGAACATAAATTGTATAAAGATTAGATATTTAAATTAGATTAAAGTATAGTAAATTCAGTTTATATTTCCATAAGTACCTTTGCTACATAAGAGTTTATTCAACTTATCCATCAGATGTAGATGTTTCGTTTAACAGGTGACAAAGCATTGATATCTGGATATTAAGATAACATAAAATCCTTGTCCAAACTTATGTTCGCGGTGTAAAAGGAAATCTAAGGAATACATCAATCATGTTACAGCACAATCAGTTGAAAATTGTGAATGTAAAATTAATGAGATTAGGGAGGTGCAGAGACCGCTCTAGAAATGTAGTTTTGAAAAAAATTACAAAAATAAGTAGGTTATCTGAATAGAATTCCATAAAACCGTGTTTAATCTGGCACTTCTATTTTCTGGAAGCTTCAAAGAATCTTAGATGCTAATATATATGTAACTTAAATTTAAACTGAGGGTTGTAGGATGTTATATATAATATAAAAAGGGAGATTAAAAAGCAATGACATGCAGAGCTGACCCTTCATCTGCAGATTTACTAGTTAAGAATACAAAATATTTTTAACCTACCTTTGTTGTTATTTAATGCAATAACCCATAATTTCTACTTTCCATTAAAATAACTAATAACTTTCGTTTAAAATAAATATATTAAAAGACTCTACAGCATGCACTCAATATCTAAGGGGTCAGGTGGGGTTAATAACAAAAAACAATTGGACCATAAAATGGATTGTCACCATCCAGAATATTAATCTTTGGATTCTTCTGAGCTTATACCAATTTGAAAAAAGCAATTGTGCTATTTTGCTTACTCACTTCCTTCTAACGTCTAGCCTATACTGTATTTTACCGATATATAATTCCAAGGTAATACTAAATCAGAATCTACATAAACGGTGGTAAAATAATTCCATATTATTAATCGAGACGTTACTTTACTTTCTCGTGACATGGGTATATGTTAGCAACTTAAAACAACGCAAATTCTGTCTCTGAACCTCATGCGAACCGTTAAATACTGGTCGCCCAAGACTGCAATATCTGCAATGAGTGAGACGCACTCAGCGAATGAGAATACTGATAAGAGGGGCCGAGTAAACGAAGGAAAACAGCCAAACATGCGGGAAGTAGTTTTAAGAATAATTTAAAAAATGGCAAAATAAAATTAGATTTACAGAACGGATAATTTAATATGGAAAGGAAAATCATATCTATATGTAATATTAAAATAAAAATGAAAAGACCTTGAATGCTAGACAGATTTACTCCGAAAGTGAATTGTTTTAAACAGGATTTTGAAAAGCAAAATAATGATATTGTACGCATTTAGATGATTGGAAAGTAGGATAAAAATGGAAGTATTGTTAGAATATTTGTAAGACAGGTGAAAATAAATGTTATCGTAGGAGAATTAAACAAATTAGGATTAGAAAAATTGCATTAGATGGGAAATTTTTATAGAATATTTTTAAGATGGGGCGAAATTTTAAATTTCGTTATACATTTAATTTGTCTTGAATAATTTGAAAATTTATAAGTGGTAGGTACTATGAACTTTAAAGATGACATTTTCTTTTATTTAACTTATTTTTTTACTATTATAAGTATGTATTTATCATGTTTCCAATTAATCAGTGTCTTAATAAGTGTTAATTTTCATTTAATGCGCCAAGTTCCATCTAGTTCAAATTCAAATCATATGCTATTTCAGAAACATCGGTTAGATTATAACAAAAAAAAGGAAGTAGGTTTATCTGCCGGAATGAGATCTCGGATTTATATACTTTATTCCTTAATTATGGGATCTGGAATTTATATACTTTATTCTTTAATTTTGAGAAGTGGTTTTAATATTCTTAAAACTGGTGGAACTTTCGAAAATACACTATCTTAATTTTTTAAATAAACTATTATAAAGAATGTTATTTTTTCACAATTTATATTTCTATAGATTCACGAGGTCTTCTCTTAAATCGTTTTGAAACCAAACATTGTTCCCTGCCTTTCAGCTGGATATAAAATTTAATTTACACATAATGTTATCAAAACTGTCTAGAGCGTACAGCTTATTCTCTTTCGAATACACAGCTGGCTGTTTCAGATGCGAATTATCATCCGAGTTTTCAGAGTATTAAACGCACTTTACATAAACATTTAACAAAGACGTAATTTAAACTAAGCATTGTAGTTCCACATGGCTGTGGAAAAGCGCAGACAAAACGATTTTAGTTGTTTGAAAGTTTTATTAATACAAATAACGCAGTCTTTACAATAATAATAGTAATAACTAATAACAGTTTTATCAGTAGTACAAGTAAATCTGTATTGATAAACACTGTAGACTGTGTAATATGACATTGTTTATTTTTATTGTATTTATACTCTCTACGTTGATTTTGCAAATATTTAACATCGGCTCTTTAAATTACATGTAGAATTCACATTAATTATTGTGATTGTACTACATTTCATGTTTAAAATACTTTCTAATCTCATTATAAATAAGAACGTATGAAAATTGGACATTATAAATTCTCTAGTAATCCAAAAATCAGAGTTGCAATCTTTTGAGTGTTATTTTTTCCTAATGTACATTGCACTATCGAGAAGTAAACCGATAGATTGTAGTTAATACAGGGTATTCCAAACGTCCCTAGATGATGAGCTAGAAAATATGACCATTTTAAAATTCAATATAAAATCAAGTAATTATCGTACAGGAGTGCTGTTTGGAGTAAAAGGCTTCTCACGATAAAAAGTTTTTCTTCAAGAGAATGAAAATAACTCGTTCCAAATTTTTATCATAGATGACGCCACTTGTTCGAATGTTTGGTTTCAAACATGCGTTTTTTCTGATTCTCAAATAGGTATCAACCTACGTAAAGAGCTTTTTCGTACGGAGTCGTCATTTCTGTTTCACAGCGTCAAAACTAATCTGAAAATCAGAAAAAAACGCATGTTTGGTTTCAAACATACGGACAAGTGGCGCCATCTATGATTGAAGTTCGTAACTAATTATTTTCATTCGCTTAACGAAAACTTTTCGTCGTGAGAAGCATTTTAGTCTAAGCAGTACTCTTGTACGATAATTACGTGACTTTATATTAAATTTTAAAATGTATCAGCGACTTTTGGGATACCCTGCGTATTGTAACATTTAAAAAATAATAAAAATAAAATTGTAATTCTTAAGTTTCTAAATACTGCAATATTAGACGGCAATAATATAAAAAATGTTAGTTAAACAAAATAATCACGTATATTTAATATTATTAATAAATATTTTCAAACAAAATATAACTCTGAAAAACAAATATAGTTTAGCAACAGCAATATAAAGAAATTTTACAGAAGTAATCTTAAATACCGTATTTACTCATGTATAATATGCATTTTTTTCCCAAAATTTTAGGACTAAAAAATGGGCGTTCTACCTTACACACGGAACATTTACGACAATTATATGAAACCAAAAATGTTTTCGCTGAGTCACTGAACCATCGCTTCTGGACTAGAACTTTCTTCATTTTTTTCGTTTTTATTCCGCTATAATCGTGAGAAAGACTCTCCATCCTTGAAATTTGCAGGTGGGATAGTGTTGCCGTTTGCTTTAGCATATTGTAAAACTTGCAGTTTGAAAAGCGTAACTTGTACTCACTTTCGTCATAATCACGCGTTCTCTGAAAATAGAAAAAACTCAGGCATAGTGTACAGTACGTCAATTTACGGCTTTGACAAATTTTTCATAACTACCAATAGGATATATTTCCGGTGTTGATAATTATTTTAAACAAAGTTTCTAATGTGTGCATATATACTGTGAAAACCTTCATTTTATGCTATTTTAGTAAAAAAAGTTAATATATGTATATATATATATATATATGAGTGAATTTGGAAATTTAGATTCGAGAATTTTTTTCACTTACCAGTTGTCAGTCAGGATTTCTACAGATTTTATCAAATTCTTAAAATTTACGCTATTGAAATAGTATGGCGCACTTTATACACAAGACGTGTTATTTTTTGTTTTCCTAATCAAAAACGGGAATGCGCATTGTATACGAGTAAATGTGGTAATATTTATAATTGTGTACTGATAATCTGTTTGGTAGACAATGTCGTACAGAAATTCCAAAACAACTTTCTACTTCTGTAAGGTACTATTATAAAATGTTATCAACGTAAAACAGTGTAAACTATCAACAAATGTAGAAAAAGGCTCATAAATCTTCCTCTTAAAGCGTTTGGTCAATAAACTTCACTTCAGTACTTCAATAAATATATGAATCTTAAGCATTATATATTATGGGGATAATTTATTTAACACTTTATCTATCAAGTGTTTTATTCACTTAATTATTAAAGCACTTGTGACCTCATAAAATATCCTCTGGTTGAAACTACTGAAATCTAACGTAGTAGCAAAATATTTTTTTAATGTAATTGAGGTAACAGTTAAATGCATAAATTTGAACTTTAGTTTAAACATTTTAGCTTTTATTTAAAATGAGTGCATCTACATTTGCGCTATAAAACACATTATAATAAGATATATGAAAAATTAAGTGCATTTAAAAAAAAAAAAAAACATAAGTTTTTTTTTAAATATGAAGGTATGTCTTTTAGTTAAATAAAAGTAACGTAATGCATATTACAGCGTATAGGGCGCGGAAAGGTTTTAGTGCATCATAAAAAATATCTGTTTGTCCATTTACATATTTAAATGCAGACGATATACCGATATTTTAATAGGGTGTAAATCTTTAATCATATGCATGTTCTTAAGTGCGCATTTCTTAATTGGGTAAAGATATAAATTAAACATTCAAAGGGCAAAAACTTTGGAGCAATGCAATGAAAGATTATACTCCGTAGTAACTGCAAGACAGCTTCTAATCGGATGAAATGCCGTCACAAGTGTTTGTAAAAGATGGGATTTGGAAGTAACTATTAAGATTAAGTTAAAATCAAGTTAAACAAAATCTACTTGGACTCATGAAATTATAAAGGTAATACGAAAGACAATCCACCGGAATTCTCAAACTGTAAAGAGAAAAATAACTCGAAAGCTTCAAATAGATAAAACAAATGTTAAAAATATTGTCAAATACGATTTAGCGCTAAAGTCTTATAAAATTCACAAAACCTATTGTACTCATTGAAAAAAATGGCCAAACAAAAATGATAAAAATCAAAGTTTTTTTGGATCAAAAAAAACATAATACTGGTTTTAGAAAATTTTACTGATTTCATACTGCAAAAGAAATGGCCTTCCAATTCCCCAGGCATTATCTTTTGGATTTTTCCCTTTGAGGGATATTGAAATTCAAGGCTTGCACAAAATAAAATACTCAAAAATTTGTAATCTCTAAAAATATCCCTTAACAAAAGCAAAAAGAACCTTAGAAAGACCTTTTTTTTTAGATGAATTGCAATCCAATATGAAAGATGTCCATAAAAGACGAAAGTCTTGTATTAAGGCTAAAGGTGGTCGTTTTGAGATTTAATTTTTTTGTTTGTATTTTCAAGATGAAATAAAAACATTTTTTATTTTACTACATTTTGAACATTATTTTTTTATCACACAAATAGATTTAAATTAATACAGATACACAAAAAAATTTACATTCCTACACATCCAAAATAATCTTTTCACAAAGTTACGCATTTATTTAAGCCTTTTCGCATGAACAACTAACTCTAATGCAATTCTTGTCGCGTAAATGCAGTAACATTTTTTCTCTAAACTTTACATGAATCACAACCATAGCAGACCAAGTCCATTTAAAAAAAAAAAAAAAAAAAAAAAAAATGAGACAGTCCATTTAGAAGGTGTATTCCGTTTTCACATACTTTCTCATATACGTAGTCTGTTTCTAGACTTCGTTTAGTTTGGGAGTTGATAAAACAGGTTTTATGCAACGTCAAAATGGACTTGGTCAACTATGGTCGTACGCACATCAAATGTTGCATAATATTATACAGCCAATCTTTTTTGCTTCTTTCGTCAATACCATGTTAAAGTATGAGAGTCCAAAAGGAAATATTTTGGCTTAAAAGTATTTAACGTCCTTAACCTGTGTGAAGTAAACGAAATAGGGAAACGAATAAATTTGCTCAAAATATTTTTCTCTAAATATATACCTCAAGAAAGATGCACAAGCAAAATGACTTCTTATACATTTGTTTAATTTTTCATCTATATGTTCTAAAAAAATTCTATCGAATTTGTTTTTGTAAGATTCTTCTTTATATTTTTTATCGATTTTGGACCAATTGGAATTGGTAACATCAATGATAAAATTAGTTTTATGAGGTTTCACATCGTGACGTGCCTCTGGTGCTGTTGTCATAAAACGGAAACTACGTGTAAACAATGCTTTGCTATACCTTGTATTCAAATTACCAAGAAGAAAACAGCGTATAATAACATCTAATGTAGTATATCCAAGCACTAAATATTTTTGAAGCTATGTTTCGCACTCGTAAATCAAAAACATTCGAAGACTTGCTGAAACTGTATGTTGATTATCAGTGCAATACTAATCAGATACAGAACAGCATAAGGATTTGTTATAGTTGTAGCGTTTACTGATTTGCCTCTCTTCAAATGACAACCACAAAATTTCTTTTCTCAGTAAGTTATATTTTTGCATCAATTACAAATATCACAAACTCAAATACTACACAAGTAACTATGGAATATATACTTATAATTTTTCTAAACACTTTAATACAATAATTTATCATAAATTATTAACGATAAATACACTTCATCTACGCTTTTACCGGAATAAAACAAGCAGCTATATTTGGTTTGACGTTTCGAATTAATAAATTACAACATGTTTATTTTGTGTTTTCCATAACAGAGTAGTAGTGCAACATTTTTATTTTACTTTCTGGTGGCCGTAATAACAGGGCTCCCAAATGGTCCGCCAACTGAATACCAAAATTTTTTCAGAAAAATTTTCTTTTTAGATTTTTCTTACAAACCGCCCCGGAATCACCATTGAAAGTTAATTCTAGCGCAAACCTACCATAAAATTTTCTCTTAAAATTTATTGGTATTCAGTTGGCGGACCATTTGGGAGCCCTGTAATAACATATTTTAATGAAACATTGTAACGTCATTACGTCATAAAAAACGAGAGTACATAATTAAAATATATATATATATTTGACAGAATTATAGAAATTCCGCGAATTAGGTAAAAATATTTCTTAAACTTCAAAGTATTAATATTCAATTTCAAAACAATACATTAATTACGTAAGTGGAACATATTTTTTTCTTACACAAGTCTTTGAGCCAAATAAAATATCATCGACATTTCAACCATAACATTAGAAAAATGCCTCTGCAGGAATTTTATATCTGTTAGTATTTTAGCACCACTCAAAGTCACATAGTACATTGCCGCTTTCTTTCGAATTCAAATAGAAAAAATCATAATCTCATTTTAATTCCATTGACAGAGGAATAAATTGTTCGAAATTTAAAAAGTTTCAAAAATATATTTTGAGTTAGTTCCCTATCAGCACAGTCACTCAGTTTTAAGTTATTGTAACATAACTAGCGGCCAAAGGTGTCTTATTCATTATATGAACAAAATGTCTCTTTTTTAAGTAGGTTTCCCCGTGTGACGGTCTGTATTTTAAACATTTTTTGGGATTTTTTTTTTTTTTTTTGACGACAAATGAAAAAATAGAACTTTGAATTTTTAATTATACATTTATGGCTATTTCAAGAATATGTAAAACAAATTTCAAGCAAAAATCTTTATTAGAACGTAAGTTAGAACACTCTGAAGACACCTGCCACCAAAAAAAGGGCGCTCACTTCCTCCACGATTTCAGCTGATTGGCTTATTTGAAAGAATAAAAACGGCGTTTCAATCTGTAATCCTAAATGCATCGAATGAACTAGAATCATCAGAAAAAATTGAAAATTGGGTTTTTGGCAGACTTCTGAAAAAATAATTTCAAATTTCATGATATTTTTAAATTTTTTCGTTACGAAGAAAATCGAAATTTTCGGAATTTTCGAATGATCCTAGTTCACTTCGTGTATGTACATGTGCTGGTCTACTCTATAAATTTCAAGTAAATCGGTCAAACCGTTCTCGAGATATGATGGAGGAAATTTTGAAATAAAACGTTTTGATAAAAATCCGTTTAAAGTACGGTTAAAACGATGAAAATCTCAACTTACCATCAATCTTCGATGCCTGGTCCACAGAGCATTCCTTCCCTTTCCTCTTGGAGATCTTTCAATGCAGATTAGGGTGGAGCGAAAAAAATTATTTTTTAAAAATCGAAAACGGGTATGTGCCAAAAGTTGCCTTTATACTAGTACATCAACTGCGTGAAATTTTACCGCTGAAAAAAAATGGCTTGAGTCTGCGCTTTTGGTCCAAATGTCGAAATTTTGGGTAAAATTTCACTTTTTTTCAAAGAAAATAAAAAAATTCCTATAGAAAAGGTTATTATTTAAATGTGTTATTTAAACCTTTATTATTAATCACTTAACATATTTAAACGATAAAACGGTATCTTTATTCTGTACAACTGGAGAAAAACTGACAATTTTTGTTAAAAAAAGGCATTGCCACTCTGTTGTGTCATACAACTAATTGTTCTTTAGAATAGAGCTATTACCTTATTGCTTTCAAAACTACCCAGGAGCTATCACGTGGAAGTCGCTGCATTTCATGTCACAGCAATGCATAACTCGACCACCCTACGATCTGAGCACAATGTTTTATTTATACATTGAATTGTGATTTTTTGTCAAAGATTGGCGTAAGTTTTATAATTATCAACCTAGTCCATCTATCTCTGTATCCACAGACGTTGGATGCTGCTGCTATAACACTCCTTCACGTATATTTATACTGCTTGTATATGATAAGGCAAGCAGAGTAATGCAGTGGAATTAATAAAATCTATTCAGCCCTCTATTATCTTCACCAAAATTGCATCCCATTAATGTATAGTGATTGGGAGGTTCTGTTACTACAATATTCTACAATATTTATATATTTCATCTTTGGGTATGCCATCATTTACTCTACCTCTTGCATTTTTTATATGCTGAGAACCTTGCTGTTTAATGTGATGGTGATTGTCAGAGAGCATTGCAATAAGAATTTGCTCTCGATGGGCAAAGCAAACATTGTCCTAAATAATTTTTTTTAGCATTTGTTTTATGCCGTTTTCTGTGATGTTTAGTAGCCGAGTAATTTCCCATAAGTTTTTAGATCCATTTTTTAGATGTGGACTACATTTGGTGTAAACCATCCTGCGGCATAAACTTGGATTACATACTTTGTGAATGAACCTACAGACTCTGATGGTCAAACAGTGCTTATATAAAGGCGAACATTTTTATTCGCCTATGTGAGCCATCTTGCGTAGGACATGTTTCTTGGGTTCCTATTCGCTAGTTCTTCTGAGCAATATATTAATGAAATAACTTTGCAAATGTCTAGCAGGTATTTCTGGTCTGTGCTGAGTACCCTTTTCTCGATTTCAGGAAATATTTTTTCAAAATTTCTCTTTATGGCTTCAAAAATTGAAATAAGAAGGGAATGGCAGGTGGACAAAGATTTTTCTATTGGTCCGGTGAATCCCTGTGGGTTAGAATCTAATTTTTGCCAATGATCTTGTCTAATAAATGATGCAGAGGAAATTCACTGGACTCTGAGGTGACATGTGATCAATTGTAATGGTTCATTCTAAACATGTCCCACGCAGAATGGATGGTAACGATGAACAGAATTCTCCGTCTTTAAATGAGCACTCACTTCCCATCAGAGTCTCTATGTTCACTCAAAAAGTACTATGCAATCCACGTTTGGCCCCAGGATGGTTTACCATCAAATGTAATCCACATCGAAAGAAGGAATCTAAAAACTCATGGTAAATTATTCGGCTACTAAACAACACAGAAAAAGTAATAAAACAAATAAAAAAAATATTTTAGAACAATGGTTGCTTTGTATAGGCAGAGGAAGTTCTAATTTCAATGCTTTCTGACGATCGCCATCACATTAAACAGCTAGCTGCTCAGCACATAATAGTTGAAATATGAGAGTAAATGATGGCGTACGCAAATCTGAAATATCGACAATCAACTTTGAAGCGAATAATTATATAAATCAAATTGATTGGAAAATTGTTGTGGTAACACAACCCCTAATCAATATGCATTTATCGGGTGAAATTTTGGTAAAGATAATAGACGGCTGAATTGATTACATAAATATCATCCCCACTGCATTACAATTTTTGCCTTCTCTTACACAAGCAGTAGAAAAATACGTGAAGTAGATCACAGCAGCAGCATCCAAAGTCTGTGGATACAAAAAATAGATGTACTAGGTTGATACATTTAAAACTTATGCCGTTATTTGATAAAAAATCACAATTCAAAGCACAGTCGAACCTCTATTTAACGAAGTCGCTAAATCCCGAAAAAAAGTTCGTTATATGGCAAATTCGTTAAATAGAGTGTCACCCTTTAAAATATTTTAAACTACGTAAAACACGTTTTAAGTCCATAAGTAAATACAATAAAAAAAAAGTAATTAGTCACACATTTTTTTATAAATTATATCTATTTGTTTTACTTATTTTACTCATCAAAAAGAAATCTGCAAGGGAAAAAAGAATGAAACAAAACATTGTCTGGAAATGCATCGTATTTTCAGTTAAAAAAATAATTTTACATTAAAATCACGATTTTCTATTATGATTGATAAGCTGTTTGGAGGAATACCAAATTTTACAGCAGTATTCTTTTTCTTCATACCTTTATCCACTTTATCAAGAATAATTTTTTTTTTCTTTGATGCTCAAGCACTTGCGCTTTGACATTTTCGAGCTACAAGAACCGAAATTACCAACACGATTGATCATGATCAACAATCTAGAAAACGGGAAACTATAGTTTAAGGACACGGGGCAGCTCCATTGAGGGTTGAAAGGGGATATTGAAAGTTTGCTCTTCTTGGAAAGCAAAGAATCACAACGATTTTACTGCTCTCGGTGATTTAGGTGCCTGGTAAGACCTGTTCATGGTCATTGATCATCATAAAATGTGTAAAAAGAAAGAATAAGTTTGAAATGTCCAGTAATACTTTAAGAAATAGGGATAAATAAAAAATTAGATCCCAAGGAAAAGTTCGTTAAACAGAGAATAAACTTCGCTATTTGGAGGTTATTTTACGAAGAAATAAGCAAAATGATCTTGGTTCCAAGTAAAAGTTCGCAAAATACAGAAATTCGCAAAATAGAGGTTCGTTGAATAGAGGTCCGACTGTATAAATAAAACATTGTGTTCAGATGGTAGCGTGGTCGAGATAGATGTCCTGGGAAGTTTTGAAAGCAACTAGGTAAGAGCTGTATTTTAAACAACAATTCGTTGAATGACACAACAAAGTTTCAACGTCCCTTTTTACCGAAAGTTGTCAATTTTGCTCCAGTTATACAGAATAAAGATATCGTTTTATCTTTTAAATATGTTAAGTCGTTCATAACAAAGGTTTAAATAACACTTTTAAATAATTACCATCCCTATAGGAATTTTTTAATTTTTTTGAAAAAATGTCAAATTTTATCCAAAATTTCGACATTTGGACCAAAAGCGCAGACTCAAGCCATTTTTTTTCAGCGGTAAAATTTCACGTACTCGATATACTAGTATAAAGGCAACTTTTAGCACCTACCCGTTTTTGATTTTTAAAAATTAATTTTTTTCGCTCCAGCCTAATGCAGATTGCTCTGCTCTTGCTTCCATTCTGGCACATTTTTCGCAACGCCACTCGTGCGCCGTTCGGAGCGAACCCATTACACGGGGGAATCCCCTAGTCACGTAGCGTTTTACAAGTACAAATCATTTAGTGATTCCGCGACCGTTTCTCTCTCTCTCTCTCTCTCTTTTTTTTTTCTTTTTTCTTTTTTTTTTTTTTTTTTTTTTTTTTTTTTTGCCAAATCATCAGATCAGGTCTGATGACTTCTGACGTCACACAAGCATTTTACAATAAAAAAAAAACTCGCTAGCAAACATCTGCACTGAGAAAGAAGACGAATGTTTCATAATCTACCAATGTGTACAATAACCTCTTCCGCGTTAGCCACGATTCCGTAAATCGTTCTTTATCTTTCGAAACCTCAGAGACCAATATAATTTCTAGATTTAAAAAATCATCTGTAAAATCAAAGTTTGTTTTGCTGACAATGATTTTCGAAAATGTTTTCCAATAATTTTTATAGTGCATTAAGCATTTTACTCAAACCGAAATACTGATTTTCAGAATACTATCAATTTTCAAATAAGCATTTTCAACTGCTTAACTGGATTTATAGATGCAAGAATAACAAAAAACATAAGTATTAGCATTGTTGTTAATTTATCATGCTTGTCTGTAAGGCTGCGCTTAAACGCTTGTTTTCCCTTCCTTCAATACTTTTCGAGGAACGGATATTAACTCCTATTCTTCTCAACCCGTTTGGGGTTTATTCACAAAAGAATGGGGAGATTCAACATTGGAAAGGAGATAAGAAAATTAGATCGACTTGAAGGAAAGTTTTTACTCCTGCAGAGTATCCGACGTTTCATTCTAACGCTATTAAACATGAAAAACACCGCGTGATCACAAAAAAGATTTTTTCTCTTATTTTTTTCTTGCGTAAGTCTTTGAGCAAAACAAATTGTCATCGACATTTCACCAATAACATTAGCAAAATGCCTCTGCAGGGATTTTATATCTGTTAGTATTTTAGCACCGTTCAAAGTCACACATATTGCCGCTTTCTTTGGAATTCAAATAGAATAAAATCATAATCGCATCTTAATTCCATTGACAGAGGAGTAAATTGTTCGAAATTCAAAAATTTTCGAAAATATATTTCGAGTTATTTCCTTATCAGCACAGTCACTCAGTTTGAAGTTATTTTAACATAACAAGTGGCCGCAGGTATCATATTCACTACATGAACAATATGTGTCTTTTTTAATTAATCACATAGCGTTTTTCATGTACAAATCATTTAGTGATTTCGCAACCATTTCTCTCTCTATCTCTCTCCCTCTGTTTTCTGGCAAATCATCAGATGACGTCTGATGAGAGACACAAGCCTCTTACAATAAAAAAACTGGAACAAACTGGAACAAACTGGACAAAAGTGAAACAATAAAAAACAATGCAAACATCTGCACTGAGAAAGAAAAATGAATGATTCATAATGTACCAAAGTACACAATAACCTCTTCCGCGTTACCCACGATTCCGTAAAACGTTCTTTATCTTTCCAAACCTCAGAGACCTACAATTTCGAGATTTAAAGAATCATCTGTAAAACCAAAGTTTGTTTTGCTAACAATGATTTTTCGGAAATGTTTTCGAGTAAATTTTATAGTGCATTACGTATTTTATTCAAACCAGAATATCGGTTTTTAGAATGCAACAAATTCTCAATATTAAACATTTTCAGTTGCATAACTGAATTTACACATGCAAGAATAACAAAAAAAAAACATCAGTTTTAACATTGTTGTTAATTTATCATACTTGTCTGTAAGGCTGCATTTAAACGCTTGTTTTGCCTTTCTTGAATACTTTTCCAGGAAACGATATTAACCACTATTCTTCTCCATCCGTTTGTTGTTTATTCACAAAAAGATGGGGAGATTGAGCATTGGAAAGGAGATACAAAAATTAGATCGACTTGAAGGAAAGTTTTTAAGATTGCAGAATATCCGTCCGTTTCATTCTAAAGCTATTAAACATAAAAAACACTGCGTGACCACAAAAAGACACTTATGCTGAAAATATTTGAATAATATTTCTGTTCGGACCTTAAAACATGTTTGTTGAACATTAAAATTCTTACCTGAGAATGGAATAACCTATACCCCGGGATGAGAAAACTCATTAATTTGCTATAAAAGTACTCGAGTACGTTCCCAAATGTCATGTTTGTATTTCAGTTGATTAAATCTAGATGGCAGCATCAAAACTTTCTTTCTTCCCACAATTCTTTTCCAGAGAATTCTCTTATGTTTACTTTTGTGTAGTCATGTGATCTATGTTCTGTAAGTGTTGTGTTTACTTGTGAAGTACTTATTAAATGTTTAAATGTCTCCAGCGACCTCGTTATTCAGAGTTTTATTAATTATTATTAATTAATTACAAAATATATATACTAAAAATGGCGACGTTGGAAAATAAAGGTGATATTTTAACCGGAAAAAGTTTACCGAAAATGATAATCGTGCCGGTGAAAATGGCTATACTTCTGGTTTTCAATATTCTACGGTTCTGTGGAATACTACAGTGCTTTATTAATACTTCATAGTCTTCTACGCTATTTACGGCGGTGGTAAGTGATATTACATTTACTTTTACATTTTTACGCTTTTCCTACGTTTAATAAAGTAAAATGTTTTCCTACTTTAAAGAATTTGATGTAAAAGTGGAAAGTTTCACAACTTACGTGAAACGACTGGAACAAAATTTCGTTCTGCATGATATAACAGAACAAAAGAAAGTTCCTGCTATTTTAGCATTGATAGGACCAAAACTATATGGTTTATTATGTGATTTATGCTTACCTAAGAATTGTGAATCTTTAAAGTATAATGAAATTGTTGACATTCTACTTAAACACTTAAGCCCCGCCCCCAATAAATTCATTGAGAGAATTAAATTTAGAAAATGTTTTCAGAATGAAAATGAATCAATTCAAGATTTTGCTGCTAGATTAAAAAAGGCTACGACCTTTTGTGCATTTACTGGGGATATGCTAAATGAAAATTTGCTGGAATAGTTTATGCGCGGTCTGAAAAATGAAAATATTCAGAGTAAATTGATAACTCAAGTTGATGATTTAAATTTCGAAAAAGCTGTTGAGAAATCTTTATGACATGACATCGCGGTGCTTAAGGAGTGCCGACGCGGCGTGTAACGCCGCCGCGCGTAACCTCCAACTAAATATGAAGAAGAACTAAGATGAATTTCGAAACAATGCACGGCCTAAAGGTATAATTTGGAAGCTCTGGTGGAGACCCTAGGGCCATTCCAGAGTTGGAAGCACGAAATTAAATATAACCTCCAGAAAAAAGGGGCGCATAAGGCATCCAAGAATTTTTTGGTTGCCCTATACTTCGATGTCGCTTCACTGACTGGCGTCGGCAAGATCGGAGAATGCAAAGGTAGTACGGTACCAGCGAGCACAGAAAAGCTATAGCATAAGGTAGCCAAGCCTAACTCTAAACCTTAAAAAAAGGGGGGGGGGCACATAGCTCACTAATTTAGATGTCAAGTCTAGTGCGCATTACAGGTCGCAGGTCTCCCGGCTTTCGCACAAACCGCTAAGCCTTGAAAAAAGCTTTGTGGTACTAGACATCGAGAGAACACTGCTATTGCAAATTGCATTTTGGCATTGACAGAGATCGAAAATGGGGACAAGTTAAGATTAAAATTAAAAGCTAAGAAAGACAAGTAACTTCAAAAATAACTATAAAACTGGGTCATGATTTTTGTGACCGGGATGCCACAGTACCGCCGGTCAAAAGATCCGAAATTGGGGGTGAAAGGAATAAATGGCCGGGGTGCAGTGAGCAAACACCCTAAGGCCGGTCAGGAATAAGGTAGGCGAACCGAACCTCTCCCTGGGTGGAAGTACCGAGCTGTTGAAACAATCTAAAATTTTGAAAAGTAAAGAGCACCCAAAAACACTTAAAAAAAACTATAAAGTAAAGGAAGCTCTAAATAAATAAATATGAAATACTAAAGAGAAAATAATAATTAAGTTAGGAAAGTTGAAATTCACGGGTGTTGACAATGAACAGTTTGCTGCATGACATCATGGGGGAAAGCCAATTCTAGATGAAAATTTATTTCAATCTAGGGAAAAGATAGAATTTTCCCGGGGAATTCTGCGTTTAAGTGACACCAGATGGGTTCCTCCTGGATGTTTTGTAGCATGGGACGAAGTCGTCGTCCCGAGTGAGAATTGCGAGGGGCCGTTTTCGGTTCCTCCCCACTCTGGCGTCATAACGACGGATGGCATCTAACGCAGGATTCCTCACGGCTGGGGTTGACCTGTGATACTTCAACGTAAGCCCACGACAATGGCCCTTTTCCAGCAATCAGGAAAAATTTTAAGATTCATCATGCAGTTAATAAGAATTACAATATAGAGAATGAAATTATGGGGTAAGTTAATTAACATATTAGTAGAGATGCGGTCCTCGCCCGGAAACTTATTCTTTTTTTAAGCCTGAGATGTACTCCCGGACCTCAGAAGGTGTGGCCGGGGGTAGTGTGTTAGGTGTGTCTGTGTTTAAAAAATTTTGAACTGTGGTCTCCAACACAGCGGCAACCCGTGGGTTGTCCATACCAGAATTAGGTGTAAACTGATTTCTAAAACTTTCAGCGATAGCTTCAGCCTTTTGAGTGTTAGTATATGCCATGCCATTAGGCTATTAGGGCTAGTAATAGCCGGAATGTATGTTCGTGTCCTACGAATGCGGGAAACAACCTTCCAAATAGTGTTGTCTTCAGTTGAAAGTGATTCAATAAAAGTGTTCCAGCGTTCCTTTCTAAACTTGGAGATAGCAGTCTTGACTCTCCTATGCAGTTGATTTAAATGGATCCTAAAATACTGGGTACGATAGACCTGCCACATCCTGCGAGCACGATTTCGTTCAGTAATCAATTGTCTGATCTCCAACGGTAGACGGAAAGTGTCGACAGTACTGGTTCTCGGTCGAGAACACTGTTCATACACATCTCTGAGAACGTCACCGAGTTGACTGATGGCTTCCTCCGCCTCTTCTTTCGTCTCTGGGACGATGGACGGAGTTTCCCGCTGCTCGAGCAGGAAGGTGAAATCCTCCCACCTTTTGTGAAGAAGCCGACCTAAATCTAGGTTGTACGAGTCAACTCGATACCGAAGGATTACTGGTAAATGATCTGAATTTAAATCGTTCAGCGTTTGAATGCTGTAAGGATAAGGGAAATTGCGGGTGATTGCAAGGTCAAGATAATTATTAGATAGTGGAAAAGTGGGTGTGGGGAGCGCTATAATTTGCGCAAAATTTTCGTCCACCCACTTTCTGAGTCTGAGACCAAACCCATTTGAAGATCTACAGTGCCAAGAGGGATGAGTAGCATTAAAATCACCCCCAAGAATAAAATTTGGAAAATTGTTAGTGAGCCGGGAAAAATCTTGCTCCAGCAGGTTTCTATCACTCAAAGGAGGTACTTAAATGGCTGCTATAAGAAGATTTGGAATATTGGGGAAGTCCAGAACAACAGGAGTAACTTTGATGGAATTTAGAGGGGGAATATTGATGAGAGTCACATTAAAACCATTTTTAACATAAATAGCAGTGCCACCCCAAGTGGAGCCGTTATTGCCCTTACGAGCCCTGTCTACATTGAATAACTCGTAGTTGGCAACCTTGGTGACAATTCCCTGGGAAAAATGGGTCTCGCTGACCAAAACGATGTCTAAATTGTTACTGTAAACCCAAGCTTGAAATTCAGTTTCCTGTCTTTTTAGCCCATTGGCATTAAATATACCAATGGAGAAAGGGTCCAAATTATTATTACCTGGGAACATGATGGGAGAAAAGAAAATAACTAAAAATGGGGAAGCGCACATCTTTTTGATGGCGACACCTAACCAATTTTGGACAAAGTTACAATTTTAGAATAAAGAATAAAAATCCGGTCAATCTCCGTGGATGCCATGCGGAGTGCCGGAAGGGATTCAGAAAATGCTTTGTCAACAATGTCTGCGTTGTAATTAATTTCGAATTGCATAAGATTTTGGATAAATTCGGCAGCCGAAAAGACATCCTTAACTGGGGCCGAAGTTTTAGAATTTTGAGGGGTGGAGGGGGTGAGGTGTAAGGTGACCTTACGTCCGATTGCAGCTTCCCTAAAAGATTGGGAGGATTCAACTTTCCTATTGGAGAAGGTTCTATCTGATTTCACAGTTACAACTTGACGTTGGTTGCTATTTTTACTTTTAAGATTTTTGCCTTTCATGGGGGGGGGGGTGGTTTTTGGAAACTTGGGGCAGTTCCGATAGTTAGCAGGGTGATCGGATCCGCAGTGGCAACACCGACAGGGTTCATCGAAACTTTTCGCACAATCCTTCGTAATGTGATCTCCGGAACACTTAAGGCACACTGGAGGTAGGTTGCACGCAAGGCTTGAGTGAAAAAACCCTTGACATTTGTGACACTGTGGTGGACCCTTTCGCCCCCGATACTTCTCAAAACTAACCTCAATTTTAAGTAATTCTGTAACCTCGAAGACGCTGTCAACACCTTCTTGCTGAGGGATCGAACAGAAAAATAAGGGCATGTATTTCTTATTGCTCACGGCACACCTATACATTTGGGTCACCGTGATGCCCGGGAAATCAATCTCCAGGATCTCTTGGATTTCCGGGACAGAGGTGTTAACTGGTAGACCCCGAAGAACCACTCTCAGTGGTTTTGCGTCTTCGAGAACGTAACTGTGAAATTGCACATTGTGCTTAATAAGAAAAGATTGAACTGTACGATAGTCATTTACATCTTCAAAGGAAAGACTAAGATATTTACCCTTAGCCTTAGAACGGGTCGTGGGTGCAATACGTTTAAGACTGTCCAAAAGAGAAGACCACCTATCAGGTGGTATAATTTTGATGGGGGGGGATCCTGGTTTTTTTAACCTTAACACTCTCTTCGGTAACTTCCATGCTGCTGGAATTGTCAGAATTATCATGTTTTTTGCTCTTTTTAGAAGCAACAAGTTAAAAATTTTCCTCCTCGGGTGGGCTAGAATTTTCGGAGTCCGCCGAAGAATCCAGCCTTCTCTTAGTCGAAGAGGAAGTTTGGTTATTATCTGCAACAGCAGATGGCGCCACCTCCCCCTCCAAACTCGAGTTAGCCGGTGTCTCAACGGACTGGGCATTGACCGAAATTGAGGTATCTTTTTTATCATTATCTGACTTGGCATACTGATAAACTAGGAGTTTAACATCAGTGTGTGCTTGGATAGTCATAATGTCCGCAAAAAGCACATTCTGCTGCTTTTTACACTGTTCCAACTGCTTAACTGCATCATCAACAGATTCGCCATTGCGTTTTAGCTGGGCAATCGTTTTCATAATGAAAAGCTCTCTACAATTTTCAGAAGCATAATCTGCAGTGATCTTCCATCCCACTTCCTTAATAACGTCCGAAGACAGATCCCTAACATCCGTGAAGCCCCTACGTGATACAATTGAAAACATATTACCAGTTTTAGAAGACCCCTTCTCTGAGAACCTTTGGAATTAGCTGCCCAAGAAAGTAGATCATCTGACAACGTCACAACACGTCACTGGCACAACATCCAATACGAAAACACTATCGCAAATAGGCCACTCCCACTAGCGGGAGCTCAACACACACGTCTTTACTGGACGGTGTCTAACGACGTTCTCCATCGGATATAATGTAGATATTGAAATTGCTGAAATTAAGCATAAAAATTTCAATGTAAATAAAATTTCCAGTACGAAAAATATACAAAACAAGAAATTACAAAATTGTTCTTAAAAACAGAAACTCAACAATCATGTAAATAATACACATTCTGACATGAATAAAAATAAGTTAAAATGCTATCGATGTGGAAATGCCTCTCATTTAGCAAATTCATGCAGATTTATAAATGTTACTTGCAATCTTTGTAGAAAAAAGGCCATTTAAGCAAGGTATGCAGAAGTACAAATTCTCAAAAACAGGTTAATTCTTTAAATACTGTAAATGTTTTATCTGTTAAGTATGATAAAGGCTCTAATCCAATTAAGTTGTCTGTTTTCATTGAAAACAAGGCTAGAGCTGATATGGAATTAGATACTGGATCCGGAATTTCTGCTGTTCCTTTAAAAAGATTTCGCAGAATTTTTCCTGATCATAAATTTTTTCCTCCAGATGTTCAGTTAAAAACTGCAACTGGTGAAATTTTCAAACATGTGGGTTATGTTGAAGTAAATGTTACTTATGAAAATAAAACTAGAAAGGCAAAGTTGTATTTGATAAAAGATAATTTTCCATTATTATTTGGTAGAGATTGGGTATCTGAATTTGATATTTTTCCACATAATTTAAAATCAGTATATGTGAATGAAGTTGTAAAGTATTCTGATAACTTACAAAGTTTGCTACAGGAATTTTCTGATTTATTTCCTGATAAGGTTGGGGGGATAAAAGATTTACAAGCAGAACTTTATCTTGAAAAAGATGCTACACCCATATTTTGCAAAGCTAGGACTGTCACTTATGCACTACGTGCAGCAGTCAATGACGAATTACAAAGATTACAAGACGCAGGTATTATTAAACCAGTTACAAACAGTAAGTGGGCAACTCCTATAGTTCCAGTGATTAAGCCTAATGGGAAAATTCGTTTATGTGGCGATTTTAAAGTAACATTAAATAAATTTCTGAAAGTTGAAAAATATCCTTTACCTAAAATAGAAGATATGTTAGCTACATTAGGTGGTGGTGTACACTTTACAAAAATTGATTTAAATCAAGCTTATCTTCAGTTACCTGTAGATGAACAATCACAAGAATTATTGACCATAAATACACCAAAAGGATTATTCCAATCCCTTAAGTTACCCATGGTTCTTGATAGTTCTCCTGCTATATGGCAAAGAAAAATTGAGCAAATTTTAAGAGGAATTGAGGGTGTTACAATTTTTATAGATGATATTGGGGTTACAGGTGAAACAGATGAAATTCATTTAGAAAGATTGAAGCAAGTATTAGAAAGATTAAGGGAATATAACATTAGGATAAATAAAGAAAAATCATTCTTTATGGCAGATGAGATTACTTACTGTGGTTATAAAGTTGATAAACATGGTATTCATAAAATACAAGATAAAATTGAAGCAATTTTAAATGCTCCAAGACCAGTAAATGGATCTCAGGTAAAAACTTTTCTAGGCTTAGTTACATATTATGCTAAGTTTGTACCAAACTTATCTACTATTGCAATTCCTTTGAATAATTTGCTTAAGAAGAATGTTAAATTTCATTGGTCTTATAAGTGTGAACAAGCATTTAAAAGTATAAAAAAAGAAATTACTTCTGACAGGGTACTTACTCACTTTAATCCTAAGTTACCTTTAGTTTTAGCTACTGATGCTTCTCCTTATGGTATCTCTGCAGTTCTTTCGCATATGATGCCAAATAACACTGAAAAGCCTATTGGGTTTGTGTCCAGAACTTTGACTACTGCAGAAAAACGGTATAGTCAAGTTGATAAAGAAGCATTAGCGATTATATTTGGTGTGAAGAAATTTTTTCAATATTTGTATGGCAACAGGTTTACCTTATTTACTGACAGTAAACCTTTAGTGTCTATTTTTTCTCCTTCTAAAAGTATCCCAGTTTTATCGGCTGCTCGAATGCAACGATACGCAATTTATTTACAAACGTTCCAATATGATATACGTTATAAAAAACTACTGATCACGGAAATGTTGATGCTCTTTCACGACTTCCTTTACGTAGTGAAGATTTACCTCAACAATTAAATTCGAATGATGTAATTGATGAATTTGAACTGCTTCAAATTAATCAACTCTCTATCTTACCATTAACTTCAAAATCTATTGCTTCAGCTACAAAATCTGATCCCCTTTTACGTCAAGTTTTTCATCATTTGATTTCTGGTTCTGAAATTCCTAACACAACTGCAAAGCATTTTGGAAAAAAAATTGTATGCCTTTTGTTGTAAATTAAGAAACAAATTAGAATACAAATTTACGAACTATCTTTACTTTAAGTAAATATACATAATGAAACAACTTAAAATCTACAAGTAATAGAAGTTTTAATGTTTATTCTCTGGAAGAATGTTTAGAAAAAATAAAAGTAAATAATCTGTTATATTTTTAAATGCTCTTTTTTTATTTGTAATTATTTACAAATTTCTTTCGATTTAAGAAGATCTGTTTGAAATGCATTGTCTTTAGAGCATGCATTAATTTGTAGAGTTACGCTAAATTTACATAGCCTGAAAAAAATATCTACATATGCAAATGTATTGCAAATTTTTATCAAGTAGTAACTTTTTAAAACAGCTTGAATTTCTTTAAAAGGTTAGAAAAGTGAATAAAGGTTTTTTTTTATTCAAGGGAAATAAAAATTTGCATCCACTGTTCTTTCTATACATAAAAGGAAAACTAATCAAATTAAATAATGCATTTCTTGTGTAGCGTAAGAAAAAATCTACAGAAAGGGTTTCCTAGATTTTATTTTTTATTTAATTTGAGTAAAATTGAATTAAAAAAAATATAAAATGCAAAGAATGTAAAGAATAGACGATTATCTGAAGTTTTTATAATTATTATTTTTTTATTATTATTATTTTGCCCTTTTAAAGTACATATGTAAATTTGTTTTTCTGAAATGAACGAAATAATTTGATGTTTTGCCTACTTTTTATGCAAGTTTTTTTTTTGTTTTTGTTGTTATTGTTATTATTTCTCAAACTACGCTCGCCAACCCCCGCTCAGACACCGCAAACTCTAAAAGCACGCGAATTTGATAGGCTTTTTAAAAAATGCGGAAGAATGAATTATAATTAAAATAACAGTGGCGATCTCCCTGCTAACGGGTTGTTTTTGTCTTTGATTAAATCAGATCAGTGAAACATGTAAAAATGAGCTAAAAACTATAAAATGAATTACGTAAACAGAGTCTTTGTCTCGGTATTTTTATAAGTTTTTTTTTAAATAAGACATTTTAAATGTACTGCTTTAAATATGACGTAATTTTCACCAAAGTTTTCTTTCTTGTTTTAATAATCACGTGAAAATACTTTTGTTGCTAGAAAGGAAATATTATTTGTGTTATCTTAGAATTCTCAACAACAGTTTAAAAATATTATCTCAAAATATCAAATAAATGTCTCGCGCAAATATATTTTTAAATTTAAATTGTTTGGCAATATTATGAATTGGCAATTTTAAATATGACGTGATTTCCTCCATGTACACATTTAACGCATATTAATGGATTTATTATTTTACAATTTTCATTCTCTTTTAAAATTCACGAGTAAATATAGTTTCTATGACGTAATTATAAATATCTTCCTGCTTTTAATACGTAATCATTTAATTCTCATTTTGTTTATAATAGTCACGTATAAACAATTTTTAATTTGAAGGAAATATTATTCATTGCGCTGTTTTAAAATTTGGCAACAATTTAAAATAATACCCTCTTCTAAATGTTGTAAATAATGCTTCTGAAAATGCTGAAAAATTGAATTTAAAATAGAAATAAAACCTCAAAAAATGAGTAAAATTAAAAAAGTAAATGCAGTCTACGCACCGGGCACTTTTAATGTATAAAATGATCTAAAAAGGATTAAATTTCAATGTATAGTTTTTGCTCCTATAAAACTTTTTTAATGGAACGATTTTGACCAAATTTAACTTTAAATATCTCTTAAAATAATTCTTCGATTTAAAAACTGCCTGCATCAGAGTGTTTATCAAATATTTCTCTATAACGCCACTGATTTTCATAACTTTGCATGCAATATTTTTCTTAATATTAATGAAGAAAGACCTTCGGTCGCAAAAAATTCAAAGCCGGCGGCGGCGGCGTTAGTTACTTTTTTTTAGAATAGAGAGATGATACTAAAGCGAACTTTGTATTTGTAAAATGTTGAAATACCAGTCGGCAAATAATCCTTGGAAACCGGATATTGCCTGAAATAAAATGTGTTTTCCAAGCAACTTTTTCCAATGAATATGTATAGGAATTAGAGACGTAATAGTACTCTAAGAAAAATTGACTAATAGGCAAAAAGCAGCGAGATTACATTGCAGTTTATCATATAAAAAAATCTAGTATAATGATATGTGCTTATAAAAATTATCTTAAAAATTATATTTTTATTCTTCTGCGGAGCAAGAGCTCTTTTACCGTTTCATGCCATTTTGAAGATCATGAGCAGAAAAGAATAATACCAATTTATTATTATTAAATCAGCATTTCAACGGTACACGAAAAACTTTTTTTCTCTTCTTGAAAAATTTCAATAATTGTCACTTAACACCACCCTTTCTTTATAGAATTAAACGATGCCAAATCTAACATAAAAATTTAAGGTTTTCAAGAGTTTGTGTTGAGGTTTTAAAGTTGTAAAGACTAACTTAAAACCAATCTTTGAAAAGTTGGTTATAAAAGTTTCAACATATGGATTACTCAACAAAATCGTTACATTATGGTGTAATATAACGTTTCTTTAGACGTTATGAGTAATAAAACGTTCAAGCACGTAGAGAAGTTGTGAATGAATAGGCTTTTCTTTTAAATTACATTACTAAATTTTGAGTGCAATTTTTCTTTCCTATAAAACTCGTAACTGTATATACCTAGAGCGAAACTGAGACGAATTAAGTTGTTTAGTTCACAAAAATATGAGCTTTTTTAATACTTCTTCAGAAAGCATAGATAAAGTTCAGGTAAAGAAATAAGTATTATCACCTGTACCACCAGAGTACACTAAAACAAGAGAAATGGTTCTTGATATAGCAAGAAGGTATACGAAAATATAATATAACTTCTTCAGAATTACTCACGATTTCGAAAAGGATTCCTTTGTCATCAGAAACCTCAGCAATCAATAGATTTCCGAGATCTAAAGAACCATTTCTGAAACAGAATTTCTTGTTGCTGTCGTTAATTTTCGTGAGGAAGTAATTTTACAGTGTATTAATCATTTTTCTTTGCTCGCTGGCAACCAAAAGTATTGTTTTTTGGATGCTATGGATTCTCAAATAAACATTTTCATGTTCAAAGAACATGTTAAATGAACAAACAAAACAAATACATGACAGACCAGATGTTATTACCAATAAGGTTTTTCTGAGCGAATTATGCTGGCTGGTTGTCGGCCCGTTAGCTTAAACGGAAAAGCATTGGCCTTGTAAGCCAAGGATCTGGGTTCGATTCCCAGCCTGGGCATTTTTTCGCTCAGTTGGAAATATTCAATTCGTATGATAAGTTTACCAATCAGTTTGATTGTGTTAAAATATTGGTTCAAAACAAATATGATAAATTAACATCGTGGTATGAACATTATTTTGTTACTCTTGCAAGTATAAATTGTGTTTACGCAACTGGAAATTGTTACTTGAAATTTGATATCTTACCAAAAAACGATATTTTGTGTTATACCTGACTAAGAAAATTGATTAATACACTACAAAAGCCATTCGTAGACGTTTCTCAAAATTACGAGCAGCAAAATAAACTTTTGTTTCAGAAGTACTTCTTTAACCCTTCACTGCACAACGTGGCACATCTAGCACATACCTAAAAACACTATAATTCTCATTATGTGCCATGAATTTGGCCAATATGATCTCTATTCCTGATCAAGAACAGTCCAAAGAATGGAATAACCCTTATTTTGTCCATTTCACATGGCTGCATTTGACAAAAAATTAGAATTTGTTCTTCGGAAACAAAAAAAGTTTCGATCAAGCTATTAAGGTAAAATTTACTTTCATTATTTTTACTGAATACTTAAACATATTAATATTAAAAAATTTTCAGAGTGTTAAGCAGATAAAATTAATTAATTTAAGCTAATTTAGTTGTAAAATATAGCAATACAATAATTTAAAACCCTAATCGTGTACATAGGGTACCGATAGGACCCTATGCGTTCTAGCATTTGTCTTTCATTTACAGGGACACACAAAAGAAATCGGTTACAGTACTGTCTTTCAGCAATAATTGTCTCCATAAAAAATCAAATTTTAGATGAAAATTTGAAATTTATTTTTTTTACTATTTTTCCCATTATTAGGCCAATATATAGATTTCAAATAATTTTTTTTTATAAAAATAGAAAAAATCGTGCAGTGAAGGGTTAAATCTCGGGAACTTCTGAGGTTTCTGAAGATAAGGAGCATTTTCCCGGAATCGTGGGTAACTCGGAAAGCGTGTTATTTTATTTTCCTAAACCTTCTTGCTAGATCAAGAAATATTTCTCTTTTCTTTTACAGTGTTGGATGCCGAACCAGTTACGGAATATAAGGCTTCAGACTTTACACTGCTCTGTCAGAGTATTATAATCCAATCAGTATCTAACTTAGTGGCATCCAACACAAGTACAAGCATCTTCTTGCTAGATCAAGAAACATCTCTGTTTTTTAACACCTTCCAACAAAGTTGAAAGTGTTTATGAATTCGGTTTGTCTGGCCGTCTGTCTGTCCACTCTCGCTCTAAATTTCCTAAATATACTTGGATTTTCATGCAATTGACACTCAAAAGAATTTCGTTACGTTATGGTCAATGGAGAAAAATCGTTTACAGAGTATTTTAATGACATTACGCTGTTTCAAATCCATTGAAATTGATATGAATCACTGAATTTCACTACAAGCTGGGACGAATAGGGCGTTCTAGCATTTGTCTTTCATTTACAGGGACACACAAAAGAAATCGGTTACAGTACTGTCTCTCAGCAATAATTGCTGCAAGCGCGTTTTCAATTTCGGTATGCGCTTTTAAATTGAACAAATTTTGTATACCTCGTGTACATGGCTGAACAAAGAATTCACGTACCATTTTCCTTATTATCAGAAATTGCTGAGGGGAATTTTCAATTGAGGTATTTATTTCCAAATTGAACTAAATTTTTGCATGCATTTAATTAATAGATACACATATATATAGGTCATATACAGGACTGCTCAAAGAATTCGATTGTAATAGATTGGAAATGCTGAAATTGGGATTTCAAATGAGTTGTGCCTTTCCAAATGGTTCAATTAGACATCGTATTTCAACTTATTAAATATTGAAGTTTTGTTACACTATTCTGAATGTGTTGGAAAGTATTTCATAATCTATGCTTGACGATAATTTTTTTTCTTGTTTTTTACAGAGTATGTTAAGCACTGAATAAACCGATGTATAATCAATACCTGTATGGTTATTGAACATTCACATTAAGTACATTACAAATGAACAACAAAACCCATTAAACATTATAAAATGCATATGCTGCATTCACTCGTGTATAATGAGCACTTCTTTTTCAAAATTTTAGGCTTAAAAATAGAGGTGCGTATTGCGCACAGAACATTTCTGATAGCAATATCCGCAATATAGCACGCAAGCTTTCAAGTCACTAAATACAATATGTGGATTTTGCGATAAAATTATAAGAATAAGTAGTAAGAAAAACAAGTGAAATAATTGCAATTTTTGAGCCGTATACTTTTATATCATGAGCAAATATCTTTTATCAATTTCTGTGTCGATTAATATTTAAAAATAAAGCTCGCAATAAGAGAAAGATACACATTTAATAAACTTTAATGTTAGTAGTGTGAGCAGCCATATTTGAACCGCCGTTTTAACCCTTAAGTGACTGGTGTTGCTCTTCGGCAACATACCCAATTTAGGCTTCTAAAATACTATTAGAATAATAGTGAAACTATAATGCCTAATATTGCCAATAAAATACATTCTGAAAATATTATTAAATCGATTTTCAACATGTAGATGGCAAAACTTGTGCTGTTTAAGAATAAAGATAGACTTATTTTTTCAATTGCTGCTACATGTTCATTTTGTAATGTTTGAAAGCTTGCGAAATACCTTATTTTGTTCTGCAGTGAGCAAGTAAAATTCATTTCTTATTATAGTTCCTAAAATTCTTGTGTGTTTAATATTATAGAATTTTATCAAGGAAAATTATTCTTTCAATTAAAGACCAGTTTGCCGATTAGTAGCAAACTGGTTTTTAGTCGTAAACCAGACTTAAAAGAAAATGGGATTTTTTTAAGTGTTTTCTCCATGATTTATTTATAAAATGAAAGCCGGAAAACAGTATTACAATGATTCTTGAAAAATCAGGCATTTAAGGGTTAAATGGATCGTTTCCATTCTGCCGTTAATTACTGAAATAGACGTCATCTACCTCTGAAATCTTACTCATCAGAATGACTTCATTTATGATTAGAAGAAGCACCCGCCTACAATATGCTGTTTTCAGAAAATTTAAAAAAGAACTAAAATTAGCTGTTTTGATCTAATTTTTTCCTACTAAACGTAAGTGAATACTTTAACACTAAGGTAAGTTCTTATGTTTTCATATACATGTATAAATACATCTGTTTATTGCGCATATTTTTCACGAGGATTTGTTTGATTTTGTTTTGGTTCTTAGTCTTAAGATTACTGTTTTTTTTTTAAATGGCGCAGTTGCCTTAATTGGGCCAATTTAATTTGATTAAATTGGACCAGATATACTATCATAAATTTCAAAAGTGAGTGATGAATTTCGAGGGCTGTACGCTTTGTACACTATTTTTTTAGTTTCGAATATTTTATAATAGATTACTATCTCCATGCAAGTTTTTTTTTTTTTTTTTTTTTTTTTTTTTTTTTTTTTTTTTTTTTTTTTTTTACATCTGGATTAAATTTTTTATACAGTTTAGGCCTATATAAACATAAAATATGTTTACATGTTTATGCAATAAATTTTGTTTGTAATTTCTTTTATCTTGTTTGTATTTGTATTTATTTTCTATGAATTCTTTATTCCTACGGCGTATTTGATTTACAGAGTTGAATTCGAACATTTTCCTCCTGGAGGATATTTGCGGATCAATGAGGGGGTGGGAGCAGACTTTTTACAGTTGTCGAAGGTGTAATTACATTTTTTTGTCTTAAAAACGTACACAAATCTCAAACCTTCGGGGGGGGGGGTGTTATATCAAGGTTCCGGGGAGGGGGTGGGGGGTTCAACGTTGTTTGAACATATGTTTTTCGTTTGATTAGTCGAAGCGCATTTTTTCAATATAGCATATTTTTTAAATACTTTTTAAATATAATGTTGAAAACGACACAGAAAGCAGTCTGGAAGGAAAACACCCATGACAGGAAAAGCTGTTAAAGATATAGGAGACGAAAAGGAGAGAGTAAGTTGTGAAGAAATTAACCTGCAAGAAAGCTGCTGCTACAAATCCCCCCAAAAAGACAAAAAAAATCATTATAATTGTTATCTCTCTTGCTAAATTCAGATAAATCAAAGTACAGAGGGAGCGAAAAAACAGTTGTTTTAACATCTTCGCCATATAGAGTAAACCTTGAAATGAAAAATAAAACCGACAAAAAGGAAGCCCTCACAGCACAACAGCAATTGGAACATCGAGTTATAAAAAATAGGCGTATGCAATTGGAAAGAAAATGATGGAAGGGAATAACTACAAACATAATGTAAAGAAAACTTCTGTTGCAGAAAAAAATGTCTAATGATTCAGAATCTAAAAAAAAAAAAAAAAAAAAAAAAAAAAAAAGACAGTAGTGATTGGTTTTTGCTGAATTTGTGAGAAAAATAAAATAGCAGAAATGATTCAGTGTTCAGACTGCCAAATATGGTTCCATGTTGTGTGTGCTGGAATAAAAAATGAATAAACTAAATTTATGTGTAGCCTTTGCATCACTTCTTACATGATATTCAAGTAACTGTCAATTAGTTCCATAATTTCTATTCTTTATCACTGATAACTATATTTTGAATACATTTTGATTTAAAGCGATTACTCTAATTTGCAGATATTTTATTTCATTACATTTCATTGCCGTTATTTTATTTGATTGTTTCATTAATCGCAAACTTTGCTTTTAATAAAATTAGTTATATTCCCTAGTCATTAAAACAACCTGATACTGTTTGGTTCAATTTAGAAGATTAAGGGTCCGACTTAGGCGACCAGTTGCTGAATTTGGACCACTTTTGACAATCTTTTCAAATTAAAATAAAACTTAAGTTTTTCAAAAAGAAATTGATCTAAAGATTTATTTAGTTAGTAGATGAATAGATTCAACCCCGTGTAGTGATGTTTTGCAGATATTCCAAAAATTAAGTGTGTTACACCTGAAAATATGTGAAGTGGTCCAAATTCGACTACTCTCCCCTATATTTATATATAATATGTAGCGAAAACGTGGTTCGTGATTAACGTTGACGTCATATAGAGAGTGGCAATGCCCTAACCAATAAATTTCGCTGTTAGTGCAACTTTTTAAGTATTTAAACAACGCACAATTTTCATTTTTACGCCGTCGAATAGTAAAAAAGAGTATTTTCAAAAGCAATTTGTTTGAAAGCTGTAATTTTCTTATTTTTTTATTGTTTTAAATAATTTCCAGAAAAAATCTTTTTTTTTGCCCGTTTGTACACAATGTAATTAATTCAGCAATTTTTTATTTCGGTGAAATACAGTGAAATACATTTAACACGAAAACGCTTAACACGAAAAATCGGAAAATCGGTTAACACGAAATGATATAGCGGTCCGGACAGTATACTATGCAATTTAATACATTTTTTTTCTTTTAACACGAAACAAAAATCGTTTAACACGAAAAAAATCGCTTTCGAGCTAGTTAGTTTCAGTTAAAATTGGTGAATTTTGTGTTAAAACCACTGAATTTTGGGTGAAAATCAGAGAATTTCGTATTTTTTTTTGTAAATTAGCTTATGTTTTATTAGCACAATGATTGAGAAATCGGTGCGAAAACAAACAGCCATTTCGCTTCAAATGAAGATAAACCTCAGCAGTTTATGAAAAAGAAGGACGAAAACAGAAATCTGCAAAGAGCTTCTTTGCATTGCCAATTCTACTTTATCAACAATAATAAAAAATGGGGATCCCATTACGTTAATGTTTAAGCGCAGTATATTTAAGCCAGAGAGAAAACGTATAAGAACGGCTAAGCACGAAGATTTAGAGACAGCTTTCCCTATTTGGTTCAAACAAGCTAGATCTCAGAATGCTGAAAAAGGCACTTAAAAAAAAGATATCTAATTCCCCCCCACCAATATATATATATATATATATATATATATATATTTTTTAATACTTACAGCTTTAATTCATAATAATTGACGGTGGTAGGTTATGTTTAATTAATGGTAATATATATATATATATATATATATATATATATATATATATATATATATACTTGCTTTTTATCCTAATGGATGCAACTTACTAGTAGTTTAACAGGAAATCGAAGTAAAATTTGACGACGTCGAAAGTTCTTGTGAGTTTTGTTTTTTTTTTTTACGAATCTTTTATCGCGAAATTCTTTTAACACGAAAAATATTTTCGGTCCCTTCAGTTTAGTGTTAAACGTATTTCACTGTATTTCACAGCTAAATTGGAAAACAAAATTTAAACTTCACAAATAGATAAAAATATAAAATACACATTTAACAGATATATAATCAAACTACGTGCTTAAATATTGAAACAATCAGAATTTCAAAGCTTGCTAGAAATGTTGAAATGTATCACGGTTTGCCGCCTTGTAGTTATTCTATCTTTATCTGTTATTGTAGTCAGCAACTGAATAGAAAAGTGAAAAAAAAATATTTTTTAAGGAATAAATTACTGTACATGTTTCTTTCGTTAACAAATGGAGATTTAATTTTCTCTCAATTTCTGTTTAATTTTCTCTTAATAATTTCTCTTAATCATTTAATTTTCTCTTTAATTTTCTCTCAATTGAAAAACATTTTTTTTTTTAAATCCTTAATTATTTCGGATTGAAACCAAATCGAAAATCATATGTTAAGAGGTTTATAGTAAAAGAAAATGTCAGAAAAAAAAATTAATCTTTGGAACCAGTTCAAAATTAGTAAATTTTGAATAGGTGAAGGGGTATTTTTAGTTCTTTAATTACATGTTAATGCAATTACTATTGCTGTCTTTTAAATTTATTAATTCACATTTCAAACCTATCGTAAACGCTTTTCTATCTTTAGTTATTATCATTTTACTCACTCTTATGTAGTTTAGAGTACAGTTAACTTGAAACCCTAAGTAATAGAAATAGAAGTACTATTATATAGGGCATAAGGTTGGCATTATCTATGAAGACCATGAAATGCTTAAATTGTTCAAATGTTCGTAAATTGCTCTATTAGATTCTTTGTTTAAAAACCACTTTCTAATTTCCCTTTGCATATTCATTTTGCTAACTATATAAACTTATCATATTCCTAATATAAGATATTAAGTTGTAAGATATTAAAATATTAAGTTGTGTAAAAATACTCAGTTGGAATGAAAAAATGCGAAATGTATTTAACAATTAAACAAAATTTCATTTTTTGCAACAAAAACAACAAACATTAAACAAAATTTAATTAGTTAAAAAACGCGTTTGTTATAATTTTCTTCTTGACATTAATAACATTTTTATTTTTTGTTACCAATGTTTAAAATATTCGTAAAGAAATTTTATATTTTTCAAATTACAGTCGAACCCGGTTAAGACGCTCACGGTTAATACGCGATCCCGCTTAATACGCGGATTTTTCCCAATCCCTTGAAAATCGAACATAGGACTAATGCAAAAATATCACGTTTAATACGCGAACGATTATTACGTGATCCCGCTTAATACGCGATAAATTTTCGGTCTTTTGAGGAAAAAACCACGCTTAAAACGCGAATTCATTGATCAAGATGCGAATTCCTTTTCTCTTCTGGAGAATTTAGCGATTTTTTTTTTTTATTCAAATAAAAAATACTGTTTCTGAATAATATTATTTACTTTATTTAATAACAGATTAATTAAGGTGAAAATTAATAATATGAGATAGTGGTAGATATATGAACAAATCCCCGTGAAATTAGTAAAACTGCAATGTTTCTTTGATCCCGCTTCCTAACATTCTTTATCTCTCGCTTATGTTGTTACTGTAATAAAGAGATATAGACAAATTCATGTTATTCAGATACGTCATAAAAATTATTATGATTAGAGATGATTATACCTGTCGTTAGTGAGGTTTTTAATATACATTATATCAATACTATGTTTTATAATGAAAATTATGGGCAACAAAAAATGAAACTCGTAAATATTAAACAAATAGGACTACGGTTCGATAATTGATATCTTTTCTTTACTTTTTGCTATGCGCACAATATTTTTTACACAAAGATTGATAAGAATAGTTTTTTCTTATATTAAAAAGAAAGAAGATTATAATGGTACTCATTATCACAAGTTCTAAATATTATTTTAAAAACTGGGTTTTACTTCGAGGATTTAATATTTTTCTATTTGTGTTTTTAAAAAAATAATGTAGTAGGAAAATTATTTTTGTTGTTTTATTTTTGGTTGCAACGCATTAATCGACAATAAAGTCATACTTGAATTCATACGCATTTTTTCAGTTATTATTCCAGTCGCCCCTATAAAAAGAAACAATGAGTTAAAGTGGAACCCAATTGAATTTTAGTCTAAATATAGGTAAAAGATACAATTTTTTACTGTAAACATATATATGAAAGCTCGAAAGTTCATTTCGACGATTAAAAGTTTAAATAAGCCCAGTTTCTCTAACATTATACAAATCACGTTTAATACGCGATCCCGCTTAATACGCGACTTTTGTCCACTCCCTTGAAACGCGTCTTAACCGGGTTCCACTGTATATGCATTAAAAAAATCTTCGAAAATGAAAAAAAAAATAAACAGTTATATTCTGAAAATTTTTCTTTACTATTTTTCTTTCCCATATTTATATTGCAGAACTTTTTACCATTTTTACACGTGTCACTACTCATATGAGCTTAATATTCAGTTTCATAGGATAACACACTTGTATTTCAAATAGCAACAACAACAAAAAATTAGGATATGCAAGTTCTTCGTCTATTTATTTTATAAAAAATTAATTGAACAAAATATTTATATCTAGTACTAGTTTTTATTTAGAATTTTAAAATACATCTTTGTTTGAATTTCAATATGAAATTTTGGAAAGGAAATTGCTCACAGATTCAACTCTAAATTTGTCAAACATAAGAAATTTCGAAAATTTTCTTTTTACAAAAAAAAACGTGAATTGCGATAAATAAAAACATTCCACAAACAAAAATGTAGAATAATTTCTTGCACAAAAAAGTAAGTAAAGTATTTTATTAATGTTTTATAGGTAATCGTATCTAGATTATTTAATGATAGGCAGGTACCCATTTGTAGGACTTCTTTTGAGTAATTTTTATAAGTAAATTATTTTTTTTGGTGTTTTTTTTTTCAGTTTATTAACGTATAAATCCTGTAAAATCCATAGTTTCATAAATTATTTGATTTCAGTTAAAAAAGTATTTTTCTAATGTATAAACAAGGCTTCAAACTTTTTCCCTGTAACTTATATGTTCTGCTCGCATTTTTACAAGGGACTCTGTTAATTAAGGATACTAAAGTAATACTGAAAAAGGAAGAAGTGGAAGGAGTGAGACAGGAGGGGGAATGGAGCAACGCTGATTTTTCTGTTAATTAAGGATACTAAAGTAATACTGAAAAAGGAAGAAGTGGAAGGAGTGACACAAGGGAGGGGAATGGAGCAACGCTGATTTTCCTTAAACAAAACTTTATTTTAGAACACTTACAATAAGGCCTAATATAGCGAAAAGGCGGGCTGGATAACTAAAAGGACCGAATAAGTAGAACTTCTATAAATAGTGATATTCTCCGCCCCCCATACCATTAAAAACACACTTTTAGTATCAAAACCCACTCTTAATCCAATTTTCGGAGCTCTTGGTACAGACAGGGGCTTTATAAATGTTTGTTACGTACTGTACTGAATTATTTTTTAAATATCACAGAAAAAAGACTCCAAGAATAAAAATAGTTTAATGATTTTAAAGATAAATTTTATAATGTCTAACTTAATATCAGGAAATATAAAATTATATGCCCCGTACAGTATCAATTCAGTACATATAATTTAAAAATAGAACAAATCTTACGTTAAAACGTAAGCTCAATTCTTAAAAATATAATTTAATCGTATTTTACTGTTCATTGGTAAATGTTTACACAAATGCGAAAAAATAGCTATTGGGCGTAAAAGTGAAAACTTACAGTTTTTAATGTTTGAAAAAATCTTTGGGGTATAACTTCTTCTTTTAGCTCTTTTTTGCGACGGCACTGGCATGTAGATTTTTAACAGATACCCATTTCCAATATACAATGTGCCGGAACGATGATTTTTCACGACATGGATCAAAATTATATGTATTTTCCCAAGGTTAATCAACTATAATGAGTTGTTCTATAAGTCCCGCAGCAAGAGAAACCACATATGATTTTCCCCCTTGCACTTCATCCAGCCCCGTTTTTAGAAGAAAATGTATAGAAAAATTATCAAAAAAGGGTGAAAAATAAAAATGAGTAACTGAACACATATATAATTTTAATTAATTTTTTGCTGCGAAAATACGCTCGAAATTATTGAATATATAATACGTGAATTATCACATTTCTAAAGAAGCGCAAAACCAACAATGTGAAAAATGTCCAAGCCGGTAATCGAACCCGGAACCCTTGGAATAGCCCGACAAGTGCTCTGCCATTTAAACTACGAGCATTTCCCACATATGTTGGTAAAACTACAACTGAAGCACAAAATGGAATAGTCTTCATGAACCCGGAACCCATGGAATAATTATATTACAAGGGTTCCGGGTTCGAATCCCGGCTTGGACATTTTTCGCATTGTTGGTTTTGCGCTTCGTTAACAATCTGATAATTCACGTATTATATATTCAATAATTTCGAGCCTAATTTCACTGCTGAAAATTAATTGAAAATATTAATTAAAATTATATATGTACTCAACGATGCTGGTTTTTTTTTTTTTTTTTTGTCACATGTCTCGCCGCAGGACTGTGTGCTCATAAAGACTATACTATCTTGCACTGCAGTTGCAGCCTTACCAACATATGTGAAAAATGCTAATCTTAAATGATAGAACACTTGGAGCGCTATTCGAAGAGTTCCGGGTTCGATTCCCGTCTGGTACATTTTTCACATTGTTGGTTCTATGCTTCGTTAGCAATGGGATAATTCACGTATTATACAGGGTGATTTTTTTTAAAGTCGTAAAAGTAAAATCCTATAACAAAAGAACCACTGATCCAAATGACCTGAAATTTCACCAGTATGCTCCCAGTATGAATTTTTTAGCCGCGGTTTAAAAAAAAAAATTAAAATCGTACCGACAGATGGCGCTGTATATGCAGTAATGTTGGGAGACGAGCTTGCGCACGACACACACACAGTGGCAATAAAAACCTGAAGCACGTACTGCTCGTGTTCATTATTCTGATCTCAATCCCTGCGATTTCTGGCTCTGGGGGTACCTAAAGAATGCTGTGTATTGTGACGGTGTTACGAACTTAGCTGACCTGAAGACACGAATTGTGCACCAAATCCACAGCATCCAGCCGGATGTTCTTTGCTTTGTTGTGGAACATGCGGTTTCACGTTTCCAACTCGTAGCTCAAAACGGTGGACAGCACATTGATAAGCTCCGTTAGTCGTGCAGTTCCGTATGAATGCTTTGCTCCGTATTTTTTTTTATTTCGTTCTGTTTCTGAGAAGGAATTCGCAGTGACTTTACCCAATTACTGCATTCTGAATGTTTTTGATATGCGTAATAAAGTTTTCTTTTTGTTGAAGTACCGTCCATTGTTTTCCTCCCTCTGACGATATTGTTTCTGTTAACTTACAGCGCCATCTGTCGGTGCGATTTTAAGTTTTTTTTAACCACGCAAAAAAATTCCCATTGCTTTGGGAGCATACTGGTGAAATTTCAGGTCATTTGTATCAGTGGTTCTTTTGTTATAGGGTTTTACTTTCACGACTTTAAAAAAAATCACCGAGTATATTCAATGAGTAGCTGATGAAAAAATATGTAAGCCCATTTTTTTATATTTTTATAAATTATTCTGAGCCTAATATTTTCAAATAACTGAATTTTGATACCTATGTATGGTTCTTGAAATTTTTATAATTTTCAACATTTTCGTCTTGTAAAATCAATATCTCGCTATATCGCAACATCATTGGTACATTCCTCTTCTTTAGGCCTTTGAGGAGTGAGAAATGTTGGGATTACTTTCGCCCAGGTGCAACTTTGCCATTTAGCAGTGTTTGATTGAACAAAAGACCATGCATAAAAACATGCTTCGGCACCAACCTCATTAAAAACAAGGGAAAAAAATCCATATGTGAAGCATAGATTATGAAACGCTTTCAAAAAAATCTGAATCGTGTAGCAAAACTTCAGCTTTGAATAAAGGGAAAGATGATATCTAAGTAAACAATTTAAAACCTCATAACACATTTCAAACTCAATTTCAGCAATAACCCTCAATAGTCGAGAAAATATTCGATTTATTTTGTGATGTCCTGTATATGATCCATAGGCTTGTATATGCACTACATAGTGTGCTAAACGGAACGTGTGCTAAACTTTCAGTACGTATACTCATAACACAGTTGAAAATTCCCTTTTAGTATTTTCCACCAATAAAAGGAAATGAACTCGAATTCTTTTCTGCAGCCCACTTTAGGATCTATAAAATTTACACACTCCAGTAATATGCAAAAAATTACTTACATTTAAAACGGATACCAAAACTGAAAATGCATTTGTATCAATTATCGTTCACAGACAATACTGTAATAATTATTTTGTGTGTTTCTGCAAATGGACGATAAGTGCTATGCACACCATATTCTACAGTAAGAATCTTGAAGCGCACCTCCCAGATGTGTATTAATTTCAATATGTTTGAAGGTGTATAACATATAGCTGACATCACCCCCCCCCCCCCCCATTCGCTCTCGCGTTGCGCGGACCCGTGATAAAAACCTTTAACATAGCTATATTAAATTAAATGAAAATTTACACAAACGAACTTAAAGATGAGGATCCGAAATTGAATTACTTTTACGCAAAAAGTCGTCGTAGAACACAGATAAACGCTAAAACTCACTGATATATTTTTTTAATTATTATTATTATAGCGTGCTAAAACATTGTAGCCACAATTTTTTCATGTATGTAATAAATTGGTATAAAACGCATTAACACTAGAACCGCCATTAGGGGTCATTTTGACCCCTGCCAAATTGGTAACAGCCGCTTCGAACCAAAAAATTTTCCATAAGATATGTTAAATGTATGCAGCACAAAAATAGGATAATTAAATAAGTTAAATAGTTTTAAATAAAAATTCCGGTGTTAAACACATTTTATAAAACGTGAGTAAGATAGTCGGCTATTCTAGTGTTAAAAATACTTATAAATTCAAAAATCTCAGAGTGCAAAATTAAGTATATTAGGCACTAAGAACAAAAATTAAAATTCGACTATGGATACTAACAATTCTGACTTCAAAATCTATACCAGTTCTCTACCCTGAACTGTGGGTAAGAGTAAAGAATTTTTTCCTTGCTTTTCCTTCATCGTATTTGGCTAAGCTTGGGTGCAGTGCAATAACTAATATACTGTTTAAGAAAAGGAACAATGACTGAAAGAGGTAATTTACGGTTTGATGTAAACACTTTGCGGTGCAAACCCAAGTCTGACTCGGGATAAGTTTCCTTTGCAAAATTTGCTTTCGGCACCAGTAATAAAGGAAAATAAAATTTCGGTTATATAATTAGAGCATTTTCAAAATTGTGTAAATGAAGGTAACTACTTTTAAATAAAAAAGAAAATTGCCCAGTTAAACTGATGGCATTGAACTCATAGGCTATTCACACTAATTATATATTATACTCTTATTTCAATAAGAATAATGCCCCTCGAAAAATAAATGAAAGGATTAGCCTCGTTTCCCCCCTTGATACTTAACCAAAGGACCTCCAAATCTAATCAGGGAAGCTCCGTAACATAATAAACTGGTATACCAAATTTGAAGCAAATCAGATAATTCTGCATTAAAAAAACCATTTAGCTAAATTAAGGAGGGTATTAGCTCCCCAATTTCTTCTTTTATGCTGAACCAAGGAACCTACAAATCTAATCAGAAAAGCTCCTTATCAGAATGAACTTTGAAAAAAAAAATTAAACTAAATTAGATAATTCTGCATGAAAACCCATTTATCTAAATTAAGGGGAGGGGACACTTGCCCCCCTTTCTCCCTTTTATACTTAACCAATGAACCTCCAAATCAAATGAAGGAAGCCATATCGGAATAAACTGGTATATCAAATTTGAAGCAAATCGAATAATTCTGCATGAAAAACCCATTTATCTAAATTAAGAGGGGGAAGAGCCCCCGTCCCCCATTTATGTTTAACCAATAATCCTCCAAATCTAATCAAGGCAGCTCCTTAACAAAATAAACCGGTATACGAAATTTGGAGCAAATCGAATAACTCTGCATGAAAAACTCAATTATGTGGGGCTCTAGCCACCTTTTCCTCCCTTTATACTTAACTAAAGAACCTCCAAATCTAATCAGGGTAGCTCCTTAACATAATAAACCGGTATACCAAATTTGACAATTTTGAATGCTTAACCAATAAACCTCCAATTCTAATCAAGGCAGCTCCTTAACATAATAAACCGGTATACGAAATTTGGAGCAAATCAAATAACTCTGCATGAAAAACCAATTATCTAAATAAAGTGGGGGTCTAGCCCCCTTTTCCTCCCTTTATACTTAACTAATGAACCTCCAAATCTAATCAGAGAAGCTCTGTAACATAATAAACCGGTATACCAAATTTGGAGCAAATCGAATAATTCTGCATAAAAAACCCAATTATCTAAATTAAAAGGGGAGGGGGAGTCTAGCCCTCCTTTCCTCCCTTTATACTTAACTAATGAACCTCCAAATCTAATCAAAGCAAGTCCTTAACATAATTAACCGGTATACCAAATATGGAGCAAATCGTTTATTTTTGCATGAAAAACTCATTTACCTAAATTAAGGGGCAGTATCCCCCTTTCCCCCTTTTATACATAATTAATGAACTTCCAAATCTAATCAGGAAAGCTGCTTAACATAATAAACCGGTGTACCAAATTTGGAGCAAATCAAATATTTTTGCATAAAGAACTCATTTATCTAAATTAAGCGGGGGGGAGTAGCCCCCTTTCCTCCTTTAAACTGAAGTAATGAGCTTCCAAATCTAATCCAGGGAAACTCCTTAACATAATAAACCGGTATACCAAATTTGGAGCAAATCGAATAATTCTACATGAAAAACCCATTTATCTAAATTAAGGGGAGTAGTCCCCCTTTCCCCGTTTATACTTAAATAATGATCTTCCAAATCTAATCGGGGAAGCTCCTTAACATAACAAACCAGTATACCAAATTTGAAGCAAATCGAATATTTCTGCATGAAAAACCCATTTATGTAAATGAAGGGGGAGGGGGTACCAGCCCCCCTTTTTCCCCTTTATCCTTAACGAATGAACCCCCCAAAAACTAATCAAGGAAGCGCCTTATCAGAATGAACCTAGAAAAATTTTTTGAAGCAAATCGGATATTTCTATCAAGAGTTATCGCGTTACGTACATACGTACATACAGAACCGGCGGGCACATAAGCTTTCAGGCTTTGATAGCCTGTGAGCTAAAAAGTGATGCCAACCGAATAAAATTTGTGTAAAAGTCACCAGACCGCAAAGGATTAACGAAACTAGAATTCGACATTAACAATTATTAAAACTTCACCAGTCTCAACCATCGTATTAGTTTTTTTTTTATTATTCCTTATTTATTTTGCGCTTATTTTTAAATTTTTAATAAAAAATTTAAAACTACATTTCATGGACATTTTAATTAATTTTTACTTTGTAATTGTTAACATATAGATAGACAGATAAAATAGGTATAGTTACCTATACCTATTTTATGCAAGAGTATAGAGAATATTTTAATATTTGGTATAATTAACTATTATGGAAGAGGAGGCACTGGGATTTTTTTTCTTGTAAAGGGGCGGTTGTCTGGAAAAACTTTGGAACCTATGCTGTAATTAAACGAATGTAAAAGACATAACGCAAAATGCCACTAAAAAAATTATTATACAAACAAATTGAAAGAATATATAAGTAAAATTCTCCAGCACAGATTATTTGTAGAATTTCGTTACATTTTAACATACACTGTAAAAAAAATATGTAATGTTACTCCATAAAATTGATGGTAGCTATGCTGATTCTATTTTATTGAGTAATTTAACCAATGTAAGTGGTGTTACGTTAAACTAATGTGTAATATTATACCACACCAGTTATACCAGCCTAAATTACAACAGTATACGAGTTAAATTAATCCATAAAATTGTTGTTAACATTTTCTGGTATAACGTTACATATTTTTTTTTTCAGTTTAAAAACTCTTTCTCTGAAATTAGCTCATTATGTTTACTCTGAAATTAACTCATTGATTGATTTTCAGTATTTATTAATGAAGCTGTGAATATTTTATTTATATCAAAATTAAAATTGTTATATCTTGGAAAGCATTCCGAAGCTTTGTAATTAGGTTATTTACGAAAGCTTAACAGCTATCTCTTTATATTAAAGAATTTTAAGAACACATAATCTATCGAACAGAATAATATTACATGTTTCTGAAGTGTTTATTTTGATAACATCAGTGGGAAATTGTTTAATCCTATGTGTACAATCCTTTGCGCCAACACAACAGATTCAAGAGAATTCACTTGAGAAATTGTTGCCAAATTTACTAGGAAATATGTTAATCTACGTGTCTCATTTTCATTAATCACGCATTTCAAGCTTAATTTAAAATTTAATAATTTTCTTTTGTATGGTATCTTCAAACCCTGTTATTATTTTAAATTCCCAATAATTGATAAAAGATTACACTTAAGATATTTTCAAAGTTCACTCGAAAGATATTGAAATCCTGAGTTAATATAAGAATTACAATGCTTCTAAAATTGAATGAAAGCAGTTTGCCTGTTAGTAGAGAAATTTGAAATCTTTTCTAAAGTATATTTGCATTTTATCAGAGTTTTCAAAAAATTAAATTATTTCTTGAGATCATTCACAAATTATTTCTAAAACTAATAAATAAAACTATTTAGTGTGATTTAAAGGATTGTTATAATGTAATGCAATTGTACTGTTTTAAACAAACATCATTTTGTATTCATTCACATTTAGTTTAGAGTCCTGCACTGGTCGGGTTATATAACCAACCTGAACCCGAAATTTCTGTTTAAAGTCAACCCAAACGCGAAGTAAAAGAAGGTTAGAACATATTTTAATGACATTATGGAAAATGTCTAGAATTGTATCGTTAATATAAATTTTATCTTTAATCTATAAAAATAAACCCGTATGCATCAATAATTGTTTGTCTTTTTCATTTGAAAAATATTCAGGACTTTTTTTGAAACATTCGGTCAACTCATATCTGACACGAAAATCTCAAAACCTCACCCGAAACTTTAATGTCAACCCGACTCACAAAGAAAAAAAATAGTGTCCAGCCGACCGAACCTGCGGGTTGGGTCGGATCGGGTTCGGGTAAAATCGGTTTACACGACTCGATGCAGTAGTTGAATTGTGTTGCATTCGCTATTTAGTCTCAGACTTTCGTGATTTTGGTAACATGAACCTCAAAAACAAATTATTTTATGCTAGATTAAAGTTTATGCCAGGATTGTTTTTTTATACTTTGAAAGTTATATACAGTCGAATCCGGTTAAGACGCGTTTCAAGGGAGTGGACAAAACTCGCTTATTAAACAGAATCACGTATTAAACGTGATTTGTAAAATATTGCAGTCAGTGGGTTTACTTACATATCTATAATCATCTACAGGAACTTTAGAGTTTTCCTTTATATGTTTATGATCGAAAATTACGTCTTTTGCGTATATTTAGAATAAAATTTAACTGTATTCAACTTTAACTCGTTGATTTTTAAGGATCTTCTGGAATAATAAAGATAAATAAATATGGTTTCGAACATGGCTTTATTGTCGAGTAATACTTTACAAACAAATGGAAAAGCGCAAAAGTAATTTTCATGCCAGACTATTTTTTTTTTTTTAACGCAAAGAAAAAAGATTAAATCTTTGAAGTACAATCCAGTTAATAAAATCATATTTAGAACATGTGGATAAGGAATATACCACTATAATATGGTCATAATTTTTAGTATAATAAGAATAAACCATCCATATTGATCTTTGTGTAAAAAAATTCTTAGTAATGCAAACAGTAAAGAAAACATTCAAATCATAAAAGAATTATAAAACCGCAGTCGTATTTGTTTAATCATTATAAGTTTAGTTTTCGTTTTTCGTATGATATGCAATATAAAACATAGTAGTGATGTATAACATACATTAATGACCTAACTAACAACACATATAGTCATCTTTAATCATAATAATTTTATGACGTATCTGAGCATCCTGAATTCGTCTATGTCTCTCTGTTACAGTAAAAACATGCACGAAGGGAGAGGAAAAGAATTTTCGTACACGTGAATGAAAGAAAAATTGCAGTGTTACTAATTTAGCAGGGGTTTTTTTAATTCAAATAATACCACTTTTTCCGATTAGTAACATTTGCCTTACTAAATCTTTTGTTAAATAATGCAAATAATACTATTCGGAAATAGTATTTTTATCTGAATAAATAATGCGCTAAACTGGCAACACTGAGAAGAGAGAAGAAATACGGACCATGATCTATGAATGGGCGTCTTAACATTTTTTTTATTAAGTATTTTTATTAAGGTTATTAAGGTTATCTGACCGAAATATGTTCACCAGTTGTCGGCCCTGTTAGCTTAAACGGTAGAGCTTTGGCCTTGTAAGCTAAGTATCTGGTTTCGATTCCCGGCCTGGGCCTTTTTTGCTCACTTGGAAATAATCAGTTCGTGTTATTTTTTGCTTCAAAGAACCAAAGATTTATCGTGTGTTAAGCGGGATCGCGTAATAACCGTTCGCGTATTAAACATATGATTACTTATTGGAGTTTTTACTCATTAGTTGGATCAGAAAAATATAATACAGCTTTTAGAAAATTTTCCTGATTTCATCCTGAAAAAAATTGACCTTCCAATTCGACAAATATTATCTTCCGGATTTACCCCTTTGAGGGATTTTGAAATTAAAGGTTTGTATAAAATAAAATACTTTGAAATTTGCAATCTCAAAAAATATCCCTTAAAAAAACTTGAAAGATATTTTATAGATGAATTGTAATCCAATGTGAATGATGTTCGTAAAAGATGAAAGCCTGGAGTTAAGGCTAAAGGTGGTCGTTTTGAGAATTAATTTTTTTGTTTTTAGTTTCAAGAAGAAATAATTTTTTTGCTGCATTTTGAACATTATTTTCTTAACACGCAAATATTCTTAAATTAATTCAGATATACAAAGATTTTTACATCCCCTAATCATCGAAAACAACCTTTTCACAAAGTAAGTTTATTTAAGTCTTTTTTGCATGAGCAACTATCTCTAATGCAATTCTTGATGCGTAAATGCCATTAACAATAACTTCTGTAAACTTTATTACATTGTTAGCCTATGCTGCTTCATTTGTCACCATGGATTTAAAGTATGAGAGTTCGTAAAGGAAGATTTTAACTCAAAAGAAATTAATTTACTTAACCTGCTTTTGCGTGAAGTCTTCAAACGAAATAGGAATTCAAATAAATTTGTTCAAAATATTTTTTTCTTGAATCGTAATTATAAAATGAGATTTCAAGAAAGATGCACGCAGCAAAATGCCTTCTTATACATTTGTTTAATTTTATCTATACGTTGAAAAAAAAAGTCAAAACAACATTGAATCTGTCTTTGTCAGACATTTTTTATTTATTTTATCAATTTTGGACCATTTGGAGGTGGTAGCATCTGTGATAAAATTAGTATTATGATGTTTCATTTCGTCGACGTGTCTCTGGTACTGTTGTCAAAAAACGGAAACAACTTGTAAAGAATACTTTACTACTCCTTATATTCAAAATATCAAGAAGAAATCAGCAGATAACAACAGCTATTATACTATATTCAAGCATTATATATTTTTGATGCAGTATTTCGCACTTGTAAATCAAAAACGTTCAATCACTTGTTAAAACTATATGTTGATTATCAATGCAATTAGTAATCAGATACAAAAAACTGTAAGGATTTGTTATACGAGTAGCATTTACTGATAAGATTATCTTCAAATAACAACCTCAAAAATTGTTTTTTCAATAAGTTATCTTTTTGTATAAATTACGAATATCACAATCGCAAATATTACTCAGGTAACTTAGGAATGTATACATATAACTTTTCTAAACTTTTAATACAATTATCTATAATAAATTATTAAGGATAAATGCGCTTCATCTGCATTTTTACCGGAATAAGACAAACAGCGATATTCAAATTGACGTTTCTTGTGAACAAATTATGACTTGTTTAGTTTGTGTTTTCCATAACAGCACACTAGTGCACCATTTTTATTATACTTTGTGATGTCCGTAATAACATATTTTAATGAAACATTGTTTCGTCATTGCGTTATTATTAAAAAAAGATAGCCTATAAGCAAAAAGAAGAAATTTATGACCGAATTACAAACATATTTAAACCTACAGGCCTTAAAAATATATAAATTCCGATAATTAGGTAAAAATATTGCTTAAAATTGAAAGTATTAATATTCAATTTCAAAATAATACATTAATTACGTAAGTGAAACATAATTTTTCTTATACCAGTTTTTGTGCGAAAAAAAAAACTTTCATGGACATTTCAAAAATAATTCTGCTCTTGCAAAATTCCTTTGCAGGGATTTTATATCTGTTAGTATTTCAGCACCATTCAAAGTCAAACATGGTTATATTTTTCTTTCGAATTCAAATAGAAAAATCATAACTGCAACTTCATTCCACTGACAGGGTAATAAATTTTACGAAATTGAAAAAGTTTGAAAAGAATATTTCGCGTTAGTTCCCTAAAAGCATAACCACTTAGTTTGAAGTTATGATAGCATAACAAGTGTTCAGGTGGGATAGTCAGTACGTAAAGAAAAGGCGACTTTTTTAATTAATTAATTATATAGTGTTTTCGAATCATTTAGAGATTTAGATAGTGATTCCGTGACTGTTTTCTTTCTCTCTCTCTCTCTCTCTCTTTTTCATTTTTTTTCACAAATCATCAGATGACATCTGATGAGAGACACGTCTGGTCGCTATACAATTAAGAAAGCGATTAAAATACTGGCTAGCAAATATTTGCACTGAGAAAAAAGACGAATGTTTTGTAATCTACCAAAGTATACAATAACCTCTTCGGAGCTACCCACTATTCTTAAAAGCATTCTTTATCTTTCGAAATTTCAGAAACCAATATATTTTTGAGATTTAATGAATCTTAAAAAAAATCAAAGTTTCATTTGCTGGCAATGGTTTTCGAAAGTGTTTCATTGTGTTTCCGAGTTGCTATTATAATGCATTAAGCAGTTTTCTCAAACCGGAATGTCGGTTTTCAGAATGCTATAAATTCTCAGTTGAACACTTTCAGCTGCGTAACTGAATTTATACATGCAATAATAACAACATAACATTAGTTTTAACACTATCGTTAATTTATCCTGTGTCACTGAAAAACATGTTTGTTGAACATGAAAATGCTTACTTGAGAACCGAAAAACCTATATCCCAGATTGAGAAAACTCAATAATATACTATAAAAGTACACTGAAATGTTCCCAAACACCTATAGCTTCAAAAGAAACTCTATTTTTATAAATGCTTCTTTAAATATCAAAAATATATTTGTTTGAGGAATTTCTAAAGACTGCTTTTCATAATCGTGAGTAACTCGAAAGAGGTATACTTCTTTTCACTAATAGAGCGCATGACCTTCACACTCACCTTCGCGAATTGACATAAAAATCACATGTGGTACCGTCTCTTCCTCCCCGCTTTATCGCAGAAAGACGGTCTCAACTTGTAAAGGTCAATGAAAGGCATGCGCCCCTGTTAGTGAAAAGGAGTATAATTGTATATTTTCGTTTCTGGTTATGTTATATTCTTCAAGATTAAGAAACATTTGTCTGTTTTAAAGTGTGCTGTATTTTAATGCCAATTTTGATTATCCACAAAAGGGAATATCACTTATATCATAGTGATCTGTATTCAATTGTATTTCCATATCAGTTGACGTCAATAAAATTTACCAGCGATGGCACTTTTCAGACCCCAGTGTTCTGTAAAAATTGTAGAAATGTACGTTCGTTTCATACTAAATATATGGGTTTTTTTACGAAAATGATATATTTGCGATAACAGATTTTGACATACACTGTAAAACAAATTCCGCTAAAATACGGAAATTGTACTGACAATCGAGGCGCCAGTAGTATTTCCGTATTTTAACGGAAAATTTTCCGTTAAAATACGGAATTAGTACTAGCGTCTGGATTGCCAGTACAATTTCTGTATTTTAACGGATTTTTTTTTTTTCTTTTTACAGTATATCTAAGTTGGGCTGTACTCTGCTCATTAACTGGGGATCTCGCATGTGCGAACACAGTTCGTTTCAAAATTTAATCATGAAATGTCCTCATTTCGATGGGATTTTACAAAATTTAGTTTTTAAATATAGTTAAGGATGACCGTTTCTCCTGCTGGATTCCAAAACTTTACAAGTAAATTATATTTATGTATCGAATTTCAGTTATCTTAACACTCAAACACGGAAATACTTGTCATTAATTATTTTAACCGATGCTTTGAAATTCATATGAAGATTCATACTAAAATTTTCAGTGCAAGCGTATTCTTTTAGACTTAAAAAAATAAGCAGTTTTGGACACAATTTCAAAATTTTTTGGAATTGTTTTTTTGTTTTTTGCCTTTTGCTGTAAATTTTAAAAAATAACAATAAAACATTTACGAACTATATTTGCTTTAATTAAAAGTAAAAAGTGAAAGAACTTAAAATCGGCTAGGAATAGAAGTTTTCCTGTTTATTTTCCGGAAGAATGTTTAGAAAAAAGAAAAATAAATCATTTGTTATATTTTTTAAATGTTCTTTTATTTATCTGTAATTATTCGCAAATTTCTTTCAATTTAAGGAGATCAGTTTGAAAAGAATTGACTTTAGAGCATGCATTAATTTGCAAAGTTACTCTAAATTTACATAGACTGAAAAAAAAGTACATATGCAAATGTATTGCATTTTTTTTTTTTTTTATCAAATGGTAACTTTATAAAATAGCTTACAAATTTTTAAAAGCTTAGAAAAGTGAATAAGATTTATATATATATATATATATATATATTCAAGGAAAATAAAAAGTTGCATCTGCCGTTCTTTCTATACATAAAAAGAAAACTAATCAAATTAAATAATGCATTTCTCGTGTAGCGCAAGAACAATTCTATAGAAAGAATTTTCTTAGGGTTTTTTTTTATTATTTGATTGGAGTTAAATTTGACTTTTTTTTTAATAAGATAGAAAGAATGTAAAAAATAGACCATTATTTGAAGTTTTTATAATTCGCTTTATTTTTATTTTTATTTTTCATTGTTATTCTTTTGCTCTTATATATGTAAAAGGCTTTTTCTGAAATGAACGAAATAATTTAATATTTTGCTTAATTCTTATGAAAGTTTTATTTATTATTATTGTTGTTTCTCAAATGAAATTAAAACAAACTTTATGTTTGTAAACTGTTGGAAATATGCTAATAATAGTATTACCAGTGTATAAATAATCATTTGGATCCTAATATTGCCCGAAATGAAATGTGTCTTCCAAGCACATTTTTGCATTGAGTACGTACAGGAATTAGAGACATACTAGTATGCCAGGGAAAATTGACTAATAGGCAAAAAGGCGCGAGATTATAATCTAGTTTTTCATTAAAAAAAAATCTAGTGTAATGTGTTAAAAAAACTCTCATAAAAAATCCTATTTCTATTCTTTTGCGGAGTAAAAGCTCTTGCATTGTTTCATGTCATTTTCGAAGATCAGGAGCAGAAAAGAATAATATCTACTTATTTTTATTGAATCAGCATTTTAATGGTACACGAAAACCATTTTTTTCTTCTTGAAAATTTTCAGTAATTATCCTTTAACACCACCCTTTCTTTATAGAATGAAACGATGCCAAATCTCACATCAAAATTTAAGGCTTTCATGAGTTTGTGTTGAGTTTTTAAAGTTGTAAAGACGGACTTAAAACCAATCTTTGAGAAGTTGGTTATAGAAGTTTCAATATACGGATTACGCAACAAAATCGTTACATTAAGCTGTAATGTATCTTTCCTTTAGAAGTTACGAGTAATAAAACTTTCAAGTACGATTCGGAATTTGTGAATGAATATATTTTTCTTTTAGGTTACATTAATAAATGTTTCACTTGTGATTCTTCTTTCCAATCAAACCCCTTAACTGTCTCGACCTAGAGTGACGAACTGAGACGGTTTAGGTTGTTTAGTTAAAAAAATGTGAGACTTTTTTAATACTTCTTTGGAAGCACAGATAAAGTTCATGTAAAGCAATAAGTACTACCGCCTGTACCACCAGCGTACACTGAAACTAGAGAAATGGCTCTTGATATAGCTAAGAAGATATACGTAAATGCAATATAACTTCTTCGTAATTACTCACTATTTCGTAAAGGATTCCTTTATTATCAGAAACCTCAGCAATCAATAGATTTCCGAGAACTAAAGAACCATTTCTGAAACAAAAGTTCCTGTTCTGCTCATAAATTTCGTAAACAATTACTTTTCACAGTATATTAATCACTTTGCTTAACCCTTTATCAACTGACAGTACTTATAAGTATCATTAAAATAACTTGTTATAAAATTCATTTAATACATCGATTAGTTGTAATAAAGTGTAGAATGAGTTATAGGTACATTACTTTATCTTGTTTCAAAAGTATTATTGGTTACACAAACAAAAATATTTTTAAAAGGATGATTTCTTTTGCCTTTGCATCTTTTCAGATTTCTTGGTGTTGTGGGGGGGGGGGGGGACAGAATTTCTCAATTCGGAAATATTTCTATATTTCTATTCTAAGAACATTATATTTGTACATTTCCTAATTCTACAAAATACTAAGAAAAATATTTAAAATAAAAGATTTGAGTGGGGTTATAAATATTGCACAAAATCCTTATAAATTAAAATTTAATTAATCCTTCTAAATCCTTCAATCCTTCTAAAATGTATTAAATGATTATGTTAATCTTCTAGTGTAGTTTCAAAAATTCACGATAAATGCTTTAGAAGATAAAATATTCATGAATTCATAATTCAGTACATAAAGGTTTAACTCAGTATCAGCAAGAAATATTGTTTTTCGAATGCTATCAATTCTCAAATGAACTTTTTCATTTTCAACAAACATGTTAAATGAACAAACAAAACAAATATGATAAATTAACAGCATGGAATGGGCATTATTTTATTACTCTTGCATGTACAAGTTCTGTTTAAGCAGCTGAAAATTTTTACTTGCGAACTGATAACATACCAAAAAGCGATATTTTGCGCTGATCGTGATAAGAAAATTAATTATTACATTATAAAAGCTTCCCGGAAAAGGTTCTCAAAATTACGGGTAGCAAAATAAACTTTTGTTTCAGAAGTAATTCTTTAAATCTTGGGAGCCTATATGTTTCTGAGTTTTCTGGAGATAAAAAACGGTTTCCTGAATCATGGGTAACTCGGATGAGGTTATATTACATTTTCTTAAACTTTCTTACTAGATCAAGAAACATTTACCTTTTATACAGAGTTGGCTCTATCTAGACTCGATTACGGAATATAAGAATTCAGTCATTACACAGCTCGGCCAGAGCATTCTAGTCCAGTCAGTATTCAAGTCAGAGATACCCAGCTGACGTACGTAGAATCTTTTTGCTAGATCAAGAAACATTTCTGCTTTCTTTACAGTGTATGTTAAGCACTGAATAAACTAGTGTACACGCAACATTTCTATGGTTATTGAACTTGCACATTAAGTACATCATAACTGAACAAAGCAGCGCATCAAACATTATAAAATGCTGCTGTATTTATTCGTGCATAATGCCCGAATTTTTTTCAAAATTTTAGACTTAAAAAGAGGCTTCGCATTATACGCAGGAAATTTCCGATCAGGGTTGTTAGTTTGGCCTCCATTTTTATTAAGAAAATCCGAATTCGTGCCAGAAATTAAAAGGAGTATTTTTGCTTTATTTAATGATATTGAACTTGGATTGAACTTAAGCACTTGCATGTACTTAATGTGCAAGTTCATTGGCATTGAACTTGCACATTAAGTACATTATTACTTAATAAAGCAGCGCATCAAACATTATAAAATGCTGCTGTATTTATTCGTGCATAATGCGCGAATTGTTTGCAAAAATTTAGGCTTAGAAAGAGACTTCGCATTATATGCGGGACATTTCCAATCAGGGTCGCCAGTTTGGCCTCCATTTTCATTAAGAAAATCCGAATTCATGCCAGAAATTAAAAGGAGTATTTTTGCTTTATTTAATGACATTGAAATTGGATTGAACTTAAGTACTTGCATGTACTTAATGTGCAAGTTCATTGGCATTGAACTTGCACATTAAGTACATTATTACTTAACAAAGCACCGCATCAAACATCATAAAATGCTGCTGTATTTATTCGTGCATAATGCGCGAATTGTTTTCAAAAATTTAGGCTTAAAAAGAGACTTCGCATTATGTGCGGGACATTTCCAATCAGGGTCGCCAGTTTCGCTTCCATTTTTATTCAGAAAATCCGAATTCGTGCCAGAAATTAAAAAGGGTATTTTTTGCTTTATTTAATGACAGAAATTTTGTGATTACATAAAGTATAGATTCTTCTTTCAAAATTTTCTGCATGAATGTGAAATTTCGAAATAAAGATGGAGGTCAAACTGGTAACCCCGTTTCCGATAGCTATATGACACCACATTGGCTTTCAAGTCACTGAATACAATATGTAGATTTTGTGATAAAATTATGCGAATATAGAAGTAGTAAGTTATTTAAGTGAAACAAATGTACTCTTTGCGCCGTAGTTTCTATATTAGTAGCAAATATATACAGGGTGATTCAGCTCGTCGGTGACAAACTTTAAGGATCGATAGAGCACACCTAGACGAACATTTTTGAATAGGGAATGTAGGGTCCCTGACGCGATGGTAAGGCGCTAGGCGCTTTCGAAAATTTGGGTGCCGAAATTCGAAACGTCATAAAAACTAGGGAAATGGTTAGATTTTCTTGCTTGTTGCGTCGAAATGATTCTGTTTGTTTAGACTTTCTTCAGTACCAATTTGATAAGCGTATCTCTTAAAACATGGATAGGGGGCGCTGCAGACTTTGGAGAGCTAGACAACAACTTTAAGCCCGTTATTTTGATAATTTAACACATGCTCGCCAAAGTTTATACTCTAACTTAAAGTTTGAACCCAAAAGTAGAGCCCTGCAAAAAGCGTAAGAGCCGGAATAAAATGTCAAAGTACAGGGTGGTCGAAACTCGAAGGCTCCTAGGAGATAAACAAACAGATTTCTTGACTTATGGCATGCATTTTCATGATTCTGTTTGCTGGGGCTCTCTGAAACTCAGTTGAACGGTACAAAAAGAAACATCGATAGGGGGCGCTTTGGGCAAAAAACATAATTCGTTGACATTTCGGACGCTAACTGGAAACGGGGCGCTACGATCAGTTAGAAACAAAACAAGAGAGTAATTTACTTATCATAAGAAGCTATTAAAACTGCAGTTTGTTTGTTTTTTTTAACAAACATAGCTGGTTTCAATCATGCACAATGCGCGCAATAAAATTTACATAAGGTGCTTTTTGCTGATTTATGCAAAAGATATCGTACCATATCGATATGCAAAAGATACGTAATGCGTAGACGACAACGCGAGATGACGTAGTTGTATGCGCAGACACGTCTTTTGAACGTGCGGTACCTACTTAAGCTTCGGGTTACTTGTCTGCAGATCGGTAGTAGGATGGAACGGTACACAAACTCTGAATTGGCTGACATGCATTTGGCGTATGGCGCTGCTGGTTGTAATGGACGAGCCGCTCAGCGGTTGTACGCCGAGCGTTACCCCAACAGGCAAATCCCCTGCCATGCCTTCTTCGCTCGAGTACACCAGAGGTTGTCCACAACGGGATCTTTCGACGGAGGCAGGCCTGAACGGGAGCGATCAGTGAGCACCCCCGGCAACGAAGAGGCTGTGCTTAACCTGGTTGAGGACAACCCAGGTCTTAGCACGAGAGATATCGCCAGACATGTTGGCATTTCGCAAGCAACTGCGTGGCGCATCTTACGTTCCCGGAATCTGCACCCCTACCACATCCAGCGGGTGCAGTTGCTCAGAGAGCAGGATTTTGGCCCTCGAGTGGAATTCTCAAGATGGTACTTGGCGATGAGATCCAGGGATCCCCGTTTTGTAAACAGCATTTTGTTTACGGACGAGTCCACCTTCAGCCGGGAGGGAATGTGGAACGCCCACAACAGTCATGTGTGGTGTGATGAAAATCCACATGAAACCAGAAGCCGAGCAGCCTAGGAGCGTTTCTCAGTAAATGTGTGGGCCGGCATTCTGGGGGATTGCCTCATTGGCCCTTATTTGTTACCTGAACGGCTGACAGGTGGAAATTACCTGATTTTCCTGGATCAAGTGCTGCCGCAGCTTCTGGATGAGGCGCACGTACCCGAAGGTTCGCGTCGCCAGATGTGGTTCCAGCACGATGGAGCTCCGGCCCATTACGCGAACGACGTGCGTCTCCATCTAAACGCAAGGTATGGCCAGCGGTGGATCGGGCGTGGGGGTCCAGTTCACTGGCCTGCCCGATCACCAGACCTCACCTGCTTGAATTTCTTCCTTTGGGGTTACCTGAAGGCCGAGGTATACCATACACCTGTCAGCAGTGCTGAAGAACTTGTGGCGCGCATTGTGGCAGCTGCAGGGCAGATCAGAGATACTCCTGGCATTGTTGGAAACACACACTCCTCAATGCGACGGAGGTGCGAAGCCTGCATCATGGCCCAAGGTCGAAATTTCGAGCATCTTCTGTAGTGTTATTTTTTGTAAATAAATTTCCAGTATCATTGATGTTTTTGGTCTAAATTTATTCAGAAGTGTTGAGCAGAGGTAGAAAATGTGTTTTCATTATTACTAACTGATCGTAGCGCCCCGTTTCCAGTTAGCGTCCGAAATGTCAACGAATTATGTTTTTTGCCCAAAGCGCCCCCTATCGATGTTTCTTTTTGTACCGTTCAACTGAGTTTCAGAGAGCCCCAGCAAACAGAATCATGAAAATGCATGCCATAAGTCAAGAAATCTGTTTGTTTATCTCTTAGGAGCCTTCGAGTTTCGACCACCCTGTACTTTGACATTTTATTCCGGCTCTTACGCTTTTTGCAGGGCTCTACTTTTGGGTTCAAACTTTAAGTTAGAGTATAAACTTTGGCGAGCATGTGTTAAATTATCAAAATAACGGGCTTAAAGTTGTTGTCTAGCTCTCCAAAGTCTGCAGCGCCCCCTATCCATGTTTTAAGAGATACGCTTATCAAATTGGTACTGAAGAAAATCTAAACAAACAGAATCATTTCGACGCAACAAGCAAGAAAATCTAACCATTTCCCTAGTTTTTATGACGTTTCGAATTTCGGCACCCAAATTTTCGAAAGCGCCTAGCGCCTTACCATCGCGTCAGGGACCCTACATTCCCTATTCAAAAATGTTCGTCTAGGTGTGCTCTATCGATCCTTAAAGTTTGTCACCGACGAGCTGAATCACCCTGTATAGAGTAAACCAAAAGTCTTGCCCTTATTATAATAATTAATTACAAATTAACCGTTTGTATTATAATGTAACTTGTTTCATCATTGGATAGGTTAGTTTAAGAAGGTTTTTTGTGCAAAAAATGGCGCGATTACTCCAATGGAGCGACTCAGAGAAGGGGGGGCTTTGCAAGAAAGATATTTTCGGTCGAAATGCCGTCCATTCAAGAGAAAGCTCAATGTATGCTTTGGTTTCACGAAACGAAACCGTCCATTAATGTTCTGCGAACATTTCGACTTTGTTATAGATGCAACCCTCCTATGCAAAATCAATAAAGCGATGGAATGACAGGTTTAAAGAAAGAGGCAGCGTTGCTGATCTGCCCAGAAGTGGCAAACCTAGTGTGAGTGAATCAATTGTTCAACGCGTTCGGTAATCATTTTAGTGGAATCCTATTCAATGAACTCGTGAACGTCAAATATCTTCTGCTAAAGCTACTCTGTGTACTGTAACAGAAGACATGTTGAAAACACTTGGCGGGATCAAGAATGCCACTTAGACATTCTCCGAGCTACCAAGGGGGCACATGTTGGAATTTACTGAGGTACGTGGTCTTATAAAAAATTTATAACAGTACTTACAATGTATCCAAAGAAACATATGTCTAATTCTAATAGTTTGAGCACAATAAATATTTATAATCAGGACAAGACTTTTGGTTTACCCTGTATAACCGATTTCCAGTGTCCGTAACTATGTAAACATAAAGCTCACAATGAGAGAAATTCTTTCTCTCCACTTTGTTCAAATATGTTTACACATATTTGAACAAAGTGCGCCTCATCCACGTGCGCCTCATCCAGAACGTGGAACGTGCGCCTGAGTTCCACGAGGGCGCAGGCGAGAATCGGGAATTCTCGCCTGGGGATTCTCGGGAATTCGAGGCGAGAATCGGGAACGTGCGCCTCATCCAGAAGCTGCTGCCGCAGCTTCTGGATGAGGCGCACGTACCAGAAGGTTCGCGTCGCCAGATGTGGTTCCAGCACGATGGAGCTCCGGCCCATTACACGAACGACGTGCGTCTCCATCTAAACGCAAGGTATGGCCAGCGGTGGATCGGGCGTGGGGGTCCAGTTCACTGGCCTGCCCGATCACCAGACCTCACCTGCTTGGATTTCTTCCTTTGGGGTTACCTGAAGGCCGAGGTATACCATACACCTGTCAGCAGTGCTGAAGAACTTGTGGCGCGCATTGTGGCAGCTGCAGGGCAGATCAGAGATACTCCTGGCATTGTTGGAAACACACACTCCTCAATGCGACGGAGGTGCGAAGCCTGCATCATGGCCCAAGGTCGAAATTTCGAGCATCTTCTGTAGTGTTATTTTTTGTAAATAAATTTCCAGGATCATTGATGTTTTTGGTCTAAATTTATTCAGATGTGTTGAGCAGAGGTAGAAAATGTGTTTTCATTATTACTAACTGATCGTAGCGCCCCGTTTCCAGTTAGCGTCCGAAATGTCAACGAATTATGTTTTTTGCCCAAAGCGCCCCCTATCGATGTTTCTTTTTGTACCGTTCAACTGAGTTTCAGAGAGCCCCAGCAAACAGAATCATGAAAATGCATGCCATAAGTCAAGAAATCTGTTTGTTTATCTCTTAGGAGCCTTCGAGTTTCGACCACCCTGTACTTTGACATTTTATTCCGGCTCTTACGCTTTTTGCAGGGCTCTACTTTTGGGTTCAAACTTTAAGTTAGAGTATAAATTTTGGCGAGCATGTGTTAAATTATCAAAATAACGGGCTTAAAGTTGTTGTCTAGCTCTCCAAAGTCTGCAGCGCCCCCTATCCATGTTTTAAGAGATACGCTTATCAAATTGGTACTGAAGAAAGTCTAAACAAACAGAATCATTTCGACGCAACAAGCAAGAAAATCTAACCATTTCCCTAGTTTTTATGACGTTTCGAATTTCGGCACCCAAATTTTCGAAAGCGCCTAGCGCCTTACCATCGCGTCAGGGACCCTACATTCCCTATTCAAAAATGTTCGTCTAGGTGTGCTCTATCGATCCTTAAAGTTTGTCACCGACGAGCTGAATCACCCTGTATAGAGTAAACCAAAAGTCTTGCCCTTATTATAATAATTAATTACAAATTAACCGTTTGTATTATAATGTAACTTGTTTCATCATTGGATAGGTTAGTTTAAGAAGGTTTTTTGTGCAAAAAATGGCGCGATTACTCCAATGGAGCGACTCAGAGAAGGGGGGCTTTGCAAGAAAGATATTTTCGGTCGAAATGCCGTCCATTCAAGAGAAAGCTCAATGTATGCTTTGGTTTCACGAAACGAAACCGTCCATTAATGTTCTGCGAACATTTCGACTTTGTTATAGATGCAACCCTCCTATGCAAAATCAATAAAGCGATGGAATGACAGGTTTAAAGAAAGAGGCAGCGTTGCTGATCTGCCCAGAAGTGGCAAACCTAGTGTGAGTGAATCAATTGTTCAACGCGTTCGGTAATCATTTTAGTGGAATCCTATTCAATGAACTCGTGAACGTCAAATATCTTCTGCTAAAGCTACTCTGTGTACTGTAACAGAAGACATGTTGAAAACACTTGGCGGGATCAAGAATGCCACTTAGACATTCTCCGAGCTACCAAGGGGGCACATGTTGGAATTTACTGAGGTACGTGGTCTTATAAAAAATTTATAACAGTACTTACAATGTATCCAAAGAAACATATGTCTAATTCTAATAGTTTGAGCACAATAAATATTTATAATCAGGACAAGACTTTTGGTTTACCCTGTATAACCGATTTCCAGTGTCCGTAACTATGTAAACATAAAGCTCACAATGAGAGAAATTCTTTCTCTCCACTTTGTTCAAATTTCAGAAAACTTGCGCATTTCAGTATACACATTTCAGAAACCTTAATTTTAAGATATCTATCTATATTATAAAATAAAAACATATACATGAGTGACGCTGATGTCCTATAGATGGTGGCAATGGCCTAACTAATAAATTTCGCTTTTATCTCAAATTTTTTAAATTTCAAAACCACACAATCTCTATTTTTACACCGTCGAATTAAAAAAAGTTGTACTTTCAAATGCAGTTTGTTTGAAAACTGTAATTTACTTATTTTTTATGATTCTAAAAAAAAATTTCAGGATTTTATTTTAATTTGCGTGTAACCCAGTACAGAATATTAACCTATTTGCACTAAACACAATGTAATTAATTTAGCATATGTTTGTTTCCTTGTAATATTTCATAACTAAATTTCCAAATGAAATTTAAACTTCAAAAATTGATAAATAAATAAAATACAAATTTAAAAGATATATAATTGAACTACGCGTTTAAATACTGAAATAATCAGAATCACAAAGTTTGCTATGAATAGTGACGCGATTTTCCACCTTGTAGTCATTGTATATTTATCAGTTATTGTATTGAGAAACTTAATACGTTAGTGGAAATAAATATTTTTCAACGAATAAGTTAATGTAGTGATTTCTTCTGTTAAAGAACTGATCTTCATTCTTTAATTTTTTTTTTCTCAATAGAAAGCTATTTTTATAAAACCTTAATATTTCAAGTAGAAACCGAATGGATATATTTTAATAGGTTTAGGGTAAAGAAAGTTTCCAAAAAAATTAATCATTGGAAACAGAATGATACGTTTAGTAAATTTTAAATAAATAAAGGGATATTTTAGCTTCATTAATTGAATTTTGATGTAATTATTATAGGATTTAAATTTAATTATATTTCACATTTTTAAAACCTATCCTAAACGCTTTTCTACCTTTATTTATTTGTATTTCTATTAACACTCACTGTTTTGTAACTTATACGACAGTTAGACTGTTTCCTTACATATTAGAAAAGCCCATGAAATACGTAAGCTGTTTAACTGTTCTTAAATTTCTTTATTAATTTTTGTGTTTAAAAATCCTTTTTGATTTTCTTTTAGATATTCATTTCATTAACAATAAATTTGTGATATTGGATGGGAAAAAAGATATTAAGCTATAATGAAAGCCTATGAAATATATTAACAATTAAACAAAATTAATTTTTTTGCAATAAAACCAACAAATTTCAAACAAAATTTTATTATTTAAAAAATGGGTTTGTTATAATTTTCTTCTTGAAAATAATAATATTTTGAGTATTTCTTAACAATTTTTGAACATATTCGTAAAAAAATGTATATTTTTCAAATGATATGCATTTAAAAAAAAATCAAAAGAAAAGCCGCTATTGATATATGCGAAATTATATATGAGAAAAGCAGCTATTTTCTGAAAAAAAAGTGTACTGTTTTTTAGCGTTTTTTAAATTCCCATATTCATATTACTGGACTTATTACACATTTTTACACGTGTTACATATTAAAGCTTTATATTCAGTTTCAGAGGACAACACAGTTATATTTTAAATAACAACAAAAATTAATCATTTACAAGCGCTTCATCTATTTTTTTAAGTTAAATTAACAAGATATTTTTATCCAGTTCTATCGCTTTTAAACAACATAACTATTGTTTGAATTTCGATATGAAAATTCGTAAAATTTCTTAAAGGAAATTTCACACATTCAAATCAGAAAATTTGTCATACTGCGCAACATTTTGTGTTAAAAGGAAATTTTAAACAATTTCCTTATACGAAAAAGACATGAATTGCGATAAATAAAAACACTCCACAAACAAAAATGTAGAATAATTTCCTGCAGAAAAATAGTAACTTAAGTAGTTTATTAATGTTTTATAGGTAATCGTATCTAGCTTATTCAATGTTGGTACTAATTTGTAGAGTTTGTTTTGAATAATTTCGATAAATAATTTATTTAAATGTATTATTTTTAGGTGCGTTCGAAATTATATGAATACGTAGCACCTATAGTCGTTGTCTGGTGCGTCCATCTTTCTGTCCGCCTGTCCTCATATAACAGCGCGAAAACTACCCAAAAAAATTGTTTGAAATTTAATATATCTCGCTAGAAAAGTGACACATCTCGCAAAAATTCATTTTGAATTTTATTCCACTAATGGGTCTGTCATAGGGGCACCTTGCTATACAAAAAGTTTCTTATCTGTAATTATACAGAATATCACTTTATTACGCTATATGTCCATTTATGACCACAGAAGAGGGGTGGATTGTGCGGGGAGGTAAAACTGTCCAATCCTCTAAACCTCATCCTATGTCTTCATTCTTAAGCGTTTCATGCTTTTATGAATGCTATTACTCCTGGATGTAGCGGTAAGCGCTATAATTTCAGGAGCTTGGAAGAGAAATCGCGAACTCGAAAAATTGGTTTGTTTTTGTTTTTGTTTTTTCCACATGAGATAGATGTAGGCAACACGTAGATAAGTCGTTTTGACCTGGTTCGCCCTTAGGATTCTAACATTGTCGAGACTAAAGTGAGTAGTACCCTATTCTATAACATTATTTGCAAAATTTTGAGCTTGATTTCGCAACACACAGAGGCGTCGTGATTGGGGTTATTGGGGGAGGGGAGGAGCCTCCCCCTCCAATATATGTGAACTTGGGAAATTTGAGCTTAGAGTTGGGAAACTCTAGATTTTTGAAATACTTTTTTTTTTTAAGTAAAAAGTAAAAAAAAAAAGAACTTTTTATTGTTTTGTTTACTACTAGTTAAATTTTCAAAAGAAATACAAAAAGCTGTCAAACTCAATTTGTCATTCCGTTTTCCTGTGCTACGAAAATATCATACATCTACCAGACATTAATTTCCCTACTTTTGTACATCATCAACAGTTTCTCTAATCTATTTCCTCCAAAAATTTGTTCCTTTCTCAAAAATCTCAAAGTATCATGAGGATATTCATATAAAGTACGATACTGACTCCTACGCAATAGAAGACAAAAACTTCCATTAAATGAACCAATAATTATAATTTTTATGTTTTTAGTTACAGTATTTTTCTTTGGAAAGAATTTTTTTTTACGTACAAGTATCATTATCATTAAACACACATTGCACATATCATTTTAGTTGGAAAATAGAGCAATTTGTTTCAAGTTGGGAAATTTTGTATGCTCCCCCCCCCCACCCCCCGAAAAAATATTTGTAGCTACGCCCCTACCAACAAACACAACCAATTCAGAGATTCGCCCTTTCTCTTCCAAGGTCCTGATTTCATGTTACAGTAAAATCCTGCGAATCTTCTTTTACCTTTCCTGTGAAATTTACTTTTGTCGTTAACTTGTCGTTACTTTTGTCGTCTTTATATATTGAAAAGAGAGAACCAACGTTACAAAACACAAATGCAAGTACGTTTAAAACGCTCTCCAGGAACATCTGGGCAGTTTTGATTGGTCTCCATGTGTGCGCGTGAGACAGACTCCGAGGTTGTTAGTCAACAGTGAATTTCATTTCGCCGTTGACGGTCGAGATATGCGGTACGCCTCTCTGGCTCTGTCTCCCCCCTCTTTTATTCCACAGTTTTATTTTAATTTTACCTTTAATTTTTAAGCACTGATGATGAAGCCTTAATGGCTTCAAAATAGCTATATGCGTTTTAAACTTACTTACATTTGTGTTTTGTAACGTTGGTTCTCTCTTTTTAACCTAATATGGTAGCTTTGAGCGCAGTGGTCTTTTCAGAACACCACACCTAAACATGCAGATAAACACACACAAAAACTTCTACCTTTATTATTATAGAAGATAGATTCATAAGATATGTTTTGATTCATAATTTCTCCGTCTTTTTAACTACTGTTGTTGCTGTAGTGGGATTATTCCTTAGTTAAAAAAAAATCCCTTACACTGAAAAAAAAAAAAGATAAATGCTTCTTAATCCAGCTCTGGTCCAAAGCGATATAAGCAAGCGTCCTAACTTAAATGGGAGAGGTAACAGCAAGATTAAAGGCGAGGTCACATCAATCAAGGTTGCACGCCACGTAGCGGACGGGGTTAAACTACAGGAAGATGTCTAACTGTTTTCTTACTTCACATCACTAAAATTGTAAAGTTTTTTTCACCTTCATTAATAGCTGAAATGTCTCTGACAAGGCGAAGAAAACTTCGTGGTGTCAAGTGCATCTGGACGCCCCTCTCGCTACGCCATTATTTTGCAATAAATGTGGTAAACAAAATTAAGTTCCATGAGTGACTAATGATTTAGAAAATATGCGCACATGTTAGATATCCTGTCATATATGACGTCACACTAAAAGCCTGCGTATGTGGATTATCACCCCGTCCACAAGATGGCGCAACTGTGTTAATTTACGCCCGATTCCAGTATTAAGTTTATACGCTTACTTATATCGTTTTGGCTCTGATCATACTTAAGCTTTACGAAAATATAATATAACCTCTTCTGAGTTACCTGCTATCCCTAAAAACATTCTTTTATCTTTAGAAGCCTCAGAAGCCAAAAGATTTCTGAAATTCAATCTTTTGCACTCCACACCAAAATTTCAATCACCTACCAGCAACTCCACTCAATTCTTACATATTTGAAATAATATATGGGGAGCTCACTAAAAGTATGTTTATTTGTTGTATGTTCATTTGTTGTTTTCCGTATGGGTGTCAGTGGATTTCTATTAAACTTAGTACGTCACCGTATAGGTGTCAGTGGATTTATAGTTAAACGAAGTATGTAACCGTATAGGTGTCAGTGGAGTGTAAAAGGTTAAAGAAGCATTTCAGTAAAAAAAAAGTTTATTTTGCTGCCCGTAATTTTCGGTTACGTTTCCGAGTTTTACAGTATGTTAATCCATTGTCTCAACACAGAAATCAATTTTTCAGATGCTATCAATTCTTTAGTAAACATTTTCAGCTGCATAACAGAATTCATACATGCAAGAATAGTAAAATAATGTTAATTTTAATGTTAGTAATTTTTACGTAGATGTTAATTTATTATGTTTCTTGAACATGAAAATGTTTAGTTGAAAATTCATAGTACCTAAAAACAGGTATTTCGACTTCAGAAAACTGATGAACTTCTCAGAAACATTTTTGTAAATTAAGATCAGCAAAATAAACTTTTTTTTTTAGAAATGCTTCTTTAAATCTTGTAAATCTATTGTTTTTTGACGTTTTTGGATATAAAGAAACGCTTTTCATAATTATTGGTAACACCGAAAAAGTTTACAGTATACTTTCGCAAAACTCAAGAAAAACCTTAAGACAAAGCTTTATGTTTTGGGTGCTTCTTCAAAAAGATTTTTAAAGAACCAACTCCTAATCCAGTCCTTATCAATATTGTTGACTTTCTTATTGACTCCTTAATGTTTTCTGACTCCATGCCGTTTAATTGTCTGATTATTAATTTTATGCCAACGTTAGTGTACGAATTCATACATAGATACATAATACATACATACATATAGGTGCATAATACATACATAAATATATAAATGAATAGTAATGCAAACAAATAGAAATAACTTTAAGAAACTATTGAATAATTTTTCAATTGCGGCTATTCGTAAGAACTGTTAAAATCAAACTATTTAAAGTATAGCGTTTATGAATAAACTAAACATTCTCATCGTTAAGATTTGTTTTTCTGTTGACGTCATGATTTTGTAACTCATTAAAACGCTAACAATTTTTCAAAAAGTAGTTTCTATGAATGTTGTTGTTATTATCATAACTGTTATTAAAAATTCAAATCACAAAATCAGAAAATAAAATATTTCTCCAAAACGAACAGATTAATTAAAAACTAATTTAGTTTAAGCAGGTTCCTTTTTTGTTATCAATAAAGTAATTCTAAAGGTTCATTATTTTCTACTATACAAATGCTCCATCGTATTTCTAAATAAACATCATTAAAACTCTTTAATTAAAAATAATACTGAAATAGAGACTTTATTGATCTGTTTTATACTAGATGAAAGCCATTAAACGGAAAGTTTTAAATTTAATAACCATTCAGGGAATCATACGGTTTAAATGGCTTTCATTAAATTTTCTTAACTGTCTCATTTCAACGTAATGGGTTCAGCAGTTGAAAAATTTATAGAAAGTTAACTTATGGAAGCTCATTAAGAGTAAATTGGTTTTATTTTCAATGTTGTAGTTTAAAAAAAACTGAAATTTCAATATCTACGTTTTTGGATAATTTATATTAAAAAAATCTAATTATATAATACAGATCTCTGAGATACAGCTTATGCATATTAGTTATAAGAATGAAAATTTATATTCCAATGTGATATTTTATGGTTAATGGAAACATTGAGTATCAAAAATTTTATTTACAAAAAATATATTAAGTTTAAAAAATTGAAGTAAAAGCAAAATTTATGGGTCATGTGTTACCACAGATATTGTGACGTCATGCTACTCACGGACATGTTTTTACTTTATAATATCAATGAATTTGGAAAGCACATTTGCCATTTAAAGCAATGTTTAATTAGTCTGAGTGACATATTACGTACTACTTTTGGTAGTTTCATCGTTTTAGGGGCATTGGTGCACAAGAAAAAACTGCGCGATTGAATTTGGCGGCAAAAGCAAAATTTAGAGATCATCCGTCTGTAATACAATAAAAAGCAAATAATAAATCAAACAGAAATTTGAATTAATTCTGGTCTTGCTATCATTACTGATAATAAAAATTTAAATTTCAAAACTAAAAAATAAGATATAATTTGCAGCATAAAAAAAGACTAATCAAAACTAATTCAGTTTTAGCATGTTTATGTTTTTCTTTCTTTGTTTTTTTTCTTTGGTTTTTTTTTTTGTTTTGTTTTTATTAGTAATAATCAATTCTAAACTTATGTTATTTTCTACTAAATAAACAGCATGAAAGAATTTTAATTAAAAATCCTGCTGAAATGAATCTTGATTTTATATTGGATGGGAGTCACTAAATGCAAAGTTTTAAATTCCATAACCTTTCAAGAAATCTTATGATTTAAATAGCTTCCATTAAATCTTCTGAACTATCTCATTTCGCCGTAATGGGTTCAGCAGTTGAGGAATTTACAGAAAGTTTTATTTCATACTAAACTTATGAAAGGTCATTAAGAGTATATTGATTCCACTTTCAACATTATACTTAAAAAAAAAAAATATGTATCAAAATTTGAATTTTCGGATAATTTGTATAAAAAAGCAGCTAAATATCGAAATATATTACAATCTGAGATACATCTTAAACGATATTAACTATAAGAGTTCGAAATTTTAATATTTCACAAAAAGAGGACGGGCGCCACGAAAAGTAACACGAGAACGAGCATGGGGTGTCAGCACACCCCAAACATTTTAAATGGCATAAATACGAGAAAATACTTTAGAATTCTGTCTGTTAGTGAAATTCATGATAATTACACTCTTTTTCGTGAAAAATGATAACTGAAATGTTAAATTATTGTTAATTATAAAAATTAATAAACAATAAATTAAAAGCACTCAACGACAGCAGACGAATATTTTCGAGCGTGGGGTGTCAAAACACCCCGCACCCGTCCGGCCGGGTTAACTTGTATCAAACGTTCTGTAAAACACACAGAGCACATTTATGAGTAGCATATAGCATATTTATTTAATTTAATGCAAGATATTTTATAATGAAATCACAGCCGATTATTTATTCGTTTTTAGATTTCTGGAATACCATAATAAAATTTACGAAACAAATAGTACAGGTAAAGTAGGTTTTTTTTTTAAGCAACTGATAGCCGTTCACCAAAATTTGGGGAGTTTTGCACTAGAAATGAAGATTCTATGAGTTACACAAAAATAAAGTTGTTTTACCATGTTTTGAGGAGCAAAAGTGGGGGCATTTTTAACCCAGGGGAGGGGGAGGGAATTAAAAAAATTTTAAGTAGATCAAGGGGTGTATCGCTTCTTATGTATTATTGACGTAAGGGAGAAAAGAAATTTAAAAAATAGTAATGAGAGGTATTTATTAATTTTAGTATCGCTTCTTATGTATCATACGTAAGGGTGAAAAGAAATTTAAAAAATAGTAATGAAAGGTATTTATTAATTTTAGTATCGCTTCTTATGTATCATTGACGTAAGGGAGAAAAGAAATTTAAAAAATAGTAATGAAAGGTATTTATTAATTTTAGTATCGCTTCTTATGTATCATTGACGTAAGGGAGAAAAGAAATTTAAAAAGTAGTAATGAAAGGTATTAATTTTAATATCGTTTCTTATGTATCATTGACGTAAGGGAGAAAAGAAATTTAAAAATTGTAATGAAAGGTATTTATTAATTTTAGCCCCTTATGGTGACATAAACAGAATTTGTAAATAATTTAGTTTTTTATTAAATATTTTAATGGAATTCTTCAAATGTTCTTCAATGTTCAATAAGTACAATAAAGAAGAGATAAAATAAGTGAAATGTTTATCAGATATCTCAGAAGTTTACTGAGCTCTAATATGATGCCTCTATATGCAAATGACGACATATACAGTGCGTTTATTCAAAATACGCTTAGACAGACGAATGGAAAACCTCTACATTCGAGAAGCTGGAGGTACTCACCTGGACAAGTACGATTATACGCATGAGACAAGTTATCAAGCATTATCTTGGCGAAAAAAGCAAACTCTCCAAGATGCTTGGCAATTCGCTTTTGTCCAGAATCGTCTCAACCACCCAAATTTTATATCCCATTTGTCACCACTTTTTATCCCATTTGGAAATCTCATCTGTAACTGCAAAATGTCATCTAATAGCCCAAAAAAAAAGAAAAAAAACTATTCTCTTGTTTAACTTTAGTGCCTTGTAAAAAAATAACCTCCTTTATTTCTATCTTTTTTTGTGAAAAAAAAAGCGTTTTCCAATTTTCTTAAGTTTGAGAATTGAATTTTCAATTTTCATCTGTCTTTTGGATCACCCGGTATTTCAAGAAACGTTACCTTGGTTACACTAGAGAAACAATTGTTTATCAACCATACTCGTTTCTCTCAGTGCAACAGATTCGGATGCATTCAGTTGAGAGATTGATTATTAGAAGAGCCTCCTTTAAAATAAGCTAATCCATGTGCTCGTTATCAGGAATTATTCGTTTCAAGCAAATTTAGAATGTAATGGAGTATTTCCTTTCATAACAGATCAGCAAATTTTGCGTATTGTTGCAAAGTTCAAATACGTGCTTATATTTACGCTTGAAATACTTTAAATGCTCAATCGAAAATTCACAGTTCAAATAGAGCATTAATTCAACAATTGAAATTACTTCTAAATTAAATGAGTGAATTTTCATCGTTAGTATAATTAGACTGGAAATGTTTGCTAAAGTAAGCATAAATTAGGATAAGAGCTTACGAAAAGTTAAACTATTTAAAACATTTACAACTTTTTTGATAATTTTTTTACATTTTAAAATGTTTTAAATAATATAAGAAATTTATACTTTAAAGTCAAAAACTTTTTTTTTTTTTTTTTTTACAATTTCTTTATTTCGAAATGAAGCAGAATGATATAAAAATAAATTTCCATGACAGTTTATGCGATTTTTTAAGTGATTCTGTTGAAATTTAGTTTTCAATTCTGTTTAATATTTAAAGTAATAGTTTAATGAAATAATCTTATTTGAAAAAAAAAAAAGGTGACGTGAAATATTTAAATTTTCATATCATTTTGTTATATTTTAATGTATGAAGCTTTTTCAAAAAACAAGCATTAAATATTTAAAAGTTGCATACAAAAATTTGCAATGCGATTATATTTTTTTAACTAAGTATGGTTTTTCATCCTCCCAATTTAGATTTTAAAACTCATTATGATAATGAATGGTGTAATTTACATATGTTAGTATACATTAACGCAATAAAGAATTAGTTTATTATTCTTCCAGCATCAGAGGAAATACGCCATTAGGTTATTAAGAGATAGCTTCACAAAATTCTAATTCCATCGTAATTTTTCTGAATCCTTCTTATGTTTAAAATATTAGATATTTTGAAAACATTTTCTTTGATTTTGTCAATGAAATCGTTTTTCAATTCTCCGTAACTCTCAATTCTCTGTAGAAACACAACTGAATCTAGCTATATAAATTAATAAAAAAAGCTATATAAAAGATGTGTTAATCTTCGTTAGAGGTCAACACGGTACTGCAAAATTCGGACAATTTTTTTAACGCACCAGCGGGTCGACCGGCCTGATATAAAAATTTAAACGTAACCTATAAAATAGGAACCATTTTCAATGGATACGACTTTTACGAGAATAATTATAATTGTAGTACACGAGCCGATGCTAGTTTGACATCCATACAGAAATATAGCAAGTCCAGCGTACAGATCGGCATCGGAGAGTCATATCGTGTATGATCCCGAGCTTAATATTTTTAGCAGGCTCGAACCAGGTTTGGATCAGTCATACATTTTGTTTTCTTACATAGTAGAGCCGGGCATGAACTGGACTTAATCATCCAAGAATGTGTCGGGCAGGCTATTTGATTTGTATAAATAGTAAAAGCGATAATGAACTTCTGTTAACGGAATTATTGGAAATATACCTGAAAGTGGTTCTCAAATTCCCTGCTCTAACAACACGAAACTTTCTGACACATTTTAAGATTTATTTTTAACTGTAAAAGCATAAAATTGATAGACCTGGCTATTGAAGCGATTTGGAATCGAATAGCGTTTTATATTTTTTATAAATAAATTACTTATTGAGTTATTAGTATTCGTATCACGTGACGCAGGTTTTTCTCGTTTACCTTTCTATAGCGTTGTAAAATTCAATTCAAAACGTCAACTTTGACAGAATTTTCTGAAAGATCTTTTGCATGTATCAAATAGTTGAAAACGCCATTCGCTTACATAGTTTCTGAATAAAAACACCTGCTAATTTTATGCGTTTCCGAACAAAAATGAATTCAGAAATTTGTCAGAAAGTAGCTCCTTTGAATTTAAATATTTTATTCCCTAATAAATTACAGAGAAACACTGCAAATAAAGGCGTCTTAAATTCAGACACATATGTGACTGAAAAAGTAATTCAGACATTTAAGTGTCTAAATGTGAAATTTCAGACATCATAGATGTCTAAATTTAAGACACATAAGTGTCTTACTATGAGCATGTTATAAATGAACGGAGAAAAATGTCTGAATAATAGTGACATGTCTGAAATTAAGACATTTAGAAATTCAGACACTTAAGTGTCTGAATGCGATACAATTGTATCATATGAGTGATGACTGTACGTACAATTGTATTGCAATATGTATATCAGCGCTATCAGAAAATATTTCCGAATGGATGAAAGATATTTAAAATACTCTTTCATCCATTTAATTTAGTATTTATTTATAAATGAAGAAATCATGGGACATCTGAGAAAATTAGAAAAGTTCGCTTACTAAGGTTTGGAGCTAATTTATTTTTGGCGCAATAATAATTAAATAATTGCTTTTCACAAAATATAAATTTTTCCAAAAATTACTTGTTATCATGATCGTATACAGAATCGCTCACCTAAATACTAAGAGTTATGAGTAGAGGGAGAAAGAAACGTACTGAGGAGGAAGATTTTAGAACATACAGTAAAACCTCCCTAAAGCGACCACGTTCGTTCCAATGAAAAGTGATCGCTCCGAGAGGTGGTCTCTTAATGGAGGTCATGTTTAAATCTAGATTTTAATTTTTGAAAAAAGGTAACAATTAATGTTACTAAAATTTATTTTTCACGTTAGTAAAAGAAATTATAAAAATTTAAGTATCAAAACAAAAGTTAATTATATAAATTAATTACTGCAGAGTTTAAAAAATGAATACATTGACGTTTGCTTTGATTTTACGGTTTTATATTTTATAACTTTTGTTTCCAAGTCTTTTCGAAGTCCCGTCAATAAAAGCGTTTTTTTTTTTTTTTTTTTTTTTTTTTTTTTTTTTTTTGACGGGAACAAATAAAGACGATTTGATTAAATTATGTATTTCTTTGAGAGTTTCCCGGCAAAATAGGGCAGGGGAGTTTATCGACCGTCATTCTTAATTTGTCATCAGAGTTCAATTTATTACCTAAAAAGGCACAAAGGGGTTTAAATATTTAAAAGTTACCGGAATAAAAAAAAAAAAAATCTAAACGTAGTTTAGAAGTTTGATGAATAATGCGCACTCCGGAACTATTTTTCTAATAAAATCTTCTTCAAGCGACCAGGAAAAAACGGGATTTGTTTCATTTTCTTCAAAGAAATGGGTCGCTCATGGAGGGAGTTCAACTGGGATGGTCTCTGAATGGAGGTATAATTAGTATTGAGCCTGTGGGAATAAATTTCGTTCCATGAAAAAAATGGTCGTTCAGAGAGGTGGTCGCTTAATGGAGGTGGTCGCTTAGTGGAGGTGGTCGCTTAATGGAGGTGGTCACACAGAGAGATTTCATTGTATATGCCTGGGGTCCACAGCCCAGTCCGCTTTTGTAAAATGCAGAATATAAGCATGAAGTAGGCTAAACTAAGAATTTATGCCAGAACTCCCCGTGTAAGACAATTTTTAAGAAATTTAAAAATTAAGAAATATTAATCGTTTAAAAATAAGTTTCTAACGATATTTTTCACAATGGAGAACTGATTTCTTTTTCTCTCTCCTCTCTCAGTCTTTTTTTTTTTTTTTTTTTTTTTTTTTGAACTGCCCCTCCTCATTTAAGATAAATTTGATATATATGAACACTAACAGAAGAACAGAATTAAAATCGTCTTCTACGAGAAGTTAAGGTGGGGGGGGGGGGGCTCCTCTGGAGAAAAATTCTTAGCAGCATTTTCTCTTAGCGTTTAATTAATATATTGCTATTTGGAAGAGAAAAAAGTATTTTTTAAATAATCAAACGTATAGAAAATATAATTAATTAAATTTCAGGGATGGACAATTGCTCTCTTCATGACCACCGAAAATTCGATATGTTATTTTCTAGTTTTACAATAAAATCTTTATTTAAAGTATGTTTTCTATATGTCTAAAAATAAAAAAAAACTGCAAAAACTATACTCAAATAAATGTAACACATTAAGAAAAATACCTAATAAAGAAAATAAAACTTTTGTTATTTCTTCTTATTCAGTGATTTATTTCTCGCTGATAAAAAGTTCAAATGAGCTCATCAAGCCTTTTATAACGGTTTATAAACAGTAGGCTGAGATCAGCGACTGCAGTGGTAATTAAAATGCTGATTTCGCCATTTTCTCTTTGTTCAAATTTCAAATGCGTCCGTTGGCAACTGGCGCGTTAAAACGATTCTTTCAATGAGGTAGTAATCTGTTTAACAAAGTTGCCCGCAATTTTTTTATGTGTAACATTATTTATATTCTGTGACTGTGCCATATACATAGCTGGAACATTTTTTTGGAATAATTCATTTATGGAATAATATATGCGATTATTATAAAAATGATACGTTGAGTAATGTGTGCCATCCACATAGATGTATATGCAGCTTACTAATACACAGCTTATAAAGTGCATTTTGGGGATTTCAATAATTGTTCTTGAGAGATTGGAGAATAAGAAAGTGCGTGTGAAATGTGATTCGAAAAAGCGAATTGAATTAAATTCTGCTTTATATTAAATTATATCATTATGAAAAAAATATGTTGAATAATGAAAAGAAAAATGTCCTCGTTATATATTTTTCAATTATCAGCATTCATCTGAATATTTAGTGAAATATGTAAGAAGAAAGTGTCTATATTTTTGTGTTACCGTTTATATTACATGGATTTATTTTATTACATTTAAGGAAATACTAAAAAGGTAAGAATGTGATTATTTACAAAAATATAATTTTTATTTGGAAATAGAAATTTTCCTTGAACAATATTAATTATGTGATATTAATTATTTAAATCACTTTTTAAAGAATACATGTGTTTATCATATTTGTATCTTTCTATATAGAATAAATATTTTTCAGTATTACAGTGTTTTTTATTATTTTCGACTAAATTTATTTCATTTTCAGGATTAATTAACTAACTTGCTTGATAATTCTTAAAGCATTCGATTTATAAATAAATGTTTTTCATATAAAATAATATCATCATTGCTTAAATCATTGCTTAAGCATTAAAAGTTATTGCTTGTGTACATTGACACTCAAATTTGTCAACATTTTTAGCATTATATTTTTGTCCAAAAAAAAAAAAAAAAAAAAGAAGCAGTTGCAGCACTATATAGTTTTTGTTGTGGATACAAGCTATTAATCTGACTATAAAAATGTCAGTAAATATTAGCCATTTAATATAATGTCATTTTTTAATAGTTAATTTTATTAAAAATATTTTTCTATAATAGCTATATAATGATTTACAATAAAATAAGTAAGGAAATAAATCATTATTTACTCTGTTTAATTGCTTAAAATTATATTTAAGTTTTGTACAACTTCAGATATTGAAAAATTTATTAATATAGATTTATTGATTGTTAAAAAGAAATTACAGATTTAGAACGGAAAAAAGACTTTATTTTCATATTTTACTGCATTTTTCACATAAATTGGGGGGATTTTTTTTCAACGTTTGTTCATTTTTATAAAAGATACAGAAATAACAATTAAATATGTATTTTTAATGCAAAATAAGTTTTGAAATTAGATGTTATTTCTCTTGCATGTTATTAAAAATATATATATGTTTAACTTTTTAAAGATAGCTTAGTAGCTCTGGTGATTACCATATGCTATATGTAAAAGAAATTGCCTACATGGCAAAATATAATTAAAAAGATCAAGTTATTAAATGATATTGTTATTAATAAACCCTTCCGTTGTAATTTCTAGTTACAGATAATATTAACATGATTTCGTATATGAATTTTTATGTTTAATGACAGATCATTTAATTCTTTTACATTTTCGAAATTAATGTTTTCATGTAACAAAATTAAATTTATGTATAGGAAATGCTATGAACATTTTTGCTTCAATTGGAGGGCATAAAACTTGAAAAATAATTATAAAAGTATCAGAATTGGAGCTATCGTGAAATTTTTAATGTTTTATAAATACATTTTAAATTGTTCCTCTGTAAAGCTTTATTAAAAAAGTTCGAAATTTCTACAGTATTTAATTGCACGATGAAAGAATTTTTTTTAGACTATGGAAACTTGTTCAAAGTAAAATAACTACATTTATATGTATTTCCTGTGTTTCATCTGTATAACATATTTAAATTTTAAGACACAGAAATTTTCTGACAACTTTCAACGTCAAAATTATTCTGATTTTTTATAGGATTATTTTTTATTATCATCGGAGAATGCATCCATTTGCGCAAAGCAATTTATTGTACTTATTATATATCATATTGCATACTTTTAGATTAGGATGAAGTTAATGACAAAGGATATATTTATCCAAACATATATTTACATGTTCATATATATATATATATATATATTAAGTCATCAATGTGTTTAAATTTTTGTTGCTGTATATGTAGTAGGGGGAGGTGGGGGTAATCAATGTAAGCCGCTGGTACTGGAACTTATTAGAACCACATTTCCTATACTGTCAAAAAAAAAAAAAAAAAAACATTTTCTAACTTTTGTAGAATATATTTATAACTGTATATATTAAATAAAACCTCTCAATAGCAGACACCCTAGGACCGTAGAATTTGCCCGCTATTTAGAGGTTTTATTTTCATATGTAAAAAAAGTCCAGAGTGTACAAATACCCAGCATACTGAGTACAAATTACACAAAATATGCTTCAATATATTATTAATCTGCTTTTCAATCCACAAATGTTGTGGATTGAAAAAAGTGATCGCTATATAGGTGTCTGCTATTCGAGAATGCCCGTTATTACTGAAGCATACAGTAAAACTTCTATAACCGGTCACTCCCGAATAGCGGACAGCTCTATTTAGAAAAATATAAAGCGGGGTAGTGTTTCTTCTAGAAGCAGGACCTGATTAAAACATGGAAACTGATCCGCGGCCCTGCCCCCTCACCTTCCCATCGATTTTTGTGGCCCCAAATTTGGTATGCAATTTTACGAATTCAATTTTTTTTATATATGTTTAGGTTTTTTAGTATTATAACCACATACAAAATTATCATATTAGGATTATAATTTCAGGAGATATTAATAAAAATATGAAAATGCAATTTAACATTAGAAGCTCTAAATTTTGAATGCTTATAATTCAAAAACTTATCATTCAAATGATTAGAAATTTCGTTTCTAGCCATAGTTTGAACCGAAGATTTAAAATATAGTGTCAAAATTGGGTGCATCCATTGGAAAAAAAACAAAGTTTGGTCTAATTTTGATTTGTAGATGGCCCCTATGCAAATTTTAAATACATCATTTAAAAGTAGACTTTATTTCCAGACGATTGGTACCAGTAACTTTCTTCTATTATTGTTGTCTTCTAGTTGCAGGGTTAGTAGGAGGTGTTTATTTTTTTTTCGACGACTGTTCCAATCATGTGGATAAGAAATCGCTTTAGCGACTGATACTGCTTGTGTGATCGCAAGCAACGTGGGGAGCAGAAATGAAGGGTACTCAAATCATAATGAAGGATTTCTGTGTCCATTGATATTTACTATATTATTTATTGTTTGAAAAGAGCCAAATAAACAAGAAGTCCATCCAGAATCTTATAACTACTGCTCGTCTCAGGCGCCGATGTGCGGTTGTCAAATGTTTAAGCATTTCTTGGTAATGATAAATAGCATAATAATAAAAACGAAGGGGGATAAAGAAAAGTAAGTGTTTCGTGCTCAAATTTTTTTTAATGCTCGGATCTGATATGCTGATAATTTTGTGAAATCTAGTGCTAGATTTTATTTAACACAGAAATAAAAATCCAAAAAATGCTTAAACTAATTGACTGGGAATATCTAATTTAAATAGAAAAAAATTGTACAACAAAGAAGGGATGGAATTTTTTCCGAAGAAGTGAATCATTTTTTATTAATGGGAATAATTTGTTACCATAAAGCAGAGCTGATTGCAGCATGGACAAACTGGGCTTTTTCTATGGGACGTTAGCTTTACGGGACCACAAATTTGGTATGAAATTTCCATAAAGCTGATATTTTAAATTTGTTTTGATCTTATACTTATTTTAATAAATATTTTGTACTTTTAGAATATGATTAGGTTAAAGAAAAGGATATATTTATCCAAATATGTATTTGATGGCCTCGAGCAGTCTTTTTTTTTTTTTTTGTAGCAATATATAAAGGTGGCGGTGGTGGTGGGGTGGGGGGGGGGCGAATAAATACTAGATCTTTGGGCTGGAATTAATTTAATAAACATTTTTGATGCCGTAGGACACATATGAAATCACATAAATACATATTTAGGTGAATATATTTACAGATATTATCCTATTCTAAAACTACAAAATACTGATTACGATCATAATAAAGTCAAAACTGATATAAAATATCAGCTTTATAAAAATTTTGTACCCAATTTGGGGTACCCTAAAATCAGGGGGCAGAGAAGCATCCTAGTTTTACCACGCTGCAATTAGCTCTGCTTTATGGCAACAAATTATTCTCATTTATAAAAAATGATTCAATGTGGTCAAATATGGCTGCGTATATGACTTAGAAAGAAAAGTGGTCAAAGATGGCTTCATATTGGCAAAAAAAAAGGTTCAAAGATGGTCGCAATTAAGACACTTGAAATGTCTGAAATTCAGACGCAAGAAGTGTCTAAAAATTTTAAGACACTTTAAAACGTCTGAAAATCGAACACTCCAGTTTCAGTCACTTATGTGTTTGAAATTCAGACGCAAGAAGTGTCTGAAAATTTTCAGACATTTTAAAACGTCTGAAAATTGAACACTGCGTTTCAGACACTTAAGTGTCTGAATTTCAGACATTTCAGTTTACAGTGAATATTTTCAAAATTCTACTTTTTATTACACGGCTTCTAAAAGTTACGATATTTTTAATCCTCTTTTTTTTTCTTTTATTCTAAACTAAATTAATTATTAATACATGGTAATTATTCCAGAGAGAAACATTCGCCTTGCATACAATATTTCAAAGGAAAATCAAATTTCAAAGTAATTGCTTAAGAGGCGCAAAGGCCAACATAGTGAAATAGATTCCATGCCAGGACTCGAACCCGGGCCATCAGTATAGCGCACTGACATTCTACCGACTAAAACATATGAAACGATACCCAGCCTGGAAAATTCCCCACTATTATATGTTGGCAAGGCTACAAACGCAGCACAAGATGGAATATTTATTGTGAGCCACTGACATAGGGCAAACACGAAACTTAATTAAATCCAGCATCGATAGAAACTATATTAATACATGGAAATTATTCCAGAGAGAAACATTCGCCTTGCATACAATATTTCAAAGGAAAATCAAATTTCAAAGTAATTGCTTTAGAGGCGCAAAGGGCCAACATAGTGAAATAGATTCTATGCCGGGACTCGAACCCGGGCCATCAGTATAGCGCACTGGCTTTCTACCAACTAAACCATATGGAACGATACCCAGCCTGGAAAATTCCGCACTATTATATGTTGGCAAGGCTACAAACGCAGCAAAATATGGAATATTTATCGTGACATAGGGCAAACACGAAACTTAATTAAATCCAACATCGATAGAAATTTGTGTAACCCATAATGCTTTTGGAACAAGATAAAGCAATGAATCTATAATTCATTCTAAACTGTATTACTACTAACCGATACATTAAATGAATTTTATAACAAGTAGAACAAGTTTATAAAAATTATAACAAGTTATTTTAATGGTACTTATAAGTACCGTCTGTAGATAAAGAGTTAATACGTTGTTAAAACTACTCGAAAACCAGTGGAAGCAAAATGAAGCTTTATTTTTATAAAGATTCTTCAAATCTCAAAAAAATATTGGTTTGTGAGGTTTCTTACGATATGGAACGCTTTTCTTAATCTTGGGTAACTCGGAATGGTTATTTTATATTTTAGCTCTTAGTTATATTATATTTCCGTAGATTAGGAAGCGCGTTCTTTTACAATGTAATTAGCACATTAATGATTACAAAACTACTGTATCACTTCTTTAGATTATCATGTGATAGGAATGACAGCAACGAATCTTATTCGATGCTCTGTGGTGTATTTTGTCTTCTCATAATTTTTGCTTGATCATTTTATCTATTGTGATATTCTGATTAAAACTTAAACGTGACAGATATAAAAATATATAAAATTATTGTCGCCAATCTACAGCTCTGTCACGTTTAAGTTTTAATAAGAATATTACAATAGATTTTGATCAAGCAAAAATGTACTCAACATCTAATTACTATGCATCCACTACCAGAGAATCCATAGAAATCCTGTGTGAAGGCAATCAAGTATGTAACGAGCCCTATCATACAATATCCCCAATATATGGCTCAATACCTTTAAAATAAATCCTGAAAACTTGAGTAATGTAACGTATTAAAATTAATGGTACGGCAGTTAAATATTTTCCTCTACGCAAATTTAAGGGAGTAGGATACCTTTCAACACGTCGAAAAAGTAAAAAATATCACTATGTTCCAAGCTACAAAACTTGTGTAATAAGGCAAAAATAAAAATCAAACTTCATTTAAATATAAATCTCATATTTAAATTTATATTTAAATATACATATATATACTTCTAAATTCATAAATAAATATTAAAATGATAAGTTTAAAAATATATGATAATAAGAAAAAAAAAATCTTGCGCGCATGATAAAATCTGAAAATAGGCATATAAAGAGGAAATTTTGGTGAAAATAAATACACAATAGAGTTACCCTCATACTAAAACCAGAATATTTGCAAAAAATATTGACTAAATTAAAAAATTAACGAAAAAAAAATTCACTTTTTGAAAAGTTTTTTCAAAGTACAAAAACAGAAAAAAATAAAATATTACCTTTTTCTGGTTTTAAGTTGTAGATAATACAGAAATGAATATGTTTTGAAAGTTTCTTTTGATTGCCATGCATAGTTTTTTAGTAACACTGCGCGCAGTATCAATATTCATCATTTTGAATAAACACAACGCAAAGTTTAGTTATCCTATGTAGTCTTAATATAAAGTCTTAATAAAACTGCCACAATTAGTAAATAAATGGGAATTTTTTAATGCGGTTTTTTGCATATTGTTCAGAAATGATTACGGAATCAAAATATGTATTTAGAAAAAATCGAAAATAAAAACCCTCTTAATCTGAAACACTGATACTTCTATTGTCCTGCTGCGCATTTAAAAATAAAAGTGACCTATGAGAAAAAAGTGATGTAATAACGTAAACGGAACTACAGTTAAATATTTGTCTTTACATAAGTACAATGGAAGGCACTGCTACTTCTACTTTCAAGTTTCCAATAATTGCTGACACTCTCGTTTTAAACGAAGTGAAGTACTATTTGTATGAATGAAAGAGCAATTAATTACAAACACATTCTCTGATGATGACTGCAGAAAATGCAGGCCGAAAATAACTAAGAAATTTTAAATAAAATGCATATTTTTAACTTGTAACATGTATTTTATTATTTTCGTCGCCTTTTAAGTAAAATGGTGAGCTTTTTAAAGATCATATTTTGTATTATCTTCTCAACTCTTTAGGTTTTTATTTATGTAAAAAAAAAATATGTCCCTTACACTTTTATCCTACTTTAATCTTAACCTTTTTTTAAATCTAGGTTTAGAGATACATAAATGTGTACAGCACACAAAGTGCATATGGTTTTCAGTATTTATTAATGAAGCTACGAATGTTTTATTTATATCTAAATTCAAATTATTGTGTTTTGAAAAGCATTCGGAAGTTTTGTAATTAGGTTATTTACGAAAGCTTAATAGCTATCTCTTTATATTAAAGAATTTTAAGACCACATAATCTATCGAACGGAATAATAATACATGTTTCCGAAGCGTTTCCTTTGATAACATCAGGGGAAAATTGTTTAATCAAATATGTACAATCCTTTGCGTCAACACAACAGATTCGAACGAATTCACTTGAGAAATTGTTGCCAAGTTTACTTGAAAATATGTTAATCCACGTGTCTCATTATCATTAATCACGCATTTCAAGCTTAATTTAAAGTTTAATAGAGTATTTCCTTTTCTATCGTATCTTCAAACCCTGTCATTATTCTAAATTTTCAATAAATCCTAAAAGTTTACACTTAAGATATTTTCAAAGTCCAGTCGAAAGATATTATTGAAATCCGGAATTAATGCAAGAATTACAATGCTTTCAAAATGGAATGAAAGCAATTTGCCTGTTAGTACAGAAAGACCTACTAAAGTATATTTGAAATTTATCATAGTTTTCAAACAATTATTTGTTCAGATAATTTACAAATTATGTCTAAAACTATGTAATAAATAAAACTATTATGATTTAAAGGATTGTTATACTGTAATGCAATTATACAGTTTAAACAAATATCATTTTGAATTTAATTACATTTATTTTAGAGTCTTCTAATTGCCGGGTTGTAACCAACCCGAACCTGAAATTTCTGTTTAAAGTCAATCCGATACTATTCAATCCGAATCCAAAATAGTCAAACCCGAACACGAAGTAAAAGAAAATTAATCCATATTTTAATAAAATTATGGAAAATTCTAGAATTTTATCTTTAATATAAATTTTATCTTTTATGAATACACATATGTAAAAATAAATACATATTCACGAATTAATATGTAGTTTTTTTTCATTTGAAAAATATTAAAGACCTTCTTGTGAAATATCGGTACAAGCCCATATCCGACACCATATTCTCAAAACATAACCCGAAACAGACCGGAACCTGGAACATTTATGTCAACGCAACTTGCAACGAAAAAAAATAGTGTCCAGCCGACCCAACCCGCGGTTTGAATCGGGTCAGGTTCAGGTAAAATCGGTATACACGACTCGATACACTATTCCAATTTTATAGCATTAATTAGTTAAAGAATTTCGTTATTTTTGAAACATGAACACCAAAAAATACTTATTTTATGCCCTATTAAAGTAAGTTTATGCCACAAACGTTTCTTTATACTTTAAAAGTTATATACTATGTGATGGAAGAAAAAAAAATGTTTTTGTTTTTAGAAATATTAGGAGTACTATGGGTTGAATACATGAATAACTTACAATATATCATTGTAAAACATTTTGAAATAGATTGAAATAGTTTATAGCAAAAATAAGTCGTAATATGCAGATAATTCTAACAGACATTAAAATAATCCAAATATCAATAAAAATATTACAAATTCCAACACTCATAGATAATAAACTTCATTAATTGGTTAAAAGTAGTTAATAAAACAGTTAATGAAACAGTAAAAAATATATATACAAACTGTCTACTTGTTTTTTTAAGTATTTTTTAAAATAAATTTCAATGAAAGGTAAGCCATTGTTACCTCCAGTCTGTACTATCCATCAATTATAAAAGCAACAATTGAAATTAATATGTGAAAATTCAATATGTAACAATGGAGCATTATTTAACTTACCAAAATTATTTGTTGAGGGAAATAAACACCAAAATAAAAATAAAGTAACGTAGAAAGCCTGAGGGAAACAGTGAAATACGTGAATGATGGTCTTACAAATAATGATGGCATTTACTTTTTTATTGTTTAGCTTACACTTTATTTAACATTTTTTAGAAATTAATGCAGTACGATATGAAATTTTAACTTTTTAGAAAAAAAAATTATATTATGGTGATTGGTTATTTTTGCTGAAAACAAGCGATCAGATTATGTAAAAGTATATCGCAAAACTTTTTTTAAATATGACTCTATGACTTTTTACGTTTAATCCTATATAATTTTTATTCTTCTCAGTTTCGATTGCAAAACATGTTGTATCTTACATCGTAATTTAAATGTGCTAATGTCATCAATTACGAATATCTAATTGATAGATTGAAAATTAAATTATCCTGAAAACCTTTATAAATTCCGTGCCAGCATGAGGAAGTTGGATAATAAAGTTATTCAGAAACTTTAATAAAGTTACATGAACAATTTTACGAAAACTTGTTATATCTAACACCAAAATGAGATTACATATCTCTGAATCTTCTACACCAGTGGAATACTTGTTTAATCCTATGCGACTGTAAGTCTTTTATGCAAACACAAAATATTCCAGCAAACAATTTTCAGGAAATCTATGAAGATGCCTGTGGAAATTGTGTTAATCTCTGTATATCATTACCATGAAATGTATTAATTTCAGATTAATAGAGTATTTTCTTTTTGTAACAGCAGCGAAACAGTGAACACAGCGCACTGTTCCAAAAACATAGTTTTTTGTTAAAAGTTGACACTTGGATAATATAGACAGTTTTACGCAAACCTATGCCACGCGTGCCTTAAATGGCACGCCACAGAATATTTACGGCACCAAGTTGATTCAGATTCAAAAACGAAACAATGGAATTAAACAAATTACGCGAATTAAAAAAAAAACTGAGCTTTCCTCCTTTTTTTTCTTAACTAAAGAATCTGAACTGATTGAATTCCAATCATTTTCCATATGGGCTTGATAATTTATCAAATTCATACTTGACAAGCTTCCAGTTGTTGTTGTTGTTTTCTAATTAAATAAAACCAGAAATTATATTTAATAAGATCATCATTAAACAAACAGATAACAGAAAATATTTAAGAAATAAGTTTTTACCGATCAAATTATATTTTTAGGACTTGGGAAAAAAACAGGTTTCAGGTATGCAAATTAAGAGAATGTGTGAAGAATATCGAAAAGAAAGGTCTTCACGTAAAATAAGAAAAAATACCAATGATGAAATTGTAGCGAGTTAGTATAAAATTTGCCAATCTTCCCCTCTACCCATACCTACAAGTAATTATTCTCTGAAATGAATGCTATGAAACAATCGAATGGAAACCACTGGTCAGATGATTCAGTATATTTATGACTATAATTATTATAGTGTCATACCTACATGTATGTTAGGCACTTATTTTTTAATCCTAGAAAACAAAAATTTATGTAATTTTGATCTTTTTTTTTAGTGCAGGGAGGGGGTATTGGCGGGCACATCATGGCCGCGTAAAATCTTTTATTAAAAGGTTCGCCGCCACTGTTTTAGTATATAATACATGCTATGCATAATTGTTTTGTATGGAAGCGAAGGAGTCAAATATGGAAATAATACATCATTTATGTTCTTTTTAACCCTTTCGAGTCTAACTGGTCTTAAAAGTACCGGTACAATTTTATTTGATTTCCTGTTGTCTTAAGGATTTTTTTTTTGTTATCTGCATAGTAATCATAGTATATGTCTATACATACTTTATTATCACTTCATTTATGTTTCAGCCTTTAATAATAAAACGAAAATAAAGCAAATAAGATGTATAGGTTAAAAACACATAAACTTGCTTAATGGTACACATAAACAAGAACTTTTTTATGAACTTGTACAAATAAAATCAATGATGAAGCATAATATCGACGTTTCGAACTGCTTCTGCAGTCGTCTTGAGGATAAAAATTATGATTATCAGGATTAAAAGTCTAGAGGCGAAAGTTTCTTTTCGAGTCTTGATCAATTATTATCACAATAATTGATCAAGACTCTACAAGAAGAGAAACTTCGGAAATATAAAAAAGAGTTATATTCTGAAAAACGTGTATTTTTTTTTAGGCCTTTTAAATTTCCATATTTATAGTACTGGACTTTTTACCCATTTTCACACGTGTTACTCATTTAAGCTTCATATTCAGTTTCAGAGGATAACACACTTGTATTTCAAATAACAACAAAAAAAAATTTAAGCATTTACAATCGTTTAATTTATTTACTTTTTAGAAAGTTAAATTAATAAAACATTTTTTATCTAGTTTTATCGCATTTAAATAATATAATTATTGTTTGAATTTCGATATGAAAATTCCTAAAACTTTGTACAGTAAATTTCACGCATTCAAAGCAGAGAAATTGTCAAACATACCATGTATCATTCTGTGTCTTAAAAAGAATTTTTGAACAATTTCCTTTTACAAAGAAGACGTGAATTGTGATAAATAAAAATATTTCATAAACAAAAAAGCAGAATAATTTCCTTCAAGGAAAAAAAAAAAAAAAAAGAAAAAGAAACTTAAGTAGTTTATTAATATTTTATAGGTAACCGTATCTAGATTATTTTATGATGGTACCAATTTGTAGAGTTTGTTTTGAGTAATTTTGATAAATAAATTATTTTAATGTACTATTTTTTTAGTTTTATAACGTACAATTTCTGTAAACTATCTTCTGTAAGCCATAACTTCAAATATGCACTATTTTTTATTAGAAAATTATTTTTCATATCGATATACAAGGCTTCAGACATTTACTGTTTTCTTGTAACTCACATGTTCTGCAAGCTTTCTTACAAAGGGCACTGTTATTTAACGATACTGCAGAAACGGTAAAGAGAAGAGATAAGACCGAAGTGGAACAGAAGGAGGAATGGGACAATTATTTTCTTTAAACTGAATACTAGTACAGTATACTTACAATTCGGCCTAATATGACAAAAGTTCAGGTTGCATAACTAAAAATCCGAAAAGGAATGTGTCCTATAAATACCTATATTCTGCCACACCATACCATAAAGAACAAACTTTTTTATAGGAAACCTGCTTTTAACCCTTTAAGACATGAATAGTTTTGATATAAATGAAAAGTTTTAGCGGTTTCCCCTAATTTATAGGATAATATTTCTTTGAAAAAAGCATTTAAAAAATACCCCGTAAGGCATGGTGACGTCACGGCGACGTCGTTGTGAAGTCACACTGTGATTTTGTGACCGTCGATGTGACGTCACGTGACGTCGATGTGACGTCACAGTGACTAGAATGCGAGGTCGTTATGGCCGTTTTAGAGGACGTTTGTGACGTCACATTGTGACCACTCTGTGAAGTCACAGTGTGACAAATTTGTGAAAAGTGTGTCATTTGTGACTATTTTGGCATTAACTTTGTGACGAGCCTGTGACGAAAGCGACAATGCTTTGAAGTCACATTGTGACCAATTTGTGAAATATGTGTCATTTGTGACGAACTTGTCATAAACACTGTGATTTCAAATGAAAATCAAATTTCAAATTAATTGCTTAAAAGACGCAAATAGTGAAAAAGATTCCATGCTGGGACTCGAACCCGGGCCATCAGTACAGCACACTGACATTCTACCGACTAAATCACATGGAACGATACCCAGGCTGGAAAATTTCTCACTATTACATGTTGGCAAGGCTACAAACGCAGCAAAAGATGGAATATTTAGCGTGAACCACCCACATGATGCAAACACGAAACTTAATTAAATCCAGCATTGATTGAAATTATATTAATACTTGGAAATTTTTCCAGAGAGAACCATTCGCCTTGCATACAATATTTCAAATGAAAGTCAAATTTCAAATTAATTGCTTAAAAGGCAATTTTAATTTGAAATGTTGTATGCAGGGCGAATGTTTCTCCCTGGAAAAATTTCCAATTATTAATATAGTTTCAATCGATGCTGGATTTAATTAAGTTTCGTGTTTACCCCATGTCGGTGGCTCACGATAAATATTCCATCTTATGCTGCGTTTGTAGCCTTGCGAACATGTAATAGTGAAAAATTTTACGGGCTGGGCGTCGTTCCATGTGGTTTAGTCGGTAGAATGTCAGTGTGCTACACTGATGGCCCGGGTTCGAGTCCCGGCATGGAATCTTTTTCACAATGTTGGCCTTTGCGCCTTTTAAGCAATTAATTTGACATTTGATTTTCATTTAAAATATTGTATATAAGACGAATGATTCTCTCTGGAAAAATTTCTAAGTATTAATACAGCGGTGAATTTTAAAATAAAATTTTGCTGTAAATATAAAATCTTATCTTTTTACCATACTTTTTAGCAAAATATCGCTACTTTGAAGTCCTATTCTTCTAAAACATTTTACATTTTTCCACTTAAAAAACAATGCTTATCAACTGACATATTTTTTTATTAAGTTCTATGCTTGATATTTAGAATGTGAAAGTTTTTTAATTTGTTTTGATTTGTCATTGCTTTATTAAATACGAACATGGAAACTAACGGATATTAATACAACTATTATTTATAGAGCGGCATGATAAGCGATATTTATTTAAATTTTTTATTCCCGTGTATATTGTACTTTGTGAATATGAGCTAAATAGATTTGGTATGTTTTATAGGAAAAGACTGATCTGGGAAATAGAAAAAAAAAAAAAAAAAAAAAAAAAATGAGTAAGAAAAATCATGCGTTAAGCATAGATTAAAATATACTTTCCAACACTTTCTGAATGCTTTAACAAGACATCGTAATTTAGGGAAATGGCGTAAATAAGATAACTAAGTAAACATTTTAGAAAACGCATAAAACATTTGAAAAACTGATTTCAGCTGTTACCGTCCATAGCCAAATATCTTTTCCAATTCCTTTAAACAGCCCTTATTTGATCTGTAGGTTGATACACTGAAAAAAATGAAGTACTCAAAAATGAGCAAACCGACGTACTCATATTGAATTGAATATTTTTGGATCAAAAATGAACCTATGCTTTCTCTATTTTGAAGCACCACATGTTATCAAACCCAAACAAACAAATAGTTTTGAACCCTGTAATGGTTCATTTCCTTTATGGCGGCATAAATGATGTTTATTAATGAAAATATTAAATTATGCACAGCATTTTAAAAATAATTGCTTGGAAATAATGTTCTTGTCATAAAAATATTCGATTTGAGTATCTTGTTAAGAATTTTGCTATTTTTCTTGATAAATAATCAATTAAACATTTCTTGTTAAGAACTTTGGACGGGAAATAAATGTCAGTACATTTTTACTTTACATTTTAGGGTTTTTTTTTGTTTTTTGTTTTTTTTTGGGGGGGGGGGGGCAGTACATAACGATTCATATTTGATCACAGCCATGGAATAAAAAATGAATACATGTGTTTCTCAACTTTGAGTACATTTGGATCGGAGCTATTTTGTGCATGTAACGCATTTAAAATTGAGTACTTTTTACTCAATTTTGAGTACCCATTTTTTTAAGTGTATATATACTATATAATGGGAAAATTTAGTTTAGCAAGAAAACGCCTAACAGGTTGAAATTCATTTTCAGCAATTTATACTAATGTATGGAAACATACTTGAATACCTTTGTACAACCCTGTAGTTTACCTAAAATCTTTATTACACGCCACTATTTAGTTAAAATTTAATTCAAACTAAGACACTCTTAAAACTGCTGAAATCACATTTCCAGAAATTATAATATATAGACGGCCATGAATCCAATTCTTTACGTGACCCTGTATATCATTTTATCTATATTCTACAAATATTTCTTGGTAAATTAAAAGCAGTTCAGCGAAAAAAAGCATAACTAATTTAAAAACCACCTTTAAGCAATTTGCGCTCATACCCAGTAATCCTTACGAATACTTTTGTGTAGCCTTGTATAGGAATTATAGCATTTATATACACCATACACTATGCATAAATATAGTGAATCATAAAAGTGCATATCATAATTTAAAATATATTTCCAGCAATCATCGCTAATGAACAGTACTTCGGATACAATATGGTATCTGAAAGATTTTGTGTGTCCCTGTAAATGCTATATACGTATTATTCTTATTATACATGAAATAATTTATAGTATGTAAACCTCAGCGACATACATCAATTTCATTATATATGAAATAGATTAACATAATTAAAGTATGCCGCAAACAATTCCCTCCCCCTCTATATCATTATGTATTTGAATTCCTTTTTTAGTCCTGTAAATGAACAATAACTATTCTTTGCATCGCATAGTCAACAGAATGCATATTTTAGTGTACTTCATAAATGCATATAAATGTTATTCTGTTTGAAAGCGTGCGTAAAATCATAAAAAATCATTTGAAACGACTTTTTCCCATAGGCCGTATTGTAACGGAAAACTTTTGGCTGTCCCTGTAAATGAACAAAGCATGCTACAAACTTCATTACAAATAGGTACCGTGCGATGGTAAACGTCAATACCACCCAAAAATTTCAGGGCAATCCGAGTATATTTTCGAGAGTTAGAGTGCGCACAGACTGCTAGACGGACAGACGGAGAGACAAACCGAAGTCATAAGCACTTTTCAACTTGTGTCCTACATTATGTATCCTGTATTATATAAACTTAAAAAAAATATATACTAAAGCAGTTTAATCTATAACTTCCTATCAGGCATGAAAAATACTTTATTTCAATGCTTAAATATCATATTTTACTTTTTAGTGCCAATAATTACCCGAATCATACACGTAGAAAATTAATTTACAATAGAAGAAAATTTAATAACCCATTCAGAATGTCTATAATTAAATGTTTGATTAAAATCACAAACAGAAAAAATGCTTACATACAATTAAAAAAAATAAATATACCAATTTGAAAAACACTAAAAATAATAATTAGTATTTATAATTGTACTGTTAAACAACAGCAAACTACAATAGATAAATTAAATGCATTATTAGATTTAACAATATCTCAAAAATATTTCCATACGGTATAAGGAATTCCTATTATTTTATAATTTTGGCAAATGTTAAATCTGAAAACATTGGTTTGAAGATTTAGGATTTTAAAAGATAATTTAAAATATTATTAGCACTAAAAGAAAATTCTTTCAAATGTTTCACTACTGTAATATGTTAAAAATACATTTTCCCAGTATAATGTTAATTTCTAATCTGAAACAGTTTCGTAATCTCATGATAATCGAACATCATATTTAACCCCAAAATAATAATAACTATAAATGTTAGTAATCAAAAAATAGTAAGAAGCCGATAAAATAATTCCAAATCATTGTCTTTCCATACATTTTTAATCTCAAGTAAGAGTAAATTAATGTTTATATTAATTCCAGTATGAATGTAGGCATTAATGTCTCTGCGCAGTTTTTTTTTTTTTTTTTCAAGCGATGGCAGATTAAAATATTTTTCTTCACAGTTATCTAATTGGAAAATAACGCTTCTGACAGTTAAAGATCAGTCTCTTACAAATATAACTATTTAACTCATAATATACAACCAGGAATAAAATATTTAAATTAAATAAAACTTACATGCACGTTCCATTAATATCCGTGTATCCTAAAATGGTCATTTCCTTATCTTAAAGTGTTGTAGACGTGTTGTTCTAAAACAAGTGAACTATTTCCCGCGTATTCTCTCTGTGGGCAGACGATTTTCGAGCAGATGGTTTGTTACAGATTGTTTGTTTTTGTATACAAGAAATATGGAATTTGAACGCGCAGAAATTTTCTGAAAGTATCATTCATTAAAATTTTGTATTTGAAGAAATGTCCAATGTATTTAATCTTTTCTTTTTATCCGTACCAAATAATTCAAGTTAAAATGTATTGTAAAATTCCTTTTTTCTAAATAATTATAATAATAATATTCATAATTAGAGTTTATTAGATAAAACATTGTTTAAATTTTTAAAAGGTGTAAAAATAAATTTAATGTATTAACGACACCCCCCCTTTTTTTTTCTTTTTTTTTTAAGTAAAGTTTGTTTTCCTTTATTTTCGGAAAATGCTAATTTTTTTTAAAAGTCTGAAAGAAGTAGAATTTATGACTTGAATACAAATTATAAAAATATTCTAAAGCAAGAAATGCATAGACGATTAAACTCTGAAGACTCTTTCTACGTGCTCATTAAAAGGTGCAGATTTAACTGTAATAGAAAATTTTTAGTTTGAAACCACAGAAGTGTTTCGAATAATTCTGGTCGGTAAAAAAAGAAAGAAAGAGTGAAATTTCCTCCCAGCAAACTAAATATGTAAAGTGTATAAATTTAATATTCGTAATTGTAAATATATTATCCAAATGCTAGATAAAATTGAAATCATTAAAAAGTATACATTCACTGTCTTAGTTATCAAATTGATAAAATATAGCCTAAAAATTTAGTTTATTAATGCTTGTATCGTGCACTTTATTTACTATGTCCCCCCCCCCTCCCCTTTAGTGACGGAATTTACCATTTGCTATCCACTAATATATTTTCATTCCTTATGCCGCTGTAACTCGTGGCTGTTTAAAATATTTCTCTTCATTTTCAATGATTTTTGAAGTTTATATTTTTTGTCACACTGTGACTTACAATATGCTGTTTTTTTTGTCACATACGTGACGTGGCGTACGTTACATAGCAGTGACATAACAGAGACGTCACAATTTTTTTTAATTGCCAGAAAAATATAATTTTACAAAAAGTAACATGTGAAGAATTTTCGTAAGTTTTTAAAGTTTTCTAAGAAGTTCACATTTCAGTCACAATGTGACATCACTGAGTGGTGGCATTTCGGTCACAGATGTGACGTGACCACAGTGACTTGCAGTGACGTCACAGTGACGTCACCGTGACCATGCATGCTATGAGGGACCCGTTGCCAGTTTATGCAGAGGGAGGACCCACACAATTGTATGGGTGAAGGCTAGGCTTTAAATCCCCCAAAAAGAGGAAATTGTTTTTTATTTTTCTTTAGGATCACTTATACAATTGTTTTGGTCAGGTCTTAAAGGATTAATTATATTTTCTGAGCTTTTAGTACAGTCCTGTACTTCATAAATGTATGTCATGTACTGTACTAAACAATTTAAAAAGAAGAAGTCCAAGAAATAAAAATAGTGTACGCGTTTTTGCGATAAAGTTTATAATGTCAAACTTAATTGCAGGAAACGTAAAATCATATATCCTGTTCAGTATCAATAAAGTACATACAGATTTTAAAATAAACAAAACCTTAGCGTAAAGCATAATCTGTTCAATTCTTAAAAAATGATTTAAACGTATTTTATTGCTCATCGATAAACAATTACACAAATGCGAAAAGTAAAGCCTGGGATAAAAGAGTCAAAACTTACAGTTTTAACGTTTAAAAAAATCGTTGATGGATGACTGTTTCTGCCTTATAGCTCTTTTAAGCGGCGGAACATGATATGTATGAGCATCGTAAATTATTAAGAGACACCCTTTTCCAACCCACAAAGTGACGAAATAACGAATTTCCACTACCTAATTGAAAACTGTACGTATTTCCCCAAGGTTTATCAACTATTTAGAGCTGTTCTATAAGACCACAACATGAGAATCATATATGTTTTTTCCCTTACATGTCCTCTAGCGCCATTTTTAGGAGGAAATGTACCAAAAAAGTACAAAAAACAGGTGAACACTAAAATGGGTAGCTGAGGAAAACATTTTCATTTTGTAAAGTCGGATCTCGATATATCCTGTAAAATAGTTGTCACTTTCCTCTTCTGTGGGGTTTGAGAAAAATATGTTGTGATTACTTGCGGCCAAGTGCAACTTTGCCATTTAGCGGTGTTTAATTGAATGAAAGTCCTCGGAATAAAACATTTCTCTGTATCAACCTCATTAAAATGAAGAAAGAAATTCATTTGTCAAGCATAGATTATGAAACACTTTCGAAAAAAGTCGAAATCGTGCAACAGATCTTCATGGGAAAGATGATATCTAAGTGGACAATTTAGAAAACGCATAACACATTTGAAAATCTGATTTCAGGAATTATCATCAATAGACGGAAAAACATTCGAATTCTTTTGGGAAGACCAGCAAATGATCAACAGATTTGTAAATGCACTAAATAGTATGCTAAACTTTATTTCAATACGGAAACTCATAACACAGTTGAAAATTCCCCTTTAGTAATTTCCGTCAACTAAAGGAAATGTTCTTGGATTCTTTTGTGCATCCCTGTATATAATCTATAAAATTTATACAAGCCAAGTAACATAAAAAAAAAATAAGTTAAATTTCGAACCTCATACCACAAATGAAAATGCACTTGTAGCAATTATCATTCATAGACAGTGCTCTAGCCCTTTCAGGAGCAAGCAATTGTGTTTCTGTAATGTTGAATTCGTACCGGAATTTTCGAAAAAAATTGTCTCAAAATAAGGAAAAGCAATTTTTCAACTTATTACCCCCAAAGCTATAAAAGTAAAACTTAATTAAAATTTTCTGCTGCGAATCATGATTAAATTAGGTGGGGTATAATATATCCCTCCGCCCTTCAAAGGGTTAATAATTCTTTTATATATTCCTGTAACTGAATAATAAATTCTGTGCACACCATGTTCTATAGTAAGAATCTTGCAATGCACCTCACTAATGCACAATTTCAATATGTTTGAAGTAGTATAGCATCATTAAAATCACTGAAAGCCATTTTCCCCACGTATGACAATGTAACGGCATTCTTCTGTGCAGCTTCGTAATTTTTATTTATTTTTATTTTTATTTATTCATTTATTTTGATTTTTGGAATTGTACTTATTAATATATATATATATATATATATATTAAATACACCATTAGAAAAGGGAAGATTCTTCAAATAAGTGAGTATTTGTTTTGTTTTTGCATTTTCGTCCTGGAAGTGGGTTCGACAGATTGAAATTGCGGGAAAACTTGAAAAATGACTTGAATCAACGTTTAAAAAAAATTCTTTCTTAAAAAATAAATATAAATATTTTGTAACGAAAGATACCTTTGGGAACTCGAAGATAAGGCAAAAAGCTTCGTTTTTTTTTTTCTTTTCGTTGTAACTCTACTTTGATCATGATTTCAGAATGCACGAAAAAAAATTTTTGTCTGTATGAAAAACTGCGGAACGTCTGGAGATGCACAAGTAACCCATTTTCTTCAAATTCCCTTAAATGAAATGAAGCTCGACAATTTCTGATTATCGTTAAAATTTTAATTAATATCTTGGCTAATTATAAAAAAAATAATAATCTGGCATTCAGGTGCCTAATTTCAGAGATGCAGATGCCTAATAAGGTAGTTATGCGCGCAGTGGTCGATTCAGATACCAACACATAAGCACACAGATAGACACGCACGCAAACTTCTCTCGTTATTATTATAGAAGAAAGGTTCGTTAGATATGTTTTGACTCACAATTTTTCTCTGGTTTTGAGTGATATTGTCGCTGTAGATGGATTATGCTTTAGTTCAAAAACGTCCCTTACACTGAAAAAAAAGTTTCAGCTCTGAACATTCTTAAGGTTTGCGAAAATATAATATAACCTCCTCTGAAATATCCGCGATCCCGAAACGCAAACCAACAGATTTCTGCAATTTAATGGGATCCGGGACACATTTTCAAATTTTTTTATTTATTGAGTTAAAATTTTGAATTCTTTTGTGATGGTTAAACATATCATTTGTAAACAAAATCAAATGATAAAACTTCTCATAGCTTTTTAAAAAAAAATTTAATTTAACATTTATGAAAAAAGTGGTATAACTTAAAATCGTTATAACTCGAAATATTATTTGTGGAATTTAAATTGTTTTTCATTTAAATAAACAGAAATATATATTTTTTTAATTTAGAGCCAGCATTTTAAAAAATATTAATTAATTATATAATTATATAATATTAATTTTTAAAAATATTTAAAATATTTAAAGAAAAAATTACAAAAAAGTGGTGCAACTTTTAAAAAAAAATCATATTTTCAAAAGTATATATTTTTTTCAAATATGCTGGCTCAAATATTCTATATGAATTTCAAATATGCTATAATAAAGTAAAATAATTGAAAAAGATATGTTCAGAGTTTCAACCCTGTATCTTTAACGGTTCTCGAGTTATAAAAATTTAAATATGAGAAATGGTGAAAAAAACCTATCACGAAGAAAAACGCAATTTCACAAAAACTCGTTTCCTTGACAACCATAACTTGAAAGGCAGATTTTGAAAACAAACCAAAACGAAAAAATTAATATTTCCTGTTCTAATTAAGATAGAAACATAATTTAAACATCATTTTAAGCAGAAAACGGCAGAGAAATTTTTAATCCAATAAAAAAAAATGAAAAATTGAAGATTTTTGTGTCCCGGATCCCCTTAAAGAAGCATTTCTGTAACAAAAGTTTATTTGACTGACCGTAATTTTCGGTAACGTCCTCGAGTTTTTACAATTTTCTCGACTCGGAAATCGCTTTTTCAGATACTATCAATTCTCAAGTAAACATTTTAGGCTGCATGACAGAATTTATACCTGCAAGAATAGCAACTTCATGTTAATTTTAATGCTATTAATTTTTATGGTGATGTTAATGGTGTTAATTTATGATGTTTTTTGAACAAGAAAATGTATGAACTTGAGAGTTCATAGTATAGTCAAAAACGGATATTTCGATTTGAGAAAACCGTTTACATACAATGTAAAAAACTACTCGAAAACATTTTCGAAAATTACGAGCACCATAAGAAACTTTGCTTTTAGAAATGCATCTTTAATGTCGGAAATATATTCATTTCTCAACTTTTGGAAGATAAAGAAACACTTTTCCGAATCGTTAGTAACTGGGAAAAGTTTACAATATACTTTTGCAAACCTTAAGAAAGGCCTTAAGAAAAAGCTAGAAACAGATTCATGTTCTGGGTGCTCCTTCAAAAACCTGCTTAAAGTACTATTTATAATCCAGTCCTTATCAATGTTGATCACTTTCGTATTATTTCTTTAAGGCTGTTCTTTAACGGTAAGATATAAAATTGGAAGACTTGACTATGGAGGTGATTTGAAATCGAACTGTATTTTCCATTTTTTGATAAATAAATTATCTATCGCGTTATAAGTGATTTTGATCACGTGAATAATGTGTTTTTCTCCCTTTCTTGAATGGTTATTCTTCTTTCGCGCGGAAATTCGATTCAAAATGCCCACTTTGACAATATTTTCTGAAAGATCTATTGCGTTTATAAAACAAATCGAAAAAAACAGTTCTATTACATAGTTTCTGAATAACAGCACCTGCTAGTTTCATGCATTTCCGAACAAAAATAAATTAAAACTTATGTTATAAAGTTGCCCTTTTGGAATTCAGAACAGCCATAATGTTTCCTGACTCCATGCCGTTTAATTGTCTGATTATTGATGTTATGTCAACGTTAGTGTATAAATTCATACATTGATAGATGCATAACGCATGCATAAATATACAGATTAATAGAAATGCAATCAAATAAAAGTAACTTTAAGAAACTATCGAATAATTTTTCAATTATGGCTATTCATAAGCACTGTTAAAATCAGACTATTTAAACTATAGCATTTTGAAATACGCTAAACATTCTCACCGTTAATATTATTTTTTCTTTTGACGTCATGCTTTTATAACTCATTAAAACGCTAACAAATTTTCAAAAAGCAGTTTCTGTGAATGTTGTTTTTATTATCATAACTGTTATTAAAAATTCAAATTACAAAATCAAAAAATAAAATATTTTTCCAAAACGAAAAGCCTAATTAAAAACTAATTTAGTTTAAACAGGTTCCCTTTTTTTTTTTTTTTTTTTTTTTTTTCTTGTTATTAAGAAAGTAATTCTAAAGGTTCATTATTTTCTACCAAACAAAAGCTGCATCGTACTTCTAAATAAACATCATTAAAACTCTTTAATTAAAAATAATACTGAAATAGAGACTTGATTTATCTGTTTTTTACTGGATAGAAGTCATTAAATAGAAAGTTTTAAATTTAATAACTGTTCAGGGAATAATACGGTTTAAATAGCTTTCATTAAATCTTCTTAACTGTCTCATTTCAACGTAATGGGTTCAGCAGTTGAAGAATTTACAAAAAGTTTTTCTTCCTAATAAACTTATGGAAGCTCATTAAGAATAAATTGCTTTTACTTTCAATGTCTTAGTCAAGAAAATTGAAATTTCAAAATCTAAATTTTTGGATAATTTGTATTAAAAAAATCTAATTATATAGTGCAGATCTCTGGGATGCTACTTATGCATATTAGTTATCATAATTAGAAGAATTAGAACTGATATTTCAATATGATATTTCGTAAAGTAAACATTTAACTTGAGTATCAAAAATTATATTTACAGCATACTTACACATTGCATATGCATATTTAAGACATATTTGTTTTTTATTCTGCTGTCTTAACAACTCAGCAAAGGAAAACTAACATGATTTCAACTAGATAATAGACCGATGTAAATAATACACAAACATTTTTTATTCCAACTCACACATCTTAACTTACTACATTCCAAATCCTTTTACAGCTGTAAAGTGAAAAGTTCTTTTAACAGTTTAGGCAGAAATTTAAGTGACGTATCTTACCTAAAATATTAGTGCTACCATCTACATGATTTTTTTAACCGTAACCGTAATAACCGAAATATTGTACTTATTAAGTCAACATAGTATATATTTTTTTTGTTTTGACAATCCATCTTTTATTTTAACTGAGATTTCTGAAATGACAAATAAAATCTCTCAAAACAAATGCGTCACATTAGAAATTCTTTATGTATACGGACACGTAATACAGAATACAGCAGACGAATTTAATTCGTTTCAAAATCTTGAAAGTCCTTGATTTTTTACATGTTTTTTAACGCTTCACAGTTAAATGTTCTCTGTAATTTTAAAGCAACTATGAGATTCAACCTGTGCTTTCTGGGTTACAGAATATAAGCGAAAACCATTTTCTGTTTTTAGCTAAAAACACTGATACATTTTTTACGTGTAATATGTCCTTTTCGATTGCACACTAACAACAGCAAAAAGCATTTTTAAATGAAAAATATCAATTATACTTTCAAATAAAGTTTTGAAATGTATTAAAAACAATACTTTCGTATTAACCGCAAGATTCCGCTACTTGCAACATTCTTTTTTATTCTGATAATTTCAGTGGTTTAACGCGCAGTTCGATAACATATCTATTGAATTTCTTTTTAATTATGGTATTTTATTTATTTATTGATGATGTAATTATTTTGTTATCAAACATTAGTCGGAAACAAATGCTAAACTATTTATATTGTTTTAAGTGCAAACAGCTGAATCCTTTGTAATCTGGTTGCACGCTATCAAGATGGATTTTTTTTTTTAATCATCCTTGAAAATTATTTTAAACATCACAAATATCAGCAAATTGATATACAGTTTTCAAACAAATTGTATTTTGAAAAACGGTTTGTCCGCCTGATGGTGCAAAAATTGAAATTGTGCGATGTTTAGAAGTTAAAAAAATCGCAGTAAAAGCAAAATTTATGAGTCAGGTGTTACCACCGATAATGTGACATCACGCTATTCACGGACATCTTTTTACTCTATAATATTAATAGATTTGTATAACGCATTTTCCATTTGAAGTAATATTTAATTATCCTTAGTAACATAGACAGCTTGTTTTTTTTTTTGCTTTTTTTTTTTTTTTTTCTTTTGTGCTTTCATTTTTATTGGGCCATTGGCGCGCGAGGTAACTGCGAGATTGAATTTAGAGATAAAAGCAAAATTTTGAGATGATGCACCTATAGCACATTAAAACGCAAATAATTTATCAAAAAGCAGTTTTTATAACATTCCGTTTTTACTACCAGTACTAATATTAAAAATCCAAATTTCGAAATAAAAACATAAGATATATTTTGCAGCATAAAAAAAGACTAATCAAAAACTCATTCAGTTTAATACTGTTTCTTTTCTTTTTTCTTTTCTTTTTTTTTTTTTGGTTAGTTATAAAACAATTCTAAACATTTATTATTCTCTACAAAATTAACAACATAAAAATTCTTTAATTAAAAATCCTACTGAAATAGAGACTTGATTTATCTGTTTTTTACTGGATAGAAGTCATTAAATGAAAAGTTTTAAATTTAATAACCGTTCAGGGAATCTTACGGTTTAAATGGCTTTCATTAAATCTTCTTAACTATCTCATTTCGCCGTAATAGGTTCAGCAGTTGAAGAATTTACCGAAAGTTTTATTTCATACTAAACTTATGAAAGCTCGTTAAGACTATATTGATTCTACTTTCAACATTATAGTTAAGAAAAAAGTGATATTTCAAAATTTAAATTTTCTGATAATTTGTATAAAAAACAGCTAAACATCGAAATAATATTACTGTCAACTTGGACCATGTTAATTATAAAAGTTTGTAATTTTAATATTTCAGCAAAAGAGTCTTTAACTGGTATCAAACAGTATAAGCACACTTATATTCATGTAAAACACACAGCATATTTATGTGCTGCATATAGCATATTTATTTATTTAATTTAATACAATATATTATACATATAACATCACAGCCGATTTTCCATCCTGCTTGCGATTTCTGAAATATCATAATAAGATCTATGGAAACAATTGCATGGCACTGGCATCTCTATAGGTACACGAGATACATAAAACAAAGTATAATAGAAAAATGCATCCGATTTCAAGATGTTGTAAGTGAAAAAAGTTCAGCTCAAATGTTCAAACCACACAGGGGTTATGGGTTTTTTTTATTTTTTTTTAATGATAGAATATTAGTTTTCTGTCACTTTAAAGTAATTTGAAAAGCGCATTTGTTATCTCTAGCAACATTTAATTATTATTAGCGTCTAAGTAACTATTATTTTTTTTTAAAACACAGATTAAAAAAATTAATAACTCTCTAACCAAAAAGAAATTATCTACTCGAAAATTATCTCAGTTGAAATTGCATGTGATAATCTGCTTCGACCGCAGATTTTATTGACATAGTGGGTAAAAGTACTGGGCAGAGTATTTTTTTTTTTAAATATAAGGTGTTTATAAAACTTAGCCACTAATGACGCATAAATAGAATATGTCAATAATTTAGTTTTTTATTAAATATTTTTTAATGGAATACTCTAAATTCGATTCTTAAGTACAATAAAAAAGAGATAAAATAAGTGGAACGTTCATCAGATATCTCAGGAGTTTACTGAGCTCTAATATAGTGTCTCTATCTGAAAATGGCGACATACACAGGACGTATGCTCGTACTGGGCTTAGACATCCGCTCCTGCCAAAACTATAGCGAACGTACACTCCATAAGTTGGAGGTACTCACCTGGACGAGTTCGATTCTACGCGTGAGACAAGTTACCAAGCATTATCTTGGCTTTAATGGCAAACTCTCCCAGGTGCTTGGCCATTCACTTTTGTCCAGAATCGTCTCAACTAACCAAATTTTCTACCATGTGCCACCACTGACTTATCAAGCCACCCTAGCTGTAGGACTGAGATACTGATATTTTCTATTTATCCCATTAGGAAATCTCATCTGTAACCGCAAAAATGTCATCTGTAAGCCAAAAAAAGAACTATTCTGTTATTTATCTTTGGTACCTTATAAAAAATCTTTTTTTTTGTGTGTGCAAAAAGCGTTTTCCAATTTTCTTAAGTTTGAGAATTGATTTTAAATTTTTATCTGACTTTTTGATTACCCGATATTTCGGAAAACGTTACCTTTGTTACACTAGAGAAACAAATGTTTATCATCCATACTCATTTCTCTCAGTATAACAGATTCGGGTGCATTTAGTTGAGATTGATTACTGGAAGAGCCTCCTTTAAAATAAGCTAATCTATCTGCTATCAAGATTTATTCGTTTCAAGGAAAATTTAGAATGTAATGGAATATTTCCTTTCATAACAGATCAGCAAATTTTGTGTATTGTTGCAAAAGTTCAAATACTTGCTATATGTTTACGCTTGGAATACTTTAAATGCTCGATGGAAAATAATTCACAGTTCAAATAGGCATTAATTCAACCATTTCAATTACTTCTAAATTAAATGAGAGCATTTTCATCGTCAGTATAATTAGACTTGAATTGTTTACTAAAGTAAGCACAAATTAGGAGAAGAGTTTACGAAAAGTTAAACTATTTAAAGCATTTACAACTTTCTTGCGATTTTTCCTTGTGCTTTAAAATGTTTTGAATAATATAAAAAATTTATATTTTTTAATACGAAAACTGGTTTTTTACTATTTCTTTATTTCGTAATGAAGCTGAATGAAACAGCTTCTATAACAATTTATAGTAATTTTTAAGTGATTCTGTTGAAATTTAACTTGCCATTTTAGACAAAATGTAACGTAATAATTGAATGAAATAATTTTATTTGGAGAAAGAAAATGTGATTTAAAATATTTAATTCTTTATGTCATTTTCCGATAATGAATGAGCCCTTTTATTAAAAATAATACATTGGATATTTAAAAGTTTCACATACAATTTTTAAAATACGATTATTTATTTTGACCTAAGTTTAGTTTTTCATCATCTCAATTTAAATTTTAAAATTCATTGCGGTATTGTATGATGTAACTTATGAATTTTAGTATTCATTAAGGCAATAAAGAATTGGTTGCTTTTTTGAACATAGAAAGAAAATACTCCGTTAGGTTATTAAAAGATAGATTAACAAAATTCTCAGAAAAATTCAATGTATCAGAAAAACATAAATTTGATCGATCCCCCCCCCCCCCCATGTGTGGAAATTCCTCATTCCATAGAATTTTTTTCTGGACACTTCTTTTTATTTGAAATATTAAATACTAGCTGACCCATCCGGTGTTGCTCAGACCCATGATAATATTCTTAAAAGAACCTTAAATTTTTATGATTTTATATCCATAACTCCTTCGCGAAGAGAGTCTTTTGCTTAAATACCAGACTGCCAAGAAGGGTTGTGTGTTCCACGCGTATCTGGGTATGTGGATTTCTTTATACCATCGAAACATCCCAACGGCTGGATGGATTTTAATGAATGAGGTCTCTATCGATTCGTCTTAACCGTCCGATAGTTATAGGATAGGTTTTGTTTTTATAAATTTAAAATGGCGGCCGTAAAATACAAAATGGCGGTAGAGACGAAAAAAACGTTTTATGCAACCTATTGAGTGGCATATCATTGGATAGGTCTTTTAAAATGAAGACGATGTTTCATTGACTATTTTACAGTCAGAGGCTCCGTTTAAATATTACACAACTTGAAAGTAGTGTAGGTAGGATCTCTAGCTTTACTGCAACTCTAACCTTCATAAACATCTATAGGCTTCCTCAAAACAGTATTTATAGGTAGGAATTAACAATTAAACACAACTTAAAAGGCATCAATACAAGTAAATAAAAAAAATATGTAAGTAATATAAAAAATAGTTTCACATTGATGATAAATAATTAATTAGTTCAGTCGGGTTTTTTGATTTTTTAAATTTAATTTTTAATATTTTGTCACCGATTTTTCAAAACAGTAAAATTTCTGTAATTGAATCGCGAAATAGCTCTGATGAAATAAGCTAAACTTTACAATTAAAAATACTGGTGATAATAATTAAGGATTCTGAGCACTTTAAGAGGTCTCAGGACTCTTGAAGCTTCAAAATTTCCGAAATTTAAATTTTTTTTAGATGTTAACCCTTTGTGTACTGAATTATGAAGTCATGAAAATTTTATCTTCTAAAGCATTTTTCGTAAATTTTTTTAACTACATTAGAAGATTTACATAATTATTTAATAAAATTTAGAAGGATTAAAGGATTTAGAAGGATTAATTTAATTTGAATTTACAGAGATTTTGTGCAATATTCATAACACCGCTCAAGTATTTTATTTTAAATATTTTTCTTAGTATTTTGTAGAATTAGGAAATGTACAAATATAATGTTCTTACAACAGAAATATAGAAATATTTCCGGATTGAAAATATCCCCCCCCCCCCCCCCAACGCCAAGAAAGCGGAAAAGATGCAAAGGCAAAAGAAATCATCCTTTTAAAAATATTTTTGTTTTGTGTAACCCATAATGCTTTTGGAACAAGATAAAGTGATGCATCTATAACTCATTCTAAACTGTATTACTACTAATCGATGTATTAAATGAATTTTATAACAAGTTATTTTAATGGTACTTATAAGTAACTACAGCAGATAAAGGGTTAAACTCCTATCTTTTCTGAACATTTTGATACAATTGTTTCCTTAAAATCCCCCTTAAAACAGAAGTTATGGCTTTTAGAATTATATCTGCTCGATAGCTGAAGCGGCCTTCCGCAACTTTGAAGTCATTTTTCTCCAAATGACGTTTTTGGGCATAACGCGCAGGATATCTCAAAAACTTCTGAATATTTTTTCAGGAAATTTTCAAAACATATGTTTCGTGTTAGTCTGTATAAATTGAACTTAAAATTTCTTTTTATTGTTCAAAAAATAGTTTTTAAAGTTTTATACTGCTGAAAATTTCAAAATTTTGTATTAGCTAAAAACAATTTTGTATTAAAAAATTTAAAAAAAATGCTTTAAATACAAATTTATTTAGGTTCAGGATACTTATTATATAATCTGAAGTGTAAGTAGGCATACAAATGTCATTCTTGTTACTAAATTTATTTTGCAATCCTGCACGTAAGTTGTTATACCAATCTGCTGCTTGACAAATGTTTTGGAGTGCCCTATAAATACTAATTCTGCATCTTGCAATTTTTTAAATACATGAAGTGAAAGAACATATATCTTTCATCCCAATAGAAATTGTGTTATTAAATCAAACACATTTTAAGATAGTAAATCTTGAAAATGGACTTTTTTTTTCTTTTTTTCCAATTTTATCAGTCCTGAGACCAACTTAAGTGGCTCGTTAACCGGTCGCTCGTCCCCAAATGCCCGTTGACTGTGTGAAAAATCGGAAAATAGACAGATATTTATTGGAAAAAAGAGTCAAGATAATTGCCACGGGAAATGAAGGAGGTGGGCGATATGCTCCCGTCGACTGCGTAATTTTCGTGCTAAAATATCGATAATTAACTGTAAAAAATCTCTAAACTTACGCGTATCTTTTTCGCATCGAAATACTGAGTGATTTTTTTTTCAAACTGATTACAGCTGGAAAGTCTTGTTAGCCATCTACCACCACCAGTGGGCGTAATATGCTCTAAATGAACCTCGCACACTTGTCCCTGTTGCCGGCGGCACCGTCTAGAAGGCGTGCTGTGCAAATGCAAAAATTATGAGGCTTTTTAAATTAACTTAAATTATTTTCACACTCCGTAGTTAAACTTAAGCATTTACTCAAGTAACTAATAATTTACATAATTTTCAAGTTGAGATATTATTTATTTTGATCGCTCAGGTTTGTGAACAGATTTTGCCACAGGATTTTAAAATATTTCAAATAATACAGACGTATAAATGTATAAATTCCTTTTTTAAAAAATAACGAAGTATTGTCTTTTCAAAATTAAAGAAAAATACGTAAAATCAGACTTTTAATAAACTAAAATAAGCATTAATAATACAAAATAAAATGAATCACATAGACGTTTGAAGCTTTAAACAAGCTCTTCATCAGAACAATTGTAAATAGGGTGACCGAGCCAGTAGTTGATCAAATAAGGTTAGTGCTACGAGTTTTTTATTACATTTCCTTCATTTTATGTTTTAGAAGTAAACTAACATGTTTGCTTGATACAACCCTTAATGAGTGTCCTATAGTGAGCAAAAATGAAATCCGCTGAAATTAAATAGCAACAAAATTATAAATAAATCGTTTCTTTAATTGCCATTTTCCCAGTAGTTGATCAATCGAAGAAATCAGCCTGAAATTCAAAAATTAATCTTTTCAAATATCATGCTTGAGCTGTGATTAACAATAATTCATATAAAACTAATATTTGAAATAAGCAAGATGGAAGTGTCTTTTTTTAACTTATTGTAATTGTCTCCAACTAATCAAAATCTAAATTTTTGCATTTTCGAATAAAAAAAAATCATAAAAAAGCTTCTCTTACAGCAGCCAGCTGAAAACAATGTGACAACAAGTGCTCCAACATTCAAACAAAGATATTGTGTCTAGTGCCACGTGTAAAACTCATTTCCCACTGAAATGGAACAATGTTTAAAACATTTGATCAACTACTGGCGTGGTCACCCTATTACGATTGTACGATTGTATGATAACTTCTTTAAAGCTTGAAATGTTTTTAGTAATTTATTAACCATTTGGAAAAATGGTTATTGTCCTCTGTCAGGGTAGGAAACGAAAAACATATCTGAAGCGTTTTATTGGTTGAATTCGCATTTTATTCGTTTTCTGATTGGTCTATACAGTAAGCTGTATCTGCCCTTTACTTTCAACAGAGGTGGATACATCTGTTGCCACTATGACAAAAAAGTAATAAAAACTACAAAAAAATAAATTAATAACTCAGAAACAAATTGAGATACAGCTTTCAAACAAATTGCATTTAAAACTACATTTTTTTTCTCTATACGACGGTGTAAAAAGTAATATTGTGGGATGTTTAGAAGTTTAAAAATGAAATTTCATTTAAAATTGGTCCAGGAATATTAATTTTTAATCCATGGCGTACGTAATGTATGATCAACTCCGTGCAATTCTTTATGTCTTAAATTTTAGTCTTTGAAAAAATCCTTTTCCAAATGGTCGTTGTAATTTATTAAATTGATTTTTTTTATTATTATTCTTATTGAGACGTATTATGTTTAGTTATTTCAAACAAGAATTTTTCCACTAATTCGATATTTTGTACGTGAACATGTATATTTCATAAATGTTACTAGTTCGTCTGTGTTTTCTAATGTTCCTATGATTTCTTCTGCGGTAATTTCTATGTTTTTACTTTAAATTATTATTGAGGCGTATTATGTTTAGTTATTTCAAACAGGAATTTTTCCACTAATTCGATATTTTGCACGTGAATACATATATTTCATAAATGTTACTAGTTCGTCGGTGTTTTCTGATGTTGCTATGTTTTCACCGTTCTATTATTTTACAATTATTTCCATAGCTTTTTTTCACAACACTAACAAAATTAATTTTTGAAACAAATTTAAAGAATATATAGATAAAATTCTCCAGTACATTTTTCTTAATAATTCCATTATATATTAACTAAGAAACTCTTTCTCTAAAAACAAATCTAATAATTTTATATATGTAAAAAGAAAAATATGTCTTTACAATTTTTCTCATACTAGTATCTTATGCATCTCTGAATCTAGATTTTCAAATACATGAATATGTAAAACATATAACGTGCGCACAATAAATTTCAATATTTATTAATGAAGCTACAAATATTTCACTTATACCGAAATTCAAATTATTATACTTTCAAAACCATTCAGAAGTTTTGTAATTAAGTTATTTCCAAAAGCTTAACAGCTATCTCTTTGTATTAAAGAATTTTAGGAACACATAATCTATCGAACAGAATAATATTACATATTTCCAGAGCGTTTACTTTGATAACATCAGGGGGAAATTGTTTAATCCTATGTGTACAATCCTTTGCGTTAACACAACAGATTCAAACGAATTCACTTGAGAAATTGTTGCCAAGTTTATTTGGAAATATGTTAATCCACGTGTCTCATTTACATTAATCACGCATTTCAAGCTTAATTTAAAATTTAATAGAGTATTTCCTTTTGTATCGTATCTTCAAACCCTGTCATTATTCTACATTTCCAATAACTGATAAAAGTTTACGCTTAAAATATTTTCAAAGTTCAATCGAAAGACATTATTGAAATCCTGAATTAATGTAAGAATTATAATGCTTTTAAAATTGAATGAAAGCAGTTTGCCTGTTAGTAGAAAAATTTGAAAGATCTTCTGAAGTATATTTGAATTTTATCAGAGTTTTCAAACAATTAAATTATATGTTGAGATTGTTTCATAAATTATTTCTAAAACTATCTAATAAATAGAACTATTTAGTATGATTTAAAGCACTGTTGCAATGCAATGCAATTGTACTGTGTTAAACAAACATTATTTTGAATTTCATTACATTTAGTTGAAGGTCGTGCTGTGGTCGAGTTGTAACTAAACGTATCTGAAATGTCTCTTTAAAGTCAGCCGGAACCCGAATTAAAGAATGTTAATCCATATTTTTATAAAATTATAGGAAAAAATCTAGAACTTTATCTTTAATATAAATTTTATCTTTTATGTATAAAAATAAACACATATGCACCAATTAATATATAGTTTTTTTTTTTTTTCATTGGAAAAATATTCAGGACAAAATATTCAACCCATATTCGAAAATAATATGCCAAAACCTAACCCGAGACATTTAAAGTCAACCCGACTAACAACGAAAAAAATTGTGTCCAGCCGACCCAATACGGGGGTCGGGTCGGGTCGGGTCGGGGTCGGGTGAAATCGGTTTATACGACCCGATGCAGTAGTCTAATTTTGTTGTATTATTTAGTATCAGATATTAAAGTTACTATGTGAGAGACAAAAAACTGGGTTATGCTTTTAAAAATTTAAGAGAACTATGAGTAGTATACGTGCATAACATACAATATATCATCATAAAACATTTTCTTCCTAAAGAAATAGGTTGAAAAAGTTTATAGCAAAAATGGTTTATAAGATATAAGTGATTCTAACAGACATTAAAATGATCCAAAAATCAATAAAAATATCACAAATTAGAACACCTATAGGTAATATTCTTCCTTAATTGCTAAAATGTGGCAAATAAACCATTTAATAATACAGTAAAAAAGGTTACATACAAACTGTCGACGTGGCTTTTTTAATGTATTTTTTTTATTTCAATGAAAGCTAAGTAATTGTTCCCTCCAATCTATACTATCCATCAATTATAAAAGCAAGCATTGAAATTAGCATGTGTAAATTCGATATGTAACGATACAGCATTATTTAACTTACCAAAATTATGGGTTGAATTACTCCATGGTTACGAGTATGGAAGTAAACACGAAAATTAAAAACTAATTAAAAAAACGTAGACAATCTGATAGAAACAGTGAAATACATGTACAAGAGTAGTTGAATAATTATTGTCCCGAGTGTGTGTAAAATATTTGTAATGCGATGTGGAAATATTGAATATGTGAATGAATGTTGAAAATGTGGAATATTGAATCCTAATGTCTTAAAGGTCTATATGCTCAATTTCAGAACCATAGATGCTATATTAACGTTTTTATTTTCATTTTAGGTGTTAGAGGTCGCACCTAGTTTGAAGGGGAAAGGCTAGTTTGGAGTTAATGAGGTCAGACCTAAAGCAGTTGTGTGATAGATGTTCCCGAGTCCAAACGACAGTTGCCACGTCTCATACACTGTCACAAATCTATCACAGAACTGATTCAGGTCTGGCCCCATAAACTACAAACCAGCCCCCCCCCCTCCTCAACCCCCTTCTTTCAAGCTAGGTGACACCTCTCACACATAAAACGAAAAAAAAAAATGTTAATATAGCAGACACGGTTCTGAAATTGAGCATATAGGCATTAAGACATTAGACTTCAATATTCCACATTAACCATCGCAGTACAAATATTTTATATACACTCGGGCCAATAATTGTTGAACCACCCTCGTATAATGGTATTCCAAATAATGATGGCATTTACTATTTTATCCACTGTTTAGCTTACGCTTTTACTTAACAGCTTTAACAATTAAAGGAGAACAAAAATCAATATTTAAACATGCTATATATAAAATTAATTTTTTAAAAAATTTCTTTATATTGGAATGGTTGGTTATTTTTTCTGAAAACAAGAGATCACATAACTAAAGGTATATGCCAAAACTTTTTTAAATACGACTGTATGACTTTTTACGTTTGTTCCTATTTAATTTTCCTTCTTTTCAGTCTCGATTGTAAAGCATATTGTATCTTACATCGTAATTCATACGTGCTAATGTCATCAATTTCCAATATCTAATTTATATATTGAAAATTAAATTATCCTAAGACCTTTTGTAATTTTCGTGCCAGCACAAGGAAGTTAGATAATAAAGTTATTAAGAAACTTTAATAAAGTTACATGGAACAATTTTATGAAAACGTACTATATCTAACACAAAAATGTTATTATATACTAAGGGTGTTCAAATGAAAGTGATTCGAAGCGTCGCATGCGAACAGTTTTCAATGTATTTTCGTGAAACAAACGCGATAGTGAAGGTGTATGTACCACGCGCGCGAAAGCGCAAGCACATTTGTGATAACTTTATTCGTAAGGACGTGGCATTCTGTTAAAAATTTCTGATGTGGATGCAACTGTGTCCAAAACGGATCAGCGAGCTGTAATTAAGTTTTTAACACTGGAAGTGTGTAAGCCGGTAAATATTCATCACAGACTGCTAGAGGTGTACGGTGATACGTGCGTGTTAAAGCGCACGATGACGAGGTGGGCGGGAATGTTTAGCGACGGTCGACAGGAGACAACGGATTTGCCACGACCCGGTCAGGCGCACAAAGTTGTGACCTGGTCACCGTGGGCTTTCACACACACGTGTCACCGTACCCACCCCGCATTCTGTGATGAATATTCACCGGCTTACACCCTTCCTGTGTTATTTAATTACAGCTCGCAGATCCGTTTTGGGCTCAGTTGCATCCACACCAGCCATTTTTAACTGAATGCCACACTGTAAAAAAAAATCTGTAATCCTACAAAACTAGTTTTTGTAAAACTACAGAAATCTGTATATTTACTAGAATTGTATCTGTAACCGGGTAAAATATTTACCACTCGCATAGTACAAATACATGAAATATCTTAGTCGCACCTGTCAGCCAATGAGAAAGGACTTCAATGATGACGTAATGACTGTTCACGCAGCCACAGAGGTGTTCAAGGCATCCATCTTGATTATGATTTCAAATTAGGATACAAGTAAATATTTTTCTTTATGAGTTAAATTTTGTTATATTTCCATTCCTTTAATTATAAAATTGTTTCTGAAAATTGTGTTTCTACATTGTTCAAGGACAATAGAAAGTATTTCATTTTGTATACTATAAACTGAAATATTGTTTTTGTGTCAAACAAAGTTCTTTTTCTTATTTTTGTAAAAGGTGTCCCATTCCTCCATACTCTCTCCTATACTTTTAACTCTGAATATTGGGCACTTGTCTATCCATACACACGTATCATGGGTTTGGGTATGTGTTTTAAAACTATCAGAAATATTATACATGTGTTTGCGTGTATATGAAAAATGAAATGTTGGTAATATTTTTCCTATTCCTAGAGAAGAAAAAATCGTTCTTAACTGTGTCTTAAATAAAAAGAATTTATCACATTTTTTATATACTTTTTATTTCTTAACCTTTAACTGATGTTACCGGTCTCTCAAACCGCAGCTTTTTTTTAATTTTTATAGTTTTGCAATTTTTTATATACTTGCAATTTTCAGTTTAACTACAAACACTACCGAAATTTTGTTCCGTTGTGAACTTTAGTACCATCACCAGACACTTTTGAATAGGTGAATTTTAATTATAACAGTCCTGTACAAAACGTTTAGTACAAAAACACCATCCTATGAGTTAATCGTGCCTTTTTTTCATTTTTCAATAAAGCGGTCTCACAGACAACTTCACACTAGTTGACTTCACACTAGTGGTGACAATTTCTGTGACATCAGTTAAAGGTTAAGGGGTAAATTTAATAATAACTCATTCATATTGAAATATGTATTTATTTTATCTGAAAAATTGTTCTGCTCAAACTTTTTGTGAAAATCTTAGACTTGGAAAAAACCTAAATATAAACATTTGCATTTTAATTTTACGTGATTTTCTGAGCGATAAAATGCCGAGTTTTTACTTTCTCATGCAAAGAGAGATATAGTATAGGTAGGGGTAAAGATACGAGCGGGGCAAAAATACGCACCGGCTGATTTCATATGAAGTAACATTTCGGCTCTCTTGGCCAATAGGTACTAGTCATTTCTTTAAACCTTTGATAAAAGTAGCAATTTGTGCTAAGAAAATGAAGTAAGTTTAAATTTTCGAATTTTGATCTAATACTTTTAAAATTTCACTTTATTCTTTAGCTAACAGTACCTGGAATTTTTACAAATCCAAAATTTTAGTGGAGATCGAAAGATTTTTAGCTTCTAAATGCCGCAGTTTACCTCGATCACATTTGTTTATACGTATGCGTAGCCGGTTAAGCAAAATACTGCAGAATAGGGTAAAAGTACGCATCCTTCTTGGGACAAAGATACGCACATGTTTAAGATACGGGACTTTGCCCTATCGTTTTAGCTAGATGCAAAGCTTTCCACAATTTCTAAATTTGTATTATATAAAATATAATAGCGACTTAACTAATATAAGTTAGTAAACTACATTTTCCTTTTTCTAGTTAAGTTTTTTTCTTTTTTTTTTTTTTTAATATAGAACGTAGGTATCTACCTACCTACTTTTAAAAATCAATATTGTTTCATGAATCGCTTTTGTTTTAAACATTAATCCTTAACTCCTGTTAACGGTCTCATCGACCGCTGCAATATTCAGTTTTCACAGCTTAACTTGTAACTTTCAATTTAAGTAGTTATGTTAGTTTAATTTTGATTCGTTTGGTAAATTAGAAGTATAGCTGAAGACTTCTGAATGCGGGAAATTTTACTATAATAGCCCTTTGCATAAAGTTTAGCGCAGAAACCGCCTCTTATGAGTCAGTCAACCATTTTATTCAATCAACGATTAAGCGGTCTCGGAGACCGTTTACAGTATTTATGAAACAATTTTTATCACAACAGTTAGAGGTTAACTGTTATTTGCGATCTCGCAGACCGCTGTTTTTTTTCATGGTCTAGTTTAGAATTTTCAGTTTAAATACTATCGAAATTTACTAATACTTTTACATTACTCATTCATTTTAGTGAAAATGGGGCAAATTCCGGCCGTAATGGCGCAAAAATGCGCACTGCGTATCTTTGCCTCATCACTGCGTACTTTTAGCCCAACCATTGGGGCAAAGATACGCACAGCAATGTTTTTTTTTTTTATTACAATTTCTCACGGAATTATAACTCGACAGAATGTCGTTACATAGTGGAACGTGCCTAAGGTTTTAATACAACATTTTAATAAGTCGTCATATAAGTTTAGATCAATGTGTTCATTAAAAATCAAAATTAATGATAAGTGCGTAACTTTAGCCCCCACCTATAGAACATCCTTTAGGTGTGTCATGTGATTGTTGTGAGCCATGTGGACAACTTGTCACCAAGCGCCATTGAGATCAACCATGATGGTGAATATCGATGGCGCTTTTTAACCAGCTGTCCTCACTTCAAATACTTGTGGGCATGATACCCACATATGTTTGAATATTAAAATATATACATTTGTCCATTTTCCTACATAAAACATAAATTGTTATTAGAGACGTAATTGTAGATTACATTTCATAATATCAATAAAACACGATTTCCTTTCCTTTTATTTCGGGTTCGGGTTGAAATAAGTCTGGGTTGAGTTGCAGGTCGCCGAAAATTATTTTGGCTGATTCTGGTCAGGTTGTGGATCGAGGAAATATTTTTGGAGGGTTCGGGTCGAGTTGCGGGTTGACTTAAGTATAATATTCGGTTCTGTGTCTTTTGCAACTTGACCCGTGCAGGACTACTCTGTAGTCGGGAAATTTTCAATATATCAGGATTCGTACGGTCCTTAAAAGTACTTGCATTTTTCAAAAAGGATTTTTTTGTGCTTGAAAGTGCTTATTTTCATACAAAATTTTTTAAAAGTCCTTAAAAGTGCTTTACTGTCATATTATTTCTTAATCGGTGGTGGAACTCTTCTGCATTTCTTTTCATTTCTTATTTAAAAAATAAAGATAAAACCTCCATTGCTAACCTTTCTTCTGAAATTTTACCTCCCCCTTTTACTTCCTTCTCCACAATACCAAAGTTTAAACTGTTTAAAACTTTTTTTTTATCCTTTAACTGATGTTACCGGTCTCGCAGACCACTGCTTTTTTCAATTTTCATAGTTTAACTTTCAAATTTCAGTTTCTCTACAAACACTACTGAAATTTTGTTTCGTTTGAAACTTTAGTACTAACACCAGAGACTTTTGAATAGGTGAATTTTAATTATAACACTACTGTACGTAAAGTTTAGTACAAAAACAACATCCTATGAGTTTATCGGGGCTTTTATTCATCTTTCGTTGGAGCGGTCTCACAGACCGCTTCACACTAGTTATGTGACAATTTCTTTGACATCAGTTACATGTTTTAAAAAAAATTGCTCTACTGTATTTGTTACTTTAAGTGAATAAATAATCAGTCCAAAATTTCTTTAACTATTCATTCCATCATATCTATTTCATTAAAATTTTATCTGACTTTCACCTTCAAAATTTTGTTTCCCCGTTTTCTTCATCTCTCACAGTAATAGTACTTAGCTTCAAAACTCTTTAAAACTGCTTAAATTAAAATATATATAATCTGTTCTGTGTCATTTTATTGTCACAATAAATAATCAAGATTTTTCTTCCTACTCGAAATTGGCATCGCCCCCCCCCCCCGAAAAAAAAAAAAACTTAGAGCGCATAGAATTTTAAAGTCTTTAAAACTCTTTATAGACCAGTGGTACGGGAGGAAAAAAGGGCCGCATTTGGAATTAATTAGGGGAAGCTGGAAATTGTTTTAATCCCTTTACTTTAAGTCTAGAATGAATGTACTAAGTTTTCCCCCTCTTACTAGGTGAGTGGTTGAATATATGTACAGATTTAAAGTCAAAAAACACATTTTTATTAATTACCATAACAATATCTAAAAAAAACTAACTCTATTAAAAACATTGTCAATACAGATGTTGTAGAGGTTAAAATTCTGATTGAAATGTGTACTTAATATTTTTGTTCAATTTTTACAACTATATTGCAAAGTTTTGCCTAATTCGTTAATCAAGTGATTGAAGCCAGACAAGACGAGGTTATCAGTTCACCCTGTTTCTAATTTATAGGGGAGATGGGGGCGCATGTGAACAGGGGGCAGATGTGAACATCGCAATTTTTCAATGGTTATTGTAAGTTTTTTTATTTGAAAAAAATTACTAAAGATGACAACACCTGTAGACATACGGTAAAAATACTTTGAAGCTTTTTGACCTTTTATTTGTCCTCTGTAGCCAAAACACTGTTTTTAGATCTCAAAAGTAAAATCTTTGTTCCGAGTTCATAAGCGTTTAACTTTATTTATTCATTTATTTGAATTTGAGTGTTTTAACATGCACTATGAATACTAATAAATATTTCTAATACAGTTCTTTTTCTTCTAAATTTGAGAAATGTTAATAATTTATCAATTTAACAGAAGCAGCAATGTGGGCACTTGTGAACAGACAAGTTGGGGGCAGATATGAACAGTACTTAAGTGCCCCAATAATCATTCTGTGATTCTGTTACTTTCAGTTAACTTAATGATAAATAATGTCACTTCCATTACCTATAATTTTCCTGAAATAGAAGATATTTTCCTCACACAAAGTTGATTTTGCATTGAAACTTCATCAAACACATCTTTCAGCAAATACATAGAGCAACAAGCTCTTTTACATTCAATTGTACTTTAAATATATTCAATGTTTTCTAAAATCCAATAAGTGTTATATATTATTTTACTAAACAGTTTACAGCAATATTTTTTATGCATTGTTAATACAAAAGTATTACCCTGAACAACTTTGCAAATTTTTGTATTATATTTGTTCTAAACTTGCAATGATGGCTTACTTCCATATCTAAAACAGTTATGTATATGACGCTTTGAATGGAGATACATATGAGTAATATTTTAAGAAAGTAAAATTTTTAAACTGATAACTACCGTAAAATCCCTATTGTAACACCTCCCTCTTTCAAAAGGAAAAGAAGTTAGGGAAAGGGGGGGGGGGGGGGGTTATAGTCGAGATTTTTTTTAAATCATTAAAAACCCCTTTATCTATAATTTACAAGTAAATAAGGCAAATAAAGCAGTGGGAATCTTTGGTATTTCGGCAGATTTGAGATAAATAGTATGTAAACGCCCCCTCCCCAAAAATTTCCCCAAACAAAAACCCCTAAGCAAAATTTATCGTGTAGATAATTGGCCGTCAAAAATCAACCCAACCCTAAGCAAAATTTAAGTTTTAATTTCTTTTTTAAAATTGCTTCTTTATTTTTTTATTTTATTTCAGCAATACTTAATGAATCATCTAAGCCTCTACCCCCAAAATCTACTTATTTTCATTTTATAATCTTTTGCTTAAACATATCACCCAGAAACTAGAGAAATATATATATACTTTTTTATGGCAAATTTCACAGGTAATTAACTAATCATTACGACGACAAATGAATAACAGAATAAAAAGCATGTCAAAGGATATTTTTCCTTAAGTTCACATAAGCCTCACGTGTGTTCACAACTACGCCGCTGATGGGGCACGTGTGAACAATTTTTCGAATTTATAAAACTATTAAAAAATGTAAGAAGAACTATACAGGTGATTTTTAAAAAATTACCATGTATAAAAGAAAGTTCTATCTACTATATTGAGTAGGTTTTGTTTATAGAAATTAGTCCAGTCATGAGAAAAAGCTATATTTATACGAACTGTTCACATGTGCCCCCATCTCCCCTATATATATTTTAATTTATTGAGGTACTATTTGAGGATTTTAAATATTTTAGGCTTAATTTTGGATATTTTCAGAGTTATGGCTTAAACTCTTGATTACGGATTATAGCCCAGTGGTAGGAAATGAAAAAAAAGGCCGAATTCGGAATTAAATACGGGAAAGCTGGAAATTGTTTTAATCCCTTTGACATAGGTCAGAAATAAACGTACTAAGTTTTCCCGCCCTACTAGGTGCGGCTTTGTCGCTACGAACAAATAGATAACTTAAAAAGTGCATTATTTCATGATTTTTAGCATATTTCAAAAATGATTTGTAAATGATGGGAAATATTGTTTATGATTTCTGATATTGTATTTGAATTATGCGTCATATTTAATTAGACATATATAGCGAATAACAGTGCGTATGAAACACATTTAAGGAGGTCGAAAATAGTGGGTAGGAGCGAGGGAACAAATGAGTGTGCAGGATTCTTGTCGGTAGAGGAATTATAGGTCAACCAATAGCACGATTTTAAACTTCGATATTTAACGAAAAGGACTAAGATGGTTTTAATAAAAATTACTTTCGACTAGTATACGAGCATCTTAAGTTAAATTCATAAAATTTTAAATCCTTTGGAATATTGAAAAAAAAGTATTATAATCTTTACGGTTTTTTTTTTTTAAACTAAGGTTTAAGGTTCACGATATCAGTTGAGAAATGGCATGTAAAACGGCTGTCAATTATGTACCTCTTTCTCGATAACTACTAAATTATAATCCTCAAAATATACAAAATAAAGCATTAATATAATTACAGAAACATCGCGAGGGCCTCAACAACTTAAAGAAAATGCATGTATGTAATAAACAAAGGCAGGGCGGATTGATAACTCTGTCTCTCTCTCTTGATTAGCGGTTAAGATAAAATTTAGAAATAGAATTGCGACCTTAATGTTCAGCAAAAATATTAATATGGGTACTCATTTTATTCAGAATTTCAAGTTCTACGACATTTGTATTGACTATGTTTTTGAAAGAATTGTTCTGAGATATTGTTAAGATAATTTTAAAAAAGTGTTTTTCGACTATAAATATGTACATATTTTCTAATATTCGCCTAGTACGTGGAATAAAACTTAGTACTTTCATTTTAGACCTAAACGGAAGGGATTAAAACAATTTCCAGTTTCCCACCCACATAATTGTGAGTTACATCCCCCGATCACGGGTCTTTGAAATAGAATTGTGACAATGTTCAACAAAAATGTTAAATGTAGTTCTCATTTTACTCGGAATTTTAAGCTGACGACGAGCTGAACACGGAAATTGCAAAACCTAAATTTCATTAGAGATTTCAAAGTGCTGCCATTTGCAAAATGACGTCAGCGTTACGCACAGATATATTTGTTTTTTATAATATAGATAGATATAGATTTTATTTTCATATCAAAATCTTGATGGGTTTTTTTTTTTCTTTTCAAACTAATTTTTTTCACCCTTAAATCCATTTATATCTGAATCAAATGAATACTCGATAATTTCAAAGCTACTGTATAACATCGTGTATTTTAAAATAATATATACGTAATGTGAGTCGTACAGTAAAATGTGCAGAAAAACAGAAAAGTGACTTCAGACAATGAATTTCTTTAAAGATTAATTTTGTATTTTTAAATGTATTGCAGTATTTCAAACAGAATTGAAAGTATATGCTTTTTGATATTGTTATTATTATTTGGTATTAATATTCTGCATAATTTGATTTTTGGTGTCTTATGTGTAATTTTGAAATATGCCTGGAAAGGGAGGTGGGGGAGGGACAAGGTTCTTCCAGTATTTTAAATTCTTAGTTTGCCGTTATCATCCAAACTCTTTGAAATTTTTAGATGTTAAAAACATAATGTTTTCGTAGCCCGAGTGAAAAAAAATTAATATTTAGTGGGAAAAAGGCTGGTAAGATTTTTACCACGATATAACTGAGGTTTTTGCTAATTTTGACGAAGTTTTCACACATTTTATTTAGTAAAAAATATTTATTTGTCCGAATGTTTCAAAATTTTCATAAGAAAATGTAAATCTGGCCTGTTGAGTTGCTCTAAAAAAGATTGTGTTAAAATACGGACGTTTAGTTAGTTTTATGGTAAAAGAAAATATAGTCTTTGTGAGGGGCGAAGTGACCTACGCTCACCAATGTATTTCAAAGAGTTAAAACTCATGTTTTTAAAAATCAATTGCATCATCAGTTAGAAGATTTTAACTTTTAGAGCATATATATATATTTGCCGATACTTCTAAAATATCATCCTGGAATAAATTGCTACAAATTTTCGGAAAACCTTTTTTCATCTTTTTTTCAAAAATTTAACTGCTAGGTGGGGAGAATATCGTAAATTTAATATCGGAATGTATCAACGTGTTAATATTGGTGATATATCGCGATAACTACCGTAATGTGTATGCGAATAGAAAAATTGCTTATTTTAAAAGATAAATGACATGTTACCAAATATTTTAGTAGAAACAGATGTAGAAAGGAGCTAATAAATGTTTCATGCTATTTTCTTCTACAGCATCCTTTAAATAAATATATATATAGGGAAGGTGGGGCAAAATTGGGTACCATATAAGTTTGTTAGTCTCAAATGCTGTGAAATGGAAAAACAAACTTTGAACACTGTTTTTAATGTAAAATGAATCATTGGCTATAATAAAACATTCTTTTCAAACAATATATATAATTGTTTATTTAAAAAAGTAGCTTTTTTCAAACGTATGCAAAAATCCGATTTTACCTCGCTGGTTGGGTAAAACTGGGTGGGTATCCATTTAATACTACTGGAAAACTCATTTTGGTCAATTGAGTGGCCAGTGGCCGAGAGGTTCTGCTCTCGAAGCTGGTAGACGGGAGGTGCTGGGTTCGATCCCAATCGCGCCCGTCGGCCTAATCGTTCGGAGTTTTCGTGGTTTTCTTCGAACCTTGAATTTCCAAGCGTTAATACGGGTTAGATTCCCTTAGAAAGACCCCCACGAAGGGCACTCCCCCCTGGGCCTATATCCCTCGTGCAGATAATTGGCCGTCATAAATACAACCAACCAACCATTTTGGTCAAAAAGGTCTTGCTTAATATAGTAAAAAATACATTTTTATTATTTTTAACAAAACGAAATTGCACATGTGTTCTTCCATGTGTAAAAAAATAATTCGTTGGAAAATTTTCTACCTTGTATAGGCCTTCTTACTTTACACTGTACGTTTAAGAGTTTTCTTTTAGCTTCAAAAATCACAGATGAATTTGTCATCATATTCTTCTGCAATACTACATGCTTCGTGTGCCTATCCGTGGCATTTCAAACATCGTATTTGGATTTAGAATTTGAGTAAAGTTCATAGCAAAACATACAGGTTTCATTATTCTCTTCTTCTAAAGATGTTTCCGCAATCTTTTTTGGTTTCTTTTTTTTTCTTTTAAAGAAACTTCTTTTTTCGTCTTGCAGTTTGTTTGGCTTTTTTCTCCTTAATATCTGTTTCGACCTGTAATTTATAGGGAGAAGAAATCAAAATAAGTTTTTCGCTTTCTTTTCTCAATTCTAAAGCCTTCTTTAGAAGGGGATAATAACATTTTAGGCGAAATTGGAAATACAGATTGCTGGGCTATATAGTCTGAAGATGTCGAATGGATAATTTTACTAATGTATTTTGTAGATGTAAAATTTTGAATGAGTGATGACGTCTGTGACTGTGATGTTAACTGCTGCATCTGGAAGCAGCTCGACGTGAAAGACGCTGGATGTTGTCAACTCGTTTATGTTCGGAAGGTTGAGCTCCATTATCCTGTGATGTTTCAGGAATATTTATTTCTGCAGCTATGCAAACCTGTGGCTGCATAGACCTAGGTGTGTTATCATGACTTTCATGGGTTTCTCTCTCACTTCCGAAGGATCAAAAAGATGGTCCGGAAAAACATTGTTATAGGGAAAACTCCCTGTTTTCTCGAACTTTCTGATTGCAGTATTTACAATTGCTGCTCTCGAAAATGCAGTTTTAAATAATTTTCCAATTTGGTAAATTGTTACAGATCGCGTAGAGTTGGAAAATAACCACTTCTTCACCTCTTGTTCTTAGTATGAGCTTAGAGATACATGAATGACACATCAAGGGGTTGAAATCGAAGTTTGCATAAGGAAAGAATCATATATAAATACATTGCTTTCTCTTACTAGATTAACAGGATTCTTTTATATGAATTGAACACCTGTTATGGATTTAAAGAACGGGCTTTTCAGGACAAGGATTGGAAAAATCTATCCATTTTTAAACCAAATAAAATAAAGACCTAATTTCGTAATCCATCCACTCCTATTATATACAGCAAATGAGTCTGGGAAAGTTTCGTTCATCAAGAGGTTTTTTTCTTGCCTGTTTAATATTTGATAAAAAAAATCCTGTTATAGATTATATAGCCTAGTTATATAGGATTGAGATTTTATGGATTATTTGTCAATTTGGGCAGATTATTTTATTTAGAGAAACAAGTCACGAAATATAATTGCATTTTAAGTGGACCTATAACGCAAGTTATTACACCTCAGATTAGAAAGTTATTAAAATGTAATAAGCATAATATAAAATTATGCCTTAATTAGTACCATTATTTTGTTCATTAATAATTGCAAATTATTTAATTTCATAAATGTAAGTTAAAAATTAGACCCACTTTTTAATATAAAACAAAATAAAAATTAGTTTTTTTTCATTATAACTAGATAGATTTAGAATTATATTATAACTTAACAGCATTAAGAATTCAATTTAAAATTCCACGCTAATTTATTAACTATACTAAAAAACATTCTATGAGTGTCGGACAAAATCGAGAATACCCAGTTTTGACCCACTCTTAAGTACCCGGTTTTACCCCAACATGACACAGTTTAAAATATGGCGTCACTACTCCTAATCCTATAAGCAAAAGATCAGTAAATTTTTTTAAATATTATCAGGAAAGGAAAAAATTAGATGTAGTACTCAGGAATATTTAATATGCTGAAAAATAGTAGTTATACGCGTAAAATCTAGAATCAAATAAAACAATTTTTTAAGAGTAATTGAATCTAATTCCTTCACACTAAAAAAACGCACACAGTAACGTTTCAATCAGCTATAAATGCCATAATGGTTACCGACAAGTAATTCCTCGTGTTGGCTGATAGACAGAAGTACAACTGAAGGAGGGATCTGCGCTACCCGGCTTAACCCACCTACCCTATTTTTTACAACTCGCCCACATATATATATATATATATATATATATATATATATATACATACAAAATAAAAATATTTTTTTAAACAAGAACGTAAAATAATCAAGCTTCAACGACAGATTATAATTTTCCAACACATTCAAAATTATGTACAAAAAACGTTTCATAAAGTTAAATATGCTGGCTAAGTAAGCAAATTATAAAACACGTAACAAATTTGAAAATTAAAGTTCAGCAATTATTATCAGTCATCAGAAACATATCCGAATTCCTTTGTGCAACGCTATATATGATCTATAGATTTGAATATATACCAAATAGTATGCTAAACATTAGTTCATTTAAGAAACTCATTTTCACAGCTGAAATTTCCCCTTCAACATATTTCGTCAATAAACGGAAATGTATACATCTTTTTTGCAGCCCCGTATATGATTTACAGATTTTATACATACGAAGTAACTAAATTAGTTAAATTAAAAAAAACTCGTACCACAACAGATAACTAACTTCCAGCAATTGTTGCTTATTTATGCAGTACTATAAGCGAATCCTTTTGTTTCCCCCCATAAATAAACGATTAAATTAATGCTATGCTCATCATGCTCTATAGTAAGCATATTTTTGTACATTTCAGTGATGTGTATAAATTTCTATGTTTGAAATAGTGTAATATTCCAATATACTACAAATGATTTTTCCCTACAGACCATTGAAATAGACCATAAAAAATCATTGATAAAATCATAATTTTTCTAAAAAAAAATCAGTTGATTAAAATCATGATTTAATCGTTGATTAAAATCGTTAACACCCTATTGCAGCCAAATGGCAAGCATTAGTTTTTGTTAATCACGATTGATTGACGATTTTTTTCCCTCAACCGACGCTTTTTGCAATATTTTTCCACATTTGATTTAAGAATTTCACAATATTTTCCTTCTACCTAACAAATGGAGAATTTTGCAGCTTTTTCTTACAAACTTTCTTTGCAGTTACCCAAAATTTTCAGCCCAATAAAATATAAAATTATAACTAAAAATTAAATAAACAGCACATAAAGAAAAACTATAAAATTATTAATTTAGATATTTTAATTCCAATATTTCAATTGACTAAGGTTTAATGCAGTTTTATTTATTTTTTAAAATAAAATTCTGTGATTTGTGTTTGGTCGCCGTTTTCCCTGAGACGGGAAAATTTAAGTTTACTTGTGACCCTGTAAGAGAGGGGGGGGGGGGGGGGTTACTGTTCCTGCTGACCACTAAAATTTTTAAATTAGTAGTCCGAATGAATTTTTGATGATCTCGGACCAGCGGACCACCAATCCAATGATTTCGAACACTGATTGATTTTTTAAATGCTGAAGATTTCCTTGTAAAAGAGATTTAAATTGATATACTGTTTAATTTTTTGATTAATTCCCCTGTGTGAAATTTGATTATTGTTATGTCTGCACAAGAAATATTTTATGTCTTAAAATATTTACTCTTTCATTTAAAATAGGTGGATAACTTAACCTGATGCTTGGATCTATTCCTGACTTGAAATCCTGATTCAGAACATACTAAGCTTCAAGAATTCTTTATATTTGATGACCTGAATAGTCAGAGAGGGTGCAGCACCCTCCTAAAACTGTCTGAGAGAAACTCTATGTAAAATGATATTATATTACAGTAAATATTAGTCTGACATACTATACATATAATTTAATGATTATATAATTTGTATTTTCAATAAATGGAGCGGCATACCGCAAACCAACTTAAATGTGTTGCTATTTAATAGTGTCTGTAACCATTTCCTTTTCAGCTATTGCAAGGCTGGTGCTGGTGAATATTTTCCTTTTTTACGAGTACTGTTAAAAAATAAATAAATCGTCGTCATAGATTATCATTTAGGAATACTGAAAAAATACTTGTATGTAAGAATAATTAGTCGCTTGGTGGCGACACTGCTGTTATTAAATTAACCCTTCAAAGTAAATATTTAATATACTATAGAAATACATTGTGTATTTTAAAAAAGCTTTAAAATTTAAAGTAATATTTTGTATTCGCTGATTATTAGAGGTTAAATGGATTCTGCTACTTATAGCTGCCTTTTTAATGCTGATTATTTCAGTATTTACGCATATACTTTGATTATGTATTCCTTATGTTTGTGCTTTATTTATTCAAATGTGTTATATTCATTATTGAATGTTAAACAGAAACAAATACTAAACCTTTTTTGTTGTTTTATATTCAAATCAATTAATTTTGCATAATTGAGCTGTGTTGCAATATAAATTTTAAAATTATTTCTATTTTATTTTTTGTTTTGTGAAAAGAAGGTAAAAATTTAAAAACTGTATAATATGAAAATTTCAGCATCTATAGATTCACAACAATTAAAGAAATAAAAACATCATGAAAGTAACAGCTAAGTGCATTATGCAAAAAACCTTTTCAAACTCGTGCAAAAATTAATATTGGTTGAAGAAATTTATTCAGCCATTGTTTAAATTAAAACAATAATAAAAACAGGGTATGTATTTAAATCTAAAGAATTTTTTTTTTCTTTGTGAATAAGCAAACACTAAATGGGCTATAAGTGTAACTGATTTTGAAGAAATATACCAAAATGTAAAAGGACAGAATGGTAATATTTGTGGTGAAAAAAATGCAATTATTTTGTGAAATTAGATCAAATTGGTTTACATTTGTTTTTTAAGTATATTTCAAAGACAATAGAATCAATAATTAAAATTTAAATAATTTTCGGTTTAATGAAAACAAAAAAAGTAAGCTTTCCTACTGCAAGATAATCTCGCATAATCTGAAATTTGGTTTATTACACCATAAAATGGTAAATTTAAAACCAAAGTGAGGGGAAAAAAGAAAGCTACAATCCGGTGTAACCATTCCACATAAAGATGAGAGAAAAATCCTGAATCGTGATTCAAACTTTTAGCAAAAATTTGGAATAGAGAAAACCTTGAGTTATGATTTAACCTTTCACCAGAAAATTGGATTTAAAAACAATCCTGATTCGTGGTCCAACCTTTTACCAGAAAAAATGATTAAAAAAAACTAAATTATGGTTCAAATTGTTACCAGAAAATTGGATTTAAAAAGAAAAACCTGATTTATGGTTCAACCTTTCACCAGAAAATTGGATTTATAAAAAACCTGAATCATTGTTTAACATTTCACTAATATAATGGTATTTGAGAAAGCACCAATAAACTGGTAAAACTTATCGCCAATATCTTGGTTGCAGCTAAATTTCAGCGACTTTTCACCATTTTCTTGGTGAAACATCACACTTTATTTTTAACAGTGTATCGATAACATTTAAAAAAAAAAATTAGGCATACTTTATAAACTTAGTAATGATACTTTACATTCATTATTGTTTCTATTCGCCTTTTTAATTTAACTAATAACCGTGAGATCTGATTCTGCTTATCTGCTTATTTACTGCTGTTGTTATAATGCTAATTTAATATGGAAATGATTTTGTACCTATTTGAATATCTACAGTGAAGCTTCAGTCAGTTTTTTAATGCATAACATACAAATATTTCTGGCAATTGCTGTGGTATTACTGAAAAACACGTAAGGCCATATTACTTATTTTGATCGAAGAATTTTGACTTTACTGCAAATCTCTTGCACGGTTACAAAAAACTTTCTGGCGAGAATACAAAAACTGTTTTAGATACAACACTAAAAAATCATTGGTAATTTTTCTGACGATACTTTAATAAAGTTACCAAACATATTTTGCTAAAGTATATGTAAAGTTTTGAGTGCAATACTAAAAAAATTCATAGTAAATGTACTATGAATTCCTTCGCAAATTTACAAAAAAATTTCATAGTCAATGTACTAAAAATTCCTTTGTAAGTGTACTAAAAAATCATTAGAAAATTCACAAAGTATTTTTTAGGAAACTACCTAAAAAAATCGTTAGTACCTTGACTAAATAATCCTAAGTAAATTTACGAAAAATTCTTTAGTAAACTCCCTAAAAAATCGTTAGTAAGTTTACTGAACAATATTTAGTAAACTTACAAGGAATTCTTTGGAAAACACTCTAAAAAAATCCTTAGTACGTTTACTAAACTATCTTTGGAAAAATTACCACAAATTCTTTAGTAAACTCCCTAAAAAATCGCTAGTAAGTTTACTAAGAAATATTTAGTAAATTTACAAAAACTAATTAGAGAAACTCCCTTGAAAAACCGTTAGAAATTTACAGAACAATATTTAGTAAATTTACAAAAAAATTTTTAGAAAACGCCCTAAAAATGGATAGTACGTTTACAACATATTCCCCGATAAATTTACTAAAACTTATTTAGTAAACTCCCTAAACAAGCATTAGTAACCTCACTAAATAATATTTAGTAAATTTACAATAGTTTTTTGAGGAAACTCCCTAAAAAATCACTAGTACGCTTACTAAGCAATATTTAGTAATAGTTACTGAAGAAACTTCTGTAATTTTACATGATTATCTTATGTTGTGATTACATAAAAAGTTCTAGGCATCCCAGTTTCCTACAAAATTCTTAGTAACCTTACAAATTTTTTTTTACAGTGCACGTCCTTACAAATGCAGTTATCACAAATCTGCTTGCGCTTTCGCACGGGTGGTACATTCACCTTCACTATCGCGTTTGTCTCACGAAAATACATTGAAAACTGTTCACATGCGACGCTTCGAATCACTTCATTTGAACACGCGTTATATTTCTGAATCTTGTACTTCAGTAGTATACTTGTTTAATACTATGCTGCTCTAAGTCTTTTGTGCCAACACAAAAGATTCCAGCAAGTTATTTTGAGGAATTATGTGAAGATGCCTCTAGGAATTATGTTAATATCTGTATTTCATTGGCATGAAATGTATACTTTAAGTTTAATATCAGATTAATACGGTATTTTCTTTTTGTAACAGCAGCGAAACAGTGAACACGGGGCATTGTTCCAAAACCACAGTTGTGTGTTAAAAGTTGACACTTGGATACTTTTGTAAGTTCAACAAAGACGGTGACCCTATCGTACTCGTGTCGTAAGAGGCACGTTACAGAATATTTTCGGTACCGCGTTAATTGAGATTTTAAAACGAAACAGAATGAAATTATACAAATTACGCGATTTTAAACAAACTGAGTTTTCCTTTATTTTCTTTTCTTTAATTGGAGAATTTGAACTGATTAAATTCCAATCATTTCAATGTGGGCTCAATAACTTATTAAATTATCAGCCAGCATGCATGTTGATTCTTTTTTTTTTTAATTAAATAGTACCAGAAATTATATTTAATAAAATGAATCATTAAATAAACACATAGAAACAAAAAAACATTTCAGTAACAATTTTTTCCCTATTAAATTATATTTCTACGACTTGAAAAAAAGACGAAGGGTTGCAGGTTTGGAAATTAAGAGAAGATGTGAAGAATATCGAAAAGAAAGATCTTCAGTCAAAATAAGAAAAAGTATCAATGATGTAATTATAAACACTTAGTATAAAATTTCACAAATTTATCATCTACCGATGCCCACAAGTCATTATTTTCGGAAATGAAGAATACGAAACTATCAAATGGAAACCACCTATCAGACGAATCAATAGATTTATTACTATAATTATTACAGTGTAATTCCTACATGTACGTTACGCACATATTTTTTAATCCTAGAAAGCATTTTTTTGTATTCTTAGAAACAAGGTGGGGAGGGTGTATTGGCGGCACGTCATGGTCACGTAATATCTTGTATTAAAAGGTTCGCAGTGCCTGCAGTAGTGGATACACGGCTTGTAGAATTATTTTATGTGGAAGCGAAGGGGTCAAATATGGAATTAATGCATGAACTGTGATCTTTTTTAACCCTTTTGAGGCTAACTGGACTTAAAAGTACCTACCGGTCAATTTAAATTGATTTTCTGTTATCTTAGCAATTATTTTTATTGTTATTTGCATGTAGTAATAATAGTATATGTCTATACATACTTATCACTTCATTTTTGCTTCAGCCATTTAGTATAAAAAGAAAACGTTTTCTTAAAACTCTTTGCAGCATTGGGGATTCTATTATTTTAGACATACGTTTCACTATTTAAATATAAAATAGAACCACTTTTCCAGACTAATAAGTTATGATAAAAAATATGTAAAACTCTGGAACGTTGTTTAGTCTATTTAATACTGATGTAATTTAACATTTTCCATACGTCTTCAGAAATTTCCCTTAGCCTATTGTCATATTAATAGATTGAAATATAACTCTATTCGTTAAATTTCATTAAATGATGTATTCGTTAAATTTCATTAAATGATGTATTCGTTAAATTTCAGCAAACTTTAACGTTTGTGATGTGGATAGCTGCTTTTAAATTTTTAAACCTATAAGTAATTTTTCTCAAAATTAAAAATATATATATAAAAAATATTGTAAAAAAATATTTAGAAAAAATTACTTTGTTTTAAATTAATGATTTGATTAATTTTCTGAAAAAATAATCACGAAGGAAATGTTCTGTGTTCAATCGAATATTTAACATTGAAATGCGGAATCAATGCAGGAATTGTGACTATCTTAATGAACCTGTTTTTATTGTCATAATAAAACTTGTAATATTTTTTGAAGTAAATAATTTTATACTTTATAGATCTCATTTTCATATTCTGAGCGATTTTCCTCTCTGAATTCAGAAACATTTGTGATACCACATAGTTTAAGTATAATATAGTCGAAATATATAGATTAATAAGAAGCAAATATTTAAATTAAAGTTCTTTCAGTTTAACCGTTTGTGATTGAACAACTCCTATTTTTAAAATATTTACTTAGTGTTAGAATACAAAATTTTAAAAATTTAGAACAAAAAAAATTGAAAATTATTGACTAAAAACTTTTTTTTTGACTCTGCAACAAACAGACAATTACATACTTCTCATAAATATTGTCAATTTTCTAATAGAAAATTGTAATAAGTAAACGAAGTTACCTCAGTAAATAATCTATTTTGGAACGGTGCACACCTTTTTAATTAAAAAGAGCATTACGAAATTCAATTTTTTTTTTCAGATAGGGGCTAAACATTCACGGCGCGAAATATTTTGAAGCTCAATCGAAACATTAGTAATTAAAAATGTATTTATTGGAAGAATTAGGACGATCTTGCAACTGAATGCATTGTTAGTTGTTAAAGTTTAAAATCCAAACAAGTAAATTGTCTGTTTTGATCCACACATTATATTTGTATGTATACGATCGTGATAAGATGCACAAGTTTGAATGTGTAATTAAAAAATAATTAACTTTGTATAAAATAAAAAGCATTTGCTCTGATACGACAGTACTATAATAAATATGTATATTTTTATGAATGTCTTAAAGTTGCCTGCGTTTTTTAAGGCCATTTCTGAAGATAATAATGGGATTATAGAAGAATAAACATTAAAAAATTAATTTTATCTTAGTTTATCTACATTTTTTTATGTTTTAATATGCAAAAATAATTTAAATCATATTTAATAAAAGGTAAAGCTAGAAGAGCCTGCGCACAATTCAACAAAGTAATTAAAAAAATCTAAATATTAAGTTTTTGCCAAACTATCCAAGAATATCGACATCATTTATTTTTTATGCATTTTCATTGCTAGTTTGTTTTTATGCTGTAATTTAATAGAACCGTTGTAATAAAACCAAGAGAGCTGTTTTGCGCGATTTGTCCTTACAAGGTTGGTGTGATTACGCACACGGATAGGAGAGATTGTTATTAATGATAACTACAATTAAATTGCTAACAATAATAATTAGCCTTAAATGACATTGTTGTAAGGTTTTGTGAACAAATGTTATTGTAATAGGTTTAATAATAATCAACCTAATGATTAAAAAGGAAAGAATTTTAAGAACAATTAAAGAATATTAATTAACGAAAAAAATTAAAGAATCAGAAAAGGGAAACCCAGATAAAATTACAAAAATAACATTAAGTTACTTGATAACAGATTTAATTTAAAATTAGTCCGTTTTCATTTCCACAGTTTCAATGTTTTCTTGTTTGCAGGCAGAAGATGTTGTCGTCCCCAATCGATGCACTTACTAATGTAATTTTGTTACATTAGTAATTATATTAATATACAGTAATTATTTTATTATAGTATATTATATTAATAACAGTAATTAGTATTATATAAATATATAATACCAATTACTGTTGTAAATGGTGCAGCTTTCATGCAATCACCTGCCACAAGTAAAACATTGAATCCAGTACTTGGTCGAAGTTGTCTCCTGATACAGTTACAGACTTTCAGTGCATTCATCCTCAAGTTACTTTCAACTTACTCAACATATTTTCCTTCCTTCTTGTTTTTTGGATCCTACTTTTTCGAGAAGCATCTTATCTTCAACTGTTTGCTTTTATGTATTTTTTTTTAGCTGCTTCCTTCTTAAGGCTGTCTTCGTGTATATTTTGTGAATCAGTAACATTCTGCACCCACTCTCCGGATCTTAAAGTAATTTTTCTTCAGCCTATGTCTCAAGGTGGATATTCCGGAATACTGAATTTCCTGCCTGTTGCACGCATTTTCACTGAGACATTTTGTACTGCCTCTACGGCTAATTTTAGATTTTCTGCGGTACATGATCCTTTGTTCGATTTCATTCTGTAAATATTTGTCATTGTGACCTGAAAAATAAGGGAAAATGTATTAAAAAATTCCAACGCGCGTTTCTTAGCAAAAATTTAAATTTCACATTTAGCTAACAAAATTAATTTATTATCAAATTAAATGTTTATGAATTAACAAAAAATATATATACCGTATATACTCGCGTATAAGTCGACTCGCGTATGAGTCGACCCCCTAAGTTTCGAATGCAAATTCTGAAAAAAATCAGAAACCCGCGTATAAGTCGACCCCCTAACTTTTCGCTTCAATTTTGCACAAAATCAAACCAAAGATTTCACTTGCCAATGCAAAAAGGTTTGTAAGTTAACAAAAACAAATCATTGATTTTTTAAAAATGATAAATTATTATTATTTGTATATTTTATATATTATTTTTCTATTCATACACATAAGATACCATATTTTTGCAGTATTCGAAGTTTTTGTTTTTGCTATTTTAACTGACTCGCGTATAAGTCGACCCCCCAAACTTGCTTACCGAAAATTGTCAGAAATTCCTCGACTTATATGCGAGTATATACGGTAATTAATTTATTAACAAATATATTATTAATTTATAAACAAAAATAGTTATATGAAATTAATTTAATAACAATTGTATTCTTAATTTATAAACAATTTTTTTTATCTGCAAAAGTTTTTTTTTTTTTTTTTCAAATTAATTTATTGATAAATTTGATTTCGATAGTTATGTGTTTTTCAAAAATTATTTCAAAATTGATACATTCATATATTTTGCAATTTATGCAAATTTACCAATAAGCTTTGTAATATCTCCTAGCATAGAAACTAATGGGAACAATACGCCATCTCTTCTAAGTAGCAGATGCTCAAACAGTACAATTTCGGTAGGAGAGATTCGATGCCTTTTATTTAAACATGGCCGTTTCTAAAACGAACCATTGGTGTTCGCGCCGTTAGTCTGCATTAGTAGCATATGGGAAATCGCCTAAGCTTAAAATATTTTGTACTAGTGACATTCTATAAAAATTCTGACAAATAGTTATGAAAATCCAAGCACTTATCTTCGGAAAACAAAACACAATAGCAATGCTTTATATGTGACGCTCGAAACAATCAACGTGCACATTCGAGTAAACACTCCACTACTGCTGTTGCACAAACTACCTGGAGTGCCTCCACGTGTAACCCTACTTTTCCCCTCTATCCTCTTTGTGCGCAGTCTCTCCGACAGCGCAATATCTCCTGACTTTACCTTACGTTATATCGTAGTATAACACCTAATTAAGAGTATGTTATAATATGATAATGTTTTAAAGGAATAACAAATCTTTCATATAACACAGTTATGATATATAATGTTATATAATGTTATACCTAATTATATATATATATATATATATATAACCATTAATTAAACATTACTGACCACCAACAAAAGTTGTGACAGTAAGAATAAATTTACAACAATATATATATATATATATATATATATATATATATATATATATATATATATATATATATATATATATATATATTGCGATTCAAACAAAAATTAAATAATAATTTAATGTAACAATACAGCTAAAATTTTTGACATTAATTTAAATTTTTTATTTAATTTCAGAATGTTTAATTTTTTATAGGCTTTTAAGAAAACGCAGTTATAAAATCATTTGCATGTATACATATTTTGTCGTATAATCGCACAATTTTAACTTTAACACGCATGATCCATTATATATCATAGTTCATACGTGATACTAGTTTTATTAATCTAACAAAGAATACATAATTATTATTGACAATTAAATTTGGAAATGATGATATGTAGGTTTCCAACTTTTGTGCAGATTCAAGAAAGTTATATAACATAATTATTTAAAAACTTCTTAGAAAGTTACAGTGATTTATAGGACAAGTTATTTAACTCTAACACAAAAATGAGATTATACATTTCCGAAACTTTTGTATTAGTTATATTAGCAGAACCGCTGTTTGATGCTATGTGACCTTTTGTGTCAAAACGACAGATTTGTAAGAATTCACTTGAGAGACTGTTAGAAAGTCCATCTTTGAAATGTGTCATGTGTATCTCGGTATCATAAATCATGCTTTAAGCATAATTTAAAATCTAACAGAGCATTTCCTTTGGTAAAGGACTTTCGAACTTTTCACAAAGTTTCAAAATTACAAATATATTTTAAAGATTTACCCTTGACATATTTTGAAAATTCAATAGGAAATTTATCGTTTATATAAAGTGTTAATGCAAGAGTTGCGGATCATTTAAAATTAAATAGATGCGTTTTCATCGTCGATAAATCAAACTGTTTGCTGGAATACTCTTAAAATTCTATTAGAATTTTCAATTAGCTAAATTATCGAGTTCATTAACGAACTTCTATTAACCTACGTCTCGGTATTTCCCATTGTTTCGTATAATACTCTATTTTAAATGTATATCTAAAAATATATTTAGAGAAGACAATACAAAATATATTTAGATTGGAGTAAAATGTTTTTGAGACAATGGAGGGGAATTAAAATACTTTCTTGGCTTACGTTTAGGTATTTCCCAGTATTTCGTATAATACTCTGTTTTAAATGCATAATCTAAAAATATATTTAGAGAAGACAATAAAAAATATATTTGGAGTTGAGTAAACGTTTTTGAGCTAATGGAGGGGAATTAAAATACTTTATTGACCTAGGTTTCGGTATTTCCCAATGTTTCGTATAATACTCTATTTCAAGTGTATAATCTAAAAATATATTTAGAGAAGACAACAATAAATATATTTAGACTGGAGTAAAAGGTTTTTGAGATAATGGGGGGAGGGATAAAATACTTTCTTGGCTTACGTTTCGGTATTTCCCAGTATTTCGTATAATACTCTATTTTAAATGTATAATCTAAAAATATATTTAGAGAAGACAATAAAAAATATATTAAGAGTTTAGTGAAAGTTTTTGAGCTAATGGAAGGGAATTAAAATACTTTATTAACCTAGGTTTCGGTATTTCCCAATGTTTCGTATAATACTCTATTTCAAATGTTTAATCTAAAAATATGTTTACAGAAGACAATAAAAAATATATTTAGACTGGAGTAAAAGGTTTTTGAGATAATGGGAGGGGGGGGGGGTTAAAATACTTTCTTGGCTTACGTTTCGGTATTTCCCAGTATTTCGTATAATACTCGATTTTAAATGTATAATCTAAAAATATATTTATAGAAGACAATAAAAAATATATTTAGAGTTTAGTAAAAGGTTTTTGAGCTAATGGAGGGTAATTAAAATACTTTATTGACCTAGGTTTCGGTATTTCCCAATGTTCTATTTCAAATGTATAATCTAAAAATATATTTAGAGAAGGCAATAAAAAATATATTTAGAGTTTAGTAAAAGGTTTCTTAGCTAATGAGGGGATTAAAACACTTTATTACAAATATTTTAAAGCATTTTTTTACGAGGAAGAAAATTATTATATGCTTTGTAAATGTATTTATTTTTAGGCGTTATTCAATGTAGCTATATATAATTTCTATTGGACATTATGGTTATTTATAAAAATGATAGTTTTTTGTACGTTCTAAGGAAAATATAAAAATATATAAGAAAACTGAACTTTACAGAAAACATTCTATATAGATTAGAATAGGAATCCGATTTCTTTTCTTTTTATTTCCCTTTTAAGCAAACTTTACTGTCGACGGCCATTAAACTGTTTAAGTATATAAAATTTCAGGATATGTTTGGATAAATGATTCAAGCCATTTTTTTTATTATTATTCAATACAGTACCAAATACTTCACTTTTTATCTTTTTAAAAATATTGATGTGGTTTTGTTTAGAATATCTTTTTCAGAGAAGATTAGGCTTTCATATGAAACACACAAAATACAGGGGATAGTGGCACACCTTAGGGCATGTCCCAACATGAGACACTTAATAGAGTAAAATTGAGTAAAAAATGGAATTCATATTATTAACAGTCTACAATTTATTATATATAATTTTGTTTGTTTTGACAAAAGTGGAGCAACTTTACCCTGTTAATTTAAAAGTATTTTTTAGCACAAACAGTAAAATAATTTTTAAAGGAATAACAAATCTTTCAAATAACACACAATTATGCCATTAAGTGTTAAAAATCTTATTACAGCCTCCCAAGCTTAAGAAGAAAAAATTGTAAAACCGAAAGACAAAAAGTACGGCAGGTTGAGACACGTGCAATTGGGCAGTTATATACAGTGTAAGGTGTTCAAGATATTTGAATTTTTAGACCTAAAAAAGTATTAATATTCAATTATGAATCAAAAATATGACAGAAATTAAGAATTTCCTAAAAACAATAGTTCAATTACGATAATTATAAATGACTTTGTAGATATTTTCAATAAATATTTTCTCCTTTTATGATTCAAATTTAATACTTAACGACTGATGAATTTTATTATCACACTAGTAGACCCGTCCACTAAAGTAACATTATTGTTTCCCGAGATTACGTTAAATATATTGTAGTGAAGAAATTCACAACAGCCATTTTATGTACTTATTTTATTTTAATTTGAATAATGCATATTAATTAAATCGTTTAATAAATATTATTTTAAATTTACTATATTTAAAAAAATAATTATTTACATATATATGGGTATCTATAGGTTTCTATTTTTATAAGAATTTTGAAAAATTATATTATTTTAAGGATATCTTCTTCTATAATACGTGAAGAGATTTTTTAATTAATTTAAAAACGCATAGCCATTGGAGTATTATAGATTCTCACCAGCGCAATAAATCCTGTCTATTAAGCTAAATTTCAAGAAATACGTATCATTCATTACATAAAATCTGAGCAAAAAGTAAAATGTACTACAATCATTTATCCAAAGGGCCCCACTTTTCCTTATGCATACATACATATAAAGCAATATAAAATAGGGATCAAAATATGACGCTATTTCCTTTTCATCAGTGTGAAACAAAGTAAATTATCGTGAAATATCAAAATAAAAAAAAATTGCCTTTGTAGTTTTTGCTTCATATCTCTTAGTTAAAAAATATTCTCTTTCTCTACTCTAATTCTTTTATTGGATTTTAGATAAATCCAGCTTTCTATGGTTGAAATATCATGTATAATGCAAATGATAACTAGTGAACAATGCCTTATCTACAGAGTCAGGAAATGATTGGGGCATTAATATCGTAGAGCAATGTTATCTACCTTTTGAAGAATAAAAAGAGAATTACTTCGCTGTTTTTCTTCTATTTTTACATTTTGATAAAGAAGAACATTTATCAAATGCACCTCCTTTTAATGTCGATTTAACTGTTGGGAAAACTTGTTTTTATGAGAGGAGGTGAACATCGTTGTTATTTTAAAATGGCAAAAGTATATATTGATTTTCTCAATGAAATTATTATTACAAGCGGATAAACCCGATCTTCCCGGGTTACAGAATATGGGTGAAAACCATCATATATACTATTATTTCTGACGTTAACATCCTTTTTAGGTGCGTTCATAATTATATAAATTCGTAGCACCTATAGTCGTCGTTCAGTCCGTCCGTCTGTCCGTCTGTCTGTCCGTCTGTCTGTCCGTCTGTCTGTCCGTCTGTCTGTCCGTCTGTCTGTCCGTCCGCATATAACAGAGCAAAAACTATCAAAGCGAATGGTCTGAAAGTTTAAATATATAATTGTTGCAAAATTTGTCGAGTCATTTCAAATTTTATGAAAATCGGATCTATAGTTCATTGACAGGGACAGTCAAAATTTTTCCGTTACATTACGGCCAATGGGGAAAAAAAATATTGCAAGTGCATTTTAAAGATGTTACAGCCTATGCACTTATAAAGTGCACTAAAATATATATTCAGTACAATATGCTGGGGCAAAAAATATTTATAAAACTAGTTATAGAACGAATGCATCTCATTTGCCACGTTTCACGAGCAATTTCCAACTTTTTTCTCTTCGCATACTAAAGGCACGGCGATGAATGACGTATTTTGCTAAATGTTCTGGACGTGGCTTTTGGCATAGGATACTTATATTTCGTTAAAAACGTTGTCTGATAAAAAGAGTTGCAGTTAATCAAAAATTAATGAAAACAAGTGGGTAATTGTGATCACGGATCGCACAGAGGGTTTCGTTTAATATTCCTTTCAAAATACTTTATCCTTTTGAAAAATCTGTTAGTTCCACATTTCGCAACCAAGGGGTGCACTCTATTCTAAACAAACCTCAATCCGAACGAAACTCCGTTTTACAACCTATCCGTAGATATTTGAGTCGAGGGGATCGGGCCCATAACACCCGAGATAGTTAGGCACCCCTGGCGGTAAAAAAGTTGAACTAAAATATGTAAGGTTAGGGTGCATAATATGAAAGAGTGGTCAGAGGGATGTCGGCGAAAGTTAGAAAAATGCACCCCGGGTGAAAAGGATGGAAGTTAGAAAAATTGCTTAAAATACACAAGTTAGAGACCGGAGGGTAAAATATAAGACTTTTTGAAATTTTCATGGGTACTTTTCGGTTAGCCGGGCGCCAGTGTTATATATACATACATATGTATATATACATATATATGTATATATACATATATATATGTCCAAAAACCAAACCAAAAATTCGAAACCACGGAACTGATCCACCGATAAATAAACTAAACCAAATGACAACAACTAAATAACTAAAAACAACTAACTTCAAAAACAACATACTTTAAAAACGGCAAACTTTAAAATCATTCAAACTAAAACCAGAAGAAATTGAATCAATGGAGACAGGCGGCATGCACTTGCGACATGCATCTGCGGGGTTAAAACCAGTTTTTATGTGCACAACGCTCCCCAACAAACTGTCAAGACCAAATGGAAAAACTAACAAATCGAATGAGCTGCCTAGACCCATCGAAAACCAACAACTGAACGTGAAACCTCAAACAATCGTGCACGCAATCCCTGAACAGTCAAAGCCACAGTGACTCCTCTCTTCGCATCCACATTACCTCTATGCGATAAGTTTTACACTTTACGAAATTTCGCAGCAGACTCTTCAAAAATCTTTCAGGATAGCCATGGTGCAATACCAGAATATACCATTTGTAAAGTCCTTCAATTTTTTCCCCAGTATTTGATGTCAGTCTATCTGTACGGTTTAACCCGTTAATAAAAATATTTCTATGTATTGAGATATGCACATTTGATCCAAAATTTAACACTTTTATAGTTTCAAAGTTGAAGCTTTTTCGTTTATCATATATATCTGTTTTTAATCTGACCATTTTTTATCTCGATATTAATGTCTAAATAATTGACCATGTTTTTACTTTTTGACTCCAATTTCAAATTTAAACCATTAGGATAGCAATCAAATTTTTCTTTTTTCACATCATTGCATCTGACTATTAAAACGTCATCAATGTAACGAAAGCACCTCATATCCTCATTTATATCAATTTGTTCCTCGTACATATATAAGTAGATATCGGCTAAAATCGAACTACAACTTCCCCCCATTGGAATACCTTTAACTTGTTTGTAAACAATTTTCCCGTCATATAAGTAGTTCTCACTCACTACAAAGTTAAACAAATTAGTAAACCATTCCTGTCCGATAGTTGAGGAATTATATTTACTGAAAAACTTCATAATTTTTATTTTAATATTGTACAAATCTATACTATTATACAAATCTTCAAAATCATACGCTGTTAAACTTGAAATGTTTTTCATTAGACTTAAATGTTTAATTAACTCAAAGCTGTTTTTTATTATGCAATCCGGCTTATCTTTCAATACTTCATCAAAAATCTCTTTTAATAATTTCAACAATTTTTTATTACAATTTTCCAAATATGAACCGAAACCACATGTAATAGCTCTAAAAACAACCGGATCTTTATGAAACTTTGGAACCATTACCAAATATGGAAAACTAGTACTATTTTGCTTTATTTTAATTTTTTTTTTATAATATGCTTTTACTCTATTACTAATAACTTGTTTATTTGATTTGACAATTTCATAGTTTATTTATTTCATTACCATAAGCCTCCCTGAGTAATTTACCATATAATGTTTTACAAATAATTGCGTAATTTGTGTTTAGCTTTATCTATATACGTTACCATATAATGTTTTACAAATAATTGCGTAATTTGTGTTAGCTTTATCTATATACGTTTACCATATAATGTTTTACAAATAATTGCGTAATTTGTGTTAGCTTTATCTATATACGTTACCATATAATGTTTTACAAATAATTGCGTAATTTGTGTTAGCTTTATCTATATACGTTACATATATATATATGTGTGTGTATATATACATATGCATATATACGTATATGAATGTATATACACATGTATATATAACACTAGCGCTCGGCTAACTAAAAAGTACCTTTTTTATGATTTGTCGTGTGATCGAAAGTGTTCAGCTATAAATATTTAAAATTTCAAGTCTTCAGCTTAATTAGAGGCTCACCTAGAAAAAAAAAATCTTAAAATACACAAGTTAAAGCCCAGACGGGTAAATATAAGACTTTTTCAAAATCTTATGATTTTTCGTTTGTTGGAAGGTGTTAAGCTATAAGTATACAAAATTTCAAGTCTCCAACATATACAGTTTCTGAGAACGGGTTCTGTGACAGACAGACAGACAGAAGAGTGAGATGAATAGGGTTTCATCAGATAAACGAAACCCTAAAAAGTACCGCAAATAATCTCAAAGATAGCGGTGAGAAAGGCTCGCGCGGGTCTACTGTTTTCTTTTTATTCATAACCCTAATAGATTTTTTACATTTAATATATTTTTTTTAGAATGCCCACTAACAATACTAAAAATCATTTTTATATGAAAAATAGAAATAATACGTTCAAATAAAGTTTTGAAACTTATTAAAAACTATATTTTCATATTGGCCTCGCGTCAGTAGTTAACAGCTGAAGAAAGCGATAAAGATCACTATTTACATAGAGACTTTTTATTCTGTTAATTTCAGTGGTTTAAGTGCGTAGATCAATTACATGTCTTAATTTTGGTTTTTATTTATGTTTTATCGTTTTATTTATTGATTGACGAATATTTTAATTTCATTATGGAATATAAGCTGGAATGAAATTAGGAAGTATTATATTAATTTAAGTGCAAACGAATTTATCTTTCGTAATCTTCTGCACGCCATAGAGATAGATTTTTAAAAAATCACGCTTGAAAATTAATTTTAAAACAAAAATAATTGCGATATAGTTTTCAAACAAATGGCATTTGAAAGTACACTTTTCTTTCGTATTCGACGGTGTAAAAGTTGAAAATGTGCGATGTTTAGAAGTTTTAAAAAAATCAGTAACGTTAATAAAAATTAAATTTTATCGTCTGCTGTTGCCACCGTAAAAATAACGTAGCGTTGCGCAAGAACACGATTTGTTCTTTATAATATAGAAGATAATATATAGTTTTTGTCTCATTCTTCTTTACACTTCGTTAAGGCTGCTAGTCACCCAGCTTCCGAATTGTTTTCACTAATACTAAATCTATGGGCGTAGAATGTATTCGTATATTTAAAATTTTTCCTCAGGAAATTAATGTTTTTAATTGCTTCTTTTGTACTCTTCTTAAAATATATCTCTTTTTTTCTTAGTTCTCAAATTATCTCTAAAATCTATGCTTAATTTAATATTTTATGTGTTAAAAACTGTCGAACTGTGAGTAAGAATTTAACACTTCATACAAAATTAAGCATATACAGTAAAAGCTCTCTAAAGCGACCACATTCCGTTCCAATAAAAATTGGTCGCTGCGAGAGGTGGTCTCTTAATGGAGATCATGTTTAAATCTAGATTTTAATTGTTGAAAAAAGGTAACAATTAAGGATACTAAAATTTATTTTTTCACATTAGGAAAAAATATAAAAAAATAAATACCAAAGCAAAAGTTAATTACATAAGTTAATTACTGCAGAGTTTAAACAAGTAAGGAAAATCATGCTTTAAGCACAGATTATGAAACACTTTCCAACACATCCTGAATGCTTTAACAAAGCTTCGTTATTTAGGGAAATAAGGTAAATAAGATAACTAAGTAAACATTTTATATAAAACGCATAAAATAATTGAAAAACTGATTTCAGTAGTTACCGTCCATAGCTAAATATATATTCCAATTCTTTTGAACAGCCCTGTATTTGATCTGTAGATTGGTATATATACTATATAATGGGAAAATTTAGTTTAGCAAGAAACTGTATAACAGGTTGAAATTCATCTTTCAGCAATTTATACTAATAGATGGAAACATACTTGAATACTTTTGTACCCTGTAGTTTACCTAGTACCTTTATTATATGCCACTCTTTAGCTAAAATTTAATTCAAACTAAAACACTCTTAAAACTACTGAAATTACATTTCCAGAAATTACCACCCATAAAAGGGTCATGTATCCAACTCTTTGCGTGATTCAACTCCTTGCGTGAATATCAGTTTATCTATATTCTACAAATATTTCTTAGTAAACTAAATTCAGTTCAGCGTAAAAATGCTTAACTCCTTTAAAACCCACCTTAATGCTCATACTCAGTAACCTTTACGAATTCATTTCTGTAGCACTGTGTATGAACTATAGCATTTATACGCACGTTATAATACGCATAAATATAGTGAAAAACCGCATATCATAATTAAAAATGCATTTCGAGCAATCAGTACTAATATACAGTAATTCAGATACAATATAGTAGCTGAAATCTTTTCAAATACACCGCAAACAATTCCCCCTATACCATTATGAACGGAATACTTTTGTGTGGCCCTGTAAATGAACAATAACTATTCTTTGCGCCGCATATTCAACAGAATGCATATTTTAGTGGACTTCATAAATAAATATCAATTTTACTATGTTTGAAAGAGTGTAACACCGTTAAAAATCGTTTGAAACGATTTTTTTTCCATTGGCCGTAATGTAACGGAAAACTTTTACTGTCCCTATAAATGAACTAAACATGCTACAAACTTCATTTGAAATAGGGAACGTTCTATGGTAGAGGTCCCTAACATTTAAAAATTTCAGAACGATCCGAGCATATTTACGAGAGTTAGAGCGTGGACAGACGGACAGACGGTCAGACAAACCGAAAACCACTTTTCGGTTTGTCTGTCCGTCTGTCTGTCCGACCGCTTTTGAATACAAAACAGAAAAACACTTTTCAACTTTGTTGGAAAATGTTAAAAATGAATGCATTGACGTTTGCTTTGATTTTACGATTTTATCTTTTAAAACTTTTATTTCCCAGTCCTTTCGAAGTTCAGTCAATAAAAGTCAATAAATGCAATTTTCTTTGGACGGGATCAAATAATGACGATTTTATTAATTTATCTATATCTTTGAGAGTTTCCCGACAGAATAACGCAAGGGAGTTTATTGACCGGCATTCTTAATTTATCATCAGAGTTAAATTCATTGCCGAAAAAAGGCACAAAGGGGTTTAAACACTTAAAAGTTACCGATGTAAAAAAAAAATCTAAACTTAGTTTAGAAGTTTGATGAATAATGCGCTCTCCGGAATTATTTTTGTAATAAAACCTTCGTCAAGCGACCAGGGAAAAACGGAATTTTCTTCAAAGAAATTGGTCGCTCATGGAGGGAGTTCATCTAGGATGGTATGGGATGGATGGTTCATCTAGGCTCTGTATGTAGGCATTTCTAGTATTGAGAGTATAAATTTCGTTCCATGAAAAAAATGGTCGTTCAGGGAGGTGGTCACTTAATGGAGGCGGTCGCACAGGGAGGTTTCACTGCATTTTAGAACTAAAAAAAAAAGAGACATCCTTTAAAAAGAGTACAGAGAAAAAAATTAGTTAAAAATATTAATATCCCGAGGAGATATTTTAAATATAGGAATGCATCAAACGCCCTTAGATTTAACATTAGTGAGGGGAATTCGCAAGCTGAGTGACTAGCAGCCTTGACTTTTCTTTCTCTTACACTGTAAAAAAAAAGATGACCCTAAATCTAGAATAATACAACATAACCATGAGAGTAAATATACAATAACCTCTTCGTGTTACCCACAATTCCGAAAAGCGGACTTTTTTGTTATGAACCTCGGAAGCCACTATATTTTCGAGATTTAAAGAAGCGTTCATAAAAAAAAAGTTTCTTTTGCTTTCACTGATTTTCGGAATGATCCCGAGTAGATTTTATACTGCATTAATCAGTTTTTTAACCACGAATATAGGTTTTCAAACGCTGTCAATTCTCACCTAAACATTTTTATCGTCAAAACACAAGCTGTACAAACAAACATGTTAAACTAAGATCAACAACATTGGCATTAAAATTAATTGTATTTTGTTATTCTTGGACGTATAAATTCAATTATGCAGCTAAAAATGTTTTATCAAGAACTAATAGCCTACTATCCTAAAAACCGATATTCCAATTTTAGAAAACAAACTAATAGCCTACTATAATAAAAACCAATATTCCGATTTTAGAAAACAAATTAATAACCACCAAATTAATAAACAAATAAACACCACTCGAAAACGTTTCCGAAAATCAGAGGTAGCAAGAGAAACTTCGTTTTTATAAATGATACTTTAAGTCCAGAAATTATATTAGTTTCTGAGGTTTCTAATTATAAAAAACGCTTTCTGGAATCTTGGGTCACTCGTAGATGTATGATTCCGTTCTTGGTTATATATATTTTCGTAGATTAAAAAATATTTGTCTTTTCTTTACAGCTTAAGTATTTTCATTTAGTTAATCTACTCGAACATGGGCTGGTACAAAATAATGAGATTAAATCTCGATAAAATCATTTTGTTAATAATAGGTACAAATGTACTCAATATTCTTCGACCTCTTATCTTTGAGGTTCAATACGGAGTTTACATCTTTCCTAATATTTGTAACAACTCAAACCAGAGTATCATTGTTGAACAGATCTTAGCTCTTGCAAAGTACAGAGTGTTCATAAAAGATTGTCCCAGTTTCAATGGTATATTATAACAGTTTGATTTAGACTATTTACAACAAATCATACTTCAAATTGAATGTAAACAAACCTAGTTTTTCTTACAAATGCTCAATGTGGGCACCTTTAGTTATACGGCAGACATCCAACCTAAAGTCTAATCTTTCCACACTTCGGTTAACCAGTCCGGAATAATGGAAGCAATAGCCTTTTCAATTCTGTATGTCAACTCTGGCAAATCATTAGGTACCGGTGGAACATAGACATGATCTTTTATAAAGCCCCAAAGAAAAAAAATGTATGTCTCTAACGGCTTTTTAATCTTCAGCCCAGTAATAACGCTTTACCCTCAGGAGTTGCCATTTTGCGTACGCGGCAGTGAAAGCGAGTCAATAACAAAGCAGTACTCGCGCATGCGCTTTTCTAAAGCCGTTTGAGTTACTCTTTATTTTTGACCTTGAACTAAACTCTACAACGTACACCACAATGAACCAACGTACACTACAACTACAATGAACCAAACTCTACAACGTACAGCTGATGCTATTAAAATTTATAACTAGAACATTGTTTTATGGACTGGACACCCTCTATTATTACCTGATAAGGTGTAAGAGGTATATTTAAGTGTTTAGTACATAAGATTAGGGTAAATAGTTTAATATACGCTGTAAAAATGTTAATAATGAGTATTGCCCGTCTCGGAAGTTTGCTTATCATCACCAACTGACAGTCTACTGCAGTTAATAAAATAAATGAAAGGGAAAATGGAATAACAAAAATTTACTCAAAATTGAAAGAAAGCTAATTAAAGAGTCAGGTAATTTTGGGGATAAGAAAAAATTAAAAAGGCCATTAAAAAAATTCATAGAAAATCGATGCACTCACTATAGGGATGAGATAATACCGGGTGTCCCAAAAATCACTGAGGGATTTTAAAATTTAATAACTTGCCAATGGTGAAAGATATTTAAAAAATTCTTGCAGGTGTTATCTATGATATCAGGAGTTTTTTTACTGTGATTCTTGATTTTAGTTCGAATTTCAAGAGCTAAGAGCAATAGGCGCTCAGTCCAGACCCAATTTTTGGTACTTCGTGATCCATTCAATACAATTTAATCTCCTTTTTTCGCATGGAAGAAGAGAGAGGCCTAAAAATCAAGCCTGGATTTAGCGGTTATTGCTTGCAACGCCATCTATCGATTATATTTGTAACTAAAACTGAGAATCGCAGCATAAAAACTCCTGACATCTTACATAACACTCCTGCAAGAATCTTTTTAATATCTGTCACCGTTTGCAAGTTATTGAATTTTAAAATCCATCAGTCCGGACACCAGGTTTAAAATCCATTTTTGGGACACCAGGTTTAAAATCCATCAGTCCAGACACCAGGTTTAAAATCCATTTTTGGGACACCAGGTAAATAAAGGTTACTTACTGACGCGTAATTTATAATAACAAAATAATAGGTGAATCACAAGAAAATTCCTGAGTATCTTAAAGAAGTTGTGTTACTGATGCATACTTTAATTAATTTTATTTTCCTTTAAATATTGCGTTTCTCATTATCATTACTATTACTCCAGTTTAAATTTTAGAAGCAATTCCTGGGTATCTTAAAGAAATAATATTGCTGTAGATTTTAATTAATTATATTTTGCTCTAAATATTGTAATTCTCATCACCATTATTACTGCAATTTTATTTTGCAAGTAATTCAATAGCTCTGTTCAGAATTTTATGGTATAAAATAAATATTAATCCATATTTTTTGTTAGGTTATTTACTTTCAAAATATTTCTTATACTTTGTTTCTTAAACTGCCGCTTAAAGTTTTGAAAACTGTTATATGAGTACACAGGTTATTGTTTGTACTTCTATAACTATTAACCCTTTCGGATCCTTTTTTTTTTTTTTTTTTTGAGAAAAAATTACTTTTATGTTAATAACGTTAATAGTAGATATCTAAATGGATTTACTGAAGTTTAACGAATATGTCATTGTCTGAAATCTAACGAATGTAGTAGTATTTTGCATACTATTCAATTCCAATTCGTACAACAATACGCTAAAGAAGAGTTTCTGCAGACTTTTGGAAAATATCGTAATACAGCAGGATTTAACAGATGTAATATTTTTTGCATGTTATCACACGTTATTCGTTCAGAAAATTAATCTATATTTTAAATTTAAAGGGCGAAATACATGTTTAAATAAAAGAATCACCAACGGCGTAAAGAGAATTAAGCAAACCTTTATTATTATCATTATTTGTAAATGCCAAAACATAAAGGAAATCACTATAAGAAATGCATAGGCATTCTACCATTACTACGTGTAGATAGTAATAAAAGTAATTGTTAAGACAAAATAATACTCAATGGAAAGACATGTACTATTTGCTAATACGTCAGGCTCCGACGAGGTAAAACAGAAATATTTACTATTAACTGTTTAACCCGTTCTATGCACGGGAGTTCAAAAATTTAATTCTAAAACCAAAATTAAAAATAACTATTCGATTTAGTAAAATATTTTTCTACTACTGCGCATTTTTTTAATGAAATTTAATTTATCATGTTACTGTGGCAGCTGACGATAAAATGATATCCTTGGATTAAGGGAATAAATAGAATAAAAAGTTTTGTTGATGTTTGTGATAAAATGTTTGCCTTTATTTTTTTTAATTGTAATAATTAAGTGCAATTAAATAATCTCTAATTAATTGTATGTGAGATAAAAGAATTATCGTAATACTCGCTACAGCTTTTTAGTATTGCAGCGTGGCGTATATAATATGTATATCTCACATTGGTTAAAAAACTCGCGCGATCATGGGTTGAACATAAAAAAGGGGAAATTTTATTCTGAATTTTTAATTGTTGCAACTGCTATAACGAAAAATGTTTAAATTTGATAGGAAATTGCTGTTAAATTGGTGTTTTTTTATTAATTAAAAGTGAACTATAAATTATTTCTATTTCGGATTGCTTTAGTTGCCTCGGCCGTGTGTTAATACACATGCACATAACATTTCACAATCGTAGCTTCCAAACTGTGGTTTTGTATAGCATTACAGACAGACAAATTTTCATTTTTATATATTAGATGTTTGACTTATAACTCTTATCAGTGATATTATTTTATTGCTTTAAATATTTCTTAAATAATTAATTTTTTCCTTGTGAATTCAAGCTCACTTTTTAAAATAAAACTTTAAATTCAGTAGCTTTTACATCGGAACTAAAGGCAGTTGTTGAATTAAAGAAAAAGAAAAGTGAAATCCGGCAAAAAATTAACTCACTCCTTTTCATGTATATACCCCGTAAGAGCAAGCTCTTACAGGGAAAATTTGTAGAACCTTTTGTAAAATGTCCTGCGGATCTCTTGGGATGCGGGGAGATTAAATTCTGTTACTGAATTAGGTTTTCAGCAGCTGTTTCACTTTTTATATTGCATTATTGAGCTTGGAGCTTTTTTATTTTAAATTACCCTTTTAAGTTTTGTGACATATAGAATGACTCGAGAGGGTAAAAAAATAAAAAAAAATAGAAGATCCTCTGAACACTTAGTTTAAAAATCTAAGTCCAAAATTTAATTTGCTCAATAAATAAATATAAAAGTAATAATAGTTTTTTTTTCTTATATACACTCTTTTAAGCATTCAACGTTTATGTTGAAAATGACGTCTATTTTCATGACTGTATTTCATGATTCTTCCAAAACATTCCCGTTACAATACATTAATTTGACGTAAGCACCGAACCCTATGGAAAAATTCATCGCTTTTAATACGCTCCGCTGTATTTAAAAAAGAAAAAAAAGCCGTTAAAATACGAAAATTCTACTGATAATCGAGACGCCGTTACGACTGAAATTTTTCCCCGGAAATTCCCGAAAAACGGATTTTTTTCTGGAATTTGCGGGAAAAAAAATTCCGTTAAAATACGGAAATAGTACTGCCGCCTGGATTGCCAGTGCAATTTCCGTATTTTAGCGGAAATTTTTTTACAGTGTTTATAAAAATCTCGAGCTATTGAATTTATTTTTAAAAATTTAAGGTATGGCAACGGGAAAGAAAAATGAGCATCATTTAAGCTACCTATTCACGATTACTAAATTGTTTTCTTAACCTATATTCACAATTTAATTAACATTAAACTATTAATTGATAAGATTTGTAGTTTTTTAAATATTGCGGTCTTTAGTTTTTTTCTTTTATTTAATTTTCCACATTTTAGTATTTAAAATATTGAATTGTTGCAGTTTCACTAGCAGTTGGCCTTTTTTGATGAGAGGAGTATTAAATTCATTGTTGTTGTAACTCGCGTACAATTATGATATAATAAGTAATAATTAATATATAAAAAGTGTTTGTCGATTTATCAACTGTGGTGATCTAACGGAAAAATGTCCTAAAAGTAAGTTACTAACTGTCTACCGCTGGACCCTCTTTCTTTAAGCCCTCTAGCACGCACCGTCTGTCAAGAAGCCGTTTTTATTAACACTTTCTAACATAGTTGAAATATGTTTATGATTTTTGTTTCTTTTTCCATCTATCTGTCCGCGCTCTAACTCGCGTAAATACACTCAGATTGCCATTTAATTTACATACGTTATTGGCATATTGGCATTATACTATGGTATGTTCGTATTGAAAATAAAGTGTATAGTATATTAATACATGGAAATTATTCAAGAGAGAAACATTCGCCTTGCATACAATATTTCAAATGAAAATCAAATTTCAAAGCAATTGCTTAAGAGGCGCACAGGGCCAACATAGTGAAAAAGATTCCGTGCCGGGACTCGAACCCGGGTCATCAGTATAGCGCACTGACGTTCTACCGACTAAACCACGTGGAACGATAATTTCCATGTATTAATATAGTATCTATCGATGCTGGCTTTAATTAAGTTTCGTGTTTGCTCCATATAAGTGGCTCACGATAAATATTCCATCTTGTGCTGCGTTTGTAGCCTTGTTAACATATAATAGTGAGAAATTTTCCTGGCTGGGTATCGTTCCATATGGTTTAGTCGGTAGAACGTCAGTGCGCTATACTGATGCCCCGGGTTCGAGTCCCGGCACGGAATCTTTTTCACTATGTTGGCCTTTGCGCCTCTTAAGCAATTACTTTGAAATTTGATTTTCATTTGAAAAGTATATAGTTTTAATATTTCTTTTAAATGGGAACTTCAGAGAATTCCATTACAATATGGCCAATGGGGAAAGATCGTCTGCACTGTATTACACTGTTCCAACTATATTGAAAATGACATACGTTATAGGGTTTCACTATAAGATTCTTAAATAGAATATGGTTTTCATAGACTTTATCGTTCGTTTACAGCGACACACAAAAGAATTTGATCACGGTACTGTATTTGAGCAATAATTGCTGAAAGTGAGTTTGGTATACCTTTTTAAATTTAACTAAAATTTTGCATGTAACTCGATGTGTATGAATTCTATAGGTCATATAAAAGCTGCACAAAAGAATTCCAGTACATTTCTGCTTATTACCGGAAATTGCTGAAGGGAACTTTTCAATTAGCTTATGTGTTTCCTAACTGAACTAAACTTTTACATACTATATAATATATAAACAGGTCTATATATCATATACAGAGATGAATAAAAGATTTCGGATAATTTGCCAACTGCAGATGTAAATAAAAACTTATCTCTTAAGGAAAATATTTAAGATTTTAGCAAAAAAATCTGTTTATGAAGACACTCCAGAAAATAAATAATGTACCAGCAGAAAAAAAAAGACTAGAAAACAGGAATTCTGCTTTTTCAGAATTTAGTGTCGCCCCCGATGAAAAAAAAAAATTATATGTATATATAACAAAACATATTTCAATTTTAAGACTTAAAGCACCCGCTTTTATTTTATGTAAAATGACGTCATTTGCATCCGCTTAAGAATTCTACATTTACGATCCACTCTTAAACATCTACAGTAAAGCATGCATAGGACATCACTATCGCAAAATAATACACAAATGCAGCAAAAATATGCTGTCATTAAATAAACTCGACAAAAAAACGTCTATCTAATGATTCATAGGCCTTCATTTGTTTGTAACATTAATATAGATACTTAAATTTAAATATAGTTTATTAATAGCTCCATGTTTTAACAGAAATCATTCGTTTATATTTTTTTAGAATAGCACATATTTTAATTAGATATTTTTTTCAGTTGTTATGGGAAAATGGCAACAAAAAGATATAATTACAATTTTCCAACTATTTTTCCTTTACTTTCTACAGAAATGTAGTAGTTCCGTTGCCAATATTAAGCAAATGTCTCTAAAAACTACAAAAAAATTAATATTTGAAAAATAAATGGAGATGCAGTTTTCAAACAAATTACATTTAAAAGTACTTTTTTTTCAAATACGACGGTATAAAAATTGAAAATGTGCGATGCTTAGAAGTTTAAAAAACTGCCATACAGCATTTAATCGTACTGCTTTGTTTTACGGCTGACTTCTGTAAGGTAACGTTATTTTTTGGAGACGACACAAAATAAGCTGGGAGAAAGAAATGGCATACCGTACCGGGGGCTAATAGATTATATTGTGGTTTCAACTGTGTAAATCATTTTCTAATCGGTTTATTGATACATCATCTTTCACAATATTAAACGGTGACGTTTTGTTACATTATTTTGAATGTGCTGGAAAGTGTTTAAAAATATAGGCTTCACGCATGATTTTTCTTTTTTTCTTAATATATCAACTAAAAATTTGCCGTTTACTATTTTGATATATGCATAATAATTTAGTGTATGTTGATTTTATAAACACTTCTCCTTTCTTTAAACTAAATTCTCAAAAAAGCTTCAAATTTCAAGTCATCTTTCCATTTAACAATTTTTTGAGACAAAATCTAAAAAATTATTATTTTATAGGTATATTGCAAATAAGTTAAGATAGTGTTAAAAGCGATGTAAAATGTAATTTATTTAAAGAAGTGTTTAATTCTTTGGTTAAATCATATAAAACTGTTATTTTCTCTCAACAATTCTTTGTCTGAACTGAAAATAAGAAGAGATAGTTTCAAATAAACATTTCATAAAGCTTTATGCATAACAGGGAAAGAAAACGTTATTCCCAATAGAACGGTTATTTTTGTTTTTCTCTGAAACACTTTGCGATTAAAAGTTAAGGAGATATTTATATTTTCGGCTGGACTTTTAACCCTTTATACACAGGCGGTACTTTTAATTACCCTTTAAGAAAATATGGTACTTCTCTACTATCCCTTCGACCACTTACCGTAAGAAAACTGTCACCAAACTATTGGATCTAACGCCAAATTGCATGTTTGTGGCGTCACCTTCACTTGACGTCAGATGCGTTACACGTGTTTATTATGTCATCAAGCGATTTTTAATTCAGTGTTTATCTGTATTTTTAAGGATGTTTTACATATTTATTAACTATTTCGATAATTGAAACAACACAATCTTAAACGGCGACGACATGATGTTAAAAGAAAATGTTACGATGCATATTTGCGTACAATAGATCAGTTTCAACTAACGTCACAATCCTGCACCAGCCGAGAAGGAAATTAACAAAAGTAATGTAAATAAATAAATACCAAGATTTTTTTCCTTAACATATTGTAAAATTTACTATTTAAAGTTATTGATAGTTGGCACTTCAAAGAGCGGGACTTTTCCGAATTTCTTGTATTTTTTAGAGATTCCAATGGCAACGTTCTTCCATTTGATTATTGGATTTCAAAGTCTGCTAATAGCTTTTCGACAGTTTTTTTATAAATGGAAAGTGTTCGACGAGATAATGACGAAGTATCAACTCAATATAAGAAAATTTTAATACCGTATTTTGTGACAGGTGAGTTTACTTTGTGACACCCTGTCTAGTTTTAATATTTCGAGTACAGTACCACCCCGATTATCCGCGGAATTGAGTGGCAAAAGAACCGCGGATAGCATAAATCGCGGATAATCCCAAAAAAACTGAAAATGAAGAGTAAACAGGAAAATTAGCATTTCAACATAAAAACTATGTTTTACTGTGCAAAAAACACAACAAAACTTTTTATGTATCGTACAGCAGAAACCTTTGCTCTACGTCTAAATCACCAAAATAAAGAATAGTAAACACAAAAAAATGCCATACATACTGTACAAAAGCGCTGAGTTACACCTTTTATTTTTAAATCAGTCACTCGTTTTTGCTTCTTGCCTTGGCAGCACTTTTTCTTTATTCTAAATTGTACTTTCCTTAACAAGCGTTTTCTGCCAGATGCATCGTCATCTTGTTCCTCTAAATATTGAAGCAATCCGTCTACGTGCTGCAAAGCAGTTTCGTGTGTCATCCACGCAGGCGCCTCGTCTTCTTCCCTTTCATTTTGTTCTTCTTCGTTCTCGTTCACTCACATTGCTTTATTCGTTATCTCTATGTCAATCAGTCGTTCAGACTACGACTCGCTTGCGTCGCATTCCAGCCACTCTTCTATGTTCTCATCATCGACATTCGCACCTTCCGGAACAGGTGTCACTAGGTCAACAAGTGCAGCGGTCGGCATGACTTCATTCTCTTTATCACAAATATTTCGGTTGACATTTGCTTCGATACTCGGAAAGACTTTTCTCCGTGATTTAACAAGTGTTGAGACTTTGATGTAATCCCATGCAGACGTCGCTACAGGTGTCAATTAATTATAATATTTGTATTTAATTTGTAATTAATTTGGGCGTAATCAATATTACGCCCCTACAGGCACAATATCCTAAATGCTATCCAAAATTGTATAATTCAGCGAAAATTATTTGAGATGGCAGCCTTCCTCGATTTTTGACAGTAACATCTTTGTCCTGTATGTTTTTTTTTTTATGGTTGCAATGGCTCCCTGCTCCATATGTTATATCAACGTAGTAACATTTAGGGGCAAAAACTTTGCGAAGATGTGCCCGTCAGAAGATTTAAGTACATTTGTAGCTCGGTTTGAAGGCGCGTTGTCAATTAACAAAACAGCCTTATTTGGCAAATTTTTTTGAATCAAGATGTTAACGTACTTGAGGCACAAAAATCTCTTCAAACGATTCTTGAATAATCTGCTGGTTCTTCCAACCTTTTTTTTTTGGGTGAAATAATCAACTGGTAAATTTTCTGTTCTTTTCCCCTTAAAAGACCTCGATTTCTTAGATTCACCAATTACAAGAAGCCTAAGTTTATGACTACCCGCAGCGTTTCTGCGTGGCAAGATTGTGATTGTTTCCTTGCTACTTTTGTGACGTGCCGCGTGATGTTCACTTTCAAATGCTGGGAAGACACTTCTAAAAAAGCCCTGATTCATCAGCCTTATAAATTTGTTCATATGACAGATCCTCAGACAACATAAACTCTACGAAATCAAGTTGAAAATCATCAGCTGCTTGTTGATCACCACTCAGCTTCTCTCACTGTAAACCAATCTCTCTAATTCCATAACGTTTCATAAAACGATATAGCCAACCGGACGACGCATCAAAATTTCCTTCCATGCCTAACAAATCAAAAAAGATTTTTGCTTTAGCTGCAATGGTTGAACCAGGCGCGGGTATGCCCTCCTTTTCACTTGAGCTAACCACCCCACTAATGCCAAATCAAGTTCCATATAGGTAGATTTCTTCGTTGTTTTTCTTTTTTTCATACCAGAAGCACTTTTCGACACTGGTGCACAGGCCAACAGCTTGTCTTTTTGCTTTAAAACGTTTCACACGGTTGTTTCCCCGATGCCCCGATCCCGTAATCCACAGACATCTGCTTCCTAGAAGCGCCATTTTCTATTTTAGATATCATTTCAAGTTTTTACGCAATCACTAACACAACCTTCTTTCTTTTTTCAGACATCATGTAGTACGTAATTTCAGGAATTAACGAAACACTAAACTTGAGCACTGACAAAGAAACATAAAACATGTCTGATCACTAAGCTCGCTAACTGAAAACTGAGACCGAGAGTAAACATAGAGTGTGACCTCTATACGTGAACTTCACAGAATGGACTCGCCCTTTCGGGTCGTCAAGGTTAGTGATCAGAGAATGTACATACTACATAATTTTCGACCTTCGCGCTGTAGAACCTGTTGTATTTTCTTTGCTGTTGACTTGAATTAAAAATTTAAATAAAAAAAATTCGCATCGTAATTGGGGCTTTAATGTATTCCGCTCTTTCCGGTGTAGTAGGAAATCAAACAGCTTTGCCATCTGCTAATACGATGTAACACATCACCTGATGACCTACTCCCGAAGCTCCAACACGAAATACGCGAAGTAGACGGGTGTCACAAAGTTACCCCACCAGTAATAAAGTATAGTTACATATATATAGTTATAAAGTAATAATAAATGTCGATTTTTTTTCAAGCAAAATACTTAGCTGGATCACATTTAGCAAGCACACAGAGAAACTATCGAAGCTAAATGTTTTATAAAAAGAAAATTTTCTCAATCTTTTACATAAGCATAGCTATTTTCTTGAAAAAAACGTATTGTGAAAAATTTGAAACTACAAAAACCAGCTCATTTGCAAATTAGATCACAATACATCTAGTTACATTGTTTTTAAAAAGAATAGCGATATCTATATTATAGAGGGCAAACATATCTGTACGTAACGCATACGTCATTCTGCGAATGGCAACAATTTGAAATTTGAAATGAAATTTCGGTTTTGCAATTACGCTACAGCAAATTTTTAAACTTCTAAACATCGCACATTTTCAATTTTTACACCGTCGCATAGGGAAAAAACGCACTTTTAAATGCAATTTGTTTGAAAGCTGTATCTCAATTTATTTTTGAGATATTAATTTTTTTATAAATTTTAGTCCCAATTTCGTAATTGTGGCAACTGAAGTACTCTACTTCTGTTAAAGGTAAAGGGAAATCAGTATATTACTGTATCTTTTCATTGCCATTTTCTCATACAAATAAAAAAAATGAAATTAAAATATGTGTTATGAGAAAGTCCATTGTTACTCTTGTGACTGACAGAGCAAACTTTGATAAATATTTCCGATTCTTTCATTACAAAATATATTTAGGATAAATTTGAAGCAACCACTTAAAAATACCCATGTGCTCTACTCGTATAAACCATATGCAATTTGTAACAAAAAGCGTTTTACTTGCCTAGAAAATGATTGAAAATTTTGTTACTCTTGTGACCACAAAAAAATGCAATTTTCAAAAATTGTGTTTGGCGCAGAAATTCTGTGAATTATACGAGACTATAAAAATAAAATTTACAGAATATAGCAGAGTAATTATATCTTTTTAAAAAGTATTAATCATTGAACTCATCAGATAACACATGAATTAGTTACATTTAATTTTGCAAAATGCTAAATGTTACTCTTGTGACATTTTGTCCATAGAGGCATTTTCCCATAATTTCAGTTTAAATGCTAAACAAAATAATTAAAATAAGTTTTAAAAAAATTACTTTTCCATAGAAAAAACTTTTAATGGTGACATTTTAAAATAACGTAAAAAATGCAAAGTATTCTAAAATCATTAGTGTTTGTAGAATCCTCGAGAGTTTAACAATCTGAGAGCATTAATGTCAGCCACAATTAGACTCTTTTTTGCCAAATATTGTGGTTATCAGGTTCAAACTTGAGAATTCCTTATGCTTTATAGCTCTTCGCATTTTATTTGATAATTTTCGTTTACCACTTCAATAGTAAAATGATCCTTGTAACCACGAATCTTTAAATCATCATATTTTAGAATCACTCAGTATAACGACATAGCAACTTCTCAGTTTCTGCTACTGAACAGAATAAATTATTGTCTTCATAACCAATAATATCACTTGCAACTTCTCCTGTATCATTATTTACTTTACGAAACACAAATTCTTTGTACGAATGGTGTTAGTGTATAGTTTGTAGTAGATAGTGACATTTTTCATGGTTTTAACAAATTGTATTTGTTGAATGACCTTCGCTGTTGGCATTTTCTCGCAAAGTAATGAAACATTATTGTTGTATTTCTTCATCTGATATATTTAGTAACCTTGCTTTTGTTTTTTCATGAACAATTTTGACAAAATAAGTAATATTCCTTAAAATTGCTTTTTTAGCACGCACTTCATTCCACGTATATCATCATACAACGGTACAAAATAAATTTACAGCATGTATACCAGGAGTATTTAAAAAAATGCCCAATTAAGTTAATTGTGAGAGAAGTCTGATTCATTGTAGGCATACTTGCATAGTTATATTTTTGTTTAGATTGGAAAGCACAACCATCATATAAAAAATCCAAACAGATACACTTTAGGAAATTGCATTCCCTTAAAGATGCTATGTTGAAATTTTACATACGCGAGCATTTACAGAAAATTGATTATGAGTCTGAAATAATAGCATAAGATTTTACTATTTTGGGATCATACTAAATAAAGGCTGGAAATACAGTCACTTATTCATTTGATCAGTATGCAGTATTTCGTACCAAAATTTCGTCTTGGCATAAAAATGTACAGTTTTCAAAGAATCCACTGGCATAACGATTCTTTGAAAAATGGTTATTCTTTTGGCTTTATGAAAATAATCCTGTGTACAAGTTTGAAGGAATGTGTGCCATAGAAATGGATTTAGTTGCTTTCGAAATTTTTGTAAACAATCAGAAATGGTTTTTCAACTGTTACTTTTTCAAAACGTTTATCAACGTTTTGAGAAAGTAACAGTTTTGACAAAATGTTGATAAACGTTTTGTCAATAGCGAAGCATTTATCATAGTTTTACTATTTACAATAACTTATAAGAAGTTCTGTATTATGGACATCCTTTTCAAATAATTCTTCGATGTTATCTTCGCAAATTAGACATTCTGAATTCATACATTCTAATTATGATGTATCTCAGCTGACAAAGTCATTACATTTTCCCCAGGAATGTTTAATGCAGAAAATACACAAGTCGTTGCATTATGAATTGCTTGAATGTTTTTGGGACAATCACAAATGCAGATATTTTGATGTATATTTTTCTATTGTTTTATGAAACTAGGCTTTAAAGGTGCAAAAGAATTTCCAATTATTCAATTTAAGAAAGCTTCTTTAAACAAAAAGCTTATTCTCTTAGTAAATGTCACCTAGGATTGATGGAATTGTGTGACCTTTTCCACACCTATAACTAATACAGATTTAGCTAAAGAATGACCTCTTCTTAAATCTTCATCGTCATAAAATTCCCCAAAGCTGTGGAGTTGGAATTTTTTCGTTACAGAATCTGAGGTTAGCTAGTTCTCTACTTTTCCTTTTCTTAATATTTTCCTTCTCTTGCTGAAGCTTTTGCTGACTCTAAGACTTTTCTTCATTTTATCATAATAGATTTTGTTTTGTTTCTTTCTCACATCTACACATTCAATTTCATTCTTATTTATTCTCTACAATTTTTGGCGCTTAGCAGAATTTTTCTTGCTTTTTAAAACAATGTCATATATAAGAAGCAATATTAAAATCTTTTTCCTTTAAAATATACTATCAGAATCCTTTACATAAGAGTTACTATAAGAATATCTGTAAGTCATACAGCAGAATTTAGTAAACGAAGCTTTACAAAGCCTATAAAATATCTGATCAAACACCATGTGCTTCAAATCAAAAGAAAGAACACAAAAATGACACGAGTTGAGTTGTTTTAATCGATCTTTAATTAGTTGACTTTATTATTTTATAATCTTAAGTAATAACAAAAAATGAATAAATATAAATCCATCCATTAAAAAAACACTAATAAAGATAATTTATCTTCCTTAAAATTTACAAAATAATCTTAATTATGGCTAAAACTATTTCAAGAACTGTTCTAATAACGGACAAAACAACTAAACTTCAAGCATTCTGTTTGTTTTGGTTGTAACGCAGTTTTATGTCAAACTATGGACAAAAGTATTATGTGTTACTCTTGTGACACAGGCGTTTGTTACTCTTGTGACAACACCCCAGAGCCTATTCCATGCACAGAATAAACAAAATACTTAATGTAAAATCTTTCTTATACCTCGAAATCAGAAAGTTGGGAGTTTTGGGTAAAAATTTAAGTAGTTTTTATAAAATTAAAACTTTAAGATGTTTTCTGTTACTCTTGTGACATTTAATTATCAACTAATAAATACAGTTAAAATTGCATTAAATACCTTAGGTGAAACCTTTTAACTATGTAGATCTAACAGATATAATATTATCTTGTTATTTTCAACCCATAATAATTTAATTTAATGAACAGAGGTAAAAAAACTATACAACTCAATAAGTTGAATTTTATGCTCAAATGTAAATGAATTTTAATACTGTCAGTTTTCAGCCCAGTTTCGGTGTAGACTTATTCTTATGAAATTAAAGCTTACAAATTCATATACTGCAAATCTTTATCTTTAAATTGATGTATCACACTTATATTTCCGTTTAAAATAATTTTTCACCAAAACTTTTCTTCTGCCGTGGACGTTCTCTTATGTCAAGATTATCGTCAGATATAAATCCCGATGAAAGTTTGTTTTATATCATTTTTTTTAATCAAGTAAATGATTTTGAGTTTATTGCAAACCTAATTTACTTTATTGCAAAATGCTTAAATAAGTGAAAAAAACGTCATATTTAAAAGTCCTTCCGGCCAGTGCCGGGAGGAAGAGGTAGCTTTCATAATCCTTATTTTAAAAAAGCCAACTTATATCATGCAAACATACGAAGCTCAATTTAGTGGAAACCGAATATAGGAGATTCAATACTAATTTTTATCAATATAATGAATGAGAATTTCGCGAAATTAGTCAGCTTTATCCAAGCTGCTTTTCTTTAAAGTAACTTATATTTGGCTGCCAAATTCGGCAATTTCTTAAAGTGCCTGTCATTTTAAGACAACATGGTGGATGAGGCTAAGCAGTGAATTTGGTCGAGACCTTAGTAATTGCTGTGCACATGTTCACTCACATCGGAATCGGTTAATATATAGGAGTGCTGTCGCATGCAAAAAATCAGATTTTTCAAAATGTCACCCACAATAGAAATTGAAACTGCTATATCTGAGCCATTTTTTAAGGTAAAGACAAACAAAAAATGCTCCTGAATCCTTATATCAAGATCAAATACTTAAGAAAGAAACCTTTTTCAATTTCTAATTTTTTTGCACCTCACTTTAAATATAAACATATTTTTTAATTTAATGGCCGCCATTTTGAAACAAGATGGCTGATGAATCTGGCCAGCGAACTTGGTCGAGGTGTTGATGTATACTATCCACATGCTTTCTTACATCGAAATAGGCGAATACGTGTGTTATCGCGTGACAAATACAAGATCGTTTCAAAATGTTAGCCATGCTAGAAATTCAAAGTGCTATAAATCAACCATTTTTTAAGATATCAACAAAAGAACAAATTTTCAGAAACAAAAACTGCTCCGGAATCTTTGTATCAAGGCCAAACACATAAAAAAAACCTTTTTCATTTTCCAATTTTTTAATACCTCATTTTGAATTTTAAATTTAATTTTTTTTAAATGGCAACCCTTTTGAAACAAGATGGCGAATGAAGCTGGCCAACGAACTCGGTCGAGACATTGGTATGTACTATGTACAGACCAAGTTACATCCAAATAGGTTCATAAATACGCCTGTTATCGCGTGACAAAAATCAGGTCGTTTTAAAATGTCAGCCACAAGAGAAATTCAAAATGCTATTACTCAGCCATTTTTTTTAAGATATAGACGAAAGAAAAACTGTTCCGGAATCTTTGTATTAAGGTCAAACACATACAAAAACAATATTTTTCATTTTTTTAATTTTTTGGTATCTCATTTATATATATATATTTTTTTTAAATGGCCGCCATTTTGAAACAAGATGGCGGATGAAGCTGGCCAACGAACTCGGTCGAGATATTTGTATGTAGTATGTACACACCAAGCTACATCCAAGTCGGTTCATAAATACGCCTGTTATTACGTGAGAAAAATCAGGACGTTTCAAAATGTCAGCCACGCTAGAAATTCAAAATGCTATAACTCAGCCATTTCTTAAGATATAGAAGAAACAAAAACTGCTCCCGAATCTTTTTATCAAGGTCAAACACATAAGAAGAAAATATTTTTTCAATTTTCAATTTTTGGTACCACATTTCAAATTTAAATTTTTCTTAAAAATTTAAATGGCCGCCATTTTTAAACAAGATGGCGGGTGAAGCTGGTCAACGAACCTGGTCGAGACATTGGTATGTACTATGTATAAACGAAGTTACATCCAAATCGGTTCATAAATACGCCTTTTATCGCGTGACAAAATTCAGGACGTTTCAAAATGTCAGCCACGCTAGAAATTCAAAATGCTATAACTCAGCCATTTCTTAAGATATAGACGAAACAAAAACTGCTCCGGAATCTTTGTATAAAGGTCAAATACATAAGAAAAAAATATTTTTCCATTTTTAATTTTTTGGTACCACATTTCAAGTTTTAATTTTTTTTTTAAATTTTAAATGGCCGCCATTTTGAAACAAAACGGCGGATGAAGCTGGCCAACGAACTCGGTCGAGATATTTGTATGTACTATGTACACACCAAGCTACATCCAAGTCGGTTCTTAAATACGCCTGTTATTACGTGAGAAAAATCAGGACGTTTCAAAATGTCAGCCACGCTAGAAATTCAAAAGGCTATAACTCAGCCATTTCTTAAGATATAGAAGAAACAAAAACTGCTCCCGAATCTTTTTATCAAGGTCAAACACATAAGAAGAAAATATTTTTTCAATTTTTAATTTTTGGTACCACATTTCAAATTTAAATTTTTCTTAAAAATTTAAATGGCCGCCATTTTTAAACAAGATGGCGGGTGAAGCTGGTCAACGAACCTGGTCGAGACATTGGTATGTACTATGTATAAACGAAGTTACATCCAAATCGGTTCATAAATACGCCTTTTATCGCGTGACAAAATTCAGGACGTTTCAAAATGTCAGCCACGCTAGAAATTCAAAATGCTATAACTCAGCCATTTCTTAAGATATAGACGAAACAAAAACTGCTCCGGAATCTTTGTATAAAGGTCAAATACATAAGAAAAAAATATTTTTTCATTTTTAATTTTTTGGTACCACATTTTAAGTTTTAATTTTTTTTTAAATTTTAAATGGCCGCCATTTTGAAACAAAACGGCGGATGAAGCTGGCCAACGAACTCTGTCGAGACATTGGTATGTACTATGTACATACCGAATTACATCGAAATCGGTTCATAATTACGGGAGTTACAGTGTGACATAGGTCAGATATATATATATATATATCAATTTTGAACGGAGGGTGGTTTCGGGGTCTGGGGGTCATGATCGATGAAAATATACCAAAATTTTTTGAAATCGCTTTCCTCCAAACGGCTGCAATAGGTAGCTTTTTTGTAAAGAAAGCTACCTAAAAGAAAACATTTTTTATACAAATACGTCTAAAAACATAAATAACGACAATTTTTACTCTCCGGTACTAAGATTAGAACCCCAAGTTACAAGCGCGACAGTTCACATGCAAAGAAGTTGTTGACAATCATAACTTCACGTTTCGAGTTAAAATGATCAAATTAAAATACCAATTTTTTTAAAATCTTGAATACGGATATGAGAGGTTCGTATGTAAATTTTGAGAATCTGAAAATAATGTCAGGTTTAGATTTCATGGGGGAAAAATTCTATGATCGTGTTAAAGTGAAATAAATTTTGCAGGTTTTCATTTTGGAATACCAAGCAAAAGATCTTCAATTGATAACTTCATCATAATAACTGATCTTTTTTATATTTTACTGATTACGGAGCTATATTATAAAGGACAAACGTATGTATGTCTAACGCTGACGTCATGAATGGAAACACTTTACGATCAAATTTCGGTTTTGAAATTTGATGACGTCACGAATGGCAACACTTTACGATAAAATTTCAGTTTTGAAATTTTCGCTACTGCAATTTTTTGATCTTCTAACCACCCTATATTTTTAATTTTTACAACGTTGTATAGCGAAAAAATCTACTTTTAAATGCAATTTGTTTAAAAATTGTATCTTAATTGACAGATTAATTATGTTTTTTTTTTAATTATTTTCAAGCAGATTTTTTGTAATTTATCTTATTATGTGCCGGCTTCAATGCATAATAATAATAAATATTTTTCACATAAAGTAACAAAAATTGTTCAACATTTATTTCCGACTAATTTTCCATAACAAAATTAATACTTCCTTTATAAATAAATAAAAGAATATTATTAAAACCCCCACAAATTTAATATATTTGTAATCGAACAATTTACATATTTAGACAGCCAAATAAGAAAAAAAAATACTTTCAAATGGAATTTTTTGCAAACTGCATCTGACTGTACTGTAGAGTACTGATTGTCTACGGTTTTAAAAATAATTTTCAAGCTTCAAATATTTTTTAATTTATCGCGTCGAGTTCGTCATTTTCTTACGGCTAATATCCCATACAAAAATTAAAACTTCCTCTGTGAATAAATAAATAATATAATATAAATAAAACACAAATTTAACAGACACGTAATTGAACTACGCGCTTAAAGCTCTGAAATTATCAGAATATAAAAGGATGCTGTAAGTAGCAAAACCTGGGTCTAATAAATCTTAGCATGCGGCTAATACAAAAATATCGCTTTTGATAAATTTCAAAACTTTATTTGATTGTATAATTCACATTTTTCATATGAAAATGCTTTTTTTTCTTGTCAGTGTGCAATCTAAAAAATGTATTACAGGAAAAAGAATTATTGGTTTTCAATAATAGAAAATGGCTTTCACCTATATTCTGTAACCCAGGAAGCCCTAGTACGATCCCCTAGTTTATTTAACAGCATACAACAGCACAACAGCTTGGTCTATTGCCATCGCGTCCCTAAAATCGAACAAAATTTGCTATCACTGGGCCATCTTCAGGCCGACATTCAACAAAATTTTATACAACCCTACATCACATATAAACATAAGACTTCTTTGAAAAATATTCATAAATCCTTCATTTAAACTGCAAAAAAAGCACAAAAATCGCTACCACAGCGCGTGCTCTCGGAGGAATATGCCCATTTTCAACTTGGACCTGGCCTCCATCACTATATATATGACATATGCATATGGGGCATTCTCACAATCTTTTGACTTCCGGAATAAAAATCTGGTGAAATTAAACTTGCTAAAATAACATTTGAATCTGGTAGACGAATGCCTTAATGATTCAAAATAAAGAAAAAATGGTCAGCAGCGAATTTTTTTTTTATTTAACTGAGGTTTAAGTTAAACTTGCGAGTTTAATTTTCCTTACCATTTTACCATTCCATAACTTTCTATTTTCCTCTAAATTTTTACTTATTATGAATTTGCATAGTACCCACAGGACATTCAAATAAGAAATAATAAAAATGTAGTACTTTTAATACAGAATTTTTGTATAACATTGTCTTAAAGGGCTGTTTAAAAAGGGACGGTAAGGTAAAAAAGGGGATGATATAGGAAAAAAGGGACGAAATGGGACAAAAAGGGACGGTAAGAATGGAACGGTAAGGAAAATTACAACCTATTTTTAGGAAAATCATTTTAAGACTAAGTGATAACCACAATGTTCATTGATTTTTAGAAACAGTTGTTAACATTGGATTAAATTAATTTTTTTTTTAATTTACCTCGAAAAGTGCAGGAATAAACCATGGGTACAGTAAGACTACCAATAAAGCCACGATCGTTAAATTGATACTTAAATGCTGATTTAAATTCTGCAGTAAATTTCCTGTCAAATAAATTTAGACATTCTTTCTCTAGCATACTTCTGCATGGGAAAAAACGGAGTTCAAAAAATAATGTCAACCGTAAAAATGTGTGCAGATTAAATTTTTGCTACATATTTATATACAACAATTGCCCCACTTTCGGAAAAAAAATTACATCGAATTACGTTTATTGAAACAATTTTGTACAGACAGCTCCAAACTTAAAAATCAGTATCAGGGACACGGGACGGTATAGGAGTTTTCCTGGTATTTGGACCCCCAACGTCGTCCATAACTTACTTATCTCGTTGATATTGTTATGCAATCAGGCAATGGGATGTTCCCCAGTATATGAAATAAAAAAAGACAAAAAAAAATGTATTAAAATAAAAATTATTATTCAGGACATAAAAGTCAAAAGATTGTGAGAATGCCCCATATATATATACATATATATGAAGACACATATATATAAAGCTTGGTTCAATTATATGCATAACTTTGTACACTTTTCAATGATACAATAATAAAAATGGCACAAAAATCGCTGTCACATCGCCCCCTTCCGGAGGAACATCTCCAAATTCAACTGAGACATGCTGGCCACAGCCAAAAACATATATATAAAGTTTGGTTCAATTCTATGCATAACTTCACAATATTCTATAATACAAAGAGGACATATACAGAGGCAGACAGACATTTTGTAAAGCGTCTTTTTCGGGATCTCTGACCCCTAAAACGTGAGAATCTGTCGAAAACCGGAAGTCGAAAAAAATATCGATTACAATATTTTTTTTTCTGTTATATAGAAGACGGTTAAAACCGACTATGTCTACGCTAATTACAACAGCACACATAAAAATTCTGTGTTGCACTGTCAGTTGTGCCGCACCCGCAACTAAAACTTTATCCATAAACTAAAAAAACTTAGCTCCTAAAACTAAGTCCATTTATCTCATAATAGATTTTTTCATAATTTTCCGTGTTTAAAAGTATATATCTAAACTTCCTCGCAAAATGTGTGTATGAAAATTTGTATAATTTATATGTTATGTTTTTAATGAATTATCTTTAGAATTTTTAATTCCATGTGAAAATTTTGAAAATATATTCCTCGAAGTTAAATTCACTCTCAAAAATCCTTTTTTATTCACTTTTAAATTTATTATAAATTTATAATTAATATTTTTATGAATCCTGAAGACAACAAGAAAACGTTTATGCACACAATAGAGAAAAGTTAATAAAATCGAGCGAGTGATTCATGAGTTATATAACAATTAAACGTTTAAAAATTTAAATTTTACAACAAATTCAGTTTTCAAGTCTTTTTAATTTGAAAAGAAATCGTTATAGAAAGACACATTTGAGAGAAGAGAAGTCATTAAAGAATGCCTATAAATAAAGAAAATAAAATTTTGACCCCCGGACCCCTTAAGCATGTAGGAAAGCCTCTATGTTTTTTTTTCCAATTTATTGTACATAAAAGTACAGCAGGATAAAATGTGCGAGATAAAATGACTCACAAAGGATACGGAAAAAAGCAACCGCTTCGCTCTGCTCCCTTTTTTATATGCCAATCTATTACGTTTGAAAATGCTAAGCGGATCAAGTATTCTTAGAGTAGTAGAATCAATTATGTGAACCTGGGAATCTCCTCATCTCGTTTAGAAGAGATTTTAAAAGGATTTCTATTTTTATGTACTGATGCGAATCGTGTAATAATCTTTGAACTGGATATGCTTTTGATGATCCCCTAGTCAGAGATGGAGGGTTTATGCATAAACGGGATTGATGTATTAAAATGTACTTTAAAGCCCAAAACTTTATTTCAGAAGTTATTTCTTTCAATATAAAATGCATAACTTTAAGCATTTAAGAAATAATTTAAAACTTTTGAACGAAAATGTATAGAGGTATTAAATGAAATATTTCCTGGAAGTAATATAAAGCTTGTATTGTTTATATGTTATAGGTACCAAAATAGGCTAACTGAATTTTCCGATATAGTGCAACGAAAAGTGAAACTTGTTTTGATATAATTTCACATTTTTTAATCAGATTTGTCAATAAGAATAATATTATTGCCTTCTTAAATAACATGAAGAGCTGCCTAATATAAACATTCAATTATCATATTTTTTTCTGGTAGCACACATAAAAGTTTAATTTTGTTTCTTTATTTGCATTTCACAATCTTTGTTAAGCATTCTATCAGGGAAGGTAAAAAGTAAATTCGAAGAAAAATAAAGTAAATAACTTTGTGACTTTTCCTTGATAAAATGACATTGAAAGTAATATAATGGTAAAACAATAAAGAAGAATTGACAGCTAATACAACAGAGATATTTGAAGCGTTCGGGGGAACAAGGTGTATAAGCCATATTTAGAGTTTTTTGACAAAATCAGTTTTAAAGATTTTGGTGAAATCCTGAAATCAGGCATTGGTTGTTTAATGGATAATTTCATAGAATAATAGTGTAGCAGGCAATTGTGCATCATATCGTTATAAAAAAAATAAAAAAATGTTCTTGTAATAAAATTAGCGAATCTTTATAAAAAAAAAAAAAAAAAAAACGTGGCTTCTTTCTCTTCCAAATTATCGTATACATTTTTTTGTTGCAAAAAGGACACAGTTTATTACAAGTTGTGCATTAATATAAATTATCACCAATTATTTTATATTAACACATTTATATTCACAAATCAACAAAAACTCTAAACCCTTTGGTTCTAGTGCCACACATCTGGGAAAAATTGGCTTCTTTCTATTATTCGACTTGAAAAATTAAGCTTCTATCTCTATTTACACATTCTCGTCATCCTGGTCTGCAGTTTCTACATTATTCTGCTATCCAGATGACTCGAAAATATCTAACGCTCTGGCAGATATGGTGGTATATATTGAAACAGTTTTCTTAAATTGGCAACTTTTTTACTCTTAAACTGCAGAGGCTCCCTTGTATTTACTGCTGAAAGTGTTTAGAACTCTCTTGGACTGAAGACACGTTTCTCCTTCCTTTTCCAACATTAATTCCCCTGAAAATATACAATTTTGTAATCAAAAACGACACATGCCACACTGGGAAGCAACATAAATTTTCCACGACAATTTTGAAATGAAAAAGGACATAAGCCACAATGAGAAATTTAAATAATGTTTTATAATCAATAAACGAATTATGACATATTTATGTGTACCAATAGTGAGATGTTACTTCAATATTTAAATATCTGTATAGGTTGCCGAAACACATGCTAAAGTATGAAAAATATTGTATTGATTAATAAATGTCTCATGCCAGACTAAAAATAGAGTAAAAACGTTGTAAGCCACAATGTTAATTACTTATCAATACATCCTCTTCTGACAAAGAATTAGAACTACAAACAGTTGGTGAATACTCTCTTATTATCCCAATCAAAATCGTTTTCACTTTCACTACTATCTAAATTACTTTAAAATACTGTTCGTTTATACGGCATCTGATGCTTGTTCGCTATTATGGATTTTGTGTGGCTTGTATCGACGTTGATTGAAAATAAACTGCACATTTCATTTGCGGATCAACATTCAACAACTTTATGGTATAATTGCGCAATCTCCCGATTTTTAGTAATATACTTGTTTGGTGGCTAGCGACTTTCATAGGATATTTTCTCATAAAACATCTAGATTTTTATAAAAATGTGACTTATGTATCTTGTTCCCCCGAACGCTTCTTTTATGGCATTTATTTGAAACATTAATTATCGTAGTGATTTGTTAAATAAATAAATAAATAAATATATATATATATATATATATATATATATATATATGAATTTAAAGATCATAGATTGATTATAATTCTCTAATATAAAAACAATTACAAAAACAAACAAAACGCTGCTACGCCCTTTTAATTTTTGTTTCTTTTTATTTACCTTGTTATTTTTTTTATTACTTTAGATTGTTAGACGTCCTTAAAAATTATTCTCAAACAGTTACAATCACGTATTCACCTTAGTAACACAAAATTCTTCTAATTTAATTTAATTGCATATAGTTCGATACTCGCAGATCACTCGTTCCCTCTTTAGTTACTATAATAATATTATTTTTTATTGTTATAATATGTGAAATGACGTTCTTTTAAAAGCAATAATACGATTCCATTTTAGTATGTTTGTAAGACTCGTGTAACTGTTGCAATGAACGACACAAATGAATATATTATACTCGTTTATTGTATCCTTGATCGGACGTAGTGGCACAAATCTTTTTTACCTTTTCTAACTTCAGTGTTTATTTCCTGCTCATGCTCTTTTACGCTATTAAAAATTTTACATCAAAGTTAAGCCACTCAATGATGAAAAGTAATTATATGATAAAATATATGATGTACGAGTAAAGTAATTAGATTGTTAACCACATTATCGTTTTCTTAACTTCCCAAATATCTCCTACGTGACTCAACCTCAAAAATTATTTCAATTTTTACCAAAAATGGAGCTATTGAATAGAACAAATAATTCTAAATACTTTAGATATGCTGTTTTAGAGTACGGCAGTAACCACATGTTTGTCTAGTGTTTGGAACGCTAGATACAGGTAAACAGGTGTCAGGTTCGAGTCCCATTTCGAACTTTGATATTCGTAATATTTTTCCCTTTAAACAGAGGTTCCGATCTGGTTAACCCTTACTTGAAAAAGATAAACATCGTCCCATTCTGATTCAATATTTTATCTGTTTATTATTCAACATTTTACCAGTTTTCAGCCTAATATTTTGCCAGTTAATGATTAAATCTAACGCAAAAATATCGTCCAGTATTGTATCATTTCATAGTTTATGTTAAGTAACAAATCTTGGTAAAATATTTCTCCCTCTTATTGTTGTCGCTACGACTGCACCACGGAGAAAGTACTCTTTTGAGCTTGATTCTGAACCTTGACGCTCCATCTTGATATCGAAAATAAGACGTTGGTTTCCATAGCAATATTTTTTCATGTCATTGTCTCTGACGTCTGTGCCATTTTTGCGACACGAAAGCTGTACCGACCGAGTTCAGAATGAGGCCATTTGATAAACGAACTAAAGCTTTTGGTAGCTCAAAACTAAAGAAATCGCTGTTTCTCAAACCACACATCGGATCAATAACCCGCAAAAACAAACTTCCGAAATCTTTTACAGAAAAGATTTCTGAAGTTATCTGACGCAATAAAATGTCCCATTTGCATTATAACTCACAACTAAACAAACTAATCTCTGGATTCGTCAATCTCATTTACACTTCAAAATTTACATGGCTTATACGGAAAGAACTGTTCGAAGCGATGTCAAAAAACAAGTTTCCCCAGGCTACTATAAGGAAAGGACAGCTGACGTCACTGTGGATTGAAAAACTGTGGATCAGAAAGAAACACCTGTCCATTCTCTGTGACTCCTACTGTACACTTCAGTTTGGACAATTTGATTGGTCTACGTTTAACAGGTCAATGATATGATTGGCCTACGCCGCAAAGATGAATTTTGCAGTGATCGCTACGACAAAAATATAGAGGTAAATTAGTTGACGGAAGGATTTGTTTGTAAACAAGCCCTCTCCTAGAGCAGGGTTTTTATTCTAGACAATGAATATACGGCGAGTATAAAGTAGTAGCTTTCTTTCATTTTCCTACGTAATCATGAAGGACATTGATGTATTTGTCATAATGCTTTCGAAGTTTAAAAAAATTCATATCCTTCATACGGAAGAACCGTTTCACGGGCTATCTTCACTTTTTAAGTGGAGCCAAGTTTCCTTTCTCTGAGAACCGCCTTCAATGCTGGAAATGTATGGAATACGCTTCGCGCTATTTCAAGGCTTTCACGGGGATGGGTAAGATACTCCAAGTCAAGAGTGGATATCCACCTACACCAAAAAATTACACAGAAGGTTGGTACTGGAGAGCAGAAGCTCTTTGTCGAAATCGTACACTTCCATGAACTTTTTAAGCTAGAAGGAGGGAAAAGAGAAGAGTAGGCATATCAATCTTTCCCTGTGGAAAGCTTCTAAGACGGAAAACGTGTTCTTTCAACACCGTCTCGATACATTAACATGTCCCTTCGAGACAGTACCGATTCTCTTCCCCTCTTCTACGTGCGCCAATTTGACTTAGACCGATAGTAGTCGAATCAGCAGTCTCCAGTGCAAGACGTGGTTTGCAGCTAACTATGGCGCACGCAAAAGGGAGAGTGGTAGGAACGGCTTCAAGGGACGTGTTTTATGACTGATCCATGTATTGGAACGAACTTATTTTTAAGGATGTCAACAACCTTCGTCACACTGACCTATTCACATCTCTCAACAGTTCCTCACTTCCTCCTTTGTCTGATATTCCAAAAAAAGTGTGATCTCTATATCTGCCGGGCACACATTGAGCTGCTGATCATAGCTTTCTGCTACGATTATGTTTACAAAATGAAACGAAACATATTTTCTCCCATTATCTATCCTTAAGACATCCCCTCATATTTCCCTTTTCGTTAAAGTAATTTAAAATTAAAATCACTTACACATTTATTGGTAAAGATACTGACACAATTACATATTACATATTATTACTGCGTGTTTGTTTCAATGTAATGGCTCAAATAAAACAAGTAAAATAAATAAATAAAATATACTAAATTATAATAGAAACTGCAAAAGGAACATTTTAAATTTTTGTTTTAGATTTAATGGTTGCTCTTTGTTTTCAATGGTCAGTAATAATCATTAAAACTTAAGATCATTAAATCTCAAGAAAAATAAAAACTGCTTATTCTAGATTTCATTGCTAGACCTTTGTTACTATTAAAAATTCACAAGGAGTGTTTTATAAAGAGAAACATTTTGGGGGAAATTAGAGCGTACTAACACAGTTTCCTTTTACCTTTATCTCAGAAAATAATAATCATAATTACAGTATGGAATTCCTAGGAAGGATTTCTTGAATCCGTTTTATATACGCAGTTTTCTTTAATTACGAAATGTCTCATTAAAATGAAGCTGATTTTCTTTATTCTTGAAATTATAATGGTTGCAATAACCATGAACGAAAATCGAGGTTTGTTTCTTTCATTAATAAAACATTTTATACAAATGCTTAATTATTTATAGTTCTGGCATGCTTAGCATTCAGAAAATAAAATGTTAAAAACAATTAAAATTCCTTATAGTTACTATTTTTTTTATTCGTGAAATTATAATAGTTTTTCCCATTCTACGCGAAAATATTTTAGAAAATGGTTTCAGTCCAAGTTCATAAATGTTCGGTGTAGGAAATTTAGTTTATGTATTCTTTTTTACACTGCTTTATCTAATTGAGTAGCTGACACGGTAGGCGTTGTCCGGGCCCGTGATAATAATCTTAAATATGCCTAAAATCATTGTTGAAGGATTTCATATTTTTAAACGAAATTTCCAAATGAAGTTAATGTGGGCGGCCTCACTGCTTTCGGCAGCGTACACTCTCGTTCTTTTTTATATAACAATTGATCTAAATGAACTTACGTTATAGTGATTGCTGATTTAATTTCTGACGTTTAGATATATTAAATTTTCAATTCAATTCTGTCTAAAGGTTCCTGGGAAAACCTAAATAATATAAAACGCCTCCTCCTTTCCCTCCTTCATTTAAAACTCGAAATGATATCTCTTACAGTCGAAAATGTAGAAGTTTTCCAGCGCTTGAGCAGAAACGAAAATCCCTCAGATAATTGAAACAGGAAAACTATCTTCAAATGCACTGAGAGAGAGTGAGGAAGAGAAGAAAATCTGCTGAATTCGTGAAAGGACTTCCAGAAAATATTTAAAAGTTAACATTAATGTTTTCTTAAACTCATGACATCGTTAGAACTGGAAAGGTACCAAGAATAAGTGGATATTGTTTTATTTTATTTTATTTTATTTTATTTTATTTATTTTGCATTTTGATTTGGATGGCGGGTGTGGATTTTTAAGTCATTTATTCTTCAAAGGGGAATGTCAGGCATTTCAACATTTGAAACTCAAATGGAAATATCTGAAGAATAATATGCATAAATATGCATATGTGGAAATACGTGAATTTTTTTTCTATGTCAATATAAACATTTATTGTGAAAAAAAAGTAACATATTTTAATAAATAATTCATCAAATTATATTCATACTGAAGCGGTTGAAACTGCAGTTATACTTCTCTCTTATAACTCCTCAAGTTTAAAAAAATTCCAGCCACTCCTCGGCAGGGCTCAAAGTTGGTGTCAACTAAGAAGCCCAGGAAATGTTTAAATTATTCCACATAATTTATCAGAACTGAATTCTTCAAAGTATTTAATAAAATTTATAAGGTGTTCTATTGCTTTTATTCTCTGTTTTCTTGAAACCATTCAGTTAATATATTTTATCTTAGTCGTTAAATCAACTTCTATGTCTGCCCCAAGTTAACACTTGAAATAGTTAGAAACCCATAAGAGATATAAATCACAGCGATGACGGTCTAAGTGGTCATTATCAAGTACAGCCTGATTTCTACGAGGTCTGTCTTATAAGTATCAGACTTTTAATTTTTCCGTGCGCGATAGTGATTCTAAGGTGGCGCACATTGGAAGCAGACAGCTTAATGCGCATGCTTGAATTTTTTTCCACGAAATCCAGTGAGTCAGTCGTTACCTGATGCCGCCGAATGAGGTGCTGTCATACGTGTTCGTCGCATTTTGATTTCTCTCAAAATGACTGAACGAGCTGATCAAAGATACTGCATAAAATTTTGTATAAACTTGGTGATTCTCAAAGTGAAACAATTCGTAAGATTCATCAATTCTCCAGCTTATTCATCGCACCTGATTCAGAATTTCTTGGCAAAACATGGGATTCCAGTCGTTTGCCATCTTCCTTACTCTTCAGACATGGCTCCTTGCGACTTCTGGTTGTTTCCGAAATTAAAGGCGCCATTTAAAGGATCCCTTTTTGAGAGTAGAGATAATATATGCAGAATGCAACGACAGAATTGAACACCATTCCAAAAAAGCCTTCCAGCAATATTTTCGGTAGTGGAAGAAATGGTGGGCTAAGTGTGGGGAGACGCAAAGGGCCTCCCTCAAAGGGGAATTAGGGTACCAATCCCGTCAAGTCACTTGAATATTTTTTTGGACAAAGGTCGAATATTTTTCAGACAGGCCAAGTATATGTCTGAGTCTAGTTTAAGAATCTTAAGTAAGTAAGTAAGCACCCACCCTGGGAACCCGCTTTTGGCTTATGGTTAGGTGTAACCCCCAAGCCCAGGGCAGGGAAAAGTTTTACTACCTGCGGAAACAAACCCAGAACCCCAGTCTCCGGGAAAGAAGGCAAGTGCCGTGTCCCCGGACCACCTGTGAAAATTTTTTATTATTTAAGAGGGCGATTCTTTACCAATCACAATCGGCTGCCCTATTGTTTCAGGGCGAGCCTAGAAATGTATTTCAATTATGATTTATATGTTTTGGAATTTGTGTACTATTTGAAAATTTTTTAAGTATTTACATTCATCTTTCCTTTTGATAAGAAATATTTTTTCCCTTTTTTTTCCCCCTTTTAAACAAAAATATTTATTCGTATTTACAATATTTCTAGTGGTATTTAAGTTCTTAAAAATTAAACAATCTCAAAAACACCCTTCCATACACCACGTGGACCCATAATTTTTTTTGATAAAGTAGTATAATAATTTAGAGATATAATTATTTACCAATAAATAAGTTTTTTTTTTTTTTTGATAAAGTAGTATAATAATTTAGAGATATAATTATTTACCAATAAATAAGTTTTTTTTTTTTTTTTTTGGACAGAAAATATGAAATACACGGAGCGATGGTAGAACTAAAAAGACAATCACAGGACAAATTTAAGCCCAACGAAGGTGGCCCCACTGCCCATAACTGGAGGCCGCCGCAGCAGAAATATTAGGACAAATGCTGATACACTTATTATGATAAAAAAGATATAAAGATAATGAAGTAAAATAGTAAATATGGTTAAATAATTTAAAGTTCTATGATAGTGATGTATATACAGTGAGGATAGTCCTCTGAGTAATTGTTCTAGACATATAAAGTTCAGATTAGACAAGGTCAAGGTCAGAGTCTGTTATCTCTGCGTCTATCAGTCAACTGCGACTGATACACTGGGCAGGAGCTGGAATCGGCTGTATGTTGTTGATAGTCATTACGCGTGTGACAGTTTGTGCAGCGAAATTGTGAAGGGTCATTGGCGTAAGGACAGTCTCTAGTACGGTGTCCACGCGAGCACTTTGCACATATTGAGTCTCTGCGACAGTTGGTCGACGAGTGGCCATAAAGTTGACAATTGCCGCAACGGATAATTGGTCTATAGATACGAATTTGACAGTTATTCAGACCTACCAACAACGATTTTTTAGCTAGTAATGTTTGCGCATCATTGAAGTCTAGATTTAAGATTATGTGATAATTAGGTGATTTTTCTTTCTGGAGAATTTTATCAATTGTTATGTTGCAGATCGTAGTATTCTCTTTTATGTAATTCAGGAGTTTTGTTGTTGTAACCGATGTTGGTATGCCTGTGATGATAATTTTTAAACTTTTAGATAATTTGTAGGTTATTTCTATGTTTTCTTTAATTTCTAAGTAGTTCTCAATAATTTTAAGTAGTTTATCTGTATGTGTGTCTTGATCTGTTTGTAGGATTATAGTGTCTTTTTGTCTAGCCGTTCTACAGTATATTGGTGGAATATCAGCTTCTTCTAGGAGTTTTTCATTCAGGAATTCCTTGAGTTTAGTTATTGTTAGTTGTTTTGATATTGTTTTGATTAATATAGCTGAGTTTGATGTTCTTTGTTGCAATCCGCCACTTGTCTGCTCAGTATCTATAATTATCCTCGCAGTATTCTTGTCACCTTGTACATTTATGCTTTCTCTGACTAGATTTTCAATCATCTTCAATTTAGCATTTAAGTGTGTCATATCGAAGTCTTGGTTTTGTTCCAGGCCAGTTATATCCGTCTGTGTCATTTCTGTTTGCGTTTTAATCGATGTAGTCTTAGGAATATTTGTTTGGTTTCTCTTTTCTTTTGTTTTCGGTTTTGTTAGATTTTCTTGGAGTTGAGTCCTGAGTTTACCATTCTCTGCTTGCAGTTCTTTTATTTTATACTTTTCTATTATTGTTACTTCCTGACAATTAAGTTCTGCTTTTAGTTTTTTGTTCTCTTGCCTTTTTTCTTCCAATTTGTTTTCTAATAGTACCTCCAACTTGGAGCTCTCTGTAAGTTTTGAATTTAAATCTGTAATTTCCTTTGATAGCTCATCGATTCTCAACTGTAGCTCATCCTCCAGATCTTGTTTGTCTTTGTTGACTTCATTTTGATACCATAGTATCAAGGATTCAATGCTTTGTGCCTTAGAGAACATCACTTCCAGGTAATTCTCCGCTTCTGCTCTCCCTTCCTTGTTGTTTTGCTGCAATAGTATTTTGTACTCTTTAATCAATTGTTTAATGGGAAGTTTCTCCAGTGGATCCAGTCTGGTCCCATGCAGTTCAAATGGTAATAACTCTACACCCATTGTCATCGGTGATTTGTTTACTGGAGATGAGTTTACTTGCTTGTTTTTAGTTTTTGTGATGCTTGAATTCTGAAAGGCTCCCCGCAGTTGTATCGCTTGCTGAAGATTGGACTGCTTTCTTGATGGTGTTTCCTCTCTATGTGACAACTGTTTTATCATTTTTGTTCTTTCCTGTCTTACATCTTCGGCATCTTGTATAAAGTGCATTAATTGCAAATGGTCAAGTAAATATTCATTGTATTGCAGACATTGTTGGATGTCTCGAAAGCATGCTAAATTCGTTTCTCTACTTCAAGTCCCAATTAAAATAGCAAGTAACTTGCAACGCCTGGCTCAATTATTGAATATTTATAACTTGTAAGTCTAGGATCTCATAGACAATTAATATAGACTGAATTAGAAGCCAATTATCCAAGATTTATTCCCGAGCATCCCTCCAACATAAAAAGTCTATAAGGATATAAATTGCAATTAAATACTTTCTTCAAATGTACTTCTCGTAGCAAACTCTAAGACTTGTAGTCAATCTTTCACTAGCTGCCCTTATGAAAAGATCTTTCGGGTGGCTTAAAATGCTGGGAACTGATCCCGGAGTACCGAAGATTAATATTTCAATTACTCCGATCTAACATGTTTTTTTATAAGCTCAATAAAGTACTGGACGCTTAAATTTTGTGCTTTTTAAGAAATAGTTACACCATCCACGACTCCAAATCATAGTTTTAACATATATATTAATTCCGGAAAAAACAAACACTGAGTGATGCGCCTGGTACTATCAGGCGAAGTTTATTTACATACATAATTATTTTGACAACATATATATACTATATATAATGATTTTTTTATGTTTTTTATGCAAAAAACAAACATTGCGTAAAAACAAATTATTTCCCCGCAATAAATATTGAACTTGAGCCACTATGTGACTTAAAATATCCAATCTCTAACTAAAATTATACCTTCAAGAATATTTTTAAAATTTGTTTATTCTAAATCTTTTGATATTTTAAATTTCTCTCTGCTTTCATCATTTAATTATTATTTTAATCCTCAAATGACAGTTAAGTTCGAAAATAAAATGTCAGAAGCCCAAATTACATCGAGGAATTCCTAGAATCCAAAAGCCATTAATTCAATATAAGTGTCAACCGCAATTTCTGCCAGGCAGTTTCCGCTCAAACAGTCAAATTCCCAATTTAGGTTACCTGTCTGTCAAAACACGTACTCATAAACCATTAAAACGTGAATTTATTATAATTCTTATATCAACTATGTATAAAATTAGTATTGCGTCCATTTTTTGTCATAGGGAAAAATAAAAATTACATTTTTAGAAAAAAATCAATTTAGTTCCAATAGATAAACAAAAAAGTTCACAATAAAATCAATGTCCTAAATTGACTAGATTAAACAAATTTTTAAACATAATGCAGAACTTAGAGTAATGCTATTTTTCACACTTTCATGTTTTAATTTTTACAAAATCCTTTGATGGAATTATTTCCAAATGTTGATTACAAAATTTATTAACAGCAAATCTTTTGAAAATCTCATCTCAAAAAACACTTAACATAAAATAATTTACGTTCTAAATTTCAAACAAGTTTAAATTAAAGCAAAGCTTTTTGCTCTAACCGACGGTTTTAATTTATCAAAAATCAGAATACACATGACAAGTGCTGTGAAATTCCATACTATTTAAAACAATGTAGTAAAAATTGATAAAATTGAAGTTAAAATTGCCTAAAGTAAACTTTAAACTTCCTTGCTTCTTGTTAGAATATTGTTTGGCGACATTTTGTAGTTATCATGTGATATTGGTAATCCTATTTTATAAATAAAATTTAATCGCTCGCATTTATGTTTTGTTTAGGGAATTTTTAAAAAGTATTGCTCTATAGAAATAAAAATAACATTAATTTTATTCGTAATTTTTATTTGCAGTTCAAAAAAACTGCAGTAAACGAGATTAGGCGTCGCCACCATTAATATGACAATGACATCAGCGTTGCTCCCGGAATGTTGTTGCTTTATAATATAGATTTTACAGTTAAAAAAAAAAAAAAAAAAAAAAAAAAAACAGAAATTGCTTACTATCATAATTATCTTTATAGTTCTACATTACCATCAATTTAATTACTGTGAGATAGACATTTTTTGATGTGATATTATGTAAGAAAGATATACTCAGCAGGCTTCTTTGTTTCAGTTAATAAGATATTGCGGGTCTAATGAATACACAACTGGCTGGATATAACAATGTCATAAAGAACTATAAAGATAAAATGCTGTTAACTATGTTTCTAGCATCCTTTAATAGTCTCATTTGGGGTAAAACAATAGGAGACATAAACGTTCATCGTTGTTGTTATTTAATTAATTAATAAATGGCGCTCAGTTAATAAGAAAAAAAATATATTTTCGTATGAATGGATAAATATAGTCACTGATATTAAAAGTATTTCTTGAAAAGTTTATGTTGGACGATATTTTTACATTCATAATTTATGTATTACGCTTTTCAGGAAAAATCAGTTTGTCTTATTACTCAGTTCTTTTTCTAAATTTTATAGTGAATTCAAAAATTGGATAAATTATAGTCGCAATATTACTACCTGTTTTCTTATCATAAAAACAGAATTTGCATGCCTGATTACTCTGCATATTTATGAATAAGATAAAAAAATGAAAATGTTGTCATTTGTTATACATAAAAACTAAGCAAGTTTTTAACCAATCGAATAAAAGTTTTTTTATATGCTATTGTCAGAAAGATATATAATAAAGATATATATTCCAAATAACATTGATAACATATGATTAATATAATTAAAAAAACACGACAGGTTATAAATTTCCTTTACAATTTAAATATTTTACAATAATCACATGAGTGGGTTAATTACATGTTCGACCATAAATATCACAATATTTTGCAAAACTTACTTAATTACTATCATATGCATATATATATATATATATAATTGTGTTTGATAGCATTCTGAATACTTCATTCGAATTCTTTGTTGAATTTAGTAAGACTTTCCAAAAATATTGTCCTAGTTATAAACTTTAAGGGGGTAGGATACCTTTAAACTTGCAAACTTTTCGAATTTTTTTAATACATATTTTGATTCCGTAATCATTTCTGAACAGTATGCAAAAAACCGCATTCAAAAATTCCCATTAGTTTACTAATTATGGCAGTTTTATTAAGACTACATAGGATAATTAAACTTTGCATTGCGTTTATTCAAAACGATGAATTTTGATGCTGCGCGCAGTGTTACTAAAAAACTATGCATGGCAATAAAAAAAACTTTTCACCACCTATTCATTTCTGTATTATCTACAACTTAAAACCAGAAAAAAGTTAGATTTTATTTTATTTTTTGTTTTTTACTTTGAAAATATTTGTAAAAAAAGTGAAAATATTTTATTTTTGTTAATTTTTTAATTTAGTCAATATTGTTTACAAATATTCTGGTTTTAGTATAAAGGCAACTGTATTATGTATTTATTTTCACCAAAATTTCCTCTTTAAATGCGTATTTTCAGATTTTATCATGCGCGTAAGATTTTTTTCTCTTATTATCCTATATTTTTAAACTTATCATTTCAATATTTATACATAAATTTACAAGTATATATATATTTTAAAATATAAATATGAGTTTTATATTTAAAGGAAGTTTGATTTTTATTTTTGACTTATTACTCAAGATTTGAAGCTTGGAACATAGTGGTATTTTTACTTTATTCTATCTTCAATAGAAGAAAATATTGTAATCGAAATTTTTTTCGACTTCCGGTTTTCGACGGATTTACATGTTTTAGGGGTCAGAGATCCCAAAAAACATGTTTATAGAAAATGTCTGTCTGTCCGTGTGTCCGTGTGTCCGTGTGTCTGTCGCCATTGTACCATCAAAAAGTGTATGAAGTTATGCATAGAATTGAACCAAATTTTTATGTTAAGTTTTTGGCTATGGCAAGCAGATCCTCCTTGAATTTGGAAAAAATTCGCCGGTAGGGGGCGCTGTAATAGCGATTTTTGTGCGATTTTGAATGTTGTACCACCCAAAAGTATATGAAATTATGCATAGAACTGAACCAAGTATATATTTAAGTTTTTGGATATGGCAGGTAGGTCCTCCCTGAATTTGGAAAAAATTTGCCGGTAGGGGGCGCTGTAACAGAGATTTTTGTGCGATTTTGAATATTGTACCATCCAAAAGTATATGAAGTTATGCATAGAATTGAACCAAATTTTTATTTTAAGTTTTTGGATATAGCAGGTAGGTCCTCCCTGAATTTGGAAAAAATTCGCCGGTAGAGAGCGCTGTAACAACGATTTTTGTGCGATTTTGAATATTGTACCATCAAAAAGTGTATGAAGTTATGCATAGAATTGAACCAAATTTTTATTTTAAGTTTTTTGGATATGGCAGGTAGGTCTTCCCTGAATTTGGAAAAAATTCACCGGTAGGGGGCGCTGTCACAGCGATTTTTGTGCAATTTTGAATATTGTACTATCCAAAAGTGTATGAAGTTATGCACAGAATTGAACCAAATTTGTATTTTAAGTTTTTGGCTTTGGCAGGCAGATCCTCCCTCAATTTGGAAAACATTCGCCGGTAGGGGGCGCTGTAACAGCGATTTTGAATATTGTACCATCCAAAAGTGTATGAAGTTATGCACTTGGTAGTTAAGTACATAATTTTTACCAAGTATGCACTTGGAAGTTATGCATGGAATTGAACCAAATTTTTATTTTAAGTTTATGGCTATGACAAGCAGCATCTCCCTGAATTTGGAAAAAATTTGCCACTAGGAGGCGCTGTAATGGCGATTTTGCATATTGTACCATCGAAAAGTGTATGAAGTTATGCATAGAATTGAACCAAATTTTTATTTTAAGTTCTTGGCTATGGCAAGCAGGTCCTTCCTTAATTTGGAAAAAAATTGCGGGTAGGGGGCGCTGTAAGAGCGATTTTTGTGCCATTTTGAATATTATACCATCGAAAAGTGTATGAAGTTATGCAGAGAATTGAGCCAATTTTTTTGCGTTTCTTTTTGTTCATGGCGTGAAGGTCCTTCCTGAATTTGGAAAAATTCCGTTGGAAGGGTGCGCTATAATTACGATGTCTGTACCATATCCTTTATTGTACAATCGAAAATTGTATAAAATTATGCATACAAATTGAACCAAATTTTTTGTGCATGTTTTTGGCTTTGGCCAACAGGTCCTCCTTGAATTTGGAAATATCGCGCGGTAATGGGGGTCTGTGATGGCGATTTTTGTATACTTTTCTAGATTTTTCGTAGTTCTATTGTCCATCGGCGGCTTGTGCAAAGGCGGGAACTCATTTCCTGCTAAGCCGGCTATTCACAAACATCTGATAACAACAGAATAAGGAAAAACTATTAATTTTAACAAATATCATGATATAGATTAACTCGTTTTTAGTTTATTTAATTGACTGAAGCAGAAATTTAAGATGAAAATCAAAGTTGGTATAGTAATGAACTAATAATATTGAAGTATTAACATGTGTAACTAGTTTTTGAAATATTAAGATGTATAAGATAGAAGAAAGTTTTGGGATTGGCACATCCAACTAGTTTCCTTTTTCGACGTGTTCAAAGGTATCCTACCGCCTTAATGAGTTTTAGATAAGCACATGCGCGAGTACTGCTTTGTTATTGTCTGGCTTGCAGTGCCACACAGGCAAAATGGTGACCCCTGAGAGTAAAGCATTATTGCTGGGTTGAAGATTTAAAAGCCACTGGAGCCATGTGATTTTTTCCTTTCGGTTTAAATCGTTTAGATCGTGTCTACGTTCCGCCACTACCTAATGATTTGCCAGAGTTGAGACACAGAATTGAAAAGGCTATTGCTTCCACACTCCGGACTTGTGAACCGAAGTGTGGGAGGGACTTAAGGTTGGATGCGTGCCATATAGCTAAAGGTGCACCTGTTGAACAATTATAACAAAAACTAGATAAGTTTACCTTCAATTTGATGTATGATTGGCTGTAAATAGTCTAAATTAAACTGTTATAATATACTATTGAAACTGGTACATTATTTTATGGGCACCCTGTATATTAAATATACCACTGTCTGAATATCGTGATATACTCTTAAAAGATCTGAGAAATGCGAATAAATTTCTTAACACCTTGGGGATGAGCGTCACGTATACGTGACGCATAAGGCGCTCAGAATCCTTGATTATTCGCATCAGTTTTTATTGTAAATTTTGCCTTATTTTTTCAAGGCATTTTACCGATATAATTACGCAAAAGTTCCATTTTCATAAACCGGTGATAAAACATTAAAATTTCTGTAAAAGACTCTCGTCGCGAAGGGGTTAATACTGGGATCTGTAAAAGATTTTGAGATTTAACTGAATAAAATACTTTTCAAAGGACATTTTTCACTAAAGTTTAATACTAATAAAATTGGTACATTATATGAAGACTGGTAGAAATCGAGTATGCGTTGCAACTAGTAATTTAGTTAAATTAACATTGTTTTCAATCTTTAATTTCCTGTTTTATAAAGCGTTTAATTTAAAGATAAAAATGATAAACTTATGTTAATCGTTTAAATTGTTATACTTTACGATCTCATTTAAAATAGTGAACAAATATGAAGAGATAGCACTAGGTTAATGTAATTAAATGATAATTAAATACAATTACAGTGTGGACATAATGGTAATTAAATGGAATTATAGTGTGGTTAGAGGAAGGTTCAACCGGAAATTAACTTCCAACACGAATGCACTAACCTTCAGCTTAAATATTAAGTTTCTGATAAGCGCATAATTTTATAATAAACCTGTTTACTTAAACAATGTGTCAAAATTTAAATTTCCAAAGTAGTTTTTGATTTATGTAATTTTTTTTTTCTGAACATTCGAAATTTACTTCGAAATACGAATTTAATTGGAGATAGAATAAGAAAAAACAAAGATGAAGGGAGAAGATTGCAAGCCAACTGATAGACCGTAACATTTGTTTGCAGTGCCTAATTCTAAAATCAGCGAAAGCTTTTTTAACCCTTTGCACTCCGTTGTCGCCGCTGCGGCGACATCATCTTTCTTTGTAAAATTTGTTTTTGGCACCAGTAATAAAGGAAAATAAAATTTACCTTATTTAATCAGAGCATTTTTGAAATTGTGTCTCTTTTTATGAGCTCTTTTCCCTTGCACTTCTGTTAGAAGTTTTACTTATATGTCCTCCTTTCCCAATGCTACCAGCTATAAATTTGCTCTACCATTTAACCTCCATTATCTTATGTGTCGAGGATGTTGGAGAAGGGTCCCAGGCTCCTCGAGCAAACTGTCTTCGAAACTTTTGAAATTGTGTACTTGAAGGAAACTTCTTTTTAAAAAGTGGTGCCGACCAAATAAAATTTGTGTAAGAGACGCCGGAATCCAAAGGGTAAAAATTTATGAAAGACCAAATTTATATTCCACTTAATGTAACTTGATGAATAGTATATGTAACTTGCATACTGTAGAGTAATCGCGTTTTTCAAAACTATGGTTTATATGTGTACACTAACAAGCATATAATGAGTTATCTTAGAGAAAATAATAATTAATGTGTGGTTAAAAAAATAAAATGACTTACTTATGTTTTTAATGGTTGTTTTTTCTCAAAGTAAACTTTGACTAAATTATTATTTTTATTTCAGATAGATTTTTATGTCGCCACTTGATAGCCTGGACGAATGAATGTATTCAAATGCAAAAAACGCATAAAATTGATAAATTTCAATGTTTCACGACTCGGTCAGCTTTGGCCATGATAAAAGATAATCTCTTTATTTTACATATTAGTGAAAGAAGACATGTGTTTTTTACCACTATATTTATGCATACTATATGGTGTGTATAAATGCTATAATTGATATACAGGGCTACACAAATGAAATCGTAAGAGTTACCGGCTATGAGTGCAAATTGCTTAAAGGTGGTTTTTAAATGAATTATGCATTTTTACACTGGACTGCATTTAGTTTACTAAGAAATGTTTGAATTGGATACATGGCCGTCTATGGATGATAATTTCTGGAAATGTGATTTCAATAATTTTAAGAGTGTTTTAGTTTGAATTAAATTTTCGCTAAATAGTGGCGTGTAATAAAGGTAATAGGTAAACTACAGGGCTGTACAAAAGTAATCAAGTATGTTTCCATCTATTAGTATAAATTGCTAAAAGAGAAATTTCAGCCTATTATGCATTTTCTTGCTAAACTAAATTTTTCCATTATATAGTATATATATCAAGCTATAGATCAAATACAGGGCTGTTCAAAAGAATTGGAATAGATATTTACTAACGTCTAGGAACAGCACCCCCACAAAATGCACAAAGCACAAGTTTCTGTTCCGATCACTCCTCTGAACGATTTTCGGCCATTGGCTTTTTATTGCGCATGCGTTTGGATTTGTTCGTTTCGTTACTGTGCGTATTCCACGCAAATATTTTAAATGAATACTTTCTCTCGCGTATGTAATGCTAATGTTTTCGTTACTCAAGTATTAATGGGTTGCGAAATCTTATGTTAATATTGTGAAGCTTTAATTTTTATGCTATGAAAACTTCGAAAACTGTCATCTTGCCGGCAGGCTTGTGTTTCGAGAATGAAGCATTTCAACTGTCTTAACATGAGTTTATGAGTTAAATAAAGAAAATCTGAATGAATAAATTTCTTAAATGACGAAATATCCTCTCTTTAAAAGATTGATTTTTCTTTCTTTTCTCTTCTTTTTGAAAGTGGTAGATTTGTGTATGTTTATTTCTACAAAACATAGGGTAAAACATAAGTCATTTTAGAAACTCATAAAAATTAATAAGTAAACTTTTAGATGTATATTTTTATTCCAAAAATACTTTTTTTTACTTCTTAAGCAAATTATGTGATGAATATGATGAAATTATGTGCTTATTCAAAACAATTTAATAGATAATGTAAATTTATTTTAGGAACATGCACAAAACCTGTTTCGGTAATTCAATTCAATAATTTTCCATAACCAATGTGATAGTAAAATCGGCTTGTTTTGGTACAATACTCATTTTCTTTCTTAACGTGATGTAGTACTGTTCCCCTTGCCCTAATTTTTCATTGGTAATATGAGCAGCCTTTTCAATTCTCAAATATTTGAAACTCTAACATTTAAAAGTAATCTGTATTTATTCCATCAGGCTGTTTTAAGTTGTACAACACCACAATGACGGGGGGGGGGGGTGCATTGTAATGAACCTCTGCTATCACAATAGCCTGACTTCCACTTCTTTTTTTATTGCATCCATTGTCTACTTTAATAAAAATTAAATTCATTCACTATGTAAGTGAATTATTTTTTATTATTATATTTACAAGTATTATCATTTATCATTTATTATAAATTGTACGAAATATTTTTATTCACATCTGCAGTACCTTAACTTTATTCAATATAATTTTTATGTGAAGAAAATTTCATTAAATTCCAATAAATTGTTGTAGATTAATAAAAACTTTTACAATGCATCGAAATTGAGTTTACAATATTTCATAATACAATCACAGATATGTGAGTATCAAACATTTATGTTAATTATTATTATTAATGGTTTTTAGGGAACTGCTTTTCATGCATATCCCATTCTTTAAGTGGATCCTATACACAAGTGTTGTGACGAAAATTTATTTTACAGCTTTCTTTAATTTCAAAATATACAGCAGCTGTATATTTATCGAACTAGCAGTAATACAGCTAGTTCGATAAATTGAAAACGTTAGATAATATACATCTATAAATAAATAATCAGTTAAGATTAAAATGAGGAAAAGAAAAAATAAATTATATCCCCCCCCCCCTTCCCTTACGAAAATATTTACAGAAAAGGTCATTATTTATTAAATCTATTATCGCTAATTTCTGACCTGTTCCTAAAATCGTTTTCATTAGTGCAAGTCGTTTTCATTAGCATGAAAATAGCTGGTATTTTTTTATTTATGTACTAAGAAATCAAACTGATTTTCCCCTTTCACCATAAAGATAAATGTCTTTTAAAAAAAACTTCTCAATCTGAACATTTAATCTAATTTTCAACATATCAGAGCAATAAGGTAAATAGAATTATAATCCTAGATGCATGATAATAATGACATTAATTATTTACTTTATTTACAATATTTTTTCACATAAATTAAGGTTTTGACACTTATAACGTGCCGCTGATATTATGTTCTCATTATTTTCAGGTGATTTGCATTATCATACTAGTCCCGTAAATATCAGGTAATCCGTGTAATGCTTGTCTAATTCCATGTTTTGAGAATTACCCTTATTTTGAATTTTTAATTCATATCAATATTTTAAAAGGAAAAATGATCTTAATTTTTGTTAACTCTTATTTTGGCAATTTACATATTTTGTACTAATGCTAACTTATGACCGTACTAAGTAATATTTTTTAATTTTCCTTTTTTAAACTCATTTAAAAAAGTCCTTGACCACATCACAATGCAAACTGAACAAATGAAAAAGTAAAGCAATAAGACTTTAATTTTGAAGTAATAATAAGGGAAGGGGAGGTTTCAGAAACTACTAAAAAAAATTCTGAAATGTTTTCAAAATCCATAAATCTACATTTTGATAACACTTTACTAATTATTTGTTAATCTGTAGTGCATTTTCAATACATATGAACTGCTTTTAAAGAATGTTTTAAAGTATTCACAATCAACGAAAGAGATCATCTCGTTGGCAGCGAGCGCTCATACTGTAACTCTACTTTTCTCCCGCGAGGAAACCGGTTTTCGCCTCCGAGAAACCAAAACTTGTACAAAGTGCATTTTGTGAGACTACTGTCCCTAGACGCTAGTTAGATATTTGGCTATGGACGGTAACTGCTGAAATCAGTTTTTAAAAGTTTTATGCGTTTTCTAAAATGTTTACTTAGTTATCTTATTTACCTTATTTACGTAAATAACGAAGTTTTGTTAAAGAATTCAGGTAGTGTGGGAAAGTGTTTCATAATCTATGCTTAACGCATGATTTTTCTTTCTTGTTTAGTATACATATTGCTAATTTTATCGCGTACAGACTCTCAGAAGTAACGAGATTACTTTTGCATTAACTACGACATAAAAAAAAAAAATTCCTGTGATACTGTACTGCGTTTTAACATGTAACTGTTTGCCTTTCTATACGAAATTTAAAACAATTCTTCCTGTGAAAGTAATATATATATACAGTATAACTTCAAAAATCCGGCATCATCGGGATCGAAACTATGCCGGATTTTTGAAAATTCCGGATTTTTGAAGGAATGTCAAACGTAGTAACTAGGAATATCAAAAGTAGTACTATACTTTTAATGGTGTCTTTACCCATAATTTATTTCATTATTAGGTGATACTTATGTAAAAAAAAAAAAAAAAGTGAAAATTAAATATAAAAATAAGCTTATATTAATTGATATCTTTTGTGTTACAGAAAAAAAAAATCTACTAAAGAACGAAATTATTTCTTCTCGTGTAATTTCGGAAACATCGATGTCAATTTTGTTTGCTTCATTTTTTTTTCCGTTCTTTAACAAGTTTTTCTTCTATTTTATACAAATGAAGAATTTCTATTATGGATCTATTTCGGAAATCCAGTCTTGTTCTTTAAAGCAGATTTAATTCTCAAGTCAAATTTATACATTTCTCTAGTGACACCTTTTCTTTCGCCTGTTGTTCATCCTTGTTTGGAGCTGTTACTAGTGTTATCGGCAGTCACAGCTTCAGAAGAGCGGCTCCAAAGAACATGTACACTAGTCTCCATGCCGTTGCTGAGCAATAGTGCAACTCCCAGAAAATTTGTTCAGAAAATAATCGCCTCTGACAAATGAAAAAAAATGTCAAATATTATTTTTTTACATTTTTACTTTCGATCTTGAAGTTTTTAATTCATAAACAATTGCTATTTTTCTTCTACCATAACTTGAAAGTGTAACAGAAAAAGGAAGGGAAAAGATGGTTTTGATGGCGGATTTTTGAAGTCACACTGTATATATATACATATATATGTGTGTGTGTGTAGGAAATTATAAAGATTAGACCTATTAATTAGTTTTTGTAATGCCCCTCAATTTGGATACGGGCCCAATGACTGATAATCACGAATTTGGCAGGGTAGCCAATTAATCCATTTTATCGTTAAATTAATAGTAACCCTTTTTAACTGATAACCCTACAGAGATGAAAAATTTCGGAGAGAAACCTCTACGCCGCTTGCTGTCTGGAGTCTACCTTGTAGGCAGCCATGGAAATTGATTGCCACCTTTTCGATTATTTAAATAAAACTTATCAAAGTGAATTGTAAAGAATTCTGTCATCTCTTTAAAATGCTACATATATATTCCGTTATAAGACTGTCAAAACAATAAAATGACAATCTGACGCACTTTTTATTCATATATATATATTTATTGCTAAAAAAAAAAAAAAAAATATGAACCAAAGTAAAGAGCAGTCTCCACCGTACGTACAACAGGAAAAACTTAATTAATAAGTTACATATTTTAGAGACAATCATGATAAATTATAAATTACAACACATTAAGATTAAAATTAATGTTATTTTGTTACTCGTCCATGCATAAATTCAGTAACGCAACTAAAAATACTTCATAAAGAACGGTTTGAGAAAAATTATTAATGCACTATAAAACTGCAAGTTATAAAAACGTTGTTTTTTTTTTTTAACTTGAAGTTTAACTACACTGTTAAAGAAAGTATATATGTTTTGTAATCTACGGAAGTATAATGAAACGACGAGCAAAAATATACAATAATCTTCTTCTGAGAAACCCACGATTCCATAAAGCGTTCTTTATATTAGAAACATCAGAAACTAATATGTATTCGAGAATTAAAGAATCATTCATAAAAACAGAGTTTCTTTTGTTACTCTGATTTTCGTAAACGTTTCCGAGTTAGTTTTTATAGTGCATTAATAATTTTTCTCAAACCGTTCTTGATTAAGCATTTTTAGTTGCATAACTGAATTTATGCATGCAAGAGTAACAAAATAATATTAGTTTTTATGTTAAGTAAAATTCATAAAGATACAAATAAACGTAAATACATTGCTTAAAGGTATGAAGGCTGAGTAAGTTTCGGTTGAAAATATTTTAGTTTTTTAAAAGGACTTTAATGTGTTTTAAATGAGTTCATTACCGGGTGTCCCAAAAATGACTGATGGATTTTAAAATTCAATAACTTGCAAATGGTGACAGATATTAAAAAAATTCTTGCTGGAGTGTTATGCATGATGTCAGGCGTTTTTTTTTTTTTTTTTTTTTTTTTTTTTACTGTGATTTTTTATTTTAGTTCGAATATCAAACAATAGATGGCGCTGAGAGCAATAGGTGCTCAGTCCAGACTCGATTTTTGGTACTTCGGGACCTATTCAATACAGTTTAATCTCCTTTTTTCGCATAGACGAAGAGAGAGGCAGAAAAATCGACCCTGGATTTAGTGGTTATTGCTTGCAGTGCCATCTATCGAGGCTATTTGTAACTAAAACTGAGAATCGCAGCTTAAAAACTCCTGAAATATTACATAACACTCCTCCAAGAATTTTCTTAATGTCTGTCACTGTTTGCAAGTTATTGAATTTTAAAACCCATCAGTCATTTTTGGGACACTCGGTATGTTTGACGCACCTTTAAGCAATGTATATAGTACATTTATTTGTATCGTTATGAATTTTAATTATTAATCAAGGTGAATTTTGCACTGAAATTTTAACTTTTTATTGAATTTAATGTTAACGCTGTTAACTTATCATGATTGTCTCTGTTTTGTTTGTTTTGTTTGTTTTATTGGACATATACATCAGACTTGTATGCTTAACACCAGGGCCCGCTTATAAGTCATCGTCGATATACAGGGACGAGATAGCGGAAGGAAATTTACAACACCAGAGAATGACATCCTGGGGGCTCCACAAAGAGTGTGCAACGGAACCGGTGGGATTCGAACCCGCCCCCACCTACGCTCTCAAGTGATTAGCGGCGTGGTGTCTTATCCACTCAGCCACGGTGGGCCCATCATTGTCTTTAAAACATGTTTATTGAACATGTAAATATTTACTTGAGGATTGATAGCCTCCGAAAAACCGATATTCCAATTTGTGAAAACTAATTAATACACTGTAAAAACTAATCGTAATCTTTTCTGAAAATCAGTATCAACAAAAGACACTTTGTAATTATAAATACTTCTTTAAAAATTTCAAATTAAAATCAAATTTCAAAGTAATTGCTTAAGAGGCGCAAAGACCAACATAGTGAAAAATATTCCATGTTGGGACTGGAACCCGGGCCACCAGTATAGCTCACTGACGTTCTACCGACTAAACCACATGGAACGATACTCAGCTTGGAAAATTTCTCACTATTATATATTAGCAAGGCTACAAACGCAGCACAAGATGGAATATTTATCGTGAGCCACCGACATGGGGCAAACACGAACTTAATTAAATTCGGCATCGATAGAAACTATATTAATACATGTAAATTATTCCAGAGAGAAACAACTCTCGGTAGTCGGTTTAGTCGGTAGAACGTCAGTGCGCTATACTGATGGCCCGGGTTCGAGTCCCGGTATGGAATCTTTTTCACGATGTTGGTTCTTTGCGCCTCTTAAGTAATTACTTTGAAATTTAATTTTCATTTGAAATATTGTTTGCAAGGCGAATGTTTCACTCGGGAATAATTTCCATGTATTAGTATAACTTCTTTAAATATTGAAAATGCATTAGTTTCTGAGGTTTCTAAGTATAAAAAATGCTTTTCGGAGATAGTGGAAAATTCGAAAGAGATTTATACATTTTCGTTTGTGGTTATATTATATTTTCCAAGATTAAGAAACATTTATCTCTTTTTACAGAGTATCATATTTCCGAATAGTAATTTCCTTAAATTAATGTATGGTTCCAATGTACGCAAAATTCTCCCTTAGATTTATTTTTCTTAGTTTTTCTATGTTTTAAAACGATTGATTCTCTTAAATGATATTTCCAATGAAAGGTATTGTATGTTTTTATGCAAACATGTTTTTATGTAAATGGTATTTTTTTGCCATGTTAAATTATTTATGAATAAGTTTTCCATCCCTACACAAGTGCATAAAATTTGTTTTAAAATTTTTAAATCATCTTCTCAATTCCAATAACACCCCACTAAGAAAAGCTATTACATGATAAAGTTTCTTTCGATACTTCCTAATACGTCTTACATAATAAGCGAATATCATCTTTAATACGAAATGAAAGTTATTAAAACAACAAACTATAAACATTAAATGTACTTCCAATAAACAAAATGAGATGGTTAATATCATTGTTTGAACTGGCAGCTATTTGTACTTCGGAAGCATTCACATTTCAATACATTCAATAAAGATGTGTACATTATATATGATATTTGTAAAACTCCATATTGTTATTAAATCGAACAAAAATCAATTTGTATGTTTCTCAAATGCTTGAAATTAATATTTTAGTTAATAAATATCCTTAAACAAATATTACTTTGAATATAAGAAACGTAAGTGGACTAGATATTTAAACAAAGAAATGAACATTTATTTGCATTTCAGAAATAATATTTTGCAAAAGAAGAGTTAATTTAATAAAGTTCCAGATAAAAGTTTGCTTCTAATAAGTTTTTCGAAAAAAGAATATATATATATATATATATATACATATATATAAATAATTCCAGACTTGCTTTTTCCAGTAGAAAGAAGTAAAGAAAAAAAATAGAATTCAAGCCCTTTTTAACGTAGTTTAAAATGGATGCTTTATGATGTAACTAAAATAGTAATAAATAAACCTGAACAAAAACAACTAGTTTTAAATGGCGCTTTCAAGCCATAAATCTAAACTTCAGCCGTAAAAAAACGATATCACATGTGAGTGTCGTGTGAAAATCAATCATTTTTCATAATAGTTCCAAATGCCTATAGCAAATTTCCTGAAATTTTTATTTTTATTTTATTTATATTGATCAATATATAAAAATTAATATCACAAATCTTATTTTAATATAAATTTTGAATTCGTATGTTTTACTTTTATTTTTAGATTATATTTTTCAGGGAGGTGGACACACACACACAAAAAGAATTTTTTTTAAGGGCGAGATTCGGCTGATCCACTTGTTCAAACTTTCATCACCATATTTTCAGTTGGCCATCACGACCTAAATATCCTAAAACTGCGTGAAATAACCGCGGAACTCAGATTCAGAGTGGCATAATTGCACTAGTGAAAATTAAAGAAAAATAAAGGATAAATGTCGCTTTCATGTACGCAGGTTAACATCGGACAAAATACTCCCGCTTAAAAACTAGATCCCCTTTATAAGAGAGTAGTTAGTTCCTGCCATAAGGTAAGCAGCAGATCATTAAACAACAAGTTAAATAGCTCAAAATAGTCATTTGTCAAATTTATGAACAAAACATCATAAAGAAGAGTAGTTATACATTTTTCTTTATAGCATAACCAAGTGATATCCACCAATCCGTTTTCAAAAAGATCCATTTCAAACACACATTTATTTACCTTTCCCTCGTGCATTTTTTAACCATAGCAGCTCGTTCCGTTACTTTGACGAAGTTGAGGTGTCGTACAATTCTAGACGCAACAATTATTTATTAAACTTTTATAGAGTCTGACGAAGTACATGGTAATTAACAGGAAAGTTTAAAAAAATTGGCTTAAAGGATTATTCAAATTATTTCGGCATCTTTGTAAGAAAACGTTTAATATAATCATTAATTGTTTTAGTAGAACTTTCGTTTCAGCCCATTTCATATACATTGAAATAAGAACAATAAAGTTAAGAATGTAACATTTTTTTTTTTTTAATCTCTTTTCGTTAATTATTGTTAGAGGCTGTAAATGTTACATAAAATAATATTTTCGTTTCAGACATATGTTATTCAAGTATATTTCGATATTGTATTGAAAATGTCTTATATTTTCCCATTGTTAATTGCATATTTCGTTTCGTCTATCAAAATGGTTTCATAAGCTTATCTGATTTCAAATGTAAGTCACAATACATTTCAATAATGATGCTATCAACTTGCATATAATAGAGATCGATATTGGATGGATTGATAAAGCAGAATGATATCCTATATGGAATAATTTAGAGAGAAAACAAAAACTTTCATGTATTTATTTACATCGGCAAATAGAAACTTATCCTTAATATTGCACAAATCCCATATGAAAAAGTAGAACATGGCATATTTCTCAAAATGTAGTTTATAATCAAAAGTGATAAATAAACTATTATTGACCCTTAAAATATTTTTAAAAAATTCAATCGCAGTTGTTAGAAATGTAAATCGGACGATAATCGCCGTTTTATTTATGTATGAGTTCATTAATAATGAATAAGAACATATCATTAAAAACTAAAAAATAAAATATGCTTAATGAACAGTTGTGGCTCAGGAAAAATCAAATGCTAACTTTATTTTTTCTAACTGTTTATTATTTTACTAACAAGTAAAACTACATTTAAAAAATTCATTTTAATGTTCTTAGCCATATTTATCGTCATACGTTAGTAAATTGTAATTTTGTTTTTAAGTTAAATGCATATAAATGTAAAAATATTGAAAATATGATACAATTGTACTTTTTTTTTTTTTTTTTTTTTTAACTTTTGGTGTGACCAAGAAAAACGAATTAATTGTGAATGATAACGTCTCTATGTATTTTTCTAGTCAACGAATTTAATTTTGAAATGTAGTAGATTGTTTTGAATAATACAGTATATTCAAGCACACTTATGAATTTTTTAGGAAAGCTAAAATGTACAAAGTTTAAAGTGGGTTTCCTGTTACAAACTGCATTCAAAATTCATATCGTCTATCTTTTAAATAGCTGCTTTAAACTCAAAATAAATATTTATAATGAAAATTAATATAAATTTATGCCATAGAAAAGCTGTTTTATATGCAACGGAGGCATTAAGAATAATATTTATTTTGTTTTTAATAATTTTAATAATATCATTTTATTATTTAAAAACATCGAAAACACAAAGTGTTACTTTAATTAATACTGTATGTTATATTTCATGTTTAAAAAATATATGTCGCATATTCAATGAAGAATTCTAGAATTAAAATTATTTTTTAAACGAACTATGCTGTAACATTTTTTAATTGGTTTCCAATAGAAAGAAATCTTTGAAATAACAGAAAAATTAAATGGGTGTTAATTTTTCTAATTTACTGAAAACATTTATTAAAGGAAAAAATCCCTTTATTCTATTTTTTAACTAAAATATTCTGTATGTTTCGTAAATTATTTCTATGAAAACACCAGCCGCAGATGATTTTTTTTTTCGTTTTTTTCCCCCCTCCACGAATCTAAATCAATGATTTCGAAGAACATCGCTTTCATTTATTTCTTACACATCCTCTTTTAATTAAAGAACCGTGTTCAGTGATTCAGTTATTCATTTATCGTCGATTATCTTATTAATAAAAAGCGTTAAATTTAGTATTATAAATTAACGCATATTAGAATCCCAAATGGCGAAAATTTGGATTTGCAATTACAAATAAAATAAAAGTTATTTTTATAAAAGCGTGCAATATTAAGGCTTTTCATGTATGCCTAAAAGGATCTTTAATAATTAATTGATGCATTTCTTTGAAAAAAAAAGGCTCATTCTTGTTGAAAAAATGTATTTCTTGAAAAATCAGACAATTAGAGTTATCTGAAAAAAAAATAGCACATTTTTAAATTAAATATTTCATTTTGCTTTATATTAAGTAAGTTCTTTGATATGCATTATTTTATGGTACATCAAAAATGTATTATATTAAAATGCGCTTATAAAGTAGAATTAGCCAAGAAAAATCATAAAAGTACAACAAAAGCAATACGTTTGGAGGAAGTATTACATTTTCTTCAGGTAAAAGCAGTTAATAACATTTATCTGTTTTATCTCTAGCGATAACATTTTTACCTCGTGTATGTAATAAACAGTTTCATAATTTAAACATATTTTTGAATAGATTATCAAATTGTCTCCATTAAAAAAAAAGCCTTATGAATCTGGGTTTTTTTAAGATTTATAACCCAGTCGAAAAATTTAAATTCCTGGAGAATATGTTTATTAAATTTTTAAAAGCACTCCTAAAAAAACTTTATTCTATTTTTCAATTCCTACTATTAGTTCACACTCTCTCTATATTTATATATATATATATATATATATATATATATATATTTATTTATTTATTTATTTATTTATTTATATATTTATATATCTTAGTTCCATTAATTTCATTATTTCGGGTATTCATTTACCGTCGAAGGTTTTATTTATAAAGGCAATAAATGTAGTATTAAAGGAACATATATTAGAAACCCAGTTTATGATAATTCAGATAGTAACAAATGAGGAAAAGTTTTTCATAAAAATTGTTATGGCCGTTTATGTATGTCGTAATGAGCTCTTTATTATTAGATTGGTGCATCTATTATATTTAAACCTATCTTTTTTTTTTTTTTTTTTTTACAACTTCTTCTAGGATTTTTGAATATGGAATGTATCGCGGTGAAATTAACTCTAATTATCTGTATGAATAAAAAATGTCATAAAAGGGTCAAAATTTTAAAATTTTAATTATTTTGCAAAATATTATTATTATTATTATTTTTATTATTATTATTATTATTATTTTGTAATGTTTAACGAAGTTTCTCTAAAGATGGAAAGTAAATTGTTCTAAAAACAAAGCTAAAAAAGGCTATAAAAGTGATTTATCGTATATTTCCGTGTATAAATTGAGTATACGACTTTTCAGTGAAAAATTGTCCAAAATCGGAAACCCGTATGTACGCCGATGTTATAAAACTGTGAGGAAAATTCAGCGAACAAAAAGTTACAGTTTTGTAGCACATAGATAATAGAAAAAAAAAATACGCTCGCCGAAATTATTGATCTCTCCTATTTTGTCCTCTGTGTGTTGCCATATCTGTTTAATTAGGCCTCGCTCATTCTGTTATGACTTGCTCGTTCATAAAAACTAATATCCTATTTTTGGCTTGAACTACCACAAGAAATTAATGTTTGATTTTTCAAAAAATGTTACATCAATAACACGATGGATGGAACTGGAGATGCGACTATTTTTTAAGAAGACGGTGATTTTGATGATGATGAATTAGACACTGTCGATATCATACTGATATTCCAATGACAGAAAGCGATTTTAATGAGGTGCTTGAAAATTATGATAATGGTTTGGATAATGGATGAGGCTTGGTAATTTTTTTCATTGTAAAATAATGGATTCTTAATGTATTTTTAGAAATCTGTAAGTATTTTTAAAGGTTTTTTTTTCATATTTACCATTTTTTCTTTTTCATTTTAGAATATCATTTTTTTTTTAATTTTCTTATACTCGTGTATAAGCCGACCCCCCTACTACCCCCAAACATTCTCGGCTTACACGCGGAAAAATACAGTAATACCTTTATTTAGATTAACACTCGTTTCATTGGCAACATTTCGGCGACATTTTCAAAATCATCCATGAATGATTTTGAAAATGTCACCGTTTGTGCGATGAAACGAGAGTTAGTCTAAATAAATACTTTTATAGCATTTTTTAGCTTTGTTTTATTATAAGTTACTAGGGGGCTCTGCCCCCTACGAGCTACGCTCGCCAACCCCCGTTCAGGCACACCAAAATCCAAAAAGCACGCTAATTTCATCGGCTTTAAAAGTATTGAATTAAAATTTAAAAAAACAGTAGCGATATCTCTGTAAACGGGTTTCAATTCGTTTTCCTTGGATTGGGGATTTTTAAGACCAAATCTGCTGCTGTTAAGAGATACAATGGCGGTTTTCGTATTTAATTAAAAAATTAGTTAAACATTTGAAAATAAGCTAATGTAAAATGAATTAAGTAAACAGCGTCATTGTCTCGCGGTATTTTTTAACAGCGCTATAAGATAGTTCTTTTAAATAATTCATTTTAAATGTATCGTTTTAAATCTGACATAATTTACACCAAAGTTTTATTTCTCTTATTAATATTCACGTGAAAGTACTTTTGTTGTTAGAAGGAAATATTATTTGCGCTGTCTTCGAATTCACGATAATAGTTGAAAAGATTATCTCAAAATATCTCGCACAAATATATTTTTCACTTTAAATTGTTTTGCTATATTTTTTGCCATTTTAAATATGACGTAATTTCCTCAAATTACAAGTTTTAACGCATAATAATGATTTTTTTTATTTTAAGATTTTGTTTCTCTTTTAAAATTCAAGTGCAAATATGGTTCGTCACAGATGTCCCCATATTGGCGCAATTTTTTTCTGACGCCAATTTCATATACGCAACGGGTACTTAACTGGTGCTAAAGTGTTGTTATTTTGCTTGATATGGTAACCCGAATGTTGTTGTTTATGCTATTAATGTTTTCGCCAAATTGGCGTCGGAAAAAATTGCGCCTAAATGCGCGTATATGACATCTGTGCCTATGGTTCTTATGACGTAATTTTCCTGCTTTTAACATGTAATCATTTAATTCTAATTTGTAATAGTCACGTGTAAATACATTTTTAATTTGAAGTAAACATTATTGTTTGCGCTGTTTATGCAACTGGCAACAGTTTAAATTAATAACATTTTCTAAAATTTGTAAAAAATATCTCTCGAAATGCTGAAAATTTGAATTTAAAATTGAAATAAAACATAAAAAAATGAGTCAAATAAGAAAACTAAATGCAATCTGCACATCGGGAACTTATAACGTATAAAATGATCTAAAAATGATTAAATTCTCATGTATAGATTTTGCTCCAATAAAACTCTTTTAATGGAACGATTTTGTCCAACTTTAGCATTAAATATCTCTTAAAATAATTCTTCGATTTAAAACTGTCTGCATCAGTGTATTTATCAAACATTTCTCTATAACACCACCGATTTTCACATTTTTGTATGCAACAGTTTTTTTAATATTAACGATGAAAGGCCATGCTTAAGCATTCAAATTGGATGTGATCTACCCGGAATATCTACGCAGATGTTCATTGGTCCATTTCCAAATCAAAACTTTTTTTTATATATAGAAGAATTAGCATTCATATTTTTATAAATTGTTCTATTTTTGTGATAATAAAGGATAAAAAACGGTAAATAGCGGGATATCATCTGCTTTTCGATATTGAGAAAAAAATAAAGTATCTTTATATTTGTAATCTTTGGATAAATCAATTCAATGATTTTTAGGTAACATTCTCTTTAAAAATTGTAATCTAAATAATATTCATATGACTTACTCCCACATTTACTAAAATTATTATCATAAAGCATAAAGATATTATTGATCCGTATAAAATATTCTTTTAACGAATTTGTTTAAAATTTAAATGAATGTAATAGAACATGGAGTTTTAATTATGAAGTCTGAATACGAACAGGGCCATATCCTCAGTTTTTGCCCAGACCATAGCAATCCAGATTACATTCGTATGTACACATTACATTCGCATACAGAACGTGACGACATACTCGCCTGGACAAATAAACTTAGACAAGTAATCAAACTTTAACTTAGAAATAATAGCAACGTCAGCCAAAATCCTCTATATTCTTTTTACCCAAAATCCTCTATATTAATGAATTTTATTTTCCATATCTTGCCATTATCATTCAAAAGGAAATCTACTTATAAATGCATCAAAACCACGTAACTTGCAAAATGAAATTTCCGCAACATTCAGTTTATTTGCATTGTAAATCCGAATTATTGCTTCTAATAAGCAATTTAACAAAATTAGTATTAAATATTTTCTAAATGTAGAATGAAATTGAATTTCTTTTTTTTTTTTTTTTTTTTCGAAAAATCGAAAGATCTCATGCAATACGAATGCAACACATTAGTTTGCTACGCCAGCTAGTTTCTTCTAAAAAAAGAAAAAAGAAAGACGACAAATTCTTTTTGAAAAAAATTGTCTTAAAAAAATCAGAAAGTTATATTTATCAGAAAAAAAATTAATGCAATATTTCATTTTACTTCTTATTACGCAGATGTTCTGACATACATTACTTAATGATACATAACTTTTTACTTTCTTCTATCTTTAATAGAAGAAAGTATTGTAATCGAAATTTTTTTCGACTTCCGTTTTTCGACGAATTTACACGTTTTAGATGTCAGAGATCCCAAAAAACATGTTATACAAAATGTCTGACTGTCCGTGTGTCCATCTGTCGCCATTGTACCGTCGAAAAGTGTATGAAGTTATGCATAGAATTGAACCAAATTTTGTGTACGTTTTTGGCTTTAGCAAGCAGGTCCTACTTCAATTTAGAAATATTCCGCCAGAAGGGGACGCTGGAATAGCGATTTTTGTGTCATCTTCAATATTGTACCAAAGAAAAGTGTATGAAGTTTTGTATACAATTGAACCAAATTTTTTGAATATGTTTTTAGCTATGGCCAGCAGGTCGTCCCTGAATTTAAAAAAATTAAGCTGGGAGTGGGCGCTATAATTGCGATGTCTGTGCTTTTTTCATTATTGAAACATCGAAAAGTGTATGAAGTTATGCATATAATTGAATCAAATTTTTGTGTATGGTTCTGGCTATGGCAAGCAGGTCTTCCCTGAATTTGGAAAAAATCTGCAACCACAAGGAGGCGCTGTAATATCGATTTTTGAGCTATTTTCATTATTGTACCATTAAAGTGTATGAAGTGTAGTGTATAAAGTTATGCATATAATTGAACCAAATTTTTTGTGTATGTTTTTGGCTACGGTATGCAGGTCCTCTTTGAAAAAAATATGCCGCAAGGGGGTGCTGTAATAGCGATGTCTGTGCCATTTTCATTATTGCATCATCGAAAAGTGTATGAGGTTATCAAGGAATTGAACCAAATTTTTTGTGCATGTTTTTGTCTATGGCAAGTAGGTCCTCCCTGGATTTGAAAAAAATGTGCTAGAAGGGGGCACTTTAATAGCGATGTCTGTGCCATTTTCATTATTGTACCATCGAAAACTGTATAAACATAGCCATAGAATTGAACGAAATTTTTTCTGTATGTGTTTGGCTATGTCCAGCAGTTATTCCTTGAATTTGAAAATATTCCGCCGGAAGGGGTTGCTGTAATAGCGAATCTTTGTGCCATTTACTTTATTGTGCCACCGAAAAGTATATAAGGGTGAATATCACAAAATGTGAGATTTTGAAAACAAAAATTTTGAAAAATTTAAATCGTTTCAAAGCTTCGGATTTTTTTTTTTAATTTTGGTTGAACAGCTGAATAAAGGAATTTATATGTAAAATTGTTAAAGTTTGAAGAGCTTAAGTTCATTTTTATAAAATTATAATTATATGTCATTTTCTTGGCATATGTATGCCAGGATAATGACAATTTCTTTCTAAAACATTTTTCACATTCTTGTTTTTATTTTATTTTTAGATGCAACATTTTAATTTTGTTTAAAGGAACATGTTTCCTCTATAGTACCTCAAATTCAGTGTAATGTTCAGTTTTATTTGTAATTTAAAAAAGCCAGGAAAATGACATAATAAAAGTGTACTCAAGTTTTACAAAGCCTTTAAACACATTATTTTCAAAGAAATATCTAAAAGATCTTGCTGGTAGCAATGATTTTATTACTTCTGACTTGAACTATGTCCAGAACAAGAAGAATTACTCTGCAGCGCCATCTTTATACCTCATAAAGAACTAAAATGAGCAGGCCAGGAAAATGACATTCATTTTCATTGACAATCATATTAGGTAGCTTTCTTTACAAAAAAGCTACCTATTGCAGCCGTTCGGAGGAAAGCGATTTCAAAAAATTTTGGTATATTTTCATCGATCATGACCCCCAGACCCCGAAACCACCCTCCGTTCAAAATTGATATATATATATATATATATATATATATATATATATATATATATATATATCTGACCTATGTCACACTGTAACTCCCGTAATTATGAACCGATTTCAATGTAATTCGGTGTGTACATAGTACATACCAATGTCTCGACCGAGTTCGTTGGCCAGCTTCATCCGCCATTTTGTTTCAAAATGGCGGCCATTTAAAAATTTTTAAAAATTTTAAAACTTGAAATGTGGTACCAAAAAATTAAAAATGGAAAAATATTTTTTTCTTATGTATTTGACCTTTATACAAAGATTCCGGAGCAGTTTTTGTTTCGTCTATATCTTAAAAAATGGCTGAGTTATAGCATTTTGAATTTCTAGCGTGGCTGACATTTTGAAACGTCCTGAAATTTGTCACGCGATAAAAGGCGTATTTATGAACCGATTTGGATGTAATTCAGTGTGTACATAGTACATACCAATCTCTCGACCGAGTTCGTTGGCCAGCTTCATCCGCCGTTTTGTTTCAAAATGGCGGCCATTTAAAATTTTAAAAAAATTTTTAAACTTGAACTGTGGTACCAAAAAATTAAAAATGGAAAAATATTTTTTTCTTACGTATTTGACCTTTATACAAAGATTCCGGAGCAGTTTTCGTTTCGTCTATATCTTAAAAAATGGCTGAGTTATAGCATTTTGAATTTCTAGCGTGGCTGACATTTTGAAACGTCCTGAATTTTGTCACGCGATAAAAGGCGTATTTATGAACCGATTTGGATGTAATTCAGTGTGTACATAGTACATACCAATCTCTCGACCGAGTTCGTTGGCCAGCTTCATCCGCTATTTTGTTTCAAAATGGCGGCCATTTAAAAAATTTTTAAAAATTTTTAAACTTGAACTGTGGTACCAAAAAATTAAAAATGGAAAAATATTTTTTTCTTACGTATTTGACCTTTATACAAATATTCCGGAGCAGTTTTCGTTTCGTCTATATCTTAAAAAATGGCTGAGTTATAGCATTTTGAATTTCTAGCGTGGCTGACATTTTGAAACGTCCTGAATTTTGTCACGCGATAAAAGGCGTATTTATGAACCGATTTCAATGTAATTCGGTGTGTACATAGTACATACCAATGTCTCGATCGAGTTCGTTGGCCAGCTTCATCCGTCATTTTGTTTAAAAATGGCGGCCATTTAAAATTTTTAAAAAAAATTAAAATTTGAAATGTAGTACAAAAAAATTGAAAATGGAAAAATATTTTTTCCTTGTGTATTTGACCTTTATACAAAGATTTCGGAGCAGTTTTTGTTTCGTCTATATCTTAAGAAATGGCTGAGCTATAACATTTTAGGTAGCTTTCATTACAAAAAGCTACCTATTGCAGCTGTTCGGAGGAAAGCGATTTCAAAAAATTTTGGTATATTTTCATCGATCATGACCCCCAGACCCCGAAACCACCCTCCGTTCAAAATTGATATATATATATCCATATATATATATATATATCCATATAGCTGATATCCATATAGCATTTTTTGTCATACTGTAACTCTCGTATTTATGAACCGATTTGGATAAAATTTCATGTGTACATAGTACATACCAATGTCTTGACCGAGTTCGTTGGCCAGCTTCATCCGCCATCTTGTTTCGAAATGGCGGCCATTTCAAATTTCATAAAAAATTTAAAATTTAAAATGAGGCACAAAAAAATTAGACATTGAAAAAGATTTTTTCTTATATGTTTGGGCTTAATACAAAGATTCTGGAGCATTTTTAGTTTCATCTATATCTTAAAAAATGGCTGAGGTATAGCACTTTGAAATTTTAGCATGGCTGACATTTTGAAACGATCTGATTTTTGTCAAGCGATAATGCACGTATTTATGAACCGATTTGGATGTGACAAGGAATGTGCATAGTACATAGCAATTTCTCGACCGAGTTCGTTGGCCAGCTTCATCCGCCATCTTGTTTCAAAATGGCGGCCATTTAAATTTTCTTAAAAAATATAAAATTTAAAATGAGGCACAAAAAAATTAGACATTGAAAAAGATTTTTTTCTGATATGTTTGGGCTTGATACAAAGATTCTGGAGCATTTTTAGTTTCATCTATATCTTAAAAAATGGCTGAGTTATAGCACTTTGAAATTTTAGCATGGCTGACATTTTGAAACGATCTGATTTTTGTCATGCGATAATACACGTATTTATGAACCGATTTGGATGTGACAAGGAATGTCCATAGTACATAGCAATGTGTCGACCGAGTTCGTTGGCCAGCCTCATCTGCCATCTTGTTCCAAAATGGTGGCCATTTAAAAATAAAAAAAAAATAAAATTTAAAAGTGAGGGACAAAATAATTAGAAATTGAAAAAGATTTTTTCCTTATGTGTTTGAGCTTGATACGAAGATTCTGGAGCATTTTTTGTTTCGTCTATGTCTTAAAAAATGGCTGAGTTATAGCACTTAGAATTTCTAGCATGGCTGACATTTTGAAACGATCTGATTTTTGTCACGGGATAATATGCGTTTTAGGTAGCTTTCATTGCAAAAAGCTACCTATTGCAGCCGTTCGGAGGCAAACGATTCCGAAAAATTTTGGCATATTTTCACCGATGACCCTTAGACCCCGAAACCCCCCTCGTTCAAATTATATATAAATATATATATATTTGGCCAGCTTCATCTGCCATCTTGTTTCAAAATGACGGCCATTTAATTTTTTTTTAATTAAAATTTAAAATGAGGCACAAAAAAAGTAGACATTTAAAAAGATTTTTTTTCTTATGTGTTTGAGCTTAACACGAAGATTCAGGAGCACTTTTTTGTTTTGTCTATATCTTAAAAAATGGCTGAGTTATAAAACTTTGAATTTCTAGCATGGCTGACATTTTGAAACGATCTGATTTTTGTCACGCGATAATACACGTATTTATGAACCGATTTGGATGTGACAAGGAATGTCCATAGTACATAGCAATTTCTCGACCGAGTTAGTTGGCAAGCCTCATCCGCCATCTTGTTTCAAAATGGCGGCCTTTAAAAATTAAAAATTTTTTTAATTTAAAATGAGGTACAAAAAGTCCTTCCGGCCAGTGCCGGGAGGAAGAGGTAGCTTTCATATTCCTTATTTAAAAAAAGCCAACGTATATTATTCAAACACACGAAGCTCAATTTAGCGGAAACCGAATATAGGAGATTCAATACTAATTTTTATCAATACTAAATCATTATGAATGAGAATTTCGGGAAATTAGTCAGCTTTATCCAAGCTGCTTTTATTTAAATGAACTTATATTTGGCTTCTAAATTCGGCGATTTCTTAAAGGGCCTGCCATTTTAAGACAACATGGTGGATGAGGCTAACCAGTGAACTTGGTCGAGACCTTAGTAATTGCTGTGCACATGCTCACTCACATCGGAATCGATTGATATATACGAGTGCTTTCGCAGGCTAAAATCAGATTTTTCAAAATGTCACCCACATTAGACATTGAAATTGCTATTTCTGAGCCATTTTTTAAGATAAAGACAAATAAAAAATGCTCCTGAATTCTTATATCAAGGTCAAATACTTAAGAAAGAAACCTTTTTCAATTTCTAATTTTTTTGCACCACACTTTAAATATATTTTTTTTTTAATTTAATGGCCGCCATTTTGAAACAAGATGGCTGATGAAGCTGGCCAGCAAACTTGGTCGAGATATTGATATATACTATCCACATGCCTTCTTACATCGAAATAGGCGAATACGTGTGTTATCGCGTGACAAATACAAGATCGTTTCAAAATGTTAGCCATGCTAGAAATTCAAAGTGCTATAATTCAACGATTTTTTAAGATATAAACAAAAGAACAAATTTTCAGAAACAAAAACTGCTCCGGAATCTTTGTATGGAGGCCAAACACATAAAAAAAATCTTTTTCATTTTCCAATTTTTTAATACCTCATTTTAAATTAATTTTTTTTTTAAAGGGCAACCCTTTTGAAACAAGATGGCGAATGAAGCTGGCCAACGAACTCGCTCGAGACATTGGTATGTACTATGTATAAACGAAGTTACACCCAAATCGGTTCATAAATACGCCTTTTATCGCGTGACAAAATTCAGGACGTTTCAAAATGTCAGCCACGCTAGAAATTCAAAATTTCAAAATAACTCAACCATTTAAGATATAGACAAAACAAAAACTGCACCGTAATCTTTGTATAAAGGTCAAGTTCATAAGAAAAAAATATTTTTCCATTTTCAATTTTTTGGTACAACATTTCAAATTTTAAATTTTAAAAATTTAAAATGGCCGCCATTTTGAAACAAAATGGCGGATGAAGCTGGCCAACGAACTCGGTTGAGACATTGGTATGTACTATGTACACACCGATTTACATCCAGATCGGTTCATAAATACGAGAGTTACAGTGTGACAAATGTCAGATATATATTTATATATATCCATATATCTAGATATATAGATCCATAGATCCATATATATATATATATATATATATATATATATATATATATATATATATATATATATACACATATATATGTCAATTTTGAACGGAGGGTGGTTTCGGGGTCTGGGGGTCATGATCGATGAAAATATACCAAAATTTTTTGAAATCGCTTTCCTCCGAACGGCTGCAATAGGTAGCTTTTTGTAATGAAAGCTACCTAAAATAGCATTTTGAATTTCTATTGTGGCTGACATTTTAAAACGACCTGATTTTTGTCACGCGATAACAGGCGTATTTATGAACCGATTTGGATGTAACTTGGTCTGTAGATAGTAAATACCAATATCTCGACCGAGTTCGTTGGCCAGCTTCATTCGCCATCTTGTTTCAAAAGGGTTGCCATTTAAAAAAAAATAATTTAAGGTATTAAAAAATTGGAAAATGAAAAAGATTTTTTTTTATGTGTTTGGCCTGGATACAAAGATTCTGGAGCAGTTTTTGTTTCTGAAAATTTGTTCTTTTGTTTATATCTTAAAAAAATGTTTGAATTATAGCACTTTGAATTTCTAGCATGGCTAACATTTTTAAATGATCTTGTATTTGTCACGCGATAACACACGTATTCGCCTATTTCGATGTAAGAAGGCATGTGGATAGTATATATCAATATCTCGACCAAGTTCGCTGGCCAGCTTCATCAGCCATCTTGTTTCAAAATGGCGGCATTTAAATTTAAAAAAATTATATTTATAGTGAGGTGTAAAAAAATTAGAAATTGAAAAATGTTTTTTTTTTTAAGTATTTGACCTTGATATAAGGATTCAGGAGCATTTTTGTTTGTCTTTATCTTAAACAAGTAATATAAAAATCTTGTTTTTAAAGTCAATTCCTACTTAGGCCATCAACGAAAAATGTAATGTAATCCCTTAAACTAATATTAGTTTTTGTTGCATTAAAATATCTCAATTTGTTGATTTTCGATAAGCAAGTAGGTTTACAATGGAACTCTATGGGAATTTGTAGAAATATTAGAGATATCACCATGTTGGTGTCACTTTTGGCGACTCATTTTGACCGCCAAATTTTGCGATATATCGCCAAGTTGGCGACAAACTTGGCGGTATTTGGCGACAGAACAGGGTCCCCCCTATGGTAACACCTTAATGAAAATACTTTCATTGACCTTCAATAACCAATGGCCGCCATTTTGTTTCCCAGGCAAAACTAAAATTAATTAATTAAAAATTAATTAATTAGTATTTGAAAAAACTGTATTAACATCAATTGTCATCCAGTACAAGTTAAAAAAAACTTTATTTCAACTTGATAGGATGAATAATGAGTATTTTATTAACTATTGAAAATTTGAACAAGATAAATATATATATATATATAAATAAATAAATAAATAAATATAGGGAGAGTGTGAGGTAATAGTAGGAATTGAAAAATGGCTCAGATATAGCAGTTTCAATTTCTAATGTGGGTGACATTTTGAAAAATCTGATTTTTTGCCTGCGACAGCACTCGTATATATCAACCGATTCCGATGTGAGTGAGAATGTGCACAGCAATTACTAAGGTCACCACCAAGTTCACTGGTTAGCCTCATCCACAATGTTGTCTTAAAATGGCAGGCACTTTAAGAAATCGCCGAATTTGGCAGCCAAATATAAGTTACTTTAAATAAAAGCAGCTTGGATAAAGCTGACTAATTTCGCGAAATTCTCATTCATAATGATTTAGTATTGATAAAAATTAGTATTGGATCTCCTATATTCAGTTTCCACTAAATTGAGCTTCGTGTGTTTGAATAATATAAGTTGGCTGTTTTAAAATAAGGAATATGAAAGCTACCTCTTCCTCCCGGCACTGGCCGGAAGGACTTTTTTAGTTATGGAAAGTTATTTGTAAAATACAGAACTTGTTACCTTCCTCATATGTGGGTTATATAAGGTATAATTATTAATTAGAAGTTTAAAAAAAAAACTAGAAAAAGATATTTGTACAGTATAAGAGAAAGCCTTTTACTTTGCACACATCACAGTGTGACATGCCAGGAAAATGACAATCTGAAATTTTAAGTCTTTTAATTGCTTTATTTTTGAGTTATTATGAACATAATATCTCTTGAAAATACTTCTAAGAATATTTTTTATTAGAATGTAAAAAAGAAAATTGCATTATATAACATTAAATGGAAATTTTAATGTGCGGACTGCAATTTTCGTATTTTGTGATATTGTCCCTTATAAAGTTATGCATAGAGATGAACTAAATTTTTTGTGCATGTTTTTGACTATGGCCTGCAGGTCCTTCTTGAATGTTAAATATTGCATGGGAAAGGGACGTAGTGGTAGCGATTTTTGCATAATTTTCTCGGTTTTTCTTAGTTCTAGTGTCCATCGGCGATTCGTACAGCGATGAAAACTTGCATTCTGGTAAGTCGGCTATTCTCAAACAGCTGATGACAACAGAATAAGAAAAAACTATTGATTTTGATATGTATCGTGATTTGTATTAACTCGTTTTCACTCCGACTAATTGACTGAAGCTGAAATTTAAGATTAAAATCAAAGTTGGTATAGTATTGAACTAATAATAGTGAAACATTAACATGTATAACTAGTTTTTGAAATATTAAGATGTATGAGATAGAAGAAAGTTTTGGGATTGGCACATCCAAGTAATTTATCATACTAAAATATGTTTGTAAGTACAATAAGAGTAATATGTTTAGGAGGAAGGATTACACTTTATTCAGGCAAAAGCACGCAACATCTCCTATCTGTTTTATTTCACATAGCACAAATTTTATGTCATGGGTGATAGTCATTTTCATGATAATTAGTTTCATAATAAAAATTTCTGTTTTAATAGGCTATCTAATTTCTTCCATGTTTAAGAAAATTATTTGACAATCTAATTATTACGATTTGAAATAATGTCGGAAAATTTAAAAAGTTGCAACACCTTTTTGTTATTTTTTTTTCAAATACCCATTACAAAAAATACCCACTTTTTCCATTTATTCAGCAAAATACATTATATCTTTTTCAAATTATTTCTGTGTAATTTCAGACGCAAATTATTTTTTTTTTCTCTTTTTTTTTACGGAACTAAATCGACTCCTTCGATAACATCAATTCCATTAATTTCTTAGACATCCTCTTTTAATTAAAGAATCGTCTGCATTAATTTAACTTCGAATGCCTGGTTAATACAGGCAATAAATGTAGTGGTAAATTAATATATGTTAAAAGTCCAACAGCTAAAATTCAGATATTTTGTTATAAATAAGGAAAAATTTTTTTAAAACACTGATTTTTACGGATGTTTTATGCATGCCGTAATGAGCTCGTTAATATTAGATTTCTTCATTTCTTAAATAAAAGAAGAAAACAAAAGAGTGCGATGTTTTTTATTCAGTCAATTAACTTTAAAACTACATTGTAAAAAGGGGCAATTTTTTTCTTAATCTACGAAATTATAATACAACCATGAACAAAAATATACAATAATCTCTTCCAACTTACTAATGATTCCGCAAAGCATTCTTTATCTTTACAAACCTCAGAAAGCAATATATTTTCGAGATTTAAACTAGTCGTTGGGGGCCACCGTAAAACTTACCCACCATGGATATACATAATATCAAATATGAAAATAAAGATGTGATACATGCTAAGCATTGTATCATGTTACTGTATTCATAATTTAATTTACTTAGACTCCCTTAAATATAATTAATATAATCCCTTAAGCTAATATTACTTTTTGTTGCATTAAAATATCTCAATTTGTTGATTTTCTTTAAGCAAGTAAAGACTATAGGTTTACAATGGAAGCCTATGGGAATTTGGCGAAATATTAGAGATACCGCCAATTTGGCTTCACTTTGGGCGACTCCTTTTGGTCGCCAAATTTGGTGATATATCGCCAAGTTGGCGACAAACTTGGCGGCATTTGGCGACAGCACAGGATCCCCCCTACGGTAACCCACTTATAGGTATGGAGAGGCATGAAATGCTTGACATTTACGATAAGCCATTATTGGCATCTAATCTTATAGTTTGGCGATAGTTTTTTGGTTGGCGGGATAATCGTGTAGGACCGAATTGCGTAAAAGAAACATCCTTATAACTCGAAAAATTATAATAATATTATCTAACAGTTTACTGCGTCGGATTAAGCGTCTCATTTCCAATTAAAATATATCTTTGAATTGAAATTTGAATGAAATACAGGGTCATGAAAAATCGAAAAGTGTGAAAAATAGAATTACAAATATTTCGACAACTAATTGCCCGATCGAGTTCATTCAGGATGCAAAATCTATGTTTTTTTATTGTATTTTATATTCACTCCTTCAAATAAACAATTTCCAAAATTTTTGTATATCTTTTATCAGAACGATTTATTTCGAGAGCCCGAAAAAAAAAGTTCCGGATAATCGAGGTTACTGATATTCAATAGGCTTCTTTCCATTGTTACTTCCTAAGTACACACCGAATTTCAAATCTCTATCTCAATTTGTTCGGGAGATAGAGCGTTTACAGACACACACACACATACAGACGGACGGCAAATTTTTTTTTCTAAAAATATGTTTTTCGGTGTCTGAAACGTGTAAATCCGTCAAAAAAAAAAAAAAAAAAAAAAAATTCCATTTTTAAAACGATTACAAGACTTACCCTATACTACGTATGATGGGTAAGTAAAAAACACTTTCAAAGTTATTTTGGAAGCTGTTTCCGGTAGTTTTTATAAGCATTAATCACCTTAAAACACCGGAATAGCGGTTTTTAGGCTATCCATTCTCATTTAAAAATTTTGATCTAAATAACTGAATATATGCTTAACATGCGAGCCTAAGAAAATAATACTAATTTTAATGTTAGCGTTAATGCTGTTTATTTATTATGTTTGTCTGTAAAACATATTTGTTGAACATGAAAATGTTTACTGGAGAATGAATAGCGTCCGTAAAACCAATATTCCGGGTTTAGAAAACTGATTAGTATACTATAAAAACAACTCGAAAATGCTTCCGAAAATTAGTGCTAATAGTAAAAAAAACTTTGTATTTATAAATGTTTCTTTAAATCTAGAAAATATATTGTAGACCGTGAGCCGGCAGCACAGACAATTATCTCATCGAGTTCACTGATAAAATTCTAGAATTAGTTAAATCTTAATTCGCATATTAAAATCCAATCGGTCTGCCAAGTCATACTTTGGTGGAAAATACCTGATAACCCGATTTTAGCGGCTGACTCGTAAGTTTACCATTGTGTTTTGCTGCACCAATAGGTATGAAAACATCGAGGACTGGGAGCTTCAATACGTTGCGTTTTATTAGATGGACGCTTGTTTTGTACAAGGGTTTTCAAACGTCGCAACAAATTTTCTGTAGGATTCAGATCAGGGCTGTTTCTGGTCAGGATAACAATTGTATGCTTTTATTTTTAAACCATTCTTTGCATATTTTTGCCGTATGGCATGGAGCTGAATCCTGCTGGATGATATATGGTGCTTTATTGAGGAAGAGATCCCTGATGGAAAGTATCAATTTTGGTTACACGACAGTTTAGATGCATATATATATATATATGTATTTTTTTTTTATTCAGAATGCTATCAATCACTTGAATGCGGCTCACACCATCTGCAGACATAAAGGCCCAAATCATGACATTTGTTGGGTTCTTTGTAGTTGCGTCAATGCAATCAGGATGCAGTTCTTCCCTTACTCTACGTCTCACATATTTTTGCCCATCACTACCAAAGAGCGATATTTTACTCTCATCGCTCCAGATTATTTGCTTCCGCTGATTTTCTGACCAATTAATGTGTTCTTTTGCCTACTGAACTCGTTTCTTGCATTGCTGAAGATTTAAAAATTATTTTTTCCTCGGAATTCTACCTTTCAGTCCAAAGCCTGCTAATTTTCTCTTTATTGTTCTTGAACTAGCTGAAATACCCATTGCATTCATTTCACACCTAACAGCCTCTGGTGAAATTCTTCTATCTTTGAGGCATATCTTTTTATCTTTCTATCGTCAGAAGCACTTGTGCATTTTTTTCGGCCTGATCTTGCCTTATTTATCACTGATTTAGTTTCTTCATACCGTAAGCACAACTTTCGTACGCCAGATAAAGTGACTGATCCACCAACCTCTCTTTCAAACTGAATTTCAGTAAGAGAGAGACCCTTTTCTCTCAATATGACAATTCTTCTTCTTTTTGTCTCTCTTTGTCCAGTCACTTCTTGTTGAGGACATTCTTTTAAATTATTTGCATTAAGAAAAAAATAGAAATATTTATAATATATATATATATATATATTCTACTAAGTTACACTAGTATTCACCTTTCTGCAAAAAACCGCTTTTACAAATCAAAATATACTACAGTTTAGTTACTGACATTTGATTGGTTCTCAGAACAGTCGTTGTGATTGGCTAGGAATCTTTTATTATAATACACTTCAGCATTTATGACTAATTGTGTTTGTATTTTAGACTAAAGTAAGCGTAACCTATTTTGTAATCCAGATATTTTAATTCTGTTTTTTTAATTAAATTCTACATTAAATTTCCTTGAATTTGATGTATAAACATTTGTGTTTAAGTGAAAATTAATATGTTCCATAAGCACACAAAATTATAAAACATGAAAATTTCAAAAAATGTCCACAATTTTGACCACCACAGTAGATTTCTTTGGTTTAGAACAGAAAGCATAAATTGCATTTTTTTCTTTTCTCAAAACCTCTAAATTAAATTGACGAGATAATTCTGAATTTATGAATGTTTTTTTATGCCGAGTCCATGAAATTTTTTATTTTGGTTTCCGAAGATTCATTATTTAAATAAGCGACATCTGCCTGTAAAAATATGTTGTCATTTAGTTCACTTAAAAGCTGCACAATTAAGGGTGTTAGAAGGATTGCTCGCTGCGGCAAACTAAAAGTTTTCTGTTTTTTACTATTTTGCTTTTCAAGTTCTACACTAATAAATATACTCTGTTTTCAGTTATAATTTCCACATCGAATTTTTTCACGTTTCGACACGTGTGATTTCGTAACACAATTAAAATAATAACATTTCGTTTTCTCAGGTTTGATTTTCGTTCATTTATGCTTAAAGAACAATTCGAATTATCGTGATCGCTTGAACAAAATACACAATTTTTTTTAATAAATTTATTTAACGTAGCTTCAGTGGACGTTATTTTATGAGTTTCATGTTTTCGGTAGGCCAATTGTTTCATTTCACTTCCTTCAAATTCTTCGCTTTTCGGAAAATATACGTTACTTCTCGCATTTCAACTTCATGTTTAAGAAATTCTATATAACAATATATATTCCAAACGGAAAAAAGTCAAAACATATATTAAAATATTTATTTGCTTAAAAGACGTTATTAAAAACACATTAAAAGTAAATTAATTTTAATTAATTACAAAATTAATTTTTTTAATTTATTTTTAATGTGTTTTTAGTAACGTCTTTTAAGCAAATAAATATTTTAATATATGTTTTGACTTTTCCGTTTGGAATATATATTGTGATATGGTTATTAGTGGACGTAATTAAGGCTTATTACTCGTAATTACTTACATTTCTAAGAAATTCTAATATTCTGGAACAGTTCCAAGAGTCTTCACCTTCCGCATAACGATTAAATCCCCGTACATTTTTTTCAGGAATTAATTTGACTACAATAGCAATTAGAATGCTCCGAAATTACTTAATTCCATCCTAGATATTTGAGGACGTCTAATTTGACTAGTATTAGTGTCATGTAGTTCTCTAAGTTTTGTTAAATTCGCTCCAGATTTCCCGGGATTTAGGCTTAAAAGTTTGTTAAAATGGGATCTTACTATAATTTCGTTTTTACTGAATCTGTCTTTTAACAATTGGATGGCGGCATCATAAGTATTTTGAATTAAAGTTAACCCATGAATTAATTTTTAAAAAGTTCTTTTCAAGAAACTCTTTAAAGTATTTTAGTTTGTCTACATTCAATAACTGTACATTTTCGAGTATAGCCATTTCAAATTGCCCTCGTAATTCCTGCCAATTTTCAAATTTGCCGTCGAAAGGCTCTATAGTGAGCTTCATCAATCTGACGTGAAAATAATTCCTTACTTCTTCAAATCCTGTGGGTAATAAAAAAGGGAATTTATTTACTTTCTTGGTTGGTTGGTTGTATTTATGACGGCCAATTATCTGCACGAGGGATATAGGCCCATACTTTCTCTTGGAACATTTCGTCTTAAATTTCTATCAATTTTAGCTTCAATTTTCGTAATCTTTTTTTTGCGATACTCCTGACTCGATACCACACTAGTTTCGAGTGTGTCTAAGTTATTTATAAGTTTCTGGATTTCTGAATCTAACTTATAAACTTGTTCTGCGTTTTCAATTAACTCAATTTAATATCTTCAATTTCGTCATCATAGATTGCGTCTCCCGCTAATTGTTCAGTTATTTTGTTAGTAACCTTTGTTAAAGATGTTCTAAGAGTCTTATGCATGCTTTTTTATTTATGTAATTCACTAGGTTGCGACATTTTCTAGTTTAGCTCCCGGGTTTCGACACCATGAAAAAGAATCGACTTTTGTAATCATGAAAAGCATAAAATAAGTGTAAGAAAATGATTTGATCTCACATAATTTGATCCTGGTTCTTGGTATAGATAGTTTCATATTATTCGTACTCTTCTTTAACTAATGAAGATTATTTATTCCAGGAGAGGATACACATACAATAACGACGAATACACAACACAATAGTATACAATCAAAACACAAACAAAATTGTCAGTCAACTGTGCGACGGGCTTAACACCATCTGCTATCGTTTCCTCATTTCGTGCCAGGTGTCTATATGCATGGAAAGTGCTTAGTTATATAAATATATCATTTAACAGGAATTTCAAAAAAAGTAATTTTAACAATAATCGCTAAGTAATAAAAAAAGCATTTGTTGTTGTTTTTTACTTAGTTGAGTTTATTTATTAATAAACAAAACAATCAAAATGCATACTTTTTTTTTTACTTTATTACAAACAAGATGATTACAAAATACTTGAGACATATAGGATATCTTAAAATATACTGTAAGTTTTTTAAATTCACTACCATGTAAAAGGGGACGGATATTCAAATAAATCTTGCCGAAGAGTCATGTTTGAAGTAAGAATTTTCTCACTGCGCTGCCTGGACTTAGTTCCAAGCATCACCGATAAATGGCACTGCATTATCTCAAACTATTAAGACGCTCAGTATGACGTATACAAATGGACCAAGGTTCACTTACGTGTTTACCCTGCAATGTAAAAAAATACAGATGTTTCTAAACCTAGCTCTTATCGTTCATGATGCTTATGAAAATATATTATAACCTCCTCCGAGTGACCCGCAACTCCAAAACGTATTCCTTTATCTTCAAAAGTCTCAAAAAACAACATATTTCCTAGATTTGAATAAGCACTTTAGAAAGCAGAATTTCTTTTCTTGTCCGTAATTTTCGGAAACGTTTCCAAGTAGATTTTACAGTATATTAATATACTTTCTCAAACGGAAAATCGGTTCGTTTGTTACCAATTCTCAAGTAAATATTTTCAGCTTCATGCCAGAGTAGAAAAATAATGTTCATTTTAATGTTACTTTTAACGTTTAAAATTTTAATGTTTGTGTTAACACTGCTTTTATCATGTTTGTTGAACATGGAAATGCTTACATGAGATTCCATAGCATCCAAAAAAAAGATATATCAAGTTGAGAAAACTGATTAACGCACTGCAAAAACTACCAGGAAACGTTTCCAAAAAATTACGGGCAACAAAAGAAATTTATTTTACAAAAGCTTCTTTATATTCTGGTTTGGTTTGTTTGGTTTGTGTTTATGACGGCCAATTATCAACACGTGGGATATAGGACCTGGGGGGGAGTGCCCTTCGTGGGGGTCTTTCTCTATTCTGGAAATCTATAGGTTTCTATTGTTTCCGAAGATGAAGAATAGCTTTTCGAAATCGTTGGTTACTCAGAAGAGTTTATAATATAATTTTGTAAACCTTAAATGTGTTGGTCAGTGAGATCGCCAATTCCCCTTTCTAATGCACCTGTGCGCGTGTAATGCATTCGTATTTTTTTTTTAACATTTCTTTAGGAAATTAATGAGGAGCTCGAATAAAAAGGGTGGTATATGACAATTTTTTTTAAATGACTTAATCATATAATTAAAGGTGTTCAATAGTCCGGTACCATCTGTTAAATTACTAACCATCTGTTAATTTACTATTTGAAAAAAAACGTACACTTACAGAGAATTTAATTGATAAAGGCGCCATTTGGCAATAAACGCAAATAGATATTTTTCAACTTTACAGCTCATTTTCTCTAAATGATGATTGTCTCCTTACCACCTTTATCATCCGACCTGTTCTAGTATTTTTAAATTCTTTATTCTATGTACTGTTATTGATGTATGTCTCTTTAGTATTTTACTCTGTTGTGAAAATATTTCTAAAATATAATTAATTAATTATAATATATATATATATGTATAATAATTAATTAATTAAAATATAAGTAATTAATTTCGGTTATTTCGCCAGAGGTACAAAAGAAATAGAAAATATGAGACGCACGCGTACCATATGACAGTGCAAAAGGATGTATAATGAAGATTTAGCATTTTAAGATTAATTAATATATTTATATAGTTTGAAATAAGATTAATTTTATATAATACATAAAATTAATATAAGTTGTTATTTTATTTGAGTTGGTCTACATTTATTTAGAAATATTTTAGAAATATTTTGACAGCTAAAAAAGGAGAGAGAAATATTTTAAGAAGAGTACAGAAAATAAAGAAATTAAAAATACAAATTTCTTGGGGAGATATTTATAAAATATGAATGCATTACACCCCACCCCCTACCTTTAACATTAACCAGAGGAATTTGAGATCTCACGACCAATACTCTTAAGAAGTTACTGCTTGTCATAACTTTTTTTAATTCATTTTGGTCAAATGTAACCATGGGGAAGAATAGTACGTAGACTATACAGTTCCAAAATTATAAGTGGATCTGATATAAGAACTTATTTTTCCCGCCCATCTATGCGAACGCTGGCCCCCATTGCGTGGCCACAGTAGTCGGCGCGCCAGCAGCTCCTTCTACTAGCTGTCTCTTTTTACTCATGCAAACAAGACACGTGTTTTATAACATCGTTTCATTTAATGTTATATACGGGTGTCCCAGAAGTAATGGGACAAACTTTAAGGGGTGGTAGGAGACATCACAAGGATTCAGATTTGCATAGCAACTCAGGATCGGAAACGCTTTCCTGGCGCGGTAGTGACGACACAAAACACAAGAAAGACAGGATACGAATAAGAGGAGAAAACATGTTTATTATCCTTAGTACATCAAAAAACTAAGAAGAAAGAACATTAAAGGGACAACGATCGTCATCAAAGTAGGTGTTCGAAATTACGACCCTGGGCCGTGATACATGGAAGCGCATCTCCGGCGTATGGAAGATCTAATGTTCTCGAAAATACTGGGGGTGCCCCGGACTTCCCCAGCAGCTGCCACGATGCGTGCAACAAATTCCTCAACACTTTACAGCATTGTCCTGGCATTTTTGCAGTACTAAGAATAATAAACATGTTTTCTCTCCCTGTTCGTGTCCTTTCTTTCTTGTGTTTTGTGTCGTCATTGCCGTGACAGGAAAGCGTTTCCGACCCTGAGTTGCTATGCAAATCTGAATCCTTGTGATGTCCCCTACCTCCCCTTAAAGTTTGTCCCATTACTTCTGGGACACCCTGTATATGTAATTTCCTCTCAAAACTTTAAAGTCGTTTTTCTCGAAACGATAGTTCTTAAGTTGATTGAAATGATTACAAACAAATTTCCGAGCAGATTTCACTGACACTTTGTGAAATTTTAGGTATTAGAATTGCGGACGAAAGAATTTAACTTCTGATCTAATTTAATACTTTTATGCACATTAGAATAGCTAGATTTTAGTCTAAACAAGTAAAAATTAAATTTGAAAAATCAAAAAACCCGCGTGCGTAAAAAGCGAACGAATTAATTATTTCTCATCAATGTGAAACTATTTTTTATATTACTTACCTATTTTTTTATTTACTTGTATTGATTACTTTTAAGTTGTGTTTAATGGTTAGTTCCTGTCTATAAACACTATTTTGATGAGACCTATCGATGTCTATGAAGGTTAGAGTTGCAGTAAAGCTAGAGATCCTACCTACAACTTCCAGGTTGTGTAATATTTAAACGGAGCTTCTAGATGTAAAATAGTCAATGAAACATCGTCTTCATTTTGAAAGATCTATCCAATGATATGCCACACAATAGGGTGCGTAAAAAAATTTTTTTGTCTCAACCGCCTTTTTGAATTTATAAAAACAAAAGTTAGCCAATAACCATCGGACGGTTAAGACGAATCGATAGAGACCTCATTCATTAAAATCCATCCAGCCTTTAGGATGTTTCGAGGGTATAAAGAAATCCACATACCCAGATACGCGTGAAACACATGACCCTTCTTGGCATTCGGGTAAAAACAGCCTTCTTCTTCAAACGGTTGCCATTTTGTTTATAATCACCATAATTTCCTTCTTTCAAAGGCAAATTTATTTAATATATTTTTTAAATCGATTGGTTTCGTTTGTTTCAGATAAGCGTTTTCCGAGTAATTATGCCCACCGCACACCACTTCCGTCGAGAGGTGCTCCCCGAACAGTGCCAAAACGCTACCATTCTTCAGCATTTTGGGGCGCAAAAATTCGTGAATAAGTCCGTACTAATTGTTGTTTTTATGTATTGTATTTGTTCGGAGAATAAAATGTCAAAAATGACCTCTGATCGGAGATCCTGATTCGAGGACCTTAGAAATGTAAAAACTAAGATTAAGAAACAATTACCTTTTTTCACAGTGTACATTCTGTTTAAAAGTTGCAACACATACACAAAAAGAGGCTTGCTTTTTAAAATTGCGTGGTTAATTGTATCATTGTTGCATTTTAAGACAATGAAGAACCATCTACAGAGCTCAGCAAAAGTTTAGACACTGGTGATATTTAACCTTTAAATACAAAATACTAACTGTTGTGTTATACAAATGGCTATACTTATTTTTAAATATATTTTTAACATTTTTGGACGGAAATAATGCTTTTAATGTAGGATAATATTTAATTTAATTGAAAAAAGGGAAATTTGCGTATTGCAAAAGTTTAGACACTTTCTAGTTTTTTGGCAACTGTTCACGGAAAAATGCAAATTTCAAACTTATGACGTCACAGGCATGAAGTACTTAAGTGCACCTCGCGATAGCATCAGTTATTGAAGGTGCCGCGAGCTATAAATATTCAGTCAGGTGACGTAATAGAAGTATGAAAGCTTAAATCGAAAGGGAAGACTGTTGTAGAAATTTCAGCTACTTTGAATCGTACAAAGAAGTATGTTTATCAAGTATTGTCTAAGGGTGACTCCTTCAAAGCAAAACATATACCTGGAAGGCCTCGTGTGACCAGAAAACGAAACTATAGAAGGATCCATAAACTGGCATCTACACAAAGGACGATTGTATGCCCACCCATATGGACTATCCAAATTCCACCTTTTTTCATAACTGAACATCACAGTACACCACTTGGGTCTATATTACATATGTTTGTGAGTCCACTGCATTCTCGACAATTTGTAGAGATATTTCAAAGCTGGTTGTTTTATCCTTTTCATGTAAACTAATTTACATCTTTCTTTACGTATCCGTTCATATAGAAAGTCCTGAGTCACAATAAAAGTGAGTCAGGACTTTCTATATGAACGGATACGTAAAGAAAGATGTAAATTAGTTTACATGAAAACGATAAAACAACCAGCTTTGAAATATCTCTACAAATTGTCGAGAATGCAGTGGACTCACAAACATATGTAATATAGACCCAAGTGGTGTACTGTGATGTTCAGTTATGAAAAAAGGTGGAATTTGGATAGTCCATATGGGTAAGTAAGTAAGTAAGCACCCACCCTGGGAACCCGCTTTTGGCTTATGGTTAGGTTTGAACCCCGAGCCCAGGGCAGGGAAAAGTACTATTACCTGTAAAACCCTCTAGTATTTAAGACACTTAATAGAATTTTAAAAAAAATGAAAAAATTAAATTAAATTAGTTTTTTTTTTTTTTCTCAGTCAGCTGCTGGCCCCTCTAGAAATATGAGGTAAAAATTACTAAAAATATTTAAAGATAAAATAATCTAAATTTAAAGATAAAATTACAATAATATATAACTTAAAGGCCAAAACAATAGCTGTAGTAATGAATTTATATGTCCAGCACTCCTGCTCACTGCCCATAACTCGGAGGAGGACCGTTGAACTGATATATTGATGTATGAGATCCACGTTCATATTAAACCTTCTGAACGATATAAATATAGTTTTAAGCTAGATTTGAGATTAATTACTGTGAGCTATATATAAGTACAATAACATATAGGGAGGTTTTATCGGTTACCCACAACGTACTAGAGCAAGATTAATGTTTTTAAGAGCTGAATTTAAAGTTTTTAAGAGTTTATCTGAAGTTGCTATATATCACGAAAAGTTCAACTGGTTATCACAGCGACATACAAGTTTACAAAAGCAGGACACCATTTTTGAAGATATTAGCCTTCGATACTCATATTAAAATCTTTCGCTGATGAGTTAATGGAAGTATTTTGTAAGAGATATTACTGTAGATATTTTCAAGATGAATGAATATTTTTTTTCTTTTTTTTTTCATGTAGATACTTTATCTGTACCTCCTGTCCACCAATTGAAACTGAAATATAGGACACAAACTAGAGTCTGCTGTATGCTTCCTATAGTTTTCTTGATAATAGCAATTAGTACAGCGATGCTGTGATGGATCGGTGATATAAGGGCAGTTGAGAGTTTGATGACCCATGGCACATTTGGCACATATGGAGTTCCTTCTACAGTTAGTCTTTGTATGCCCGTAAAGTTGACAGTTCTCACATCTAAGTATGGGTCGATATATTCTTATACTGCAATTATTGAGGCCAATTGAGATACTTTTCTGAGCCAGAAGTTTTTTAGCTGCATTTACTTCTAAATTCAGTACCATATGATAAATTGTAGATTTTTCTCTTTGTATTATTTTTAATATTGTTAAATTCTTGTCTCTTGAACGATCATTTAAGTAGTTAATTATGTCATCAGTAGGTATCATCGATGGTATTCCTGTAATTATTATCCTTGAGTGTTTTTGCAGGTTGTAAGTTAGTTCTACTATTTCTGAAATGTTTAGGATTTTTTCAATTCTTTTCAATAACTTCTCTGTGTTGTTATCTATATCTGATTGAATTGTCAGTGTATTGATTTGTCTTGTTTGTTTACAAAATATTGGTAGATCATTTTCTTTAATCAATTCGATATTTAACAGTTCTTTCAATTTATTTGTTGATATTTTCTTTGAGATATTTTTTATAATTATTGCCGAGTTTGAATACTTTCCTTGAGAGTTAAATTGTTTTTGTTCTTCGTTATATTGAGATCTTTCATAATTCTTTGTATTTTTATCTATAAGATTTTCTATTATTAGTTTTTCAATTTTGTGAATCCTTCTTGATAATTGTGGTATGTCTGTATCTATATTATTTTCTATATCTCTAAGCTTGTTCATGCACTCTTCTATTATTTTGTCTTGTGCTTTTAATTGTTCTTCTCTTGTAGCTATTTCCTGCTCCAATTTGGATATTATTTCTTTGGTTGATTCTGTTGTTTGTTGTTGTTGCTTATCCATTTTTGTACCAGTCAAGATTGTCTGAGTATACTTTTGTTGTGTTTTTGTTTGTATTTGTGTTGCCTTTTCTTTTGTTTCCGATGCTGAATGCTGTTGTTTGATTAAGTTCTTTAATTTTTTTATTTCTTCTCTCATTTCCTCTTCTTTGTGTTTGAAAGTGGTATTTTCTTTTTCTTTTTCTATCAGTTTTCCTTCTAGTCTTTGTTCCATCTTGGAGCTTTCTTCCAACTGAGCTGTAATTTTATCAATTTCCTCTTCCAATTCGCTTATTTTTCTTCCGTCTCTTTGTATCGTTGTTGTATTTTTATGATATCTTATTATTCTAGATTCATCATTTTTTGCTCTTGTAAATATTGCATTAAGATATTTCTGTTCTTCAAGATGTTTTTGTGCTTCCTCTGTAGTTCCTCTCACCCTTTTCCTTTCTATCCTTTCATATTCCGAAATCAGTTGGCTTATCGGTAGGCTTTGCAGTGGGTCCTGTTTCTTAATACGTCTTTCTGGAAGTCTTGGATATTGTTCCGTATATGACTTTTGTATGTTTATGCTTTCCGGAGAATCCACTGTTGAGTTCAACAAGGAATTCATTGTTGAGTTCGGTGTTATATTGTAGATTAATTGTTTTGGTGTCTGGTCTAATCTGACCAAACTAACTTTTGGGTTGTTTGTTAGAATTTCTTTCTGTAATCTTTGGTTAGGATTTATATTATTTTTCTGTGAATGTTTATCGGAATTCATTATTTGCAGTCTTTGTTTCAGAGGCAATGGTGTAAATTGAGTTGCTTCGGCCACTATCCCTTTCTTCCTTGCCTCTATTGTTCTTTTCTCTTCCTCCTTAGCTGTGTTTAGTTCTTTTTCCAAGATATTTTTCATCATATCATTTGAATCGTCGAGACCAATCAGTTGTTCGCATGCTATCATGGTAATTGCTCTGGATGGTGATAAATATTGAAATGAGTGTATGCATGATGTGTCCGAAATTGCTGAAGATCTCGTACTCGTTTCCAATGAATCTGATTTATTTCCTGACTCATTTATTGGACTTCCAGATGATTCCATGTTCCAATCTAGGTCGAGCTTAGTCGGATTTACCCTTGGGTTTTGTTGATTATCGATTATTCTACTTTTATATGGTGTCGCCATTTAGAAGATGATTTAATAATGCAACTACTAGTGGTAAGGCCATTATAGATATTGCTTTTTATTTAATCAGAGAGATACTTTTATATGGATTACTCAGAGCTACTGGTAACTATATTCAGAGAGATACTTTTAAATGATAAGATATACGTTCCAATGCCGGAAGCTAAAAATATTAAGATATATTAAAATATAATGAGATGATAATTAGAGATAAAGAACAGGGGTCCACTAGGCCCCGACCATACGTCATTGAAGGAAAGGGAATATAGAAAGTAGAAAGCAAAAACCGGTAGTCGTAACTACCGAAAATGACTAAGAAAAAATTAATAGCCAAAGATGGGGAGAATTTTTGTGAAATAAAATCAAAATAAAACAAAACAATGATAGTGATAGAAATTAACCAAAAAGGAGAAGAAAGGGGGGGGGAGGTACATGAGTATGCTTCCCGTGTCCATAAGCTCATACACTAAAATTAATAAAAACCTGGTGCCATCGTAACAAAGATCAATTGCCCTTAACGACTTGCTCAATACCCCCTTTACAAATACTCTGTCTCACACCACTGTATTGGCATATTCAGATATGCAAACAGAGCATGAGAAAAGCAAAATAAGAGATAGTGAATATGCTTATTAAATGACATATACGAGATATAAACAAATGTATTAACAATAGATATATAGAATTGAGTATTGAAGCAATAAAACAGATTTGTTTACAATAGATATATAGAACTGAGTAATGAAACAATAAGTAGATAAACACTTAATATATACTGTAAATAATATGTAGCAATATATGTGCGATAAGCTAGTAAATATTTACAGCACAACGCGATACCAAATACTTGAAGCTGTGTTATACCTTGTAACATTGAATCCGATGTACTTGTAAAATATGTTAAACAATTTCTGTAACTCTGCACAAAAACGTGTTCTATTAGAAACTCCCATAGAGAGGGAAAATAGCTTTTACTAAAGATTTACTGGGATGACAGCGATTGGGTGGACGTAGGATGACTAGTAAAAGAGAAAAAAATTTAAGTAATAGACAAGTAACAGCAAAACACTTACCTTACTCAAAGGTCCCGCTGCACTTGCCTGTAAAGCATGTTAGTTAGAGCATCTAGATTATTACGGAGTGTTGCCAATCATTATTATGATGCTAAGTAAACACTGTAGAATACCCGAAATCAGTGCAGGGACCGCCGGAAATAAATTAGAGTGGTTTGGATAATTAATTTAACGGAAACCAATAAGTAGTATTAAAAGACTGTAAAGATAACATTTTAAGCAAAAATGCCATTGATAGGGAAAAAATATAAAATATTAAAAATTTTAAGTGGGATAAGATCTCCATTCGAAAACCCCTGTGACGTCACAAATTGGAAGGCCGTAACCCCAAAAGCAAAAAAGTTCCTATTGTTAAGCAAGTTGAGATATAACTGGAAGTGAAATTTTTAGTGGGACAAATCATTGTAGTGAAGGCAGTTAGCTGTGAGAAAAAACTAGAGAGATAGCTAAATAAATAAAAAAGTAACAAAGTTTAAGGATTAGGCCTAACCAATACCAAACACATAGATAATGAGTGGGACAACTTTAGAAAGTGAAATTAATATAATCAGAAGTGAAATCAAGTCTCTAGCTCAAAAACAAAAGTTGGTAATGTTAAAGATAAGTAAAAAAGGGGAAAACAGTAGTGTCAAAGGTGTTAAAGTTGAGAAACAATGTAAGGTAATAGAAAAGTGGGCAAAAAATGAATTAATACTATAGTTATAAGCTAAAAACAATGAGAGCCCCATTCAGCCCCCTCTGACGGGGCCCCTAAATGAGCTAGAGATAAACGAAATGTCGGAAAAGAAAGGGGGGGGGGAAGTTTCCTTAGGCAGTTTGTAGCTGATTCCGGCGCGACAGAATTTCGCTAAAGTTGATAGTTTACGAGATAATTGGACTTTTGTCCAAAAATCTCAACGAAAAAACCTATGAAAAAAGAGAAAATGGCGAATTATGTGACCCCATGGTGGCTCAACGGGTAAGTAACACCCCTAAAAGTTATAGACAGTCCCCCAAAACATATTTACTTCGAAAAAACAATAAAAGTAAAATTTATAGTTAACATTATTTAGTAAAATGAGATATTGAAAACAAAACTGAAAGAAACAAAATGGAGGACTACACCTTAACAAAAGTGACTTTTACAAGATATTACACCATCACACCCCTGAAGACCACCTAAGTCCTAGGTGACCATTAATTTTTTAATTTTAAAAGAATCCGGTAGGCTAAATGTTACTTTAAACCTAATACATTGCTTTTCGCATAGGGAAAACTACTGTGGGCAAAAATGGCGTCAGCGGCCTTAAAGGGCCATGTTAGTAAACTTAAAAATACTGCATGACCCCATAAGACCTATGTTTAGTTATTACAAATATTAAAAATTTAAGTGACGTCAAAGGAAGCTCTCAATTTTAAAGATAATCTAACTAAGAGTAATAATTCCGATAACAAAATGCCCTTACAGAACACAGTAATTAAATGAGCAGCCAATATCGACCCAACCGCAGAACAGATTTTACCAATTTTCAAACGATAATTAAAAATACTTAGAGTTAATACTTTTTAATAAAAATAGTACCGCTAGATAGAACAGAATGTAAGCTTTAAGAGGATATAAATAGTTAGTGGGAGAGTAATGGTTAAGTGGGTGAAATATTGTACACAATAAAAGTAAACAACTAATGTAACTCTATGGGAATTCTGAACAAAATTTTACACTTTTTCAAAAAATCATTTCATACATTAAGTATCATCCTAGAAAAGAATGGGTGGAGGCGGAAGGAAGCTAAAGGAACAAAGTAACTGAAACTTAAGATAGTTTTTCAAAATAATCAAGAAAAGTAAGAAATTAAGCTATGTTAAAATTGGTATAAAAAGCCTCCAATATACCATGCTTTTCTATGGAGATGAGGGTTAAACAGAAAAGAACAAAAAGAACACTTTTTCTTTTGCATATTTTACACATAAATCCTGCAAGTTTCTCAACAAACTTGGTATTAAATTAAAGCTTATGAGCTAAACTAAGAAAATGACACCATAACTTTTAACTGAAAGCACTTTTTCATTAATTAATTTACGTAAGAATTTGGTTGTTTACCCCATAGCAATAACATGGGGAAAACAGAAGTACTTTCACAAAAACGATACTTTTTAAATTGCTCATATTTCATATAATTCTTGTTGAAAACATAAAAAACTGTATACTAAAATGATCTACTTATTCTAAAGTATGTGAATAGAGCCAAAGTTTTTAGTTTTTGATAAGATATAGTTAATTTACAAGCTTGTGAAAATTGATGAAATTTGAAAATGGCTCCATCTTACCAAAAAGTGTATGAGCTTAAATGCGTTAACAATTAGTGAAACAATGGTTGTACATATACGAGTTTGGTATTAAAATGTGCAGAAATGTTCGTAGTGCATGAAATAAACAAGTTCTGAATTTTAAATGTAAGTTAAATGGGCAGAAGAAGCCTATTAGTAGGTGGCTAATGCCAGGTTCATCAAAGATATGAAACCAAAGGAAATAGAAAGTTTAAATACTCATATCTTTTGAACCCCTACACATAATATCAAGTACCTTATATCAAAATGTTCAGCATAAAAAATAGAAGAGAATGATATATAGCACAAGGCTCTAGCTTACACCATTCTCGAAAAATCTAAGTATTCATCAGGAGCTTGAATTGCACGATGCTACTGTGTTCACGGCAATGAAGGAACTCCCATATGGGTGGGCATACTACTGGCACGATTTCTGTAAAGAGCCTTGGACTTTATCTGTTCGACAAAAAGGAGGTGACTTTTTAATGATTTGGGCCTCGCTTTCCTTTAATGCTCTTTGTATCTCTGACGTTTCTCAGGGGTCTCCAAACAGCGCAAGACTACATACACACATTGGAGAACAATTTACAGCCATTTGGTGAACTTTTTGCAAATCCAAAGTATGTATTTGATCAAGATAATGCGTCCATTCATGTTACATAGGAAACTTAATTTAACTCTCTAAATATTACTGTTCTCGACTGACCGGTGTGTAGCTCTGATCTAAGCCCAATCGATAACCTTTGTGGCATCATATCTCGTAAGATTTAAGCAAATTTTTTACAATAGTCTTCTGTTAAGACACTTCAAGCTGCTGTTGGACGTGTTTGATACAAAACAGATCCCCAAGTGATGCAGAATTTAGTTTCTTCGATAGGAAGTCACATTTTTGCATTTGTCATACTAATTGCAGACAATGTGGGTGCAGTTCGATTTTAATTTACGGTTATTTTCCTGTAAATATGCAGATTGTCTATACTTTTGCCACAATGTTAATTTTGATTTTTGTCATTATATATCATGTAAAGTGTATAATTTAAAATTTATTGTTTGTGAATAAAGGATAAGTCACAAGTAATGTATGACAGTTGAGTTATAACAAGTCGGTACACTTCTTCGTCTTTTATTCGTTGCGTACTTTTCAGTACAGAAGCGTAATCGATCATTGTCTAAACTTTTGCTGCGCACTGTATCAGCTATATTTGGAACTAAAGCAAGGATGAATAGTAAAGAAATTCTGATTTCATACATTACACTGTTGCAAGAATAGCTGCAATAGTTTTCAGCGTTTATACTTGCCAGAACTTTATCTGATGCATTTTTGTGACATAATCTAAAATCATTTTATTTCCTTCAAAATAAGTAAAATACCATTCTATCATGCTAAAAACTCTGAAATTGAATTCGAATGTTTAAATTCACAATTGCGCATAAATTTTGAGTATTTAAAAATATTTTATTATGCAGTACGTTCTTCTTTTAATAATTTAAGAGACATTCTTTATTGAAATTTTAAAACATCCACATTAGATCCAAACAAGCTAGAAAATCTTTTAACTAATTAATGATTAAAATGAAATTCCTTTCTAAGAAATATAAATGTACTTGTTGGTCTAAGTTTTACTAGTAACAGCAAAATGAGAAGTTCTACGAAAAAAAAACGTTTTAACATTATATATATATTTTTTTCCAAACAAATTCTGTTTTAAAACATGGAAGGATGTTTTTCAAAAAAATTATGATAAATAAAAAGGATGAAAAAGCAGATAATCGCTAAAATAAACATTTTAAAAAAATACAAGGAGACAAATAAATGCATCTAGGTAGATGCGGGGGGGGGGGTTAGAGAGAGGGGATATTGAAAAGCTTTTATTTATTTATTTAATTGCATAACAAATATCATGAAAAAACTTATATCACATTTTATGCAGGCCGTTTATAATAATTTAAATAATTCGTACGAGGTTTCTCGTTTCATTTTCTCGCTTTATTTTCTCGCTCTAAATTTAATTTAATCAATGAGATAAGAAACTAAAGAATGAAAGCAATTTTAATTCACTAAAATACTGGAAGCCAGTACAGGCATCCCCCCGATTTACGTATTACGCCCCTTGCGTAAATTCCCAGTTAAGCAATAAATCTCGAAAATTACGTTTGTGAATATACAAGGGCGTTTGACATGCAGTTGCATACTTTTGATATTTATTTTATAAATAAAATATATAGATATAAACCACAACCGCAATATAGTTTATATATTAGACAGAGTTATATTTTTATTGGTGTATACAATCAAATCTATAACAAAACAAATTAATCTTTATTGTTAGTTATTCATAGTAGTCATCTAATTCATAATAAATACAGTTTATGCTTATCAAGCATTATTTTATTTTGTGATTACTATTCATTTGTCTTGCCACCAGAAATTCATAGAGAATAGGTTAAATCAGTCCTCTTCAATTATTTCTTATTTTTATAGTCGTTTTATGTGGGTTAAAAATTGTTATACATCAATTAATCAGTGTTAGATTTATAAATCCAGTATTCCACAAGATATTTGAAAAGTGTTCGTCTCTTGAAAAGCATTCTTAAAGTTTGTTTTTATATATTTTCAGACATTTATAGTTTATATACGAGTAAATACTGACGCATGATGTTTTATTTATAAAATTATACGGTGTAAATAATATATACGTATATGTACAGTCGAACTTCCCTTTAACAAAGTCCCTATTTAACAGAGTTTTCTACTTAACGAAATTTTCTGCTGAACCCTGACTTTGAACATCATTAAAATGTAAATTATTAGGTTGAGCAAAAAGTTCTGGGAAATTTTTAATCTAATAGTCATAAATAACGAGATCTATAACCAGAATTTGTATCGTATATAGGAGTATTAATGGTATATCTATAGGAGTTCAGGACGTGACTCAATCCGATTATGACCTCTTTCGATCCATGCAACACCTTTTCAAGAGCCGTCGATTTGAAACCTTTTATGAAGTTGAAGAAGCATGTCAAGAGATTTTCGATTCAACGGAGCCGCTATGGTACTTCCAACAAACCCGGAATCTGGTAGAACGACGGCAGAAAGTCGTGGACTATGATGGTCTCTACTTTCAAGAATAGTCCTTGTTACTTTTGTTGTTAATCTGCGTATAACAACGCAACTTTCACAAATTTCCCAGAACTTTTTGCTTAACCTAGTAATCTCCTTATTACGAAAAAAAATTTCTGTATAACGAAGTTTATTCCATTTTCGTGCTTGTAGAATATTCAAACGGAGAAGTTGCTGTTGCGATGGATGGATGAATTTATTTCAGCGGATTGTATGAAAATGAAAATATTTATTTATTTATTTAATTATTTCCATTCAAAAGAAGAAATGCTTAAAGCCTTCGATGTAATAAGATGGGATTCCAGTTGCACGAAAATGTTACAGATGTATTGTTCGAAAAATTACAAAAGTGCGAAAATTTTAATGAAAAGTGTATTTTTTATAAGAAACTTTTACAAAGTAATATTACAGACTTTTATAAAGTTAAGGATTTGGAATGCTGACAAAAAAAGAGAAAAGGTACACTACACTTCGATTTTTATTTACCTCTCTTTATTATGTGTTTTTGTTTTTAGACATTATTCTAATTATTTTTTACTCGTATGTTTACACTGCATAAAAAAAATTACTTCCCGAATTAAAATACATTTTTTCAATATTTCCATTTTATGTGTATTTTTCATTTCATGCATATGTATTTGATTAAACAAATTTCCTGAATTTGAGTCGATTTCTATATAACGAATTTTCTGCATAACGAAGTGTTTAAGCGTAACGATGAGACTTCGTTAAATGGAAGGTTCACTGTATGTATAACTAGGGGGCTCTGCCCCCTGCAACTACGCTCGCCAACCCCCGTTCAGACACCGCAGAATCTAAAAACACGCTAATCTGATGGGTTTTAAAAATATTAGAGAAGATTGAATTATACTGAAAAAAGCTGTGCCCTGTAAACGGGTTCCCATTCAATTCCCTTTGATTGCAAAAATTTAAGGGCGAATCAGTTGCGGTTAAAACATCCAATGGTTGTTTTCGTTTTTTATTAAAGAGTATCAGTTAAACATTTGAAAAGAAGCTAAAATAAAATAAATTAAATATAAGAGTCTTTGTCTCCCGGTATTTTAAAACAATCTCTATAACAATAGCCTAAGTCATGTGACTATCATCAACAGTTCCAGGCGGACCACTTCGCTTATTATACTCTAGGTGCCATTTTGGTACTTTAATGTTATCCAGGCACAGGTGATAAGTCGCCAAATATTATTCTATCGCTATCATTTCATCTATATTATAATAGTTCAAGTCATCAACTGCCATAAACAAATAGTGTCTGATCCCTTCGCCGTTCATATGAAAGATTGGCAAAGATGTCATATACGTCCCATATTGGCTTGATTTTTTAACGACGCTAATTTGGGGAACGCATCAACAGCATAAACAGCAACATCCGACTTACCATATGAAGCAAAATAACGATACTTTGGCGCCATTTATGTGCCCGTTCCGTATATGACATTGGCGTCAGAAAAAAATCCCGCCAATATGGGACCGTAAGTTTTCCATTTTGATTAAAAAATCATTTTTTTTTCGAATAAAACTACATAAAAGTTGCCATGGTCGCAAAGAATTCTAGGTACTGATACGCTAGAAGGATGCAAATATCGCCAATAGCTATTTTTCCACTCGCCAGTTAGCATTTTTTTTTTCGAGTGGTAATATTTGGACAGATACGGTTATACAGATTACAGATATACAGGTTTGGCGTGATTTTTATTATTTTACGAAAATTTGGCGAAAACCTCGTTTTCAAATACCAGTTACATATGCATTTTTGGTATTCTTTAGATATCCCGACGACCAAAAATCTATCGCCAAACTATAAGATTAAATGCCAATAATGGTTGATCGTAAATGTCACATTCACTTGACTTTAAGCAAGTTAGACGTGTTTACGTCATCAAGTGATTTTTATTTCGACGTTTTATTCGCATATTTATGAATGTTATACTAATTTAATTGTTCTTTCGTTATTTAAAATAAAAATTATGTCAATTTTTATAATCTGGCGAGTGTTTTGGCGCTTTATATAATTTGGCGAAATTGCTCGACGTAATAACTAAGTAGTACTGTATTTCTTAATTATTTTCTAAAGGAAATATCAAAAAAATAATTAATAATCATAGAACAAAATAATTTATATAATTTGTAAAAAGAAATAAAAGTAAATAAATATTTATTATCAAATAAACAACAATAGCCGGGTTACCATGTCAACCTTTTCTGAAATATAAAAAAAAAATATCTGTTTGATTAAAATTTGAGTTGCCATCATTAGAAAAATGTATATAAAATTAGAAAAAAAATAATATTTCGAAAACTAATTCGAATTTTAAAATTCTAACACCAGTTTTGAAATCTGCGAATCAATATTGATTTTTGGTGTTAATTTCATCGCAAAGTATTCCATATTTTAGGAGAAATCGCCGTGAAACATAATCAGTTGTTTAATCAGTCGATTCATACTTCAGTTTCATAAATTCGTTTCATTAAGATTTTATATATATAGGGTAGATATACATATATATACATAATAAATATTGCAGTTTCTTACTAAATTTTACCTAAGCAACTTACAAATTAGACTTGGGTAAAATTCAAGTTACGTAAAACTTTACGGAACACATTACTTACGTAAATCGGGGGATGCCTGTAATACATTTATATTAATTTTACATACATTATACTATTCATATTCACTGTTAACAGAAACTGCCATTAAAAAATATAATTAAATTTCAATGACATTTACTGAACTCTGAACAATTTTATTTAAGTCTTAAATCTTTCAAAATGCGTCATCTATACGTTTTTTCCATCAAAAAATAAGAAATATTATTCTATCTTGCTATAAACATTCAGCAAATTTAAATTTATACGCTATCCATTGCTTCATATAATTATTTTACATTTTTAAAATTTAGTTATAGAAGACAATTTTTTTTAATCACTTCAGCCTATCTTCGTTATTAAATTTAAAAAAGCTCGATAACATGATAAAATTACTGCAAACAAACAAATAGGGTAAATCTTTGAACTTTTCCATGCCATAAGTGAAATAAAAACAAGAAATATAAATATAACAGCCGGGTTCAATTATACTACTAACAGCAGACTAAACGACTACGAAGTAATTTACGAGAAGAACAACAAAGGGTTTTCATTTTTATTTTATTTTATTTTATTTCCTATTTTATAAAATGAAAGGATGTCTTTCAACTTTTTTTTTTTTTGTGTGTGTGTGTGTGTGTAAGGAAAAGGATGACAAGGAATGTAAACTGTAAAATTAATACTATTTACAAAGAAAAGTCTGGGGGGGGGGCGACATAGGGGAAAGAATGAAACATTTCTCCACAGAAACGAATTAGTTTTAGAACTTCTTTTTTTAGTTTCAAACCAATAAATATCAGTAAACAGTTATAATAAAATTTATGCTTCATATTTTAAATAATTTGAATAATTCGCATCATGCTTGCCTGTGGCCTGTAAATGGAAAAGGCTGCAAGTACCATATTTTTGTTTTCCAGAAAAACGCAAAAAATATGTTAGCTGGTCTTAGTATATGTTTTATCAGTCTCGAAAAAATTCCAAAATCTATAAAATAATCACAGAAATAGGTTATAACAGTCAATTATCGAATTTTAGCGCTTTGTAATTTAAGTTTTTTTTTTTTTTTCACGGAAAACGTTGAATGTACCTGCGTACAGATCAGTGAATGACGTAAATATGCCATGAAAAGTTATTAAGGGGTTAATTCACTCACACGAAAACAGCTACTCGTTTAAATTAATCCTATGGGAGATTTTTTTTAAATATCGCGTTTCCATTCCAATATTTTATTTTATTTTTTTATTATTATCTTTTTTTTACGTTGGATACCTCAGGTTTATCTCAACAACGGCAATTTTTTACTTTGCAGATTTTGTTTACGTGCTTTAGAATATTTTCCTTTTCGGAACCGGTTTTGACGATACTGGTTAACATATTTTTATGACATTAAAAAAAATAATTAAAAATATATCATTATTTATCGTTAAATTGGGGGGCAATTCAAAATTAAATATTGTAACTTCTTTTTTATGGTTGCTTTAAACTAAAATTGTACACGTCTATCACAAGATAACTGAAAAAATAGTCACTAAAAATCTATTTTTCATTTTATTATTCTTCAAATTATTCAGTTTAACAGCACACAAAAATATATAACGATGAGATAATTATAATCCCAAATAATAATTTGAAAATGTACATTTTTTAATTAAAAAAAATTGACTATCTTGAAAAAAAAATTAACTTCTAAAGAAATCGCAGTTTTTTACGCAACAAGTTCAATTTATCTTTTAAGCATCAAATAAAACAACCAAACATTTAAAATTATAGAAAGAAACTATGCTAAACATTCAGAATTATACGCAGCAGAGAAAAATGCATCTACCGGCGAATTTTTTCTTATTTTTTTACATTATTGTTTTTGTTTTATAAAAGTGTTTTAGTAATGATAGCTGTGGGTCAACGAGCTGGAAAACCGATTGCCTCTGGCTCGATTCCCAACACGGTAAGTGTAAGAAAACTTAGTTACACTACATAGAAATTCACTTTTTTGCAATGAATACATACTCAGATTTACTTTTAACAAGCACTTTCTAGCGCCACATTTCATCAATTGCTTCTAATAGAGAATCTAAAACATTATGAAGGCCCATGTGATGCTCCATATTTAAATGCATAAAGGACTTTCAAAGTTATGGTGTTACGTTACTCAAATGAAAAAATAAAAGGAAGAAAAGACAGAAATGAAATGGAGGAAATAAACGGAAATCATTTGTGAGTATTGAAAATTTTTAAAATGATAGAACTTTGAGATAAAATAAAAACAAAGTTAGTTGTATTTTCTATCTACAACAGTTTATCGTTTAGTGGCAGAAATTCTACGTTTTACGAAAAAATAACATTTTCGTGAAAATATGCGTAGTACAACATTAATAAACTATGACATAAAATAGTACGAAGTTTACTTGATTTATAAAATTTTGAAATTGTATAAGTAAAATTAAAGCAACAGAAAGTGTTTAATGAAACGAATTCGTGTATGAAAATTGAAACCTTTGCAAACAGATATAAAATTTGAAAAAAGATAATAACAAATTTGACTTGTGTTATTACTTTAACATTTAGAAACATATAATATATATAATGCACAAATTAAAAAGACAATTTTTTTTATTAAATATGAGCAATGCTTTATGACGAAGTATACTTAAAAGCACTGATAGTAAATTTAATACTAAAGAGTACGAAGAAAGTTCTTAATTAAGAGAACTGTGAAACTGTGTCAATAGATTTATTTTATATAGTTCATTTTATTTAAATCGGTTAAATTGCCTATAAAGGTAATTACTACAGCCTCAGTCAACTTCCTATGTAGAATAATTTGCGTCAAATGTCTCTATAATGAAAATTTTGCATTTTTCTAATGTTATTTAGTTGTTATTATCCATAAACTTTGAATGTTTAGGGTGTTTTAAAATCCACTTACATTTAAGAATATCAGTATAGAATAAGCTTTAAAATCCAATCGAGAAAAAGTTATAAAGATACTATTGTCTGTGCTAATTCTTTTTTATTTATATTTCCGAAGTCTTTTAAAATACATCAACTATAAATTATTTTTGAGAATACTCAAAATTATATTCAGCCTAGATAAACGACGCTCAACAAGTTCAATTTTAAATGCTATTTATTAGGGCGCATATATTTTAAACATTTTTCTGTCTTAATATGCAATACAATCATCTTTAAATCATTTTATCAAATTCTCTTTATCAAAATTTTAAAAAGATTTTTTGAGAACATAATAAAAATATTACAAACAAACAAAGTTGGACTATCTTTGAACTTTTCAGCATTTGAAATGATAACAAATTGAATGAAATATAAATCTACCTGAATAATATAAGTTACACTAATAATAGTGCAATGAGAACAGTTGTACGAAAAGAAGTTTTAATGAGAGCCTTTTCTGATTCTAAAAAAAATGCCATTTTATAACATGAAAGTATGTCTTTCATTGCAATATAATTTTTACCACAAAAGAGTTTGAAAAGTAGGAAAAAGAACATATACAGTAAAATGAATATTTATAATAAAATTTATATCAAACGAGAAAGAATGGAGTGGAAGGCATTTTCCGCAGAAACGGATTTAATGAAAAGCTTTTTCTTGTTTGATTTCAAAGCAATAAACAGTTATACGAAATTTTATGTTTGCCAATTTTAAAAGGAATATATTATAATAAAGCTTTACATTTTTGATAAAATAAAGAAAACAGAAATTTTCCATTTTGTTCTAAAGTTTACTTTGATTATAAAATGTTTTAGGAAAAATTAAAAATTTTCGTATTTCGAAACTTATATGAATGACAAATTTTCCGCTGAAGAATATTAAAATTTTCCTCGCATCTCTGTATAGTAACAAGTTTTAAAGACTAATATAATTAAAAGCAGGAGATTCCTTGCACAAGTTATGAATACTATAATAATTAAAAATGAATTTTCAAAAGTTATAAGATTTTTATTTCTCTCATATGCAAGTCTAAATGTCAAAATGTTGACTTTGAATGTTTTTAATCATTTCTTAACCTATACATCTCATACATTACTCCATAAAGAAATTCTGAAGTTATTATATTTCTCAGATGCATAAGTAAAATCAAGAAACAGGTGATGTATAGTGAAAGGAAATTATGCAAGAAAGCTGAAATTACTTAAAACTGACGCAAAATTGTTCCTTCTTCAAGAAAACAAAATGTATGAGAGTTTTATGCAGAGATATATGATAAACACGCTGAGTATACAGATTTTAAATCGAAGATTTATTTTAAGAGCCATTTACTCTTAAAATCGGTGAAAACAGTTCAGTTAAAAAGGTTTATTGAATGAAATACTAACTGAAAGCGCACAATATATTTCCTTTAGTATATTAAAATACATAATCCATGCTATTCATATTAATATTTAACGTAAAATAACATTTGAAAATCTTTCAATGAAATTCTAATTACTTTTATTGAGCTTCCCAAATGGAAAAGCTTTTTAAGTACATCCTCATTGAATAATTTCTTTCAAAATTATTAAAATAATATTCTGTCTTGTTAAAGAAACACTCCACAAGTTGAAACTGCCATTCATGGCTTCATATAAATTTCGAACCTTTTCAAGCTTTATTATGCAATACAATTCTCTTTTAGTCGTTTTAGTGAATAGTTTTATCAAAATCTTAAAAAGAGCTTCTGAGAGAATGATGAAATTACTATTAGCAAACAAAACTGGAAGAATATCTTTGAATTTTTTAGCATTCGAAATGAAAACAAATTTTATGACACATAAATCTACCTGGGTGGTAAAAGTTATACTAATAATAGTAAAAGTACGAAAAAAAAGTTTTAACATTAGCTTTTTATTTCCTTTTAAATATTTTATAACATAAAAGGATGTATTTCGTTGTCATATTATTTTTGCGATTAACGAGTAATACGTATATAGTAAAATTTATATTTATAATAAAATATATATCAAACGAGAAATAATGGAGTGAGAGGCATTTTACGGAGAAACGGGTTTAATAAAAAGAACTTTTTCTTGTTTGATTTCAAAGCAATTAAACCTCAGTAAACAGTTATGAATTTTTATGTTTGCCAGTTTAAAAAGGAATAAATTATAGTAAAAATTTATATTTTTTGCGAAAAAAGGAAGACAAAAATTTCCTATTTTGTTCTAAAGTTTACTTTGAATTAGTGTTGCGAAATGTTTTAGGAAATATTATCAATTTTTGTTGTTTCAAAATTCATATTAACGAAATAATTTTCTCTAAAGTACATTAAAAAAATTTTCTTATCTTTGTATAACAAGAAGTTTTGAAAATTAATATAAATAAATAGTAGGGAATTCCTTACTCAAGTTATGAATTCTATAGTAAGTGAAAATAAATTTTCAAAAGATTTTGATGTCATTTTTATGCAATTCTGAATCTCAATGTGTTGACTTTGAGAGTTAATAATTAGTTTTTATCTTATCAATCTAATGTTTAACTCCATGAAAAATTTTAAGGTATATACTAGGTAAGGTATATTACTCAGGTGCATGCAAAATTGAACTTAGCCCCTCCCCCTTTCATAAATAAAAAGGTAATCGTTTATTCTACTGTCTACAGTTTATCCTAAAGAGTAAAACAAATTGTATCTCTCTATTTAAAAAAAAAAGAGGGTAACTAATGCCGCTGCCGTAATTGAATTTAATGTAATTGACTTTTTGATTTTATCTGTTCATAATATAAATATATTGCATATAAAGACATTAAAACTGGTAGTCTAATAGAAAATTTTATGATAAACACGCTGAAGCAGATAGTTTTTAAATTGAAGCTACTTAAAAAAGAGCTACTTAATGTTACAATCACTCAAAACAGCTCCGTTAAAAAAAGTTTTATAGAAAGAAATACTACCACAAAGCGCATAATATATTTCTCTTAGTGTATCAAAATACATAAGCCATATTACTCATATTAATCTTTAACATAAAATGGCACAAGGACGGACTGGTCCAACTCTCTACAAATATATTTAAAATAATATATATTTTTTTTCAATTAAACTAAAAAAACCTTTTTTTTAATTAAGAAACTCGATTTTTCTTATCTCTTTTTTTCCCTTAAAGCGTTTTTTTTTATTCTTTTTTTGATCGGTTAGGTTTTAATGCGGTAATTAATTAAAAATCGAATGAAAATTACTTTTAAAACTCCTAATTTGAAAAGAATTTATCGAACCACAATATACAACCTGTCTATAAAAGATCTGGCACATTTTGATGTTTTAAAATCCATTCTAATAAAAGAAAGTTTCGCTCTCTCTGTGTGTGTGTGGTTGTATCCGATGGCTAGCAAAAATCTATAGCACGTACGAGGCTGAAAATGTTTGTGAGGCTTGCCCAAAGTGTCGCCTGATGCACCTGAGACTCAGAATTTTAAATTTCTAATAATTAGTTGAGTTATTAATTAAACATAGCAACTCAATGTCATCAAAAAGTCATCTATTTGACCAACGGTCAAGGAAAGCGCTTGCGCACGCGCACAAATCCATTTAAGCATCGGAAGCCTGCGAAGAACCGTTTTTCAATTATATTTGTGTTTTTTAATAGTTGTGATTTTAATAGTTGTGTTTTAATCCAAATCGACCAAACCGATCGGTACAGTTAAAATTGAAAGACATATTCCGAAAGGTCGTAATTCTTGCGTCTCAAATGCCGTAATCAATCTGAAAAAATGTCGCAGTTAACCCTTAGAAAAATTTTTTTTTTTTTTCGAAAAGGGTCGTTTTTCCGAAAACGTTTTCTCCCTTATGGCAACGCTCCTCCAGGACGCAATTTTATAGGTAGGGTAGACCGGGCTAGTTGGCCATAGAGGCACGTTGGCCCAGTCGCGATATTTTTTTAACTTAGCGTTAGATGACATTGTCAGTCCAGCCAAGTATGCGTTGCTTTGCTTACCTCCTCCAACATCAGCACCAGAGCGTCCGTTAAAAAATTATTGAGAATTTTCAAAATTTTGCAAAAGTGAGTAAATTTCTTCTCTTATAAATAATCGGTTTTTATTTGTTTGTAGATTACATTTTAGATTTTGATATATAATAATTCCGAAAAATAAATGTTCGTAGTTATTGTAGGGCATGCTTTTTTATTGAAATACTTTCAGAATAATTCCTTAGAGTCATGAAAAACAAGAATGGTGATACGGGGTTAGTTGGCCCATTTTTCACGGGGCGTGTTAGCCCGCCGGACCAACACACCCCGTAGGAATTTGGCTCTGGGGTATTTGAATTTTGATAGTTTTAATGAAATATTTTAATAAACATTTATTATTATTTTAGTTAATTTATTATTAATTAATAGTAAGGAATTATTTTATTAATTGAATTTCTGGTTATTCCAGTCAATCTTTTTTTAAATGAAGTTATAATGTTGTTTAACCTCCTCCCCAAATTAAATCAACTGCTCCTGTTGTACAAAAACATTTATAACTTTCATAATTATAGAAAAATCCCTGTTGGCTTGGCCTACAGGCGCAGGTAGATTTCGAAGTTAAGTACTAATTTCACCAAGAATTTAACGGATTAAGGGAAATGTTTTTTTTTCTCTTATACAATCTTCCCACACACAAACACACACTTTTTTTGTTTTTAATTTCTCTTTGCTGTAAGAGTTGCTCCTATCAAAAGCTTGTCAATACAAAAGTTGTAGATAATATTAAGAGGATTTATGATTAATTTAAGTGAATTTGATATCTTGTTAATTGTCGAAGTTATGATTTTTTTCTTCTGAAAACCCTATTTTTTGCACTCCTTGAAGCCATTTTTAATTATATCAAAAATCTGTCATGCATAATTTTTTTGGCCCTTTTCCTAGAAGTTTTGAAAACTTTAAACTGTTTGGATATGTAATCGTGTCCATGGAAAAGTAAAAAAAAAAAAATACATATATAGAGAGAGAGATAGATAAAGTTTTGAACTGGGGATGGTTTTGGGCTACAGGGTTCATGATCGGTGTAGATCTGCAAAAGTTTTTCAAAAATTCCAACATATGAGAGATTGCAATAGGTAGTATTTCTTACGAAATCTACCTAAAAGTTCGGCCTCCTAGTGTTACATACTACCGCTAAAAGTAACAAATCTAACAATCAAAATTTACCCGACTCTGATATTCTTAATTATTAATAAAATCCCCTTGTTCCCCCGACCAGAGAACAGTTTGCCACAAATAATGCTTTAATAACATCCCATTTTATAAAGTGAAAATCTCTTACCTGGGTAGTTATTCGTTGAAATTAAATAATCCTTTCTGTCTTCATAATCCATAAAAAGGGCAGTTTCAGGAAACATTTTTTTAATTATGAAAAACTACCCTTCCTGAACCGTTAATAAAGATCAGCAAGTCAAACAAAAGATATAAAAATGATATCATTCAACATAATTATATCAAGCACATTATTATATCCTAACTTATTAGATTATCTAAATCTCATTATACCAATAATAAATCATGAATGTAATCAGTAATATATAATTTCATGATAAACAAACTGGGTTTTATTTAGACTTGATTAGGAATTAAAGTTTAATATAAACGAAAATTATCATTATTTCAAAGAAGCTGGCATTACCCAAAGCATCATGAAGCAATATTGCATTTTACTGACAGAAATTTAAAGGGAATGATGCGTTAGAAAAACATAATAAACGAAAGAAAAGAATTATTAACAGATGTACAGAGGCCTTGATACAATTTATTTATCATCTGGTGTTTATAATAAATCACCTAATTAAGGATGCATGATTTCTTAAATTACTCTACTCTAAAGTTTACGGTGTTTTAACACCTAGCATGCCTTTATTAAAATTTATTTCTGTTCAGTAATGTATTAAAGACATTTTTTATGAGAAAATAAAAGCAATTTTTGGTCGAAGTTAATAATTTGAATAACTCAGATGTAATATTAAAAATTTTTATTTTAATTTAGGAGGCTATATTGTGTTTTCGTTCGCAAGAAATAAAAATTAAAATTTGGTGAAATTTTGATCATTTCTTAAACTTCTACGCTGTCAGAACATTAAAAAGTGACGTGGGCCAACTTACCCCGCAATCGGGGCAGATTGGCCCAAGCGACTTGGTGTCAATTTGAGCTTCTAAACTACTACTTATAGTGAATATTTTCAAGTTTTACTATTGTGACTTTTTCCTGAAAGTACACTGATAGTGGTAAAATAAAAAGAAATTTAAAATTTTGAATTGTAATTTTTTTTTAATTATTAGAAGAAAAAGCGGACCAACTAGCCCCGCTCTACCCTACTGACGAACCAAATAAATGCTCTTAAAGCTGAAACCTTCTTCTAATCGATGGTGCAATTAGTTTTCAAAAATATGAATTTTAACCCTTTCAAACGTACCGGCGAACGAAGGTCACTTCGCGGCTCAAGGAAACTATACTTTTTCTATTCTAAAAGTAACTAAACGTACGTATTTTAACACAACCTTTTTAGAGCATCTCAATAGACCAGATTTACATCACTTACAAAATTTTCGAAATGTTCGGTCTAATAGAAATATTTTTTTACAAAATAAAATGTGCAAAAATTTCGATTAAATCAGTAAAAACCTGAGTGTTTCGTTGCGGTAAGAAATAAAAAATTACGAACCCTTTTCCACTAAATATCAATATTTTTTTTTACCCAAGCTATGAAAACATTATGTTTTTAACACTTAAAACTTTCAGATAGTTTGGATGATAACGACAATTTTTTTAAGCATTTAAAATACCGGAAGAATCCTGCCCCTCCCTCCCTTTTCCGGCATATTTCAAAATTACGCATAGACTGCAAAAGTCAAATTACGCAGATAAGGCAAAAAATGGGGCAAAAAACGTTTTTCTCCTTTATTGCAACGCCTGTCCAGGGCGCAGTTGGCGGCGTGAAATTTTGCATACTTATAGCTGAATGCCTCACATCAAACGACAAATCATAAAATTTTGAAAAAGTCGTACATTTAACCCTTTGGGCTCCCACATGCGTATTTTAAGCAATTCTTTCTAACTGAGCTCCTCATTAAATTGGAGATATGAAATTTTGCATACTTATAGCAGAATACCTGAGGCCAGGCGACAAATCATAAAATCTTGAAAAAGGTCTTACGTTTAACCCTTTGGGTTCCCACATGTGTATTTTAAACAATTCTTTCTAAGTGAGCCCTAATTAGGTTGGAGGCGTGAAATTTTGCATACTTATAGCTGAACACTTCACATCAAACGACAAATCATAAAATTTTGACAAGTCGTACATTTAACCCTTTGGGCTCCAACATGTGTATTTTAAACAATTCTTTAAAAGTGAGCCCCTAATTAGGTTGGAGGCGTGAAATTTTGCATATTTATAGCTGAACACCTCACATCAAACGACAAATCATAAATTTTCAAAAAGTTGTACATTTAACCCTTTGGGCTCCCACATGTGTATTTTAAACAATTCTTTCTAAGTGAGCCCCTATTTAGGTTTGAGGCGTGAAATTTTGCACACTTATAGTTAAACACCTCACATCAAATTAGAAACCATAAAATTTTGAAAAAGTCTTATATTATTTACTCCTCCGGGTTCTAACTTGTGTATTTTAAGCAATTTTTCTAACCTCCGCCCTTTTCAGCCGGGGAGAAATTTTCCAACATTTTCCGACACCCCTTTGACCATTCTTTCATATTATGCACCACAGTCTTACATATTTTAGTTCCACTTTTTACCGCCAGGGGCGCCTGCTTATCTCGGGTGCTATTGGCCCAATCCTCTCGACTAATATATCTACGGATAGTATGTAAAACGGAGTTTCATTCGGATAGAGGTTTGTTTAGAATGGAGTACGCCCCTGGTTGCGAAATGTGAAGTAACAGATTTTTCAAAAAGATAAAGTGTTTTGAAAGGAATACTAAACGAAACCCTCTGTGCGATCTGTGATCACACTTACCCACTTCTTTTTTAATCGGTTTGGTATTTGATAAGATTGCATAAAAATTGTAATTTATAACGCTTTTCGCTCACTTCATCTTTTTAAATTTGGAATTGTCTTTCGACTGTTTTTAGAAAGCAGTTGCATCTTGTAAGTAAATACCATGCCATACTTCAAAGTGTTAGGCCTCTCAGTTGTGCAAAAAATGCAAATTAGAGCATGTTTTGCTTTTGCAGCCCTCAGATGGTAGTGGCAGCAACATAAAATATAACCTATGTTATAGCAGGGACTGTCACCATTGATTTGTAAACATAACTTTTGAAATAGCTTTGGTATTTCCTGAGATTGAGTAGAAATCGCAATTAGAACGTTTTTAGAACGCTTTTCGCGCATTTTCACCGCTTTTTAAATTTCTAATTTTTTCGAAACTCTTCTTAAACATCATTTATATCTAATAAATATGTACCTTGCCTAATTTTAAGTTGCTAGCCCCTACCGATCACAAAAATTGAAATTTAGAACGCTTTTTTGCTCCTGCAATGTCTAGGTGATAGTGATACTTACATAAAATAGCGTCTCTGTTAGAGCAGAGGCTGTCAGCATCAATTTCCTACCATTACTTTTGAAATCAGTTTGATTCTTCCTGCGATTGCTCACAAATCGGCATTTAGAACGTTTTTAGAAAGCTTTTCGCGCATTTTACTCCTGCATCTCCTGTGGGGTAGTGGAAACAGATATAAAATATAGCCTATCTTGGAGCAAGATCTGTCACCATCCTTTTTTGCACTATTATATTTGAAATCGGTTCAGTACTTCATGAGATTGCATAGAAATCGCAATTTAGAACGTTTTTTACAACGCTTTTGGCGCATTTTCACCCCTTTTAAATTTCCAAATTTTTAGTAAATGTCCTTAGAGATTCATTGATGTCTTATAACTAACTACCATTCCAAATTTCACGATTCTAGGCCATTCCGGAACGCAAAAACCGCAATTTAGAACGTTCTTCTTCTGAACCATTTTTGGGGTAGTGGCACCAACATAAAACATAGCCTATGTTGGAGCAAGGGTTGCCACCATCATTTTGACGCCTTTATTTTTTAAATCGGTTTGGTATTTCCTGAGATTGTGTGGAAACCACCATGTAGAACGCTTTTTAGAACGCTTTTCTCGCATTTTCACCCCTTTTAAATTTCGAATTGTTTAAGAACTGTTCTTAGAAATCCTTTATATCTAATAAGTAGCTAATACTTCAATTTTCATATTTCTAGGCCCTTCAGTAACACATAAATCGCATTTTTAGAACGTTTTTTGCTCCTACACCCCCTTTGGGGTAGTGGCACCGACATAAAACATAGCCTATCTTGGAGCAAACGTTGTCACTATCATTTTGACACCAATGTTTTTTAAATCGGTTTGGTATTTCCTGAGATTATGTAGAAACTACCATTTAGAACGTTTTTTAGAACGCTTTTTGTGCATTTTCACCCCTTTTAAATTTCGAATTGTTTAAGAACGGTTCTTAGACATCATTTATATCTTTTAAGTAACTAATATTCCAAATTTCATATTTCTAGGCCCTTCAGTAACACAAAAATCGCATTTTTAGAACGTTTTTTGCTCCTGCACCCCCTTTGGGGTAGTGGCACCGACATAAGATATAGCCTATGTTCTAAGTTGGGCGAACACCATCATTTTGATACCATTACTTTTGGAATCGGTTCGGTAGTTCCTGAGCTTATCTCCGACAAATAAACAATTTTTTCCTCTTTATAATAGGGGTATAGATAGGGACGTTACGTCAAAACAAAAGTGAAATATTTGACAAAAATTGGCCGTTTGAAATGCAAACAAAACATGATATTTATCAGTAAAAAAGGTTTTTTGATTACTTAATACAAATTATGAGCTAATACGAGCACGAAACTGTTTCACTAAAGCCCATAATGTTAATATTAACAATGTTATTTTTCAAAACAGGAAGATTTCATTCTTCATGACAGTGCTGAATGTTTTGATAAGGTACTTGGGCCCAATAAGGCCCGGTTCCCAATATGGCTCATGTCGTATATTTCATTTACTTTCTTTTTAATTCAGTAGATGGCAGTATACGTTCGACCCACATGGCGATAGAAAGGGGGAAAAAACAATAAAGGCGAAGTCATATCACGTGGGTGACGCTACTGGCAGAGGAAGTGAAATTTTCGGACAAAAAAAATCGTGTTATTATTTTTTAAAGGTAAGGAATATTTCGTATTATTAATATTTGTTAGCATTTAATACAAAGTAAAAATGAATATAATAACACCGTTAATCTACTTGAAGATACTATCAATAGTTTTATCACTACTGACACGTATATCCGTTTTTCTTGGGTTTTTTTTGTTTTGTTTTGTTTTGTTTTGTTTTTTTGGGGGGGAGGGGGGTGGCAAAAAATAAATTACGGAGGTTTCCATTAGGGCCAGGGTGGACACTATGTTTGTAGTGACTTCAAGCACATATATATTTTTTACGAACATAATTTTGTTTCACTTCTGTTCCTTAATTAATATATTTCGTAGTAAAAATAAATATTTTTTTTTTAATTTTTTTGTTTTAATTTTAACTTTTTTGCGATTTTTTTTGTTATTTTCCTGGCTTTCAAAAAATTGCAATTATTATATATATAATATGTATATATAAATATATATGTATATATTATATAACATATAATAATTTGCAATTTTCTAATTTTATTTTACAATTTTCTAAAAATTTACAAAGTGGGCCGTATTGAGAACGGGGTGTTCCCAATATGGCCCACTTTGTAAATTTTTTACATTTCAGCTTATATAATTTTTAATAGTATAATTACAAATATAATGTCTTTTCTTTTATTTATCACATTAATCCCTCTAAGCAACAGCATAAATAGTTTCCGGGAAAAATAATATCAACATGGTGAAAAAAAGCAATCAAACCTTAGGTGGGCCATAATGGGGCCAGGTACCTTAGTTACTTTTTACAGCATAATGTATCCAAATAAAGGTTTTAAACTACATAGTCATTCATTTCCTTATTATTTAACCACAAAATTTAAATTATAATTAACATTTCACCACATATTTTAAAATGTTTAAAAAAATTAAATTCTAAAATTTTGTAAAACCCTAACGTGATAGAAAATATCTGATAGCAGATTCGGATTCTACATGCAAAAATGCATTAAAAATGTTTATTACAAATCAGATACAAAATGTCTATTGACTAGTGATAATCTTATACAAAAATACGAAGTTAAAAGAATTATGCAATTTTATAAATTACGAAATAGATAGCAAGGTAGTCATAAAGTCGAAAGCATTTTAAACTGAAGAAAAAACAAAAAATAAAAGAGTTAATCGACTATTCTATTGTCCACATAGCTTAACCTTTAAATACAGAAATTGCATGTATTTTGCAAAAAATACCAAACTTTACATGAAAATCTGAGTAATGTAATAATAATTATCTATTCAAAAATACGAAGTTAGTAAGCCGAATTATAAAATTAAATAAATTACGAAATATATAATGTTTAATAACAGGCTGCATGCATTGAAAGTTGAAAACTTTTAAAACTGATAAAATGGGGGGGGGGGGGATATGAAAGAAATGAAGGAAAGGGAAAAAAAACTTTCAAAATTTATCCTAATTTGTCGGTCCTTCCATCAACATCAACCTTAAATTGATAAAGTAAATATCACATAAGCTAGATTGATAAAATACATAAATAAATGCTTTATATCTAATTCATAATCTGCCCTCAAATTATCTTAGTCTTAAAATTTTCTTATCTTTTGGCTCAAAAATCAAATTTTCAGAGCTTTTCTTTTGGCATCTCGGCACAATTTTGACGTCTTACTCAAGTAACTTGCACATGAAAAGAACTTTAAAATATTCTTTCTCATATATTTTACTCAACATTTATACATAAAATAAACTGCTTTATTAAACTGGGTTTTTTTATTAAAAAATCATCTTCGCAATTTTGAAAATTCATTTTTAGTATATCATTTTTATTTTTAAAATAATGAAGTATTCTATGAGTTTAATTTTCTTTTTCTCAAATTTTAAAGCAAGAAACATCACCTAAAGTATGTTGTTTAGTGTGAAATGAAAAATACTGGCAAAAATAATTTCGTCTAAAGAAAAATAAATGATTTGTTATTCAAATTCTAGTTCTAAATCATCTTAAATGTCATTCTTCATTGAATTATTTTATTTCCTTTTGGTTTTCATGGTGAAATAAATTTAAAAATATATTATCATTTGAATTTAAAAAAACTTTTTCTTATTTTCTGAACTGAGAAAAAGTGAAAAAGGAAGAATTCTTTGACGTCTAAGATTCAGCCTACGCTCAACAAAGATAAATTAATGATAATATTTTTAAATCGTAAATTTTGTTTTTAAACAGTTCTACATTTCTTCGATATGATAATATTAAAATAGAAAATTTCGAAACTTCTTTTTTGTTTAAAGTTTCTTTAAGAAATGTGTCTTCGTGAATTTTTTTATTCAAAAAGGTCATCCAATTACAATTGTCTTAAGTATTTCTAAATATCATCTAAGTAATTAAATTCATATAAACAGTACAATACTTGTACAAGAATTACTTTCAAGTGCATATATATAATTTATATTTAAAATACATCAAACTATCTTAAAATACATCTAAATATCTTAAAATACATTAGAAAAAAAACAGAACATTTTCAACCTTCACAAGGCCGTCGTCAGGGGGATTTAAATGTTATTCTTTTCTTTGCGCTTATTCGAGAATTGTCTAGAAGAAATTTAATTCAATTTAAAAGTTGTACGTCAGGTGAGATGCCAGATAAAGTTATTCAAATTTGCAACAAAACGAGCTTTCATTTATTATGCAGCAAATTTCGTCATACTCCATGGATATCTTACGACAGTGCATCATTACAAGCTGTATCTTTATTGGCGATTATTTCAATTGATTCTCTAATAATAGCTTCCTGGTAATTACTACTACAAAATATAATTTTCGATTTATTAAAATCTATTTTTATTGGTTGTTATAACTTTATCTGGCATCTCACCTGACATACAACTTTTAAATTGAAATAAATTTGTTCTAGACAATTCTCGAATAAGCGCTAAGAAAATAATAACATTTAAATCCCACTGACGATGGCCTTGTGAAGTTTGAAAATGGTCTGGGTTTTTTTCTAATGTATTTTAAGATATTTTGATGTGTTTTAAATACTTATAAATTATATATATGCACCTATATATATATACAAGTATTTGTACTGTTCATATGAATTTAATTATTTAACTCAAGGTGAATTGAGCACCAAAATTTTAACTTCCATCATCTAAGTAAATTTACCCTTTTTGTTTTACCTTTAATAACATAGATATAATGAAATTAAACGTTTAATGTAATAAGTAAGCACCAAATTTACTCGGTTCACATTCTTTTTATTTTGGCAAAATGTAGCACTTCTATATTCCATGAATTATTTCAACAAAATAAAGCACTTGCTTACAAAGTACTTCGTTTATTCCTGGGTCGTTTCGAGTGTATCTAATGTTCTTTGTTATACTGAATCCACAACTGCTAAGCTTTACATTCTCACTGCATCCCAAACTTCATTGTTACACGGCCAATTTTAAAATTCCAATTTTTGTTTTGCCACTCACCTAATACTCGTATACATACAGTTCGTATACAAAATTCGTGTTTATACACTAAATTATTCGTCATTTTTAAATAAATAATTTCCGTACTGCTAGAAAACATGCTTTTTTTTTCTTCTTCCCGAAAGTCTGAAAAAGAGTGGGGGGGAGGGGGGGGAATTCCGTTTATTCCTTGCACGCATGCGCATTGACTGTATTAATATCAAAGTTCGAATTTATTTTTAATATGAACAACCGAAAATTCAGTTAATTAAAATTTCTAATTTATTTAAAACCAAACAAAAATAATGCTTCCGAATTTAATATAGTAGCAATTTTCTCATTCATTTAAACTTATTCGCAATTTTTTTAGAGTATTAAAAATTTTTCTAATGTGAAATATATTCTAAACGAACACATTTAAAAAATATATAGTAGTTCAATGAACTTTAAAAAATTATTGTATTCAAAAAAATAAACATTTCTTCTCGAATTTAATTTAAAATATAATATTCATATTTTACATCTAACAATGAATTTATAGTCCAGGGGAAATGTACATTTTACCTTGCAAAAGGTCGGGTAAAAGATTTTTTTTTCCTAAATTGTTTATAATGATGCCATCATGGAAAAACCAAGTTTTCTAACAAAATTTCTTAAGGCTAAATTTTCTGTGGCCGAAAAACAACAAAATTTTGGGACATTTTTTGATTTTTTAGAAATATCTCGAGACTCATTGCCGTAGCATATTATTTGTCAATTACAATATTGAAGAGGATAGAATTCTCTACAACTTTTATATTTACAACTTTTTTATACATTCAATAGCAAGCGCAGTATGCTATTTCAAAAATGGGACAATTTTTCCATATTTCTTAAAAATCGTGAAAAACGTAGTTTTGCCGCGATTATTCAAATGTTCCCCGCAGATTTAATTGTGTATGTCGACTTCTAAAAATTGGTAGCAGTGAATTATCTATTATTTGCACACTCACGTCTTTATTTTCATCTCAACAAACATTTTATATACAGTAAATTTATGTAATTTTAAAAGTAAGGCAGAATGTAGATGAATGAGACAATTTTCATATTTAGACAGTAACTTTAAGGGTATGCCATGTTAACTTCAAAGCATTGTTTAAAAGAATTTTTTCAATCTATAGTAACTTATTGGCACGATAGTTTCAAATAAAAAAGATTTCTTGCTTAATTTTAATAAATTTTATAATTTTTATAATGCATACATATTTTCCCACGTGTCAATGGAATAGGTGAATAATTTTCAAAATCTGTCCATGTTTTGGAATAACAAAATCAAGTTTTTAGAAATAATTGGAAAGTTTTAAGTTTTAATTGTTTGTAAATAATTACCTTACCTCATAAACAAGCATCAGCAGAGACCAAATTACTAATTTAACATTTTAAAACTAATTTTTAAATTTTAATGCACTTGGTATAATGGCATAAGTGAGCACGGTAATGACAAATTAAGCAAAATATTTTAATTTTTCCCAGGCATAAATGGCAGCCATTATATCTTCTGGCCCATACAATGATTTTCTATTTCTCATATAATGAAAGCAAATTAAGAAATAAAAGTTCATTTAATTATCAATTAGAATTGGGTACGGTAATGACTTACAAAAGAATATTCACCAAAACAAGTCTTTGCTTGTTTTATTGAAACTATAAAACCATTTACTCTATTCACCTAAACCTGATAACAAGTTGACTTTTAAGGAGTACTTTTGCCTTGATAAAAAGGCATGTGCTGTCCTCTAAAAAAATCCGGAGGAACTTTTTGTCAGAAGCATGGCAATGACACTCTTTCTTGAGACACGGTTTAAAAAAATTTATTAAGAATTATAGATAAGTTTAATTAATGAAAATAAATATTTTTTTAATTAGTAGCATCTTAATAAATAAAAATGTATAAAAAAATTATAACCATCTGTTTTAAATAGAACTTTGTCAAATCTTTACCTAATAAATTGCTTGTTGGGACAACCTACGGTAATGATATTTTGACTACAAAAGAATATATTTCTTATTTTTTAATTTTTTTATAAATAATAATATATCTGTAAATTATCATTAAAAAACATGATAGTTAAAATGCAATAATTAAAATTATGATATTTAACTATTTTTCTGTGCAAATGTGAAAGAACATGAGAGTTTTTTTTTAATCACCCAGGTATGAAAATTTGCGAAAAACATATTTTATTCCCCACTACATTTTATTTACCAATTATTGATAACATATGTTTTAATGTTTTACTGTTTTAAAGATAGCAAACATTGAATTGTTGTTCCATATAAAAGGGAAGCGGGACTCAAAAGATAAATATCTTTTAGGAAAGAAATACTTTTACCTTATAAAATAGCTACAATAAAAATGACACCAGATTATTTCACAGACTAATGTTATGCATTTATATCTTGTAAAATTTATAAATTCTTTTAATAAAATATTTGAGATCACTAGTTTTATAAAAAATATTTAAAATATTAGTTTTAAAATGTATTGTCAAATTTTTTTCCACTTATATCAATAAATATAACAAGAGATTATATCATTTTAGCATGCAAAAATATGTAAAACTTTAAGATTATCTATTAATTGCTTTAAAGCTCAAACAGAATACTTTAAATTTCAGAACGGGTTCCAAACAGTTTTCCAAAAATGAAAGTGTCCCAATATATTTTTTAAAAAAGCAAACAAATCCGAAAAAATACCAAAGCACAACATTAGATATTGATCTCAGGTATCCCATGAAAAAAAAAATTACTTAAAAGTAACAAAATGCGAGCGAGATATTTGTCAAAAACGCTCCCATAGGTTTAATGTTACCTTGCGAAATGTCTTCGTGTGACTAATTTAGTCCTATAATTCATATAACTGTGACTTTAAACGCCTCAATACGACAACCACAGTAAAATCTTTGAAAATGAAATCTGTATATACGGAATTCGGTCTTTAAAGAAAAATATATATTTTTTCAAGAGAAAGAATATGAACAATTATACCTCCTAAGATGGAAACCTGTTTGAAGCGGAATATATTTCGGTTCCTTTCGGTACGTTTTTCAAGGTTTTAATCAATATTTGGCAAAGCTTATTACGTAGTTCAGCATTACGTATTTAATGCTCACACACTTAAAATTTTCAAAATCCGGCTATTAGAAATTTATTAAAATTCCCGTGGTAAATTTTCGTTTTAAAAGAGGGGGGGTGGAGGGGTGCCAAAATCCATGTTTGGCACGGGTGCAAAAGAGGCTAGTTTTAGCCCTGAAACACATAATTTACTGCTACTAATATATAGAAGTTGACATACACGATTAAATCCGTGGTAAACATTTGAATAATCGGGGCAGAACTGCGTTTTTCACGGTTTTTAAGAAAATTGAAAAAAATGTCCTATTTTTGAAATGGCATACTGCGCTTGCTATTGAGTGTATAAAAAAGTTGTAAATGTGAAAGTTGTAGAGAATTTTATCTTCTTTAATATTGTAACTGACAAATAACATGCTACGGAAACGAGTCTCGAGATATTTTAAAAAAAAAAAAGGTCCCAAAATTTTCTTGTTTTTTGGCCACAGAAAATTTAGCCTTAAGAAATTTTGTTAGAAAACTTGGTTTTTCCATGTTGGCATCATTATAAACAACTCAGAAAAAAAAAATCTTTTACCCGACCTTTTGCCCCTTTTCTTGGTACATTTCCCCTGGACTATTATGTCTTATTAAAAATATGTCTAATATGTAGTAGTTTTATCTTCTATTATTCTATAAATTGTAAAACACCAACCGTTATGTCTTAACGACGAAATGTCCCTGTAATTAAGCTTAAATTTTCAAGCTTTGTGAACGAGAAATTTAACAGGCCTTACCAATACCCCATTTGAAGATAACCCGTATCTTCATTTTAAACTCGCCCTCTATCAAGTGCTCGCTGGCCGAGTTGTTAAGAGGCTCGATACGAAACGCGCGGTCTCAGATTCAAAACCAAGTGGATCCACGAAAGAAAGAGAGACGTATTTTTTTTTAAAAACTCCTTTTTTCAGATTACGGAAATTTTCTGAAATAAAAGAGCGGATATTTCTTCAGTCTTCGAATATATACTGGTACCAGTGCTGCCAGGAATATTTCCGTGAATTGAAGAAAGTAATACGGAGAATGCAGTTATATACAGCTTAATCTATCCTTCGAAGAAACTTTATCTCAAAGCATACGCTGTAAAAAAATACAAGGTTTTCTGAAATCTACTAATATATTATAATATAACCACGTAATGAAAATAAACAAATAATTTCTTCCTAGTTATCCACAATTCCGAAAAGCGTTCTTTATCTGAAGAAACCTCAGAAACCTCTATATTTTCAAGATTTAAAGAAACATTTATCAAAAGGAAATTTCTTATGTTGCCATTGATTGTCTGAAACGTTTCCGAGTAGTTTTTACAGTGTATAAATCAGTTTTCTCAAACCGCAATATCGGTTTTAAGATGCTAGCGTTTCCCAATTAAACAGCACTGTAACTGCATTTATACGTGCAAGCGTAACAAAATAATATTTATTTTAATGTTCACGCTAATGATTTATCATGTTAGGTTGTAAACCATGCTTGTTGAACATGAAAATATTTACTTGAAATTTCGTAGCATCCGAATAACCTACATTTCAAGTTGAGAAAACATATTAATATACTAAATAAAGAGAAAAGTGTCCAGCATTGAGCTCACAGGCTATTCACACTAATTGTATATTATACTCTTATTTCAAAGAATAATGCCCCTCAAAAAATAAATAAAGGGGGATTAGCCCCGTTTCGCCCCTTTATACTTAACTATTGAACCTCCAAATCTAATCAGGGAAGCTCCTTAACATAATAAACTGGTATACCAAATTTGAAGCAAATCAAATAATTCAGTATGAAAAAGCCATTTCGCTAAATTCAGGAGTTTTTATGTCCCCTTTCCCCTTTTTATACTTAACTAATGAACCTCCAAATCTAATCAGGGAAGCTCCTTAACATAATAAACCGGTATTCTAAATTGGAGCAAATCGAATAATTCTGCATGAAAAACCCGTTTATCTAAATTATGGGGGGGGGGCGGTGTTCTAGCCCTGTTTTCCCCCTTTATCCTTAACCAATGAACCCACAAAACTAATCAGGGAAGCTCCTTAACATAATAAGCTAGTATACCAAATTGGAGCAAATCGAATAATTCTGCATGAAAAACCCATTTATCTAAATTAAGGGGGGTGGGCTAGCCCCCCTTTTTCCCCTTTATCCTTAACCAATGAACCCCCAAAATCAGGGAAGCGCCTTATCAGAATGAAAATAGAAAAACAAATTGAAGCAAATCGGATGTTTCTATCAAAAGTTATCGCGTTACGTACGTACATACAGGACCGGCGCGGCGGGCACATTAGCTCTCAGGCTTTGATAGCCTGTGAGCTAAAAACTATTCGGAAACCTTTCCGAAATATTGTGGCAGCAACGTAAACATTTTTTTTATAAATTATTTTTTTTTTTAAATCTTTTAAAAATATATTGGTTTCTAAGGTATTGGTTTTTAAGGATAAAATATGCTTTTCGGAATCGTGGGGTAACTCGGAAGTTGTTATTTTTTTTGTTTGTAGTTATAGTATATTTTCCTAGATTAAGAAACAATTGGCTTTTCCTTACAGTGTACACACGAGCAATAGTAATACACAAACAGTCTAATAAACAGTCAATAGTAATACACAAACAGTCTAATAGTAACAGAAACGTTTATTAAATGTGTCTAATAGTAATAGCATATTACACAATAGTAATAGAAGATACTAATGTGAAAGTGGAGTCATCGAAAGCTTTTATACTAGGTAAAAAATGCTGTTAATCTATAATAAAGATGGAAGTTTGTCTGTGTGTGCGCTGTGTTCTGAAGATACTGCCACACATAGTGCTAGAAGATTTGGCAGGAAGAACTCCTGTATGCCTAGAGTTATGCAGCTAGAAGTAAGTTTTGAATATTTTTTAATTAGACTTTTTTGGAATTTCATGTTTTATGTTTTTTATTATTATTATTATTCCCATAGACATGCAGATAACATTGCAATTGTTTATTTTTAATTAAAAAGTTAGCTCCATTGCTGTAACTATGACGTCAACGTTAATGACGCACACATTTTTGTTTTATGATATAAACTGGCGTTTCGGAGTCGCTTCTAACGTACGTGGCTACCACGTGTTTAGTTATTTTTATTTATTTTATTATTTTATTTGTTTTTTGAAAGCGCGATTTGATAGGTAGCCTAATTATTCTTCACTTTTTTTTTTTACGTCTAAATCTATGTAATTTGGTGGATTTTTAAGAGCAGTTTTAAACGGGAAACACTCCAAAAAGTGCTATATAACAAAGGACTGTCTTGTAGATTTTGTTATTGCTTGATTAAGCTCAAGTTGAAAGGGTACGAAATCGGATCAACGTGAACGACGGTGATCAAAATTTTCATTTTAATCAGGTACGAAATAAAATAAACGCAATAATTTAAAGTTCTTTTTATTTGAAACCGGGGAGGGCACAGTCTGCATAGGTGTGCGCTGAAGAAAGCAGTTGAACCCACGACCTCAATTTCATTTGGAAAACCAACAGCGAATTGGGAGAACATCCGCTAAAAAAAATTAGTTTAAATACAGTTTAACCCTGTATGTACTGAATTATGAATTCATGAAAATTTTATATTCTAAAGCATTTTTCGTGAATTGTTATAACTACATTAGAAGATATACATAATCATTTAATAAATTTTAGAAGGATTTTAAAAGAATTGAAGGATTTAGAAGGATTCATTAAATTTGAATTTATAGGGATTTTGTGCAATACTTATAACCCCAATTAAATCTATTATTTTAAATATATTTCTTAGTACGAGGGTGAGTCGGAAAATAAGTTTCCCCTGGCAACTGTGAACAGAGGCGTGTATGAAAGACAAAAAAATGTAATGAAACATTAAAAATAAGACGTAACTTTTTTTTTCTACATAAGTGCCAAGCGAGTTGAAACATTTGCCATACACTTTATAAGCTACAAAAAGTGCTCCTTGAAAAAGTCAGGGCTCTGCATCATTCTGTTTCCGATAGATATGGAGAGAAAGTGTGTTGTGAATTCGTGGTCAAAGGATGAAGTGAGAGCGGTTGTCCGCTATGAATGAGCACGTGGAGTATCGGGAGCAGAAATACATAACCGCCACGTGGGAGTGTATGGGCCAGATGTGATGTCGAAACAAATGGTGCAGAGATGGTGCCGCCAACTCAGTGAGGGGCGTCAGCAAGTGGTGGACAGACCGAGACCTAGACAGAAGTGCACGGCCACTATAAACGAAAGCAATACTTGACTACTTCTTTGTAAGCAATGCTGAAGTCACACAAGCCGTACAACGCTTCTTTTGTATGCAGAGCCCTGTTTTTTTTTCCTTTAGGGCTTTATGAAGCTGATAAAGGTGTATGACAAATATCTCAACTCACTTGGCACTTATGTAGAAAAATGAAGTTACGTCTTATCTTTAATGTTTCATTAGATATTTTGTCTTTCATACACACCTCTGTTGATAGTTGCCAGGGGAAACTTATTTTCCGAATCACCCTCGTATTTTGTAGAATTAGGAAATGTACAAATATAATGTTCTTACAATAGTTCTTTAATCTAGAAATATTTCCGAATTGAAAAATCCCCCCTCCCCCACCTCCAACACCAAGAAAGCTGAAAAAATGTAAAGGAAAAAGAAATCGTCCTTTTAAAAATATTTTTGTTTTGTGTAACCCATAATGTTTTTGGAACAAGATAAAGTAGTGTATCTATAACTCATTCTAAACTTTATTACAACTGATCGATGTATTAAATTAATTTTATAACAAGTTATTTAATGGTACTTACCGGGTGTCCCAAAAATGACTGATGGATTTTAAAATTCAATAACTTACAAACGGTTACAGATATTTAAAAATTTCTTGCAGGAAAGTTATGTATGATGTCAGGAGTTATTTTAGAGTGATTCTTAATTTTAGTTCTAATTTCAAACAATAGATACGCTAAGAGCTAATAGGTGCTCAGTCCAGATCCGATTTTTGGTACTTCGGGATCCCTTCAATGCATTTTAATCTTATTTTTTTCGCATGGAAGAAGAGTGAGGCCGAAACATTGAGCCTGGATTTAGCGATTACTGCTTTCAGCGCCATCTATTGATGCTATTTGTAACTAAACCTGAGAATAGCAGCATAAAAACCCCTGACATCTTACATAACACACCTACAAGAATTTTTTAATATCTGTCACCGTTTGCAAGTTATTGAATTTTAAAATCCATCACTCATTTTTGGGATATCCGGTATAAGTACCGTCAATAGATAAAGGGTTAAAAGTCAATGCTATTTGTGACATACTTTTGAACAAATGGCAGGGTGTATTGGCATTCAAACTGTTTTCATTTTAGCCTTAAGCCAATTTAAAATTTAATAATTACTGGCTTTTGACAAAGTCGTTTTTAGGTTGATTTCTTAAGAAATCACTCCGTATACCTATCTACAGGGTGTCCAGCGAATAAGACCCTGATTTCAAAATTAAATATCTCAAAAACAAAGATCAATAAAATTATGCGGACAACGGTTTGTTTATTAGCTAAGCTGTAAAAATGTTATACAGAAGTTTCAAAAATTAGTTGCAAAAACCGCTAACAGATGGCGCTGTAATCGCAATGCCTATAAATTGTGTTTTGAAGTCCAGGGTACTAGCGTCTCATTATAACTTAGCGCTTCCTATGGAAGAACGAAAATTGGGAAGACCACTTTTTCGTTGGGGTGATGCGCAGAAGAGGGGACATCTGGTCAAAGTTTCAATTTCAGAGAATTTCAATTAATAGAATTTTCAATAAAAAGTTTAGCAATCATTATGTATGAACTTATTAAAATATTTTATTTGGGTAATGTGCAGAAGCGGAGCCATGGTGTTGACAGAAATATATGTGTTGCGCTAAAACCAAAGTATTATGCCGTGATTTAAAAATAAATGAAAAGTGCAAAATTACGTTTTTATTTATAATAATTCAGGTATAAACAATAATACCAAAATACTATCCCGTGATTTAAAAATATAAAAAATAAATAAAAAGTACAAAATTATTCTTCTAAATATATGCATTTAGATTTAAATAATTATATGGCATTAAAAATTGAATTTAACAAAATATTTCAATAAGTTCTTATATAACGATTTCTAAAACTTTTATTGAAAATTCTATTAATTGAAATTTTCTAAAATTAAAGCTGATGCAATAATTCTGTGACCAGATGTCTCTACTTTTGCACACCACCCCAATGAAAAAGTGGACTTTCCCAATATTCGTTCTTCCGTAGAGAGCCATCTAGGAATGAGACACTAGTGCTCTGGACTTCGAAGCATAGTTTACAAGTATTGCGATTACAGCGCCATCTGTTAACGGTTTTTGTAACTAAAATTTGAATCTTCTGTATAACATTTTTACAGCTTAGCTAATAAACAAACCGTTTACCGCATAATTCTATTGATGTTTGTTTTTGAGATATTTAATTTTGAAATCAGGGTCTTATTCGCTGGACACCCTGTATATACTATTTATATATAACACAACACTTTTATCGCGATAACGTCAGAAATACAAAACCAATTCGAAACTTATTGGAACAGTGTATTGATCTTTCAAGTATTTTAAATGAATTCGTTAAAAATGTATGTTATGTTGCAGTCTACGAGCAATTTTTAAACTGTAATTTCAAAAGAATTTTAATTACGATGGCCTCATATACATTTAATTACATTTCCTAAGACTAATTCAAATTTCCCTGCAAATTATCAGTTTTTTATCGATTTATATAAGAAAATGGAGTTACACAGGTCTGTGAATGCAGTATATTTTCCGCCAATGGATTTGCATTTACAGAACAACTTGAAACCGATGAAGAAAATTCAGATGTTCCACTTGGACAAGAAATTCACTAAACATCATAATCGGTATAATGTCGAAATTGATTTACATGTTGATTACAGGTATTCCAAAGCTTCCATTTCCGTCTCCATTGTTAGAACATATGGGGTGTAATTAAGCAAACTGCAAACTAGCATGTGGATCTCTAAAAATTAGTTTTCTGTCGATTTATTTAAGAAGATGGAGTTATATAGGTCTGTGAATCGCTTATACTTTCCTCCAATGAATATGCATTTGCAGAACAACTTGAAACCAGTGAAGAAAATTCAGATATTACAATTGGGGGAGGAAATTCACTAAGCATCATAATCTGTACAATGTCGAAACTGGTCTGCATATTGATTACAGGTATTCCAAAGCACCCATCTTTGTCTCAATTGTAATAATTTATGAGGTACAATTAACAAACTCCAAACTAATACGCGTGTTTCTAAAAATCCATTTATTTATCTGACCATACAACAGCATGATATCGCGCTGGAATCTCACTTTGACGGGTGACTTTATGGCGATGGTACAGTTATCAGTCTAAAGTCCACACTTGGAATCAACACAATTATTACAGCTAAACGCATTGTACTACAATAAAAAATACTTTATTCTACTCATAGAAATGAGGTATTTTCTGCAAAAACATAATGTTAAACTCAGTCCCAAATGTCTTGCCTTTTTTTCGCCTTATTTCCCGCTCTAAGATTTCGGAAAACATCGATCGAAGTCTTAGTCGGAATCTTTAGATTAAAGGTATGTTCAATGACTAAAATATTCATTTTCTGGCTCTTATGATAAACAATATGTGATCTAAATATAACATTTTTTAGAAAAGTAACTAATGAAAACTCGATACCTTAGTTACTAATGTCGAAAAAAATGTTTTGAGAAAAAGAGAAAAATATCACGGATGATTATTGCCGTTTTATTAATATCTGTGCGAGTTCCCTAATACTGAATAAGAACATATCATTATAAAAATAAAAAATAGAATACTATTTATGAAACGTTATAGCTCTGGAAAAATCAAATGTTAACTTTGTTGTTTTAACTATTTATTATTTTATTAACAAGTAAAAAAACATTAATAAAGTTCATTTAAACGTACTTAGCCACATTCATCGACATAAATTAGTAAATTGTAGTTATGTTTATAAGTTAAATTAATAAAAATCTAAGAATATTAAAAATATGACAAAATTACACAATTTTTTTTTTATCTTTTCATCTGGCGAATCAAAACGAATTTATTGTGAATGATAACATCTCTATAAACTTTTACAGTCCATGAACTTAATTTTGTAATGTAGTAGATTGTTTTGAATAATATAATATGTTCAAGCACACTTAAGAATTTGTTAGGAAAGCTAAAACACATTCTCTAGAGTTTAAAGTGAGTTTCACGTTACAAACTACATTCAGAATTTATATCGTCTATGTTTTAAATGGGTGCCGTATATTCAGAATAAGCATTTATAATGAAAATTAATATAATTTTATGCCACGGAATGACTGTTTTAAATGTAACGGAAGTAGTGAGAATAATATTTATTTTGTGTTTAATCATTTTTAGCATATCATTTTATCATTTAAAAGCATAAAAAAACACAAAATATTACCTTAATTAATTCTAGATATAAATTCTATATAATTCTAGATATTAATTCTAGAATAGGATTCTAGAATTAAAATTATTTTTTAGATAAACTATAATGAAACTTTTTTTTACTTTGTTTTCAATGGAAAAAGTTCTTTGAAATGATATTACAAATTTAAATGGGTTAATTTTGCTCATTTACTGAAAGCATGTATTAAAGAAAAAATCGCTTTATTCTATTTTTTAATGAAAATATTCTGCATCTTTCGTAAATTATTTCGATAAAAACATCAGCCGCAAATGATTTTATTTTTTCGTTTTTCTTTTTTCCCACGAAGCTAAATCGATGATATCGAAGAACACCAGTGTCATTTATTTCTTAGACATCTTTTTTTAATTAAAGCACCATGTTCAGTGATTCAGGACTTCATTTACTGTCAATTATCTTATTAATAAAAAGCATTAAATTTAGTATTAAATTAATGCATTTTAGATACCCAAATAGTGAAAATTTAGATTTCCAGTTACTAATGTGATGAAAGTTTTTTATAAAAGCGTGGAATATTCGGCCGTTTTATGTATGCTCCAAAAAAAATCTCTAATAATTGATTAGCGCATTTCTAAAAAAAGCAGAAAGAAGGCTAACTCTTCTTGGAAAAAATTTATCTCTTCAAAAATCAGATAGTTAGGTAATGTGACAAAAAAATAGCACATTTTTTAATGAGATATTTTATTTTGCTTTTTATTACGTAGGTTCTTTAATATAAATTACTTTATGATAGCTAAAAAATTTATTAAAATTTGTTTATAAAATAACATCTATCTGTTTTATATCACACATTAAAATTTTTACCTTGCGTATGTAATAAACTGCTTCAGAATTCGAACATGTTTTTGAATAGATTATCAAATTGTCTCAATTTTTTAAAATAAAAATGCTTATGAACCTGTTTTTAAAGATTTATAATCGTAACGCAAAATTTAAGTTACTCCAGCATATGTTCATTAAATTTATGAAAGAACTCATTCAAAAACAAAACACTTTATATTTTTTCTGTGAAATATTCTGCATCTTTCTCAAATTATATTTATGTAAGCACCAGCCGCACTTGATTTAACATTTTTTCTCTATTTTTCTCTTTTTGTCATGAAAATAAATCGACGATTTTGAAGAACTCCGGTTCCATTAATTTCTTAGCCATCTTCTTTTAATTAAAGAATCGTGTTCAATGATTCGTATTCATTTACCGTCGAATGTTTTATTAATAAAGGCATTAAATGTAGTATTAAAGGTACATATATTAGAAACCCAGTTCATGGTAATTCAGATAGTTATAAATGAGAAAAAGTTTTTCAGAAAAAGCACTGACTATTATGTCCGTTTTATGTGCATCGTAATAAGATCTTTGGTATCAGATTGGTGCGTCTATTATATTAAAATGTGACTGTTTGATTTATTTCCAACTGCTTCTTCTATAATATGGAATGTAGCGCGATAAAATTAACACTAATTATCTGCGTGAATACTGGAATGTCACATATAAAGTCTCAATTTTAAAATATGTATTATTATCCGAAATATTATTATTATTAATAATATTATTTGTAATGTTTAACCCATTGAGGGGTAGTGGGATATATTATATCCCACTTAATTTTAATCAAGATTTCTACAAGAAACTTTTAATCAAATTTTAGTTTTATAACTTTGGTGGAAAAAAAGTTGTAAAACTGTTTTACCTTGTTTTGAATGAAAAATGTTCGAAAATTCCGCTGTGAATTCAACATTACACAAACACAATTGCTTTCCCCTGAAAGGGTTAACGAAGTTTCTCTAAAGGTGGCAACTAAATTGCTCCATTTTTGTAAAAAGTAAGGGTAGAAAACGGTAAATAATGGGATATCATCTACTTTTCGAAATGGAGAACAAAATATAATATATTTATCTTTGCTTTGTTTGAATAAATATATTTAATGGTTTTTTGTTTGCATTTTTTCTGTAAAAAACGAAATCTAAAGAATGTTCATATGACTTACTTCCACATTTAGTAAAAGTATTATCAAAAAGTATAAAGTTTTAATATCATTAATCCGTGTAAAATATTCTTTCTCCGAATTTGTTTAAAATGTAAACGAATGTGATGGAGTTTTCAGCATAGAGCACGAACATGAAAAGGGCCATATGTTCAGTTTTTGTCCAAACCATAGAAAATTACACTACAGAACTTCACTATTCTCGCTTAGACAAGTTAGTCAAGTAACCCGAAATTAACCTAAATATAATGGCAAGCACTTAAAATTTTTATTCAAAATCCTCTCGGCCAACGAATTTTATTTTTCATAAGTAGTCCTTTTCCTGTAAAAGCATTCTACTTATCATTGCATCAAAATCACGTAACTTGTAAAATGAAATTTTCATATTTCAGTTCACTTACATTGTAATCAGACTTCTTGCTTATAATAAGAAATCTGATAAAATTAATATTATAAATATTTTCTAAACGTAGAATCAAACTTATTTTTTTTTTCGAATGCAATACAAATGCAACACCGTAAGTTGCTATGTCAGCCAGTTTCTTATTTTTAATAAAAAGGAAGAAGGCAAATTCTTCTTCAAAAAAAAAATCATGTTTTAAAAGAATTTAGAAAATAAGGTTTATCAGAAAAAACATTTAAATATGAAATATTTAATTTTGTTTCTTTTTTTGCGCAGATCTTTTAACATAAATTACTGGATGATACAGAACATTTTATCATATAAAAATGTTTAAAAAATAGATCTATCTAAAAAAAAAATAAAGTACAACAAGAGCAATATGTTTAGGAGGAAGAATTAAACTTTCTTCAGGCAAAAGCATTTAATATCTCCTATCTGTTTTATCTCGCATAGCATAAATTTAACTTCATATATAATAAAATGGTATTTCTTAGTTATCGCGTCGACCAATTTCACCAAATTATATAAATCGCCAAACCACTCGCCAAATTATACACATTGACATAATTTTTTATTTTAAATAACGAAAGAACAAATAAATTAGTAAAACATTTAAAAAATTACAAATAAAACGTCGAATTAATGGTTTTATTGGCCATTATTGGCATTTAATCTTACAATTAATTAATTAATAGCAACCATTATTGGCAATTAATCTTACAATTTGACGACAGTAGTTTGGTCAACGGGATATCTAAGAAGTACCAATAAAATATACATAATAAAAAAATAATGTTCTCGCTTTCAAAGACAGTTTTTTTTTATGAATTCTCAAAATAGTCAACAGTACCATTTCTACTTTTTGAAAGTATCATAAATATATATTAGGAGGTGTTATCTGGTTTCACACATAAACAACAAACAAAAAATTCGGAATCGTCTCCAAATTATTCAATTCTTCAATTGCTATCTTCTGTTTAACACTTTCCAAAAAGTTAAAAAATGTTTATGAATTCGATTTGTCTGTCTATCTATATAACTGCCATTCTGTCATCTGTCTATCTGCCGTCTATCTTACTGTCTGTCTATCATCTGTCTGTCTGTCTGTCATCTGTCTGTCCGTACTATAACTCGTGTAATTATAGTCCGATTGCCATGAAATTTCATAGATCTTATTAGGTATCATTTATGCACGGAAAAAACTGTTTTGTTGAAATTACTAAATTTTGGTTCAATAAATAATTTGGTTGGAATGATTAAATTTTGGTTAGATTAACCAAATTACTTTGTTAATTCAACAAATCGTTTGGTTAATTCACCCAAAATTTGGTCATTCTAACCAAAATGTTTGGATGGAGCTATATGAACCAAAATTTCGCAATTTCAACAAAACAGCTTTTTCCGTGTGGCATGTTATGTTTGTTATTGAAAATGAAATGTGTAGCATTTACGGTTCATTTACAGGGACATTCAAAAGAATTCCGTTACATTACAGTCCATGCGAAAGATCGTTTGCAGTGTTATGAGTTGTATACTGAGGTGTACTGCACTTCGCTTACTGTAGAATATGATGAGCATAGAATTTATCGTTCATTTACAGGGACACACAAAAGAATTTGGTTACAGAATAAACAAGACAATAATTCCTATGAACAATAATTGCTGGAAATGCCTATTCAGTTGTAGTACAAGGTTTTAAATCGAACTATTTTTTATTTAAAATATTACTTGGTGTGGATAAATTCTATAGATCCGATACAGGGCTGCACAAAATTTCTCAAATACATTTCCGTTTATTCACGAAAATTAGTGAATTGAAATTTGCAACTGTACTATACGTTTAACTGAACCAACTTTTAGCATACTATGTAGTATGCAAACAAATTTATAATTTCGTATACAGAGCTGAACAAAAAATCGGATATTTTTCCAACTATTAACTCCTTGCCTGTGGGATATATTTCAGAAAAACGTGCCAAAAATTGGGGGGGGGGGGGGGGGGAATTCTCTTTAATTTTGTTTGTAACTGCAAAATTAAATTTGCCAAATGGCGCGAAACTGCCGAAAATTTTGTGGGAAAGTATCGCCATCTATTGGGAAAATGGTAAATTACATTTTATGCATTGGAAGAACTGAGTTCGAGCTTCACGGAATTGGAACACCCGTTTTTCTCTTGCCCGAACTCAGGTCGGGCATTCCAAAATTGGCATATTTGAGTTGTCCGAACTGAGTTCGAGCGCCACAGGTAAGAGGTCTCAAATTGGGTTTTGAAATAAGTTATACGTTTTTCTTATTTAAGATGGAGTCGCGATTCATGTTGTTTCTTTAAAAATGAATCAGAAAATGAGTCAGAAAATTTCGAGTTGTTGAGAGAGGATAAATATTATTTTGAATACCGCCTTAATATGATTATATTCTGATAAAACGAGTTCTTACAGAAAAATGAAATTAAAAATTCGTCAAAAGCGGCCAGATAAAATTGTTAAACTGGGTTTATCTCTTATCTTGATTTAGTTTTTGTTGGTGAAATTAGTACTTAACTTGGAAATCTACCGCCGTCTGTAGGCCGAGACGGCAGGGAATTTATGTGTTTTTCTTGCAAACAAAAATACGGAACTTAAGCCTTTTTCCTTTACATAGCACAAACATGGTGCAATTATTCAAATTTTTCAAAAGAACAAGATTAAATTTTAGTATAACTATTTAGTGATGTTTATTACTTTGAAATTAATAATAATAAAGAAGTTTTCAAACTAATTCGTTTTTGTGGAAAATGTCTTTCATTTCATTTTTTCTCCTATGACAACCCCCTTCTCTTTATAAATATTCATTTTACCGTTTATGTTCCGTTTCATCCTTTTTATTTTTATATAAAAAAATAGTTGAAATAAATCCTTTCCTCTTGTAAAATAGGAATTATAAAAACCCTTTTATTAAAACTTCTTTTCGTAAATTCATTCGTCGTTCAGTCTGCTGTTAATAGCATAATTGAACTCGAACCCGGCTGTTAAATTTATATTTCTTGTTTTTATTTCATTTATTGTATGGAAAAGTTCAAAGATTCTCCCTATTTGTTTGTTTGCAGTAATTTTGGCATGTTCTCGATCTTTTGAAAATTTTAATAACGAAGACTCACTAAAATGATTGTACTAAAAAAAAAAAGATTGTCTTGTATAATCAAATGTTTAAATTTTTTTAAAAAACTATACGCAGCAATGGGTGGTACTGCATTTAAATTTGTCGAATGTTTATAGTAAGATTGAATAATATTTCATAATATTTTGAAGGAAAAAATTATAGATGACGCTCTTTTAAAAATTTAGGATGTAAATAAAATTGTGTAATACTGAGATTAGGAAATGTTATTGAAATTTAATTAAATATTTTTAATAGAATTTCTGTTAATGGTGAATATGAATAGTATGATGCATATAAGAATAATAGAAATGCAGTATGGGGTTTTAGTAAGTATGTTAGTTAACTGACATTTCTTTTAATGTTTTGTTTCTTATCTGGTTAATTATATGCAGCCTGTTTAATTTAGAGGTGATAAGAAACGAGAATTCTGGAACGAATTATTTGATGCATCTTTATAAATTTTGAAACCTCTTGAAGTTTTAAATTCCACGTGTATTTTTGAATATCAATATAAAATTAGCAGAAAAGGTGACAAAGGTATACTTTGAATAAACCTTTTTTATTTATATTTCAGAAATCTTTTAAAACACATTATTATTATTTATTATTATTATTATTATTAATTATTATTATTATTATTATTATTATTATTATTATTTAAAAATACATAAAAATAATATTCTACCTTGGTAAAGAAAATAACATCCAACAAGTTCAATTTTAAATGCAATCCAGTTTTCATAGTCAGATTATGCAATATAATACTTTTTTAATCATTTTAGCGAATCTTCTTTATCAAAATTTAAAAAAGATTTTTTAAGAACATAACAAAATTACTATTAACAAACAAAGCTGGAATACCTTTGAACTTTTCAGCATTTGAAATAAAAACAAATTCTATTAAATACACTGTAACTGTGTCATAGATGAAAAGCTACCGAAATCTGTACACTTAATAAAATTTTATCTGTACACTGTACAAAAAAAGATGTAAATCTATAAAACTAGTTTTTGTAAAGCTACAGATTTCTGTAGCTTTTTAACAATACTAAAACTTTATCTGTAACCTGGGTTGCAGTTACATAAAAAATTCTAGGCACCCCAGTTTCCTAAAAAATTCTTAGTAACCTTACAGATTTTTTGATTTACAGTGCAAAAGTGTATCTCTTACATGTATTCTTGTTGTTGCCGTTACATAAAAAGTTCTAGACATCCCAGTTTCCTAGAAAATTCTTAGTAAATTTACAGATTTTTTTACAGCATATAAATCTACCTGGGTGGTATAAGTTATACTACGTGGCCCGTCAGAAAAGTATCAGACCTTAGTCCGAAAATAATACATAAATTTCCTGACGGGATTGGTACCCTAACCCCCTTCACGTTAGACCCCTTGCGCTTCCACACACACTGTAAAAAAATCTGTAAAGTTACTAAAATTTTTCTAGGAAACTGGGATTCCTAGATCTTTTTGTGTAATAGCAACAACAAACATTCATGTAACAGATACACTTTTGCACCGTAAATTAAAAAATCTGTAAGGTTACTAAGAATTTTTTAGGAAACCGGGATGCCTAGAACTTTTTGTGTAATTGCAACCCGGGTTACAGATAAAATTTTAGTAAGATTGCTGAAATTTTAGTAGGTTCTTTTGTAAAGCTATAGAATTCTGTAGCTTTACAAAAACTGGTTTTGTAGATTTACATCTTTTTTGTATAGTTTACAGATAAAATTATAGCAAGCATACAGATTTCTGTAACTTTACCTATGTAGAATTACAGATTTCTTTTTACAATGCACTTAGCCCACCGTTCCTTCCACTGCCGAAAATACTTCTGGAAGGATTTTTTCTGTTGTTGTTGTTTTGGAATGGTATTCACTTCCGTCGTCGCATTCTGCATATCTCATCTCTACTCTCAAAATAGCATCCTTCAATGGCGCCTTCAATTTCGAAACAACTAGAAATCGCAAGGAGGCATGCCTGAAGAGTATGGAAGCTGGCGAACGACTGGAATTCCATGTTTTGCCAAGAAAGTCTGAATCATGTACTTGAACGAGCTGGAGAATTGATGAGTCTCTCGACACTTGATGAATCATACGAAATTTTTCGCTTTGAGAATCTCCAAACTTAGACAAAATCTGATGCAGTACTTTTACTCAACCCGTTCAATCATCTTGATAGAAATCAAAATCCGACGAACACGTGTAACAGGACCTCACTCGGCGACCAGCAGGCAACTACTGACTCTCTGGAATTCGGGGGGAGGGGGGGGGGGGGGGTCAAGCATGTGAATTAAACTGTCTCCTTCACATTCGCCGCCTTAGAATCCTTATTGCGCGTGGAAAAAATAAAAGTTGGATACTTATCAGACAGAACTCGTATTAATAGCAAAATCAAAACGGTTTTACAAAAAGAAGTTTTAACGAGAATTTTTATTCTTTTAAATAATTCCCATTTTGTAACATGAAAGGATGTCTTTCATTGCGTTATTATTTTTATGATAAGAGAGCTTGAAAAGTAGGAAAAAGAGCATATACAATAAAATGAATATATGTAATAACACTTTTATTAAATGAAAAAGAATGGAGTGGAAGGCATGTTCTAGAGTAACGGATTTGATGAAAATCTCTTTCTTGTTTTATTTCAAAGCAATAAACAGTTATATGAAATTTTATGTTTGCCAATTTGAAAAGGAATAACTTATAATAAAGATTTATATTTTCGGTGAAATAAAGGAGACAGAAATTTTCCGTTTTGCTCTAAAGTTTACTTTCATTTTATTTAGTGTTGTGAAATATTTTAGGAAAAATTATAAATTTTCTTCTTTCAAAATTCATATGATCGAAATAATTTTCTCTAAATAATATTTAAAAAAATTCCTATCTTTCTATAGTAATAAGTTTTAAAAATTAATATAAATAAAAGCAATTAAGGGTAATAGACGGAGGTATCTTATTCAAGTTATGAATTTTATAATAATTGAAAATGAATTTTTAAGGCCTACCAGATTTTAATCTCACTCTAACGCAAGTCTCATTGTTTGGTTTGGTTTGAGAGTTATTAATCATTTCTTACCCAATAAGTCCCATGTTTAACTCCATCCATCCATTCTGAAGTTATTACATTACTCAGATGACTAAGTAAGATAAGAAACAGGTGGGGTATAATGAAAGGAAATTATAAAAGGAAAATTGAATGCATTCCCCCCCCCCCCACGTGAAAGACAAAAAAATGTTTATAGTCTATTAGACTATCGTTTATCGTATTCTATTGTCAAACGTTTAACCTATAAATGCCGAAATTACATGAATCTCTCTATTTGGAAAAAATGTAACTAATGCCGCTGCCGTTTTTGAATTTATTGTTACTTTTTCATTTTCACGGCTCATAATAAAAAAAACTATTGCATATTAAAAAAAAACTGGTAGTTTTAATGAGAAATGTTGAATGTAAAAACGAAACACGCTGAAGTAGACAGTTTTTCAATCGAAGAATTATTTTAATAGCGATTTAATATTAAAATTTATCAAAACAGTTCAGTTAAAAAAAAATATGTATATAGAAAGAAATACTAAATCAAAGCGCATAATTGTTAGCATTACTGTTAGTATTTTAAAATACACACATCATGCTATTCATATTAATATTTACTCTAAAATTTTATTTTAAAAGTCTTACTTTAATTAAATTTCAGTTGCTTTTATGAAGTTCTCAATTTAGGAAATCTCCTAAAGTACATCATTATTGAATTATTCCATTCAAAATACATAAAATATTATTCTGTCTGGCTAAAAAACATACTTGACAAGCTAAACTTGCCATTCATTACTGCATTAAAATCCTGAACAATTTTAAAAGATTTATTAGGCAATACAATCTTCTTTTTGTTATTTTAGCTAAATTTTTTCATCAAAATCTTAAAAAGAGCTTTTGAGAGCTTGATAACATTTCTATTAACAAAAAAATAGCGAGGATCTTTGAACTAAACTTAAATTTATACTATGAACAAAACTACTTAAAAGATGACAATATTCAAAAAGATGCTAAATTACTTTAATACCTAGTATTTTCAACCATAAAAACATGGTCTTCGTCAGAGGAAAGACCTCTGTTCCTCTGACCAAGACCAAAGCACTAAGGTATTAAAGTAATCTTTTTGAATATTGTCATCTTTTAAGTAGTTTTGTACATAGTGTAAATTTAACATTTAAAGATGAATTAAGCATTTCTATTTATTTATTTACTGATCTTTGAACTATTTTATATTAAAATGGAAATAAAAACACACTTTAAAACATAAGTCTTCTTTGTGGTATAAATCATGCTAATAAAAGCAGAATGATAATAGTTTTACAAAAAAAGAAGTTTCAAAACGGGGTTTTTAGGTAGCTTTCATTACAGAAAGCTACCTATTGCAGCCGTTCGGAGGAAAACGATTCCAAAAAATTTTGGTATATTTTCACCGATCATGACCCCTAGACCCCGAAACCACACTCCGTTCAAAATTGATATATATATTTATATATATCCATATATATATATATATATATATATATATATATATATATATATATATATATATATATGATCTTTGTCATACTGTAACTCTCGTATTTATGAACCGATTTGGATAAAATTTCGTGTGTACATAGTACATACCAATGTCTCGACCAAGTTCGTTGGCCAGCTTCATCCGCCATCTTGTTTCAAAATGACGCCCATTTAAAAAAAAATTTTAAATTTTAAATTTTAAATGAGGCACAAAAACATTAGACATTGAAAAGGATTTTTTTCTTATGTGTTTGGGCTTGATACAAAGATTCTGAGGCATTTTTTGTTTCGTCTATATCTTAAAAAATGGCTGAGTTATAGCACTTTGAATTTCTAGCATGGCTGACATTTTGAAACAGTCTGATATTTGTCACGCGATAATACACGTATTTATGAACCGATTTGGATGTGACAAAGAATGTGCATAGTACATAGCAATGTCTCGACCGAGTTCGTTGGCCAGCTTCATCCGCCATCTTGTTTCAAAATGGCGGCCATTTAAAAATTAAAAAAAAATTAAAATTTAAAAGTGAGGTACAAAATAATTAGAAATTGAAAAAGATTTATTCCTTATGTGTTTAAGCTTGATACAAAGATTCCGGAGCATTTTTTGTTTCGTCTATGTCTTAAAAAATGGCTGAGTTATAGCACTTTGAATTTCTAGCATGGCTGACATTTTGAAACGATCTGATTTTTGTCACGCGATAATATGCGTTTTTATGTACCGATTTGGATGTGACAAGGCATGGGCATGATACATAGCAATGTCTCGACCGAGTTCGTTGGCCAGCTTCATGCGCCATCTTGTTTCAAAATGTCGGCCATTTAAAATTTAAAAAAAATTTAATTTAAAATGAAGTACAATAAAATTATAATTCGAAAAAGATTTTTTTTCTTATGTGTTTGAGCTTGATACGAAGATTCCGGAGCATTTTTTGTTTCGTCTATATCTTAAAAAACGGTTGAGTTATAGCGCTTTGAAATTCTAGTGTGGCTGACATTTGGAAACGATCTGATTTTTGTCACGCGATAACACGCGCATTTATGAACGGATTTGGATATGACTTGGTGTGTAGATAGTAAATACCAATGTCTCGACCGAGTACGTTGGCCAACATCATCCGCCGTCTTGTTTCAAAATGGCGGCCATTAATTTTTTTTTCTATTTTAATTTAAAATGAGGTACAAAAAAATTAGAAATTGAAAAATATTTTTTTCTTATGTATTTGACCTTGATACAAAGATTCTGGGGCATTTTTTGTTTCGTCTATATCTTAAAAAATGGCTGAGTTATGGCACTTTGAATTTCTAGCATGGCTGACATTTTGAAACGATCTGATTTTTGTCACGCGATAACACGCGTATTTATGAACCGATTAGAATGTCACAACGCATGTGCATAGTACATAGCAATCTCCCGGCCAAGTTCGTTTGCTAACTTCATCCGCCATCTTGTTTCAAAATGGCGGCCATTTAAAAATTAAAAAAAAATTAATTTAAAATGAGGTACAAAAAAATTAGAAATTGAAAAAGATTTTTTTCTTATGTATTTCAGCTTGTTACAAAGATTCCGGATCATTTTTTGTTTTGCCTTTATCTCAAAAAAAAAGCCGAGATATAGCAGTTTGAATTTCGAATGTGTGTGACATTTTGAAAAATCTGATTTTTTGCCTGCAACAGCACTCGTATATATCAACCGATTTAGATATGAGTAAACATGTGCACAGGAATTACCAAGGTCTCGACCATGTTCATTGGTGAGCTTTGTTGCACCCATTATGTTGTTTTAAAACGGCGGGCTATCACCGATAATTCGGGTTAATGTAATTATTAATATAATTCGGGATATTCCCTTATTTGGCCACAAAATATAAATCACTTTAATAAAACCAGCTTTGATAACGCTGACTAATTTGTCGAAATTCTCATTCATATTCAATACTGACAAAAATTAGTATTTAATCTTCTATAATCGGGTTCCACTAGTTTGAACTCCTTGTGTTTGAATAATATAGGCTGGCTTTTAAAAAATAAGGAATATGAAAGCTATCTCTTCCTCTCGGCACTGGCCGGAAGGACTTTTTTCTTTTACATCAATTCATATTTTATTAAATGATAGGATGTCTTTCATTACAATATTATTATTCTATAAATATTGGGTTGTTCGGAAAATAATTTTGTTTTTTTTTTCCCAACAGAGGATGTAATTGCATTTTTTCACAATCAACTTCACACTTAACCCGCATTGTCATTATATATTTTGACAGCTTATATAGCAAGGTTTGTTTCTAAAAAGTTTGTTTGATTCTGCGCAATAGTTTTGCTTGGTGCCCTATCACATATGGGAAGTCGAAAGCAGCATTTTCGGCATATTTTACTTTTTTACTATCGAAAAGGTAAAAATGCTGTTCAAGCAAGAAAAAAATCATTCTATGTGCCAGTGCAGAAACTGGTTTTCAAAATTTCGTTCCGGCAATGTAGATGCTGAGGGTACTGGAAGTGGTACCTTCATCAGGAGGGTACCTTCATCAGTTGAAGCTGATGAAGGCAAAATAAAGTCATTGATTGATACTAACGGCCGAATAACAACTCCTCAGATTGCTAAGAGATTAAATTTATTGAACTCGACCGTTCATGTTCATATGAAACTCCTCGGTTTAATTTCAAAACTCCACATATGGTCTCCACGTGTTATTGCAGAAAGAAATTTACTTCGTCGCATTAATGCATGTGATTTGCTTCTCAAACGTCAAGTGCGGGTTATCTACAAGAATGTTAAACGCAAGAGATCATGAAGTAAAAAAGAGGAGCCGGCTTAAAGGAGTTCGTAAAACGATAGTCATAACAAAAAGATGATGCTGTTTGTTTGGTGGTATTTTAAGGGAATCTGTTTTTTAGCTTCTACCGGACAATACTACCATCAATTCTGAAGTGCGCCGTCATCAGTTGGGCAAACTGATTGATTCACTCAAACAGAAACGGTCAGATGGATCGATAAAAAAGGTATAGTGTTCCACCAAGATAACGCGAGACCTCATACAAATTTGCTAATTCGCCAAACGCTTTTACAGCTTCAGTGGGACTTATTACTAGATTCACCATATTCTCCAGATCTCGCACCTTTGGATTATTACTTGTTCCGGTATCTATAAAGCGTTTTAGATGGTAAAACCTTTACTTCAAATGAGAAAGTTAAAAATGATTTAGATCAGTTTTTTGCCGGCAAAAATCAGAAATTTTAGGAGCGTAGAATCATGTAACTATCAGAGAGATGGCAAAATGTACTGACCAAAATGGAGAATACATAATTCAATAAAATATTTAGATACTATAAAAAAAATCGTCTTTCGTTTTCATCAAACAAAAGCGAAATGACTTTCCGAACAACCAAATAGTTTGAAATGTATGAAAAGGAACATAAATGACACAATGAATAATTACAAAATATCAAACGAGAAAGAATGGCGTGGAAGACTTTTCCCAGGCTAATAGCATTAATGAAAAGCTTTTTCTTGTTTGATTTCAAAGCAATAAACGTCAAGAAACAATTATATTAAATTATACGTTTGTCAGTTTCAAGATGAAAAATTAAAAAAAAAAAAAGATCTACATTCTCATAAAATAAAGAAAACAAAAATTTGCAGATTTTTATACAGTTTTCATTGATTTAGGGGAGAGTAGCCATATTTGGACCACCGCTTTAATTGGACCGTTGCCATTCTGCCGTTAATTACAGAAAGAGACGCCATCTACCGCTGAAATCCTACTCATCAGAATAACGTAATTTATGATTAGAAGAAGGACCCGCCTACCACGTGCTGTTTTCAGACAATTTTAAAAAACCTAAACATAGCTGTTTTGATCTAATTTTTTCCTACTAAACGTAAGTGAATACTTTAAAACTAAAGTAAGTTGTTATGTTTCCATATACATATCTAAATTCATCTGTTTATTGCGCATATTTTTCAAGTGGATTTGTTTGATTTCATTTTTGTTCTTAGCCTTGAGATTATCTGTTTTTAAAAATTGCGTAGTTGCCTAAATTGGGTCAATTTAAGATGCTTAAATTGGACCAGATATACGATGATAAATTTGAAAAGGAAGTAACGAATTTCAACTTCTGTACGCGCTGGACACTATATTTTTTTATTTTTTAATATTTTATAATGAATTACTATCTCCATGCAAGTTTTTGATTATATATATATATATATATATATTTGGATATACAAATATACCTTTATACAGTTTAGGCCTATATAAACATAAAAATATTTTTGCATGTTTATGCAATAAATTTTGTTTGCAATTTCTTTTATCTTGTATGTATTTCTATTAATTTTCTTTGAATTCTTTATTCCTACGGCGTATTTGATTTACAGAGTTGAATTCAAACATTTTCCGGATGGAGGATATTTGCGGTCCCGTGAGGGAGGGGGGCAGACTTTTTACAGTTCTGGTGGTTGAAATTACATTGTTTTGCCATTAAAATGCATAAAATATCAAGCCTTCCGGGGGGGAGTGGTTATTTCAAGATTCCGGAGGGGGGACCCCTATATTCAACACTGTTTGAATATAGAATGTTTTGCGTTTGATTAATCGTATCGTATTTTTTTTTCAATATAGCATATTTTTTAAACACATTTTTAATATAATTGAAAAATGTTGAAAACGACATAGAAAAACTGTTTGGAAGAAAAACACCCGTGACAGCAAAAGCTGTTACAGATATAGGAAACAAAAAGGAGAGAGAAAGTTTGGAAGAAATTGAGCTGCATGAAGGCTGCAATTACAAATGCCCCAAAAAGCCAAAGAATCATTAGAAATGTTATCTCCCTTGCTAAATTCAGTTAAATCAAAGTACAGAGGGAGCCAAAAAACAGTTGTGTTAACACCTTAGCCATATAAAGTAAACTTTGTAATGAAAAAAAAACGACAAAAAGGAAGCTCTCACAGCACAAAAGTAGTTGGAACATCAAGTTTTAAAAAATAGGCGTAATGCAAATGAAAAGAAAAGGATGGAAGGGAAGAACTACAAACACAATTTAAAGGAAACTTCTGTTGCTAATGAATGCTGCTACAAATGTCTAATGATGCAGAATCTAAAAAGAAAAGTCTAGACAGTGATGATTGGTTTTGCCTAATTTGTAAGAAAAATAAAATATCTGAAATAATTCAGTGTTTAGATTGTCAAATACTGTTCCATGTTGTGTGAGCTGGAATTAAAAATGAATAAACGGAATTCATATGTAAGCTTTGAATCACATCTTACATGATATTCAAGTATCTGGCAATTAGTTTCATAATTTCTATTCTAAATTACTGATGACTTTGATTTATATTTTCAATACATTTTTATTTAAAGCATTTACTCTTTTTACCAGATATTTGATTTCATTATATTTCATAGCTGTTATTTTGTTTGATTGTTTCATTAATCGCAAACTTTGCTTTTAATAACATTAGTTATATGTCAGAGTCATTAAAAGAACCTGATATTGTTTGGTCCAATTTAGGAGACTGGGGGTCCAACTTAGGAGGCCAGTTGCTGAATTTGGACCATTTTTGACAATTTTTTCAAATTAAAATAAAACTTAAGCTTTTCAAAAAGAAATTGATCTAAAGATTTATTTAGTTATTAGATGAATAGATTGACCCCGTGTAGCGATGTTTTGCAGATATTCCAGAAATTAGGTGAGTTACACCTGAAAATATGTGAAGTGGTCCAAATTCGGCTACTCTACCCTGTTCACGTTCAAACTTTTTAGAAAATATTAAAAGCTTTCTTTGAAATTTATATTAATGATAGAATTCACGCTAAAGACTATTATAAATCTTGTTGCGTCTTTGTATAGTAACAAGTTTCAAGAATTAATTTGAATAGAAATAAAGAATAAAAGCAAGGGATTCATCAAATTTCCATACTCGAATTATGAAATATTTATTGAAAGTGAATTTTTAAAAGTTATCGGATTTTAATATCACTCTTACGCACGTCTGAATCTTGTTATGTTAAAAGTTATAAATTAATTCTTTCCCTGGAAGCCCTATATTCAAATCCATAAAGTTACTTTTGAAGTTATCATGTTACTCAGGTGAATAAGTAAAATTAAGAAATTAAAGGAAATAAATGACGTAAGCGACAGAAAATGATTTGCAAATGTTGGAAATATTTAAAACTGATACAAATTTTAGATTTAAAAAAAAAAAAAAATCAAAGTTAGTCGTGTCTCCTGTCGACAACACTTTAACCTTTAGAGCATCATTTTTCAAGCTGTGCTTTGAGGAGCACTTAGTGCTCCGCAAAACAATTTCCAATGCTCCGCGAAAAGGTAAGACATGTTTAAAATAAAAAATACTTTTATTAAATGTAATTTAAAATTTAAAATTTTTTTACGAAAAATGGGACAAAAGATGGTATCGTACTTAGTCAGATACCTAATTGCTCTAGCTGGCGAAGCCCATTTTGTAGCTGAAAACCTTGAGCGTATACCCTCTGCTTAGAGCGCTTGCCCTCTGCTTTTTTACGACTACATCACTGCTGCAAGCCATCCCCGACTACCGCAAGTGGCACTGAAATATTTAAATTATTAGATGAATTTTTCTCGAAGAATAGCATCCTATGTGATAACTGCGTTGATGTGTGCACAGATGGAGCAAAAGCTATGACTAGTAAAACGTCAGGTGCAATCGCAAAAATAAAAGAAAAAGCCAAGGGATGAAGCAGTAGCCACTGCGTAATTCACCGACATGCTGTTGCAATGAAGAAAATGCCACCTTTTATGAAAGAAGTGCTGGATAAAACTATTAAAATGATACATTTTATAAAATCACGACCTAAGAATACAAGTTTATTCAAATTCTTATGTGATGACATGGGAGTCTGCATACGTCTTTACTTCTTCACACGAAAATAAGGTGCTCTCGTGTGGTAAAAGTTTAATGTGCCTCTTTGAACTAAGGAATGAAATCAGAATATTCTATGAGTGACTGTGGTTTTGCTTTGGTAGAGTAGTTGTGTAATGAAATTGGCGTATTTGTCAGACATTTTAACAAAAGTTAATGATTTACGTCTCTGACTTCAAGGAAAAGCAGTAACTGTTTTTGATTCTACTGATAAAGTGGAAGGATTTATAAAGAAACTGAATTATTGGGTAGAGTCGATCAAAAACGTAAGCCTGGATTGTTTTCTACTAACTGAAGAAGGATCTGAAGAAGAACTCGAGTCATCGGATATCTTAATTGAGTTTGAGGTTCATCTCTTGCATTTGATTGATAATTGGAATTCTTATGTATTCCAAAAGGAAAACATAAAGTAGAAGGCTTGAGTTGTTACACCATACTCTAAATCAAAACATGTAAGAAAAAGCATGCATTAAGCATAGATTATGAAAAACTTTCTAACCCTTCCTGAATTCTTTAACAAAACTTCGTTATTTAGGGAAATAAGGTATAAGAGAACTAAGTAAACAACTTAGAAAACGCATAAAAAATTTGAAAAACTGATTTCAGCTGTTATCGTCCATAGGAAATATGTATTCCAACTCTTTTGAACAACCCTGTATTTGATCTGTAGGTTTATATATATACTATATAATAGGAAAATTTAGTTTAGCAAGAAAACGAATAACAGGTTGAAATTTCTCTTTCAGCAATTTATACTAATAGATGGAAACATACTTGTAAACTTTTGTACAACCCTGTAGTTAACCTAGTACCTTTATTACACGCCACTATTTAGCTAAAGTTTAATTCAAAGTAAAACACTTTTTAAACTACTGAAATCACATTTCCAGAAATTATCATTTATAGACGGCCATGTATCCAATTATTTGCGTGACCCTATATATCATTTTATCTATATTCTACAAACATTTCTTAGCAAACTAAATTCAGTTCAGCGTAAAGATGCATCACTCATTTAAAAAACACCTTTAAGCAATTCGCAATCATACGCAATAACCATTACGAATTTTTTGTGTAGCCCTGTATATAAATTACAGCATTTATACGCACCATATACTATGCATAAATATAGCGAAGCATAAAAGCACATAACAAAATTAAAAATGCATTTCCAGCAATCATCTGTAATGTACAGAACTTCGGATACAATATAGTATCTGAAATTTTTTGTGTGTCCCTGTAAATGCTATGCACTTCGTATTGTGCATGAAATAATTTATAGTAAACCTCAGCGACGTATATCAATTTCATTATACATAATAATTTAACTAAATTAAAATACACCGCAAACAATTCCCTCTACCCCTATATCATTATGTAAAGTTTATGTAACGTAATTCTTTTGTGTGGCCCTGTAAATGAATAATTACTGTATACTACAAAATGCATATTTTAGGGCACTTGATAAATGCATATGAATTTTATTATGTTTGAAAGCATGTAACATCATTAAAAATCATTTTAAACGATTTTTTTCCCATAGGCCGTAATGTAAAGGTAAACTTTTGACTGTCCCTATAAATGAACTAAACATGCTAGAAACATCATTTGAAATAGGGAATGTTCTATGGTAAACATTAATAACATCCAAAAATTTCAGGGCAATCCGAGTATATTTACGGGAGTTAGAGCTCGAATAGACGGACAGACAGGCAGAGAAACTGAAATCAAAAACACTTTTCAACTCTGTTGGAGAACATCACAGGTATAATGTTCTTCCTTGATTTGACATCAGATACAGTGATAAGATCAAAGTTTGAAACTGAGAAATCAATCTCAGATTCTTGGTGTACGCTAAAAGATGAATTTAAAATCCTATCAGATAAAGAGAAAAATTCTCCTACCCTTCGCAACCATTTACTTATCCGTAGCAGGATTCTCTGCATAATAAAATGCAGATCAGTCTCAATGCATAGCAAGATATTCAGTAGCAAATATCCAAAATTTAGCCAGATATAATCTCATTTAATAAACCAAAACAGCCTCATACTTCTCATTAAATTTCTGTTTCACGAAACTAAGTAAAAATTTGTAGCAAATGTAATAATGCCAAATTAATAAAATAACAAATTGTGGATCTGCAATATTTGCCTTGAATTTATTTTCATGTCTGCCGTGCGCAATGGGAAATTAATGCAGAGAAAAAAAATAAACGGCGAAATATAATGTCCTGCAAGCTTAAAAGGCGAAACTACCTTGTATCGTCAATGCTATTTTATCGTTCTATTTACAAAATACAGTATATAGATACAAGATAAAATTTGGTGCTCTGCGTTGTATTTCCAATTTTAAGGTGATCCGTGACTAAAAAAGTTTGAGGACCTCTACTTTACACTGTAAAAAAACCACTGTAAATTTGCCAGCACAAACTCTATCACAATGCTGTATCTTTCTTTGGTTTCCTGACTATATAAACATGAAAAATACAGTAGTTGCGTAAAATTAACAGCACAATGTGCTGGCAATTTTTTTCAATTTGGACGCCAGCACAAACTGCTGGCGTCCGAATTGCCAGCACATTGTGCTGGCAATTTTACGCAACTACTGTATTTTTCATGTTTATATAGTCAGGAAACCAAAGAAAGATACAACACATTCACTGTGATCGAGTTTGTGCGCGAGATGAACAGTACTTTGTATTGTAAAAATGTCGTTTTTTTTACAGTGTAGAGGCACTTATAATAGAACAAATAACAGCATTTTCGTGAAAATAGGTGTAATTCAATATTTATTAAACTATGACGTAAAAAATACTAAGAATATTTCAGGAAAGAGTACTTATATGAAAATTTTAAAAACAGATAGCTTTTAATAAAGGAATTCATGCATGAAAATTGAAACCTTTGAAAACCGATGCAAAATTTGAAAAAGATAACAAATTTAGTTCTCTCTTATGCCGTTAATACTTTAACATTTTGAAGCATATATTGTATGTCATGTACAAAAAAAGGCAATAATTTTATTAAAATACGTTTAATGCTTTATGAGGAAGTATGGTTAAAAGTACTGATAGAAAAAGTAATTCTATGAAGTATGAAGTGTACTTAAGAGATCTGTTAAACTGTCTCAGTATGTTTATTTCGTACATGACTTTTTATTTAAATCCGGTGAAATTGTCTATACCGGTGATTACTATGGTTTCGGTCAATTTCCTATTGCGACTAATTTGCAACAAATATCTCTAATGAAAATTTTGCATTTCTGCTAACGTTATTTAGATGTATCCCTAAACTTTGAAACTTCTTCAAGTGTTAAAATCGATTTTTATTTAGTAATATCAATATAAAAGTAATTTTGAAATTCGATTAAAAAAGGTGACAAAGATATACTTTGAATAAATATTTTTAACAATTTCCAACAAAGCTGAAAAATGTTTATGACTTCGGTTTGTCTGGCCGTCTGTCCGCGCTCTAACTCCCATAAATATACTCGGATTGACCTGAAATTTTTGAATATTATTAATGTTTACCATAGCACGTTCCCTATTTCAAATGAAGTTTCTAACCTGTTTAGTTCAATTACAGGGAAAGTTTTCAGTGACATTACAGACAATGGGAAAAAATCGTTTAAAATGATTTTTAATGATGTTACGTGCTTTCAAACGTAATAAAATTGATATGCATTTATCAAGTGTAATAAAATATGCATTCTGTAGAATATGTGGTGCAAAGAATAGTTATTATTCATTTACAGAGCCAAACAAAAGAATTACGTATATAATGATATAGGGGTAGAGGGAATTGTTTGCGGCGCATTTTAATTAAGTTAAATTGTTTCATGTATAATGAAATTGATATACGTCGCTGAGATTTACTATAACTTATTTCCTGTACAATACGAAGTGCATAGCATTTACAGAGACACACAAAAGATTTCAGATACTATATTGTATCCGAAGTACTGTACACTAGCGATGATTGCTGGAAATGCATTTTTAATTATGTTATGTGCTTTTATGCTTCACTATATTTATGCATAGTATATGGTGATTATAAATGCTGTAATTCATATACAAGGCTACAGAAAAGAATTTGTAATGGTTACTGGGTATGACTGCAAGTTGCTTAAAGTTGGTTTTTAAATGAGTAATGCATTTTTACGCTGAACTGCATTTGGTTTACTAAGAAATGTTTGTAGAACATAGATAAAATTATATACAAGCTCACGCAAAGAACTGGATACATGGCCGTCTATAAATGATAATTTCTGGAAATATGATTTCAGTAGTTTTGAGAGTGTTTTACTTTGAATTAAACTTTAGCTAAATAGTGGCGTGTAATAAAGGTACTAGGTTAACTACAGAGTTGTACAAAAGTATACAAGTATGTTTCCATCTATTCGTAAAATTGCTGAAAGAGAAATTTCAACCTGTTATGCGTTTTCTTGCTAAACTAAATTTCTCCGTTATATATCATATATATCAACCTACAGATCAAATACAGGGTTGTTCAAAAGAATTGAAATACATTTTTGCTATGGAAGATAACTGCTGAAGTCAGTCTTTCAAATGTTTTATGCGTTTTCTAAAATCTTTACTTAGTTCTTATATACCTTATTTCCCTAAATAACGAAGTTTTGATTAACGACCTTTTAATCAGAATCTTAAAAAGAGCTTTTGAGCGCATAATAAAATTACTATTAACAAAGAAATCTGAAATATCTTTGAACTTTTCAGCATTTGAAATAAAAACGAATTCTATGAAATATAAATCTACCTGTGTGGTCTAAGTTATACTAATAACAGTAAAATGAGAACTATTGTACGAAAAGAGGTTTTAACGAGGGTTTTTTTTTCTCCAAATAAATCCTATTTTGTAACACGAAAGGATGTCTTTCATTGCGATATTATTTTTACTGTAAAAGAGATTGAAAATTGTGAAAAAGAACATATACAGTAAAATGAATATTTATAATAAAATTTATATCAAACAAGAAAGAATGGAGGGAAAGGCATTTTCCAGGGAAACGAATTTAACGAAAAAATTTTCTTTGTTTTATTTCAAAGCAATAAACCTCAATAAACAGAACATAAAATATATTATATGAACTCTAAAAAGTCCACTGTTTATAAAGTTCATATAGTATATTTTATGCCTGAATCAAAGTGAAATATTGCGTTTCGTCTTATGATACTACTCAATAGACTGTTATACGAAATTTTATATTTGCCAGTTTGAAAAGGTTAAACTTATAATAAAGATTTATATTTTTGATGAAATAAAGAAGGCAGAAATTTTCCATTTTGTTCTAAAATTTATTTTAATTTAATGTTATAAAATAGTTTTGGAAAAATTACCAATTTCTTTACTTCGAAATTCATCTGAACGACAAAATTTTCACTAAAGAATGCTAAAATTTTTCTCGAATCTTTGTATAGTAATAAATTTTAAAATTTAATATAAATGAAAACAAATAAGACTAATAAAGGGAAATTCCTTAATCAAATGATGAATTTTATAATAATTGTAAATGAAGTTTTACGCGTTATCATATTTTAATCTCATTCTAATGTAAGTCTCAATTTCAATATCTTGACCTCAATTATTAATTCTATATGTCTATCTATATGTGTAAATTATTATCTAATTCTATATGTCTAAATTATATGTCTATATAATAAAATTAACAATTTTCTTACTTCGAAATTTATCTGAACGACAAAATTTTCACAAAAGAATACTAAACTTTTTCTCGTATCTTTGTATAGTAATAACTTTTAAAAAATAATATAAATAAAAACAAATTATACTAATAGATGGAAATTCTTTACTCAAGTGATGAATTTTATAATAATTTAAAATGAAGTTTTACAATTTATCATTTTTAATCTCATTCTAATGTAAGTCTCAATCTCAATATATTGACTTCAGTTATTATTTCTTGCCTATAAGTCCCATGTTTAACTCCATATAGAAAGTCTGAAGTTATGATAAGTAAAATTAAAAAATAGATTGTACATAATGAAATTAAATAATGCACGGTGATTAAAAGCAATTTAAAACGTGCAAAAAACCAAAAAGAAATGTTAATCATCAGATTCACTGTCCACGTATTAATTTTTAAATACAGAAATTGCATGTATTTTGCAAAGAATACCAACATTTTCATGAAAATATGTATATGTAATAATAACGAACCATACAAAAATACGAAGTATACTTAATTAACAGAATTATGAAATTATATAAATTACGAAATAGACATCGTTTAATAAAAGAATATCATGCATGAAAGTTGGAAGCTATTAAAACTGGTCTACAATGGAGGTAAAAAATGTTCAAAATTTACCTTACACCAGTATTAACCTTAAATTTATAGAGCAAATATCGCATGAGTAAAATTGATAAAATACATAAATAAGTGCTTTATATGTAATTCTAATCTTCCCTCAAGGGATCATAGCCATAAAATTTTGTCTTATCCTTTGGTTCAGAAAATAAATTTTTCTGAGTTTTTCTTTTGATATTTCGTCATAATTTTGACGTCTTAGTTCGGTAGTTTACGCATAAAAATAACTTTAAAATATTCTTTTCCATATATTTTACTCAACATTTATGCATAAAATAAACCACTTTTGGAAACTGCTAATACTTTTTTCATAAAAACGTTCATCTTCGCAGTTTTTAAAATTCAATTTTAGTACATCATTATTTTTAAAATAATGAAATGACTTATGACTTTAATTTTCTTTTTTCGCAAATTTTAAAGCTAAAAATATTGCCTAAACAAATTGTTTAATATTCAGTGACAAGCACGAGCAAAAATAATATAAATAAATTCAAGTCTAAAGAAAAATATCTGATGTGTTATTGAAATTCAAATTTTAAGTTATCACCGATGCCATTCTTCATTGAATTATTTCAATTTCTTTTTGTTGTCATGGTGAAATAAAAATAAAATTATATTCTCATTTTGAGTTTTAAAGAACTTATTTCTTTGCCAGAGAAAAGAATGAAGAATTTTTTGACGTCAAAGATTCAGTTTACAATCAACAAAGATAAATAAATGATAGTACTTTTAAATAATAAATTTTATTTTATTTTTAACTTTTTTTCTTATAATTATATTATAATAGAAAATTTATTTCTTTTGTTGTTTGAAGCTGCTTTAAAAAATGTATTTTCGAGAAAATGCATTTCGAGTATATTTACCCCTTTCTGTTTTACCTTTAATATTTTAACATACAGATGTTGAAAGATGACATTTAACTATCTTTACATTTACACTAGATCCCAAACTCCATTGTTAAACGACACATTTTAAAGTTCAAAATTTTAACGCGACCCATCTAAAATGCAGGAATAGAGATACAGAGCTTTTTTGTATAATCTATCTTACGGAAAAAGTGAACTTCGTCTCAAAGCATGCACACAAGAATAGCAATAGAAAATACTAATGTCAAAGCGGAGTTATCAAAATCTTTTACTACATAAAAATATACAAGCGTGTATTTTAATGAATGATTATATTAGAAAAAGTCAGTTTAAAAGTCAATGCGATTTATTATACTGCTCAAAAAATTAGGGGAGGAAGCAAAAAAGTGAAGAGAACAATGCGAGACAGCCATGCATGGGCATAAAATGGAGAGTAACATGTGTATCAATGCGCAGTACAGAAAAAAAGACGCAAAAAGTTTTGCAAGAGAGCTTTAATTCTTTGAAACGATAGGTAGAACGTGAAAAGATGATTTTGGGAAACAACTTGGTTACATGTAAATGATAAAAAAAAATACTGTTTAGGAATGATGCTAGGTATTCAATATGGCGCTTTGTCCCTTCCAATAGATAAAACTGTCGCATACCTGTTTTCCATGGATTCGATGACATTATCGATAAGTTTTCAGGGAGTACTGTTCCACTCCTCAAGAATTGAAATCTCCAATTCCCGGACAATAAAAGGAGGCCTGAGTGTCGCTGCAATGCGTCGTCCGAGTATGTCCCAAACGGGCTCGATCGGATTCAGGTCAGGAGAGCATGTTGGCTATTCCATATGCTGTATTGTTTCAACTTTAAGAATGTTCTCCACAAGACGAGCTGTATGCGATCTGGCATTATCATGCATGGAATAAAAGAAATCACCAATTGCTGCAACATAAAATACGACATGAGGTCCCAGTATCTCGACTGTATAACTTTGGACCGTCAAACTACCCTTCCGAATGATATGCAGGCCCGTACGTCCACCTATGCTGATTACAGCTTATAGCATCAGCCCACCTCGTCTGTAATGTGACTTTTCACGAACGAATGTGTGATTAATTTGAGTGCCCTTTTTTCTCCATGCCAAAACACATCGGATGTCACATCCAGACTGAATCGGAACTCGTCTGTAAAGAGAATTTGACTCCAACAAAGTTGCCTCTAAACACGATGCTCATTTGCCCACCTTCATTGAGCTGCACAGTTACTTGAGATCAACGGAATACAGACCATTGTCTTTTAAGTGCATAGAGACCACCCTGATGAAGCCTATTTCGGGCTGTTTGGCCCTTTGTCCTGTGGCTAAGAACAACTGTGCTTCTAGCTGAGTAGCATTACCCGTTCCGTTTCGAAGAGCTGTTTACAGGATATATCGGTCATCCGTTTCTGTTGTAGCACATGGTTGACCTTGCCCTTGTCGATGTCTACAATTTTACGAGACGTGGAATCAATTCCACAGCCTTGCACTGACACTTCTTGCGACTCCAACAGTGTCCGCTACACTTCGTTGTGTTTCCCCAGATTCAACTGTCCAGATTACACGCCAAGCCATGGATTCCGGTAAATCACATTGTTGTGATACTTTCAAGTCGCCTTTTCTCAAAACACATGCTGAGCAGTTGAATTTTACAACTGAGACAGTGAAACAGACGTTTCGGCAAAATCCCGATTTCTGCACTTATCTCCTTTTTCTAATTTTTGACATCATAAACTTTAATTTACATGTGAAGTTTTCTTTATCTGTTTTCGACTACGCTTTAAATTATGGATGTTTTATTTTCGTTGCTTATCTGTGTAAATATTTGCGTAATTTTGTTAAAACTATGTGCTCCCCTAATTGTTTTGAGCGGGGGGCAACGGAACGGCTCTGTGTTGGTACATTCTTTTGAACCAAGCGCAGAGTGTATCGGGAATCGAACTTTCTTTTTTCATTTTATCATCAAACCTATGCAAAGTTTAATAAATTACTGTCTTTTCACAATGTCCTTTTTAGATTGATTTCTCTAGAAATCAACCTATTGTGATCATTTTGTATATATATATATATATATATATATATATATATATATATATATATTTTTTATCTGTATACCATACAAATCTTGTCATCACAATATCCTCCAAAATACTGAACCAATTCGAAACATATTGGTACAACGTATTTATCTAACCAGTATCTTGGAAGATCGTTAACTAAGTAAATAGCTCTTACTGTCTATTTACAGAGGTACACAAAGGCAAGAGACATGAAAAATTTATCATCCTGATAGCTTCCGAAATACTGAACCAATGCGAACCTGATAGGAACAGTGACCTTGCAAGAATTTTGAATGAATTCTTTAATCTAGTATGTTGGTCTTGTGGTCGTTTTCAGGGACATGCAATAGTTTTCGATGACATTCTTTGAATGGGATATATTACAGCCTACGGACAATTTTTAACCTATAATTTTAACAATTGTTTTATTACAATTGCTTCATTTCATTAAATTAAATTTCGTAAGCCTAATTTTAAATTTCAATGTAAATTGACTTTCCCTCCAAAATATCGCACTTAGAAGGAGTTAGACCGATTTTTTTAATATTAAATATAACATATAAGGGGTTCACAACCATAGTAGACCAAGTTCATTTTGGAAAAAAAAAATGAGATAGTCTATGTAGAAGGTGCATAAAATCTGTTTTATCCATTCCCAGAGTAAACTAAGTCTGTCTTCACATGCTTTCTAATGTATGTCATCTGTTTACAGACTTGTTTTACTGTGAGAGTGGATAAAACAGATTTTATGTACCTTCTAAATGGACAATCTCATTTTTGAAAATGGTCTACTATGGTTGTGAGCCCCTCATTTGTATCTTAAAATAAAATAATAACAAAACAACCTAATCTTCCGACTGAAACGGAAGGACTTGTTTTATTCTAGTCTCAAACTCTACACAAAGTTTAATAAAACACTATATTTTTACAAAGTTATATGGGGAAGAGTAGCCATATTTGAACCGCAGCTTTAACTGGACCGCTGCAATTCTGCCGTTAATGACAGAAAGAGACATTATCTACCACTGAAATCCTACTCATTAGAATGACATCATTTGAGATTAAAAGAAGCACCCGCCTTCCACGTGCTATTTTCCAACAATTTTCGAAAAACTAAAATTAGCTGTTTCGCTCTATATTTTTCCTACTAAACGTATGAGAATACATTAAAACTAAGGTAAGTTGCTATGTTTTCATATACATACATAAATTCATGTGTTTATTGTGTATATTTTTCACGCGGATTTGTTTGCTTTCGGTTTTGTTCTTAGTCTTGAGATTATCCGTTTTAAAAAATGGCGTAGTTGTCTTATATGGACCCATTTGAGTTGCTTAAATTGGACCAGATATACCATCATAAATTTGAAAAGTAAGTAATGAACTTAGAAGGCTGTACGCTTTGGACACTATTTTTTTATTTTTAATATTTTATAATGGATTACAATCTCCATGCAAGTTTTTGAATATTTAATTTTTATTGTATACCTGGATCAATTACTTTATACAGTTTTGGCCTACATAAGCGTAACAAATATCTTTTACATGTTTATGCAATAAATTTTGTTTGCAATTTCTCTAATTTTGTATATATTTGCATTTATTTTCTTGTTTTTTCCTATGTCGGAAGGTGAGCCTTCGTCAGTGCATCCGTAAAATCCCTTGAAAAAGGCCAAGTGTTTTGGTTGAAACCGTTGGGAAGTTTTTAACTTCGTTTTAGTATTTAAACGTCCTGCATATTTAAAATGTCATGTAGATTTTAAATGTTGTTTATAGTTCCCATTGTACACTGTTTTAACAATTGTATAAATATTCTTTCGTGTAGTATCACAGTGTAAAGCCCAATCTTAAATACTGAATCTTCTCTAATTCTTTTTGGAAATTGTTTACAAAGACAGTTTCCCTTTATGTTTAGAAAACTGGAATATAACAGAATTGGGAAAGATATTAGCTGATATTCATGAACACTTAAAAGCTTGGCGATGTCTGAGAAAACTCAATTACTTTTGCTTAAAAAAATAATATTAATTAATTCATCGAGGTCATTAAAACGTTGACGCTGCTCAGGTGAATAATAAATACATTGTAAAACGGAACGTGTTTCTTATTCTAGGAAAATATAACATAACCACAAACGAAAATGCACAATAACCTCTACCGAATTGCACACGATTCCGATAAACTTTCATATTAGAAACTTCAGAAACTAGTATATTTTTGAGATTTGAAAAGGCATTTATAAAAACGTTTCTTTTGCTGCCATTGATTTTCGAAAATGTTTCTGAGTTGTTTTTATTTTACATTAATTAGCAGTCGTAACCTGGAGTATAATTTTTTCGGATACTAGCAATTCTCAAATAAATATTTTCAACGCATGTTTTATAGACATGTTTTGTAAACATGTTTTAGAGACAAACATGATCAATTAACAGAATTAACATTAACGTTAATATTAATACTATTTTGTCACTTTTCCATATGTAAATTCAGTTATTCAGTTTAAAAATTTTAATTGAGAATTGAAAGAATCCCAAAAAATGATATTTTGGTTTCAGAAGATTGATTTATGTGCTTTAAAACTGCTCGTCAACGTTTTCTAAAATTAGTGGCAGTAAAAGAAAGTTTGTTTTTATAAACGCTACTTTAAATCTGTAAAATACATCGATTTCTCATATTTCTAAAAATAAAGAACTCAAATCGGAATCGTGAGTGACTCAGAAGACGTTATTGTATATTTTCGTACGTGGGTATATTAGTATTATTTTTATTATTAGAGGAGCAGGTCCAAATACTGGCTACCACTTTTGTTTTAAATCTGGATTATACAATTTACAAAATTAGTAAAAGAAAATTTGACAGTAGGGTACTTCGACATCTATTACACCTGTTTAGAGGGGGGGGGGGATCAGTTTAAAAGGCGCTTTCTGTTTATAAAAAGCAAAATTCCGAAAGTCTTCAAATTTTGAGTTTTGAAAATAGGGTCTAAATACCGGCTACCTAAGTTTTTTTACAAAAGATCACACAAATAGAGCTAATGACAATTATTAAGGAATAAGAATATTATTTTAATAAATTTTATTTATTAACATTTCTTATGCACAGAAAAAATACGTAATTTTTAATAAACAAGCATTTTGTAAAATTTATAAAATTCTTAACGACTATCTCTCACAGTCTTCTTTCCATTTTGTCTCTAGTTTTGCTTTTTAACGTGTAAAACAAAAAAAAGCTGGCTAATTGAAATGTGAATTATTTTATCTGAAAAAATCACAAACATAATATCACTCTCTGTGTCGATGCAGTCGCTATAGGGCTACATATCGCATTCTTAACACTGAACCCAGAATCCCCTCTCAGAGAAAGCATCAGTGCAGAAGACACAAATTGCATCATCTTCCTCTGTTGGATATCTTCCTTTTACACTTTTTTAAAATCCAATTTCTGCCCATTTCGCCTGTTTTCCTCCGTCATTTTTCATCTTTCTCGTCACATTTATTACAGACAATTTTGGAGTGTCCAGCAGGGCTTTTTTGTGAAGTGATTCAGTAACCAGTGTCGCTCTTGAAGAACCATGTTTGCTTTTTTCGTATTACGAAATGAGGCTGGAACTATTTCTGATCATTTAAATTAATTTATTAATTATGGAACTATTTAAATTAATTTATTTTCCTGCCCTTTAAGCAGAGCAACCGAGACAGGTCCAACTACTGGCTAGCCGGTATTTAGACCACTCTAGAGAGCCGGTATTCGGACCACTGTTATGTTCAAGTTAAAACCGGTATTACTCATTCATATAATAAAATACCAATAATGCGCGCGTGGCAATTGAGAGCTAAATATGTCTAGAAAATAACTTAATCATCAATTCAAGCCAATATATGATCAGTATGTTTCTAAAAATGAGAAACACATATCTGAAAAACTTTTGATGTACCAGATTAAGTCATTTCGACACTTTTGCATTTACTGTTTGTAAATGAGACAAACTTCAGTGACGTACTTTTCGTAACATTCTTCTCTCAATTAAAGTTACAAACTCTACCGATTCCCGCTATGCTGCGTTGCGCTCAGTTCTCAAAACACTTAGGAGCCGGTATTTGGACCCCAGCCGATATTTGGACCTTCTCTTCTATTATTAAGAAACATTTTCCTTTCTTACAGTGCAGTAAAACATGTGTTTAATTTTTAAACACAATTTTTTTCCTTATCGCGCAAAACCAGATATTTCGTACTTTTTCTTAGGAAAGAGGAAGGTAAAAGAAATCTTTAAAGATGCACTTTCATATTTATTCTACAGCTTAAGAAGAGTAAGCTTATTACTTGCTTTAAAAAATCTATTACGTTTAATATCATTATATCACGTTTAAAGTAAAATGGTATCAAAATATGCCTTTCTTATACTTGGCATGTATTTTAATAAAATTTTTTGATCAACGAAGCATACTCGTCTTTACATATAATAGCCTAAATTAGAGAGAAAAATATTATTTTCCATTACATCACCAAAAGCTTCAAACTTAATTTTGTTTTTCCTGACAAAAAATTCAGTTTTCTTTACTTTGATTAAGTGAGTCAAAATTGCTTCAGAAAACTTTTCGCTACTTAATAAAAACATTTTTTTCTTTTTTGTAATTTGCCACTTTTGTTAAAAGATAATATTTTAAAAGCTCCAAAGAATAATTTGATTTTATTTTTCTTCTTTCCTGAAAGAAGTTTGTTTAATGAAATTTATCAACGACCTTTTATACTTACTTTGATATGCTTTATATTAAATCCCTTTATCACTATTAATTATCTTTTAGAAAGGGTGGAAGCTTTGTAGACGATATAGTGTTAATTTGTGGTATTTGTTTCATTGTGATACTTTACTTATTTTACTTTATTGTTCAGAGTTATGTTTAATTTTAAAATTATAAATTTTTATTTCGTGTCAAAAAAAATTTTAAGCAGAAAAAAAGAAACATGCCGACGATTTTTGCCAACGATTTTTGGAATACTAAGTGCTATTAAAGAGATTGTCTTTAAAAGAGGACGTAACAGCTTTTTATCCCTTTTAGCAAGTATTAACTTAGTTTGATGATTTTAAGTGATTTTCATGTATGATTTTATATTTCGGTTGTTTAAATTTTTCTGTTCAATGTCCTGCTTATTTTCATTTCATTTATTAACATTTTAGTTTGTGTAGTTTTGTCGCATTTTGCTGTCAAATAAATAATGAGATGAAAAAAAAAAGGTGTGGATGATTTTGTAAATAAGTAAAAAAAATCCTATTTTAAGAGAGGACATAACAGGTTCTTGCAAATATCGTGCTGTATTTTATTTCCTCCATTGTGACTGGTCATGTTAATCGACACTGTGATGTTCATTTGTGATTGGCGTGTTTTATCTTTTTTCTTCAATTTTATGCACATGCGTGCGTGCGTTTATTTATTGGATATTTATTGTTTATTTATTTAATAATTCCAATATCAACACAAAACGTGAACAGAAACAAAAATGGAGTCAACATGAAACTGATAAAAGAAACTAAGTAATATGGGCTACATCATGAAAAAGACATTAGAGGTGATTCCCATAAAGATTAGATGATAGAGGTGATTCCCATAATTTCCCATAATTCCCACAATAACTATTTTAGCTTATTTTCAATCACAAATATCAAAATCCATGATAGAAAATCAAGAACTATTATTAACCCTCCGAGCGTCTTGAGAGCTTTCCTGCATTTTCATAAAAATGCTTATAAAAATAATCTTAATTAAAATTTTCTTTCCCTGTTTGTTTCTAAAATACTGCACTTCATACCCCTTTATTTGATACATATCTTGAAATATAATTATGTTTAAAATAATTTTGTCTACGCAGATTAAAGTTGTTTTTCAGAAACGGAAAAATACGTCCAAACCGCTCAGAGGGTTTTAAACAAAAGTTTTATATCAGGAAATACTTCAAAATTGGATGGATATGATACATATCCCAATTAGACCAGAAGTCTGCTGCACACACTACGCGCCTGGAATTTCAGCTGATGGCTGAAATTCCAGGATTAGTTAAAACTCGATTCGCATATTAAAATGCAACTGGTCTGCCAAATCACATCTTGGTGGAAAACACCTCCAAACCTGATTTTAGTGGTTTACCATTGTTTTTCTTGTTCCCAGTCCTCCATTTTTTCATACCATTGGGTGTGGAAAACACAATGATAACCTACCTATCAACCACTAAAATCGGGTCTCAAGATATTACTTGGCAGACCAGTTGCATTTTAATAGGTTAATCGAGTTCTGCCTGTTCCTCGAATTTCAGCCGTCACCTCAATGAGGTGGGGTCTCTGCAGCCACCACCAGATCTAAATGTATCAACAAGCACAGACGAATAAAACAAGTTGGAAATTCCACGTCAAACGTGGCAAATGGGGTGCGTTCGTACCATAACGAGTTTTATAAATATTTTTTGCACCATATATTGTACGGAATGTATATTTTAGTGCACTTCATAAGTGCATATCCATTTCATTCTGTTCGAAAGGCTGCAACATCATTAAAATGCACTTGCAATATTTTTTTTTTCCATTGGCCATAATGTAACGGAAGACTTTTGACTGTCCCTGTAATTAAACTATACTTCCGATTTTCGTAAATTTGAAATGACTCCACAAAATTTTGCAACAATTATATATTTAAAATTTCAGACCATTCGGTTGGGTAGTTTTTGCTCTGTTATATGCGGTCGGACAAACAAACAGACAGACGGACAGAAAGACGACTATAGGTGCTACGTATTTATATAATTACGAACGCACCTAAAAACAGAAGGTATCAATTGGAGAATAGAATAATCTGGACAAAATCCCGAATTTTTTGTTTGTTTTTTTATGTGTAAAACCTGATAACTCCGCCTAATATATGTTTGTGACAATTTCTCTGTAAAAAAAAAAGTAGAAATGGTTTTGTTGACTATTTTGAGAATTCATAAAAAGATCGTCTTTTAAAGAAAGAATATATTTCATCAAGTTTACAGCTACACTGTATTTCTTTTATAGTGATATTTCATTTTTTATTTATTTTTGTATTTATTTTTTGAATGTTTTACATCTAACCTATTGCCGTTTTGACTACTAATTACTATACCAAATAAAAATATATAAAAAATGAAAACATGTCTACTATCTTGAGACTACTTTTAAAATCAAAAATCTTTCTGAGTATGAGATTTTATAAGAAGAACCAAACAGCTGAAATTATCTTCTTTAAACTTTAGCTCAATTTGATCAAATATGAAATAATTGCATATTTTATTTAAACTCAAACTGCAAACATCGTATCTAAGTGCTCAATTTATATACATTACATTTTTCGAAAACAGAGTTAATGGAATTTTTTAGAGTTCAAAAGGAAAATTTGCCCTATTTCTTAAAAGCAATATATCGAGACATTTTAAAACTTTTCTAATATGTGAAAACATACTTAAAAGAGAAAACGGGGCAATTTAGAATGCAAAAGGTACATAAATTTAAGCAAAATGAAGCAATGTTGAATTATTAGAGATTCCCTTAAAAGCTTTTATCGAAAACAAGAAAATTTGTTTATGTGTGTAAGTAAGAAGTATGTGATTAAAACTATCCGGACAATTTCGATTTTAGATATTTTGTCGAAATGATGGACAATTATATTATTTAAAATACATTTAAAATAAGGTTTTTAATAAAACTGAAAAACAACACATTAATATCACGCTATAAAATCAAGTACAGTAGACGTTAAAGCTCTGTACAAGCTGTTCATCAGTACAAGTGTCAATCGAATATCAAAACTGCTGTTTACACATGTTCATGTTGCAAATTACGCATTTAAAATATAAAATCACCAGGCAGTATATGAGGCATTCTCACAATTTTTTAACTTTCAGGAATAAAAATCTGGTGAAATTATACTTACTAAAATAATATTTTAAACTTATAGACGAATACTTTAATGATTCAAAATAAAGAAAAAATGGTCAGCAGCGAAATTCTTTTTATTTAACTGAGGTTTAAGTTAAACTTGCGAGTTTAATTTTCCTTTCCATTTTATGACTATAACTTTTTTTTTCTAAATTTTTACTTACAATGAACTTGCATAGTACCCACAGGACATTCATATAATAACAATGTAATATTTTTAGTACGAAATTTTGGTATAACATTGTCTTAAACTGGTGTTAAAGAAGGGATAGTAATGGGGGGGGGGAGGAATGGGACGGTATAGGAAAAAAGGGACGGTAGGGAAAAAAGGGGGATGGTAAGGATGGGACGATAAATTGCCACTTATTTTTAGGCAAATCATGTTAAGACTAGGTGATAGCCACAATATTCATTCATTTTTAGAAACAGTTATTTACATTGGATTAAATTTTTAAAAAAATTTAATTTACCTCAAAAAGTGCAGGAATAAACCTTGGGGGCGGTAAGACTACCAATAAGGCCACGATGCTTGAAATTGATATTTAAATACTGATTTCAATTCTGCAGTAAATTTCCTTCAAAGAATTTTAGACATTCTTTCTCTAGCATACCTCTGCATGAGAAAAAAGTTGAAAAAATTCTGTGGTTGCATCGGAAGTGATTTTCTGTATAATTTTAGCAAGAGGGGTGGTAAGGAATCTAAAACCCAGGGACAGAATTAAAAAAAATAACAACCATAAAAATGTGTGTAGATAACTTTTTTGCTACATATTTATATAAAACAATAAATGAATAAAAATTTCGGAAAAAAAATTGCATCGAATCACTTTTATTGAAACAATTTTATACAGACAGCTCCAAACATAAAAATCAGCATTGGTACGGTATAGGAATTTCGTGGTGTGGTATATTTGGACCCTCAACATCGTCCAAAACTTATTTATATCATCAATATTGTTATGCCGTCAGAAGGGATGTTTTCCAGTATAAGATATATAAAAAAAAGAATATGTACTAAAATAAAAATTATTATCCAAGGACTTAAAAGTCAAAAGATTGTGATAATGCCTCATATATCGCAATAGGGTTACATATGACATATTTTGGCACACAATCCCTGATGATTTAATATTTTAACCCTAGAACTACCGGAAATTTTACTCAAGTTTTATAAAAACATTCTACACCAGAATTTTTACTTAAAACTATTTAATTTGTTTATTTAACTTATTATTGTCTGATTTATACATTTAGTTTGTTTTGAAGAAATTTCTGGTTTGAATAAATATTTTGAATGTACATGTCGGGTCCATTGGACCCTTCTGGTAGACAGAGGGTTAAATTAATAGCTTTGAAAACGTGAACATGTGTAAACAACAGCTTTGTTTTTCAATTGACATTTGTACTGATGAAGAGCTTGCATAGAGCTTGATACGTCAACCGTAATTAATTTTATTATGCTGTATTAATGTGTCTTTTTTTTTTAATTTTATTAAACGCCTGACTTTAAATGTCTTTTTAATGTTATAATTCTCATTAAGACGTAATATGTTTAGTTATTTGAAACTAGAGAATTGCTTGTCGAATTGTTTTTGAACTTCAATTATGTAAAGAACATTTTTTTGCCTCATATTTTTCGGTAAATATTTTAAAATGACGGCAATTAGGGGAGCAGCAACAAATTGAATAAAGGTAATATTTACGAATATCTTATTTCACAAAAATCTTGAAATAACCTGTAACTGTAACAAATACGAGGGTCTATCAATAAATTTTTGCCCACATAGAAATAATTGTGTGAAATTTATGAAATTCCTACATTGTATTAGTCCTTTTCTATATAGTCACCATGCACAGTAACACATTTCTGCAAACGGTACTTCAAAGAGAGGGGGGAGGATGTACTCCAGGAAGCGCTATAGTAGACCCAAAAGGGGGCATTTTTCTAACTTTAGCCGACCCTCGCATGTGACATATTGTTGGAAAAGCCTGTGATCATTCTATGTACCCCCCGAACCCCTCCCCCAAATTTGCCGCCGGGGGGCGTGAATGTTGTCTGCAAAATTTAGAAAAGTACTCCCCGGAGGTCAAATTTTGTGGGAGGTGCATAGCATGAATAAGTAGTCACAGGTCTTTCCAACAAAATGTCACATGTGGGGGTCAGTAAAAGTTCAAAAAATGCCCCCTTTTGGGTCTACTATCGCGCCTCCTAGAATACATCCTCCCGCTTCTCTTTGAAATATCTTTTGCAGAAATGTGTTACTGTGCACGCTGACTATATTAAAAAGGACTAATACAATGTAGCAATTTCATAAATTTCAAACAATTATGTCTATGTAAGGGCAAAAACTTATTGATAGACCCTCGTAGTTGTACAAGCCCTAAACAACGTATCCATGCATTTGTGTAATAATTGCATGCATATTTTTGAAGATATACATTTTTAAAATTGGAAAAACTTCCGCATGTTTCATGTCGGTAACATTCGGAGTTCTGAACCAAATTTTACGCTACTCTAAGAAAACTTCAAAGTGTGCAGAAGAAGCATTACCCTTCAATTAGAAAATGAATATATTGAATATTTTATAAAATATAAGCATTTTTTATGAAATATTTTTAACTGCGCGTGCGCAAATGATAAAACATTTTTTCTTTCTTTAGCCGTCAGCTGTATAGAGAGTTATATAAAATGACCAGTCAAATTTCGAGAAAATTTAGACAATCATTGACGATGAAGTGAATAGATTTACAGTTACAACCATTGCAGCTAAAAAAAACCTCACAAAAATTTTAAGCGTTTATATAAACGAGCTGGAACCCGCCGAATTTCGACAAAAGAAAATGCTTGAGAAAGGACTGTCATAGATTTTATAATAAAACTATATAAAATTATTTACAATAAATAATGCATCTTATATTGGTTAATTTAACTCTCGAACAAATATAATTTTAATCTAAAGTTACTAAAATACTATTTCTGTAAAACTCAGTTGCCTAAATTATTCACAAATTAAACTTTAATCATATACGTAATCTATTAAATATAATAAAGATCAGTTATTTTGACGAAGTTTTCAATTGAGGCTGTTTGCTTGGTATTCCAGAATTAAAAAAACAGCAAAATTTATTCCACTTTGACACAATCATAGAATTTTTTCCCCATGAAATCTAAACTTGATATCATTTTCACCTTCTAAGATTTTAACTACGCACCTCTCATATTCGAATTCACCATTTAAAAAAAAAAAATATTTTAATTTGATCGCTTTAAAATCATTTTAACTTCAAACTTGAAGACATGTTTGTTAGCTACATCTTTGCATGTGAACAGTCGATCTCTTAACTTGAGATTCTAATCTCAGTAACTGAAAGTAAAAATTGTCGTAATTTGTCTTTTAAACGCATTTGTGGTAAAATAATTAGTTTTATCTAAGTAAATGATCGTTTTCTTTTAAATATTACTTCATGTTCACTTACTTAAGCATTTCTCCTCGTGTTTTATACTCAGTATCAGCAGAATGAAAAAAATATGAAATTGTAACAAGTTTATAAGTAAAAATATGTGTTTTCAAAAGCGGCACGTCATTTTGACGTGCCTATCACAGAATAATATAGAAACCCAACAAAAAGCGATATCGTCATTTAAGAAACTCGTCAAAACAAATCGATAATCAAGTGATTCATACATGCCTTCACTTTTTGTTTGTAACAGCTCCATGACATTAGAAATCATTCATTTACATTTTTTCAAAATTCGGAAAATGTTATTTTACACGGATTAATAAAATTGCATTCATTCGGCTTTTTGATACGAATTTAGTAAATGCTGAGAAAATAAGTCACGCAAATATTCTTAAAAATACATTTTTTGTAAAAATAAATCGATGTATCTTTTGTAAAGTAAGGTTGCAATAAACTAAAAAAATTTTAATTAATATATAAAATCAAAATAAAACCAAAATTCACTGGGTTTTATAGCCGACAATATTCTTGACATAGCAAATATCTACCCTATATATATAAAATCCTAATGAAACGAATTTATGAAACGGATATATGAATCGACTGATTAAACAACTGATTATGTTTCAAGCGATTTCTCTTAAAATATGGAATACTTTGCGATGAAATTAACACCTAAAATCAGCATTGATCCACAGATCTCAAAACTGGTATTAGAATTTTTAAATTCGAATTAGTTTTCGAAATATTAATTTCTTTCTAATTTTATATACATTTTTCTAATGATGGCAACTCAAATTTTAATCAAACAGATATTTTTTTTTTCATATTTCAGAAAAGGTTGACATGGTAATCCGGCTATTGTTGTTTATTTGATAATAAGTGTTCATTTACTTTTATTTCTTTTTATAAATTATATAAATTATTTTGTTCTATAATTATTAATTATTTTTTTTATATTTCCTTCAGAAAATAATAGAAAATAATTAAAAAATACGGTACTACTTAGTTATTCAGTCGACCAATTTCGCCAAATTATATAAATCGCCAAAACACTCGCCAAATTATACAAATTGACATAATTTTTATTTTAAATAACGAAAGAACAAATAAATTAGTATAATATTAATAAATATACAAATAAAAAGTCGAAATAAAAATCACTTGATGACGTAAACACTGTAACTTGCTTAAAGTCAAGTGAATGTGACATTTACAATCAGTCATTATTGGCATTTAATCTTATAGTTTGGCGATAGATTTTTGGTCGACGGGATAACTAAGTAATACCAAAATGCATATGTAACTGGTATTTGAAAACGAGGTTCTCGCCAAATTTTCGTTAAAAAGAAAAAAAGAAAAAAAAATCACGCCAAACCTGCTGTGCGTATATGACATCTAGCCAAATATTACCACTCGAAAAAAAAAATGCTAACTGGCGAGTTGAAAAAAAGCTATTGGCGAGATTTGCATCCGGCTAGCGTAACACTACCAAGAATTCTTTACTATGGCAAATTTTATGTAGTTTTATTCGAAAAAATATGTTGATTTTTTAATCAAAATGGAAAACTTACGGTCCCTTATTGGCACGATTTTTTTCTAACGCCAATGTCATATACGAAACGGGCACTTAACTGGCGCCAAAGCATCATTATTTTGCTTGATATGGTAAGCCGGATGTTGTTTTTTATGCTGTTGATGCGTTCCCTAAATTGGCGTCGTTCAAAAATCGCGCCAATATGGGACGTATATGACATCTGTGCCAAACTTTCATATGATCGGCGAGGGATCAGACCGTATTTGTTTATGGCAGTTGATGACTTGAACTATTATAATATAGATGAAATGATGGCGATAGAATAATATTTGGCGACTTATCACGTGTGCCTGGCTGACATTAAAGTACCAAAATGGCACCTAGAGTATAAAAAGCAAAGTGGTCCGCCTGGAACTGTTGATGATAGTCACATGACTTAGGCTATTGTTATAGAGATTGTTTTAAAATACCGGGTGACAAAGACTCTGTATACTTAATTTATTTTATTTTAGCTTCTTTTCAAATGTTTAACTGATCCTCTTTAATCAAAAACGAAAACAATCATTGGATGTCTTAACAGCAACTGATTCGCCCTTAAATTTTTGCAATCAAAGGGAATTGAATGGAAACCCGTTTACAGGGAGATCTGCACAGCTTTTTTCAGTATAATTCAATCTTCTCTAATATTTTTAAAACCCATCAGATTATTTTTTTAAAGCCCGATCATTTTTAGATTCTGAGGTGTCTGAACGGGGGTTGGCGAGCGTAGCTTGCAGGGGGCAGAGCCTCCTAGTTTTATATACAATTTTTTTCAGTTGCTATGAGAAAATGGCAACAAACATAGACAGTAATCTGCTGTTTTCCCTTTACTTCCCACAGAAATGAAGTATTCAAGTTGCCACCATTAGAGACATAGAATAAAAAACTACGATAAAAAATTGCCATCTCAAAAATAAATTGAGATGCAATTTTCAAACTAATTACATTTAAAAGTACATTTATTTCCCTATACGACGTTGTAAAAATTTAAAATGTGCGATGTCTAGAGGCGTAAAAATTTGCAGTAGCGAAAATTGCAAAACCAAAATTTCATCGGAAAGTGTTGCCGTTCGCATAATGACGTCAGCGTTACCCACAGATATGCTTCTCCTTTATAATACAGATAGATACAACCATACTTTTTGACGAAAATCTTTGTAATTAGATTTTTACGAAAATCGTGCGTTTTCAGAAAACACATTTAAAGTTTATATATCTGAAAATCTATTAAAAATACTGACCTCAAGTTCTACAGACTTTCCAAATTTATGCGTTATACAGGGCTCGCAGCGTTCCTAAAATTTTCGCACTTTGCTACCACTAAATTAAAACGATAATCTTTGTTGTATAATTCTATTACAGATGTTAAAGGAATCTACTACGAAGAATTCTTATTTAAAATACTGGTAACAAATTGCGAAAATTTTAGGAACGGTGCGAGCCCTGGTTATACCTTCCTTATTCTGAATATTAGAATATAGTTTCCTTCTTCAGACTACTTAAATGCACATTTCCAAATACTTAAATACCATAGAGCTCAAACAAACACATCCATAAACATACTTCCAATGATAGTGCGAAGAAAACACAAAACTGTTTTCGTTAACTAATTCGAACAGTCTTTCAAATAAAACAGTGTAATAAAATTGAAATGTTTTCCCAAAATTGTCCAGATTTTATCCTGTATTTTTTGGTGTCCAGTGCAGTTTTCTTCCTTCAAAATTTATTTACAAATCGGGAGTGCGCATCATTGAATGATTTCTGTATGTATGACTATTGGCCAGTGCATAAAATCGCTGTGTGCAAATTTTTTATTGAAATTTATAAAACGATGAAGCAACACATTGTGAATACTGTACAGTTTTAGTATTAACTATTAGATTTTCATAGAATGACAGTTTTGAAAGTCTTTCTCCCATTTTTTATCAGAATATTAAAAAATCAGTATTTGCTTTTTAGAGAAAGGCACATAAAGAAATACAGTAAACATAGGGATATGTATACCTTAATCAAATATATATATCTGTAATTATTAGATTTTGAAAATCGTATCTGAATCACTAAAGTGTGTACTTCTGTCAAACTTACAAGCGAAGTCCTTTAAATCATTATTCACATCCTGCTTGAAATGTGTATTTTTTTTTTTTTTTTTTTTTTTTTTTTTGGCACTTATAATTTTTTTTTTCAGATTATTCATTTCGCTTTTTTGTTTTGTGTTTTTAGGGTACCGTACTTAAAAGTAAAAACGGAACCATTATAAAATCATTCCTGTGTATGTCTGTCCGTCTTTCACAGCCACTTTACTCGTAAACTATGGAACGCGGAAATTTCAAATTGGCTGAAGTAACAAAGGCTATTGACCCATATATTAACAGATTATTAACCATTCAAAAAATATTTAGGGGAAATGTAGAGGAGCTAATTAAGTTATTTGAAAATAAAAATATTTTCTTTGTATATCGCTTAGGATATCATGGGAAAGCTTTCATAACATCAAAAACAAAAAATATATTTCTTTTAATTTTAGATACTGTAAAAGCACTTATTTTTGCGAAAATGAAGATATCGGTGATTTCGCGAGCTGAAAATTTCGCGAATTTTATATGAACAAAACCGAAAGTTCAAAAATCCCGAAACTACCTAAATAGAAGCCCTTTTGCATAAGGCATTTTAAGAAACTTACTTTTGTCCGAAAAATTCGCCCCCCCCTCTCCCCATCGCTCTAAGAACAACACGCGGTACTTATCAACTTTGACCTTGGCTCAACACATGCATTCCACCTCAAACAAGTTTATTTTCTTAATCTTTTTTTCCACGCTCTTTATTAACCTTTAACTGATGTTACCGGTCTCTCAGACCGTGGCTTTTATAATTTAATTTGCAATTTTCAGTTTAACTACAAACACGACCTATAATTTGTTCCGTTTGGAACTTTAGTACGATCACCAGATACTTTTAAATAGGTGAATTTTAATTATAACAGTCCTGTACAAAAAGTTTAGTACAAAAACACCATCTGATGAGTTAATCGTGTCTTTTATTCCTCTTCCGATGGAGAGGTTTCACACTAGTTATGTGACAATTTCTGTGACATCAGTTAAAGGTTAAACTAGGGACTTCTGAACCCCTCTTTTGCACCGAAAGTGTAATCAGCCCACCCCCTTTGCTTTTCTCGGATTCGGACCGTCCATGCCTGTGAGTGCGAGATAGAAAATTGAGGAGAGAGAACATGTCATCAGTGCCGTAAAAAATGTGGAAATACCTACAAGTTGACGGAAAACGTCGAGAAAATTCCTATAGGAGCTCCACCGCCGGTAGGACTTCCGGATGCAAGAAACGCTAAGTCCTTTGTTGATTCAAAAGAAATAACATCCTCTAATACCTAGGTTTCTACTGCTTTGAAAGAAAACGTGGGGTGAAGCGTCGGCAGTATGCAGTATACGACGAAGTGCTGAGGTTCAAAATTGGCCGATATGCTAGTCGAACTTGGATAATTCGAAGTGCAAGGGACCACTGCAAAACTTCGAATTATCCAAACTTCGAATTATTCAAAAAAATTATTTTTATGACGTAAAATAATCAATCGAAACAGAAATTGCGAAAAACAAATATGTTTATTAATTTTAAATAAAAAAAACTACAGTTTTTTAAAATATTGAGCTATTTCAGATTGCTTTAAAGAGCTTACTTGATTTTTTTTAAACAAAATCTTCAAGGATATCTACAGCTCGAAACACAGCTACACTCACGTTAGATTGTCCTTCTACATAACGACGACATTCGTCTAGATGAAAGACTGCCTCATTTGAAGTTGGAATCGTACTCTGTTCTTCTACCTCATCTTCAATATCTCCATCGTCTTCTGTTGCAATGGTCTTGTTTAGAACTTCTGATAGAATATCTGTATCAGACAGCTCTCCACAAATGTCTGAGTTTTTATCAATGTCGACGTAATCATAAAATGGTATGCTGTCTTCCAATGCAACTGGGAGAGGTAAATTTTCTTCATCTAAAAGCTCGCTAGGGACTGTGTTCCTGATGAATCCTGCTTTCCGGAAACAGTTTGCTGTTGTTTTTTGGCTCACTTTGGACCATGAATTTAAACACATTCTTGATGCATCGAGGAGGGTAATGGGAAGCTTTTGGGAAGATTCAGTAAGGAGGTGTTGAACGACTAGGCATCTGTAGAAATGCTTCAGATTTTTAATGATGCCTTGATCCATTGGTTGCACCCCTGAGGTCATGTTTGGCGGAAAAAATTCAACCGTGAAATTTTCCATAGCGGGTATCGATTTATGGGCCGTGCTTTTATCAATAAACAGGATGATTTTTCTGTTTCTTCTTTGGTACATACGATTGAGATCTAGCAGCCATTCTTCAAAAAGATTCCCCGTCATCCAGGCTTTCGTGTTAGAACGGTATTCTATAGGCTTTGTTTTGACATTGTTAAAACACCTTGGATTTCTTCATTTTCCAATCATCAGTAAAGGTAACTTCTCAGTGCCGTCCATTTTTGCTCCCACAAGTAGGGTTATTCGGTCTTTACTGCGTTTTCCTACACTACCTTTTTCACCTTTAAAATCCAAAGTCTTTGCACATTTGGAAAAAGTCCAGTTTCGTCGACATTAAAAATGTCTCTGCCCTGTGTATGCTCAATGATTTGAACAACTTTTTCTTTCCACTCATTTGCTGCATCTTGGTCCACACTTTAACTTTCACCACACACAGACTTGAAGGAAATTTCATTTCTTTCCTTAAATCCGTCTAACCATCCGGAGCTTGCTTTGAAGTTGTTGTTTCCTAAGCTGACAGCAAATTCTTCCGCTTTTGCACGAACAAGAGTTCCACTGAGAGGTATGTTTTTGTCCCGCGCTTGCTTAAACCACTTCAAGACAAACTCGTCCACATCAGGATTATCGGGTTCTCTAGCTTGTTTGCAATTTCGATTAGATTTCAAAAAAATTTCTTTATTTTTCAAAAAGGTCGAAAGAGTGTTAGGTGCTATTCCATGCTCATTAGCGATGATGCATTTCTTCTTTACACCCTTTTCTACCTCACGAATCACAGCAATTTTTTCACCGAAAGATAAGGTTTTATACGGGACACGAGGCTTACTCAACGACATGCTTGCACTGAACTCTCACCACAAAAACTAAAAGCACAATGAAGAAAACTCAAGCGACTATAGTCCTGGTTTCGAAGGAATCGCAACGCGTGTCATCTATGATTTATCGCACTGGCGAGAGTAGCATGCGTCACTTACAAGGGAAAGGGCGTTCGTTCCTCCTCCCTTTATCTCTGCTCTGTTTCTTAGAACAGATAAGAATATTCTCCCACCCCCCTTCTCTTCCCTAAAGAATTTTCCACAATAGCTGAAAATAACGCGGCAATTTTTCAAATAACTGTATTGAAACTAGATTTTGTTATTTTTGAAAGGGTAAAAACTTCAAATTAAAGAAGTTGGACTTCGAAATAACCAAGATTAGCATTAACTGAATACAAGTTTCAAGGGACTGACAAAAAACTTCGAATTATCCACGAATTCGAATTAAAGACGTTTGAATTATCCAAGTTCGACTGTACTATGAACGGAAATTTGGCAGCAGTGAAACATTTCACCTCTGAACGGGGAAGGCCGGTGAGTGAATCAACCGTTCACAGCATAAAGAAACAGTACATTCAAGCATCGAAACAAGCTAACGCCGATGTAGCAAGTTTACCGCACGGTAATCGCTGTCAGCCCTTAAAACTTGGTGATTTCGGAACAAGTGTTCAAAGATATATACGTAAATTGCAAATTGCTGATGGAATGGTGAGCCCCACTATTGTCATTGCAGCTGAAAAAGGAACTCTTTCGATTTGAGCCCGAGTTGGGCCAGAAGCCTGCTAGTAAGAATTAACTTTGTCCGCAGAAAAAATAAACCAAAGCTGCACGAAAACTGCCCCCAGATTTCCCAGCTATTCGCGACGAATTCGTTAACCGTGTTCGTACAGTGATCGATAAAAATGTTGTTCCCCCTGAGATGTTCGTTAACTTTGATCAGACAAACGCAAAGTTTGTGCTTACATCTGAATATACATTGGAAGAACGTGGTTCAAAACAAGTGTCCGTAATCGACATGGAAGATAAAAAATAGGTGACTCTTTTGCTAGCATGTTCCGTTTCTGGAAACCTACATCCACAAAAATTGTTGTACGCTGAAGAAACAACAAATTGTCATCCAAAGTTGACATTTCCCACGGGCTGGGATGTGTGGAACACCGATTTGCACTGGAGCAATACTGACACAATGATTCGATACATTGAGAATATTCTTATACCTTATTACTACAAGTAGAGAGATCTTCTCAGGCTAGTTCCAGAACAACCTGGTGAAACATTTTTAGACATTTTTAAGGTACACCAAGATCCTGTTTTTCTGGCTGAACTAGAGAAGAGGAATATTGTTCCAGTTTTTGTACCCTCTTCCTGCACAGGAGAGCTCCAGCTTTTGGACTTAACTGTAAACGGCGAGTTTAAACGTTTGCTAAAGAATGGGTTTATTGAACAATATTCTAATGAGCTTAAATTTCTAGACGAAAAAGAATCTGTGGACCTGTGAATATCACGACTAAAACCGATTCACGCTTCTTAGTTTTTGCGCACATTTAACGATGTTGAAGCCAAACATAAGATATTTTGATTGGCTTAAAAGAAGCTGATATAAATATTGTAAGTGCTGCATTCTATTAGTTGTATTATTGTTTTTATTCAAGAAATAGTTGTATAGCATTCAAGAAATAGTTGTAAGTATTCAAGAAATTTTTGTTCTTATTTCTTATTTAAGTAACTGTAATAATTAAATTTTGGATAAGTGAAACATTTCTAATTTTTTATTATTATTCGAGGCGAAAAAAAGTATATTTCGCGAAGCTTAAATTTTCGCGATTACGGCGGGCTCGTGAAAATCGCGAAAATTAAAGCTTTGCGAAAATAAGTGCTTTTACAGTATTATATTTTCAGAGATATCGACGAAAATGTAAAGCAAAAATATGTCCCCCCTCCCCACCCTCTATTTCCAAATCAACTGAAACTAAAATTATAAAAGAATTAGCGTAGTAGAAGTTAATTTAAACCTTGTAGGAAAACTATAGCGATTACACTAGGTCACATAGTTTTTGTGAAAATCGCATTTTTCAGTTACACACAAATTTCGATTTGCGGCAGTTCAGCAAAGGAATTGAGAAGCGCTAGAAGTACCTATCGTTGCAGAAGATTGTTGATAATGATTTTCGAAAATAAGTTGCCTTTAATTAACCGAGAAAGACCCTTAAAGACGCGGATGGATTGGACATAGATGAAGACACGGGCGACATCGGCTTTTAAAGTCTAGATAACAACTTTTAATGATATATTTGCATAATGCAATGCCCTGTTACTAATTCATATATTTATTGTACGGAACCCTCCGTGCGCGAGTAATACTCGCACTTGACCGGTTATTTTATTATTACGATCCCTGCTTACGTATTCTACATTTACTTTAATATGCAAAGTACCTTACCCGGGCTTAGCATTATTTTCAACAGATTTGCTCTGCATTGCGTGTGAAATGTGAAATGAGAGGGATGGATGAACACAGTAGGTACTGTCAACTGTATTCCGAAGTATGTTGCTTTTAACTAAGTGTTGTTTGGCGCAGCTAATGCGCACTTTTCCTTCACTTCTTATGATGGCGTTACATCTTCCTCAAAACAAAGTAAATGTGTTAAATATTTTGCTAAATAATATTCCTTTTTGTTAAAGATATAAACGTAATTCCTGGTGGTAGCAGCTAACAGCATATTCAGTGTCAATGGCAGAATTATAGTGCAGTTTTGGCATTTCTCATGATTTCATCACATTGAACACATACGAAAATTAAGTCTGTTGAAAATATATTTATATTATTGTGGGAAGGCGTCATTCCTTTTCACTAAGCTATGCGCAGTTCGTTTCAAATAAAGACTCTCTACAGATCGTCTGAACTCCTGCAGGCGTGTCTAACGAGTAAGAGACCGAACTGAAGTGATATGATTGAAAAGAGAAAAAAAGTCATGAAGTTCTGTTTTCACGGGAGAAGGAAAGAGAGAATTGGATGTCTGAACTGAACACAATGTAAGACTGCTCAAGAACAGAATATGTTTTTTTAGTTTTGATCGGAGAGTATGTGAAGCTGTTGTGAAATTCAAAGCTACGATGTATTAACCTGTGAATACACCTTTTTATAAATAACTCTTCTTTGTAAATAGTTCTCAATATAATATTGTTTTAAATATAATATTGTTGAATTTTTTTCTAAAAAAGGTGATTTGGGCGTATTCTAACTTTATGTTTGGAAAAAATTGTGTACCATCGGTACTATTATGTTTAAAAGATATTTGTTTATAGAAATAGACATTAAAAATTAACTGACCTTTTATTATCCTCAAAATTTCAACCAATTTCGCCTGGGATTAATCAGCTAAAGCACTATTGCATTATTTATCTCCTTCAATTTTCCAAGATTACATTCTTGAATGCAATAAACTTTTCGCAGTTTTACATAAACAAATTTGGCTCTATTTTACTTCTCAATCATTTTATTACTTATACAAATGCAAAATATTAAAAATTGAACAATATTTTTTCTTAACAATATTTAAACACAAATATCTCAGAATTTTTTTTAAAACGCATTTAAAGTAAGATTATTTTAAATACTTATTCCGGATTTAATAATGCAAATGTTGAAATTAAATGATTGGATCAGACACGAATATTGTAGATTATTTAGTGAACTTTGCTACAAGTCTCATTTTCTATTACTTTTGTTGGCATTTGATTTATATCGCATTCAAACGAACGGGATGCATTTCTTTAGAAATCATACCGCTACCTACTGAACCTTTGAAGAATTTTAAAGAAATCCTTTTTTCTTTCAAATAACACTTTGAAGAACTATCCATTGCTATTTGTCAGTTGATCCCAAAAGGAAAATCCTTTGTGAAAAAATTGTTTCATATACCTATTTTCAATTCAAAATGCAGTTTATTATTATTATTTTTTTTTTTTTTTTTTTGACATTCTGAGAAATACGTCTTTGTAATTCAAAACTTTCTTTTTCTTATTTGTTTGCTTGTTTGTTTGTTTGTAGAAGCATAAGTTTATATTCGACATAGTTTCTTTGTGTAAAATATTGGACCTTTTTTACCTCTAACGACGTAATTAAAAATTGTACAATAAGACAGAGATTTAAAAAATATATATTTTTTTTAATATTTCATAAAACAGAAATATTTCAGAGGTAAAAGAAGATTTAAAAATAAGTTTATTATGTTATACTTCTTTTACACTTTTAAATGAAACTTTTAAATTAAATAGATTATTTAGTACATTTTTCTACAATTTCGTATTTTAAAGTTCTTGTACGAGCATTTGATTTATTTGCATCACGTACAAAGAAAACAGATCGCATTAAAAAGAAAATGCATATATCTACTTAGTATAATTTAGAAGAATTTTGAAAGAATACTTATTTTTAGAGAACATCTTGAAGAACTATTCATTTAGTTTGTTAGGTGACCTAAGAAGAAAGAATCTTTGTGCAAATGAAATTCTTTCCTATATCTCTTTTCAATTCATACATAGTTTGATTTTTTTTATCCTTTAAAAAGCAGAGTAACTGCATCTTTGCAATTCCAAGCTTTTTTGCGTATTTATTTGTTTGTTAAAGGCAAAGTTTAAATTCTACGTAGTTTCTTTCTATAAATTATGGGACCTTATTTTTTTTTAATTTTCTTCAACAGTGGGTATAAAGTTTGTACAAATACATTACGGCAAAGAATAAAAAATGTTAATTTCGTTGATACTTTTAAGCTTAACTATTTCTAAGATAAAAAATTATTTACAATACGATAATTGGGAAAGGGGCTTGTAAGATAACGAACTTAAGCTTTCAAGATTTTTTTTAAATCACTAATTGGATTAAAAAACTGCAATTGAGAAGAGCACTTCATGCAACTCTTCTTTTAAAGAGAAGAAATTTGAAGTGCTTTCATTTGAAGTATTTTGTCCTCGAGTGATGAAAGAAAAACTTTTAAAAAAAGCCACATGCATCGTCTTGTCCCCTATGTCGGAAATGATGACGAATAGATAATAATATTAATCAAGGTAGCAATAAAATTTTACTCAACACATTTTCCAGCATCCGACACGCATTCATAATTTATTCAAAACAGGTTATACGTTGAAAAATCAAATGCAGAATGACATCACCAGGATCTATGCTTGGCTTGAGGTAAATCCCATGAACAATCAACGTGATCCAAGAATTACCCAAAAACCTTTTGAAAAAGAGTATACCCATGCCTTATTTTCCGCAGGTAATGCAGTATTTACTGTCATAATCTTCCATATGATTGCCATACTCGTCATATTGCTCCATCAATGTCATTTTTGTTTGAACTAGGTTTATTAGCATATCGTAAGTTTTATCAGCATTGTAAATAACTTGCATTTCATATTTTGAGTTGTATTTTGAGACTATTTTAGTGAGAGATCTAAATAACTTACCACAAATAAGTAATTTCTTGGAACTTTCAGATCCAAAAATCACGAAAACAGCTTTAAAAATCGAACTTAAGTCACAACTACTTGCAGATTATTCTGAAGCAAATTGTTAATATTGAGCTCATGAACCTCCAGCAAAGGTCTCCGGTAGATCGATACAGATGCCGCTACTTATGATTGAACGGGACTAAAACTGAGATCATCATCTTACCCACTTTGTCATCTTACCCTCCTTTCCTCTACATTTCCTTTTTTTCCTTTTAAAATGAAAATTTTTAATAAAAAAGATCATATAGTAAACTTTAGTACAATATCCCATTTTCAATTACTTTTATTAGCGTTTGTTTTATTTCTATCACATTCAGAAGAACGGAATAAATTTCATTAGAAAACATACCTCTGCCTTTTATACTTACGGAGATATCGAAAGAAAACTTTTTTGAAATAACACCTTCAGACTTTGAGATCTATTCCTTTCATTTTGTCAGTTGACCGATGAAAAAAGATTTTTTTTAGCTAAAAGCTTCTTTCATATATCTCTTTTCGATTCACACATTGTTTGATTTTTTTTTCGGCTTTGAAATTCTGAGAAACTACTTCTTTGTAATTCAACTCTCTTTTGTTTATTTGTTGAAGCGCAACTTCATATTCGACGTAGTTTCTCTGCAGAGATTTTATCATATTTCTTTCGACCTTGTTTAACAATATATGTACTACAAAGACTAACAAATTTTATTTTTTAATACTTACTAAACACAAATATTTCCAGAATAAAGAAGAAATGTTTACAATAAGATTGTTACATTATATCTCTTTTGCCTTTCGTAATGAAACTTTTGAATAAAATAGATGTACAATCTTGTAAACCTTACAACAATATCTCATTTTAAATTTATTTTTATTATACCTCTTTCTATTACATTCATAAGAATGCTTTTCATCTCTTTAGAAATGTTTTGCAACTACTTATGTATTGTCGATAGTTTATATTATGCATATAAAGTAAACTCTTGTTAGTACAAACTTCCATCGAAGGCCATTTTTGGCCGCATTAAACGATGTAAGATTTGAATGGTGTAAAACAATTAATTTCTTTGGACAAATTGAATTCCGTTTTTAGCAAAACTTAATGTGTAACCAACTTATCCAACTTGAGAGGCATTTTAGTTAAAAGAAAGTAAGGGTCAATACAAAAGAATAAATTAATGAGAACAAGTAAAATAAGCAATGAAGTTGCCGTACTTACATAATTTCACTTTAATTAAAGCAATATCTCACATTTCTTTTCATTACGTAAACAAATGACCATTTTTTCCACATCCTTTTCGAGTTTTGTGACACACTCAAAAATTTTGTATATTATATCGCATTTTGATTAATAATATACACGAACGGATATTAGTATTTTTTCAACCCGTAACTTGCTTGGTGGTCGAAAGTGTTCTTTCTCTCCATTATTGTCACTGACAATTTCTTGATCTCTCAAAAACAAAGTTACATCAAAGTTCGTTATGAAAAAAAAATGTATGCAAAAAAAGTTTTGATTCTGCTCTGTCCGTTTATAGAAAAAAATGTTCGCATTGTATGTGTAGTACAACATTGTATGAGTATTACTATGAGTGGTACACTTTAAGCGGGTGTCTTTAACCCATTAACGCCCAGTGTCATCATTTGAGGACGCTAGACTTAATGGTAAGAAAGTGCTTTTCACACCAGAAAATATGAAAATAAATATATTCTTTCTTTCACTAGACAAATTCCTTGATAAAATAGGATAAGAATTACTCTTCTTTTAAAAGTGGTGGAGAATCTAAATTTTACATTTTAACGAAGTTAATAATTTGGGCGTTAATGGGTTAACATTAATTGCAAATAATAAATGATCAGAAAAACAAAACTGTCCTCTTTAACCGGAGATACGTCTTAAGTGGAGACGCATTAACGAGAGTCCACTGTATTTAAATTATTTATTACAGTAAGATCTAATCAAGATTTTACATTATTATTAACTGGTACATTATATTTTTGTAAATATATCTTCTTTCGATCGGTATTTCGGATGCAAGCCTCGATTTCATTCTGCTTTTAAAAGTTGCTTTGTAAAGTTTCTGAAAAGTAAGGTTGAATATTGGATTTGAAATTGAAAAAGCATTCCTTACACTTATATAAACAGAGTTTGGGACGTGCTCTGCGTCTTATCAAGTATACCTACTGGTTTTCTAAAAGAAATAAACTATTGTCAGTATGTATATTATTCGTTCATATGCAAGACACAGTTTATGTGTTGCTTTTTGAACTACCACAAAAAAATCAAATTTTAAAATACCATGCATATAACACATTTATATGTAAATAATACTTTTTATGTAAACTATATCATAGTTATAATAAATAAACCAGCTGATGAAATATATGACGCTAACTTAATTGTATCCTTAAAAATCATTTAACTGTAAAGGAATTTTTAAAAAAAAGTGCAGTATATACTTAGACCTATAACGTGTTTCAGACAGATAATAATAGTATTCCTTTTGTTATTGTGACTACACTATGTATACTTTTTTCGACTCGAAAATCTGAAATTTAAATAGGTTGGAAATTTCGAAACATACGAACGTCGTATGACTATGTGAGCTCTTTTAAAATTACACTGTTAAAAATATCCCTGTAAAATTACGGGCAGAGGCTGGCAGCAGATATTCCAGTCATACCCCGTAAAAAAAAAAAAAAAAAAAAAAAAAAAAAAAAAAAAAAAAAAATCCATGCCCATCATTTTGTGCAGCCCGTAATGTGTAAGCATATGTTTTACGGGGAAAAGTAATACAATTCCTTAAAATAGTATATAATGCATTTTAAAACACAATAACGCTTTACTTACTGTTCCATAGCACGTTAGATAATCATCACAGAATCGCTTTTTTGACAGGTAAAAAAATATGTTACGGTCGCGGTTAAGTGAAATTATTTTTTCGAAACACGACTAAAATGAAGGGTTACACCCTAGGAGAGGAAAATGTATGGGGTTGTACCGTATTTTTGCTAACAGATGGGCTAGAACTGTAAGAATAGGTGAATTTACCTTAATTTTCTAAGTATCTAAGGCATAAGGTCACTTATTTAGTGGATCAGACCGTTTTTCATCAAATAAGGCTGTTGCACGTGAAAATTAAAGGGCGAACGCTTCTTAATTTACTGTTTTTTTTCTGAGAGTGTAGCATTACGAGTGAAAGTGAAATTTTCCCGAATCTGTAACTTTCGATGGCCATTTGGTAACGATCAAAGAAGAATTTCGAAAGAAGAAAAGATTATGGGTATGTAAATTTTATGATCTATTTCGTTGGTTGGTAAGTATTTATGGATGGTTGAGCATAAAAAATTTCTGTCATTCAATTAACAAGCTCTTTTGTTAATTACAAGTTGCTACTAATGTATGTGGAGTAAGTTTCTAGTACAGTTCGACCTCGTTATCCGGACACCCTGTTTTCACGTCACTCCGCTTATCACTTCAAATTTACAAAGTCCGATTTTCTGTACATGATTTCAATGTAAATAAACTCCGGATTTTACGTCGTTGAATAATTTCCAACTCCGGATATCCCGACGGTTCATGAAAATTGCCCATTTTTTACAATTCGTCTTAGAAGCACAGAAATTAAGCAACAAGAATTGTCTTAGCAAAACATTTTACAAAAGTGTCTAAATTACCAATTGAGATAAATGAGAAATTTTACTTTAATCCTTTATCTGAATAAATAAACCCACATACTATGAATGACCCACTTAAGCTCCAGATAGACGTATCAGGTCTTTTCGATCTGGTCAGGCGGCGCTTTCTTGCGGTTACACGGCGTTTTTCATTCGACTAAAACCGAAGCATTGTATTGCATTGAAACGATGAGAAATTATCTAACGTCCATTTCTGAAACAACGAATATTGATTACAATTCCTTGTATAATATTGGGAAAAGAATTTTAGGATGCACATCTAGGGATAAGCAAACCTTAATTCATCAATATTTCATGTAACTATATTTAAAAAAAAAAAGTCATCATAAATCTGATTTTTATTATTTTCAATTTTGTTTTTGTGTTTATTTTGTTTCATAATTTTTTACTGCTTAAAACTGCAAGAACAATATGAATTTAAATTGTCTTAAATTAATTAAAAATACAGCTTTTTATAAACATATTTTTCTCCAACTCCGGTTACCGTGACACTCCGCTTACGACGACACTTTTTTCTGATCATTAGAGTGTCGGGATAACGAGGTTCGACTGTATTTGGATATGGAAGCAGTTTTAACATCAAAGCTAAGTGGTAATGACTCTGTGTAAACTTTCAAATAAAGTGGGAATAAAGCTATTTTACTCAGTCTAAGGCATGTGTAATTGAACTACAGTAAAATGAAAGTGATTCGTAAAAGCTTTCAATAATGGGATTTAAAAAAAATTATTAAATATTTTTAAAGCAAAAATTCTTACTAAACAATTTGGCTGTATTCTTCTATTTTTTATACCTAAACAACCGAAATTTAGAACTGAAGTATAAATTATATAATTTTAAAAACATATATAGAGTCCCTAATCATCCTAACACTTCACTGCATAGCGTGCCATATCTGGCACATACCTAAAACATTACGTTATCATTTATGTGACATGAATTTAGCGGAAATGATCGCTGTTCCTGATCAAGAACGATCCATTGTATGGAATAATACTTATTTTGTTCATGTTAGATGTTTAGACTAGACAGCAAATTAGAATTTATTCTTCAAAAACAAAAGAAATTTCAATCAAGCTATTAACGGTAAAATTTGCTTTCATTACTTTTACTGATTATTTAAAAATATTAATGTAAAAAAAGATGCAAAGTGTTAGCCAGATAAAATCGATTAATTTAAGCCCATTTATATGCAAAATATTGCAATATAACATTTTAAACCCGCAATTCTGTATGTATGGCACCCACCATAAAATATCAAATTTTAGCTGAAAATTTAAAATTTTAATTTTTTTACTATTTTTCCATTATTAGGCCGATATATAGATGTCAAATAATTTTTTTCATAAAGATAGAAAATTTCGTGCAGTGAAGGGCTAATCTGCTTTTCCAATAATTACTATTTTATTAAAGAAAAGGATGTCTTTCTTTACAATATTATTTTTACTATTAAAGAGTTTGAAAAGTAAGAAAAGGAACATAAACTACACGATGAATATTTACAAAATATCAAACGAGAAAGGATGTCGTGGAAGACATTTTCCAGAAAAATGGTTTTAATGAAAAACGTTTTCTTGCTTGATTTAAAAGCAATAAACATCAGTAAACCGTTTTATTAAATTTTATGCTTATGGATTTGAATATGGAAAATTTATAAGAAATATTTTGATTTTAATAAAATAAAGAATACAGAAATTTCCGGGATTTATAAGTTTGCAATGATTTATTGACGTTAAAACATTTTAGAAAATATTAACGATTTTCTAATTTTTAAATTTATATGAACGAAAGAATTTTCGCTAAATATTATTAAACATTTTGTTACGTCTTTGCATAATAACAAGGTTTAACATTTTATTTGAACTGAAACAAAGAAGAGTAAAAGCAGGGGATTTATTAAACTTCTTTTCTCGAGTTCAACTCTACATTTATTGAAAATGAATTTTTAAAAGTTATCAAATTTTAATCTTACTCTTACGCAAGTCTGAATCATGATATGTTAAAAGTTATTAATTAATTCTTACCCTGGAATCCCCACATTTAAATACATAAAGGACTTTTGAAGTTACACTATTTCTCAGGTGAATAAGTAAAATTGAGAAATGAAAGGAATTAAATGAAGGAAATGAAAGGAAATCATATGTAAATGTTAGAAGCATTTTTTTAGACTGTTATAGATTTGAGATAAAATAGAAACGAAGTTAGTCGTACCTTATATCGACAACAGTTTAAACTTTCAAGGCAGAAGTTTCACGTATAAATAAGTATAATTTTTTTTAAACACTCCTTTATAAGCATTCAAAATTTATCTTTAATTATTATTTTTAAACAATTCATCTTTTTATCCCAGAAATTTCGGCTACAATACCTTAATTTAGCGTGGGCACCGAACTGGATTATGCACTGTTTTTTATACCTGGTAGAAAACAGAAGAAAGTTAATTTCATAAAAATTTTATAATTTTTTCGCTGTTTTATTATTGAGATATTACAGCAGAAAATAAAACAAGTAATATAAAGATTTTGTTTTTAAAGTCAATTCCTACTTAGGTCATCAAAGAAAATTTTAATATAATCCCTTAAGCTAATATTCCTTTTTGTTGCATTAAAATATCTCCAATTTGTTGATTTTCTATAAGCAAGTAGGTTTACAATGGAAGTCTACGGGAATTTGGCGAAATATTAGAGATATCGCCAAGTTGGTGTCACTTTTGACGACTCATTTTGGTCGCCAAATTTGGCAATATATCGCCAAGTTGGCGACAAACTTGGTGGTATTTGGCGACAGAATAGGGTCCCCCCTATGGTAACCCCCCTTATAGATATGAAGAAGAAGATGCATTAAATGCTTCAATAACCAATGGCCGCCATTTTCTCTCCCATGTAAAGCTAAAATTAATTAATTAAAATTTAATTATTGAATTAATATTTGAAAAAACTGTATTAACATCAATTGTCATCCAATACAAGTTAAAAAAAATATTTCAACTTGATAGGATGAATAATAAGTATTTTATTAACGATTGAAAATTTGAACAAGATATATAAACAAATAAATATATAAATATAGGGAGAGTGTGAACTAATAGTAGGGATTGAAAAAAAGTAACATTATTTAAACGATCTTTCTAGGATTTCAAATTGATTTCTCAATGCATAATCGTAAATTAATTAATATTAAACTATTAATTGATAATAGCGCAATTTTATTTTATATTACACACTTTACTTTTTTATTTATGATTTATTTTCTACTTTTTAGACATTAAAACGTATCATCGTTGTAGATTCACAGTCATTTGGCATATTTTGATAAGCTTGAATTAGCGCATAATTAAATTCTTTGTTGTTTCATCTCGTATACAATTGTACGAGTTACAGAGAATATTTCGATATTTATCACCCGTGGCTGGCTAACAGAAAAATGCCTTAAAATTCATGTATTAATTTATAATTATTTCTAAAAATATTAAAATGTTGCCATTTTAACGTTTTTATTATTATTATTATTCTGGCCCGTCAAAAAGTGAGTGAAAAATCGTTTACAAATTCCAACTTTACATACAAAAAAACAGGTTACGTTTAATAAAAGTAACAAATAGCAACATTATCGGTAAAATAGGTGCAATGCAATACAAATAAACTATGATGTAAAAAAGTACGCAAGTTTACTTTATTTGCAAAATTTTTATAAGTAACAAGTTGGAAATTGCTCGTCAAACGTGGCACATGAGGTGCGTTCGTACTTAACTAGTTTTATAATTATTTTTTGCACCCCATATTGTACTGAATGTATACTTTTTTGCACTTCATAAAGCGCATAGTCTGATACATCATTAAAATGCACTTCCAATAATTTTTTCCCATTCCCCGTAATGTAACGGAACACTTTTGACTGTCCCTGTAATTAAACTATACATCCGATTTTCCTAAAATTTGAAATAGCTCAACAAAACTTTGCAACAATTATATCTTTAAAATTTCAGCCCATTCGGAAGGCTGTAATATCATTAAAATGCACTTGCAATAATTTTTCCCATTCCCCGTAATGTAACGGAACACTTTCGACTGTCCCTGTAATTAAACTATACATCGGATTTTCCTAAAATTTGAAATAGCTCAACAAAACTTTGCAACAATTATATCTTTAAAATTTCAGACCATTCGGAAGGCTGTAATATCATTAAAATGCACTTGCAATAATTTTTCCCATTGGCCGTAATGTAAAGAAAAACTTTTGACTGTCCCTGTAATTAAACTATACATCCGATTTTCCTAAAATTTGAAATGGCTCGACAAAATTTTGCAACAGTTATATCTTTAAAATTTCAGATCATTCGGAAGGTTCTAATATCATTAAAATGCACTTGCAATAATTTTTCCCATTGGCCGTAATGTAAAGAAAAACTTTTGACTGTCCCTGTAATTAAACTATACATCCGATTTTCATAAAATTTGAAATAGCTCAACAAAATTTTGCAACGGTTATAGCTTTAAAATTTCAGATCATTCGGAAGGCTCTAATATCATTAAAATGCACTTGCAATAATTTTTCCCATTGGCCGTAATGTAAAGAAAAACTTTTGACTGTCCCTGTAATTAAACTATACATCCGATTTTCATAAAATTTGAAATGGCTCGACAAAATTTTGCAACAATCATATATTTGAAATTTCAGGCCATTCGGTTGGGTAGTTTTTGCTCTGTTACATGCGGACAGACGGACGGACGGACAGACGGACGGACGGACGGACGGACTGAACGACGACTATAGGTGCTACGTATTTATATAATTACGAACGCACCTAAAAAAAAAAGAGAGAGAAAGAGAGAGAGAAAGATTTTTTATAAAACGAATTCATGTATTAAAGTTGAAACCTTTGAAAGCAGACGCCAAATTGCAAAAAGATAATAACAAACTTAAGGGGTCTCAGGACTCTTAAAGCTTTAAAATTTTCGAAATTTTAATTTTTTTAGATATTAAACTCCTATCTTTTCGTAATATTTTGATGTAATTGTTTCCTTGAAATCTCCATTAGAACAGAAGTTATGACTTTTAGAATTATACCTGATCAATAGCTGAAGCGGCGTTTCCGAAACTTTAAAGTCATTTTTCTCCAAACGACGTTTTTGGGCATAACGCGCACTATATCTCAAAAACTTCTAAATATTTTTCCATGAAATTTTCAAAAAATATGTTTCATGTTAGTCTGTATAAACGGAACCTAAATTTTCCTTTTTGTTGTTGAAAAAAATATTATTTTTATGTGATTATAGCGTTGAAATTATCAAAATTTTGCATTAGAAAAATATAACTTTGAATAAAAAATATAAAAGTGCTTTATATACAAATTTATTTAGGTTCAGGGTAATTATTATAATCTGAAGTATAAGTATGCACCAAAGTTTTCATTCTAGTTGCAAAATTTATTTTGTAATCCTGCGCGTAAGCTGTTATACCAATTTTCTTTCGTCAAATATCTGACAGTTTGGAGTGCCCTATAAATGCTAATTCTGCATCTTTCAATTTTTTAAATACATGAAATGAATGAACATACTTATATCTTTCATCCCAATAAAAATTATGTTTTAAAATAATATACATTTTCAGATATTAAGTGTTGAAAATGGTCTTTTTTTCATATTTTCCAATTTTAAGAGTCCTGAGACCCCTTAATTGTCTCTTGTGTTGTCAATATTTTAACATTTTGAAGCATAGATTGTATGTAATTTACAAAGAAAGGCAATATTTTTATTAAAATATCTGTAATTCTTTATGACGAAATATATTTAAAAGTACTTACAGTAAATGTAATACTGAAAAGTACGAAGTGTAGTTAATTAAGAGAATTTTGAAATTGTGTCAGTAGATTTATGTCATATTAGACTTTTTATTTACATTCGGTGAAATTGTCTGTAACCGTAATTACTACGGTCTCGGTGAATTTTATGTATATTAAAACGGCATTTTTACCTATGGCGATTAATTTACAGTGAATGTCTCAGTAATGAAAATATTGCATTTTTTTTAACGTTATTCAGTTCTGTGTCGATGTTGGTCATGATAAACACTTTCGACAACTTAAATAGTCACATTTTTAATAAAGATGACACACAAAGTATATACAAATTCGCGAAAAGCGCATAATATGACTGGGACACACATAGTTCCGGTTATCACATTAAAAACTTCTCTAGGTGAGATACATTTTCGAACATACGCCGAAACTCTACTAAAACCCGCGCAATCATAATTACATACATTCACTTCACTTCATGTTTGGCAAAATATCTCAGGATATTTTGCCGAAAGTGGCAACAGCACCATCTACAGTGAGCAAAAAAAGTATTTGCACACCAGGTAAATTTGTTGTGTTGTAGCATATGCATAAATAAATAAAAAGCAACTAAGAATTAAAAATACCAACACTTTTACAAAACAAATAAACATATTTAATATTTGACTTAATAATTATATTTAAAATATGAAAACATAGAAAAGTAGCATTTGTACTGCCAAAAAAATATTTGCACACTAGCAATAAAAATAGAACTAGAGGAATTATTTATAAGTTAAAAACAGTGCTAATATTTAGTATACATGCCTTTTGCTTCATTTACAGCTTGTAATCGTCTGGGCATTGATTCTATTAATTTGTAACATGTTTCACTGCTGATTTGTAGCCATTCTTCCCTAAGAGCTTGCTTAAGTTCTGATTTGTTAGAATTTTTTTTCCTTATTTTCACATACAAAATATGCCATAATTTTTCAATCGGATTGAGGTCTGGTGATTGTGGTGGCGTTTTCAATTGATTTTTTACATTATAAAGCAACCATAACCTCGTAATATATGCAGTGTGTTTCGGATCGTTATCCTGTTGGAAATAATATGAATTAGGAATTCCTAATTTCAGAGCACTATTAGATAAATGATCTCGCAATATATTAATATATTGTTTAGCATTCATATTGCCTTCAATAAAGGTCATTTCGCCAACTCCGTTAAAAGACATGCATCCCCAAATCATTATATGACCACCGCCATGTTTTACAGTTGGTTTCAAGTTTTTAATTTGAAGAGAAGTATTTGGCTTTCGCCATACAGTTTTCTTACCATCTGAGTCAAAAATATTGAACTTGCTTTCATCGGAAAAAATAACAGTTTTCCAAAACTCTAGTGGTTTGCAGACATAAGCTTTTGCAAATTCAAGTCTTTTCACCCTATTTGTTTCACTAATAAATGTTTTTTTTTTTTTCGAGGGGCTCTTCCTCGAATATTTGCATCATGAAGAATATTTCTAATTAATTGTGGTGTAACTATTGTTCCCGACGTTGAAGCGACATCAACAGCCAATTCTCGAGCACTTAGAAAAGGGTTTTTTGAAGATTCTTTTATGATGGCTCTCCTTTGCCTGGTATTTAGCTTTCTTGGAAGCCCAGTTCGCGGCTTATTTATTGTCGAACCAGTTTCTTTTTTCTTCTTAATTACATAACGAACACTAGAAAAGTTTAGATTTAATTTTTTACCTATTCCTCGGTAACTTAATGCAGAATTGAGAAGAAATATAATCTTCTCACGGGTAGCAACAGACAGTTCACACGTTTTCGGCGCCATTAGAACAAAAACTACCCAGAATCCCTGCTCCAGTTAATATATTACGTGACTTTAAAGTGCGGGGCTAATGTACTGCGGGACTGATACGCTAAACATTTGCATAATGTTCACATTTAATGCCTTTTTTAACAGCCAATGCTTCTTGTGCAAATACTTTTTTGGTATGAGAAAATATTAATTTATTTTTTAAAATGTGTAATATTACTGTTTAAGAAAAAGGAGTAGTTATTTTTATTTTCTTCTTATTTAAATAAATGAATAATTAAGAGAATAGTATCAACTTTGCTTTCTATGGTTACTTATGCAAAAAATCGTCTGCGTGCAAATACTTTTTTTGCTCACTGTATATGCTATAAAAATAAGGGAAGGCAATCATTTTGTTACAGTTCTAATCATAAATTTTGAAACCTCTTGACGTTTTAAAATCCACTGGTATGTAAGAGTAGGGGAGAGTTGTACAAAACTGGGTAGGTGGGTAAAACAGGGTACCGCAGATTCCTCCTTGATTTTAACTTTTTTCTGTCAGCCAATACTAGGAATTACTTGTCGAAAGTCACTATGGCATTTGTAGCTGAATGAAAGGTTACTGTGTGCGGCTATTTTTTGTGTGAAGGATTGCGTTTGAATTTCTCTTAAAAATTATTTTGTTTTATTCTAGGTTTTACGCATGTATTAACTGTTTGTCAGCATATAAAATATTGGTAAATACTATATCTAATACTTTGCTTTCTTGATAGTATTTTAACAGTTTTACTCATCTTTTACTATAGGATTTGAGAGTAGTGACGCCATGTATTTAAATCTGTGTCATATTGGGGCAAAACCGGGCACTTAAGAGTGGGTCAAAACCGGGTATATCCAGTTTTGTTCTACACTCATGGATGGATTTTTTAGGATAGTTAATAAAATAGCATGGAGCCTAAAATTGCAATTTAATGCTGTTATGTACTGTTAACCCCTTATGTGTCATTCATGGCACCTCTAAACTCATACTACAAACAAGAGTTGAGGAAGTGGTTACTTTCCAATCCTGGGCGATCTGTAACAATTTGCTAAATTGGAAAATTATTTAAAGATGCCTTTTTTAGAGCAGTAGTTGTAAACATTCCAATCAGACGGTTTGAGAAAACAGGGATTTTTCACTACAACTACGATGTTTTACCAGACCATCTATTGGCTCCTTCGGAAATGACAGAGAAACCCATGAAAGTCATTGATAACATATATATGTCTACGTAGCCATAGGTTGGCATAGCTGCAGCAATAAATATTTCTGATCACAGGATAATGAAGCTCATCCTTCGACACCTAAAAGTGTTGATATCACACATCCAGCAGTTGACAAGATCCAGCATCTTCTATCGAGATGTCAGATCTGTAGCCAGCAATCTGCATTCCCAATTTCACCTAAAATGTTATTACCCCTTCCCTAGGAAGGCTTTAGAGAAGGATTGAGAAAAGAATTAGTAAAAGAAGGGGGAAACTATTGTTTTAACTACTTCGCCTTTTAAATTAGAGTTGGAAACAGATATTAAGGGGAAATAAGACAAACTGCCTGTATAACGAAAAAGGAAGATTCTTAAAAAGAAAAAAGAAATTAAGAATCAACAGGAAAAGAAACCAAAAAAGGTTGATGGGGCATCCTCAGAAGATGAAGAAGATAATGAACTTTACTCTAATTCTAAGTGAAAAAAAAAAAGGTTGGATACAATATTCGAAATGCAGTGGATAAACGCATGAAGCATGTAGTCATAATGAAGAATACGATAACAAATTTGTCTGTGATTTTTGCAGTTAGAATAACTCTAAGACTTCCAGTATAAAATAGGTAGGCATATAAAATGTAGAAAATGTGCTTCAGATTTATTTTTGACACATGGAAGAGCACGTGTGCAATTTCGTTTTGTTAAATATTACAAAAATGTATTTTTTTGCTATATTAAACAAAATATCTTTTTTAAATATGAGATTTCCATGAGTTTTAAATGGGTACCCGGTTTTACCCAACCAGTGGGGTAAAACCGGATTTTTGCATATGTCTGAAAAAAGCTAATTTTTATGTAATCAATTAGATCTTATATCAAAAAGAATGTGTTTTGTTATAGCCAAAGAGTCATTTGATATTAAAAACGGTGTTCATTTTTTCTATTTGACTGCATTTGAGAGCAACAAATATTTATGGTTTTATAATGCCACATTCTTATAATAACTTATTACTCTTAACTAAGGAAGAATGGATAACTATAATATTACTTATAGTTTATTATATACATTATATACAAGCCGCTAAAATGCAGCTATTCTCAACAAGTCACATTTTACAACTGCGCAGAATATTCTGGTAACATGCGATACCTTACAATTCCAGACTGTCCGTGTATGGTGCTGCCATCTATAATTACAGAACGTTACTAATTGTTGTATTCTTATTTGAATCGAGATATAACACCCCTCCCCTCATAGTTCAAACGAACTACAGGCAATCTTGTTCTTTGACTTCTTCGAACTGGAGCACTTTTCTGACAGTCCTCGTCATTGTTTTTAGTCAAATTGTCTTTTACAGTTTTATCTGTCGTAACATCATTTTTATTACTCATAACTGTACCTGCCACAATATCATGCGAAGGCTGAGATTGGCTTGGTTCTATCGTATTATCATTATTGAGCTGTTTATTTATTTTTCCATTAAATCCAGAAAAACGTTTTGGTTAACCCTTTCATACCTATCATAATTACTGTAATTTTTACCACTATGTCCCATATTTTCAACTTTGTCTGACATTAGTTTATCATTTCGATTTATCTCTATAACTCTCTCTGATATTTCATCACTTATCTCTTTATTTCGTCTCAACTGATCAAAGTGACGTTTACACATTACTCCATCACATCTATTTACTAAAACCCATCTACTCCCCAATAATTTCATAATTTTCCCTTTTACCCACTTCTCCCCTTTTCCAAAATTTTTAATTTCTGCAACAAACTTTAAGATGACCTAATCGAAGGCAAAAATGACATTCTGCAGATTTAAAAGGGCATAACTTGGGGTTATGATTTTTAGAACATCTATAACACGGTTTCTCAGGCGCGAAACTATCTTCTTTAGGCTTAGGTGCATGAGTATACTTATCAACTTTCGATTTCTCTCCTTTAGAAACACGCACTTGATTGACAGTCGTATTATCTCCAATGTGTAGGGATTTTACTCCAGCCTCAGCACTCTCGAAAGACTCAGCTATTTCTATCGCTGTTTGGAACGTTAAGTCTCTAGAATCCAGTAATTTTTGCTGTATTTTCTCAACCTGGATCCCAAATACCAACTGATCACGGAGGCGATCATTAAGCGTATTCCCGAACTTACAATGTTCGGATAAACGACGTAAATCTCGTACAAACTCGGCTATATTTTCTCCTTGCTTCCTTAGTCGTTTCTGGAACTTAAATCATTCCACAATTTCACTCGGGCGTGGTGAAAAATGATCTTTAGCTTTCTTTAAAAGATCCTCGTAACTGATTTCTTTTAGCGTATTCGGGACAATAATATCTCGTAAAATAGCAAACGTAGATGTTCCCACAGAACTTAATAATATATTCTTTTTCATTTCATCATTTTTGATGCTATTTGCTGAGAAATAAAAATCAATTTTCTGGACGTAAATAGTCCAAGGAACATTTGCATTATATTCTTCCAGACGTCTCAGAGAAATTATTTCTTTATCTGCCATTTTCCGTGCCACTTTTTCCTTTTCCTCTTTCGAAAAAGATTTTTCTTTTTTTTTTCACAACAAAAAAAATTTTTCACTGTATTTTAATTTGAGTTCAATCCCATCCTCGTCGCCACTTTTAAAATGCCACATTCTTATAATAACTTATTACTCTTAACTAAGGAAGAATGCATAACTATAATATTACTTATAGTTTATTATATACATTATATACAAGCCGCTAAAATGCAGCTATTCTCAACAAGTCACATTTTACAACTGCGCAGAATAGTCTGGTAACATGCGATACCTTACAATTCCAGACTGTCCGTGTATTGTGCTGCCATCTATAATTACAGATCGTTACTAATTGTTGTATTCTTATTTGAATCGAGATATAACATATGGTACCCGAATTTGCCCCACCTTCCCCTATAACTATAAAATTAACTTTAAAATACGGTCGGAAAATGTGACAAAGGTATATTTTGAATATTTGTATTTTTGTAATCTTGTAAAACACAACATCTATACTTTTTTTAACGCTTAAAAATAATATTCTGTCTTGGTAAAAAGAAACATCCAACAACTTCGGTTTTAAATGTTATTCACTACTGCGCATATAATTTCCACATCTTTCAAAGCCTGATTATGCAATAAAATCATCTTTTAATCATTTTAACAAAATTTTAAAAGGATTCTTTGAGTGCATAATAAAATTACTACAAACAAATAAAACTGCAATACCTTTGAACTTTTCAGCATTTGAAACAAAAACAAATTCAATGAAATATAAATCTACATGAATAATGAAGTTACACTACTAATAATTGTAAAATGAGAACGACTGTACAAAAAGAGGTTTAAGGGGGGTCCGGGACACATTTTAAAATAATTTTTATTTATTGAGTTAAAATTTTGATTTTTTTTTTTTTTTTTTTTTTGTGATGATTAACCATATTATTTGTAAGCAATATCACATGATAAAACTTTTCATAATTTTTTTTAATTTAAAATTTAAAATTTGTTAAAAAAGTGGAGTAATTTAAAATCGTTATAACTCGAAATATTATTTGTAGAATTTCAATTTTTTTGTCATTTAAATAAACAGAAATATATAAGTTTTAATTTAGATTCAGTGTTTTTAAAAATATTAATTTAAAAAATATTTAAAGTAAAAATTACGGAAAAAATGATGTAACTTTTTTTTTTTAATCATATTTTCAAAAGTAAATATTTTTTTCAAATTTCCTGAATCAAAATTAAGGTAAACTAATTGAAAAAGACATGTTCCAAGTTTGAACCATATATCTTTAACGGTTCTTGAGTTATAACAATTTAAATGCGAGAAATAGTGAAAAAACCCACCATGAAGAAAAACGCATTTTCACAAGACGTCGTTTGCATGACAATCATTGCTTCAAAGCTAGATTTTGAAAACAAACCAAAGCGAAAAATTTAATATGTTCTGTTCTAATAAGGATAGAAACATGGTTCAAGCATCATTTTAAGCAGAAAAAAGCTGAGAATGTTTTACTGCAATAAAATACTTTTAGAAAATTTGAAGATTTTTGTGTCCCGTACCCCCTTTAATGAGAGGGGTTTTTCGTTTTCGTTTTCTTTTTTCTTTTCTTTTTTTTTTTTAGTATTTTTTTAACATGAAAGAATGTTTTTCATTGCGATATTATTTTAACTTTAAAATTGTTTGAAAAGTAGGAAAAAGAACATATAATAAAATGAATATTTATAATAAAATTTATATCAAACGACTAAGAATAAAGTGGAAGCCATTTTCTAGAAAAATGGTTTTAATGAAAAACTTTTTCTTCTTTGATTTCAAAGCAATGAACATCAATAAACACTTATACGAAAATTTATGTTTGACGGTTTGAAAAGGAATAAATTATAATAAAGATTTATATTTTTGATGAAATAAAGAAATCAGAAATCTTCCGTTTTTTAAGTTTATTTTTATTTTATTTAGTGTTGTGAAATATTTTTGGCAAAAATATCGATTTTTTTGTTTCGAAATTAAAATGAACGAAGTAATTTTCGCTAAAGAATATTAAAGATTTTCTATATTTCTATAGTAATAAGTTTTAAAAACTAATATAAATAAAAACTAATAGCAGAAGATTCCTTACTCAAGTTAACTGGTTACCTTACTCACGTTAACCTTACTCAAGTTAACTTCTTTACTCAAGTAGCTGGAAAGGAATTTTTAGAAGTTATCAGATTTAATCTCATTCTTACGCTAATCAGAATCTTAATATGTTGACGATGAGAGTTATTAATTATTTCTTAGCTCATGGTTAACTCCGTCAAACTTTTGAAGTTATGTCATCAGTCAGATTCATAAGTATCAAGCAAACAGGTAGTAACAGACAGTAACAAGCAACAATATAAGCAAACAAATAATTTATAAAGAAAGGAAATTCTGCAGAAAAGTTGAAACATTTTAAAGCTGACGCGAAATTGAGAAGAAAATAAAAGTTGGTCATCTGCACACTATAGACGACAGCGTAACCTATGAATACAGAAATTCCATGTATTTTGAAAAAAAATACCAACATGAAAATACTTGTAATGTAATAACAATACACTATACGAAAATACGAAGTATACTTAGCTAACAGATTTATGAAATTATATAAATTACGATATAGATAGCGTTTAGTAAAAGTATATCATGCATGACAGTTTAAAACTTTTTAAAACTGGTGTACAGTTGAGAAAAGAAAGTTTAAAATTTATCCTAAGCTAATGGGCCTTACACCCACATCAACCATAAATTCATACAGGAAATATCACATAAGTTAGATTGATAAAATACATAAATAAATTCTTAATATGTAATTCTAATCCACCCTCAAGTAATTATATTCATAAAGATTTCTCTTATCCTTTGGTTCAGAAAATCAATTTTTCAGTGTTTTACTTTTGCCATTTCGTCATAATTTTAACGTCTTCTTCAAATAAGTTACGCATAAAAAGAACTTTAAAATATTCTTTCGCATATATTTTACTCACCATTTATGCATAAAATAAACTGCTTTTGAGAACTGCTAATATTTTTTCATAAAACGTTCATCTTTTCAGTTTTTAAAAATCCTTTTTAGTATATCATTTTTATTTTTAAAATAATGAAATGACTTATGAATTTAATTACCTTTTATAAAAAATTTTTAAAGCTAGAGCAATCACCTAAACTATAGTGTTTAATATGCAATGAAAAATGCAAGCAAAAATAATACTGTCTAAACAAAAAATAAATGATATTTTATTCAGTTTTAAATGATCTCCGATGCCATTCATCGTTGAATAATTTTAATTTCTTTTTGTTCCCATGATGAAATAAAAATAAAAATGTATTCTCATTTTGAATTTTAAAACATTTTTTCTTATTTCTTTAATTGGGAAAAAGTGAAAAATGAAGAAATCTTTGAAGTCAAAGATTCAGCTTAGAATAAGTAAAGATAAATTAATGATAGTATTTTTAAATTATAAATTTTAATTCTATTCAGTTCAACTTTTTTCCGATACAGAAATGTTAAAACTGAGACTTTAGAAAATTCTTTTTTTTTAAATTTAATTTTTATTTAAGAAATGCGCTTACGTGATTTTCTTTTGCCGAAAAAAGCATCCACTTACAATTTTTGTAACCATTTCTAAATACCTTCCTAGAATATTTGCCCTTTATTTTATTTTTTTTTCCTTTATCATTTTAGATGTAGAAACAAGCGATTTAACTTTTAATGTCTCCAATAAGTGAGTTCAAAAATTACTGGTTTAACTTTTTATTAATTTTGCCAAAATAAAGCATAGAAAAAAAATAGTATAGTATCTCTGAATTGGACTTTCTTGAAAATCTAGCTATTTATCTTAATCGTGATGTTATTCTTAATGATAAATCTGATTCCACAATGCTCTCTGCAGCTTGGAAAAACCTTTTCAGTACTACCATATAATGTATTTTCGTATTAATTAATATTAGTCTGGTTTTTTTGTTTTTTGTTTTTTTTATTATTATTATTCATTTATTTATTTCTTAATTTCATGTGTTCCCATATTTAAGTATATGTATTTTTTTCTGCCAATTTTTGCCCCTTCTACTCTGTTCTTTTGTTTTTATTATACTCTTCTGTGATTGGCTGTTGTCTTCTAATTTCCTATTGGCTGTTGAAGTTGATTTCTAATTTCCTATTGGCTGTTTCTTCAGCTTGTTTCCTTTCCCTTATCTCTCATTTCAGTCTTTCTGCTGCTTTTCATAGTAGAAGAACGTCTTCTTTGCGCCTGACGAAGAAAGACTCAGATCTTTCAAAAGGCCTAGCGCATTTAAAAGTGTTTGATGGTGTTTTAAGAAGATTTTTTGTTCTTAAAATAAAGCATATACACATTTCTCGATTTATTTCAACAAAATAAAGCACATGCTTACAAAGTACTTCCTTTCTTTCTGAAATTTTTCAAGTGCACCTTTTTTTTATGCTGAATCCATAAATTCCAAACTTTTAATTCACTGAATCCCAAACTTCTTTGTTACATGACCCATTTTAAACTTCATTTCGTGACCCACGTAATATGCTGATATATAGAACTTTTGTAGAATCTATTCTGCAGAAAAAGTTAATTTTGTTTCAAAACTTACACACGAGGACAGTAGTAGAAATTACAAAAGTGAAATTTGAGTTATCGAAAGCTCTAACTGCTTAAAAAAATACGCTTAATATTGAATGTAGTAGAAAAAATACTGCTTAAAAGTGAATGCTATTTATTAAATTCTTTTGAACAAACTTTCTTTGCAAGACTGTTAACGGAATTGAAGTTGTTTCATTACTTTCAAGTCTACACAAAATTTAATAAATTCCTTTTTTTTCATATCTACCTATATATCTATCTACACTGTAAAAAAAGACAAATACTTCTTTATCTACGAAAATATATTATAACCAAGAACAAAATATATAAAATAACCTCATCCGAGTTACACACCCATGATTCCGAATAGTTTGCTTTATCTTTAAAAATCTCAGAAACCCATATATTTTCGAGATCTAAAGGGACATTTGTGAAAATAATGTTTCTTTTGTTGCCACTGATTTTCAAAAACGTTTCCGAATAGTTTTTGCAGTGCATTAATAAGTTTCCTTTAACTGGGATTTTGTTTACTAGGATGCTATTCATTCTTATTTAAACATTTTCGGCTACATAATCGAATTTATACATGCAAGAGTGATAAGAAATATTAATTTTTCTGTTAATGTTAATGTTGTTAATTTATCGTTCTTGTCTGTAAATGAAAATATTTACTTAAAAATTGATAGCATCCGTAAAACCTATATTGCAGCTTGAGAAAACTGTTTAACACACTATAAAAACAACTCGGAAACGTTTTTGAAAATCAGTGACGGCAAAAGAAACTTTGTTTTTCTAAATTCTTCTTTAAATCTCGAGAATATGTTGCATTCTGAGTTTTATAAAGATAAAGAATGTTATTTGGAATCTTGGGTAACTTATAAAAAGTTGAATATTTTCGTTTGTGGTTATATTGCATTTTCCTAAATTAAGAAACATTTCTCGTTTTACATTGCATATGTAATACAAATCTTGTTATCACCATTTTCTTATCCCCATGTACTGAACCAATTCGAAATTTATTGAGAAAATGTACTGATCTTGTCAATATCTTCGTAGCTAGTTAACAAAATTAATTCCTCTTATAATTTGTTTACGGGGACATACAAAGGCAAAAAACATGCAAAATTTGTCGTCACGATAGCGTCTGAAATACTGAACCAGTTCGAACTTAATTGTGACAGTGTATTGATCCTAAAAGTATCTTAAATGATGTTATATCTTAAAGCATGTTCTTGTTAAAGTTCGTTTACAGGTGCACGCAAAAGTTTTCGATGCATTCATTGAATGATTTCTGTTATATTACAGCCTACGGGCAATTTTTAAACTAGAATTTCAATATATACAGTTTTGTTTTATTAATTTTATTAAAACTAATACTATTTTACCATTTCTACTTTCCTATTGGCTGTTTCTCTAGCTTGTTTTCTTTCCCTTATCTTTAATTTCAGTCTTCCTGCTTCTTTCATAGTAGAAGCACGTCTTCTTTGCGCCTGAAGAAGAAAGACAAAGATCCTTCGAAAGGACTAGCGTATTAAAAAATTTTGATGGTGCTAAAAGAAGATATTTTAGTTCTTACTGTTTCACACCAGTTTCAACTTATATTCTATAATTCAACTATTGTTTAACTATAATTGCCACATATCCATTTAATTAGATTTTGTAAGCATAATTTTAAAATTCACAGCAAATTACCTTTCTCACCAATTTATCAAATTTTGAAGGAGTGAGACCAATTTGTTTAATTTGCATTACATCTAATGTACGTACCTTAAACTAAAAAAATAAACAAATAAACCTTATCCTTCCGACTGAACCGAAAGGACATTTTTTATTCTTGCTTCAAGCTCTACACAAAGTTTAATAAAACAAAGTCCTTTCACAAAGTTATTTATCTATAACTTTAATTATCTATAACAGAATACTTTATTTAAAAATTGTAATATATTGCTTTATAAAATTGTTGCGGCCGATAAAATTAATTATACATAGTGTGAGGATGTGACTAATTGTTTCGCGCAGTGTTGATTTCAGGGGTGGCCCGGGGGGGACATTCCCCCCCGGAGCAATGATATGTCCCCCCCCCCGGAAGATTTGAGATTCTGGATTTTCAATGGTCAAAAAGTGCAATTTCCCCCCCGGAACTCTATAATGTCCCCCCCGGAGCCACAGAAATCCCTCCCGGAGAAAAGTGTCTGAATTCAACACTGGTTCGCGGCCAACCAAAGTATTGACCGTGACTTTCCAGTGGGCCGTGACCCATAGTTTGGGAACCACGCGTCTATCACGTGAAGTTTTCCCAGAAACTGAGACTATAGATCCAAAAATAATTACACAGGAAAAGCAACTGAGTCAAATAGCTTTTTACAATAAACATTTAAAAGTGAGTTATACCTTACATTCTATCAATTTGTTTTGTTTGCTACCAGCTGCCACAAAATTATTTATCTTTAACTTTAATTATATAAAACAGAATATTTTACTTTAAATTTGTAATATGTTGCTTTATAATATTACTAGAAAACCCCGCGGCTTTGCCCGCGTAATAGTTGAAATATGCCAAGCGATATTTGCATGACTATTTTTTATTAGAAGAATACTTTTTAAAATAATTTAAAAATTACAAATTAAGCTACAATTTGACTAAACTTCATTATAAAAGTGCAATAGACAGAAATGAGGCTTTAATTAATAAGAAGAACTAGAACAAATTCCAATTCAATGATAATTTAGAAAGTATTTTGAGACTTTTATGCTCATTTCAGTATTCATTTGAAGTTTTGAATTTTTTAGAAACCGTCTTAACACATTTACATCTTAAAATTCACCGGCATGTCAAATTCCAAGATTCTTGTCCAACAGTATACCACCTCTCTGGTGTTAGTGGCACCAACATAAAATGCCGAAAGAGAGTTGAAATAGAATGTCTTAAAAAATGTTGTAACAGAGACTGTTACCCGTGCTATATTTAGAGTTTCTAGCCTCTTCAGTACCGCAGAAATCGCAATTTAGAAAGTTTTTTCTCCTGCAACCCTCGACATAAAATATAGCTTATATTTCAGCAGGTTTTATCACCACCAATTTGCAACTATTATGTTTGAAATCGGCTTCGTATTTCATACGATTGCATAAAAATCGTAATTTAGAATGAATATAGAACGCTTTTCGCTCACTTCATCCTTTTAAATTGGAATTTTCTTTCGACAATTCTTAGAAAGCATTTGCATCTTTAAAGTAATTACCATTCCAAATTTAAAAGGTTAGGCCCCCTCAGTAACACAAAAACTCAATTTAGAACATTTTTTGCTCCTGTAACCCCCAGGTGGTAGAGACAACAGCGAAAAATATAGGCTATGTTTGAGCGGGGACTGTCACCATCAATTTGAAACCATTACTTCTGAAATCGGTTTATATTTCCTGAGATTGCGTAGAAATCGCTATTTAGAACGTTTTTAGAACGCTTTTCGTTCATTTTCACCCCATTTAAATTTCAAAATTTTAAGGAACTCTTCTCAGAGAATATTTATATCTCATAAGTATGCATCTACATATATATATATAGAATAATTACATCTCATAAAGCATCTCACCATGCCAAACTTGCTCAAAACAAACTCACCATGCCCCTTCAGTACCACAAAAATCACAATTTAGAACGTTTTTTAAAATGCAACCGCAAGGTGGTAGTGAGGCCGACATGAAATAGATTCTATATTGGAGCAAGGGCTGTCATCATCAATTTCCAACCATTATTTTTGAAATCGGTTGGGTACTTTCTGAGATTGAGTAGAAATCGCAATTTAGAACGTTTTTCGTCACTTTCACCCCTTTTAAATTTCAAATTATTTAGGAAATGTTCTTAGAGATCAATTATATCTTATAAGTAACTACCATTCCTAGTTTCAAGTTGCTAGCCGCTGCAGTATTACAAAAAACGCAATTTATATCGTTTTTTGCTCCTTCACCCCCTTTGGGGTAGTGGCACCGACATGAAATACAGCCTATGTTGGAGCGTGGGCTGTCACCATCGTTTTCACACCATTATTTTTTTTAATTGGTTCTTCCTGAGATTGCTTAGAAATCGCCATTTAGAATGTTATTTAGAACGCTTTTTGCCCATTTTCACCCCTTTTAAATTTCGAATTTTTTAAGAAATGTTCTTACATAACATTAGTATCTTATAAGTAACTACCATGCCAAATTCCATGTATCTGGGCCAAAAATTTACCAAAAATTTTTGAATTTTTGAAGATATATTTTATTTAATATAATTTCACAAACTGTAGAAGTTGTAAACTTAATTTTTAATTTGCAAACTACGATTTATAATAAAATAAAATAAGATGTAAATTAAATAATTTTTTAAAGTATGTTACCAAGTGTCTCGAAATTTCTTTAGAAGTTGTGTACAAAGTAAGTTCCCCTATATGTTTAGGAAGTCAGCATATAACACAGTTGGAAAAGTATTTAGTTGATATTCACAAATACTGAAATGCTTAAAAAAAATCACTATGTCTGAAAAAACAATTTTTTATCAATTACTTTTTATTGAAAAGAATATCTATTAATTTTGCGAGGTCATTAACCCTTTCTGGCACAGTGATCCCACTGCAAGAACACCTAATTTTAATTCCAAATTTACAAACGGCACCAAGAATATTTTAATAAAAATTTACTTTTGTAATGAAAGTTTAAAACGACAGGTTTTTAATTTATAAGAAGTTCGTTTGTAAATTCTGGTGTCAGTCAATCATTTCATCGCTTTGCGAACAGTTTTACGTTTTAACCCTGTGCCGGAAAAGGTTAAAACGTATACGCTCCTTAAGTGAATACCAAATACACTTTTAAAAAGAGAAATGGTTTTTTTATCTACGAAAAGATAATATAGTAGACTCCCTCAAATCCACAACTCTAAAATCCGCACATCATCACAGATGTAAACAATAAAACTTTCATTTCAGTAATAAGGACAAAATTACAGAAATTTTTAGTTTTGTATCATTCTGTATGTATTTTAATATGTAATTATCGATAATGTGACTGAACTCGTGGTTTTTCATGAAGGATGTATAAATTTATTTCTGAAAGAAATCAAGATATTGCAGATATCATTGGTAATCACAATCTTTATATCCAATATATTTATATATTAATGAAGCTTTTTTGGTTATTAAGACTGTCTAGACTTGAAATAAAACTTGCTAACTTTATTATTTTGATGTGAATTACTAGGTTATTTTTATGATGAAAGTTTTATTGAATAATTCAAGAAATATGTAACTCATCTTTATTATGCATATTTAATTCTGCATTATTACTTGACCTTTACTTTTAATAATTTAATCATTTTTTAAATTATCTTTCTTTTTATTATTTTAGTTTATTACTTTACTTAATTATTTTAATATTTTACTATATTCCAAGCATTTATTATAATTTCGATTGCATTATTACCTTCAAATTACTGTTTAAACAATGTAAACAAAGCAGTGACCAGAAATCCACAAAATTCTAAAATACGCACAACCTCTGGTCCCAAGCAGTGCGGATTTGAGGGAGTCTACTCATAATCAGAAACAGAAATGCACAATAACCTCTACCGAGTTATCCAGTATTCCAGAAAGCTATTTTTATCATTAGAAACCACAAACGCCATTATATTATCGAGATTTAAAAAGGCATTTTAAAAACAATGTTTCTTTTTAGTCCAGGCAATAGAGACCGTATAGGGACTCTACTAGTAAAATTAATGGTAGTACTGAAAATCGGCTTTCCAGATGCTTTATGGGTCGCTGAATCTGAATTTGTAACTTCCCACCAAAATTTCCCCCGGCAACACCCCCAAATTTTGGTAAAAAGCCCCCCAAAAAAGGTTTTTATTAAAAAATTCCATTTTTTTATTGTTTTAGTGGAAAAGTAGCTAGAAATTCAGAAAGTAGACAAAATTTTCAACAAATTAGATATATGACATTATGATTTAGGATGAAGGGGAAGGGGGGATCTGCCTCGGAACATGCGCCGCAGTGCTGCGTGGACTAAGTTGTGCAATTCCACTTAACCACTCACACGTTTACATTAGCCCTCCCATCTTCCCTCCGAACTTTCTCTATAAGGTTTACTTTAAGTTTTTTGGGTCGCTGAATCCGAATTTTTAACTTACCCCCAAAATTCCCCCCCCCCCAAATAGTTGTTTTTAACTTAAATTTCTTATTGTTTTAGGGGAAAAACATTACGAAATTCAGAAACTAGACAAAATTTGCAACAAATAGGATATATGACATTATGACGTAGGATAAACGGGGAGAGAGGGGCTGCCTCGGAACAGTCCCCGCGCGCTTTTCTCAAAAACCAAATTTTTTCAAAAAATCAATTTTTTGGGGGGTTGCCGGGTGAAATTTTGGTGGGAAGTTACAAATTCGGATTCAGCGACGCAAAAAACATCTAGAAAGCCGATTTCCAGTACTACCATTAATTTTGCCAGATAAAATCCCCTATTGCCTGGACTTCATCATTTAGTGCACGTAGCGCCGCAGTGCATGTTCCGAGGCAGCCCTCACCCTCCCCGTTCATCCTAATTCATAATGTCATATATCCTATTTGTTGCAAATTTTGTCTAGTTTTTGAATTTCGTAATGCTTTTCCCTTAAAACAATAAGAAATTTAAGTTAAAAACAACTATTTGGGGGGAGGGGGGGTTCGGGGGGAAATTTTGGGGGGAAAGTTAAAAATTCGGATTCAACGACCCAAAAACCTTAAAGTAAACCTTATAGAGAAAGTTCGGAGGATAGATGAGAGGGCGAATGTAAACGTGTGAGTGATTAAGTGGAATTGCGCAACTTAGTTTACGCAGCACGACGCGCATGTTCCGAGGCAGATCCCCCCTTCCCCTTCATCCTAAGTCATAATGTCATATATCTAATTTGTTGGAGATTTTGTCTACTTTCTGAATTTCTAGATAGTTTTTCTCTAAAACAATAAAAAAAATGGATTTTTTTTTTAATAAAAACCTTTTTGGGGGGCTTTTTACCAAAATTTGGGAAGGTTGCCGGGGGAAATTTTGGTGGGAAGTTACAAATTCGGATTCAGCGACCCAAAAAAACATCTAGAAAGCCGATTTCCAGTACTACCATTAATTTTGCTAAGTAAAATTCCCTATTGCCTGGACTATTTGCTTCCACTGACTTTCGGAAACACTTCCAAGTAATTATCATAGTGCATTAATCAATTTTCTTATACTGTAATGTAGGTTCTTGGGGTGCTTTCAATTCTCAAATAAATACAGGGTGTCCATAATTAAAAGACCCTACTTTAAAGTTGTCTACAGACGAAAATATTGTTCAGATTATTGTGAAATTTTGTGGAGGACATAACAAAGGTATGGGAATTTGTTTGAGCGAAAAAAAAACAGGAGGCCGTTTTTTAACAAATTACACATTTCGCATACATTTAGGATAGTTTCACAAATTTTGTTATAACCGAACATGTTCTTCATGACGGTCATCATTTCCAGATACCATCTGGAATCGTAAAATAGCATGTTCCACAGTGGATCGCATTGTGTTCTGGAAATTGCTAAGAACATGTCGTGAAATGCTGTCTTTAGAATCAGGTTAAGTTAATAAATAAAATTTCTAAACATTCGTCATTCTAAATGTGTAATTTATTAAAAATCGCCCTCTGGTGGCGAAATTTTGAACTTTTTTTAAACAAATTCTCACTTCTTTATTATATCTATCACAAAATTTCACAACTTAATGAACAATAGTTTCGTCTGTAGACAACTTTAAAGTAGGGTCTTTTAATTATGGACACCCTGTATTTTAATATTCAATAACCATGTTTAACAGACAAATATGATAAATTTACAGTATTGACATTAACATTAAAATTAATATCATTTTGTTAGGTGCATAAATTCAGTTATGCAACTGTATGTTTGATTGATAGCGTCTTAATGTTCTGGCTCGAGAAAACTGATATTATATTATAAAATGTACTGCTCGGAAACGTTTCCGAACATCAATGCAGCAAAAGAAACGTTTTTATCAATTCTTCTTTGAATCTAGAAAATATAAATGTTTAAGGGATCTCAAGATACTTAAAGCTTCAAAATTTTCGAAATTTTAATTTTTTTAGATGCTAAAGTCCTATCTTTTCTGATCATTTTCAAATAATTGTTTCCTTGAAATTCCTATTAGAACAGACGTTATGGCTTTTAGAATATACCCGCTCTATAACTGAAGCGGCGTTTCCAAAACTTTGAAGTCATTTTTCAACAGATGACGTTCTTATACATAACGCGCAGGATATCTCAAAAACTTCTGAATAATTTTTCATGAAATTTTCAAAATACATGTTTCGTGTTAGTCTGTATAAACTGAACCTAAAATTTCCTTTTTATTGTTCAAAAAAAATTTTTAGGTGATTATACTGCTGATATTTTGAAAATTTTGTATTAGATAAATATAACTTTGAATAAAAAATATAAAAATGCTTTAAATACAAATCTATTTAGATTCAGTTTAATTATTACAAACTGGAGTATAAGTAGGCACCAAAAGTTTCAGTCTAGTAGCAATATTTATTTTGTAATCCTGCGCATAAGCTGGATTTTTTATTTGTTAAATGTCTGACAGTTTGGAGTCCCCTATAAATGCTAATTCTGCATCATGCAATTTTTTAAATGCATGAAACAAAGGAACATACTTATATCTTTTATCCCAATAAAAATTGTGTTTTAAAATCATATACATTTTAAGATATTAAATGTTCAAAATGGTCTTTTTTTTCAATTTTAAGGTCCTGAGACACCTTAAAGATAAAATAACACATTTCTGAATCATTCGGAAGAGATTTTTGTATGTTTTCGTACGTGGTTATATTAATAAAACATGTTTAATTTTTAATCGTATTTATTTTCCTTATCACATAAAACCAGATATTTCCTACATTTATCTAGTAAAGAGGGAAATAAAATAAACCTTTAGAAATGAACTTTCATATTTATTCTACCAAAAACCAAAAAATTAAGCTACAGTAAGCTAAATATTTTCTTTTAGAAATCTAACACGTTTAATACCATTAAAACACGTTTAAAGCAAAAGATGTCTGAATATGACTTTTCATAAACTGCCTGCATTTCAATAAAATCTTTTGATCAATGAGGCATAGCTGTCTTTACATAAACTCTCCAAATTTAGTAAGAAAAATTTTATTTTCATTACATCCCCAAAAGCTTCAAACTTAATTTTGCTTTTCTTAACAAAAAAATTAGTTTTCTTTGCTTCGATTAAGTGAGTAAAAATTACTTTAGAAAACTTTTCACTGTTTTTAAAAAAGTGCTATTTTTTCCTATTTTGTGATTTCTCGCTTTTATTAAAAGAAAATATTTTTAAAGCTCCAGAGAATAATTTTATTTCCGTTTTCCTTTTACCTGAACGTAGTGTAGTACTCATGAGTTTTTTTTTTTTTTTTTTTTTTTTTGTGTATGTCTGAAATTTATAAGCAACCTTTTATACTTTGTTTCAGGTGCTTTATAATTCTCTTTATCACATTAATAACGTTTTAGAAAGGTTAAAAAACTCGCAGACGCATTACGCTGTGTTATTTGTTTCATTGTGATATTTCATTTATTTTACTTTTTTGTTTAGAGCTATATTAAATTTTTTAAATTATAAATTTTTACTTCGTGTAATTTTAAATAAGATTCTGTTTATAAAAAATTAATCATCCCAATGATTTTGGGAACGCTTAAAAAGATCATCTTTTAGAGAGTAAATGACAGCTTTTCAACAAATGTTGGTTAAGTTGCATTTGTTTCATTGTGATATTACAGTTTTTTTTATTAGTGTTATATATATATATATATATATATATATATATATATATATATACAATAAACTCTCTGTAAGGCGGACTCTGTGTAAGACGGAAATCTGCCTAACCTAAAAGAAAATTACCCCATATTTTAACACGTTTATAATAGTCTATAATTTTATCCCTTGTGTACAGAAATGAACACATGGGTTATTACTATGGGCCACCATTAATAGTCAAATTTATAGTTTTTTATTTGAAAAATATTCAGGACTTCCTTGTTAAAAACCAGGTCATCCCGACTCCGACCGAAAGAGATACAGCACAATCCGAAAAAGTTAATGTGTACCTCACTCGCAACGAAGAAAATAATTCAAACTTCAACCTATCCTGACGCAGGACTGTAATGTCATGTAAATATGAAAACCGCTAAAAGATTTTCTTATCGCTGTAGATCACAAAAGTTGCAAATTTCGTGACCTATTCATGATGTTTGTGGGCTGATTATCTCATGACGGATTCACTTTCATGATTCTTTTTTTTTCGCGATCATCTGATGAAATTTGCGATTTTTTCCGAGACCGTTTCACGGAATTCGCGATCTTTTTTCTGATACCGTTATCGAAATTTGTTTTTTTCTCGCGACCATTTGTCGAAATTCACAATATTTTTCTGCGGCCAACTGACAAATTCCATATTTGTTTCTGCGATCTTTTGACAAAATCCGCGATTCTTTTCCACGATCATTTACTGAAATTCGTGATTATTTTTTTCTACCACCGACTAATAATATTTGTTATTTTTTGCGCGATAGTTACAAGAAATTTTGTATCTTATTTCACGATCTTTTGACGAAATTCCCCTCGATTGTTTGATAAATTTTCGTGATTTTCTGTGTAATCTTTTGACGAAATTCGTTGGGTTTTTCTCAATCCTTTTACAACATTCGAGATTTTAGTTCGTATAATCATTTGACGAAATCTGCATTTCTCTTCGCGATCTCTGATTAAATTAGCAATATTGTCCACGTCGTTTGGAGAAATTATAGATTTTTTCCTCGACGATTTGGGGATTTTTTTTTTCAAAATTTGAAAAATTCGCGATTTTTTTTCTGTAACCTATTGACGAATTGATTTTGCCGGATTCGAAAGAAAAACATATCGTGGACTTTCACGAAAAAAAAAAAAAAAATCGCAGAATAATCACATGTCCGTGAAAGAAGTTAAGGAGACCATTTTCTTTGAGGAGCAGGGAACGTGCAGAATTGCACAACGTGCAGAACTGTACAAATCTCACAGAAAATGGGAAAATCCTGCACAATAGAAAAACGCTCTGCGTGATTTTGTCTCCTTAACTTCTTTCACGGACATGTGATTATTCTGCGAATTTTTTACACACATTTTTTAATTACATGTCCGTGAAAGAAGTTAAGGAGACAAAATCACGCAGAACTTTTTTTATTGTGCGGGATTTTCCCATTTTCTATTAGATTTGTGCAGTTCTGCACGTTGTGCAATTCTGCACGTTGTGCAATTCTGCACGTTCCCTGGTCCTCAAAGAAAATGTTTCCTTGTCTTTCGCCAGGAAACTCTTGAAATGGCGCTCCTGTAGTAAAACCCGAAAAAAAAGAAGTCGAAAGAGAGTAGAAAAAGTTCCATTTCAGGCAGGTCTCTGTCTTAGCAAGTATAATTGTATGATGTTCTTTCATCGACCTTTGATTTTTTTCCTTTGGGAAAGAATTCTGTTATAGACAGGCTTCGTTTTCACAAGTTTTACTGTAATACATCTCTTTTCAGAGCTATGCTATAGAGTATATGGTTTAACAGTCTTTGAGGATACCTGTAAAAATGGCACCTATAACAAATACTGTCTAAAAAGAAAATTTTTCATATTCAATATATGAAACTTTACCTGCTAAGACGGAAACCTGTTAAAACGAAATATTTCATTGGTTCTTGAGTTTTCGTATTCAATGTTTTTGTAAGCATGATTCAGTTTACGTTTCTCGTTTGGGAGGGGAGATGGTAGATGGCCGGATCCTACTCTTAGCTATATAATTTCCCTCAAAAAATGCCCCCTCTTTGCCCCCCCCCCCTTCAAGAAAGTTCTGAAATGGCGGCCCTGTGTCTAACTCGGAAAGATTTTCAAATCCCTGCGAATCCATACACATACAGTAAAATTTGTCGAACGCGAAATATTTTCTACTGCGGAAAATTTTCTTGGTCCCAATAGATTCCGCCTTAGACAGAGTTTACTGTATATACAGGGTGATTCTAAATTCATGGTACAAACTTTAAGGGTTGGTACAGGGCACTGTAACAATCACTTATTGTATAGAAATGTATGGGCGCAAATGACGCGTTGAGGTACAAATATCAAGGAGCGAATTTGACCACTTTTTTTAATTTCAAAATTTTTCATTCATACCAGAAACTCCCTGTACTATTATTTCTTTATTTAAGACAGACATTTCATGATAGCATAAAGAAAAATTTCTTCTTTGCAAATTTATGGTATGAAATCGAAATTTTTTAATTTAAAAATAAAACTCCATTTCTATTTCTTTTTATGTATTTCCTGTGTTTAACAGATTTGCCAGTTTTACGGAGTTTTTTAATTCAAAAGTTTCGATTTAATACCAGAAATTTTCAAAGAATTTTTTCTTTATGTAATCAAGAAATGTCTGTCTCAAATAAAGAAATGAAAATTATAGGAATTTTCTAGTATGAATGGAAATTTTAAAATAAAAAAAAATCCCTGCCGCCCCAGCCTACAGGCGGAGGTAGTTTTCGAGGTTAAGTATACTAATTTCACCAACAAAAACTAAATCATGGTTAGAGATAAACCCGTTTTAGCAATTTTATCGAACCGCTTTTGACGAGTTTTTATTTCATTTTTATATAATAGCTGGTTTTATCAGAATCATGTTAAGGTGATATTAAAAAAAATACTTTTCCATGCTCAACAACTTGAAATTTTATGGCACATTTTCAGATTTATTTTTAAAAGAAAAATTATTAAACTCGCTGCCGTGATTTTTGAAGAGATTTATAAGCAACCTGTGTTTTTATTTTTCGTTCAATTAATTAAAACTTGATTTATAAACAATTATTTTCTCAGTAGGACAATATTTTTCGTTTCTAACACAATCAATTCGGGAAATTCTGTTCAAAATGCCCACTTTGACATCATTTTTTGAAATATATTCTGCCTCTATAAAAAAAAATCGATCATTACGGTACGTTATATAGTTTCTGAATAAGAGAATCTGCCAATTGGATGCGTTTGAGATCAAAAATGAATTTTAAAATGAGTCAGAAAATAAGCAGTTTGGATTTGAATACACCCTAAGATGATTTTTTTCTTCAACCGCTATGTATTTTTAATTTGTTTTTGCTGTAAGAAATGGTCCTATCAAAAACTTGTCTACATAAATGTTTTAGACAATATTAAGAAGAAATATGATAAATTCATGGGAATTTTATATCTTGTGAATTGACGGAGTTATGGATTTTTTTTTTTTTTGTTATTCAAACCCCCCCCCCCTTTTTTTCGGTACGAATTGGTCCTAACAAAAACTTGTGAATATAAAAGTTATAGATAATATTAAGGAGATTTATAATAAAATTAATTGGATTTGATATCTTGAGAATTTACGAAGTTATGGATTTTTTTTCTCCCAAAACTCCTATTTTTTGCACCCCTTGAACCCATTTTTAATTTTATCAAAAATCTGTGATACATAAATTTTTTGCCTTATTTTTAGAAGTAATAAAAACTTTAAACTGATTTGATATGTACAAAATTTAAGAAGTTATGGGGTTTTTTCGTTTTTCACAAAACCCCTCCCTATTTCCATCCCTTTGGTCCGATTTTGCCCATTAACGAACCTGATCGAGATTTTATGCCCCTTGATTTTATGTATCAGTTTGGAAGAGATTTGTGCAGAATTGTGGAAGTTATCTTGTCCAGAAGAAAGTGATATATATATTTTTTTTTTACTGAGGGTGGTTTTGGGTTCTAGGGGTGAAAATCGGTGTAGATCTGCAAAAGTTTTCAGAAATTCCAACATAGGGGAGAATGTAATAGGTAGTATTTCATACGAAATCTACCTAAAAAGGAGCCAAATTGGCTGTCTGGTGTTTGTACCTCAACGCGTCACTTGCGCCCCTACATTCCTATACAATAAGTGATTGTTACAGTGCCCTGTACTTAATGTTTGCTCCATGAATTTAGAATCACCCTTTATATAATATATATATATTAAATTCCAAAATCAGCGCATAACACGAACAGAAACGAATAAGGAATCAACATATAACTGATAAAAAAGAACTAAGTAATATGGACTACATCATGAAAAACGTCATTAGGGGCGATTCCCATAAAGTAAACTAAACATGCAAAGGTTTTACCATGAAACTACCTATTTTAGCTTATTTTCAAACTCATTCTACCCCAACCTCACACAAAAATATCAAAAACCATGAAATGGGTGCAAGAACTATAATATAAATGTTTTAAATTGGGAAATACTTCAAAACGGGATGGATAGGGTACATATCGAAATGTTCCAACAAATACAGACGTATAAAAAACAAATAAGAAAAAATCATGCGTCAAGCATAGATTATGAAACACTTTCCAACACATTCAGAATAATGTAACAAAACTGCACTGTTTAAAAAATTAAAATATTACGTCTAATTCAACCGTATGGAAACGCATAATACATTTCAGAACCCAATTTTAGCTATTCCCATCCACAATCGGAAAATTATGCGAATTGCAGCCCTGTATATAATTTATAGATTTGAATCTATTAGCTACATGCAAGCCAAAATTGAGTTCACTTAAGAGCTACATATATTCAGTTGAAAATTTACCTTCAGCAATTTCCTCTAATAAGGAGAACGGTACGTGAATACTTTTGTGCAGCCCTCTATTTAAGGTATAGAATTTATATATAACGGGTAAGATGCAAAAAATTAATTAAATTTAAAAGCGCATACCGAATTTTAAACCTTGCATTCCAGCAATTATTACTCAAAGACAGTAAGTAATAGTACTGTAATAAAGTACTGTAACCGATTTCTTTTGTGTGTCCCTGTAAATGAATAAAAAATGCTATGAATGTCCTGTTTTAACGTAATCGTAGTGAAATTCAGTGATTTATATCAGTTTCAATACATTTGAAATAGCATAATGTCATTAAAATACTCTGCAAACGATTTTTCCCCATATACCATAATGTAATTTAATAATTTTGAGTGCCCTGTAAATGGACGGTTAATCCTACATACTTCATATACAATACCAAACATGCTTTGGTTACCCTAAATAACCTTTATCAATTTCATGAAAATCCGAGTATATTTACGGGAGTTATTCCCCATATACCATAATGGAATGGACTACTTAAGAGTGCCCCTGTAAATGAACGATTAATCCTACATACTTCATATACAATACCAAACATGCTTTGGGGATCCTAAATAACCTTGATCAATTTCATGAAAATCCGAGTACAGTGAAACCCGCTTAAGAAGTTTCCCAAGGGAATGGAAGAGAAAAACTTCTTAAACGGGAAATTAGCATTTTTTGAAAAAATTAATAGTTTAAATATTGATATTCAGAAGAGGGTTTATTTTATCTTAGTACAATAATACAAAGAGTATTTTCTATAAAATTGAGTTTTCTTAAGAAATTTAAATTAGTTTGCACACTTAAAAAATTAGCTAATAAAGTAAAAATACATAATTACCCTAGAAACTCTGTATTTAATCCAAGACAAGAAATTTCTCTTTAAGAGTCATTTGATATGTTTTTGCAAAAAAAAATCGGTTATAGTTTTTTGTTTCTGTTTTTTTTTTCGGCAACTTTTAATTGATAACAGTCTAATTGTCTTAAGCTTTTGAAAACTTCTTCAGGCGCATTTTCGACACTTTCGATAAAACGCCGAAAGGTTTCTCGTCCTTTTACAGCTTCCGAAAAAATAGGAATTTCCACATCTTCTTCCTCAGTTTCACTCATTTCTTCATCTACTGTCATTTCACAAATATCATCCACTGTAAGCATTTCACATGGTACTACTTCATCATCTACCGACACGTACTCCTCAAACGATGCAGTGAAATCCATCTTTCTCTGAAGAGTCTTCCAATCATCCTCAATATCAAATTCATATTCTTCTGTTGATTCTCCATCCAAGAATCCCGCTTTTTGAAAACAATTGGCAATGACAGATGGGGTTATTAACTCCCATGCAGATAAAATAAAATGAATTGATTCTAAAACGTTCACTTTTTTTAACTCTCCAGTATTGTCAAGTTTTTCAATCATCCATTTCACTAGCCTTTTTTTATAATGCTGCATAAACACTTTAATTACTCCCTGATCCATAGGTTGTAAAACGGAAGTTGAGTTCTGTGGTAGAAAATGGACTTTTATGTTGCTCAAGTTTTTCGTGTCTTTGGAATGGGCGGCACAGTTGTCTACGAAAATGATGATGTTCCTCTTAGCTTTCCTCATTTTGACAATCAATCTTTTCAAGTAATCTTCATAAATTGTAATTGTCATCCACGCAGTCTTGTTGCTTTCACAATCACAAGGCAGCGATTTCACATTCTGAAAACATCTGAGTTTCTTCGATTTTCCAACAACTAAAATTGGCAACTTCTCAGAACCATTCATGTTGGCACCCAATAAAATTGTAAGTCGTTCCTTATTTCTTTTACCTCCGTGACATTTTTCGCCTTTATATGCATATGTTTTATCCGGTAAAAGATTGTAGAAAAGTCCACACTCATCCATATTGAAAATGTCTTTAGGATGATAGCCGGTTATCAAATCTGGTAAGATTTTCTTCCACTCTTCGATTTCTTGTGGATCGACACTTTTACTCTCGCCTTGTATAGAATTATAAGTCAATCCAGCTCTTTTCTTCATCCAATCAATCCATCCATTTGAAGGAGTAAATTCAATCTTCATTTTTTTGGCAATTTCCTCAGCCTTCTCTCTAAGGATAGGTCCGCTTATAGGAATATTGGCGGATCTGGCTTGTTTGAACCAAATCAATAACTTTTCTTCCATAACTTCATATTTTCCTCTTTTCACCTTTTTAATTTTACGAGATTTTTGAGAACAGTTTAAAATGAGATCTCGTTTTGCTACAATTCCATTCAGAGTAGTTACTGGTATGTTCAACTTCTTTGCAATTTCAACTCTTGTTGTTTTCGCGTTACTATCAACTTCTTTTGAAAATTTTGATTTTGTCTTCAATTGACAAGGCTTTCCTTTTAATTGCCTTGCTCGACATTTTTGGGGGGAAAAAACAGAATTTTTTGTTCGTGTATTTTCTAACGAGAAAGCTTTGATATTATGCACTTTACACTGACTTAAAAACAGTGAAATGAATAAACAAAACGCAGCTTTGGTACATTACACTTATGGAATAGGGTGGCGGGAAAGAATCTGTTGTAACTATTGAATTGAAAGAACCACCCATCGGTAGTGCGGAGCAATTCCCTTTTCTTCTTATCAGTCACTATTGTTACAGTGACGAGGGGCCCATCCTCTACTCACATTCCATTTCCATCAAACACGTTAAACAGATTTTAAGGTGAAATAGAGGTGACCACATCTGCTATCAGTCCTAAACATTGACATTTTTGAATAGCGAAGAATAATAAAGGAAGAGATTTTAGCACAGAAAATAAAATAATAATCAAAAAGACAAAATAAACGAGCTTTGAAAGTAAAAATAGAAGGAAAAATAAAACTTTTTAAGCGGGAAAGAGTTTCGAACTAAACTTCTTAAACGAGTTATTTTAGTGTTGTAAGAATAAGAGAAAAATGGGAATCGAAAATATAAACTTCTTAAACGGGAAAACTTCTTGAGCGGGAACTTCTTAAACGGGTTTTACTGTATATTTACGGGAGTTAGAGCGTGAACAGACGGACAGACGGACTTACGGACAGACAAACCGAATACATAAACACTTTTCAACTTCGTTGGAAAGTGTTAATTAAAAAGAAGTTAGCAATTGGAGAATAGAGCAATTTTGACAAGATCCCGAATTTTGTGTTTCTTTGTTTTTGTGTGAAAACAAATAACAACGCCCAACATATATTTATGAAATTTTCACTTTAAAAAAATAGAAACGGTATTGTTGACTATTTTGAGAATTCATAAAAAGATAGTCTTTTAAAGTGAAAATATTTTTCGTCAAATTTACCGCTACGTTATATTTCTTTCAATATGATATTTCACATTTTTTTTTTTTTTTTTTTGTACTTTTCTGTCAAGTGTTTTATTTCTAACTTGGTGTAGTTTTGATTCCTGTTTATCTTTAAAAATATATATTAAAAAAATAAAAGTATGTCAACTATCTTGAGACAACTTAAAAATAAATCGTTTTGAATGAAAAATCTTTCTGAGTATGAGATTTTATAAGAAGAACTAAGCAGCTGAAATTATCTCCCAGGACTTTAGCTCGACTTGACCAAATATAAAATAATGGTATCTTTTATTTAAACTCAAACTGCAAACATCGTATCTAAGTGCTCGATTTATTTACAATACATTTTTTGAAAAAGAATTAATGGATTTTTTTAGAATTCAAAGAGAAAATTTGCTCTATTTCTTAAAAGTAATATATCGAGACATTTGAAAACTTTTCTAATATGTAAAAACATACATAAAAGAGAAAACGGGACGATTAGAAACGTAAGAAGTACATAAATTTAAGCAAAATGAAACCTTTAAAATCTTTAAAAGCTTTTACCGAAAACAAGAAAACATGTTTATGTGTGTAGGTAAGAAGTATATTATCTGATTAAAATTATCCGGACAGTTTCGATTTTAGATATTTCGTCGAAAAACTAGGGAATTATAATAATGAAAATACGTTCAAAATCAAGCTTTTAATAAAACTAAAAAGCTTGGATAAGCAATTGTTTGAAAATCAATTTGCCAAATAAACTGCCCTCCAAAAGTTAAGGTACAACATGTAATGATTCTCCTGCTTCGGGTCGAAAAAGCTAGGAAACGGTCTCTCGCAGATTTTGTAACTGGTGGTCAGCCTGGAACAGGTCTTCTAGGCACAGAATCTCCTGATGTGAACTGATTACACAGTCGTTGAACCACGCTGAAAGACACACTGAAACGCCTAGAAGCATCGGCTTGTGATAATCCCATTTCCATCAATCCGATCGTGTGTCACCTTAATGAATCGGGTAAACGACTTCTCCGACATTCCTAGACTCTCCTAGGTACTGGTACTCTCCTAGGTCAACGAAACTGCCAACAACAATTGAAAATAAATAATCATGCATGATACTTACACACAAAGTCCGGAAAGTTTGATTTTATCCAGTGTTGGGTATGAACGCGTTCATTGAACGAAAGTTCACGAACTTAGCTCACTTTCTGTGAACGTTGAGTTGAACTTGATTCACTCTTTGATAAACGAACGTGAACTGAGCGAAAGCTCAAAAAATCCGTGAGTTTGAACGAAATTTACAACTCAAACTCAATTTTTTTCATAACGTATTTTTAAATTTTTCCAGCCGTTAAGAACATGTTTTTCCCATTCAAATGCCATTTAGAGGCCTAAACCGACTCGGGACAGGTCGAGTCTGATCATCAGTTTTTCTGGGTCGTGCCCGGGCCTTGCTTTCTCTGGAGGCTTGGGCCGGGCCGAATCGAACTTATTTCTGGACCTGTGCTTTATTCTTCCTAGAAGTCTGCACCGACAGAAATTTTCTGGCCCGGTCGCCCCTGCTTGTATGAAAATTATTGCACCGTCCCAGTCTGACTCGTGGAAAAATCTGTTTAAGGAACAACCTACCTTGGGTCAATAATTTTTTCCGAAAAAATATATTTTTTAAAATTACCATTGTTCTACAATTAAAATTCTCTTTACAGAATAGTACTACATATACATTTCTAGGAGGCAGGAGATACAGTACTTTAAAACCTGTTATAAGAATCTGTGTCTGACGAGATCCTGTTTTAAACGGAAAAATTTCTTGATAGGTGGATCTGAATCTTCAAAATGGATATAATAATCCGCTTGAAAATAAATACTACATTTGCAAGAGACGGCATACTTGGTAAAAAAGGAACTTAGCTATAACGATTTTTTTTTCTCTCCTATATGATTCCGTCTTAGAAGGTTTTTCGATATAGAATTTTTCACATTTTTAAGTTTTTAAGCCGTGTAAATAGATTAATGGTATTAATAATAATGCAGATATTTACTTACAAATAGAGGTTGATTAAAAAATCAATATAGCTTACAATAGGATATATAGAAAGAAATGTAGTAGAAACAGTATTTTGGAGCGGATGTCCCAGTTCCCAGTACTATGCAATCTAAGACAGAGGTCTGCACGGGCCGAAATTTCAAGGCCTGGCCCGATCCATAGAAGAAAAATTCGGCCCGGGTCGGTATAAACATTAACAGTTCGTGTGGGCCCGTCCCGTAGAGAAAAAAATATTGGCCCGACCCGGCCAGGTATCAGCTAAAAGTTCGGACCGAGACCGGCCCGGCCCGAATGAATTTCTACAAAACATTGATTTTTACGTCGATTTGGTTAAAAATTTGGAAGTTCTGACCAAAAATACTTATATTTACTTTTTATTGTTATGTTTATAGATTTCATTTTTATAGAAGTTATTGCGATATTTATTATTTTAATGAATCGCTATTTGTGCTATGTAAATGTTTCGGTTATAATTAATATAGTTAATCCACATTCAAAATATTAGAGATTTAAAAATCTGAAAAATGTAATATAGTAAAATCTAATAAGACGGAATTGCATAGGGAAGGAGAAAAAATGCGTTTTAGACAAGTTCCCTTTTTAGGAGGTGTAAATGTATTATATATTCTTTTCTTATGTATTAGTACATTCATTTTGCATGGACCAACATATTTTTCACGTTAATAGAGGATATCGCCATAGGCAGGTTTTTTTTTCACACGTTTTACTATATTTTAATTTTAACAATTACTACATTTTAATAAGCCTAGAAATCTACTATTCTTTATAAAGAATAAAATTAAATGTTTATTTGTAGAACAATGGCGATTTAAAAATATATGCACTTTTTCCAAAAAATTTTCTGCCTGGCCAAATTTTACTGGTTTTTGAATGGACCATGCCACGCCGAGACAATAATTTTCATACGAGGCTGGATCAAAATCAGGACTGAAAATTTAGGTCCGTGAAGATTAGGAAGAATGATACCATACCAGTCTCGGTTCGGTACGGAGAAAATAAAGAGACGCCCTGCCCGGTCCTTCAGGAAAAAAGGCCCGAGCCCGGCCCAAAAAGTGCAGTGACTAGGCCCCTCCCGGCCCCAACCTTCAGAAAAAAGTACGACCCGGAGCCGGCCCGTTTGCTGTGAATGAAAATAAGCCCGTGCAGATCTCTGGACTATGGCACTTTTATTTAAAATGAACAGTATAAACATGAAAAAGAGACTGAAATAAATATTTTTACTTTCTTCTATCTTTACAAGAAGAAAATATTGGATTCGTGAAAACTTTCGAATCCAGTTTTCGACGGATTTATACGTTTTAGGGGTCAAATATCACGAAAAATATGTTTTTACAAAATGGCTGTCTGTGAGTCTGTCTGTGTGTGACACAAATTTTGTGAGCGTTCTATCTCAAGAATTAACGAACGGAATTTAATGAAACTTTAGATTCTGTTATTCTCTGATATAAATTGGTGCTGATTACTTTTTGGTGTAAATCGCTCAACAAGTGCCGCTACTATGCTGCATTTTTCACGATTTCCGCAATTGCTGTATCTCCAGGACTAATGCATGAATTTTTATCAAACTTTAGATTCAGTTAGTTCCTGATATAAATTGATCTTGGCAAGTTTTTCGTGTAAATTGCCGAACTGGTGCCACTGCTAAACAGAACTTTTCACAATTTCCGCAATAGCTCTATCTCAAAAACTAATGCACGGATTTTCATCAAACTTCAAATTCAGTTAGAAGTTCACGTAAGTTGTTGGTGTAAATCACCTAACCGGTGCGGTGCTGTGCTGCATTCAGGGCTTAATTTGCGCCGGAGCCCAGCTGCGGTACTTTTCTGGTTTTAGTAATTTTTTAAATATTGGTCGGCATTCACCGGAGCTCATAAATACAGGGCTCCGGAGCCCAATGCAATAGTGCTTCCGAAAAACCGAAGCCTAAATTATCCTTCCCTTCCCTTCCCATCTCCAAGCTTTTCCATTCTTTTTTATCAAAACACTTATATTTGACGTAATGTGTCGCACACGCAGGAGATGGAGATAAAACGGACTCAATTTTTATATCAGTTTTGGAGCTTGGACCGACTCGAGCTCAATCTGTCTTACATTCAAAATTTTAATTTTAATGCTATTTTGATCAGAATGAAGGGAAAACAGAAATCGTGTTTTTCTATTTCAAATTTATGTTGGCGACTTGTTGATATAGTGCCACTAAAGAGACTGAACAATGAATTTGCTTTCAGTTCTATTTTCTTTTGTGACAGTAGGATAATTTTTAATTGGCTGTTTTTTATTTTATTATTATTTAGATATCTAACCTGAAAAGAATATTTTCTGTTTTTAGCCTACGAGCATCAGCTTGAGGGGCTTTTTTTTGTTTGAGGTTTGTTTCTCAACTATTGCTCACGAGTATTAAAATCACGTTACTGATTTTTCTATTTATTATGTATCATGAACGCTGCTTATGCTAAGTCTCTGCTTTGCACATTTATGAAGTCACTTTCATTTTAAGTAGATATAATTGCCATGCATTGTTATTCTGATAGAAATACAATCGAGCGGTGTTCCTTCTTTTTCTATAAAAGCATAGAATCTTTCCGATGTCAAAATTTTAAATTAATCTAATTTCAGGGACTCAGCACAAAAGATTGTTATGCGGAAAGAATCGATTATAGTTTAAGATATGCACCTTTTATAGGAAATTAAAAATATTTGTTCCATTCTTCAGCATAACAATATTAATTGCTGTAAATTTCATTAATTTTTTTCTTAAAAATGCATAGCTGCGAACTATTCCTTTTATGTGTTACCACTATTTCCGAATCATAATGCTTACCATATTTAATCTCAGAATTGTGACATTAATTAACATTAAAATTAGGCAAATATTACTATTCAGAAGGAGTGATAACTAAAAAGTGCAATTGTTAACAGCTAAGTACGAGTATATGCTGATAAATATACTACTTAAAATTTTTATTTTGCTAAAGGAAAAAAAATGCTTTAAATTTTGCAAATAATGTACGAAATATAAATATGGAGATTGGAGTGACAAGGGGAGGGGGGGGGGGAGAACGGTACAACTGTTAGTACCGTTATCGCAGAATATCAGAACTCCCATACTTTTTTTCTTAGAAATAAAGCCCTGGCTGCATTGTATTAGCATGTATGAGACAGAAGAAAGTTTTGGGATTGCCACATCCGACTAGTTTTTTCTGTCAAAACGCTTTCGCACATGACCAAATTTTAAACATATGGACGTAAAAATAAATATCTTTACAGAAGAATGAACACTATATGGGCTGCTGATGCATTTTATGCAACATTTATAAAAACTATCATTAAGGGTGTTCTCAAATCCAAAAGGGCAAAATTCTGACATAAGTTTTAATTTATTTTTGTTCGAAAATGCATGAAACTAGCTGGTGTTGTTGTTCAGGAACTATGTAATTGAGCTGTTTTTTCCATTTTTTTGCAAACGCAATAGATCTTTCAGAAAATAGAGTCAAAGTGGGCGTTTTGAACCGAATTTTTGCGCGAAGGGAGAAAGAGCACTCAAGAGCGGGCGAAAAACGTGTTTGTCACGTGATCGAATTCGCTTATAACTCAATAGGTAATTTATTTATCATAAAATGGAAACACAATTCAATCCAAATGGCTTCCATGGCCAGGCTTTCCAATTTTATACCTTTCCGTTAAAAATGAATTCGTAAATATGTCAAAACGTTTTGCGCTTGTTGAGCAGAGCAGTTAAGAACAGCCTTAAGAAATTCCAAATTCTTCCCAGAAAGTTTGAATAGTTATTTTTATTATTATAAATATAAATATTTCGTAAATAAAATAAAGGAAAATTAGTATTGAAAATTTTATTCTAACTGTAAAAAGAAAAACATAATTAAAAATTTTCTTCCACGGGGTGTTCAGAGCGCAAATTTCTCTTTCTTAGTGTTTTTTTTTTGCGCCACTTAGGACGAGTAAATTTTACTTTTTTTTTTTTTTCAGATCATATCAGACATAGAGCCCTGCGCTGGTCGAGAGCTCGACCCGAACCCAAAAATTCTATTTGAAATCAAACCGCAATCCGACCCGAGCCCGACAAAAAGAATAAGTTCGATCCGCAACCCGACTCGAACGCACTAAAATAATTTTCGGCGATCAGCAACTCGACCAGAACCCGAAATGAAAGGAAAGTAAATTATGTTTTAATGCAATTGTGAAAAGTAACCTACATTTATATCTCTACTACCAATTTTATGTTTTTATAGAAAAAAAGGCAAGTGTTTAATATTCAAATATTCGTAAAAAATCAATCATCTCAAAAATATTCGCTGACTAGATGTGCACTTTCAGGAGTATCCATTATGAAAATCTTATTGTATATAGATTTTTAACCCTTTAACCGTCTGGCCCGGATTTTTCCGTTCCTATAAATCATGTTAAAGTGGCTGTAGACAAAAATATTTTAAACATAATTTTATTTTAAACCATATATAGAGAGAAGTGATATTAAAGATATTATAGCATCAAACTGCACTTGATAAATATATATATCCTCGAATTTACAAGCATTTTTATAAAAATACAGGAAAACCCTCGGACGGTGAAAGGGAATGAAAAACTATTTTGGATATTCTTTTGAAAAATCTGGTCAACCCGAACCCGAATCACAAGAGTCAAAATCCAATCCGAACCCGAAAAAGGATAGTCAACACGACCTAAACCCGACCTGCAGTAAGAAAGTAAAAGTGAACTTAATCCGAAACCGCCTAGCAACGAAATAACATCACGCCAAGCCAACTCCATCCGAGCCGCTGGTCGGGTTGGGCAACCCGACTCGATGCAGGATTCTAATCAGAGGTAAACGAAATTCAATTAACGGCAACTCTATCTTTTACGAATGAGAAAGCAAAACAATTAAATTAAATCTTAATTATTATTTTTCATGTTTAAAAAAATAAATCAAAACGCACTTTTCATTGCATTGTCTCCCCCCCCCCCTTTTTTTTTTCAGAGTCCCTCTAAGTTTTAATTGGGAAAATATAAAAGCCCGATAACCACGAACACTTATAATTGATATTCCAAAATTTTCGCAGCCCACACACCATGAGGAAATAAAATAGTCTTATCTTTAGGATGAAAAAGTCTCTTTTAAAGAAACAGGAGAATTTGTGGAAGAGATAATATCTTTGTCCCAGATCCCAGATACCAGACTATATCGTAAAAGGATAGAGAAAGCGTACAAAGGAAAGACCCCACATCATGTTGAATGGATCCATAGACAAAAAGTCAAGTTCGCTTAGGTATACCGTCGCAATACCGTTTCGATACGGCATTGTTACAAGACAACAGGAAGGGACGCCAAAGATGTTTGTTTTGTGCTTTGTTGAATAGAATATAAGTAATCGGGGCCGGCCCAAGGACATTTAGGCGCCCGTGCGAGTACCCATAGGGGCGCCCCCCCCCATAAACACAAGAAAAATTGCTTGACATAGTCTTAATTTTTTTAAATATTCGTACTTTTTATATATACTATTACTAATTATTTAAGGTATTAATTTAAAGTATTTTAAAAACAGGTAAAAGATTTTAAATTTAATCCCATCTTTGAGTTTGTATTTGGTAAATTGTAAAATCAGGGAAATTTCAATTTTACAGTAATTATCAATCTTAATGTGTAACATTACGGTACAAATGTAAAACACAAGTACACAGCACATGATATTGGACGAAAATAACAATAATAAGTTAATGAATTAAAATAAACTTTTTTAGAAGAATACTGTTTGGAATATTACAAAATAAAGAAGCGGAACTACTAGTAAATAGCAACTATGAAAGATGAAAACTATAATCTTGTCTCATTATTTAGTACATAAAAAGTACGAATAAATGTCATATTTAAATATCGATTTTCGTACAGGGCTCACTTTTCATGGTGAAAACTTTCGAAACAATGAAAAACCCTGTTTTCTCTTCAGCTAATTCCGGAAACATAAATATTCTTATTCTTTCTTTTCATTTTTTGAATGGTTCTCAATCTCTGTGATGATATTTACGAAAAAAATAAAAAATAACTTACTAAAAATTAATTTTTTTAAGTAACCTAAATTATTAAACACTAAGAAAAAACTATGACTGAGAATAAGAGTTGTATTTATAATAATAAGGAATACGGTTAACAAATCCCCCCCCCCCCAAAAAAAAAAAAAAGTTTCCTGGATTTCATTCTACTGGTGCCAACACTAGAATTAAACAAACCATCCAAAGAAAATCTTTAAGTATTCCAAATTTACGTTTCGGCGCCGCACTGAAATTGGATAAAGAAAGTGTCATTATAAAATCATAGGTGTAGGACATCATAAAAAAATTGACGTATCGGGCACTAAATGGAAAAAAAGTTATTTAACGATAAATGTATTAAATGAAACATTTTTTCAAGACGATTACAAAATAAAATTTATATGCAGATAAATTATTATTATTATTATTATATATATATTTTTTTTTAAAATAAACTCCAGTTTCACAATTTTACATTGTAAAGCTTATATTTATTTATTCAACGCGCTCTTTTCTCCTGTTTATGAGAAATCAAGGTAAAGTAACCTTACTATAAACTTCTGTTTAGTAGATTAACAAATAATAAAGTGTATGTCATGGGTGCTGGTGGGAGGGAGAGGGAGGGCGGGGGCAAGGGGAAGGGCCTTTGCTCCACCCTTTTGAAAAAAAAAAAAATTCGTCATTGTAGATGATTTAAAAAAAAGAGGGGGGGGGTAAAATTTACTTTTTTCGCTTAATTTTAAATAATAAATCACTAAGGGAAAAATTGCGCTTGGGCATAAGTCTATGCATATAATAAAAAGGCTTAGAACAATATTATCCCAAAGAAACCTTACCCCTAAGCAGATTTCGTCCTTCCAGTACTTAAGATGCAAATTATTTAACAAAATAATGAATAATCTCTGTAATTTTGAATAGAATTCCCTTTCGGTTTAGGTAACCTTTGACTCACTATCAAATACATAATCTGATTCCAAAAAAGTCTTTTTTTTTTTTCATTTTAGTTAAATTTCCAGCAATTTTTATTTTTAAATTATCAATATTTGCTTAAAATTTCCGTTATTTTAATTTCAGTATTGCGATTACTCCACTTATAAACCATACTTATATTCCACTAATAAACAATCCCTAATGATGAATAATACAGTGCATTATTATAACGCAATTGTATATTTTTATGACGTTATTTTTTACTGGCCTTCCGCTCAGTGTTCCTTTCAGAGCACGTTTCGGAAAACTGGGCAGTACGTAAATTAAAAGAATATGGCATAGGGCTGAATGAAATCACTGAAGTGGGAAGATTTTGGAACAAATGTGTGCTGTAACAAAAAAAGAAATAATTTAATCTCTTTCCGTCAATTGAGCTCCGGCCGCCCTTTAAGATGATAAATATTGGAATAATTAAACACTAAAAGAATTGTACTGCTGATCGAAAAATTTCCCAAGTAGGGGGTGGGGGTTGGGGGTCTTGCGCCAGAGAGGCACTACCTTCCACGATATGTGCCTGAAAGAAACATTGGTTCCGATCAGAGCCTGATTATCGCAAGGGCAAAAGAGGTAGCTGCCCAGGCTCTCAACTCTAAAATACCCACAACCCACTTCAAACCCCAAAATCGTTTTTTTAATAAGTAGAAATTGTGGCTAAAAGCATGTTATAGGGGGTCCCATCTGAATCTTTGCCTTACGCACCAGGGCGCCATATAGGCCCTTGTTTCGTCGCTCTGAGTTTAGGGCGCAATGTCCTTCGTAATTTCAAGAACTGACAACTTTGAAATACTACGATCATGTTTTGTAACCTTAAATATTGTGCTATGTTTCACATTCGCATGAAAATTTCTCATTTAAGCGAAATAAATAACTGAATCAAGCTACTTGAAAAATGTTTGGTTTGATTCATTTTTACCTATTAAATATTCAATTTACAGCAGTTTAATAAAATAATTAGTGAACGGCCGAATTGTATTGTCTCGATACTGCGGTATTTTAATAAGAATTATTTACCTAGATATTTTGTATATTTGACGTGAATGCATATATTGATAAAACATAAAGTATTATTAAATGAAATTTTAACTTTGTTTTGTCTGATTGATCTTTAACCACTACTATTTGAGAATAAAAGACAATAATAATAAATAAAAAATCATGCATTTCGTATGGGATAATGAGATATGATGCACGTGTAATAATTATAAAGATATTATGCTGGCTTACGATACTTTAGTTTCCTCCAAAAAATATATATAACTTCTTTTAATAAGTACAATCTCCAATATTTCACAGTAAATTTGAGAGATTTAAAATATATATTTTATATTTTTTAGCAATGCAGCTTAAATTACTTAAGCATGGAAATCCTCTTTGAGTATAGCCCCACCAGTGACCGAGAGGTTCTGCTCTCGAAGCTGGTAGACGGGAGGTGCTGGGTTCGATCCCAATCGCGCCCGTCGGCCTAATCGTTCGGAGTTTTCGTGGTTTTCTTCGAACCTTGGTTCCCCAAGCGTTAATACGGGTTAGGTTCCCTTAGAAAGACCCCCACGAAGGGCACTCCCCTCCTTAGGGCCTCCATCCCTCGTGTTGATAATTGGCCGACATAAATACAACCAACCTCTCTGAGTGTAAAAGGGACTAGGATGAATTACGATTCTAAACAAATATCAATTTAAACTATTATATATTTCTAAATATATATATATATATATTTATTTATATTTAATTCCAACATTAATATAGTGAGTTCCGAATCTTTATCAATGTCATTGTTTAATAAAATAAAAGGGGGCCAGCAGTTTTATTTTATTTTTAAGGGGTGGGAGGATAATAAGGACTATTATATCTTTAATGCATTCCATTTTCTCTATGAAACTAAAAAGAGACGAACTTTTAATATGAATATATGATGCGAATATCTAATTATTACACAATCACCTTTTTGTATAAATGAAAAAGTATAAAAAACAAAATAATAAATTTTTAGTACCATTGAACGATTGAAAATATATCTTCCATGCTCGTTAGATTTAAACTTTATTTTTCTTTCGTTTTATATACAATTATTTCATTAAAAAATATAAATTTGTAAAGAATAAAAAACGCCAACTTATCGTGCAGATGCGATATATAAAAAAATACATTGAATTAGAGGTATGCACGGAAGGAAATTTTCAGGCCGAGCGCGACCGAGACAAACCGTACACAATTTTTCTTTTGGCCCAGTAAAAAAGTTTTAAGTTTGGACAGAACTGCTCCGAGAACAACTCGGCCCGTTCAAAAAAGTTATTGAAAAAGAAATCCGGTATAAAAACTAAAACTTCGGCCCAGCATTGCACAAAAAATTAATTGGCTCGGCTAGGCTCGACCGGGCTGAACATAGATTTTTACGCCTATAAGGTTAAAATTGTCTTTTACGGGAAGTCCTAACTAAAAATGCGTATTTTATCTTTTTATATCATGTTTATATTCTTCATTAAATAAAAAGTTTTCGGAGCTGTGGAATATATTTTTTAAATGCATCTGATTATATGTAAAATCACAGTTACCATTAATATCGTTAATTCACATTCTATGGCTTGGAGATTTAAAAATTTTAAAAATTCAATACAATAAAATCTTCTAAGACGGAATTGCATAGAAAATAAGAAAAATCCATAATGGGCTAGTTCCCCTATGAGCACGTTCATCGTTTTTAGGGTTCCGTACTTAAAAAGTAAAAACGGAATAATTCTAAGATCACTCCTGTGTCTGTCTGTCTATCACAGACATTTTATTCGTAAACTATGGCACGTGGAAAGTTCAAATTGGGGGAAGTAATAAAGACTATTGACCCACATATTTACAGATTATTAAACATTTACAAATATTTTTAGGAAAATTGTATGGTGGCTAATTAAGTTACTTAAAAAAAATCTTTTCTTTGTATATTGTATGTGTATTGTAATGTATTATTAAACATATACAAATATTTTTAGAAAAAATGTACAGTGGCTAATTAAGTTACTTTAAAAAATATATCTTTTCTTTGTATATTGTGTGAGTTATTTGTATATCGTGTGAAAGCTTTCGTAACGCTGAACTCAAAAATACATTTCTTTTAATTTTAGGCATTGTATTTTCAGAGATATCGTCGAAAATGTAGTGCAAAAATATGTTCCCCCCATCTATTTCCGAATCTACTGAGCCTAAAATTATGAAAAAAATTAGAGGTACTAGATGTTAATTTAAACCTTGCAGGAAAATTATGACGATTAACCTAGGTCACATAGTTTTTGAGAAAAGCGCATTTTTCCGTTTCACACAAATTTCGATTTGCGGGGCATTCAGTAAAGGTATTGAGGAGCGCTGGAGGTACCTATCGTAGCAGAAATATAAAAGCATTGTTGATAATGATTTTTGAAAAAAATCGTATGTAATTAGCTGCTCCGGATGAAATACGTCTAGAAAGACCAACTCACCAAACCTCGCGACAAAATAACCTGGAATTCCTGACACACACTCTCTTTGGCCCCTCGGCTTATCCCCAACAAGACAACCAGGGTATCCTTTTCACAGCACACGAAGACAAACGCTTCACAAAGGCAGAAGTAAAAACAGCACTATACACATTGAATGACAAGAAGGCCCCAGGGCCGGATTCAATTGACTTTCGGATACTAAAACTCACTCACAAACAACTTCCACACATATTCACGCGCTGGGCTAACCTCTGCCTCACCATGAGGTACTTTCCTTTAGTACTCAGGCAGGGAGAGGTAGTTTACTTTCTGAAGCAAGGCAAGTCTCCTTCCGATCCCAAGTCATACAGACCCATCTGCCTTCTTCCCACTCTGGGAAAGCTTCTGGAAAAACTTCTGGTTATGCGGTTGACACACTTCTTGGAGTCAAACAACCTTCTCCACCCCAGACAATTCGGGTTCCGCGAGGGCCACTCATGCGAGCTCGCACTTCATGCCATAATGACTGCCTGTACTGAAAGCATAGCCCAGGGCAACGCAACATCACTCGTTTCACTAGACATACAAGGCGCATTTGACAACGTAGAATGGCGAGACATTCTCTTACAACTACAAGCACTCAACTGTCCGGGGAACATAGCTGGTCTCATCGGCTCCTACCTCTCACAGAGGAGCGTCCTGATTAACTGGGGTGCTGGCACATCTACCCACAGATTACAGAAGGGTTGCCCCCAGGGCTCGTGCCTTGGCCCAATCCTCTGGTTGCTTGTAGCAAATGTGCTACTAACAGAACTAAATCGGCTGGGATTTAAACTATTTGCCTTCGCCGATGATTTCAGCTTCATTTTCTCCGGTCGTTACAGACGTCATCTGGAGGAACAATTTGCCGTAGCTCTTCCTATTTTCTGCCGGCTCCTGGATTTACTGCACCTCACACTCTCACCACAAAAGTCTCAAGCACTAGTATTCACCAAACCACACAGATATGATCCAAAACGCCCTCCAGTGATGAGGATCAATAATGTCTCCATTCGACACGTACAATTCATAAAACTCCTAGGTATAACCATTGACGCAAATCTTAACTGGATCCCACACATTAACGACCTAAAACTTAAATTGACATCATATCATAATAATTCATTAAGACTAACTTCTAAATTGGGAGGGGTAGACAACAAAACACTGAAGATCTGGTACCTAACAATAATCGAAAGAATAATACTTTACGGGGCCTGTATCTGGGGGGGTAATTTATCATCCATAGCACAACCTAAACTAAAATCAATACAACGCACTTTTCTCCTACAAATTTCAAGAGGCTACCGCACAATCTCCACAGATGCACTACATATACTTACAGGTATTCCACCCATCACACTTCAACTAGAATACGAACACGCCAAATCCTCAATCCTACAGCTAAAACGTGACACAGTAATAGATTCTCTTTTTCCAAACACAACATTGCAATACAAAGTCAGGAGCTGGCAGCTCCACCCCGCTGAGGAGACTTCACATTTTCAAGTAAACACAACACGCAACAGCTACACACCTGCCCTTAGCACCACACTCTTCACTGATGGTTCAGGCACAGAGACTGGCGTGGGCGCAGCCTATTGCGTCACGGAGGGCACGGTGGTGGTCCATCAGTGGTCTGCAAGGATAGATGATAATAACTCCGTATTCCAAGCGGAGCTGTTCGCAATACTAAACGCATTAGAGTGGGTGGAATCCCACTCTAGCAATAGTATTATCATCTACAGTGACTGCCTCTCTGGCCTGCAGGCAATACAGGCACACAGGACAAAACATCCTCTAGTACTGCAAATCAAACTAAAACTTAAGAATCTCCTACATCGTATCTCACTAGGTCACGTCTCGGCTCACAAAGGTATCTTTGGCAATGAACTAGCAGACAACCTAGCGAAGAAGGCCACACAGAAAGAATCAATAGACACACACCTCCCAGTGCCCCAGTCATACGTCAAAAGGGTCCTTAGAGCAAGGATACTGACGCGATGGCAGGAGCACTGGGATACTTCAAAAAAGGGCAGGCACACATATAAGCTAATTCCTAAAGTTTCTCTCACACTATATAACTTAACACCCTACACCACTAGCTTCTTAACAGGACATGGCCCTTTCATGGCATATCTGGACCGCTTCAAAATAAGATCCACTGCCACTTGCGTCTGCGGTGAAGATGGCACTATAAGTCACCCGTGCTACAGTTGTACTCTCACGCAACGCTGGCACTTGAGGCGTCCAGACATACTGCCAGTCAACTGGCTCCAAAACGTCCTTTCCCGCACCCTCCTACTCAACAAATTAAAACACATTCACAATTTCCTTACATACTTAACAAACTTAACTTAAGCCCTGGTTCTGCTTATCCAGTCTCACTGTCACCATATCAATCTTCAAACAGCACCAGAATCCAGTCCTCTTTGTAGGCTCCAATTAAATTCTCTTACTCATCAATGTGTGGTTTCCTACGATCGCAAGAGCCTCTGCTCGTGCTTCTGACCATTCTATCAAGAGATACATCTCCAATGGACGCTTGAGTATCTGCTCGTGCCATCTTACTTGTGCCACACAAAGCATTACATCTCCAATGGACGCTGAGTATTTGCTCGTGCCATCTTATTTGTGCCACGCAAATCATTACATCTCCAATGGACGCTTGAGTATTTGCTCGTGCCATCTTACTTGTGCCACGCATTCCATTCTTTTCCCTTCCTGCCGCCCCTTGTCGCGAGAGGGGTTCCTACCCCGGCGGCCAGGATCAGTGATGTTTATTATTATTATTATTATTATTTATTTTATTTTATTTTTACTTTAAATGTTCTCATACTCCCGCCCCCTGTCGCGAGTAGGCGTTTTCCTGGCGGGAAGGCATTCGTCTAATTTTTGTAATCCCACTTTGTCCTTTTTAAAATAAATTCTGGGTTCTGTGGTCGGTGGTGCATAGACGCCCTTAGCGGGTGAGCGTCGCCCCTTGAGCATTTTGTGTTTGTCCGTCTGCATACGGCCGGACAGGGCTGTACTCACTAACGAGCCTCAACGTGTCGGGGAACATACCGGGAGAGACGTTAAGCTCTAAGGGGCAGGCCTAGCCGGCCCTGAGCAGTCTCTCTTAGGCTGCCTAACCCTTAAAGACATAGACGAATTGGACATACACAATGACAGGGGCGGCGTACTCTACGTACCATCGGTTTTTAAAGCCTAGATAACAACTTTTAATGATACATTTATGCAATACAATGCCCAGTAGCAGTATAAAAGCAATAAACGTCAAATTGCTAAAAACAGACTAATGTAATTAGAATTAATCACATAAATACTTTGGAATTCGTGACTAGTTTGCATTGAGTAGATCTCTCAATACGCCTCCCATGTCTTTAAAAGTTAATTAAAAACCTATCTGGAAAAAGGCGGCGTTGCTACTTTGCGACCTCCTTTCGAAGCGTGCTTAGCAAAATGCCAAGTTTAAACTTTGAACAAGGGCATTGTTTCAGCTACACTGTAAAAAGAAACTATTATTACGATGCTGAATACAGTTTTATGAAATGCCAAATGAAGTTTAAATATGTGCTACTTTTATTGCCAGTGCTGAATTAAGTTCATCATAAACAGGTTAGAATAACATTTAAATAAGAGTTATACAAAATAGCAATATTTGATATTATTTAGGCTTCATATCTCTTTGAACTTTTACGGTGTACTCCTTCATACTTTTCTAGTATATATACAGCTATACCAAACCCTACGATTTATAGTTTTTTACAAAGTCTTATTTTTCTTTTAGTAACGATTTTTTAATAAAACAGTTAATAATTCATACATATATTGTACGGAACCCTCTGAGCGCGAGTAATACTCGCACATGACCGTTTATTTGTAAATGCATTACATTCTTTTCACAATTACTCTTATCCTCATTTCAAATATATCAACATTTTGTTTTGTTAAACACGGGATTCCATCATAAGCAGATTCTTTTTCTCAGGTTTTACCGTACTTTAATTTTAGTGCCTAAAAGTGCATTTACCCATCTTTAAAAAAAGGGAAAAAAACAATCAATTTTAATTGTGGAATATTAGTAATTTAAAAATACGTGTATTTTTTGAAAAAAAATTGCCAAATATTACAATTATTTTTATTGGACAGGTAAGAGCCGTGCCGGTCTAACGATTTTCATATGACTAAGACTGAAAATTCCTGCCTGTTCAGATCTCAAGAAGAATGCAGTCCAACCCCGTCGTGGTCTGGAAAATAAATCCAGTCCCGGCCCATCTGGGTCCGATCCTCTAGAAAAAAGTAATCCCAAACCAAACGCGGGCCGAGTGTCAGGAAGGAAAATTGGGTCGGGCCCATGAAGACCCTTACATTGAATAACCAAAAGATTAGTTCACAAATTTTTGTAAATTTGGACGATAAAGGTCTAATATATTAAAAAAATAAATAAAAAAAAAAAAAAAAAAAAAAAAAAAAAAAAAAAAAAACGAGTTTTTAGTGAACTTTGTTCACTTTTATAGATGAGTTTGAGTTGAACGAGTTCGGTTGAAAAATTTCGAACTTGAACGTGAACTTGACTCATTTTTGAGAAATTGAACTTGAGTTTGAATTAGTTCGATTTTTTTGTGAGCGTGCCCAACACTGATTTTATCACATTTTCTCTTACTCCTACATAACTGAAAATTTCTTTGAAAGTGCCGACGAAGCGTTTTTTGCATAAATTTTTTTAAAGATGATATTATCATTCATACACATTATGCATTTTATTGTTAATGCCGTTATTTTAATGGTGAGCTTTGAAAAGCATGTTGTACCTTAACTTTTGGAGAACCGTGTAGTTCCCTAGTTTCAAATACCTAAAGATATTACGTCTGAATGAGAATTACAATTTTTAAAAATCATTTAAAATCAGGCATTTAATAAAACTAAATACATCACAATAATATCAAATAATAAAATCAATTACAGTAGAGTAGACCTTTGAAGTTCTATACAAGCTCCTCATCAGTAAAAATGTCAATCAAAAACCAAAACTGTTGTTCACGTTCAAAATTATGCGTTTAAAATATAAAGTCATCAGGGTGTATATAGCACAATAGGATCACATATGACATATTGTGACATACACTCCCTGGCGATTTAACATTTTTAATGCATAATTTTTAAAGTGAACATGTGTAAACAACAATGTTATTTTTCGATTGATATTTGTGCTGATAAGGAACTTGTACAGAGCTTAAAACGTCTACCGTAATTGATTTTATTATGCGGTATTAATGTATTATTTTTTAGTTTTATTAAATGTCTGGTTTTGAATTGTGAATTTAATATTATAATTCTGAATCAGACGTAATATGTTTAGTTATTTGAAACTAGAGAATTATTTAATTGTTTTTGAACTTCTATTATGTAAAGAACATATTTTGGTTCATATTTTTCGGTAGATATTTAGACATGAGGGTAATTATGGGAACAATAACAAATTGAATAAAAATAATATTTACGATTACCCTATTTAAAAAAAAAAAAAAAAAAAACTCGAAGTGATCTGCAGCTGTAACGAATAGCTATAGAAACCCTGTACAACTTGTCCATGCATTTTGTAATAATAGCATGTATATTTATGAAGATGTAGATTTTTAAAATTGCAAAAACTTCCGCATTATTTTTGTATGTCACATGCTGGGTTCTCGTTCAATTTTAACTTTACCCTCAGAAAACTTTAAAAAGTGCAGAAGAAACATTACACTTCAATTAAAAAATGAATATATAGAAAACTTAATACAATATAAGAAAATGTGAAATATTTTTTAACTATGCAAGCGCGAATTTTAGAACTTTTTTCTTTTATGATTTAATAGTCAGTTATATAGAGCAATTATTAAAAAAACAGTCAAATATCGAGAAAATTAAGAAATATATTGGCGATGAAGTGAATTATATTTCAGTTACTTTCTAAAAAGAACTAAACGTTAATGAACATACAAATTACCATTTTCATCATAAATCACATGTAACTACATTGAATTAGATAAAAATTATTATTGTTTAAAATACACACGACACTTATAAAGGAAGAATAATACATGACATATATTGTATTAAATTGCATTTTACAAATTTAAATTGAAGCTTGTGAACAAATCGTTGCCAAGTTATTTTTAAGAAATAACTAAAACGAATTTACTTCTTGAATTTTCACGATATTTGACTGGCCTTTTTATATAGTAGGCTCATAAATTATGAAAAAGAAAGTCACACATGCGCATAAGCATAAATAAAAAGCGCGCGAAACTTTTTTTCTTTTTTTACGTGCACATTTTCATGAATTTATCTGCTAGTATTTATTACATAAATTCATTAGCGTGTTGTGGGGCATTCTCACAATCTTTTGACTTTTGGGGGGGGGGGGGGAAATCTGGCGAAAAGAAACTTGCTAAAATAACATTTTAATCTGATAGACGAATGTTTTAATGATTCAAAATAAAGAAAAAAATGGTCAGCAGCGAAAAATTTTTTATTTAACTGCGGTTTATGTTAAACTTATGTTATGGAAAATTAAACTTTACGAGTTTAATTTTCCTTACCATTTTACCACTAAAACGTTTTATTTTCTTCGAAATTTTTACTTATAATGAATTTGCATAGTACCCACAGGACATTCAAATAAGAAATAATAACAATGTAGTATTTTTAGTACAAAATTTTGGTATAACATTGTCTTAAAGGGGTATTAAAAAAGGGACGGTAAGGTAAAAAAAAGGAGACGGTATAGGAAAAAAGGGACGAAATGGGAAAAAAAGGGACGGTAAGGATGGATCGGTAAGGTAAATTGCCACCTATTTTAGGCAAATCATGTTAAGACTAAGTGATAGCCACAATTTTCATTAATTTTTAGAAACAGTTGTTAACATTGGATTAAATTAAAAAAAAAAAATTAATTTACCTCGAAAAGTGCAGGAATAAACTTTGGGGACGGTAAGACTACCAATAAAGCCACGATCATGAAATTGATATTTAAATGCTGATTTAAATTCTGCAGTAAATTTCCTGTCAAAGAATTTTAGACATTCTTTCTTTAGCTTACTTCTGCATGAGAAAAAACTTGAAAAAAATGTGGTGGTTTTCTGTGATTTTCTGTATAAATTTAGCAAGAGGGACGGTAGGGGGGAAAAACCCAGGCACAGAGTTCAAAAAATAATATCAACCGTAAAAATGGGTGCAGATTAATTTTTTGCTACACATTTATATAAAACTTGTCCCAGTTTCGGGAAAAAAATTTCATCGAATTACTTTTATTGAAAAATTTTATACAGACAGCTCCAAACTTAAAAATCATCATCAGGAACACGGGATGGTATAGGAGTTTTCCTGGTATTTGGACCCCCAACATCGTCCAAAACTTATTTATCTCGTTAATATTGTTATGCAATCATGCAATTGGATGTTCCCCGGTATATGAAATAAAAAAAACACAAAAAAGTGTATTAAAATAAAAATTATTATTCAGGGACGTGAAAGTCAAAAGATTGTGAGAATCCCCCTTGTACAGTGACTGTACAATCATTTGTTACAGCTGTAGATCATTTTGAGGGGTTTTTTTTTTTTTTTTTTTTTTTTTTTTTTTTTTTTTTGCAAATTGATCGCATGTATTATTTTATTTTTAAATATCTCGATAATCCCCTAACTGCCCTTGGGTGTAAATCTGATTGAAAAATTTTAAACCAAACATGTTATATTCAGTCATGAATTTCTAAAACAATTGGCTAAGTGTTTCACTGAATTTTCGATAAAACGTCCAAAATTTAAACTATGCGGGTTACTTTTGACCAGATAATGTGAATCTTGATCTTTATTTGAAATCAGTGCTGTTGCAATTGATTTGTTTTGCATATCTAGCGAAAATAATCATCTATTTTATCCCGGATTTCAGCAACCCTTGTTATATGCACATGCATAGAAACATTGACTTCAAGTTTTAAAACTTTCAAAATTTATGTTTAAATCAAAACATCCCTAAACACACTTCTAATGATTGTGCTAAGAAAACAAAAAACTGTTTTCAATAGCTAACTGAACAGACAACAATAACAAAACAATAACAAAAATTGAAATGTTTTTACGTATTTCTTCCTGTATGCCGCAGGGTTTTCTTACCTCAAAATGGATTTAGAAATCGGGATGTGTGTTATTGAATGGTCTGTGACCATGTGATCCATGTGTCTGTGATACATGACCATTGATCAGCGCATAAAATCGTTGAGTTCCAATTTTGTATTGAAATTTACGAAACCAAGTAGCTAGGGTTTTCCATTTACATAAAGGCTCTACATACATAAATTAATATACTAAACGAAGTGGGATATATCTTAACAAAATAGAAATAGTATAATATCTGTCATTATTAGATTTTAAAAAGCATATCTGAATCATCAAAGTGTGTTTTTCTATCATACTTACAACTAAAGTCCTTTTAATCATCATTCACATCCTTCTTGAAATGTGTATTAATTTTTTAGGCGCTTATTTTTTTCATATTATTCATTTCGCGGTTTAACTAATATATTTCTGTTGTTTTTGTTTTTTCTATTACTATCCGTGTTTACGGATTTTATATTTACTTTTCAAAATAATACGCAAGATGCCAATCACGGGTCTTCATTCAAAACAATAAGGAAGACATTACAACGTTATTTTCCACATATTTACTTTGCTTTGTGTGCGAAATGTCAAATGAGAGTGCAAGATGATCAACAGTAGGTACAATCACCAGCTACACTGTAAATTAAAATGTCTGAAACGGAGTGTTCAATTTTCAGACATTTTAAAATGACACTTTTTACGTCTGAATCGCAGACATTTTTTGTATGCATTTTACGTGATGTAGCCATATTTGACCACGTTGAATCCTGGAAAAATATTTGACCATGGTTTTGTCCCCCCATCTACACACGCACAGCCTGAATTTTGGGGCTCCCAAATTTGGTATGCAATTTTCGTAAAGCTGATAATTTAAATTTTTTACGACATTATACTGATTATAATAAATATTTTGAATTTCAGGAGGAGAACAACATTAAAAACTAAAAATATTCATTTAAGTATTAAATTATTTTTATCTGTTTAGTTTTTTAATATTGTTTTACTTTAAAAATTCAAAATATTGATTATAATCAGTACAATTTCGAAATGGATTAAAAATATAAGCTTTACAAAAATTGCAAATCAAATTTGGGGGCCCTAAAATCGTAGGGGGGCGGGACACTGTCCAGTATGCCTATTCTTTAATCAAGTCATTTTGCAATAAAATGAAGACCTGCATTAATTTTCACTAAGTATTCGGGAGTGTCTGTTGTGGAGTTTAATGGACACTCCCGAATAGCGGACACCTCTATTTAGATAATACTTTTTTTAATTCGCAAATTATACATATTTGTATATTTTTACGTAAAAGCAGACATTTCCGATTATCGGACAAATTCAGCGGTCCCGAAGTGTCTGCGATTTAGGGCTTTTATGGTATATGGATAAATATATATTTAAATCTTGTCCTACTCTAACAGTTCAAATTATTCATTATACTCAGTGCAACGTCGAAAAAGGTTTAATATGTTAGATGTACAACAGTTATAAAGAAAATTCGCCTCTCCTCCCCCCCCCCCCCCCCTAAAAAATGAAAATTCATATAACTTAAAAATTAGATTTTTTAAAAATTTATGTTGCTACGTAGACAATTTTTTATATAGATCAAAAGATCTTTCAATAATAACAAAATATATATATTCTACTTTAATAACATTGAGAAAAAAATAAAATCTTAACGTCTAATAATCATTTTTGCATTTTTCATTTAAGTACATATAAATAAACAAGTTCAGTCATTCTAAGTAGTAAAAATATGCAAGGTTTTTTATTATTTTTTTAATGTATGGTATTTTGTCATTGTTTAACTATAAATGAACATGAGTTTGATGTCTGATTTTAAATTTTCTTTGGAATATGCATATACTTTTCTTTTAAATGTATTCCTTGCTCATCTTTAAACTTTTTGCCCGCTATTACTGAAAAATGGATGTTAATACAATGCTTTTTTTTTATCGAATAACACGACGTAAGTCATATTTAATTATTTTTTTCTATTCCTGTAAACTTTTTATCTTGTGAATATGCGCTATATAGATTTTATACATTTGATAAGAAAAGATTGATCTAAAAAATAGAAAAAAAGAATGAAAGGGGAAAAGAAAAGAAATGACAGTATGTGTAATAGTCTTAATTGTTTGAAAAACATTTTGAATGTAAAAAAATAGTTATTAATCGCTTAAAAATATATTCAATCCTGTGTTATATAAGTGCAACTTTTAAAAATATATACTAAGACAGTTTTATCCATAAACTTCATATCAGGCATAAACAACTTTTTATTTATGCCTGAATTATCATGTTTATTTTTTTAATGCCAATAATTGTGTCAGAAACGTTGCAAATGCGATTGCAATAGAAGGAAATTTAATGAATGTTTCTGATATTACTCAAGTTTGAAAATTTAAAAACATGGCAAAATATCTCAGAAAAATGCTTGCATATAAATTTTTAAAAAATAATATACCAATTTAAAAAACACAAAAATAAGATTTAATACTTTATAATTATACTGTTAAACATAAGCTGCAATAGAGAAAAAAAAATGCATCTGCGTTTGTTTAACGTTTCAAAAATCTTACGATATGATATAAGAAATTCCTATTAGATTTAGAAATTTGGCAAATAAATCTGAAACATTGGATATCAAAATTTAGGATTTTCAATTATAATTTAAAATATCAGTAACAGTAATAAATCTTTAAAAAGTTTCAATTTTGAGATTAAAAACTGTAACATGTAAAGAAAATATTCGCAGTATGCTTTTTTTTTTTTTCAATCTGATACCTTTTCCGAATATCATAATCATATGGCTATCAAATTTAGCTCCATAATAATAAATAAAACAAATACTGATGACATGTACTGTAAGTGTCTATAATCAGTAAACAGTAAAAAGTAGAAGAAATCCAACAACATAAATAAACACAGTTTCAAACGGCTTCAAATTAATGTTTTTATCTCCCATGAGTGCCATGAATTATTTAGCTTTTTAAACTTATATTGCACGTTTTGTTTTTGAAGAACGACAAATCGAAATATTTCACATCACAGTATCGAAAAGGAAGATTAAATTATTTATTACTCATTCGTTTGTTCACAAAAATCAGGCGAATTGAATTAAAGCATTTCTATTTAATTATCAAATCAATTATATTTCATACAGTTACATGAACAAGGGATATAACAGACGACATCTTGTGAAATTTAACATTAAACTGCAAAAAAATAAGATCAATCTTTAAAAACTATTTAACTCATATTCAGAAGATACAAACCTACTGGAATAAAAGATTAATATTAAATATGACTTACCCTTTCATTCCCTAATTTTTCAGAATAATATCCATTTGTTTTAATCGAAATAATGGCGCAGCAGAAAGTGTATTCTTCCCGCTCTTGGTTATTATCTCATAAAGGCGCAATAGATGACATGCGCAGGAATCTTGATCTGGTTGGTTGTTAATTATAGTCCAAAAAGGGATGTTTAACTACCGTTATAAAGTAACAGTGAGTAAGACACTTCCTAGATAATTCCGACATATTTCTTGCTTTGTTTATGCTAGGGGTGCACAACCATTTTTAGAGAAGGGCCACTTACAAATATGTCTGGGTTGTCGGGGGCCACATCAGTAACACGGAGAGAATTCTATTTCGTGGAGGTGATCTGTGGCCTACAACCAGATGAAAAATATGGTTTCAGAGGGGGGAGGGTGTTACCCCCAAGGTTTCCCTACCCAGTCAATATATCCAATACAGTTGGCAAGGTTATATCAACAGTTTCGTTTGCATATGCTAAAAATCAAACATAGGGATGAAAGTGGCTAGTGCCGAAAAAAAATCGAACTTTATGAACGAAGAGGAGAGAAGGAACCAATTAACGAAATTCGAGATTTTTCCACGCCTGATCAATAAAATTCGCGATTTTCCTTCGCCCGATCAAAAAACTTTGCAATTTTTTGCGCCTGATCGGCAAAATTTGCAATTTTTCTAAAACCGATTAAGATAATTCGAGATTTTTCCGCACCCGATTGACAAAATTCGCTATTTTTCCTCAACCGATCAACAAAATTAGCTTTTTTCGGGCCCAATAGACAAATTTTTTTATTTTTCCGCGCCTGAACGACAAAATTCGCAATTTTTCCAAAGCCGATCGACAAAATTAGAGATTTTTCCGCACTCGATCCATAAAATTTGCTTTTTTTCTGCAATCGATCGACAAAATTCGCTTTTTTACCGCATCCGACAAACGAAATTTTTTATTTTTCCGTGCCTGATTGACAAAATTCGCGATTTTTCTTGCCCGACCAACGAAATTCGCGATTTTTTCCCCCTTGATCCATGCTTATTCACGATTTCTCCGCGCCCGATCAATGGAATTTGCGATTATGACTGATTCTGACGAAATTTGCAATGTTTTCTCGCGGAAAATTGACAAAATTTGCTTTTATTTCTCCCAATAAACTGACGAAACTCACGATTTTTCCGCTGCCGATTAATGAAATGTGCGATTTTTACGCGCCTGATCGACAAAGTTCGCGATTTTTTCGAGTCCGACCAACAAAATGCGCTATTTTTCGGAGCCCGATCGAAGAAACTCGCGTTTTTGCTAGCCTTGAATGACCGTACAAGGCTGTCGTACAGATGGCTGGTGACTTCCCCAACATGGTTTATTAGTAAGAAATTGCTGACCCAGGTATCAACCGGAGTCGCTCAGTGGTTAGAGCAGCAGTCTTGTATACTGTGGTCCCGGGTTCGATTCCTGGCTCTGGCCAATTTTTCACTCCAGGTGGATTTATTGTATTTATTGTATGTATGTCTGTATAATACTTATATATATATATTACTTTTGTTTATTTGTTTGTTTGCGTGTAAAGCGTAAGTTTACATTCGACATAGTTTCTTTGTAAAAAATATGGGATCTGTGTCTTATGGCTTTCATCAACAATGTAAGCGAAATTTGCACAAATACTGTTTAAAATACTGCAAAAATACCATAAAAACTGTTTTGAATAAATTATGGATGTGTGTCGGATATCGCAAAATTTGTTGAATAAAATTTTTATGGGCACTTTGATGCATAATTGAAATTTTAGTAAAAAAAATTGAAGTTTTTTTACTAAAAAATTTAAATTTTTTTAATACTTTAGACAAACACAACTATTTCAAACATAAAAGAAGATTTACAATAAGTTTATTATGTTATGCTTCCACCTTGAAGATCTATTCATTTCAGTTTGTCAGGTGATCTAAGAAGAACGATTCTTTGTGCAAATAAAATTGTTTCCTACATATCTTTTCAATTCATACATATTTTGCTTTTTTTTCCTTTAAAAAGATGAGAATTTTGCAAATCCAAGCTTTTTTGTGTACTTATTTGTTTGTTAAAGTTGAAGTTTATTTTCTACGTAGTTTCTTTTTATAAGTTAAGGGGTTTTTTTATTTTTTTCAAAAGAGTGTATTTCTTCAACAATGGGTATAAAGTTTGTACAAATACAATGCTTCAAACACTGAAAAATTGTAATTTTTTAATACTTTTTAAGTTTAAAAATTTTCAAGCTAAAAAAGGATTTATAAAAGGATAATTAGAAAAGGGGGTTGTAAGAGGACGAGATTACGCTTTCTAGACTTTTCCTGAAATCAGTAATTGGATTAAAATGCTGCAATTGAGACGAGCACTTCATTCAACCGTTCTCTCCAAGAGCAGATATTTGTTTTCATCTGCCGTCAAATGATGAAAAAGGTATCTTTTTCAAACAAAAGCAACATACATCTTGTCGATGATGATGAATATATAACAATATTTATCAAAGTACCTATAAAATTTTACTCAGCACAATTTTCAACATCCAACATCCATAATTTATTCAAAACAGGTTGTAAATTTAAAATTCAAAATCAAAAATGACATCGACAGGATCCGTGCCTGGCTGGATGTATATTCCAAGAAAAACCAACGTGAGCCCAAGAATTACACATGAACATTTTGAACTAAGGTAGATCCTTGCCCTGTTTTCCACGGATAAGGCAGTCTTAACTGTCATAATCTTCCATATCATTGTCATGCTCGTCATATTGCTACACCATCGCCATATTTGTTGGAAATAAGTTTATCAGCATATCGCTCCTTTTAAACACCTTACATTTCGTATGCATTTTTATGTTTTTAGTTATATTTTCGGACTATTTTAGTGGGAGATTGAAATAATTTACTATGGACGAGTAATTATTTGCACTTTAAAGTCCAAAAATCCCCAAAACACCCTTAAAAATTTAATTTCGGCTCACAACTACACGCAGGTTGCTTTGGAGCGAATTAATGATAATGAGTTGCATGAATCTTCAGCAAGGGTTTCTGGTGAATCAATACAGGTGCTGCTACTAACCATTGAACAGGAGTAAAACCGACTTCATCATCTTACCCTCCTTTCCTCTCCGTTATCGTTCTTTTTTATTTTAAAATGAAACTTTTTGATCAAATAGATTATATAGTAAACTTTAGTACAGCATCTCATTTTCAATTACTTTTATTATTGTTTGATTTATTTCTATCACTTTCAGATGAACGGAATGAATTTCTTTAGAAATCATTCCTCTGCCTTACATGCTTTCGGAGAATTTTGAAATAAAACTTTTTTTTAAAGAACACCTTGAGACCTTAATATCTATTTATTTCATTTTGTCAGTTGATCCAAGAAGAAAGATTTTTTTTAGCTAAAAGCTTCTTTTATATATCTCTTTTGAATTCATTCATAGTTTGATTTTTTCTGCTTTGAAATTCTGAGGACCTATGCATTTGTAATTCAACGCTCTTTTGTTTATTTGTTGAAGCAGAACTTTATATTCGACCTAATTTCACGTAGAAATTTTATCATATTTCTTTCTATTTTGTTCAACAATGTATGCACCAATACAGTACCACAAAGACTGACAAATTTTAATGTTTTAATACTTTCTAAACACAATTTTTTTCCAAAATAAAAGAAGAAATTCTTACAATAAAGTTATTACATTATATCTCTTTTGTCTTCTAAGTAAAACTTTTGGATAAAATAGATTTACATTTACCTTATAAATCTTACAACAATATCTCATTTTAAATTTATTTTTATTATACCTTTCTATTGCATTCAGAAGAATGGTTTTCATTTCTTTAGAAAGCAGATCTCTTTTAACTGAACTTTAAAAATTTTTAGAGGAATAATACTTTTAAAAAAAAACCACTTGGAAAACTTATTCATTTCAGTTTGTCAGTTGATCCAAGATGAATGACTCCTTGAGAAATAATTTTCTACTATATTTCTTTTCAATTCTTAAATAATTTGATTTTTCCCCCTTTGAAATCTTGAGAAACTGAGCCTTTTCAATTTAAAGCATATTTATTTATTTGTTTATGCAAAACAAATGTGTGTCTTATTCAATTATACGCAAGATTGGAGAGAATTTTTCAATAGTAGCTATTCTTGCGGCAGTTAATGCTTTGCTAAATTTATACGTGTGGAAATTCCCTCCTCTACTATAAGTGGATCTGCTTTATGACAACAGAATCAATTGAGTTCAGAAAAACAGCAGCGTTTTTGTTCATCGCGTTCTCAACCAAGAAAAGATGATCTAGGAAAACCTTTTTTAAATAAAAATTATACTTCACTGAATTCGAACTTTTGGTACAATGTTTGCAGCACAATGTTAATTTTTGTTAAAAAACTATCAGCTAGAACGTAGGTGAAAAAAGTTAATATGTTTTCGGAGGTTTTTTTTTTTATGTTGCTTTTTTCTTATTCATGTCCTAGCTGACAGTTTTTTTTTCTGCAAAATCTTTTTTTTTACTTTTACAATTTTACCTTTGTCCTATCCATTTTAAGGTAACATCACCACTTTTACTTTTTCCCCTTGCTCTTTCACTGCCGCTTTTACTTTTTCCCTTCCTCTTCCGCTGCCACTTTTACTTTTTATCTTGCTATTCCGCATCAACTTGTGATTTTCTTGCGGCATTTTTATACCTGTATACTTTCATTTATAAAATAAGCTCGAATTCAGAAAATATACCTTGTGGGTCATTGCATCGTGCAAATTTAACGCGTATGGGCTCATTACAGTTAGAAAACTAGATAACATGATAGATAATAACTTAAATAAATATTCTATCCTTATATATTCTATTACCAACACTCTTCTTTTATTTTTAAAGCAATTTAATGTATTAATAGTAATAAGATATCTATACAGAACCGTTTATTAACTGCGCAATTATAAAAACTACGCGAACTTTTTGAGTAACAACTTACATACAAACTCCCTAAAACTTTATCTTCATTTATTATATTTACAATCAAAATGTTCGTTCTCGTGGAAATCATTTTACAGTCCATAATATTTCATCACAACATAAATGGATTTTTGATTTGGATACAATACTCTATATTTTATGTTCTTCTGGCTTGTTTTGAAACTGCTTATGTATCGCCGATGGTTAATATTATGCATAGTAAACTCTTGTTAGTACAGACTTCCAAGGGATGCCATTTTTGGCCGCACTAAACGAAGTCCGCATTAAATGATGTAAATATTTAAATGGTGTAAAATAATTCATTTCGTTGAATAAATTGGATTCCGCAGTAGAAATTGATAGGTTACCAACTTAGTGCTGAAATAAACAAATTTTTCTTTAATTAAGTAATTTTAGTTAAAAGCAAGTTAGAATCAATTTGTTAATACAAAATAATAAATTACTGAGTTCAAACAAATAAATTGCCGTACTTGTGTAATTTTATTTTAATTAAAATAATCTCTCACATTTCTTTGCGTTACGTGAACAAATTATCATTTTTTTTTTTTTTTTTTTTTTTTTTTTTTTTTTTTTTACCATATCTTTTTCGAGTTTTGCGACACACTCGAAAATTTCGTCTGTTATATTTCATTTTGATAGATAATACAGTACCGGACCTCAAATCCGGACTGGTCGGGACCGCACCCGTTCCGGATTTCGGAATTTTCCGGATTTTAGGTCCTCAACCAAAATAAATAAACAGATACAGTACATGCCCTTGGCAAAATTTTACATGCCACGGAGCAATCTATACCGCGAATTGCCATGTTAGGCTTAGTGTAAATAAAGCCAAAAATACAAATTACAAAAAGTAATTCAAAATAAAAATAAGTTTTAAAAAAAAATACTATTACTGCAATTCTTAGAAATATTAAAGCATTTTTTAGAAAATGAAAATGCGTTGTTGCTCGCGAGTTAGGCCCAGGAATCTATATCGCGGATTGCCGTATGAGGTATAAGTAAACAAACATAAACATAAATTTAAAAAAATAATAATTTAAAATAAGGATAAGAATTTTTTTTTAATCCTGTACATCACATTATTAGGAACATAAAAACATTTTTAAAAATGAAAATACATCGTTGTTTGCGAGAGCCGAATTAGGCTCTTTATTAACCGCCATTTGTCCCTAAGTTTGCTCTGAAACCATAGTAACGAGCTCCCAGCGACACGGTTTCTTTCCTTAAAAATAATTATCTCCGTTGCTAATTGACGAATTTCTTTCAAATTTTCAGCAAGTTACAATAATAGTGAATAAGCTTGTGTAACAAATTTTTATTAAATTATGATAAGTTATTAGAAAGCTAGTGTACCTCTTTAAAAAAAACACTAGATGAAAAGAAAGTAAAGAAAAACGACATATCTATCCGCTGTTTGTTTTGCTTATTCAACATGTTTATATAACTGCGTGAAGTGGAAAGTCAACATTATCAGAATGAGATCATTAGCTTTCGATGGACAGCTTGTTTTGTTATGGAGAAAGGAACTTTGGGTAGATTTTTTTTTTCTCTTTGAGTTAAAGAAAAGAATTTTTTAGTACGGTGCTTACAAACAGAATTTTTTCGAAAAATGAAATTTGTTGAACATATTAAAAGTGTGTGTGTGTGGGGGGGGGGGGGGGGTCATTGTAAAATATTTTTACATATAAATATTATAAATATATTCTACGAACCTTTTTAAAAATAATTCTTTCTTGTGGTTATTTATTTATTCTTTTTACATTTTCTATATAAATGAAGAAAAGGGTTTATTTTTAAAATAAATTCAAAATGTGTGCACACACTAACTACGATAATTCTGTTAGAAAATTTTGATTAAAACTAATGAATGAATGAAAAACATTGCAATAAAATAAAATTGCTGATTCTAGTTTGGCTCTGCACTGTGTTACGTGCGCGCGTAGCGCCATCTATGGACGTTTTTACGAAATATTTATTCGAGATCATCGCGGAATTTCAGTTTCTTTTTTCCATTCCGGATTTTGGGTCGTCCGGATTTTAGGATTCCGGATTTGAGGTCCGGTACTGTATAGACAAACAGTCATTAGAAAATTTTAAACCCCATCACGTTTTTTATGGTAGAAAGATTTGTTTCTTTTTAATATTGTCAGTGATAATTTCTAGATCTCTCAAAAACCTCAGTTACATCTAATTTGCTTTTTAAAAAATATATCCAAAAGAAGTTTGATTCTGCTCAGTCCATTTGTGAACAAAAATTGCCCGCAATAGCCGATGAATAATACACTTTAAGCGGTGTCTTTAACATGAATTGCAAATATGAAACGGTGAGGAAATCAAAATTGCGCTTTTTAACCGCAGATATGTCTTAAATGAGTCACATTAACAAGAGTCCACTGTATTTAAATTATTAATTAATGTAAGATCTTATCATGTTTTTATACTATAATTGATATATAATATTTTCATAAAATATATCTTCTTTCGATCGGTATTTTGGATGCGAGCTTGGATTTTATTCTGCTTTTAAAATGTTTGTAAAGATTCAGAAAGTTTTAAAAAGTAACGTTGAATATTGGACTTGAAATTGGATTTGAAATTGAAAAGGCATTCCTTACTCTTATATAAACAGAGTTTAGTACGTGCTCTGCGTCCTACTGATTTTCCAAAATAAATAAACTATTCTGACTATGTATATGATTCATTCATATGCAAGACACAGTTTATATGTTGTTTTTCTTGAACTACGAAAATAAAATAAAATTAAAAAACACTGCTACTATGACACATTTATATGAAAATAAGAAAAGTATTTATTTTTTATATAAACTGCATTATAGTTATTATAAACCAGCCTTTAAAACATATTATGCTAAATTAATTAATTATGAGTGAAATCTTATTCATAACATTAAAAAGTAAGCAATTTCTAAGCTTCTCTAAATATTTTTTTTTTCTAATTTGACGATCAATTTCCTTTTAATTACAAACAGATTTTTTTTTAAAGTGTATTATATACTGATACTTATAATATATTTCAGGTAGATAATAATAATATGCCTTTTGTAATGATGACTGCATTATGCATACTTTTTTCGCCCGGACAGATCTGAAATTTATGGAAGATGGAAGTTCCAAACATACGAACTTCGTATAAGTATGAGAGCTTTTTAACATGCAAAATTTATTCCAATCTGAAACTTTTGTTGGACATTTGGCATTTGATGAAAGCCTTTTATGAAATTATCTTACGTACCCGCCACACTCTCAATAAAATCCGTGAATTGAATGAAATTTTCGTTAGTTGTATTTCATTAAAATACAAAATTTTCCGCTTTACTTTGCCCATTTCCTCCCCCCAAAACACAGAAAGCTCTAAATCTAACATTAAAATTAACTGTAATCCCTCACGATATATGTTCGTCAAATCGCATAGGTGTTCCGGCAACTGTATTACTTAGTATTTTTTATATTAGAAGTAGAATTTTTACGTATATTCATTATCGCTCAATGGCCAATATACAAAAAGCTAAAAATTTTCTAAAATTCTCCCGTCGAAAGACGGAAATTTCTTCAAAACTCTTCAAATCACAAGGCTGTTCCTGCAACTTGCTGCCTGAACTTTTTACGTTTTTTGACAAAAAATATTTTTGACAGTGCATCTTTAAAGTGTAGAGCTTTACTAACATAAAGCCTGACTCAGTCCTTGGTTTAACCATACACTACGACAATTTCGAAATTTCTGGGAGGATAAAAAGTGTTTGCCGTTTCGGGGCTTTCGGAAATTTCAAAGTCAGTTTCTTAAAATTTAAAGGCGTACTTAATATAGTAACAAGGTCGTTGCATGAAACAGATATTACTCTGTGAAAATGTTGGGTATGAAAAGAATCATACTTACCATCTGTTGGATGAATAGCAACACTAAATATACTGCGTGCTTATTCATCCCACACATTGATATTCTATGACCTCACAACAAGAAAGCATTGTTATTATTAAATGTTTACTAAAAATGGAAGAACTAATTTGTAGAACACCTTAGGTCCTATATGTACAAAATACTATTAATCCAAAAGTATATCAACAGTAGTTTTGTACTTACAAAAGAAATTTTGGAGAGGTCGTTTATCCCTAATTTATGTTGATCTTTTTTATAGTTTTGCAAATTATATGAAAGCACTGATGCAAACAACATAGAAAAATGATTTTCCCAACTTATTATCATATTAGTAAACTGACAACAACAAAACAATAATTTCAAAATGACTAAGTTATAATTTTAAACTTTTTTTTTTGTCATTTTATTAAATTTTGTTGGTTTTCATGTCACCCTTCATTTTCATTATATTTCATGGTAATGGTTTGAATTGCTAATTTAAGTTAGAATTCAGTGTGGTTCCAACGTTCAACTCCCTGAATATACATTAATTATAAACTTTATCTTACTTCTGTGATTACTGAATATATTTTTTACGGTGAGTTTTGGAGGAAACATCATCACAGCTTATCATCGTCGCTTTTTAAAACGTCTCAAATTGCTATTAAATTTGAAAATGTCAAAAAATGGGTCCCAAAATTTTCTCATTTGAATATTGTCACTCAGTCATGTGCTGCATTTACATAAGGACGCATCAAAATTCTAAATGAAAACAAGCATTTTCTTGGCCTGTCAATCGTAAATTTGACAAAGAATTGACTCCTTTTTTTTTTTTTTTTTTTGGTTATCCGAACAAAAGTATGGCATAAGCTCAATGTTGCTTACGAAAAATAGTCTGCTACTTGATTAGTATGGTATTAAAAGGAAATTTAATCATATGTGTATCATATGTGTAAACGTATGAAATTAAGAAATCAATTTCTGAAAGTTTAAAATATTCACTTTACAACTAAAATAAAAAATAATGTGAAATAGTTAAAAATTAGCAGAAATTAATTACAAACTTATAATATTTTATATAATTAACATAAAAATACATTTCATTATATATGAAATTATATAAATGTAATTTTCTATGCAATTGTTGCAATTTGAAAACTATCTATTGATGCATGAAATGATTGTTATGTGTTAAATGTTTGTTTTTTTATTTTTGTTTTTTGCATATTCAATTTCCAAACATAAGTAACATAATTAAGTTAACAGCAAATCTATTTAACAGCAAAAATTAAAGATTTAACTGCAAAAGAAATGAAATAGCATAAATACATTGTAATAAATACATAAATAAACAAATTGTGTGAGATAAATTGTCGGATATCTCGAAAAAGACTTATTTCCGACGAGAGTTCCATTGAGTTTTTTACTCCACATGATGTTTTCTTTCCTACGATACCACTCGCGTCAAAATCAGCGACTCACACTTCTTGCAGTTCCCAAGTTAGTTCAAATTTCAATGTCATAGTCTTTTCGCAACAAATCATGCTTAAAACAGTGTTAATGAACTGAGGTAAAAAACTGGCCAGTTTCATTTCAGACATTTTATTAATTTTTAGAGGAGACCTGTTGACTTCTTTTGTCTGGCAAAGGGGGTACGTGGGGAAAAGATTAAGTACGCCTGCTCTAATCTTGTGGTGTAACTGCATGAGTTTCACTTGGTGAAGAGTGTCAAGAATTAATTGCTCCGTGTTATTTCATGATTATTTAGAAGGCAAAGAAGGATTTTTATAAGAATACTACCGGGTGTCCCAAAAAGGACTGACTGATTTTAAAATTCAATAACTTGCAAACGGTGACAGATATTAAAAAAATTCTTGCAGGAGGGTTATGCATAAGGTCAAAAGTTTTATTACAGTGATTTTCAATTTTAGTTCGATTTACAAACAATAGATGGCGCTGTAAGCAATAGTCGCTAAATACGGGCTCGATTTTCGCTCCTTTATCTTGTTCCATGCAGAAAAAGGAGATGGAAATGTATTATCCGGGCCATGAAGTACCAAAAATCGAGCCTGAATTTAGCGTCTATGGATCGCAGCGCCATCTATTGTTTGTAATTCGAACTAAAATTGAAAATCTCTGTAAAAAAACTTTTGACCTTATGCATAACCCTCCTGCAAGAATTTTTTAAATATCTGTCCCCGTTTACAAGTTATTGAATTTTAAAATCAGTCAGTCCTTTTTGGGACACCCGGTATATGCAAGATTGGAAGTGTCATTGTATCTGAAAAAAGGGGTGTGCCGTCCGGAGAAAATCGCATCAGCTTCACCTAACAAAAGGAATTAGTAATTCTTCCGTAGTATTTCATGATTATTTAGAAGCCAAAGAAGGATTTTTATAAGATTATTACATGCAGGATTGCAAATGAAATTATTATTGCCTTGGAAAAAGGGGGTCCGCCGAATGTGCTGAACAAGGAAAATCTCATCAGCTTCACCCAGCGAAGGGAGCTAATAATTAATTATTTCGTGATAGTTTATTATTATTTTGGAAGAGCCCTTCATGCAGGAATGAAAGTGATTTTATTATTCTGTCAGAAAAACTTTTTGAGCTGAACTGGAAAAATGCAGATTTCATGAATACGGTTAACAAAACTTTAAAAGCCGTTATAAGTTAAGAAAACAGCTATTTTTGTCGATAACTTTATACAGATATTAAAAGTCACAATGATGTTCATTATTAAAATGAATGGCGATAAAATACATAATAAAATGGTCAAATTATTTCCTAAACTTCTTAATTTAAAAGCAATAGCTATAAAAATAAAATACTAAATAAAATGTTTCTGCAAATAAAAACTTTTTATTTTCTTTCAAAGCAATCCAATTTCAAACAAAAGGTGGAAAAAAATTTCTTCTATTCGAGAATATTCCGAGCTCTCTTAAAAGAAAATTTTTCCACTTTAATGTGCTCAGCTGCATTTTTAGAATTCATCAATAAAATTTCTAAGGTTCTGATTTCGCATTTCTTTTACTACATTTTTATCTTCAAGTGAGAATGTTAAAATTCTTTAAGAAGTACGCATTAAAATAAAAATACATTCTTTTTATTATATTATTATTTTTTCTATTATAGCTTGCTGTTATCAGACTATAAATGTGTAAAAGGTACTCATAAAGACTTTTGAATTTGAATCCATATACGAGGGCTGTTCAATAAAGAATGATGATAATTTTTTATTGGCATACTTTATTGTACATAAATTTACTTTTATGTTCCATTGTTAGCTTAATGTGCAATGAATACGTGGTAATTTTTTTGTTCATTTATTTCCAGTAGTACGTCAGTGGAAGCCATGAATGTTCAGATGCTTTCAGTATCGCCTACGGGAACGACGGAGTAACACGCAATGAGCAAATATCTCTTGCTTGCGGGAAATTTTTCTTTCGCCTGAAGAAATCTTCAGTCGAAGAGTATGCCACAGGAGTCTTATGGAGAGTATGTTCTTCCCTGTAGCACAGTTAGATGTGGGTTTGAGATGTTTAAGAAAGAGTAATATAATCATCTTCAAAGGAAGGTGGACACGGAGTTCCTGTATCTGAGCTTACAGGGTCAGGTCAGGCGGGGAGGCCTACCACATGGCTTAAGCTCTGCAAGCCCCGCCCAACAAGATAACCACTATCAGTGGCCCTCAGTGATGGAGACCCCTATTTATTTGAAATTAAGAAAGAGAAAGACAATCATCTTCAAAGGAAGGTGGACACGGAGTTCCTGTAACTGAGCTCACAGGGTCAAGTCAGGCGGAGAGGCCTACCACATAGATTAAGCTTTGAAAGCCTCGCCCAACAAAGTAACCACTATCAATGATCCTCGGTGATAGAGACCCCTATTTATTTGAAAACCAATGATCATACAATTATTTCACAAGTGGCAGCCCAATCTGTTCTTGGCGTGCCAAAAAAGTTTTACAAACATTATTTGTGATATGCCTCTTAATATTAATACAATAGATAGGGGAAGGGGAAAAAAGAAAAAGGAAGAAATCGTGAAGATACATCGCCCACGATACAAGAGTGAATGAATTTCTTGGCTGAACTGAGTCGGCTAATTTTATTAGTGAAATTTCACCTAAGAAAGAAGTCTTAATTTTAGAACCACTAGGACCCTACGATTAGCATTACTCATAATTTTACAGTCCTTTAGTGATAATAAAAAATTATATGCAAGAACATAATGCTAGAACAAGAGCACAATGCTGGTAAAAATACATAAATGAAATAGGAGTATATACTACAACACTATTCTATTTGATGAAAACAATTTCACTGATCTTCGATCAGTGCTATTCCACAAACGAATGTAGAGCTCTAATACTACGAAGAAAAGAAAATTTTGTTTTATAAAAGCAAAAATAATAGTAATAATAATGGGAACGTCCATTGTTACTCTTGTGACCATTAGAGCAAATTTTCACAAATACTTCCAATTATTTTATTAGAAAATATAATTAAAACAAAAGATGATATAACCAGTTAAATACAATTATATTCCACTCGCATATCACAAGAGTAACGAATGGACGTTCCCTAATTTAAAAACCACAGTTCATGAAAACAGCTCTAATTTGAATAATTTTTTTTTTTTTTTTGTACAGATGGAAAGTTGCTATAGTTATACTAATTATCTAAAGTTTTTCCTCATTTCATTTTTAAAATACAAATGTCCATGAGATAGTCAAGATAATCAAGTCCAAAACAAGGGCAGATTAAGTGTCCGGACCCAGTGGAGGAAGATGGAAGAGATTTTGATGTTTTTCAACTAGTTTTATACAGTCAAATATTTTTTTGTTGCCATGGTGGGTTTTGGAGCACAATGAAGAACCACTGGTGGTTCAAAAGTGAACTAGGTTTGCGAATGTGGTAGAAGGATGTCAAAGTACACTCGGAGATATAATGTAGAGAATCACCGCGTTGCCCACATGTGCATCTGCCAGAGTCCGTTCTTCCAAACTTTGATAAGTAGACAGGGAAAAGACGATGGTTTATTTCGAAAAGATATAAGTTCCTATGAGAAAGAAATTTATCATAATACCGTCGCTATCATTGTCAGGGAAGATCGTTAGATATGAGAACTAGTTGAAATATTGCAGTTATAATGGCGTGCCACTCACACTTTCGTAACAGAAAATTGACCATGAGACTTGTTTGTGCGGCTTGAATTCCGAGACTCCTCATACCCGAACAACAGGACGTTCGCGTGGAGGTTATCTAAAATTGAAGGTGATTGAAATATTATTTTTACCTTGGGATTGGTTGAATGAGCATTCTTACGATTTTTAGATATTGCGTTTGCAGTAAAAAGAATAAACATAACTTTACAACTAGTGGCCGTGCATAAAATACAACCAGGTCCATTTTAAAAATACTGAAAATTTATTAAAACTCCGTTGGAGATGGGAGGCCCCTCAGAGAGTACATGTACAGGAAGGAAGCTAAAGAGAGTCTGCCGAATAACATATGCATATGAGCAAAGTTAATTATCGCCAATATATTCGCCACAATGATTGCAATACAGGAAATTTGGCGTACATCTCTGAAAAGTTTGTTTTATATGAACTGTGCTATTTTGGCATAATTAACGCGCACTTTTTGTATTCAAGCTGTACGTAGACGTATTTTAAGTCAAGATAATAGCAGGGGCTCATGAAGGGATATCGGAATTTTGTGATCGCGGTTTAAAAACCAAATAAGGAAAGGTTTATAAATTTTTGATTAGCGAGCAGAACTAAGAACAGATAGCGGCTTTCATCGAATACCAAATATGGTCATGAAAAGATCTGGTTCACGATCGAAACTAAAATCATGGCATATGGCTTCTAACGGTTAATTTAGGATGTGGTCTTATATGTATTACGAAAATTAGAATAGGGAATGTGTATGTATGAAAAGGGATAATTTATCGTACCTTGAAATGTAATTACACTTATATTGAATAAGAGAACCTATTACATAAATGAAAAGGGGGGTTTCTTTAAGTTATTGTAAGATAGGACAGGTGAATAAAATTATGATAAGGGGAACAGATTAATATATATGATTTGATATCACAGTGATGTTACGTGAACATAGGATGAATGTCTTAATGTAATAATACGCTTTGACTGACGATTTCTTCGGATGAAAGCAAACTTTAACATATAGTTATTATAGTACATTAACATATAGAGCATATACTTGCTCATTACGTGTTGTCTCCATCGTTCCCGTAGGCGATACTGGAAGTATCTGAACTTTCATGGCTGCCACTGACGTACTACTGGAAAAAAATGAACAAAAGAATTACCACGTATGTATTAAACATTAAGCTAACAATGCAATGTAAAAGTAAATTTCTGTGCAATAAATTAAGCTAATAAAAAAATTATGATCATTTTTTATTGAACAGCCCTCGCACATCAGAAAATTCTGAAGAAATAACTGAAATTATGCTAGAAATCAGGTGGCCTTTACAATTTCTGTATATTATTGGATTTGTTTGCTTAGTGAATGTGACAATTTACACTCTAAAAACGACATTTTCAAAACTGAGCAAAAAATACTCAAATTTGAGTATGTCGCATAGTCAAAATGGCTCCGAAACAAAATTACTCATGTTTGAAAATCATATATACTCATTTCTGAAAACACGTACATACTCAAATATGAGCACATGATGTTTTATTCTTGAGTTTGTGCATGCTCATATTTGAGTATGTCCGTGTTTTCAGAAATGAGTATATACGATTTCCAAACTTGAGTAATTTTGATTCGGAGCCATTTTGAGTATGCGACATACTCAGATTTGAGTATTTTTTGCTCAGTTTTGAAAATGTCGTTTTTAGAGTGTACACAACATGGCACATAGCTAACCCTAATTTTAAGATAACTTATAGAAATTACGTGTGCATACAATAAAAATAGGGGTAAATATTTCGAAACAACAAAATTAATGAAATTACCTTCAAAATTTTCAATGAAATCCTGTAAATTCCACCTGTGAAGTCTTTCTTTTACCAAGTTATACATTCTTCGGTTTCGAAGGCTAAAAGCAAACTCCATGCTTCTGCGATCACATTAGGAAGGCTTTTGATTGTTCTTCCGCGATTACGATAAAATGTAGTTCGCCGCATTTAATGAAATAAAATATTATTTTAAAAGGAGTGTTTCGTTCCAAATCATAACATATGAAATAATATTAATAAATACAACTACACTGGTGAGATTTACTACATTTAACGAATAAAATGCAATTTTGTTTGAAACTGAGTATTTCCCGTGTTTCAGAATTGAAAGCATTGGATCGTCATATTTGAAACAAAACGTTTCATAACAAAATGAAAACATCGATTTGCTTAGATTTGAAAGTGTCATTTTTCTCAGTGTACCGAGAATTTTAAGATTTTTTTTTGTCAAGGGTGACCTCAAACACATATCCGCTTTGTCATATTCACGAAATCACTGTCATCGGAAAACAAAAAGAAAATTCAATAAAATTAAAACACTACAGTAAAATAGTGCTGTGAAGGAAGTTTCATCTTGCCCAATATAAAAGTTAAAATCATATATTTATTTACTTAAAATGTGACAAAACATTAAAAACACGTGTAAAGATGTTAGGTTTACATAATACGCCCCAAGACCTTTTGAGATCAACATGTCTTAACGCCATTGTTATAGTATTTTATAATTTAAAAAAGAATTTGTTACTGTTATCTCTTTTGTAAAACATGTGTATGTCAAATTCACATAATGGATTTGCTTGTCATGTCAGTAGAAACACAAGTTTAAAATAAAAAGTAAAATAAAATAAATTTCATGTACAGAATTCAACATTCCAGACATTTCTTCTCAAAACATACAAATTTTTGAAGTATTGTGCAAGATACTAAAATTGTGCTAAATAAATAAATATTCTTCTGATTTTATTGCTTGATTGTATTATAAAGCCAATAAAAAACTGCTCTTTATATTAAAATATATTAAAATAAAACGATAGAAGAGTGGTAAGCATTATTCTTCTTCAAAAAATTGCATATTTTTTTAACTTCAGAAATGTTCAACTAAGTGTTTTGGGGGGAAAATTGAGAAAATGGGCTTCTCACACTTTATGTAATAATCTTAATAACCTTCCTTGATTGGAATACAATCTCTCAGAAAAAGGTTAAACAAAAAAACATATTACAACCCAACTTTATTTGATTTAAATTTGTCTAGATAACAAATTAGACAGTGTACTGTTTGATTTTGTATATCATTCCGACTCACTATAATGAAGATTCAGTTGTCAAGTTGTTTCAAAATGCCCGATTCATACATAAAATGTTATTCAAACACAGCTCCAATTTTAATATTCTCTAACAAAAATTCTTTAACATTCTCTAATAAATTTCATGCAAAGAATTCAATATCCCACAGATATTGCTTCTCAATACATTACAAATTTTTAAGTATTGTTCAAGATATTAAAAATTATGCTAAATAAATAAGTATTATTCAGATTAGATTGCATTATCAAATCGATAAAATTTGCTCTTTCTATTAAACTATCTATCTATATATATAAAAGCCGTTCTCTGTATGTATTTCCTTTATACAAATCTTCAATTTTTGACCGATTTCAGGAAACTTCATGTACATACGTTTTAGAACGTGGAAAAGAACGCTGTCTACTTTAAAAAAACCATCAGACCACTATTTATCCCTTTTTTCTACCACCTTCCATAATTTAGCATTGTAGAAATATCTCTTTTATTTAATTTTATAATTCAATCATTTCTTTCCTGTTGCCACAACCTAAAAAACGATGCAATAATTAAATAAAACTGATAACACGCGTACTTTCTTTTCATAAGCTAATAAAAATTCAGACTCAATCGCTATATTTTTGCATTTTCGAAATTGTTGTCATTCTAATCAGGAAATGCACATTTTCCCCATATAAAATAAAAACTTTAACTAAATGTGTGTTCAAATGACGTAGTATATCTCCATTTGAATGTTTTTGAAGCTAAAAAATCTATTTTAATACAGGCGTTTCAATATCAAGAAAATAATTTAGGGAAAAGATAATAATAATAAAAATCGTTTGCTAGATATGACGTCAATTTCTGATTAACTGACACTGCTTTCTAATGATGTTTTATTCTGAAGTTTTTACATATATATATATATATATATATATATGTGAAAAATGTGCATTTTCTGTTTAGAATGATGTCGATTTCAAAAATGCAAAAATACAGCGGGAGAATCTGAATTATTTTATTGTGTTGCCACACCTTAAAAAACGGCACAAATAATTTTAAAAAAGGCAAACACCTGTAGTTTTATTTCACAAACCAATACGAATTCAGTCTCTCTCGATATATTGTTACATTTTTTAAATCAATGTCTCTCTAAGCAGAAAATACGCATTTCTCATATTTTAAATAAAAACTTCAAAGCTTTGAGAAAACTTAAATCCTCCATTTAATATATTTGAAATTACAATTTCACTAAAATATAGGCTTTTCTATTCCAAGAAAAAGGATCAGAGACACAAATCACTAAATATGGCGCCACTTTCAATAAATTATGACGTCAATTTCGATAAATATGGCCTCAAACTGGCTCTAAAAACCAATTGCTATGATTTATTTCCTATTTCGTTATAATGTTGTTTCTTTAATTATACCATTTAGGTAAATGTTTTAATATTTTAAATGCAGTGATAACATTCTACGATTTACATCAAATACCATAATGTAAAATCTACTTTTATACAATTTATAGAGGAAAAGGTCCAAATACCGGCTAGGGTCCAAATACCGGCTACTAGGTGTTTTGAGAACTGAGCGCAGCGCAGCCTAGCGGTGATAGGCAGAGTTTGTAACTTTAATTAAAAGAAGAAAGTTACGAAAAGTACGTCGCTGAAGTCTGTGTCATTTACAAATAGTAAATACAAAAGTGTCGAATCTACGTAATCTGCTACATCAAAAGTTTTTCAGATAAGTATTTCTCATTTTTTAAAAATATACTGATCGTATATTGGCTTGAATTGTTAAGTTATTTTCTAGACATATTTAGCTCTCAATAGCCACGCGCAGAGTATTGGTATTTTATTATATGAATGCGCAATACCGGTTTTAACTTAAACATAGCAGTGGTCCGAATACCGGCTACCTAGAGTGGTCTAAATACCGGCTAGCCGGTATTTGGATCTCTCTCGGTTGCTCTGCTTGAAGAGGAGGAAAATAATTTAATTTAAATAGTTCCATAATTAATAAATTAATTTAAATGGTTCAGAAATAGTCCCCGTCCCATTTCGCAATATGAAAAAAGCAACCATGGCCGTAATTTTTCAGGACCGACACTGGTTACCGGATCACTTTCCAAAAAAGAGCTGTTGAACACTAAAAAATTGCCTGTAATAAATGTGAAGAGGAAGAAAAAAATGACGGAGTAAACCAGGCGAAAGAGGCAGAAATTTGATTTTAACCCTCTCGCTGCGCAACCCGAGATTTCTTTGGGCATCGTAAAAGTAGCAAAGTTTGCGCAACCCGAGATTTCCTCGGGGATGCATTTTTTCCGTCTAATTAATCCTCCTTGATTATTCCCACCAGTTATTTTTTTATTGTAATTTATGCCTTATTTAATCGGAGCATTTTCCCGGTTAAATTAGAAAAAACTTTTGTTTTGAAAAACCGGTGACAAAAGAATAAAAATTCTTAAAAGACGCTCGTCGCGAAGGGGTTAAATACGCAATTTTTGAAGCTATTTTCATAAAACAATTACGCAGCGAGAGGGTTAAAAAGTGAAAAAGGAAAATATCTAACAGAGGAAGATGATAAATTTGTGTCTTCTGCATGGGTGCTTTCTCTGTGGACAAGAATGGGGGAGGGGATTCTGGATTCAATGTTAAGAATGCGATATGTGGGTTGATAGGGACTATACCGACGCAGAGAGTGATATTATGCTTTTGATTTTTTTCTGATAAAATAATTCTCATTTCAATCAGCAAGCTTTTTTTTTGTTGTTGTTTTACACGTTAAAAAACAAAATTAGAAACATAATGGTAAAAGATAATCGTAAAGAATTTTAGAAATTTGACAAAAATACTTATTTATTAAAAATTGTGCATTTTTTTCTGTGCATAAGAAATGTTATTAATCAATACAATTTATTAAAATAATATTCTTATTGCTGAATAATTGTCATTAGCTCTATTTGTGTGATCTTTTGGAAAAAAACTTAGGTAGCCGGTATTTAGACCCCATTTTAAAAACTCAAAATTTGAAGACTTTCGGAATTTTGCTTCTTATAAACAGAAAACGCCTTTTTAACTGATTTTTTTTCTCTAAACAGGTGTAAGACATGTCAAGGTACCCTGCTGTCACTTTTTATTTTATTAATTTTGAAAATTGTATGATCTAGATTGAAAACAAAAGTGGTAGCTGGTATTTGGACCTTTTCCTCTATTAAATTGAAATTAAAACATAACAACTATTTTTTTTTTTTTTTAGAATTAGCTTTCTCATTTTAAACAAAGCTTCATAGATTGACGTCATTTTTCTGTTAATCACTTTGGATTTGGATTTTATGATTAGTTTGAGTTTCCGTTTAAAAATTATAAGCAATGAGTCTTAGGATACCCGTGAACAGAATATACATAAAAATCGTTTTTAATTTGAAATACTAATATATTTAGTGTATTTTTTAGATTTCTCAAAAACTACATGAAAAAGCATTTTTGGTACTTTCGTATTATAGCGAGCAGTTAATCGTGAATATTTTCACTATAATTCCCTTATAATCTGAATAGCACATGTCGCTATAAACGAATCTTGAATTAAATGAAATATATCGGTGAATTCGATCCGTCATTTTAATGCAATATGGGTCTTTATATGAAACATCCTTCCGCGTAGATGAAAACGTTACTAACGCCACTGCCTATTATACTTTCTAATGTTTAAGACAAAACTTCGGTTGTTAAGGGCCAAATTTTTTAGTTGATGATTTACAGTAGAACTTGGTTTAAGAATGATAGACCGATATGCAATATACTAAAACTATCCCTGAAAAATTATCTAACATTTTAAAAAGCTAATCATTCAGAATGGGGTTCAACTGATTAGTAACTTTTCAGCTAACTCAAAACATGTAGAGCAAAATGGGATATACTAAAACCATTATAGAAAAATGCGTGCATAGTAACAGCGCAAATTCCATCAAAATCTGTCCAGTAGAACTTTTTAAAAAGGCTAATCTTTTATAATCGGCCTCATCTGATTATTGAACTTTTTTCCATAATTTTATATATAACTGCCTGACATAAATGAAATATTCTAAAACCATCCGTGTAAAATTATCCAAGAAACGATGCAAGCTCCAAGGAAGTCCATTAATAAAAACCTTTTTTAAAATACTAATCTTTCATAATCGGGTTCACATGATTATAAAACTTTTCCCTATAATTCTATGACTAAGCAACATAAAACAATATGTTATACACTAAAACCTTTCCTTAGAAACTGATAGTCGCATTGAAATCCATTCAGAAGAACTCAAGTTATGAGCAGCCGGAACGAAATTCCCATTTGCATTTTCTATACATGATAGATTATTTTGCGTAGTTCGATTTGATATCTGTTAAATTCGTGTTTTATTTTAATTTCGTTTCGTTGTGAAATATTACACGAAAACAAACAAGTACTGAATTATTTGCAGCGTTTTTGAGCAATTGAGTTAATCTTTTGTAATTGCACGCACATTTAAAAAATATTGTATGAATTTTATTATGCTTGAGAATCACTTTAAAATCTATAAAAAATCTATAAATTGACATAAACTTTTCAAACAAATATTATTGAAAGTTTTTTTTTTTTGTTTATTATTACACGTTGAAATTATTACATGTGCGATGTTTAGAAGTTAAATTGTAGTAAAATCGAAATTTGTGGATAGATTTGGTTGTTGACACCAATAATATGATGACAAAGTTACACATAGACATGCCTTTTCTTCATAATATTGCATTAAGAGCAAACGGGATTACAATCGTAGTTCATTTTAATTTATTATTTTACATGAAAGGTCTCTTATAATTGACACGGGCGAAGCAGGGTAGTTCTGCTAGTATTAAAATAAAACCACGGGAGAGTGATAGCATTATTCTTCCTTAATTAGATACATTATGCTTTAAATTTCCTAAATGTTTAACTAAGTGTTTTTCACAATTTATGTAAGTACCTTAAGCGGGTCCGGGGCTAAATATAAAAAAATCAATTTTTTTTATTATTATTGGCTTTAAAAAAATACTGAGTTTTTTACGTTAAATATCACAAACCACATGCTTTTATTTTCATTAGATCCAGCGATATAACACCTTTTGCCTTGAGAAGCAATACATCAGGTACCCTCTGACGAGAACTTTAACTTCATTTATCTCAGAATGAATTTTTTTACGATTTGTCAACTTTAAAAGTATATATCTAAAGTTCCTTGCAAGATATATGTATGAAATTTTCAACAAATATTTTAGGCTATATTTCCAACAAATTGTCTTCAAGATTTTTAATTTTGAGTGATAATTGTGAAAATATGTTTAAAATTTTTAAATTTAATTTTTTTTTAAATAGTTAAAATTTTTCAGATTTTTTTTACATGCAATATTCTTATTATATTAAAACGAGTCAGGAAGGCTGCCTCCAATTTTAAGAAGTAACGTTACATACATTTTTTACAGTGTTGATTGGAATATAGTCTTTCACAACAGTTTAAAAAACATTTAGAACATAACTTACTTCAATTTGAATCAGTTCAGATAACAAGTTGGAACGTGTACTATTCGCATTTGCAATCGTTTTGACTCGCAATAAAAAAAATTTAATTGTCAAGTGTTCCAAAAAACTCCATTCCAATATAAAAGCTAAACCAAACACAGATTAAATTTAAATATACTTTAAGATGATAATATTATTTATAAATCCTCAGTTCGTAGGAATCATAAGAATATAATAAATATGAAATGAATTTCTCTCAATCTATTCACTTCATCTACGACTTTTTAGTAATTTCAGAAATCACCAACAATTTGCACAAGACTAAGGATATTTGATGTTTTAGGTATAAACAATATTTTCCCAGAAAACATTTTTGCATTTACTTTAAAAGATATTTAAAAAAAAAAACATGCTTTTATATATAAGTATGTATATTTCATAGTTTCTTATTTTACGTACTGGTTTCCTATGTTCATATCTTGGTCATCTTTAGAATTTTACCAATTTGATCATATATTTGTGATATATATATATACTCCGGCAACAAGAAAAGGAATGAAATAAAAAGATTTTGTTTCTGTAAGATCTCAGAAAACTGTTTTCCTTGCTGTTTCACCAGAAAAAAACGTTGTTTGCGATTTATAAAATATATAGAGCAATGCATTTTCCCTTAAAACTACTTATTCTCTTGAGAGATCATAAAAGGAAGGGATGATTCGTTAGAAAGAAGAAATGTTCCTCCCCGTAAAGAACTGTCTTCGCAACCTCACTTAAAGGTAATAAAAAGAAGAAAAGAGATTCAAACTGTCAGTTTCAGCATAAACACAATTTGTCACTAGCCTGAGCATTATAATAAACGGAAGCAGAAAAACCCCGACAAACGTCAGAAAATTAGTTTAACATTTTTATAACTTTAATTTTTTACTAACTTTTTAAAAAGTGGCATTACTAATAAATTTTTAAGGTACAGGATGTCCCATTTATCAATACAATGTATATGACTGCTGTGAAAAAAAGACATCGGATAAATACACGAAACTAATAGCATTGACTTAACATATGTTAGACATTTAATGTACAATATTTTCAAAAGGTTTAACGTTAGCGCTGTCAAATTACTGTTTCAAATTATATTATTCGACTAATGAAGCAATCAATTATACTATATACCAATTATACTATATATCTACCCTATATATATATAATCCTAATGAAGCGAATTTATAAAATGACTGATTTGGATATATGAAACGAATATACGAAATAATAATTGATCAAGTTAATGCAAAGAGGTCGAAATTTCCTACTTGGTTTCTTTTCAATTTTAATGAGAAAGTGACATTATTAGCCTCCGGTACGGTACGCTATTTTTTTCTCCCAGCTTATTTTGTGTCCAAAAAATAACGTTACCTTACAGAAGCTAGCCGTAAAGCAAAGCATTGCGATTAAATAATCTTTAGAATTTTTTTAAACTTCTAAGCATCGCACATTTTCTATTTTTATACCGTCGTATTGGGGAAAAAAAGTTCTTTTACATGCATTTTGTTTGAAAACTGTATCTCCATTTATTTTTGAAATATTATTTTTTTTTTTTTTTTAGTTTTTGGAGCCATTTGCTTAATATTGGCAACGGAAGTACTCCATTTCTGTAGAAAGTAAAGGGAAAATAGTTTTTAAAATAGTAATTATATATTTTTGTTGCCATTTTCTCGTAACAACCGAAAGAAAATGTAATTAAAATACGTGCTATTTTGAAAAAAATATAAACGAATGATTTCTGTTAAAACAATGGAGCTATTATATACTATATTTAATTGTAAGTATCTACGAATCATTAGATAGCCTTTTTAGGTGCGTTCGTAATTATATAAATACGTAGCACCTATAGTCGTCGTTCAGTCCGTCTGTCCGTCTGGCCGTCTGGCCGTCTGGCCGTCTGGCCGTCTGGCCGTCCGCATATAACAGAGCAAAAACTACCCAACCGAATGGTCTGAAATTTTAACTATATGATTGTTGCAAAAATTTGTCGAGCCATTTCAGATTTTATGAAAATCGGATGTATAGTTTAGTTACAGGGACATTCAAAAGTTTTTCTTTACATTACGGCCAGTGGGAAAAAATTATTGCAAGTGCATTTTAATGATGTTACAGTCTTCCGAATGGTCTGAAATTTTAAATATATAATTGTTGCAAAATTTTGTAGAGCCATTTCAGATTTTATTAAAATTGGGTGTATAGTTTAATTACAGGGACAGTCAAAAGTTTTCCATTACATTACGGGCAATGGGAAAAAATTATTGCAAGTGCATTTTAATGATGTTACAGACTGTGCACTTATGAAGTGCAAAAAAAATATACATTCAGTACAATATGGGGTGCAAAAAATAGTTATAAAACTAGTTATAGTACGAACGCACCTCATTTGCCACGTTTGACGAGCAATTTCCTACTTGTTTTTTTTTTTGTTTTTTCGATTTTCTTGAATGACGGAATCTTTTTGCTGCATTTGTGCATTATTTCGCGATAGTGATGTGCTATGCTTTACTGTAGATGTTTAAGAGTAGATCGTAAATGTGGAATTCTTAAGCGGATGCTAATGACGTCATTTTACATAAAATAAAACGTGTGCTTTAAGTCTTAAAATTGAAATATGTTTTGTACTCTGTAGAGTCCCGCTTAACCGAGTTATTTTCTTCTGATGGACTGATGGCTTCTATTATTATGAAACAGCCATTATAAATTAGTGTTAGGTGAAGATGAAAAAGCAGCCGTAAAAAAAAAAAAAAAAAAAAAAAAAAAAATGGCCATTCCCCCCCCCCTCCCCCCCCCCATTCTGACCAGAAACTCAGAGTTCTAACTTTTTTGGTTCTAACTTTTACGGTTGCTCTTTCATCTTCACCTAACACTTCATTTATAATGGCTGTTTCATAATAATAGAAGCCATCAGTCCATCAGAAGAAAATGAAGTAATGGAAATGCCGGGGGCGACACTAAATTCTGAAAAAGCAGAATTCCTGTTCTCTAGTTTACCTATTTTTCTCTCTGATCCACAATCTCTCTATTCTAAAATAAAAGTGACTAACGCGTCACCGCCGCCGGTTTTAGATTTTTTGTGGCCGTGGGGTGTTTCTTCGTTAATATTAAGAACATTTCTGCATTCAAAAATATGAAAATCGGTGGTATTATAGAGAAATGTTTGATAAACACGCTGATGCAGACAGTTTTTAAATCGAACAAATTTTAAGACAAATTTTAAGATATATTTAATGTTAAAGTTGGTCAAAATCGTTCCATTAAAAAAGTTTTATAAGAGCAAAAACTATACATAGGAATGTGATATTTTTTTCTGAGGATATATATGAGACTTTCCCGGTGTGCAAACGTTCCCATTTTAAATTCAAATTTTCAGCATTTTGAGACATATTTTTTACATCTTTTAGAAAAGGGTATTATTTTAAATTGTTGCCAATTTTTAAAACAGCGAAAAGAATAATATTTCCTTTAAATAAAATAATTATTTACACGCGACTATTATAAAAGAAAAAAAAACTTTCAAATTAGAATTAAATGATTATGTATTAAAAGCAGGAAAATATTGAAAATTACGTCATGAAAACTATATTTACATGGAAATTTTAAAAGAGAATGAAAAATGTAAAATAATAAAGTCATTAATATGCGTTAAATTCATAAATGGAGGAAATTGCGTCATATTTAATATGACCAAACAACAATATTGCCAAACAGTTTAAATTTAAAAATATATTTGCGCGAGACATTTATTTCATATGTTGAGATAATCTTTTAAATTATTGTTGTAAATTCTAAGAAAGCGCAAATAATATTTCCTTTCTAACAACAAAAGTATTTTCACGTGAATATTAAAATGAGAAAGAAAGCTTTTGTGAAAATTACGTCAGATTTAAAACGATACATTTGAAATGCCTTATTTAAAAAAACTTTTTGATAGCATTGTTAAAAAATACCGAGAGACAAAGACTCTGTTTACTTAATTAATTTTATGTTAGCCTTTTTTCAAATGTTTCACTGATCTGATTTAATCAAGGACGAAAACAGCCCCTTAACAGAGAGATCGCCACTGTTTTTTAACACTTTCCAACAAAGTTGAAAAGTGTTTATGCATTCGGTTTGTCTGTCCGTCTGGCCGTCTGTACGCGCTCTAACTCCCGTAAATATACTCGGATTGTCCTGAAATTTTTGGATGTTAGTGAGATCTACCATAGCACGAACCCTATTTTAAATGAAGTTTGTAGCATGTTTAGTTCATTTAAAGGGACAGTCAAAAGTTTTCCGTTACATTACGGCCTATGGAAAAAAATCATTTAAAATTATTTTTAATGATGTTACATGATTTCAAACATAATAAAATTGATATGCATTTATCAAGTGAACTAAAATATGTATTCCGTAGAATATGCGGTGCAAAGAATAATTACTATTCATTTACAGGGCCACACAAAAGAATTCCGTTACATAATGATATAGGGGGTTGAGGGAATTTTTTCCGGCGTATTTTAATTATGTTAAAATATTTCATGTATAATGAAATTGATATACATCGTTGAGGTTTACTATAACTTATTCCATGTATAATACTAAGTGCATAGCATTTACAGGGACACACAAAAGATTTCACATACTATATTGTATCCGAAGTACTGTACGGTAGCGATGATTGCTGGAAATGCATTTTTAATTATGTTATGTGCATTTATGTTTCACTATATTTATGCATTATGTATGGTGTGTATAAATGCTGTAATTCATATACAGGGCTACACAAAAGAATTCGTAATGGTTACTGGGTATGATTGTAAATTGCTGAAAGGTGGTTTTTAAATGAGTTATTCATTTTTACGCTCAACTGCATTATGCAAGTATGTTTATGCAAGTATACAAGTATGTTTCCATCTATTAGTATAAATTGCTGAAAGAGAAATTTCAACCTGTTATTCGTTTTCCTGCTAAACTAAATTTCCCCATTATATAGTATATATATATCAACCTACAGATCAAATACAGAGCTGTTCAAAAAAACTGGAATACATCTTTGCTATGGACGCTATGGACGATAACTGCAGAAATCAGTTTTTCAAATGTTTTGTGAGTTTTCTAAAATGTTTACTTAGTTCACTTATATACTTTATTTCACTAAATAACGAAGTTTTGTTAAAGATTTCAGGAAGGGTTGGAAAGTGTTTCATAATCTATGCTTAACGCATGATTTTTCTTACTTGTTTTAATTATAATTCAGCCTTCCGAATTTTTTTAAAAGTCTATCAAATTAGCATGCTTTTAGAGTTTGCGGTGTCTGAACGGGGGTTGACGAGTGTAGCTCATACGAGGCAGAGCCCCCTAGTAATGAAAAGAACTGTTACCGTTATTGTAGAATTGTCATTAAACGTTGAAACAAATTAATATTTTAATAATATTACTTTTTTAATATTTTAACTTTAGAAACTTTAAGAGTTATTATGAGACATTTTGGTTCCATGATTTCACAGTAGACGTAGACGTAAAAAATTTTATTTACACGTGACTATTAAAAAGAAAAAGAAAACTTTAAAATAAAAGTTAAAACGATCACTTCTAAAAAGCAGGAAAAGAAGAAAATTACAATATAAAAAATGTATTTAAAAAAGAAAAAAATTAACCTTAAAATAATTAAATTATTACACGCAAAACGCAGTTAATGGTGAAAATTACGTAATATATTAAAACAATACATTTAAAACGATTTTTTATGGACAATGTTCATGTGACGTAGCAGTGAGAATCACATGGCGTAAATGTAGCGTGCCTATCACATTTATTTATATACTTCATCATTTGATGCAGCATAAATACACATAAATGCATGCGTAAATTAATTAATTTTTTTTGTACAAATTACTATTCGACAAATACATATTAAAAAATTCGTATATACTTATTAATTAAAATAAACAATTTACATTTTAAAAATAACATGAGAATATGCATGAAGTGCATTAAAATATAGAAAATAAATCGTGCATAAGCCATATCTGTTCCTGAAAATATCTGTAACGCAATATAAGCATAAAGTACAAGTGAAAATTTTCTAAAGGCAGTAGTGATTTTCAATGCCGCGGTTCTGAATGCAATTTCCTCAAGCAGACGAATTTTCGTAATCTCGAACCCAAAAGAAGAACATTGCCTTTAACATCCTTATAAAAGTACAAGAATTTTTCACGTAACCATTTTATACAAGCGTTTTTTTTTTCAAATATGTTATCGATCTTACTTGCCAATCCCCAAAACAGCCGTCAGCTGTCACGACAGTGCCATAATAACTTAAAGGCAATGGGAACCAAAAAATGACCGCGTCAAACGAAAAAGAATGTCAACCCGATTACAGAAAATCGTCGGTGTTCGTCATAATATTATTCAATATTACTTAACCGGGTAATTCTTTTAAAACAAGGTACATTAGCATGTTTTTAGAGGCTGATGAATTTGAAAGGGGGGGGGGTGATGAGCGTATCTCGCAGGGGGCAAAGCCCCCTAGTGTATATTCAATATTAATATAAAACCGTTATAAAACTACATCAATCAATCATTCATAAATTAGAAAATCAAAATCAAAAATAAAGTCCTACCTTTTATGAAAAATATCCAAAAATAAATTATAACAATAATAATCGAGATAAAAAAGAAAAATAGTAAGATACTGAATATTGGAAAATATTGAAAAATGGAAATATTTTTGGAGTCAAACATGTTGTTTATTGACAGATATATTTCACGTATGAGACCGCTTAATTTTTGTAGTAATATGCATTTCCCAACAATAAACATGTAGTGTGTGGTGTTTCTTTATATCCTAATCATCTTTTAATGAAATTTCAATCATCTATCCATTAAATTGAGAATTTTCAGCCACTTTAAATTCTAATAATGAAAATCTGAATGAATATTTCGAAAGCGATATATTTTTAATTTGTATTCTTCTTTAGCTTCATATATTAAATTTAACGTCTTAAGTGATAACTTTCTATATATACTATAAGTTTGTCATGATGCGATAGATTCTTGAAAGTTTATTACTAAATTAATCGAAGAAGCATAAAATCAGAACAAAAGACTACTCAACTAAACAAAAATAGACAATTGAAACGAAAAAATGGAGATTTTCTGATTGTTTCTTATTTTGTGTATGATTTTTCCCCCCTCTTTTATAATTTTTTTCTCTCTTAGGAGAATTTATACTTAACAATACTTTTGCTTTTTTTCTACTTAACTAAGAGTTCGCAATAAAATTAAACTAGAATTTAATTAATTTTTAATTGTTCATTGGGATTTTACAGAATCCTAGTAAGAAGTCTTTGAAATTGTATAAAGAATAAAGAAATGGATAAAAAAAGCAATAAAATAAAAATGAATGATCTTGAGCATTAGCTATTCATTGGGCTTTAGGCTAGTACTTTTATAATCTCATCATCTTTTGCTAAAAATTCAATTGTCTATCAAATAAATTAAAAATTTTCAGTCAATTCAAATTCTAAGATTTAAAATCTTAACGGTAAAATATTTGATTGGTAATTATTCCCAAATAATTCATATTACAAGAATCAAAGGGAGGGGAGGACATTACTTTTTAAATAATATAAATGTCATATATTTTTTATTTATACCAGAGGGTCCAGCTCTTGCTTCCCGGATTATAGAACCTATTGACCGGTGTACGTAACATAAAGAAAAACTTTTTTCTTTTTTAACTGTAATAGATTTGTATACATTCAAAATATTTTTTAGATTCCCCACTAACAACACGAGAAAGTTTTTTTTTGTATGAAAAATATTAATTATGTATCTATATTATAAAGGACAAAAGTGTCTGTGCGTAACGCATTCTGCGAATGGCAACACTTGACAATGAAATAGCGATTTTGCAATCTACACTACTGCAATTTTTTAATCTTCTAACCATCGTACATTTTCATTTTTTACACCGTCGTATAAGAAAAGAAATTTACTTTCCAATGCAATTTGTCTGAAAACTGTATATTAATTGACTGATTTATTATGGTTTATAAAATAATTTTCAAGGATTAATTTTTGTAATAAATCGCCATCGTGTCCCGGCTCCATTACATAATAAATATTTTGCACATACAATAAAGGTTGTTCAGCATTTATTTCTGACTAATTTTCCATAACGAAATTAAAACTTCCTCTATAAATAAATAAAAAAATAACTTTTAAAATAAAAACCCAAATTTAGCATACGTAATCGAACAATTTAAGTTTTTACCCCGCCAAATAGGAAAAAAATCTTTCAAATGAAATTTGTTTGCAAGATGCATCCCAGCTTACTGATTTCCTATAGTTTTAAAAATAGTTTTCAAGCATGAAATATTCTTAAATTTATCTGTAACGCATGGAGCTCGATTACCAAAGATTAATCCGTTTCCCCTTTAAAAAAATGTAAAGATTTCGGCATTTTCTTTTGGCTAATATTCCATAGAAAAATTAAAACTTCCTCTATAAATTAATAAAATAATATAGACACAGCATGAATTTAACATACTCATAATTAAACTATGCGCTTAAAACAGTGAAATGATTAGAATAAAAAAAGTTCCCGTAAGTATGAAAATCTTGGGCTAATAACTCTTAGCATGCGGCTAATACGAAAAAATCGCTTTTGACAAATTTCAAAACTTTATTTGATTGCTTAATTGAAAGTTTAAATATAAAAATGCTTTTTTGGTGTTAGTGGATAATCTAAAAAATATATTGCATGTAAAAAGTTTATTAGACTTTTCAATTAAAAAAATGGTTAAAAAGGTTTCACCTACACACTAGGGGCTACCCTCACTACTAGGGGACCAAACCCGGTAAGACCGGGTTTGGTCCCCTAGTTCAAATGAAGTTTTGAAAATTATTAAAAGCAACATTTTCGTATTAGTCGCATGTCAGAGATCAATAATCGAAGAAATCGCCCTTTTTTTATTTCAGTGTTTAAGCGCCTTAAACACTTTCAGCCTTATTACATTATTTAAGCACGCACTTCGATTAAATATTTGTTAAATTTTTATTTAATAAATATTATTTTATTTATTTATTTATTTATTTATTTATTTATGAATTATTAATTTCTGTATGGAATATTAACCGAAATCAAATTCTGAACTATTTATATTTTTAAATGCAAACGGATTAATCTTCGTTCTTGAAATAGAGCAGTTCGTTAGTTCTTGAAATAGAGCAATTGCGGAAATCGTAAAAAATGCAGCATAGCATCACCACCTGTTGAGCGATTTGCACCAAAAGCTAATCAGCACCAATTTATATCAGAGTCTAACTGAATATATTTTTTTTTAATTCCGTGCATTAGTTCTTCAGATACAGCGTCCACAAAATTTGTGTCACACACAGACACACAGACAGACATTTTGTAAAAACGTGTTTTTCGGGATCTCTGACCCCTAAAACGTGTAAATCCGTCAAAAACCGGAATACGAAAATTTTCACGAATCCAATACTTTCTTTTTGTAAAGGTAGAAGAAAGTAAAAAAAATCTAAATAAGCAACAATGGAAAGAGCATAGGGAAACGTGTTTTTTGACACAATCATTTGCCCTCGTCTCCGAGTTATCGAGATATAAAGTCTTAAAGTTTGCTAATGTATTTATTGAATATATTTTTATTTATTTATTTACAGAAGAGACGAAAAGGGATTAGTGGGAAGGGACGTGATAAAACCCTGTCAAAACACGTTAAAAATACTCTGTACTTGCTGCTAGCCTACAAACCAGTAAGACATTAATGAATAATGTTCGTATAATCCACAAGCTTCAAGTTATAGTTAATTAAATCACAGTTCATGAAAATGAGTGGGAGAGCAAAAGCCAAGATGTCATGATTCTATATAATTTCTCATTATATCAAGATCACGAAGAATAAATGTTTTTTTTTTCAAAACTCGAGAATCACTTCAATAATTATAAGTGACATAAATAACTATTTACGTTTAATTTGTGCATATATACAGCTTTTAGAAAAATCATCTTAAATTTCTGAAACTTAACGTCCATCCAACTTCATACACGATTTCATGACCAATTAAAAAGGAAATACACTAATTTTCTTCTCTTAGAAGTCGTGACAAAAATATAGCATGCTCGAGATTAATTTAATTAAAAATTGATGCAATATTTCTACTATTTTAGAAGACCTATTTTAGACCTTCTATTTTAGAAGACAAAACATGCAGCTTGCTTGCTGCGACCGAATTTACATCATACTAAAAAAAAAAAACTAAAGAACAAATGTTTTAATAACAATTCTCTAGTAAACCACGTGACCATCGCGAAAGGGAGATGCGAAAATATTCCACAGACATCTCATCCTAGTTTTAGGCTCTGTATGAAGGGTGTGTTATGCTTAAAAATGTCTCGCATCAATCCTTTACTTGTGTGTTGAAAAGTAATGGATCACTATCATGTTTATGAAATGGAAAGAAGAGAACCTTATCTATAAGAACTGCAGCTTTACAACGAAATTAAACGTAAGTGTTAATTTTTCATTACTGACAAAGGAAATGTGTATTTTATTAATGAGGGTACTTTTTTCGTTTGAACCATATTTCTTAGGACTAATTAATGCGAGCTTTGTTTCTGAAGTACAGGAAGATCTTCTAATCGACCAATTTGGAGAGTTTGGTGATATGTCAAGCGATAAAGGTGAAGTTTTAGAAGGTAGCAAAGATAAAGCGTGACAAAAATCCTCAGCATTAAGCTATCATCCAAGTCCCGGTAGAAAGAGGCAGCGATACGTGATTACGGAAGAAGACAAGCAACGGGCAGTTGCATAATGAAAGTCTGGAAAAACTAAAAATTTGAACTTGATGACAGTACAAAAGTCATTCAGGTTCGTGACATTCCTTTCCCGTACAATTGTAAGAAACAAATACAAGCCTTACGCACAAGCGTGTCAAAGCGGTCAAAGTACAAGCAGATTTCCAGCCTCGTTTATGAGAAATTCCTCCAAGCTCGTGAACAACGTTATCCCGTCCATGACAAATATTTACGTACTTAGGCTTTGGAACACAATACTGTACTACAAATTACGGATTTCACAGCATCTCTGACTTGGGCACAGGAATTTAAAATCGGTACAACATTGTACCACGTAAAATCACGAGAAGTGTAGGGAGGATTACTACTCAGAACACAGCTCAGCGAGAAGCAGCGATCGCCAACTTCACCGCTGAAATATGCCCAAGTGCAACAAATAATCAGCCACCTGATACAATTCAGAATAAAGTGGTTTCCAGAAGGAGATATATTGTGACAGGAATCTCGACACATGTAGAGGGAAAATAGTTAAAGCTGTTGCTCAATTAGACACAGCATGGCTCATACTTATATTATTCAACCATTGATCATTGCCGATGGTTGATTGCTCTCACCAATGCTCGTCATACTTCAAGCATCCAAAGGAGAATTGAGAACGCGTGTAAGACAAAATATATTCAAGCCGGATAATTCACATATCCAAGTCTTAAAATCTGGTGAGTTGAAATTTCTTATTTTCGGTAGTTCGAAAGTTTGAGTAAATGATGATTTGCTTATATTTGTTTTTTATAGGAAAGGTGACGAAAGCCTTAATAAAGAGATGGCTGTAAGATGTTTATTTCCGCCTCTGCTTGTAACAAGTTCTATCTTGTAGTGGATGCCCTAACGCAATACTGCGATGACATCAACGTCATAGTGAAGCGGTTCCTGAAGGTGCAACATTTAAATTAAAAAAAATTCTGGCAGGTGCTACTGGCAAAGTTTAAAATTTGGATGTTGCATTCTGGAAGCAGTTTGTTAGACGTATATCCGACAGGGCATTGATGCAAGGAGGAGTCGATATTTTGCAACGTAACACCATCATCAAACTCCAGTCAGTTGTCCATTTCCAATTTAGTGCACCGCAATATTCCGACATGATTCGCTATGCTTGGTACAAGTTTGATTAGTGCAAACTCGGCCCCTTCCATTTGAAACGCCCTTTCAATTTTGTTTTTCTCAGAAAGTTGACCATTGTAAACACTGCACTAGATTTAAGTTCATGAAATGTTTTTGGTGCCACGATTTTCTATGCTTCAATCATTTTTTTTTTTCAATACCATATTCGTCAATAGCATTTTCTTTGGCAAGCTTCTTCCATTTTTATATTACTATATCTAAATACGTTTTGTATTTTATATTAATATGATTAATAAAATTTCTTAATCAAAGCACGACTTTTCTCGCCTAAATTAACTAAATAAATTAGTAAACTTTGAAACTTTAAATTTCGATAACGGGCAGACAAGGGCAAATGATTTATGCGTCAAAAAATATGTTTATCCATGCTCTTTCGATTGCTGCTTACTTAGATATTTTTCATTATTACACAAAGGCCTGGTTCCTTGGTTAGAATCTTAATTTAAAATGGTTTGAGAACTCTTCCTGCTCATTTCACTCTTTTAAATTTCGAATTTTTTTAGAAAACATTCGTAGAGAGCATTTTCATCATAAAAAGTAACCGCCATGCCAAATTTCAAGTTTCTAATCCCTCCAGTATCACAAAAAATAGCAAATTTAGAACGGTTTTATTACCCTGCATCCTTTTAAATTTCGAATTTTTTTTCACTGTTCTCTGCATGCACTTGCGTTTTAAAAGTAGCATATATGTTTATGTCCTTAACAATTCCATAAAAATCGTTATGATAAAAGTTCTTAGAACGCTTTCTGATCATTTCATCCTTTTAAATTTCGATTTTTTTTAAGCATTTTTAACTAGCGTCAGTATTTTAAAAGTAACCGCTATGCCAAATTTCAAATTTCTAGTTTTTTCAGTGCCACAAAAATCACAATTTAGAACTTTTTTTCTCCTGCACCCTTTTAAATTTCGAATTTTTTTTAAACTGTTCTGTGTGTGCACTTGCGTTTTAAAAGTAGTATGTATGTTTCTATCCTTAACAATTCCATAAAAATCGTTATCAAAAAAGTTTCTAGAACGGTTTCTGCTCATTTCATCCTTTTAAATTTCGATTTTTTTAAAGCATTTTTAAGTACCGTTAGTATTTTAAAAATAACGGCCATGTCAAATTTCAAATTTCTATTTTTTCAGTGTCACAAAAATCATAATTTAGAACTTCTCCTGCACCCTTAATTTCCAATTTTTTTAACTGTATACTGTGAGTGAATTTGCGTCTTTAATAAAGCAGCCATTTGGAAATTTAAAATTTTTATCCTTAATAATTCCACAGAAATCGCAATTTAAAACGTTTTTAGAAAACTCTCCACTCATTTCACCATTTTAAATTTCGAATCTTTTTAGAAACCATTCTTAGTGGGCATTTGTATCTTAAAAGTAACCGCCAGCTATGCCAAATTTCAAGTTTCGAGACCTTTCAATCAGACAAAAATCATGATTTAGAACTTTTATTCTCCTGCACCTGTCAAATTTAAAATTTTAATCTTTAACAATTCCACAGAAATAGCAATTTAGAACATTTTAGGAAAACTCTCCTCTCATTTCACTCTTTTAAATTTCGAATTTTCTAGAAACTATTCTTACCGGCCATTTGTATCTTAAAAGTAACCTCCAGTTATGCCAAATTTCAAGTTTCCAGATCTTTCAGTGCGACAAAAATCATAATTTAGAACTTTTATTTTCCTGCACCCCTTTTAAATATCGATTTTTTTAAATTGTATACTGTGCGTGCATTTCAGTCTTTAAAGTAACAGCCGTGTCAAATTAAAAATTTTAAATCTTTAACAATTCCACAGAAATCGCAATTTAGAACGTTTTTAGAAAACTCTCCTCTCATTTCACCCTTTTAAATTTCGAATTTTTTAGAAACTATTCTCAGCGGCCATTTGTATCTTAAAAGTAACCGCCAGCTATACCGAATTTCAAGTTTCGAGACCTTTCAGTGCGACAAAAATCATAATTTAGAACTTTTATTCTCCTGTACCCTTTTAAATTTCGAATTTTTTCTAACTGTATACTGTGCGTTCATTTGCGTCTTTAAAGTAACAGCCGTGTCAAATTTAAAATTTTAATCTTTAACAATTTCACAGAAATCGCAATTTAGAACATTTTTAGAAAACGCTGCTCTCATTTCACCCTTTTAAATTTCGAATTTTTTTTAACTGTAAACTGTGCGTGCATTTGCGTCTTTAAAGTAACAGCCGTGTCAAATTTTAAATTTTTATCCTTAACAAGTCAACAGAAATCGCAATTTATGACGTTTTTAGAAAACTCTCCTCTCATTTCACCCTTTTAAATTTCGAATTTTTTTAGAAACCATTCTTAGTTGGCATTTGTATCTTATAAGTAGCCGCCACATATGCCAAATTTCAAGTTTAGAGACCTTTCAGTGCGACAAAAATCATAATTTAGAACTTTTTTTCTCCTGCACACTTTTAAATTTCGAATTTTGTTTAACGTGTACGTGCATTCGCGTCTTTAAAGTAACAGCCGAATTAAATTTAAAATTTTAATCTTTAACAAGTCCACAGAAATCGCAATTTAGAACGTTTTTAAAAAAGTCCTTCCGGCCAGTGCCGGGAGGAAGAGGTAGCTTTCATATTCCTCATTTTTAAAAAGCCAACTTATATTATTCAAACACACGAAGCTCAATTAAATGGAAACCGAATGTATGAGATTCAATACTAATTTTTATCAATACTAAATCATTATGAATGAGAATTTCGCGAAATTAGTCAGCTTTATCCAAGCTGCTTTTCTTTAAAGTCACTTATATTTGGCTGCCAAATTCGGCGATTTCTTAAAGGTTGGGTTGATTTTTGACGGCCAATTATCTACACGAGGGATATAGGCCCGGGGAGAGTGCCCTCCGTGGGGGTCTTTCTAAGGGAACCTAATCCGTATTAACGCATGGAAGATCCACGGCTCGAAGAAAACCACGAAAACTCCGAACGATTAGGCCGACGGGCGCGATTGGGATCGAACCCAGCACCTCCCGTCTACCAGCTTCGAGAGCAGAACCTCTCGGCCACTGGTGGGGCCCGATTTCTTAAAGTGCCTGCCATTTTAAGACAACGTGGTAGATGAGGCTAACCAGTGAACTTGGTCGAGACCTTAGTAATTGCTGTGCACATGCTCTCTCATATCGGAATCGGTTGATATATACGAGTGCTGTCGCAGGCAAAAAATCAGATTTTTCAAAATGTCACCCACTTTAGAAATTGAAACTGCTATATCTGAGCCATTTTTTAAGATAAAGACAAACAAAAAATGCTCCTGAATCCTTATATCAAGGTCAAATACTTAAGAAAGAAACCTTTTTCAATTTCTAATTTTTTTGCACCTCACTTTAAATATAATTTTTTTAAATTTAATGGCCGCCATTTTCAAACAAGATGGCTGATGAAGCTGGACAGCGAACTTGGTCGAGATATTGATGTATACTATCCACATGCCTTCTTCCATCGAAATAGGCGAATATGTGTGGTATCGCGCGACAAATACAAGATCGTTTCAAAGTGTTAGCCATGATAGAAATTCAAAGTGCTATAATTCAACCACTTTTTAAGATATAAACAAAAGAACAAATTTTCAGAAACAAAAACTGCTCCAGAATCTTTTTATCAAGGCCAAACACATAAAAAAAATCTTTTTCATTTTCCAATTTTTTAATACCTCATTTTAAATTTTAAATTACATTTTTTTTTTAAAAATGGCAACCCTTTTGAAACAAGATGGCGAATGAAGCTGGCCAACGAACTCGGTCGAGACATTGGTATGTACTATGTACAGACCAAGTTACATTCAAATCGGTTCATAAATACGCCTGTTATCGCGTGACAAAAATCAGGTCGTTTTAAAATGTCAGCCACAATAGAAATTCAAAATGTTATAACTCAGCCATTTTTTTAGATGTAGACGAAACAAAACCTGTTCCGAAATCTTTGTATTAAGGTCAAACACATACAAAGAAAATCTTTTTCATTTTCCAATTTTTTGGTATCTCATTTTAAATTTAATTTTTGTTTAATTTTTTTAAATGGCCACCATTTTGAAACAAGATGGCGAATGAAGCTGGTCAACGAAATCGGTTGAGTTATTTGTATGTACTATGTACACACCAAGGTACATCCAAATCGGTTCATAAATACGTCTGTTATCACGTGGCAAAAATCAGGACGTTTCAAAATGTCAGCCACGCTAGAAATTCAAAATGCTATAACTCAGCCATTTTTTAAGATATAGACGAAACAAAAACTGCTCCCGAATCTTTTTATCAAGGTCAAACACATAAGAAAAAAATATTTTTTCAATTTTCAATTTTTTGCTACCAAATTTCAAATTTAAATTTTTCTTAAAATTTTAAATGGCCGCCATTTTTAAACAAGATGGCGAATGAAGCTGGCCAACGAACTCGTTTGAGACATTGGTCTGTACTATGTATAAACGAAGTTACATCCAAATCGGTTCATAAATACGCCTTTTATCGCGTGACAAAATTCAGGACGTTTCAATATGTCAGCTTCGCTAGAAATTCAAAAGGCTATAACTCAGCCATTTTTTAAGATATAGACAAAACAAAAACTGCTACGGAGTCTTTGTATAAAGGTCAAATACATAAGAAAAAAATATTTTTCTATTTTCAATTTTTTGGTACCACATTTCAAATTTTAAATTTTTTAAAAAATTTTAAATGGCCGCCATTTTGAAACAAAATGGCGGATGAAGCTGGCCAACGAACTCGGTCGAGACATTGGTATGTACTATGTACACACCGAATTACATCCAAATCGGTTCATAAATACGTGAGTTACAGTGTGACATAGGTCATATATATATATATATATATATATATATACAGGGTGTTCCGTTAAAGGGGTCCAATATTAATAGGGGTAATAGAGGAGATCACACGGAGCATAAATCAGTATATAATGCCTGGCCGGATCTCAATAATTTTCAAGTTACAGCAAATAGAATGAAAAATCGGAAATTTGTAAAAAAGCCCTCATTGCTAAACTATCGATAATGCTACATAAAAACGAAGCACATATTTAGAAAGAGCAGAAAAAATCCTACGAAATGACATAAGTTGTTTTAGAATATTGAGAATTAATGGCGAGTTACAAGCTCTGAAACAGTGAAAAAATACAAAATCAAATATTTAGCAAAATAGTTAATCGTTAATTCCAAAAATGCAACTCTACCTACATCAAGGAAAATGTTATAAAATTTGGTCCATTCCGAAAGCTTTCGAAGAAGCTGACAATAAACCATATCAGTTTAATTGTATGGGAGAAATCAAGCAGTTCCCTAGTTACAACTCTGTACTGTTGCACGCTCGGAAAGGGCGAAACTCCGCCCATGACGATTGTAAACACCCCGTTTTAATATCTTTCAATTATACATTTCTGATCAACCTCTATCAATACCCTTTCATTATTCAGTCTGGTCAAGTGAATGACATATTGTGCAGCTCTCGCCTTGTCTTAAAGCAAACTCCATGACTGCTGCGTTTCCTCCATGAACTTTCAGGATGATGAAGAAGAAGTACTTTTTATGCAAATTTTCTATGTGTATAGGAAGAAAAGTGTAATAAAACAGCAGTCATCAGTGGGCGTTATGTTAAAGGGAGGCTGTTGTAAGTGGGATTGTAGTAAGTTGATGTATAATAATTATGCCGGAATACTCTAACGAAGAATATGCGGACATGCATCTGATGTACGGGCAAGCTCATGGAAATGCATGTCTAGCACAGCGCATGTACCGTGAGCAATTTCCAAGGAGACGTTGCCCAAGTTCGAAACTCTTCATAAAAATCGATAGACGATTACGGGAGACTGGATCGTTTAATACAGCAAGCATTGATGCAGGGAAACCTCGACATGTACGAACACCTGCAATGGAAGAAGATGTACTGAATATTTTTAAAGATAACCCCTCCACGAGTACACGAGCTGCTGCGTCTGAAGTCGGTGTTTCTCACCAAAGTGTGTGGCGTGTTCTGCGTGCAGAAAACATGCACCCCTTTCATGTGCAGCGGGTACAACTGTTATCAGTAACAGATTGTGCTCAGCGAACAGAATTCGTACGCTGGTTGCTTAATGTAACAGAAAATAATCCACAATTTCTGGAAAATATTTTATTTACTGATGAAGCAACATTTACGAGAGAGGGCGTGGTAAACACGCACAATATGCACACATGGTCATATACAAATCCGCACACTGTTTTCCCGTCGAACGCACAACAAAAGTTCAGTGTGAACATATGGGCAGGTGTCCTCGGCGATTATCTCATAGGACCATATTTACTCCCAGATGTACTCAATGGCAGTACGTACTTGGTTTTCCTACGGGATATCTTACCGCAGTTACTGCAAAATGTGCCAGCAACATTGCGCCACAATATGTGGTTTATGCACGATGGCGCACCGGCACATTTTTTCATAGGTGTTCGCAATCACCTCAATTCAACATATCCTGGGAAATGGATTGGACGCAGTGGACCTGTTGCTTGGCCTGCACGCTCTCCAGACCTCAATCCGTTAGACTTTTTTGTTTGGGGACACCTTAAATCGCTGGTGTATGAAACGCCTGTGGATACACCGGAGGATTTACTAGCGCGAATCGTTGTCGCTGCAGGAGACATTCCCAACTCCGTCGGAGTTTTTCGGCGTGTTCGCCAATCTTTACGACGTCGCTGTCGGCTGTGCGATTCTGTTAATGGGCGCAACTTCGAACACCTATTATAATAATGTCCGTTCGTCTGCCTTCCGACATTGAACTGTGCAGCGCAGGCCAGAAGACTATGCTTCACATATGTCATAAAGTACGTGGAATGTAATTCTTTATTTGTCATTTTTCTTTTATTTTCAACACTTTTTGGCACAGTATTTTGTAAGTCACAGACTGTGGTGTACTCAAATTGTAAATTACAAAGTTTGTATGAATTAATTTAAAATTTAGTGTCTTTTTTAAATTTATAATTAATAAAATTATTATGCTATTTGTTATTATTATTTCCTATCATAAATTATGATGCACATATACATACAATAATTGTCCATGTAAAACATGTACTGAAACTTCTTGCATAGTTACAAATCGCAATATTTTTAATTATTTCCGAATTTTCACCACCAGTTTAATTTTAAAGAATTTAACTTAAGCTTTATATCAATAAAAGACCACTTTAAAATGTAGACTATTATTGTAAAGTTATTTTGGTTCATTCAACTCTTGAATAATTAAAAATGTTGCATCTCAGAAGAAGCATGATCGAAAATGTATAGTTGAGAGTAATTAAAAAGGCGGTGTTTCCAATCGTGATGGGCGGAGTTTAACCTTTGCTAGTGTCAAAGAAAGCGGAGTTGTAACTAAGAAACTGATTAATTTCTCTCACACAATTAAACCGATATGGTTCATTGTAAGCTTTTTCGAAAGTTTTCGGAATGGACCAAATTTTACTACATTTTCCTTGTTGTAGCTAGAGTTGTCTTTTTGGAATTAACGATTAACTATTTTGATGTATATTGGATTTCGTACTTTTTTCACTGTTTCAGGGCTTGTAACTCGTCAATAAATATTGCTATTTTAATACAATTGATATCATTTTGTAGGGTTTTTTCTGCTCTTTCTAAATATGTGCTTCGTTTTTATGTAGCATTATCGATAGTTTAGCAATGAGGGTTCTTTTACAATTTTCCGAATTTTCATTCTATTTGCTGTAACTTGAAAACTATTGAGATCCGACCAGGCTTTATATACTGATTTATGCTCCATGTTATCTCCTCTATTACCCCTATTAATATTGGACCCCTTTAACGGAACACCCTGTATATATTGATATATATATATATATATATATATATATCAATTTTGAACGGAGGGTGGTTTCGGGGTCTGGGGGTCATGATCGATGAAAATATACCAAAATTTTTTGAAATCGCTTTCCTCCGAACGTCTGCAATAGGTAGCTTTTTGTAAAGAAAGCTACCTAAAACTCTCCTCTCGTTTCATCCTTTTAAATTTCGAATTTTCTTAGAAACCATTTTAGAATATTTTTTCTCTTGCACCCTTTTAAATTTCGAATTTTTTTAACTGTATACTGTGCGTGAATTTGCGCCTTTAAAGTAGCAGTCGTGTTAAAGTAAAAAGAAAAAAAAAAAAAAATTATCCCTTTACAATTACACAGAAATCACAATTTAGAACGTTTTTTGAAAACTCTCCTCTTATTTCACCCTTTTAAATTTCGAATTTTTTTAGAAACTATTCTTAGCGGCCATTTGTACCTTAAAAGTAACCGCCAGTCGTCCTAAATTTCAAGTTTATAGACCTTTCAGTGCGATAAAAATCATAATTTAGAACATTTTTCCTCCTGCACTCTTTTAAATTTCGATTTTCTTTTTTCTTCTCTGCGTGCAAAAACAATGTACGAGGCTTCCGATGTTAACATGTGCTTCTGAAGTAAAATAAATATCCATTAATTATTAATTTCGAAATCCCGTTAATTTCTGAGGTTCTGACAAGTCCTACTCCAAATAGTTTTTAAATAAAAAACAAAAAATCCTAGAACTGTGAGTAATTACAAAGTTTCACTGAATTTTCGTAAACCCTTCTTCTATTTTAAGAAGGTTTTTATATTTAAGAAGAATTTTTTTGCTATTTAAGCTTCTGCATCAGCCTTTTTTTCACTTTTTTTGAAGGAACTTGTTTTTCTTCTTAATCAAGCTTTGAGATGATATATGTAAAAAATAAAAGCAGTTGTATAAATATAGATGAATTTATGTATACATGTTACATTCTCTCAATGCATGTCGTGCTAGTCGTAACATTATGGCTGAAGATTAATGATAACACTCTATAACTGGAGATTATTGCATTTCGAAACTAGGCAGTAGAAAATTACTCGTATAACACTAACCATAATAATGAAAATGCAGTCGTTCCATCATGGTCAGCGGTAAGACCGAATGTGATGAAATCGTAAGAGCTTTCAAGGAATAACGAAGGAAGCGTAAGATCAAATCAAAATATTTTATTGTTGACAGGTAAACTTCTCCAACTCCACTAGTTATGGCAATTTCTTAATTTCAAGTGGGTTCACATAGTGTTAAAATGTTAAACAAGATCAGAAGCGATATCAAGACTAAATGACAAGTCACTCTCCAAATGGCGAGGGTTATTTAAACAAACACAAACCGTGCAAAATCTGCTCTCCAGGAGAACGTAACGGTATAAATAGTAGCAAAAATAAACGCGTAAGCATACAGACGTTCAAAGCAAGGCCAATCCAGCTAAGTGAAAGGGAAAGGAGAAGGGAGGCGGCGCAAGCGATTGGATTAGCTCTGGGGCGGGAGCGGAGTACGCGTGACGTAGATGACCGAACTTAAGGCCCCTTATCACTCAGATTTTAGATTTCCCTCGTCAATGTTAAACCAATGGCCATTTAATGCCTCTTTATTTGTCTAATATCTCGTCAGAAAATTAATATTTTTAACTCATTTTTTCTGTATGCACTTCTTAAAAGATGTCGCTTTCTGTCTTCGTTGACAAAATAATTTTAAAATGTATACTTATTTTTTAATTTAATGCTAAAGTCTTAAGAAGTAAGCGAAATGTAAATAACATTAAATAACTTCAATTCTATTTGGAGTTTTAAAATTTTGAAAACAACACAAGAAAGCCTGTATTTTCATCTGTTCATACAAATTAAAATTTTTCGTTTAGGTCTATTTAAACTTGAGATATTAGACAAAAATGTTAAAAATTTCCTTCCCCCACTAAAACATAAATCAATGCAGGAGGGAGCAGAGTTTGACCTTTGACATGCAGACTGTCACAATGGGGGGTTCAAGAGATACCCACAATCAAGTGAATTGGAAGGAGGAAGTCTGGTATAGTTTTCTGGGCTTTCCTGATTATTTTTATAAAGAGAAAGAGCTATTTTGTTTCAGTTGTATTTCAAGGGCAGTAAAACACCTTTTTTCCCCTCTAAATACTGCTTTTTTTTTTTTTTTTGCTTCAATGTCTTTTTATTGAATTACATATAATTTTTCGGAAATAAAACTGCATCAAACACTATACATACATACAGTTAAATTTTTGTGCTTTTTTCTTTTTCTTTTTTTTTTTTTTTTTTTTTTTTGACATACTTATAAAAACTTTTCCTTTCTTACATGCATGGAAAATTTCAGATTTTATTAGGTTTCAAGGAAACAAGTGAATTTTAATGTTTTGTTTTTGCTTTTGTTTTTTCAGAAAAATACATTATTTGCATTTGCAAGAAGAAAAATAAAAAAAAAACTCCTATGCAATTTATACCTTATTCAGAATGTCTAAAAAATGCATTTAACAGATTTATAGTAATCATTTTCATTATTTCATTAATTTATCATTTCTATTTAAAATCGTTTAAACTTATTTTCTGTCTAGAATTCATTTAACTACTTAAATACAAAGTTTATAAGATTATAAATCATCCTGAATAATAAAATAAAAAAATTCAAAATGAAACTTGTTTGAATGAATAACAATTCAATATGCTATTTAACTACAACTGGGATGATTTTTAACGAGAAAAGAAAAAAAAAGGGAAAAAGGTAATGTACAAATTATTAGGGAATTATTAAGAAATGTACAAATAAAATATTCTTACAATAGAAATATAGAAATATTTCCGAATTGAAAAATCCCACTCCCCCCCCCCCCCCCCCCAACGCCAAGTAAGCTGAAAAAATGCAAAGGAAAAAGAAATCATCCTTTTAAAATTCTTTTGTTTTGTGTAACATATAATGCTTTAGTAACAAAATAAAGTAATGCATATCTATAACTCATTCTAAACTGTATTACTACTAATCGATGCATTAAATGAATTTTATAACAAGTTATTTTAATGATACTTATAAGTACCGTCAGAAGATAAAGGATTAAAGACATTTTATGAACGATTTGAACGAAATTTTGAAAAATTAAAATAATTAATATTTTTAAATTTTGTTTTTCTGTCTTAAAAAAAATATATTTAAACGGTCGATTGCATAGTTTTGCTGTATTACATTTTTCTTATTATACAGAATTTCATGAGACGTTCTTAATTATTGCCCTACAATCAATTATTAGTATTCTGTCGATAATTTATTAGAATATTTTTTCATTTGATTTGCTGATTATATATCAATGCGATAAATACTAGAATTTTAAATATAAGTAAAACTTTTTAACATACTTATTACCAATTATTATTTATAAATATTTTTGCCTCTTTAAAAATGTATCCAATACAAGAAAACTTGAAATTAATTAAATTATTACGCGAGAAAAGCATTAAGCGGTAGAAATTATGTCTTATTTAAAAAATCCAATTACTAATATTGCCAAATCCTTTCAAATGAATGATATTTACACGTGAATATTAAAAGAGAAAGAAGCTTTAATTTCAACGAATATAATTTTAACGAAAATATTAAAATTTTATACCTAATGTTGCAAAGTAGTAAAATTGGGGGACAATCGCGACATTGTTTTAATGGATTTTGAAAAAAGTATATTAATTTTGAATTGTTACACCAATAATAAAAATATTACCGACCTTTAAAGCTTTCGGTCGCTAGTCGTCTTTGAAATTTTTAATAAAGAAGGGAATCTGGTGTATATTTCGTAGGCTAATTGAGAAATCAGGCTGTTTGCAAAGAGCCGGGCTAATTGGAGAATCATCTCCCTTTTTCCAATTAGCCTGATAGTTTTCAGGCTTATTGCAAAGAGCCTAGAGAGCATTAGGCTAATTGAAAACTGGCCACTTGTTTCTCAATCAGCCTGGCGTTTTTCAGGCTTATTGCAAAAAGACCACACAGCGTTAGACTAACTGAAAAATTACTATTTATTTCTCAATCAGCATGATATTTTTAGGCTTATTAACCCATAACGGCACCCGAACGCGAAAAAAAAAAAAAAAAAAATGCAACAGACCGCACTCCCGATCCGAGCAAGACAAAATAATTTCAGTCGATACGCAAACCCGAGCAGAACGTGAAAGTTCTATTTAAAAAAAAAAAAAAAAAAAAAAAAAAAAAAAAAAAAAAAAACCCGAAATCTCACCGAAACCAAATACGATAACCGACAAAAACATTCTAAAGAACCATAACTTGATCCGAGCAAGACAAAATAATTTCCGTGGAGACGCAACCCGACTCTAACCTAAAAATTCTATTAGAAGAAACCCGAAATGTGACACGAACCAAATCTGAACCCGGCAAAAATATTCCAAAGAACCATAACCCGTTCCGAGCAAGCCAAAATAACTTCTCTGGACACGTAACCTGACCCGAACCTAAAAATTTTGTTTACCCCCCCCCCCCCCCCGAAGTATAGTCCGAATGAGATCTGAAACCTATAAAAATATTCCAAAGAATCATAACCCGATCCGAGCAAGACAAAATAATTTCCATGGACATAAACCCGTCCCGAATCTAAAAATTCCATTTGAAAAAAACCTGAAATCTTATTCGAATCAAATCTGAATCCGGCAAAAATATCCTCAAAAACCATAACCCAATCCGAGCAAGACAAAATAATTTCCGTGGACACACAGCCCGACCCGAACTTAAAAATTCCGTTATAAAAACCTCGAAATCTGACACGAACCAAATCTGAACCGGCAATTATTTTCTCTTGATCGGATCGGGTTATGGTTCTTTGCAATATCACGGTTGTTTCGGGTCAGATTTCAGGTTTTTTTAAATGGAACTTTCAGGTTTGGGTCGAGTTGCGTGTCGACGGAAATTATTTTGTCTTGCTCGGATAGGAGTACGGTCTGTTGTAATTTTTTTTCGTGTTCGGGTCGGGTTATGGGTTAATAAGCCTAAAAAAGTTATCCTGATTGGGAAATAATTGGTTATTTTTAATTTAGCCTAACGCTTTCTAGGCTCTTTGCAATAAGCCTGAAAAATACCAGGCTGATTGAGTAACAAGAGGTCAGTTTTCAATTAGCCTAAGGCTCTACAGGCTCTTTGCAATAAGCCTGAAAAATATCAGGCTAATTAGAAAAAGAGAGATAATTCTCCAATTAGTCCGGCTCTTTGCAAACAGCCTAGGCTCTTTGCAAAGAGTGTGATTTCTCAATTAGCCTACGACATATATAATTAAATAACATGTATTTCAGCCTTTGTACATAAATATATACAATAAAGAATCTTTCCTGTGAAATTTTACATAATCTTATATTAATAATAATCTTTATATAATCTTTATATGCTAGTATTATATAGCTTTGTATGATAGTATACTTTATATGCTAGTACCGTATTTTATGGAAGAAACGCCGCGTCATTTTCGAGATTAAAAGTTCGTTTTTTTTCCAAGTGCGGCGTTTACGATTTTTTTAAAATACCAACTGAGTTTCCTTAATTTAAAAATTCATAAAAATATTTAAAATCGGATTTAAATATTTTAAATAAAACTTCAGACATCTTAAGATATTAAAAACGAGGCATCCCACACTGTTCAGAAAACTTTGATTATAGTTAGGTCAATGTGACAATGTGACGTTGTCGACCAGGGCCGGATTAAGGGCCGTATTTTCTGAAAGATTTTCTGCTTTAACAAAAAATGAAAAACGCCATTCGATTACATAGTTTCTGAATAAGAACACCTGACAATTTTATGCGTTTCTGAACAAAAATGAATTTAAAAATGCGTCAGAAAGTAGTTCTTTTTGTATTTGAGAATAGATTTATCATATTTTGCACAAAATTGACTTATCTCATTAAAATTGAAAAATTTTGGCATACATATTTAGAACTTTTAATTCATTGTCAAGATATGGATTAAACTGGAAAAGTAAATTTTATAAAAAGTCTGAAGTGTTAATTTTTTTTTAAATCAGGAAAAATTGTTTTTTCTATAATAAAAATGTATCTCACAATTACATTTTCTAACACAATTTGGCGGTTTGCCCACTACAAGCTACGCTCGCCAACTGCCATGTAGACTCCGCTAAAAATACGCTAATTTGTTCACATTTGAAAAGATTACCTGATTGCGGAAGTTTGATTACAAAGAATTTATTAATAAAATTTCACATATTTTGTGCAAAAATTGACTTAATTCAGCCGAGAACTAAAAACTTTCCGCATACACATTTAGAACTTTTAGTTCATTGTCAACATTTAGATTGAACTTAGAAAAGTAAATTTTGATATTAGATAATTATTTTCATATTTGCAAAAATTATACGTGTATTTCTCTAGTCCGCCAGCACTGTAAAAAAAAATGGTAACGTTCTATGTAAAATCCAGGAACGTTTCGCCTTTTCTCAGGTTTTCAGAATAATTTAGCTCTTTCCTGTGAAATTCTGGTTTTCTTATCTGAAACGTTCCCGAACAAAAGTTGGAAATAGCAAAACGCTGCGGCCGCCATTTATTATTTTTTTGCTATAATCCGTTGCTCGCGCACGAGTGTCGAAAACGAATTCCTTAAATGAATGTAAAAAAATCAGTATGGAATGCAAATAAATCAATAGACGACATAATCCTTTACGTCTCTATTGTCAAGACAATTCAGATGAAAATACAATACCTCTGTGACATCGCTAAGAGATTATCTCTCGTACTTGTCTGTGGAATGTTTAACGAGCAGACCGTATAAAAAAAAATACACCTATTATTTGGATCTCCATTAACCAGGGGACCATCAAACATGATTCTCACCGATTTTGATTAATTTAAAGTATGTTTTAGAGTTCTTATCTCTAATTATTCTTGTGAAAGGATTTCTTCAAATGGGCCTTAGATTTTCAGAAATTAGATGCCGAGGTTTAGCATACGTTTCAAATACCCATTAGTTTGCAGCTCTCAACGTGTCTTTCGTGGTGTGGACGCAGAAGGCTCGCACGCCACCCGTACGGCCCGAGTTCGATGCTACCTCTTGACTTTTTTTTTTCTTTTTTAATTAATTTTATATTTTAACACTTTATTACAATTTGATTTAAATTTGATATATATTTGACACTTTGAATTGCTGCAAATGTGAATTTTTTTTTTTTCGGAAAAAATATACAATTACGTTTAGGTTTTTTTTTCATGAAAATTTATATGTATTTTATCTAACTTGTAAACTAACATAATTACTGACGAAAATCCAAAATATTTTATGTCTAGATTTTTTTTCTAATTATTATTTACATTTATATATTTTTATATTTTAAGCAAAGTTCAGAAACAATATATCATATATATATTTACTTTATTGAATTTTAACTGAAAATTTAATTTTTCGTGTAAATTATAAATAATAATTTTGATGTCAATTTCAAAATATTTTTTCGTTCTAACAAATAATGATAATAAAGCGAAATTTGTCAACTGGAAATGTAAAAATCGTCTGCGGATCCCGCATGCTGTGAAATGTCAGTAATGTTTTGCTGTCAACAGAAATATTCCTGGTATTTCGCGGGAAACTTACTGGCATTTCTGTAGAAAGTTTTTAACATATACAGTAAAGTTCCAGTCATTTTCAAGAAATGTTTCTTGGAAATAATGGGCAACTGAGCTGCCCATTTTTTCCCAGGAACGTTGCGGAATTTTTTTTACAGTGAGGTAAATGGGCACCACTCTCACAGAAACAAATCTCAATGAGGAACTCGTACACCTAAAAAGTTAGTGCAGAACAAGGTGGTGCTGCCGTTACAAATCAGTAAAAGAGCTATATTTCAATTATGACAATATTTAGTGTGTTTTAGAATGCATAAGTACGAACTGTGAAGAGAAACTTGACACTAGAAAGGAAGCAAAATCCCTAATTAAAAAAGTTTTCTAAATTTGAATGGGTATTAATGTGTACACTTTGGCATGATATTTTAGAGCGATTCGACAAAGTAAATGCATCCCTTTAAAAACCAATACTTCATCTCCTTACTGGTTGCAACTATTTGGAATCGCTCTTAACCCTTTATGTCCCGACGGTACTTTAATGTATCATTAAAATAACTTGCTATAAAATTCATTTAATACACCGATTAGTAGTATTACAGTTTAGAATGAGTTATAGATACTTTACTTTATCTTGTTCCAAAAGCATTATTGGTTTCACAAAAAAAAAAAAATAAATAAATAAAAATAAAATAAAAGGATGATTTCTTTTGCCTTAGCATTTTTTGAGTTTTCTTGACGTTGAAAGATTGAGGGGGGGGGGGGGGGGGTAGTTTCAGTTCGGAAATATTTCTATTGTAAAAACATTATGTTTGTACATTTTCTAATTCTACAAAATACTAAAAAAAAAAAAAAAAAAAAAAAAACTTTAAATAAAAGATTTGAGTGGAGCTATAAATATTGCACAAAATCCTTTGATATCAAATTTAATTAATTAATTTTAATTGGCAAAATCCTTCAAAAATATATTAGATGATTGTATAAATCTCCTAATGCAGTTTAAAAAATTCACGAAAAATGCTTTAGAAGATGAAAATTTCACGAATTCATAATTTGGGACATAAAGGGTTACTACATCGATTAGCAGTAATGCAATTACAATGAGTTACAAATACTTTACTTTATGTTGTTCCAAAAGATGATGCCTAAAAAAAAGTGTTTTTAAATGGATGATTTATCTTTCATTCGCACCTGTTTAGCTTTCTTGATGGCTGAAGGTTGGAAGTGGATGGTTCCAGTTCTTAAATATTTTTATATTTCTATTGTAAGGGCATTATATTTGTACATTTCCTAATTCTAAAAAACACTTAAAAAATTTTTTATATAAAAAAATTGAGAGAAGTTAGAAATATTCTACAAAATCCCTATAAATAAATATTTCATTCACTAATTTTAATTGGCAATATCCTTCTAAAATTTATTGATTGTGTAAATCTTCTAATGAATTTTTAAAAAATCAGAAAAATACTTTAAAAGATGATTTTTCATTCTTTCATAATTTGGGACATATGTGGTTAAATAAAATAATTAAAAGCACCATTAAACATACAAAAAAAAAAATGTTTGAGTAACGATCAATTTTTAAAGTTTGTGTTTGAGGGGGGGGAGTTGTGTGTGGGGGGAGGGGGAATTTTCAGTAGCAGGGAAGGGGGGGGGGCAAAATTTTCAGTAGCCCCGGGCCCCAGAGAAGCTTAAACCGGCCCTGCTGTCGACAAAAGTAGCACCCCGACGGATGCGGCGTTTACAACAGGTGCGGCGATTACGATATTTTTAAGTTTATTCAGGCCAATTTGAGGAGTGCGGCATTTCTTCCATAAAATACGGTATATGCTTATATTGCTAGTATTTTTATATTTTATATTTATGATAACAATAATAATAATAATTAGAGATCGACAGAAAAATAGATTTCGTTTTTGTCACAAAATCAGAGTTTCACCGAAAATGTGTTTTCGGCGAAAATGTTGCCAAAAATTCGGCTGGACCGAAAGTCGACATTACTCAGAGATTTGAGCTATATTGGCTTAAATGAGATAAGCTTTGTTTATTTCTATAAACTTCACTGATTATAATTGTCAGTCATGACTGACTCAAGACGTGAGTACAAATTACAATGTAAGTAATGTCTATATAACTAAATTTTGAAGACGCCTTTCATTTTCTCATTAAAAGATGCAGACTTACCAGCAATAGAAAATTTTTAGAAAGTACAGAAGTGTTTTGAATACTCTTTGAGAAAGTTCTAGTATAACAGATGATCATTAAAAAAATCATTACAAAAGATAAATCGAGGTATGTATACCTAAAACATTTTCTAATTATATGTAATTCGCATAATCCGAAAATAATTCTGTGTTGTTGACGAATTAATTACATTTTATTTTATTTTGTAAGAAAATAAAAAGTTTTGGTCAAATTCACAGAAAGTCAACTTGGGCCTCACTTATAATTAATTAATAATTATGAATATTTATGTATGTATTAATTACTCAAAAAAAATTTAGACATTTTCGTTTTCGGCCGAAAATAGGAAGATTACCAAAATTCTGTTTCGGTTTTAAATACCTATTTCGGTCTATCCTTAATATAATACCTAAACAACTAAAAGATTTGTTGAGAATTTATAAGACCAATATAGGAAAACAACAAAGATCTAAATTGCTTACAGTGGAATTAATTTTGGCATAAGAATTCAGGTTCATCTACGGACTGATTATGCTTTTGGCAAATTGGATACTGACACTCCTGATTTTAGTGACCCCGAATTTTGTTTTAGGGAATTTTCATATCGCTGAAAATTCAAGCCTATTTTAACCTTCTAATCTTTATAATCAATAATTTGAACTTTTAAAATAGGATAAGATTATTTCTAAATGTGTGAGTGCGTACTTATATAATCAATCATATGTTTTATAAGACTTCGAAAATGTTTAGTTTTTTTTTTTTTTTTAATAACGGTATAAGAAGAGGGCGGGGCGGGGTGAGGGAAGAATATCAAGCCCTGGACCTCTCTTTGGCTGTCCGACCTGTGAAACTATTTTTTCTGAATCTTGTCCTTTTGCAACAAACTCAAAAGAAAGCTCGCTTTTATTTTTTTTTTTTGTAAAAGAACCTCTCTCACCTAATTCTTTCCATCCAAGACTGCCCTCAAGCAGTTTTCCCCCTTCTTGGACACCTTGTTTGACCCCTCGCTTGACCCTAACTGCGTTGACAGCTGTAGAAAAGCATAGGCGTGTTTAGAAAGGGGGGGATAGAATTCTCACATGAAGAGCTCAAGTTGGAAAAAAATTGTCAGTGAAAAGGAGCCTTAATACTTACCGGCGGTAGCATTATAATGTAATCAGGATGAGGGTGATGAACTTGCAAGGCGTCATGGGATATGGAACGAATAAGAATAAATGATATTTAAAAAACATTCCAACGAAAAAAGAATTCAATGTCTCGGAATAAAATGAAAGAAATAAAGTAATTTAGAGGGTTTTATAAAGAAATATAGTTATGAACAGATTAAAATTTTTAAAATAATAAATAAAATAATACGCTGGATTAAAGGCATGGAATAAAAAGATAAAAGATATTTAAGATATTATTAAAGATAGGTAAAAAAGGTAGGTAATATAAGAATTTGGAGTAGTTTAACTAAGATAAAAAGGCGAAAAATTATTTATTACATACATATGTTTTAATGTTTTTTTTACGATTCATTGGAATTTGTAACTTTCCTTTCACATTTAAAAATATTTTGGGTATAATACAAAAACACAGAGAGAGCACTGTAGGTTAAAATAAGCAAAAGAAAATCAAAATTACGAACATTATGTTAAAAAAATTGCTGTGACTCCATACAATTTCTGACACAATGAAATCGGTTGAAATCGAACGGTGGTGTTGCCGTTTCCTCTGCTTTATTAATGCTTTATTACATCGTTGTAATACTATTTATCACTTATATTCTTTCACATTTCCAGGATGATTTTCCCTATAGAATAGGTTTTCAAAATGGTTTGAAAAAGGTTTTTAAATGGATTAAATATCTAATCCGACTCCAATCCGACAAATAAAGTCATCTAAGCGAAATGTGCCCGCCAGGAGTCAGCCAATGTAGCTCAAACAGTACGGCATAGGAAATGTAAGTTCTGGGTTCGAATCTCAGCTTGAGCATTTTTTTGCTCAGTTGGAAAAATTCGATTAGTATAAACTACTAATGTAGTGGAAATATTTGCAGGACTTTAATATGCTAAAATGAAGTTTCGGTTTTTATGGGGAGGGAGGGGGGGCGATGGTTATTATAAGCCTTCAGTTCAAGCTTGTAAGATGCTACGACTAGAATAAATATGCGACTCAATTACAGTTTAATTTTTGACTCTGAGAAATTTTCAGGACCTATAGCGTAAGGAAGTATTATACCTTGATCGGTACAATACCTTGATATGTCAAACTAATCCTCAAAAACACTCTACTATTGCTTAAAAACGATGTCGAAACTAACTTTCGATAAATCCATCAACTCGCAACATACATACCTTACAATTTTCAGGATTCAAAAAATTCGTGCTGTGAAAATACATTAAATTGATTAATGTAATAATTCATATAGAAAATATGCTTTTAAAACCACAACCCTTCTAAAATACACTTAAAATACGCTTCAATAAATTTTCGAGACTTTCTTTGGAGTAATTGCATTGCGACAAGAAGCTAGAAAGGAATTCTAACTCATTTAAAAATCTCCATCACCTCTAAAAAGTATTTCCCGAAGCTATCAAAAGTGCTTTTAGAATTCGTCGCTAAGATTTTAAAAGATTTCTCAGATGCATTACATTTTCTGTCTGACTAACATTTGTTAAGTCGTCTACGGAATAAGAATATAAAAATGCGAATAAATTTAATGCAGCATTATCATAATTACGCAGCTGATTTATTAGCAATTTGTTGGTGTCATAAGGTAAAAACAAACTTTAGATCAAGGAGAATCAACTATTACTATTACCGGAGCTTTTGAATTTTCTAATAAGCTTTATGGTGACCCAATAATTCACTAGATAAAATATTTTAGATTCTCTCTATGTAGATAATTGTTTTATACAGTGTATTTCAAAAAAGGATATAACAAACTTTAAGAAGTTGTAGAGTATATTAGAACAAGTTTTTTGCGTAGAAAATAGTAATCAGTTGCAATCAGTTTGTCATAAATACGAAACGTTTCATTCCAATCCTAAGCCTATTTTTCTCTTTCACTTTTGTATCTTTGACAGCAATGAAGATGCTTCAATATAATTTTTAATAGACGTACCTTATGCCTATTGTGCAAAAGAATACTTAGCACGATAATTCGGTCTGTGACTAGAACCCAAAAGGCACAGGAAGCAGCACATGCTTCTCCTCAAATTTTAACAAGTCGGAAATTGTACACCAAACGTGACAAGTGAGGTGCGATCGTACTACAACTAGTTTTATAAATATTCAGATCTAGTGCAAAAACTGTTGCACTATTATGCAAAAATGCATGAATACAAAATTTATTACGATTATATATATTAAATTTAGTAATACAGAAATAATATGACTCCATTTTAAATAGGAAGTAATCACCACGGCAACCTAGAATCATTAAATATCATGGGATATCATTGAATTAATTACGTATGATAGGATTTAATAGAATGAAGAAAAATTTTATTGACATCTTTTTAAGTTTTGATTCTATTTTCTTAAAATTTGAAATGATTCCAGAAAATTCTGCAACGATTATATATATATATATATAATTTCAAACCATTTGGTTGGACAGTGTTTACGCTGTTATATGAGGACAGACGGATGAACCAGGCGGCGACTGTAGGTGCTACGTATTTATATAACTACGAAAGCACATAAAAAGGGCTCCAAAATGACTGTAAAATGGGCCTCTAATTCACTTTTTTTAACATTAATTTTTTAATTATTTTGGAGGAGAACCTTTGCCTCATGTAACATAATATCCACACTACTTCAGGAAACTTATCTAACCGTGAAATCCGAATGTGATCAATAGGTTGTCAATCAATAATACTGCATCCTGATGTAATGATTATGGAAATCATCCGCGTAACGGAATAACGAGATTTACATATACTATAAATATGCTCTATCTAAAACAGGGCTAACGGATTTTAGCAGGAGAAAAACTTTTTATGGTTTTAATCGCTTACAGCATTTTTAGTTTTTACCTTTCAAAATAAGCCAACTTTTATTTTAACCCTTTGCACTCGAGGGCTCCGGAGCGGAGCCATTTAAAATTTGTCTTCAAACTCGAGGGCTCCACCACAGAAACAATGCAAATAATTTTGTGATACTGTTTAGAAAAGCCAAGATTACATATTAGCAATTGCTTCGAGAGGTATCACACTTTGGACGATTACAAAATGTAATAATTTTATAAATTATATATATATATATATATATTATATATATATATATATATTATATATATATGTATCATAACATTTTTATTCACAAAGAATTTAAAAAATAAAAAGATATAACTAAAATCGCTTCGAGTTGCTGATAATACGAATGAAAAAAAAACTTCGAGTGCAAAGGTTTAATATTTTTAAGGTGGTTTACGACCAATTCTCATTAAATTTATTTTTATGCACTCATAAATGTTTTCTACCAAATAAATTATAATTTTTTTTATTAAATATTATGAAATGAACGAGTCTTTATAACTGTTTAGCTATTGCGTAATCGGAAGGTAGCTATAGAAGGTAGCTATTGCAGAGGATGCAATAAAATAGAACCCAATATGATGTTTTGAAACACTGTATTACAAAACTTTACATGTACTATACATTTAAAAATATATATGTAATTAAACAATGACAAATCATCACACATCGAAAAGGAAACATTCTTACATACTGCTATTTACTTTCAAAATTGATTAAAACTAAATAATTTATATGTATTTAATAAATGAAAAATGTCTTATATAATACTTGAGAATGTTCATATTTAGTAAGTAATCAATGGGTTCTAATGACCTACAAAAATGATATATTAAAAAACTTGCCTTATCTACTACTAAGTTATCTCGTAAGTTATTCCAGATAAGTCCGGTTATAAAGAGAATAAATCAGAAAATGTTCAATGCTGAAAGAGAAATTAGGAAAGGGATAATGCTTCAAGAGATTGTAGTACATGTGTACACTGTAAAACTAGTCGGACGTGGCAATCCCAAAACTTTCTTCTATCTCATACATGTTAATACTTCCTCAAAAAGGCATTATAACAGCGGCACCGGTTAGGTGGTTTACACCAAAATCTAATCAGCAACAACTTATGCCAACTTCTAATTGAATTTGAAGTTTGATAAAATACATGCATTAGTTTTTGAGATAGAGCTATTCGGTAAATCGTGAAAAGTTCTGCATAGCATTGACACCTACTGGGCAATTTACACTAAACCTTAACCGGATCAATTTATGTCAGGACTAACTGAATCTAAAGTTTGGCGAAAATTCATGCATTAGTTCATGAGATACGGCTATTGCGGATATCGTAAAAAATGCAACATAGTAGCGCCACCTGTTGGGCAATTTACACCAAAAACTAAACAACACTAATTTATATCAGGGACTAACTGAATCTGAAGTTTGATGTAAATTCGTGCAATAGTTCTGGAGATAAAGGTATTGCGATAATCAAGAATAATGCAGCATAGCAGCGTCACCTATTGGGCGATTTACACCAAAAGATTATCAGTACCAAATTATATCAAGGACTAACTGAATCTGAAGGTGTCTGAAAATCCGTGCTTTAGTTCTTGAGATATAGCTATTGAGGAAATCATGAATAATGCAGCATAGCAGCGCCACTTGCTGGGTGATTTCCACCAAAAAGTAATAAGCACCAATTTATATCAGGGATTAACTGAAGCTAAAGTTTTATTAAATATCGTTCATTAGTTCTTGAGATAGAGCGCCCACAAAATTTGTGTCACACACAGACACTCACACACACATTTTATAAAAATATGTTTTTCGGGATCTCTGATCCCTAGAACGTGTAAATCCGCCGAAAACCGGATTTCGAATTTTTTTACGAATCCAATACTTTCTTGTTGTAAAGATAGAAGAAAGTAAAAAATCTATGAGGTAACTAAGAATTTTCTAGGATACTGGTATGCCTAGAATTTTTTATGTAAATACAACAAAAAACTAGTCGGATGTGGCAATCCCAAAACTTTCTTCTACCTCATACATGTTAATACTTCCTGAAAAATGCAGCCGGTTAGATGATTTATACATAATCTAATCAGCAAAAACTTATGTCAACTTCTAACTGAATCTGAAGTTTCGTGAAAATTCGTGCATTAGTTTTTAAGTAGAGCTATAACGGAAATTGGAAAAAATTCTGCATAGCAGCGCCACCTGTTGGGCGATATACACCAAAACGTAATATGAAACAACTTAAGTCAACTTGATAACTGAATCTGAAGTTTGGTTAAAATCCGTGCATCCCTTCTTGAGATAAAACTATTGCGGGAATCAGGAAAAATGCAGTATAGCAGCGCCACCTGTTAAGCGATTTACACCAAAACGTCATATCAATGACTAACTGAATCTGAAGTTTGCTGAAAATCCACGCATTAGTTCTTGAGATAGAGACATTGCGGAAATTAAGAAAAATATGTAAAGCAGCGCCACCTGTGAGGCGATTTACACCAAAACATAGTAAACATCAACTCATATCAAGAACTAACTTAACCTGCAGCATAGCAGCGCTACCTGTTGAGCAATTTGCACCAAAAACTAATCAGCACCAATTTATACCAGGTACTAACTGAATATGAATTTTTATTAAATTCCTTGCATTAGTTCTTGAGATAGAGCGCCCACAAAATTTGTGTCACACACAGACTCACATCAGACATACTCACAGACAGATATTTTGTAAAAACATGTTTTTCGGAATCTCTGACCCCTAAAACGTGTAAATCCGTCGAAAACCGGAATTCAAAAATTTTTACGAATCCAATGCTTTCTTCGAGTAAAGATAGAAGAAAGGAAAAATCATGTAGCAGATTCAGGTTCCCACTGTAAAAAAAAAAAAAAAAAAAAAAATGTAATGTTACTAAGAATTTTCTAGGAAACTGAAGTGCCTAGAACTTTTTATGTAACTGCAACAAAAAAAAATCATGTAATTATCCCGGGTTACCGATAAAATTTTAATAAACATACAGATTTTTGCAGCTTTACAAAAACTAGTTTTGTAGATTTACATCTTTTTACTTTACAATGTACAGATAAAATTTTAGTAAGTTTACAGTTTAGTAACAGATTTCTGTAGCTTTTACAAAAACTAGTTTTGTAGATTTACATCTTTTTTTTTCTCTTTTTTACAATGTAGAAAAAAGAGAGAACAATAATAATAATAATAAAGTATTTTCAAAATAAAACCTGTTAAAATAAATTATGAAAATACTCTTTTCAATAATGGGAAATAGTGTTTTTATTAAATGACTTTATGTATGATTTTAAATAATTAAGAAGGGGGTAGAGACTATAACCCTTAAAATTAATTAAGTAATAAAATATATAACTAAGCAACAATTGTCCAAAAAGTAAGCTAATTAATTAAAGGAACAAATTTTTTTCGTGACCCATCGTGACCCAAAAGACCCACTAATTGAATTTTCTCGAACATGCGACCCTGCCCAATGGTCTTATCATGCCCGGAAACGGTATTACACAAAATTTTGTCAAAATGTTTTGTACTGCTTTTTAAATTCAATTAGCTTGACCCTGACCCATTTTGACCCAAAATGACACACTAATCGAATTTTCTTGAGCATGCGACCTAGCCCAATGGTCTTCTCGAGCCCGAAAACGAAAGAATACAAAATTTAGTCAAAATCGTTTAAGCCGTTTTTTAGATACAATTAGCTTGATCCTGACCCATTGTGACCCTAAATGACCCTCAAATCGAAATTTCTCGAACATCTGACCTATCCCAATAGTCTTGTCGTACACAAAAATGGTTGGATACAAAATTTAGTCAAAATCGATTGAGCCGTTTTTTAGATATAATTAGCTTGACCCTGACCCATTATACCCAAAATGACCCACTAATTGAATTTTCTCGAACACGTGACCCATCCCAATGGTCATTTCGTGCCCGAAAACGATAGATTACAAAATTTCGTCAAAATCGTTAGAGCCGTTATCTAGATAAACTTAGCTTGGCCCACGGTGACGCAAAAACGGCCCACTAATCGAATTTTCTCGGACATGTGATTTAGCTTAATGATCTTCCCGTAATCCAAAACTGTAGAATATAGAGTTTAGCGAAAATCGTTAGAGCCATTTTTTAGATAAAAATAGCTTGACCCACAGAGACCCAAAAATGACCCACAAATCGAAATTTCTTGAACATGTGACCTAGCCCAATAGACTTCTCGTACCCGAAAATGGTTGGATACAAAATTTAGTCAAAATCGATTGAGCCGTTCTTTAGATATAATTAGCTTGATTCTGACCCATACTGACACAAAATGACGCACTAATCGAATTTTCTCGAACCCGTGACCCATCCCAATGGTATTTTCATGCCCAAAAACGGTAGGGTGCAAAATTTAATCAAAATCATTAGAGCCGTTTTCAAGATAAAATTTACACACACACACACACACGATTTTTGCTCGCATTATAGTATAAGATTTCATACAAAATGTATTTAATCCGTCTATTAATTACACTAAAAAAATATACAAAATACTTTTGAATTACCATGCTTAGAAATCATAGCCAATTTCACGAAAATAAATTCTTTTAAAAATGGATATTTTCTCAAACACCTAATGTTTTTTTTTTTTTTTTTTTATTGAACTATAAAATATTTACTTACCATTACTTTATAAGAACTAGTAGATTTTTAAAAAATGTGTTATTTGTTTATTTTTCGCCGCGTTATTAATTTAAGCATTGTTTTAAACTCTTTATGGAAACGTCCATGACCGCTGACTGAATGAGTAAGTTAATAAACGAATACGTCCTAAATTTCTAATTATTGTTGCATAAAGTTTATAATCTATCTTCAAATATTAAGCGGAGAAGGGGGAGTTATTTAGGTATAAGTTTGATTTTTTTTTTTTTTTTTTTTTTTTACAATTTAGATGTAAAGCTTTAAAACAATTTCATTCGCAATATTTTCATTATGTATTTCACATACTTTTAATGCCTTTTTCCAGCAAATATAACTGAACATTCTCTAAGTTAACTTATTTTTAAATATTTTCCCTTACTATGCTTGACTTACTTTCGCTTAGTAAATAAATAAAGATACTTTAAACACAACAAACTTAACTAAGTTTTAACTGTGTATAAAAGTATTTTTTCCTTCCAACACTTTAGTTGTGAAAAAGCTTATAAGAAAAAAATCTCATTGTTTCTCCTTATAATTTTCTTTTCTAGTAAGTTACTAAAGATACTAACGGCTCGCCGTGAGAAAAATAACATGTTCGTAGAAAAAATATTCTGTGTTTTAAAAAGAAGAATGAATTAACTACGTCAAGTTCAGCTTTTAAACAATTTGTCTCTAACTCCAACATTTTTCTCCAAAAAAGAAAAAGTTATTGATCTCACCTTTCATAAAGTGACGGAATCAGATTTATATGTATCATTGAAGATCTTTCTCTAAAAGAAACTTTCCCCATTTACAGAATGCTCAGAAATTGTTTCAATCCATTAAAGAGCTAATATATCAATATCTGTAAACGGTTTTTATTTTCTAAAATTTTATTTCGCTATTTTTCTTTTAGTGATTCTGTAGAACCTCGTCTGGTCACTTGCATTAGAAATAAATAAATAAATATAGGTTATAACTTTGAATCTAATTTGTCCAAGAAAATATAAAAAAATACCATATAAATTCGTAAAAAAAGTCTATAAATATTTTCATCAAAAGAACATTTTTGCTTAAACAAGTTGGAAATTGCTCACCAAACGTGGCAAATGAGGTGCGTTCGTACTATAACTAGTTTTATAATAATATTTTGCACCGCATAGTGTACTGAATGTATATTTTAGTGCACTTCATAAGTGCATATCCATTTCATTCTGTTCGAAACCCTGTAACATAATTAAAATGCACTTGAGATCATTTTTTCCTATTGGCCTTAATTTAACGGAAAACTTTTGACAGTCCTTGTAATTAAACTATACATCCGATTTTCATAAAATTGGAAATGAATCGACAAAATTTTGAAACAATTATATATTTAAAAATTCAGACCATTCGGAAGGCTGTAACATCATTAAAATGCACTTGAAATATTTTTTTTCCCATTGACCGTAATGTAAAGGAAAAATTTTGACGGTCCCTGTAATTAAACTATATATCCGATTTTCATGAAATTTGAAATGACTCGACAAAATTTTGCATTTAAAATGTCAGACCATTGGGTTGGGTAGTTTTTGCTCGGTTATATGCGGGCGGACAGACGGACTGAACGACGACTATAGGTGCTACGTATTTATATAATTACGAACGCACCTAAAAAAGCACAGTAAATCAACTAGCTCAAGTTAAGTTCTAAAAAAATTTTTCTCTGACACTAAAATTTTCTCGATAAAGAAGATGAGATATTGATCTCACCTTTCATAAAGTGATGGGATTAGATTTATGGTTGTCGTAGGAAACTTTCTACTCTAAAAAAAAAAAAAAAAAAAAAAAAAAAAAACTTTCTCGATTTAGAAGTTACTTAGAAATTGCTTCACTGTTAAAGAACTAATATATCAATAACTATAAACGTTTTTTATCTGGAGAAACTATTTAAAGAATGCTAAATTTAGTTATTTTTAAATAATTCTGTAGAAACTCATCTGGTAACTTCCATAGTAAAAAAAATAAATTAACATCTATATAAATAAAAATGTAAATGTTCGTTTGTTACTAATCACTAATCTCCGAAAGTTCTTCACCGACTGCTTTAAAATTCACGGGTTGAGTTACATTCAAATCCGGAAGTGTTGTTATATAGTTATTATGAACCTCGCTCCCCACCACCCCATTTGCCACCACCACCACCAGGGGCAGCTTTTTAAATTTGTTCCAAAACCCATCATGTAATATATCATTAGAAAGCCCTTGGAATACTGTTTCATATTATGCACCTCGCATCTCGCTCCCCTCACTTTCCCCTCGTGGGGGCACATTTCTATATAAAACTATATAAATAAAAATGTAAATGTTCGTTTGTTCCTAATCGCTAATCTCCGAAAGTTCTTCACCGATTGCTTTGAAATTCACGGGTTGAGTTGCATTCAAATCCAGAAGTGTTGTTATATAGTTATTAAGAACCTCGCTCCCCCACCACCGCCAGAGGGCGCTTTTTAATTTTTTTCCGAAACCCATCATGTAATATATCATTAAAAAGCCCTTGGAATATTGTTTCATATTATGTACCTCGCATCTCGCTCCCCTCACTTTACCCACGTGGGGGAACATTTCTATATGAATAAAAATACAACTGTTCGTTTGTACAAAATCTTAAACCTCCGAAAGTTATTCACCGATTGCTTTGAAATTCACGGATTGCGTTGCATTCGAATACGCACGTGTTTTTATATACCTATCACGAACCTCGCACCTCTCTCCTCCAATTTCCTCGCCACCACCAGGGGGCGGTTTTCAAATTTTTTCAGACACACGTCATGTGGCATATCATTAGAAAGCCCTTTGACTACTCTTTCATATTATGCACCTACCATCCCCCTCATCCCACTTTCCCCCCGTGGGAGCACATTTCTATATTAAAAAAATTTTAAATGTTCGTTTGTACGAAATCTTAAACCTCCGAAAGTTCTTCACCAATTTCTTTGAAATTCACCGATGCCGTTGCATTTGAATGCGCGAATGTTTTTATATTACTATTATGAACCTTGCACACCCCCCCTCCCCCAATTTCATCCCCGAGGAACTTTTTTTTCGACGCCCATTATGTGGTATATCATTAGAAAGCCCTTTGACCACTCTTTCATATTATGCATCTTCCCTCACTATGCCCTCCGGAGGGACACATTACTGAAATATTTCGACAGTATTTTTTATGAAATTTGTTTTTTCTTTGTTCTTTTAGTTCGTCTTTTTTTCTTTTTAGCTCACAGGCTATTAATGCCTGAGAGTTGATGTGCCCGCAGGTTCTGTATGTACGTATGTATGTAACTCGATAATTCTTGATAGAAATATCCGATTTGCTTCAAATTTTGTAAATAGTTTCATTCTGATAAGGCGCTTCCCTGATTAGTTTTGGGAATTCATTGGTTAAGCATAAAAGGGGCAACGGGGGCTAATCTCCCCTTAATTTAGATAAATGGGTTTTTCATGCAGAATTATCTGATTTGCTTCAAATTTTGTAAATAGGTTAATTCTGATAAAGTGCTTCCCTGATTCGTTTTGGTGTTTTATTGGTTGTGCAAAGGGGAACGGGGAGCTAATTCCCCCCGCCCTTAATTTAGATAACTTGGTTTTTCATGTAGAATTATTCGATTTGCTTCAAATTTTGTGAATAGGTTCTATCTGATAAGTCGCTTCCCTGATTTGTTTTAGGGGTTCATTGATTAAGTATAAAGAGACGAACGGTGGCTAATCCGCCCTTAATATAGATAAATGGGTTTTCATGCAGACTTATCCGATTTGCTTCAAATTTGGTATACCGGTTTATTCTGATAAGGCGTTTCCCTGATTAGATTTGGAGGTTCATTGGTTAAGTATAAAGAGGGGAAACGGAGGGGGTAATGCCCCTTAATTTATTTTTCAATGGGCATTACTCTTTGAAATAACAGTATAATATACAATTAGTATGAATAGCCTGTGAGCTCAATGCCATAAGTTTAACTCGGCACATATCTTTTCAATTCACTCGATGTGCCAGGCATGCCACCGCACGTGCTGCAATTGACAATCGGCCTGCCAATTCAGATGTTACGAAATATTCACAAGCCAAATCTGTGCAACGGCACGCGGCTTGCAGTAAAAAAATAATGAGCAACTTTGTAGAAGCAACAATCTTGATAAAACCTTTAAAAGGTGAAGATGTCCTCATTCCTCGCATTCCTTTGATTCCAATGGATGCGCGATTTCAATTTAAGAGATTGCAATTACCTATTTGATTGGCGTTTGTAATCTCCATCAACAAAGCTTAGGGCCAATCTTTAAAATTCTGCGGTTTAGATCTAGACATGAATTGCTTCTCACACGGGCAATTATATTTTTCGTGTTCTAGAATCGGCAAATCAGACAATATCTATATCTGCACAGACAATGTAACAACAAAAGTATTGTATACCCACAAGTATTGTAAAAATTAAACATATTAGAAACGCGCACTTTCTCTTTTCTTTCTTTTCCATTTAGCCAGACTGGGCCACAGCAACGCGTGGCCGGGTACAGCTAGTGGGCTATAAATTTGATTCTTAGTGGCATAAGAAAATTAAAAAAGTGTAGAGGACTAGCCACTATTAAAAAGGGTACTCTATTTTCTGAGTGTGGACGTTCTGTCAATAATAACCTGTCTGCGTAAAAAGCGACCTCTATCTTTCGTTTTACTTTAATTTTCTGAAGCGAGTTTATGACTCTCGAAATCTGCTGTTAGTAGCTATTATTGCATTTTTATACTAATTAGAGTACTTTGGTCAATCCGCAGAGTATAAAAATCGGATTAAGTGTTGGTATTGACGGATCTTGGCTCCAAACCTGCCTCCGAGAAGATTGAGAGATATTGCTGATAAGAAAACATTATTTGTTAATTTTAAACTTTTAAAAAATACCTCAACTTAGCACCGAAACTCTTAAGTGATAATTCTTAAAATCATTGACTACTATTAAGCCATCTTCTGTTTGTTTTTTAAACTGAAATGTGACACACTCTCTACGGAATCGGAGGTGTAGAAATTAGACGAGTAGAAGCTGCCCTTATGGGTAAGAGTGAATTTTAACCATTATTCATTAAAGCTTTCCAGCAACCACGGGTTGCTAGTTTTAGTGACATTTACCTAGCTCATTAAATTTGTTAACTAATGGATTACTTGTAGCGATATTTGAGTTCTACCTCGAAGCCATTTGAGGATATCGTTTGAGCTGCCAGTCTTCTATACTTAAGTTAGCTTTAAACTTAGTAACTTAGGCATTTTTTTGTATTATTGAGTGCTGATTAAGGACTATATTACATGTAAGTGCAGAATAGTGCGTGCCAAATTGAAAAGAAACATCGCTGTCCTTCCCTATTTTGATTTAAATAAACAGTCTTTTAAAACTAAAATCTAAGTATGTCTCAATGACAACGCAGCGATTTTAATGAACTTGTCACAAAAGTACCGTTTAAAACCGTAAAAAATTGTCTATATATATATTTGTACATAAAAAAATACATTCTGTTTAATAAAAGAACGCTTAATCAAGCGTCAGAAATTCAGCTCTAAAACAGTTTGTGTCTGATCCTAAGGCTGTGTATAATGCGGCGGACAGTGCCATAAATTATTTATTTGGACTTTCTTTTCCAAAGACTTTGGCGTCCTTTGTGGTCTTTTTACTATATCTTAAACCTCGGTAGATGTGATAAACATGTCAGGGACACTCCTCTACTACGATCGAATGCTCTTGTGCATCAATTGAACGAATTATTTTATAGCATGTCAAATACAAAGCAAAAAACAAAAAAGGATTCGTATTAAACATTTAAATTAAAAAGAAACATACATATGGTTTCTTTATATTGCATATGTTACGCAAAAGAACCGCTAAAGATTATTCTTTGAGAGTTTCCGATATGCCATTATGAATTTAATTTCATTATACAATTTCGTTTGAAGACGCATATGCTTTCCGTTGTTTAACAGTTTCTTCTCTTTTCACTTTAAATATATTTGCATTAAACTTGTTTTAAAAACTTAACTTAGAAATCTTTTATGCTAAAATAAATCCGATGATTTTCTATATTAATAAATGTATGTTTATTTCTTTTAATTTCCCTAAAGAAAAAGGTAATTAAATTTTGAAAAGAGAGCCAGGAGTTTCGATAAAAGAACCGTACGCTGTAAAAAAAAAAAAGACAAATGTTTCTTGATCTACGATAATATAAGATAACCACGAATGAAACTATAAACTAGGGTGGTCACAAGCAACATAGGGGGAAAAATTAACATTTTCTTCCGGGGGACCCCTCTAAAAGTTGCCAATCAGTTAGAAAATGAGATTGGCAAAGTTTCAGCTCAATTGAATAATATTAACCCGTGCCTCATCGAGGTTGAATTCTTGAAAATTTGCAATTTTTGAGGAAAAACCGTAGTTTTTCTTTCATTAATTGAAAACTATTTTTCTTAGAAACCTGATTCTTATCTTATTTCATAGAAAATGTTGTTGCCTTGAACTTTTACTCTGATCAAAACTTATATTTAATGACATTTAGTGTTTTTCAAGTCAGCTTATGAACCATACCCTCAAACTCTGCATTTTTGAAAAATAAGTGAAAAATGAGAAATGAATAATTTTTATTAAATTTGATATTATTATTTTTATTATTTGCATTAAAAGGCAAAAAAAATTAGACAATTTTTATAATTTTAACAATATTTCACGAATTATAGTTAATTATTAGTTATCTAGTTCCGTGCATAGAAAGAATTCCCAATTTGTATTGCAGTTGAAGCGCATTTAAAATGAACCTCTGAATTTCTCTTTTTATTACAAGGCTGTTTTTATTACCTGCTATCGTTATTTATATTTTAAATCGACGAAACATTTCGACCCTCACCCCCTCTTCCGGTATCATGGTAGCAATGCAAGATTTTTTTATTAGGCTACATGCTCATCAAATCACCGGCAGTAAGTTATCGAGTAATTGGCAAGTTTTGTGTATTTTGTTTCATAATATTCCCAAGTTAAACTGAGCACCAAAGAAGCTGCTTTACTTACAGTAAACCCACCAGTTAATCACAAATTTTAATTTTAAGTAGAAGTGTAATAGGACTTCGCAAACAACTATTTCGAAAATAAAGAACTGAGTTCATCAAAAACAGATTTCACAATTCCGATTTACAGGGAGCTTTTGTTAGCTACAATGGAAAACTGTTTCCTCACATTTTGAATAAAGAAAATGTCTACAATTTATTTTTTCAAAAGAGATAGCAGTTGATTGTGGATAGCAGTTTTAATTAGTTGTAGAAATGAGGAACACTTAATAAGAGTTCCTCACCTTAAAAAATAGTATGGGAATAACTCGGGCAAAAACTGTATTTTCAGCAGTTGAAAAGTTGGTAAAAACCAGGCAATGTGTTTTGATACCACTACACTAAACACTGGTCGCCTCAGAGGAACTTCCATATATCTATATCAATTACTAAAGTAAAATCTTCTGTATTTACCATGTCGCTACCATAATTCAAAAATTAACGTAAAAGCTGTTTTCAGCCAGTTATTTGAAATAAGATTCAGATTGGATGGCCCAAGTTAGACCAGATTAAGTATGTAAATGCTATTGATGGTAAAATATTAGATATAAAATACTTAAATCAGAAGAAATTTCAAGCTTTCTTATAGAACATTTAAAAAAGTAATAGTCCATGGGTGATTATAAAGAATTTATCTATGTTTAATTTTTACAGGACGTCTTCCTCCAAAAGGCATCCAATTTCAAGTCATCGACGATGGGTATCACAGGTCATTTATTCACTCAAAATATATCTTTTCAGGGATAAGTTCTCATTAACAAATTTAGAAAAAGAAGGTGTTAGAGGCATTTGATTATTTATAATCAATATTTATGTAAAAGCATGGTTCAACGCTTCCACTTCCCCGCAATCAAGACCTGCAATTATTAAAATCACTTGTTAAGTACAGAAAAATTTATAAATAGCTTGCAGACAAAGCACTCGCTAAAATGATAAACCACCTTTGGTATCTGAACTCTGTTCAAGTTGCATTTTCATTTTTTGGTAATACTTTGGGGGGGAAAGTGAAAATAAGCATTGCTGTAAAATTAATATTATTTGAAAAAGAAAATTATGTTGATGATAGGAATGTAAGAGCAACAATAGGTGTCAACCAAGTGGATTATATATTGAACAAGTCGATGTTTTTGTTTAATATCAAGCTGATTTTTTTTATAAGATTGTATATTAATATAAAATTTCTAAATACTGATCCCGATGTATGGTGTGAAAATAAACATTATTTGAAATCATGAAAAATACTGAATGATTTTAAGGTAACACAGCTGAAAGGGGAATAAAATTAATCAATTATTTCAATTCCTGTTTGACAAAGGATGAATAACAAAAACGTTTCTGCTAAAAGTTGTATCTGAATGTAGAAAAATATTTCAAGACAGACCTTATCTGAACCATTACCACCTTAACATGACAACGGGGTATATGATGTAAGGGATAGTAATTTCTTTTCTCTATAATGCTTCCTTTCTTGTAACATAACTTTAATAATAAAATGCATTTAAAAATTTTTGTTCTCATTTTTACACTTTCTTTGCCCGTTTTTTCTTTTAAATCTTTCAGTTTAAACTTCAATTTTTATCATAATTAAAAGCTTTATTATATACAAAATGAAAAAAGCAAACAAACAAAGAAAAACAAAATGTTGAAAGCAGATAAAAGGGAATGTTACATTGTTTTTTCGCATTTTCATAAAAAGTCAATTTTTAAGATTTGGATTAAGTCTGGTCCTGAAAAACGCGCATATGTTTAAATCTACAAGTTTACATTTTTACAAAAATGTAGAGCGGTTTTTCAAAGCAAAAATATTTTTTTATGAAATGAGATCAGCATTATGTTTCTAGGTTTAATTATATTCATTTCACGAAGAAAAAAACAGCATTTTTTGCGAGAAATCAGGTTTTTTTTCGAACTTTGACCTCAATGAGGCACGGGTTAATATTATCCAAATGAGCTGAAACTTTTCCAATCTCATTTTCTAGCCAATTGGCAACTTTTTGGGGGTCCCCCCGAAAAAATTCGAAACTTGATTTCTTGTGACCACCCTACTATACACTAATACCTTCTGCGTTACTCGCGATTTCGAAAAGCGTTCTTTATCTTTAGAAACCTTAGAAACAATATATATTTAATGAGAAGCAGTTATGAAAAAAAAGTTTCTTGATATGAGCAGTAAAAATGCACCAGAAACACCCACAACTTTAAAAAAATACAGGCATGTGATGTTTACATAAATACAATACGTATAAGGGGCATTCTCACAATCTTTTGACTTTTAAGTCTCTGAATAATAATTTTTATTTTAGTACATGTTCTTGTGATTTTTTTTATTTCATATACTGGGGAACATCCCATTGCATGATTGCATAACAATATTAACGAGATAAATATGTTTTGGACGATGTTCGGGGTCCAAGTACCAGGAAAACTCCTATACCGTCCCGTGCCCCTGATGCTGATTTTTAAGTGTGGAGATGTCTGTATAAAATTGTTTCAATAAAAGTAGTTAGATGTAATTTTTTTTCCGAAACTGGGACAATTGTTTTATATAAATATGTAGCAAAAAATTAACCTGCACACATTTTTACGGTTGATATTATTTTTTGAACTCCGTCCCTGGGTTTTAGATTCCTTACCATCCCTCTTGATAAACTTATACAGAAAATCACTTCAGATGGAGCCACAAAATTTTTTTCAACTTTTTTCTCATGCAGAAGTATGCTAGAGAAAAAATGTCTAAAATTCTTTGGCATGAAATTTACTGCAGAATTTAAATCAGCATTTAAATATCAATTTCAAGCATCGTGGCTTTATTGGTAGTCTTAACGTCCCCAAGGTTTCCTGCCCTTTTCGAGGTAAATTGAATTTTTTTTTAATTTAATCCAATGTAAATAACTGTTTCTAAAAATCAATGAATATTGTAGCTATCACTTAGTCTTAACATGATTTATCTAAAACATGATTTGTCCATTACCGTCTCTTTTTTCCTATACCATCCCCTTTTTTCCTTCCGTCCCTTCTTTAACACCCCTTTTTTGACAATGTTATACCAAACTTTTGTACTAAAAATACTACATTGTTATTATTTCTTATTTGAATGTCATGTGGGTACTATTCAAATTCATTTTAAGTAAAAATTTAGAAGAAAATAGAAAGTTATAGTGGTAAAATGGTAAGAAAATTAAACTCACAAGTTTAACTTAAACCTCAGTTAAATAAAAAAAATTTCGCTGCTGACCATTTTTTCTTTATTTTGAATCATTAAGGCATTCGTCTATCAGATTAAAATGTTATTTTAACAAGTTTAATTTCACCAGATTTTTATTCCCAAAAATCAAAAGATTGTGAGAATGCCCCATAAAGTATTGTTGTTCCTTTTTACAAGGAAAAAAGTACTTTCGGTCAACTCTATAAATTTAACTGCATTCTAAAGTATTTACATACCACTAGAAAGAGATAATGTGTGTCTTAATGACTATTTTAAACGACTTGAAGAAGCATTTTTGTGTGTATTATATTACAGCCATTCTATTAAACTAATGCATTTATTCCTTGAAAACTGCCATAAAATAAAGTAATAATACAATCTCACAAATGTTGTTTATTGCGACGTTTTAAAGGTAAGTCATTACTTTATTTTTAAATACAATTTTAACCATTCAGATACTATTTTGTTTAATGATCCAACTCAACTGAAAAAAGAGATTGCTATCTGGTAAGGTGACTGGTAAATTTGAATCTTTAATTCTATCTGTCATTATTTATATGTTAATTTAAAATGTTTGTTTATAATTGTAGGTTTCTTTTTATATTTCAGATTTGCCACATTTTTTTCATTGCCGTTCAACAAAAACAATATGTCAACAATTAGTCAATAGAATCAATCTGGTCTATATTATATCATGAGAAAAGATTTTACAAAATAATAGGTAGTCCGTGTATGCCAGTGTGTGTGCAAGCGTCTGTGTGTTTGCGCACCTTGTGATAAAATAAATTCATACTTAACTAAAATGTTAGAATAAGTATGATGAAAGCATCATAGACAACAAAACTTTTTATGTAGTAAACAATAGAAAACTTTTAAATAGTTTCATCTTTTGTAAAAGTATAAGAACATATAAACTCGTTAATATTCAAACGTATAGTTCTTCTTTTCAATTTGAAAAATATTCAAGACTTTCTTTTGAAAAATCGGGTAAACCCGAACTCTATGCGAAAAAGTCAAAGCCCAACCCGAAACCGATATAACCCGAAATCAACCCGACTTGCAACTAAAAAATAATAGCGTCAACCCGACCCCAAACCGAACCGCGGGTCGGGTCAAATCGGGTTACCCGACCCGATGTAGGACTTTAACATAGACTTCGCGACTCTACGGCTGCTTCTAATATCTGCGAAAATCCAAGTACCTTTAAAAATTTTTAACAATCATGCATCAGTGCCAACCATCATAAATGTTTCTTTATTTGAACATCTCTAGAGAAATAATATTCTGTGTCCACATGTTGCTTTGTTAAGTTTTGTTTAATAAAGATGTTAAACACGGCTTTCTACACTGTCAGAAGAAAAACTGTAAATTTATGAGCCTTTGCTGTTCAATTTTCACGGGCAACAGCCTTATTTCATGAAAAACGGTCTGATCCACTAAAAAAATACGGTATGACCCCATACATTTTCCTCCGCTAGGGTGTAACCCTTCGTTTTAGTCGTATTTCGAAAAATAATGTCAGTTAACCGCGACCGTAACATATTTTTTAATCCGCCAAAAAAGCGATTCTGTGATGATTATCTAACGTGCTACGGAGCAGTAAGTAAAGTGTTATTGTGTTTTGAAGTATATTATATCTCTGCCCCGTAAAATTACGGGCAGCACAAAATGTTGGGCATGGAATTTTTTTTACTGGGTATGACTGAAATCTCTGCTGCCGGCCTCTGCCCGTAATTTTACAGGGATATTTTTAGATACTTAGAAAATTAATGGCAATCTACATATTCTTGCAGTTCTAGCCCATCTGTTACGTCAACGGTAAAATCAAAAACCATCAAATACGGTATGACCCCATACATTTTACTACGCTAGTGTGTACACGTTGACACAAAATGATGGGCACGATTTTTTTTTTTTTTTACGGGGTGTGACTGGAATATCTGCTGCCGGCCTCTGCCCGTAAATATTTTTAACAGTGTATACTGTACCATTAATCTGTCTTTGTGTCGCTTTCATCTCAATCGCTTGGCGTCCCCGCTGTGCTTTCTTGTGTGAATAGGGTTAATAAAAATATTATCTACCTCCCATCAGTTTGTACATAGTATCGAGACATATTTTGTAATAATACCTGACAACGAGACAAAAATACAATTCAATGTTTGTTTTTTCTCTATGTATAGTGTATACCTATGCATTCCCTTGTCTTTCAGACGACATTCATGTCCAAAATTAAGGTCACAAATATAAATTCTGTGAAAACTGATGAGTTATTCACTGTACTGCCACGAAATTGGGCACAGAGGTGTATTAGAATCGGAGAAAGAATATAGCAACACAACAATATGGAAAAGATTTTTAATGTGAATTAAGAAACAGGGTATAGTATCAAAATGTGTTAAATCGTAAATCAGAGATAAAGCATTTATTACGGGAAAAGTCTGTCTAATATGGAGTATGACTAACCGTGCGCTGCTATACAAGCCTCACAACGAGCTCTCATACTGTTTATGAGGGTGTCAATAAATGTTTTTGGCAACAAAGCCCTTTCTTCCTAATGTGTGGCTTCGCATTATCGTCCATAAACATGAAGTCCGGCCATCAGTTTTCACATATTATATGTTTGTGACCTTAATTTTGGACATGAGTGTATCTTTTAGACTCCAATTAAAAATATTGGAAAAGATTCCATTTTTGGAATCTGAAAATTAATATTAATCTAAAAGAACAGTAAATTGAATCATTTTCCTCAGCATTCAAATATCTTATCTTATATTGTTAAGTTTCACCTAATAAAGCCCTTTACACTGCTTTCTATATTGTGCCATTAATGTGTCTTTGTGGTACTTTCATCTCATGCGCTTTGCGTTTCCGGTGCTTTCTTGTGTGGAAAGGGTTAATATAGATATTATCTACCTCCTATCAGTTTGTACATAGTTTCGAGACACCTTTTATAGTAATATCTGACAACAAGGCTAAAATACAATCTAATGTTTGTTTTTTCTCTATGTATTTAAGCATCCCTTTGTCTTTTTAAACTATCTTTTAGATTTCACAAAAAGTACGGGAAAAAGTTTCGTTTATGGAATCTTGAAAATTAATATTTATCAGAAAGAACCGTCAAATAAATCATTTTCCTCAACATTCGTATATCAGAGAAGTCCGCCTTTTCATTAAATACAATGTATTTAGAAATGCTTATCTGGAAGAGATTTATTTGTAGAAAAATATCTCTCGGGTAAAAATAATTCTATGGCTGTAATACAAAAAACTCGTTTCGAAGTCAGTTTTATTCAGTGATTATCATCTTATTCCCAATAGAAAAATCTTTCTGGATGTTGCCGATTCTTTTTAGCTCTCTTTTCTTGTGAAAGCTAAAGCTAAGAAAGTTCCTGGAAAAAAGTTTTAGCTATCTTTTGTGTTTCTTCGCTTAAAATTTCTTTTGAGTTTTGAAATGAAGGATGAACAAGTAAGTTAAGAATATTAATTATTAACCAATTTCTTTGAAACAGAAATTCACTCATTTCCTCAATATATCTCATATTCCTCAATATATATCTAAACATATTGATTTTTGTTGTTGTTGTTACATAATTTTCAAATGAATACACTGATTTTAGATGACTTTTTCTTATTGTTATTGTCTGTTTATTTGAAAGGTTTGTTTTCCTGTTAGCAGAGCTTAATTCCCAATAAAATGTACCGGAGCTCTAATACTAACAACTGTAGAGTATCATCTTCCCCCAATATCCGCATATTTGTATTTCATAAATTATTTGCACAATTTAAAGCTTTTTTTTCCTTCAGCAAAAGAAAAAAGATTAAATTTTTAACACGGTGACTGACACTAAAGCGCTGGAAAATTTACAATGCTTTAAGTAATTTTTAAGAAAGTATAATCCTGTAATAAATAAAAGGTAGGTAAATTTTAAATAAATTTTCAGTAATTACTTAAAACAATGGTACTTTTCGGTTAGCCGGGCGCCAGTGTTATATATACGTATATATGCAGGGGCGGATTTAAGGGGTCGCGATGGTCGCAATCGCGAGGGGCCCCGCATCCCAAGGGGCCCCCAAATCTTCTTTTGAGTTCAAAGAGAAATGTGACGTTTTGATAAATGGATTTTCTTAGTGTTGTTTTTTAAATTTTTCAGTTAATATTACAATATCATGTTCATGTAATAAATATAATTTTTTCTATCATTTGCTAGTCCCTGAAATGTTTTAGCTTTCCCTTATCTTTTTTTTTTCCTTTATGAATTATCAGGACTATGATCGTTTGTGGACGGATAGGGTGAGATTCAAAGGAAACTTGGGTCTGAGCCGAAAGAAGCACTGTTAGAGACATTCTATGACGATTTAATTATACAGATTGAGGGACTAATTAAATCATGGGCCGTCAACCTGAGGCCCCTGATTTTGGGGGCCGCACATTTGGTATGCAATTTTCATAAAGCTGATATTTTAAGTGAATTTTTACTTTGTTACTGATTATCTATACTAATAAAGCTAAGTTTCGCCCTGTCTGTCTGCTTGTGTGCGAATGGCTAGCAAAATCTGCCTCCCATAGAAGTCTGAAAATTGAGTGAGGATAGACAGATCTTAATGCACCTGTGGCTCAGATTTTTAATTTTTTAAGTGCCGGGGGCCCCTTTAAGTTTTTATGCACTAAATTGTTAATAACTTGTCCCCTTTTTATCCAATCATCTTCGTTTGGGGGACCTTTCTCCATTTAGTTATTCTCGCCTTTCTACTCTCCAGATTCCAGACCTCTCTCCAGATTACTCTCTTTCTACTTTCTACTCCCTGGCACCTTGTGGCTCGATACAGGGCCCCTTCAAGTTTTTGTGCAAATAAAAGATTAATAAATTGCTTACTTTTAATCCGATCTTCATTTTTGATATCCTTTTTCCATTTAGTTCGTCTCACATTTCTACATTCCAGTTTAGATCCTGGGACCCCTAGGCTGCCGTAGGATCCGATCCAGGGACCCTTGAATTTTTTGTGTGCCAAGAATTTATCACCCCCCGATTTTCTCACCTGCTCAGTACATAATTTTAAAATTGAGTCTTGGACTCTTCTTCCTAGATCAACACCCTCATATTTTTATTGGGGCCCTAGAGCACTTTTTAAACATTTACCTATTTTTGTGCATTTCTTTAAAATATTATTCTATGCTTAATTGTGACTAATTGAAGATATAAAGTGCTAAGAACTTAGATCTTTTAACAAGTTTTCATGTTAGGGCCCTGCTCTTTACTATCAGTTGACCCTTTTTGGGCGCTTTGTTATAGATCCCTTAAAAACGATCCGATTCACTAGCTTCTTTTTTTAAACAACTTCTTAAGTCCTCCTGCTACTACATGAATGACAGAAACATCTCCCCGACTTCAACTACCACCAATTTTGAATATTAATCTGCTTCTTGGGGCCTTTGTTGCAGCTTATTTAAAAACTATCTGATTCTATTACAATTTTCTTTAACATAGTTTTAGCGTCCTCCAGCTACTTTAAAACTACTAAAATAGTTTCTTATACCCAACTACATTCCAGTTAAAACACTGGTTCCCAGGGCCCGGTCTTTATACCTCAGCTACCACTTTTTTCAAACATTAATCTCCTTTTTCAGCATCAACTTACGGTTACAAACTACAGCCGTAAATTAAAAATCGCGTTACTTTAAAGGTAACTTTAGATAAGGGATTTCATCCGTTTATTAAATATCGTGTTAATGTTAAAAGTAATTAGTAAAATTTACAAGGGGAGGGGGCATTTTCCACCGCTTGGGGGCGCATTCTTTCCTCGGATTCTAAGGACCCAATTTCAACGGTATTTGGTTCATTCAACTTAGATTATAATTCGTCTACTTTCTGTATTATCAAATTTTACCTTAGGCTTCAGTTACCAACATTTCCTAACATTAATGATGCACTCTTTGGGCTTGATTACTACGATGTTTGGCTCAATCAACTTGGTTTTTGATTGTCTCCGGCACGTGCGAAGCACTTTCGGTACATGTTGCCTTAGATAACGGGGACCCCAAGGTTACAGGTTCGTTCGGAAATAAGTTTGTTGGGAACACTCTAGACGCTGCGGAAGGCAATGGGGGCCTCCGAAATTAGGTTCATTTAAAAGAATTTCTAAAGATATAAAATCATACAAACTTGAGTTTTGTTTAAGGTTATTATTTACGGACCCCGGGCAACGCCGGGCGGTCTGCTAGTCTATACTAATAAAATAAAGTTTCGCTATGTGTGTCTGTGTGCGATGGCTCTCAAAATCTACCGCACATAGAAGTCTGAACATTTCGGTGAGGATAGTCTAAGCCAGTTCGTGATGTACCTGAGGGTCAGATTTTTAATATTTTAAGACCCAGGCCCGCTGAGCCCTTCAAGTTTTTATGCCCTAAATTTTTAATAGCTTGCCTCTTTTTTATCCAATTTTCTTCGTTTTTTGCCGCCTTTCGCCATTTAGTTCCCCCTTTCTACGTTTCAGTTAAGATCCTGGTTCCCTGGGAACCGATACAGAGTCCTGGAAGTTTCTGTGCATTAAATTGTTAATAACTCTCCTTTTTTAATCCAATATTCGCTTTTGGTACCCTTTTTCCATTTAGTTTATCCCCAGATTCTACATTCCAGTTAAGACCCTGGCCCCCTAGAATCCGGTCCACAGGCCCTTGAACTTTTTGTCTGCCATGCATTTTTCACTCCATAATTGTGTCGCCCTCTCAATGCATAACTTTAAAGTTGATTTTTGGATTCCTGTCCCCTGGCCAACACTCTCATATTTTTATTGGGGCCCTAAGGCCATTTTTAATGCATCCCCCCCCCCCATTTTTGCGTATTTCTTTAAAATTTTATTCTAATAATTCATACCCTATGGTTAGTTTCGTCTAATGGAAGATCTAAAGCGCAAAGTAGCCTTTTAACATGTTTTCGTTTAAGAGCCCTGCTCTGAACTACCAGTTGGCCTCTTTTGCAGCTCCTATTATAGTTTCCTTAAAAATGGGCGTATTCACTAGCTTTTTTTTTTTCTAACAACTTCTTATGTCCTCCAACTACTACATGAACTAGGAAAAAAATTCTCAGACTTCAGCTACCACCATTTTGAATATTAATGGCTTTCTTGGGGCCCTTCTTTAAAAATAATCCAATTCTCATTTACATAGTTCGTGGCTCCTCCGGCTACTTTATAAACTACTAAAAAATTTCCTTATATCCAAATACATTCGAGTTAAGATTGTGGTCCCCAGGGACGTGGTACAGGGTCCCTTGAAGTTTTTGTGCCCTCAATTGTTAATAATCACCCCCTTTTAATCCGATCTTTGTTAAAAGGAACTTTTCCATTTAGTTAATGAAGGCCCTGGCTCCCTGGGGCCCGGTCCGGAGTCCCTTGAACTTTTTGTGCGCCACGCATTTTCCCTGTAGCAGAAACAGTGCAGCACGGCAGCAGTGCTGCAGATTTTTTTATACCTTGCAGATCAATTATAAAAACTTTCAAAAAATTCTGGGCTAAGAAAATTAACTAAAATATAATTTTTGTCTCTAGATTTATTGTATTTTCTTCTTGTATTTTCTTTGCAAATGCAAGTTTTACTTATTTTATGGGCTACTATAATTTTTTATGGTAGTAAGCTTTGCCCATTATTCTTGGTTCGCTGATAAATTTTGGTTTGCTGCAGATTAATACAGAAAATTCTGCTACTGGGCACATTTTTCACCCCCTAATTCTGTCACTGTCAATTCACAAATTTAAAATTGAGTCTTGGACTCCTGTCCCGGATCAACAGCCTCATTTTTTTATTGGAGCACTAGGGCCCTTTTTAAGCACCCCCCCCCCCCATTTTTGCGCATTTCTTTAAATTTTTATTCAAATGATTAATTTATACCCTATGTGTAATTTCGACTAATTAAAGATCTAAAGTGACTACTAGAACCTTTTAACATGTTTTTATCTCAGGGCCCTTCTCTCAGCTATCAGTTGACCCCTTTTGGGCCCCCTATTATCGCGACCTTAAAAATGGTCTGATTCACTAGCTTTTTTTCTAACAACTTTTTAGGATTTCCACCTACGCTTCATATTTTTATTGGGGCCTTAGGTCCCTTTTTAAGTATTTCCCCTTATTTTTAGCGCATTTATTTAACTTTTTATTCCAATGATTAATTTGTACGTTATGTTTAATTTCGACTAATTAGAGATCTATAGAGCTAAATACTAGGACCTTTTAACATGTTTTCATCTTAGGACCCTGCTCTCAACTATCACCTTGGCACCTTTTGATCCCCCTATTATAACTCCCTTAAAAATAGTCCGATTCACTAGCTTTTTCTTTTCTAACAACTTGTTAGGTTTTCAGCTACTCCCTGAACCACAAAAAAAAATTCTCATACTTCAGCTACCACCAATTTTGAATATTAATCGCCTTCTTGAGGCCCTTGATCCGATTTTCTTGCAATTTTCTTTAATACAGTTCTAGGGTCCTCCTTTCACGTTATAAACTACTAAAAAATTTCCTTATACCCTTGCTACCAACTTTTTCGAATATCAATCTTCTTTTCGGCATCAACTTACGTTTACTCACTACAGTCGTAAATTAAAAATAACGCTACTGTTAAAAGTAAGTGATTAACTTTAGAGAGGTGGGGGTATTTAATTCGTAAATTAAATATTGGGATAATGTTAAAGAGATTTTGTTAAATTTATAGATGGAGCCTTCCACATTCTTTCTTCGGCTTTTATCGGCTTTTTATTATGAAAGTTTATCTAGGACTTTTGTTACCACCATTTTCGAACGTTAACGGTGCATTCTTTTTTCGGTTTCTATGGCTCGATTTCATCGAAAATTGGTTCCTTCAATTTAGCTTAAGATTGTTAGACAGATTTTTGTTCCATATTCTACCACTAGGGGAAGCATTATAATCTAATCTCGGGTTCTATGAGCCCAATAACTACGGAGTTTGGGTCATTCAACTTTATTTTCGATTGTCTTCGGCCGTGCGGAGCACTTCGGGTATACGCTACCTTAGACAGTGGCAACCTAGGTCACAGGTTCGTTCAGAAAGAGACAGTGGCATAGCCAGGGAGGGTGTCCAAATGCTCTAGATACCAGTAATATTTTAAAGTTTTCTTCGTCTTGATTACTAGCACAAAATTCTCCAATTAGATAAGGCGAACTGAACTTTACAAAATCACTGGTATCCAGAGCATTTGGACCCCCACGTTGGCTACGCCACTGGAAAGAGGTTTGTTGGGAATACACTCGACGCTGTCCAAGCCACTGGGGCCCCGGAAAAACTAAGTTCATTTGAAAAAAACTATGATGCCAAAGGCATTGGGGTACCGATTTTCCAAAGATATAAAATCGTACAAACTTGAATTTTGTTTAAGATTATTATAACGGGCCCGGTCAACGCCGGACGGGTCAGCTAGTAATCAATATTTTATTATTGCAGAAGTTTATTATTACATCGTAAGTGTTCATACTTTTTCCCTCTCATAAAATTCTCCACATCCAGATCAAAAATGACACACGACAATCAAATATATCATGACTATCAAAGGCAATGTCCCCCATAGTTTTCCCCTTTATATATATATATTTTTTCATTTTAGCAGATGTTTTGCTAATCGCAGTTGTGAAAGTGGCACTTTTACATTTTTCGGACCATTTTTTATGGCATTCGCTAATAAGACACAGACAATTACAAACTTATATGCAGATTAGTTAATTAAATTGGTGTTTAAAAAATATCTATCATATATATATATATATATATATATATATATATATTCCTAATGAAACGAATTTATGAAACGACTGATTGTATTTCACAGCTATTATTTCTAAAATATGAAATCCTTGGCGGTGAAATTAGCATCAATTGTCCGTATTGATCCGCGTATGTCAAAAATAGTATTAGAATTTTAAAATTTGATTTAGTTTTCGAGGTATTAATTTTTTTTTTCTAATTGTAACAATATTTTTTTAATGATGGCAACTAGATGACTCCATTTTTGTTGAAAAAGGGGAAAAATATAAGGATTATTAGATTTATTTTCCTTTTAATCAATTTCAAATTCAAATTGAAATTATCTTTTATTTCAGTCAAAAATGAAGACAATATTGTAATAATATTTTTAATATGTGTGCAATATTTTTCTCATATTTTAGAAAAGGTTACTATTTTATACTGTTGCCAATTTTAAAAACAGCGCAAAGAACAATATTTCATTTCAATTAAAAAATTATTTACACGTGACTATTATACGTTTGCAGGGGCAGACCCCCCCCCCCCCTAGTATTTATATAAAAATGCAGTGCAGATGGTTATAGCCCAAGAGTCGACAGCACAAAAACCTAAGTTATCAAGCACAAGAAAAAAAACCTTTATTTTATGGGAGAGTAGAAGTAGGGGAATCTAATGATCCATCATGTCTGCCGAAAGTGAAGTGGTGCATAAGCTAAAAATCAATACCACCAGTGGTTCACTCGTAGGTTTATCATTATGTTTTCCTGCTCCCAGTCCTCCATGTTTTCATACCTTTGTTTGTAACACAAACACGATGATAAACCTACGAGTGAATCACTGGTGGTATTTATTTTTGGCTTATGCACCACTTCACTTCCGGCAGACATGGATCATTAGATTCCCCTACTTCTACTCACCCATAAAATAAAGGTCTTTTTCTTGTACTTGATAACATAAGTTTTTGTGCTGTCGGCTCTTGGACTATAAAATAACTCGTGGAGCTTCGAATCCTTTTTATATCCATAAAGCACTTGCCATTCTTTGAGCCCAGCTGTGTAACGAAAAGGAGAAAAATATAATTTAATTTGGTTATAATGGATGAATTTATTTGATTTCTGAAATTGTTTTATTAAAACATGAAATTAAAACTGTAAGCAAGATAATGTCATGCAGTGCAGACCGCTGCAGCCCCATGCATTAAAACCCCATTACATTTAGATCTTATTTCTTGAAATAAATGAGCCAAAAACGAAAAGCTGCGGAAAGAGGTTTTGAGTTATAGCTCAGCAGATGCTAAAATATTGTCTCCTTAGTTTCTGATTAATTTTGGTTTGGATTATCATTTTATGTTCTTAAAAAATTGAAAGGAAAATAAGATACATAATTTTAGCACATTTATCCTCCACAGTATCTAAGTTCATGTAAAATAATCTGATGTAATTTGAATATGAAATGAATTTCGTATAATTAATCGTTAACGATTGATTACATTTTAATTTATTTGTTAGTAATTATTGTAATTAAGTTTTGAATAGCTATTATTTTTAAACTAGCTGACCCGCCCGGGATTGACCGGACCCGTGATGAATGACTCTTAAATGAACCTCAATTTTGTATGACTTTATATCTTTAACTCCATTTTGTCTCAATTTATATTTTTAAATGAAAAAATATTGAATTAAAAGTATATGCTATTTGGTATTTTATTTTCTGCATAATTAGATTTTTTGGAGTCTATGCTTAACAAAAGCGAGCGAAACCGTGACGAAACACTCAGGTTTTTACTAGGGCGAAACCGCGACGAAACACTAAAGTTTCTACAGATTTCGCCAAAAATTTCACACCATTTTATTCTGTAAAAAATATTTCTACCCGTCCGAACGTTTCATAATTTTTGTAGGTGATCTAAATCTAGTCTATTTAGATTCTGTAAAAAGACTGTGTACATACGGATGTTTAGTTACTTTTAACATACAAAAAATATCGTCTCCGCGAGGCGCGAAGTGACCCGAGTTCGCCGGTTATTTGAAAGGGTTAAAATTCATATTTTTAAAAACCGATTGCACCATCGATTAGAAGAAGATATGGCGATATCTTTTCTTTAATTGATTACGGGAATTGAGACATAATAACGATCTTTTAGAATATGTCTTCCGTTTGTAACTTTAGTAAGCGGTATGGCCGATGTAAGTTAATATGACAAAATACAACCCCCCCCCCCCGAAATTACTTCTTTTCGATGGTCATTTTCTCATGATGCCTAAATAAGGCTTGTTTTTTCCCTCTCGTTGACTGAGATGAGTTTTTACTGAGAGTGCGTTGCGATTGTTAATGAATAACTCAGCTTATAAGTAGATATTTTAGAATTCTGAGTCTCAGATGTATCAGGAAAGACCTTGGACTACCCTCACAAAAATTTTCCGCTTTGTACGTGCGGTAGATTTCGCTAGCCATCGCGAATACACACAATGTAGGATCTGGTATGCATATAATTTATAGTTCATATACATGGATACTGCCTGTGAAGAATAATTTCTGGAAATACAGTCGTGGAAAAAAAAAGTAAACAAAGAAAATACTAACTCTGCAAAATATTATCGTAGAAGAAAATTGCTAGTACCACACGATTGGTAATAAAATCTGCTTTTAAATGATGTATATAAAATTTGCTTTGGGGGCATCTACAAATTAAAACGAACCATAACTTTGCTTTTTTCAATAGCAGTACACAATTCTGACAGCATAAATGAACTCTACACCATTCAATTAACCTAAAAACAAATTTTTATTATCATCGAGCGTATTTTAGGGGCTGTATCCAAACTGAAGTTCGGTACTCGATTGTTAACCGAGAGAGCCCCATTCAAGCAGTCATTGAAGACTGCTAGATTACAGGATAGCATAAGAAATTTCAAAATATCTAGTCACTTCTATCATAGACCGCCCCTTAAACCATCATTTTTCCGTTTTTTAAGCATAATTTGAAAACTACTTGCAAGAAAAAAGTGAAATTTTGGATTTCCATAAAGCAGAACTTAATAAATCTAAATCCATCAAAAAAATTGCAGGTTGCCATTCATAATTTTTTCGAATATTAATTTCATAATTCATATCATAAAATTATAAAATTGCAAATTCAACGTATTTATGTTTGGGTATTTTAGTATTATTGCTACACAAAATATTAGCACATTAGGAGTATAATTTCAGGAGATATTAATAAAAATATGAAAATGTAATTTAACATTAGAAGCACTCAATTTTGAATATTTATAATTCAAAATCTTATCATTCAAATGATTTGAAATTTGGTTTCTAGGCATAATTTGAACCGAAGATTTGAAATATCTTGTTAAAATTGGGTATTGCCATTGAAAAAAATGAGGTTTGAGTTCTTTTTAATATGTAGATGGCCCCCTAAGCAAATTTTATATGCATCAGTTAAAAGTAGACTTTATTACCAATCGTTCGATACTGACTTTCTTCTACGATAATTTGTTGAAGAGTTAGTAGGGGTGTTTACTTTTTTTTCCACGACTGTAGTATGCGTTTTAAAATTTTTATTTTTTTATTTAATTTTTTTAAATTTAAAATTTAAGTTTTAATGCGTATTAACTTTTTTTTATATTACTTGGTGTGTAAATTCTATAGATCATATACAGGGCTACACGAAAAATCTAAAGTACATTTCCGTTTATTGATGGAAATTGTTGAATTGGAATTTTCAACTGTACTGTGCGTTTAACTGAAAAACTTTTAACATACTATGTAGTATACATGCAAATCCATAGATAATAGACAGGGCTGCACAAAAAATTCGGATATTTTTCCGACTATTGATGATAATTACAGAAATTGGGTTTTGAAAAATATTGTGAATTTTCTAGTTTGTTTATTTAGATATTTTTCTCCGAAAGTTTCGCTAAAGTATTCTGAATGTGTCGGAAAGTGTATCTTAATCGATGCTGGACGCTTGATTTTTCGTTCTTGTTAAGTGTATCGAAAAGCAAACTGCAATACGCATAGAGCTCGGCCTAACTCTCATTAAAATACATTATTTTTTCATTCCTACTATTAGCTCACACTCTCCCTATATTTATTTTTTTATTTATATATTTATCTTGTTCAAATTTTCAATCCTTAATAAAATTCTCATTATTCATCCTATCAAGTTGAAATAATTTTTTTAAAACTTGTACTGGATGACAATTGATGCTAATACAGTTTTTTCAAATATTAATTAATTAAATTTTAATTAATTAATTTTAGTTTTGCATGGGAAACAAAATGGCGGCCATTGGTTAGATCAATGAGATTGTTAAGATCAATGAAAGTATTTTCAATAAGGGGTTAACATAGGGGGGACCCTGCTCTGTCGCCAAATACCGCCAAGTTTATCGTCAACTTGGCGATTTATAGCCAAATTTGGCGGCCAAAATGAGTCGCCAAAAGTGACGCCAGCTTGGCGATATCTCGAATATTTCTCCAAATTCCCATAGATAAAGTAGGAATTGACTTTAAAAACAAAATTTTTATATTACTTGTTATTTCTAACAAAATATTCCTTTTATTCTTATTTATAAACAATATACTTTCGAGAAAAATATAGTTGTTAATTTATAAATTTTGCATACTGCTCAATGCAGTAAAAATTTGTATAACAAACATTTTATCCAAAATTCATGTTCTACATTAATTTGTCTAAAAATTAGACAAAACAAAAGATATGATACATTAACTTTTGGAAAGTAGTTTATTTTACTAAAATTTTAGCTACATTATCATTAAAATGTGAAAAATTCCATAGCTCACATGATGTCACATTAATTTTAGTTTAATTTAAGAAAATCAATAATAATTTTTATTATCTTCTTAAATTTTAATAGCAAATATGTTTGATAATAAAGTTCAATAACGAAAGGTAAAAATCCATTTCTACAAAAATTCTTATGGAACATGCCAATTTAATGGGTGAAGCCAGAAAAATAAGTGAATACAACTTTTTCTCCTCTATTTCTTTATTACCTTTCTTTACTAAAAAATGTTTCTCATCGATATCTCCTTAACCTTAGAAAAAGGTTACTTATTTATTTCATTAAGAAATACTTCAGATGCAAAAACACTGCTAAGACACATCGTTAAAATAAGAACTGCTGGCTTGACGAACACTAGTTTATTAACAGGACAAACAACACACACACAACGAATATTATAACATTAACTTCTGGTTATTTTAACTATTTCACAAAGACATTAAGATGCCGATGTTATCAAAGAACAATCAGGGCGACACACCACTGATTTTCACTCCATCTTTTTACTACACGATCTCCGCCGCGACTGCTCGCTGTTCCAGTTCGAATAGTTCTGCCTTGGCGAGAGTTCACTGTTTGGCGACCGCCAATATCCGTGCTTCGCAAATATTAAAGTTAATGCGAGTCTTACAAAGTGTTTACCTAAATAAAATCATAAGACTAAATGCAATATTCCACATTGATTCAATCACAAAATACACAATATGAACTTTAAAAAGCTCACTTACTTAAAAGGTGGCAAAGATAATAATAATATAGATGCTACAAGTTAAAGTATACATTTATTTAAATTTTCCAATACTTTCGGCCAGCAATCCCGCAGCTATCGTCAGGGAGTATTTTTATTAATTGTTGTTCCATTCATTCAAATACGTCACTTCGTTTGAAATGGGAGGGTCTATAATTATTAGGGTAGCTGGAAGTAGAAGTAGCAGTACCTTGGATTGAACTTAAGTATTAATAGAAGTTAAAGTATACATTTATTTAAATTTTCTAATACTTTCGGCCAGCAATCTCGCAGCAATCGTCAGGAAATATTTTTATTAATTGTTGTTCCATTTATTCAAATACGTCACTTCGTTTGAAATGAGAGAGTCTATAATTATTAGGGTAGCTGGAAGTAGAAGTAGCAGTGCCTTGGATTGACCTTATGTAGAGAAATGACCAATTTAAATAAATGGAAACGGCAGTTAAATATTTTTCTCTACTTAAGTTCAATCTAAGGCTCTGCTACTTCTACTTCCAGCTACTCTAATAATTATAGGCTCTCCCATTTCAAACGAAGTGACGTAATTGAATGAATGGAACAATAATTAATAAAAATATTCCCTGACGATGTCCGCGGGATTGCAGACCGAAAATATTAGGAAATTTAAATAAAATGTATATTTTTAACTTGTAGCATCTATATTATTATTATATTTGCCGCCTTTTAAGTAAAATGGGGAGCTTTTTAAAATTCATATTGCGTATTTTGTGATAAGTATTTACCTTTCTTTTCTGTTATATATAAAGAACAGTTACATTTTTTCTGTCATATTTTATGAAAATCCATTATATATTTTAAACGAATTTCGCTTTAAATTTTATTCTTATTTCCTTATATCAATTTTTAGCAATCAAATTAAGCTGGTCATACTGCTGACTTTGTGCAATCTTTTAATAAAATATATTTCTAAGCATTATTTGTATCATAATCTTTATGTGTTTTAATCTATATAACAGTTCTAATAGTTTAATAAATATTTTCCTATTAATTAAAATATTTTTTAATCCCGTGCCATTAATAACTTTTGTATTTGAAAAGTGTATCCTCTGTTGCTACAGTTTCATCTAGTAAACGTCAGTAGAATAAATAATAAGAACTGCTTCAAGAAGAACAACTGATCTTCATTGCAAAAAATATTTTCCAGAACAGAAATTTGTTCCATTTTGACTTTGTTCCTCGCAAGTTAAAAATCAAAATCCACATATCTTCAATGTTTGAGGCAAGGTAAAATATCTTTGCAATTCCTGTTGCTCCAATTTTAGATTTAAATATTATTTGAACATTTTAATTTAATTTTAAACTTAATAACAATGCATATAGAAAGTTTGCATAAACGACAAATTTATTTATTTGTATACTATTACTGGGAAAAGAATAATTTTCTTAAATGTAACCTCTGTTACATCCTTTACTGCATTTCGCATTTGTTACATATTTTAATCTAAATAAAAAACTTTGAAAGGCAAATTTACAAATTTTAAAATTGATTTTTTTTCATATTGGTGAAAATTTTATAGAAATTACACATATATTGAAACAATACTTCTACTATACATTAAAAGCTGTATCTTTAAAAGAATATTTAATTCATGGGGGGAGTTGAATTATATTGTTTTGATTGTCTGCGTGAGTGCATTTATGATTGCTTTGTAAATTAATTTAAAAGTACCATATATCGGGTGTATCAAAAGTTATGTGCGAAAGTAAAACGCGGTAAAAAAAGATCTATGGGTTGGAGGGACATGCGGATTGCAGATAAATATTCAGATTGGTACGGGACTTTGTATAACACCAGCAAAAAAATTACTTCAAAAGCTCGACAATAGAGGCCGCTATTACAGATAATTCCATGTTGCTCACACAACGCAAGATTCGGATGTAAAAACATTAGAAAATACTGCATGTACACTTTTTTGTATCCAAATCTTGCGCTCATGAGTAAGATGGAATTATCTGCAGTAGCGCCTATTGTCGAAATTTTGAACTAATTTTTTGTTTGTTTCATTCAAAATCCCATAAAACGCTGAATATTTATCTGCAAACCGTATGTCTCTCCGACACATAGATATTTTTTTTATCGCGCTTCACTTTCGCCCCGAACTTTTGAAACCCCCAGTATATCACAGAAAGTAAGCATAATAAGTAAGAAAGTGAAATTGTCTTGAAAAACGCAAAGAAAATTTGTTTCACTCTCATATTGAAGAATAAATATGAGATTAGTTTCTCTATATATTTTTTTAAATATTAGATTTATATTTCATCAAATACTTTAACTCGACTTTTCTACGAAATCGAATCAACTTTTACTTTTAGCCAAACAACAGCCATCCAATTCAGCCGCTTTATTAGGTTTATTTTGGTGTAAAATAGAAAATAATGTCCGCTTTTCTCTCCGTAATATTTTCAAACTTTTCTTCTAATTTCAACTTACAAAAAATGTATTTGCTAAATCTACTGAGAGAAAGTCTTTTTCGTTTGTTTGTTTCCATAAACATCTCCATTAAATTCCGCTTAGATCGTTTTTCCTTTTTTCCTATATATAAAAATTTGACTATAAAAAGATATTTGGGTTCTTTTTTATTGTTTTGAAAAGTTCTGAGACTTTTGTGAAGAATAGTTTTAAAAGTTTTAACGTTGCGATTAAAACTTAATTTCAAAATATTACATTGATTACCCTTAACGTATCCCTTTACCAAATCAAACATTTTGTTTTACTAATGGGCTATTTTAATAAAAATAATAGTAATTTTTTTATAATTTAAAATATTAATATTGGTTTTCTAAACTATATAAAAAAGAAATTAAATCCTATTTAAAATTTGTGAATTATTAGCATAAAGTGTAAAAAAAACGGCAGCAAACTGACCAGTCCTTCAACCGTTTTTGTAGAAAACGGTTATTTGACCATAATTTGAAGCGTTCTCATTAGTCAGAATAAAAATAAATTACCATTATCTATAAAAAACCATTATCTATAAAAACAGTTGATTGACTGGACAGTTTGTTGCAGAGTTTTGACAGTATATGAAACTAACTTTCACAGTTTTTGAAGTATCTTCTGGTAAAACACATTTGAAAATTTCAAGGCAAATAAGTCCAATATCAGATTGTTTTCATATTTCTAAGCGTTTTCGATTGTCACTGGTTTATTTTTTCTTGTCAATACTGTTCCGAGTATGGAATTCGTGTAATTGAAAGCCGAATAAAAATAGTCCTTTCAGCGACATAATATTAATATCAAGAATATTCCGGAAAGAATGGGAGCTTAGAAGTAGTAAATAAGCTTCATTACTCAAACAATCACAACCAGTGGCGTGGCGTCCGGTCATCGCTGGATGCGGCGATGACCAAGCAATATTTTAAAACTCTTAATAAGCTTTTAAAACTCTACGATCCAGTTTTAGCAGAACATTTGGAGTTCATGTATAAGTGAAGGTAAGATTTAAAGTTTCTTTTTTGAACATTCAACCATTGAATTTTAGAGTTAATAATTTTTCACCACAAGCTTAAATAATTGCGATGACCACCGAAAATTTTCACGCCACGCCACTGATCACAACCTAATACAACAGAAATTTAAGGAACAACGATAACAAACGTAAAACCGGAAAGACTGCAGACGAATAGATTTGCAGTTACGATCGAAACTGAGCTTTAAGCTCTCAAACTCTATTGAACCACTACTCTAAACAGTGTTGCCAATTTAGCCGATTTTTTTATTCAGAAATTCCAATTTTTGCTTTATTTAATCACTGAATTTTGAGCAAAAAATAAAGCGGAAATTACTATTTGGAAACACTGATATGAATCCGAAATTTCTGTATAAAAAATCCGTTAAATTAGCAACACTGATGCTAAACCGACTGACTCTTTGTGCCCTTGTTGAGATTTAAACATCTTCAAAGCAGTGAGGTTGACTTTTTCGAAATTATTTGGAAAATCTTGAGTGTAGAAACTTCAATTGAGACACGTCCTTATAACACAAACTGCATTCCCTAATGAGTGTGGTTGTGGTTACTTTTAGCTCATCCAGCTTTAGAATGGCCACATATACTTGGACATACACATACACCTAGCCTTCGCTTAACTCCAAAACTGTGAGAATTTTGCTCGTAAAACTTCTAAGAATAGTACCAACAGTCTAAAAGCCGACAGCACAAAAACCTATGTTATCAAGCACAAGAAAAAAACTTTTATTTTATGGAAGAGTAGAAGTACGGGAACCTAATAATCCATGTCTGCCGTAAGTGAAGTGGTGCATAAGCCAAAAATTAATGCCACCAGGGATTGACTCGTAGGTTTATCATTGTGTTTGTCCTACAACTATCCTCCATGTTTTCATACCTTTGTTTGTAGGACAAACAAAATGATAAACCTACGAGTCAACAAGTGGTGGTATTAATTTTTGGCTTATGCACCACTTCACTTCCGGCAGACATGGATCATTAGATTCCCCTACTTCTACTCTTCCACAAAATAAAGGTTTTTTTCTTGTGCTTCATAACATAGGTTTTTGGGCTGTCGGATCTTGGACTACAATGCATTGGTTTCGCTCTGCCTCCAAGCAAGAAAATCAAGGGGAGATTCCCCTTTGTAAAGCCAAAAAATAGGTACATTTTAAGATTTTTTCTCTCAATAAACGATTAAAAAATCGAAGCCGGATTCTTTACCATTTAATAAGCATATTTTTTTCCATTTTGACCAGTGACCCGGAGCCGAAAATTTTTTTATGCTCCTGCTCCATCTCCGATCCCAGATAAAATGCTACGGCTCCGGCCACCGCTCCAACTCGGTTCCGACTTCGCGCTTTTGAGTTGCAGATTTTAATTTACACAGTTAATTTTTTGCTCACAAATTCTTCCTTAATCTTCATTAAAGATCTGACAAAATGCATTTTTATTCTCATCAAACTTGAAATGCTTGTTCAAAAAATCAGACATCTTTTAGCTTTTACTTTTAAAAAAGAAAGTTTGGTGGAATTTTAAACACAAAAATCTTAAATTTCTTCTACACTTTTCAAACAACCAAAATTGTACAACTACACATGTAAATAACAGGCGGCCATATTTATTTTCAAATAGTGTTGCCACTTAGCTCAAGTAGAAAATAGAAGTAGTGTCACCATGTTTTTAATGAGAAGTTTTCTATCTCTGATAAAAAAAAAGGCCCTAAAAAATGATATAATTAAAATAATGAATAAGGGTATAATTAAAATAGTTTAAACCTGGAAATTTAGAAGACAGAAAAAATAGATTTAAAAGAATATTAAAAAACTAAAGGAGCCCTGGAGCAGGGGGAAATTTAGAGCTCCAGCTCCGGCTCTAGCTCCAGGGAAAACACAGCTCCGGAGCGCCTGGGCTCCGGGCTCCAACTCCAGCTCCAGCTCCGTGTCTCTGATTTTGAATATTTTTTGTGTACAAAAAATATATAAACTGCTGGCGATATTCTTCGTTTAAAATGCGTACTATGCGCAGCGTGAGTGGCTTTGCGCGCTGCAGGATTGTGCCTAGTATAGTCATCTGAAACACATAAACGATGCAGGCTATGAACGATACGAGCCATGTTTAACAGCGGGATGCACGTTGTTGAAAGAAAATGATTTAATTGAAAATATTTGTATATTTTATATTTGTGTATCTTAATCAGTGTTAGGTATGAGCGCGCTCACTGGGTGAAAACTCACGAGTTTAGCTCACTTTCTGTGAACGTTGAGTTGAACTTAACTTACTTTTTGTTAAACGAACGTTAGTTGAACGAAAGTTCAAAAAATCCGTGAGTAAGAACGAAATTTACAACTCAAACTCAATTTTTTTCACAATTTATTCAAAATTTTTCCAGCCGTAGAACATGTCTTTCCCATTCAAATGCAATTTAGAGACCTACACGGACTCGGGACGGGTCGAGTCTGATCATCAGTTTCTCTAGGTCTTGCTTTCTCTGGAAGATCGGACCGGGCAGAACCGGACTAATTTCTGTGCCTGTGCTTTATTCTTCCTAGAAGTCTGCACCGATCGAAATTTTCTGCCCCGGTCACACAAGCCTGCTTGTATGAAAATCACTGACCTGTCCCTGTCTGACTCGTCCAAACATCTGTTTAAAGAACAACCTCCTTGAGTCAACAATTTTTTCTGAAAATACATATATCTTTAAATTACCATTATTCTATAAACTATATAAAAATCACTTCAAAACATCAAAGTACTTAATAATTGCTACACGTGATCAACATAAGTTTTAAAAAGGCAAAATACTTTTATTTATTTACATTTCGACATGTTTCATTGCATCAGATGGCAGCATTCTCAAGAAAATAAAATGATAAAAATATTTTCGCAAAAATTCAAATTGAAACACTAGTAAACAAAAACAAAAATCACTCAAACACAAGCATAATGAAAATAGCTGCAATATTAAAAATAGAATTCCATCCTGGATGGTTTTTCGATATAGAATTTTTAAGATTTTTAATTTTACAATTATTCTACAATTAAAATTCTCTTTAAAGTATAGTAGTACATATGCATTTCTAGTAGGGAGGAGGGGGGGATACTGTAAAACCTGTTATGAGAATCTGTGTATGACGAAGTCCCGTTTTAAACGGAAAAATTTCTTGATCGATGCAAAATGGATGTAATAATCCTTTTGAAAATAAATAATAATACAATTGCAAGAGATGACAGACCTGTTCTAAAAGGAACTTAACTGTAACATTTATTTTCTCTCCTATGTGATTCCGTCTTGGATGGTTTTTCGATATAGTATTTTTCAGATTTTTAAATCTCCAAGCCGTGTAAGTGGATAAATGGTATTAATAATAATTCAGATATTTACATACAGATAGAAATCCATTAAAAAATCAATATAGTTTACAATCTATAGTAATATTATAAAGAAGTAAAGATTGTTTGTTTGTTTGTTTGTAGGAGGTAATCTCTGAAACTACCGAACCGATTTCAAAAGTAATGGTATCAAAATGACTGGTATTAGTCTACGTTCGAACACAGGATACATCTTAAATCGATGCCACTACCCCAAAGGGGGTGTAAGAGCAATAAACGTTCTAAAAATGTGATTTTTGTGTTACCGAAGGGCCTAGAAATGTGAAATTTGGAATATTAGTTACTTATAAGGTATAAATGATCTCTAAGGACGTTTCCTAAGCAATTCAAAATTTAAAAGGGGTAAAAATGCGCGAAGAGCATTCTAAAAAACGTTCTAAATGGCGATTTTTACGCAATTTTAGGAAGTATCAAATCGATTTCAAAAGTAATGGTTGTAAATTGATGGTGACAGTCTTTGCTCTAACATGGGCTCTATTTTATGTTTGTGGCACTAAAACCTGGGGGTTGAAGGAGCAAAAAACGTTCTAAATTGCGGTTTTTGTGTTATGGAAGTGCCTAGAATCATAAAATTTGGAATGGTAGTTACTTATAAGATATCAATGATCGCTAAGAACATTTCCTAAGAAATCAAAATTTAAAACTGGTGATAATACGCGGAAAACTTTCTAAAAAGCGTTCTAAATGGCGATTTCTACGCGATTTTAGGAAGTATCAATTCGATTTCGAACGTAATGGTTGTAAATTGATGGTGGCAGCCCTTGCTCTAACACAGGCTCTATTTTATGTTTGTGGCACTAAAACCTGGGGGGTTGAAGGAGCAAAAAACGTTCTAAATTGCGGTTTTTGTGTTATGGAAGTGCCTAGAATCATGAAATTTGGAATGGTAGTTACTTATAAGATATCAATGATCGCTAAGAACATTTCCTAAGAAATCAAAATTTAAAACTGGTGATAATACGCGGAAAACTTTCTAAAAAGCGTTCTAAATGGCGATTTCTACGCGATTTTAGGAAGTATCAATTCGATTTCGAATGTAATGGTTGTAAATTGATGGTGGCAGCCCTTGCTCTAACACAGGCTCTATTTTATGTTTGTGGCACTACCACCTGGGAGTTGCAGGAGCAAAAAACGTTCTAAATTGCGGTTTTTGTGTTATGGACTGGCTTAGAATCATGAAGTTTGGAATGGTAGTTGCTTATAAGATATCAATGGTCTCTAAGAGAATTTCCTAAAAAAATCGAAATTTAAAAGGGGTGAAAATGTGCGAAAAGCGTTGTAAAAAACGTTCTAAATTGCGATTTCATGAAATCTCAGGAAGTACTGAACCGATTTCAAACATAATGGTGTAAAAATAATGGTGACAGCTCTTGCTCCGAGATAGGCCTCTTATGCCTCTTTCCACTTCCCCAAAGGCGGTGCAGGAGCAAAAAAGTTCTAAAAATGCGATTTTTGTGTTATGGAAGGACCTAGATTAATGAAATTTGGCATAGCATATATTTATTAGATATAAATTATCTCTAAGAACATTTCTTTAAAATTTTGAAATTTTAAAGGAGGTGAAAATGTGCGAAAAGTGTTCTAAAAACGTTCTAAATGCCGATTTGTGAGCAATCTCAGGAAGAATAAAATTGATTTCAAAAGTAATGGTAGGAAATTGATGCTGACAGACCCTGCTCTTACACTGACGCTGTTTTATGTCGCTGTCACTACCAACTGGGGATTGCAGGAGCAAAAAACGTTCTAAATTGTGATTTTGGGGATCGGTAGGGGCTAGCAACTTAAAATCAGGCATGGTACATATTTATTAGATATAAATGATCTTTAAGAACATTTTTTAAAAAAATGGAAATTTAAAAGTGGTGAAAATGCGCGAAAAGCGTTCTAAAAACGTTCTAAATTGCGATTTCTACACAATCTCAGGAAATATCAAACCTATTTCAAAAGTAATGGTTGCAAATTGATTGTGACAGTCCCTGCTCCAACATAGACTAAATTTTATGTTACTGTCACTACCATCTAGGGGTTTCAAGAGTTCTAATTTGCTTTTATGCACAACTGAGTGGTCTAAAATTTTGAAATTTGGCATGGTAATTACTTACAAGATGCAAATGTTTTCTGAGAACCGTCGAAAGAAAATTCCAATTTTAAAAGGATGAAGTGTAAAAACGTTCTAAATTACAATTTTTATACAATCTTATCAAACACCAAATCAATTTAAAAAATAATGGTTTCAAATTGGTGGTGATAGAACCTGCTCAAACATAAGCTATATTTCATGTTGGTGCCACTACCACCAGAGGGTTTCAGGAGCAAAAAACATTCTAAATTGCGATTTATGTGATACTAAAGAGGCTAGATACATTATATATGGCAGGGTGGTTACTTGTAACATATAAATGCCCTCTAAGAACAGTCGAAAGTAAATTCGAATTAAAAAGGGGTGAAGTAAAGGAGGAAGAGAGAAAAGCGTTCTAAAATAGTCCTAAATTACGATATCTATGCAATCTCAGGAAATATAAACCGATTATAAAAGTAATAGTTGTGAATCAATGGTGACAGTCTCTGATCCTGCACAGGCTATATTTTATGCCGGTGACACTACCACCTGGGTTTGACAGGAACAACAAACGTTCTAAAAAAGGCCTTTAAAAGCTTTCTAAATTACGTTTCTATAGAATATTAGGAAATACCAAACCAATTTAAAAATTAATATTGGCAAATTAATAGTGACAGTAAGAACTTCAGTCCTAATTTTTGACATGAACATAGCTTGTGCACATCTTTTTACAGCTACATAAGACAACATGCAGCAAGGATTCAAATTTTGGATTTTGACACATTTGAATTGGCTGAAAGAGATCGTTAGACCTGCGAACTCACCCCCCATTCTTCAGGAGGGATGTCGTTGTACTAGGTGAGGTGGTTAATAATTCTTAATTTTTCATTAAAAAAATGCTTATAATTTCGGTGAAAGCTAACAAATAGTTTATTCAATGTATGTACCATCGCTGGCTATACATTTTCCCATCTCTCTGGCTAGTTGCGGACGCCCTTCCAGAAAAATCGCACATGTTTTGAGGTAATGCAGTCATCAAGTCATATTTTGACATCTCCGTAATTCTTGAAGTCTTTCAGGAAGAGTACGTGAGATATCGATGGAACCAAGTGGTAGTCGGAAGGGATCAAGTTTGGTTAGTACTGCGGGTGAATAAGATTTCCCCGCCAAGTATTAGAATGGTGTCTATAGCTGTTTTCGCTGTGTCTGGGGGGGGGGGGGTCGTGCAGCAAAATCACTTTTTCGTATGTTGTAGCACATTTTGGTCGCTTTTGGATCAATGCATGGTTGAAATGGATCATTTGTTGAGGGTAGATAACGGTATTAACTGTTTCAACTGATTTTAAAAGCTCGTGGCACACGACACTCTTCTGATCCCACAAAAGGCACAGCATTGTCTTCTTACCAAAGTCATTCGATTGTGTGGTCGAAGTTGATGGTTGTGCTGGGTGAACCCTTGATCTTATATTAGAACATTGTCACTGTAAGTTATCACAAATATGCAACGACTTTCATTCACGTTTTTCTTTAGATTGAACAAGAAAAATTGTACGTATCGTACGTGCTCTTTACTTCGCCGGAAACTTGACATGTTTACCACACGAAACAAGTATGATGCTAACTCGAAAACGTTTAAAAGTCAGTGGCATTTTGAAAGGTATTGTCATAGCTACAAAATGACATAAATCTGTGAACCTACCCGTTTTTACAGCGCCATCACTTGAAAAAATTAAGAATTATTCACCTCCACACTTGGTAATGAAACAGCAATTGATTTTTAGTTATGCAACATTCGGTTATGCAACGAATTCTTTTAAGTACTATACCATCAAACACATGTGTTCTTAGTTAAAACAGGGAATAAAACTATGAATTCATATAAATTTTTAAAGGAATTTTTATTAACTTTTCAAATTTAGGCAATATTTAGTCAAATTTTAGTAAAAAAAATGCGTTTATGCCAAACCTTCTATAAAGAAATCTATTCTATACATTTCGCTTTTTTTTAACAATATTAACCACTTACCTATGTTATGAAGCAAAATATTTGAAAAACCTCTGAAATTTACTAACTTATGCCAAATTTTGTATACAAAACATGATTTTTTTTCTAAAAAAATGTGTATTTTTCAATAAAAGTGACTCTTAAATTAATATATACAAACTTACAAGCTATATTTTGCTTCATAACATACCTATAGATGAGCACAACCTTTCCACAGAATTTTATTTCAATATCTTAAAAACTTTTTAAGAAATTATGTTTCCCGTAAACGTACACAATGAAAAACGCAGTTTTCCAGAAAACGCAAGCTAAGATTTTGATAGAGCACAAACAATTATGTATAAAGTTAGCAATTTTGAAATCCATCATATTTGTAGGGGTTTATATATTTGTGTATATTGTTATATGTTATATATTTCTGTATTAAAATGTTGTCTTTACCTTTCTGTGGAGTGGCTCTTTAAATGGTCACTTCCGGTGTATATTTTGGGCAATAACTTTGTTTCTTATTATCTCTGAACCAATAGTCAAGCCTTTTTGTAATCCTAAATGTTTCAACTTTATTAAAAAAAAAATCGAAAAATTTCGCAAAAACAGCGATTTGAGGGTAAATTCATACCTTAAGTAGGAGGAATTCAAGATAATAATCAGAATTATGCACTTGAAGAAGTTGAATGATGTTTTTCATGTAATTCAGTTGAAAAAGAAAGTTGATGGTTCTTTTGAAACATCACCGCACATGTTAACTTGCATTGTTTGAAATTAGTTTTGTATTCTATAATAGACACATTTTAAACATGAATTTTATTAGTCGAGATCTTTAATATTGCAATCAGGGACTTAGGGCCCTGCAAAGTGTTTTGCAAAAGGCCCCGCACGACATTGCACTGGCCCTGTCTGCATGGGCCGAAATTTCTAGGCGCGGGCCCTGCCCGGCTTGAACTAAAGTTATCTTGGACGGTGTAAAAACTAAAAGTTCGGCACTGGCTTGGCCCGTGCGAAAACAAATGAAATCAGGTCCGACCCGGCACAACCTGACTCAACTTCTACAAAAAAATTTCATTTCCCTTAACATACAATTATTTCTTTTAAAAAATACTAGCTACATATTTATAAAATACAAACATAGAAACAAAAAATGTAATTATGCAGCAAAAAAAATGTAAGCCTGATACCGGCTCGAATCTGCAGAAAAAATAAGCCCGGGTTCATACAGATCTTTACTGTAATGTGTCGGATTTCATTTTAAACAGCGGTTGCGGTCTGTTTGCAAAGAATAACTATAGCCACTTCTACTGAATTTTTCAACACTTTATCAATCCATAGTTCAACTTATACAAGTTTATGGCTCAACCGAAGCAATAGATGTCGGAACAAGGTTTCAACATCATATGATAGCAATATTTTTAGTTCCATGTTTTGGTAAAATGGTGATACAAATTTTCGACAGTGTGACACAATGATATTATAATGCAAAGGCAATTCATTATATCAAAATTGTGAAAGAGTCAGGGATCAAATTTCGTGGTAAAGAAAAAATTGATTAAAGAAAGGTAATTGAAATCGGTTCTGTACACTTTTCAGTTGTTCTTGTTTATCTTTTTTACTAGAACCCACTGTGAGATGGGGGAACCAATGAAAAATTTAATAAACCTGTCAAATAAATTTAAAATAGCTATTAATTAATTGAAACATACATATGTTCATGTATTTCGACTTAAAATGGTTAAGTTCGCAGCAAATTTAATTCAATCGAATAATAAAGTTCAGACATCCGATTAGCATCTGACAAGCAGTATAACTTCTATCAGAATACTGATCCAATACCAGCTGTAATTAAAACATCATATAGTTTAAATTTTAAATAGCAAACTTATAATTCATACATAAGTATCATTGCAAAATTCAAAATAATGGATAAAAATAATAATTTTTAATTTTTAATAATAAATTTTCATGAAAAATATTCATTGAAACGCTTCCGCGTTCAGCAGTTTTAATTAATTTCCTTTTAATTTTAGCAATTTAAAAATAGAAAACAGATTAATTTTTCTTTTAAAACATCAGTAAGATAATCTGTTGATTTTAGCAGAAAATAATTAGATTTCTTTGTTTCCCAAAAGTTTTCATTTTACACAAATTGCTTTCGTTTTCTCAGAGGAGATTGCACAATATTTCATTTTAAAGCACAATAGGAAAAATGCTATTGTTGATCATAAGACTGTAATTGGGTTGATATATCACATTTCTTTCAAAAACTAAGTATTTTCTTTTATGTGAATAGAAAAAAAGATTTTTTTTTCATTTTTGTATGACATGGCAATGTATTTTTAAAAACATGAATGATGTGAAGAAATGCAGCTGATAATATTTTGATTTGAACTACTTATAAATTGCGCTTTTTAATAATAAACTTTATTTATTAAGAAATATTTTTACACATCTTGCTTCAAATATAGAAATTTATATTTTAAAACAGGGTTCTATATAACATGGTTTTGTAATTTTTTAAGTTTAAATAACAAAGTAATTTACAGAAAATTTTGAAAAAATCCGCGGAGCACTTTTTAAATAAGAAAGAAAAATCATGCGTCAAGCATAGATTATGAAACACTTTACAACATATTTAGAATACTGTAAAAAAACTGCCTAAAAAAACAATATGGAAAACGCATAATACATTTGAAACCCCAAATTCAACAGTTACCATGTGTTTCCTCCGTTTATAACAATTGTTTGTGAGAGGGTGCTACTGTGTGCGCTGAACTGGAAGATGCGCGGGACAGATTTTCCGCCAGATGTGTTTTTAGACGTAAGCGTAGTGTATCCACCACTGCCAGTTCCTTTTGAAAAACTTGTAAATAAATTGTTAGTTTTACTTTTGAACATCAATTGAGTAAGAATTACAAATTCAATTTAGTCATTTTAGTTTTATACAGTCCAATTTCCCACCGGACCAGAGCTATCGCGTACAAAGTTATAGTCCGTCGAGCCGGAGCGCTCATTTAGAACACTGTAAAGAATCATCGCCTTTGGATATTTTTATACCTAGTTCAATTTTAGTAACCTAGTTATAGAATAGCAATGTCTACTCCTCCAGTGATTTCAGAAACTGTTGTTCTGAACCGCAAAAGAGGAAATATACCCAGCCAAGTTACACGGATATCCATAATATCCGAAGATGATTTACAGGAGTTTGCGAATTCCTTGACAGAGATAGAAGAACTGTTAGAAGCTGTCGAAGTAAGCCTTCTTGATTTAATAAAAGCTAGTTCTAAGGTTGAAGGGCAAAATATTAGTACAGATACAAGCAGTTCTAACGAGGCAAAAATTAAATTGCCGTCAATTAATTTACCCCAATTTTCGTGTCGCTACACAGAGTGGATGAATTTTAAGCTACAGTTCACCACTTTAATTAATAATAACGATGAGTTAAATGATGCTCAAAAAATTATATTATTTACAATCAGCCTTAACTGGCCCTGTGAAACAATTACAAAATATTGGTGATTCTTATGTTTCCTTATTCGAAGCTTTAAAAAAAGATTTGAAAACAAAAGGCTAATTGTAAATATTCATATTTCAGAGTTGTTTAATATACAGAGTCATTTAAGAACTCTTAAGCAATTAAAACTAGAAAATAATAACTTATCTGAATCCATTTTATTGTATTTCGTTTTATAAGACATCGATAATGAGTCAAGAAAAGCTTTTGAAATGTCTCTTAGTGGCAACGAATTGCCTGAATGGAATATATTTATCGATTTTTTACTCAAGCGAACTCAAGTGCTCGAAATGTACAAAAACGTAACACCGTTACAAAACCTAGGTATGAATTTACTCATAAACAAAACAGTCTCGTCTTACAAAATGACAAACTTAATTGCCATTTATGTAAAGAAACTCATATGATTTTTCGATGTCAAGAGTATTTAGATTTATCAGTTCAGGCGAAATTGAATCAAATACGCAAATTACAATTATGTTACAACTGTTTATCGAACCATACCGTTAATCTGTGCAAAAAATTAAATAATGAATGTAAGGTTTGATTTTCTAACCATCACAGTACTCTTCATGGAGCTAATTTTTCGAAACCTGCTCTTATGAATCAACCGCAGTTGAAAAGGGAAGATCATATAAATTCGAATACGGTAGAACATACATCAAATGCGTTCACCTTGAGCTGTCAAAATAATTACGAACAAAATCTGTCTGGCATCAGTTATAATGGATTGATTTCTGCAGCTGTGATTTATTTAAAAGGAATTAATGATTCTTTTCTTCCGTTTCTCGGAATATTGGATACAGCCAGTAATGTTTCACTAATTTCTGATTCTGCTTCCGAGATTTTGGGATTGCAAAAATATAATGTAAAGTCATTAATTACTGGATTAAATGATTCCGTCAGTAAAATTAAAAACGGGATACATGTAGAGATTTCAAACAAAGATAGAAATTTTAAAAGATCAATTCGTATGTATATAGTTCCGAAAATAACTGATTTAACCCCTTCAAAAGCCGTAGACATTTCTAATCTGCACCTACCACAGAATCTAACTTACGCGAATCCAAGATTTTTTGAACCTCATCGAATTCAGGTATTGCTCGGAGCCGATATGTATTATGAATTGTTATTATCTGGTTAAATAAAAATTCCGGATAGTTCTATAATTTTACAAAACTCTCATTTGTGATGGATTGCGGGTGGAACAATACACGAGAAGAGTGAAAGTAAATTTAAGTGCCATTTATTAGAAAATCAAGATGAATTAGATTTGAAAGCTTTTTGGGATTTAGAATTGTTAGGAATTAAGGATGATCCAGATAGTGTAAAAAACGAAGAAATCGTAGAAAGATTTCAGAAAACAGTGCATACAAATAACAGATACGAATTTAATCTCCCATGGAAACGGAATGGGAAACAATTATACAATAATTACAAAATGTCTGAAAGGCGGCACAAGTTTATATGAAAAATATCGTAAAATTTTAGATGAATATTTAGAGAGGAAAATTATTGAAATTGTTCCCGAGTCAGAAGAAAATTCTAACAACCCGATTTTTTATTTACTACACCATACGGTATTTAAACAAGACAGAATATACACAAAATGTCGCACCGTGTTTGATGCGAGTTCCCATAAAGCAGGACAGTTATCGCTAAACGACTGTTTGGACGCAGGCAGTAATTTAAATCCGAAAATTTTCCATTTGTGGATTTTTTTAGATTAAATAAAATTGCTGTTTTGGCCGACATAGAGAAATCCTCTTTACAAATTTCAATCAACGAGAAAGACAGGGACGTTTTAAGACTCCTGTTTATAGATGACTAGCAAACCCCGCGGCTTTGCTCGCGTAATAGTTGAAATATGCCAAGTGATATTTGCATGACTATTTTTTATTAAAAGAACACATTTTGAAATAATTCAAAAATTATAAATTAAGCCACAGTTTGATTAAACTTCATTATAAAAGTGCAATAGACAGAAATGAGATTTTAATTAATAAGAGGAACTAAAACTAATTCCAATTAAATGATAATTTAGAAAGTATTTTGAAACTTTTATGCTCATTTCATTCGCTTATTTCAATATTCATTTGAAGTTTTGAATTTTTTAGACACATTTACATCTTAAAATTAACCATCATGTCAAATTCCAAGCTTCTTGTCTAACAGTCTGCCACCTCTCTGGTGTTAGTGACATCAACATAAAATGCCGAAACACAGTTGAAATATAATGTCTCGAAAAATGTTGAAACAGAGACTGTCCCCATTAATTTGCCAACATTAACCTTGAAATCGGTTTGTATTTTCTAATATTCCATAGAAAACGGAATTTAGATGTTTTTAAAGGCTTTCTTGTTGTTCCTGCCAACCAGATGGTAGTAAAACCGGCATAAAATATAGCCGAAATAAGATAAGGGACTATCACTCTTGATTCGCAAACAATAACTTCTGTAATCGGTTTATTATTTTCTGAGATTCCATAGAAATCGGAATTTAGGACACCTTTAGAATGCTTTTCGCTCCTTCCCTTCGCTTCACCCCTTTTTAATTTCGAATTTATTTTCGATAGTTCTTAGAGGACATTTATATTTTATAAGTAACTTCCGTGCTATATTTAAAGTTTCTAACCTCTTCAGTACGGCAGAAATCGCAATTTAGAAAGTTTTTTGCTCCTGCAACCCTCGACATAAAATATAGCTTATGTTTGAGCAGGTTCTATCACCATCAATTTGCAACCATTATGTTTGAAATCGGTTTCGTACTTCATACAATTGCATAAAAATCCTAATTTAGAAGGCTTATAGAACACTTTTCGCTCACTTCATAGTTTTAAATTTCGAATTTTCTTTCGACAATTCTTAAAAAGCATTTGCATCTTTGAAGGATTTAACATTCCAAATTTAAAATGTTAGACCACCCTCATTAACACAAAAAACGCTATTTAGAAAATGTTTTGCTCCTGTAACCCCCCCGGTGCTAGTGACAACAACGTAAAATATAGGCTATGTTGGAGCGGCGACTGTCACCATCAATTTGAAACAAATACTTCTGAAATCGGTTTATATTTCCTGAGATTGCGTAGAAATCGCTATTTAGAACGTTTTTAGAATGCTTTTCGTTCATTTTCACCCCTTTTTAATTTCAAATTTTTAAGGAACTCTTCTCAGAGAGCATTTACATCTTATATGTAATTATCATTCCAAATTTCAAGTTGCTGGCCCCTTCAGTATCACAAAAATCGAAATTTAACCATCATTTTTACATTATTATATTTGAAATCGGTTCAATACTTCCTGAGATTGCATAGAAACCGCAATTTAGAACGTTTTTTGCAACAATTTTCGCGCATTTTGACCCCCTTTTAAATTTTGATTTTTTTAGGAAATGTCCTTAGAGATCATTGATATCTTATAACTAACTACCATTCCAAATTTCATGATTCTAGGCCCTTCCGTAACGTAAAAACCGCAATTTAGAATGTTTTTTTTTTTTTTTTTTTTTTTTTTTTTTTTTTTTAATCCTGCACCGACATAAAACATATCCTATGTTGGAGCAAGAGTTGTCACCATCATTTTGACGCCATTATTTTTTAAATCGGTTTAGTATTTCCTGAGATTGTGTAGAAACCACCATTTAGAATGTTTTTTAGAACGCTTTTCGCGTATTTTCACCCCTTTTAAATTTCGAATTGTTTAAGAACTGTTCTTAGAAATCCTTTATATCTAATAAGTAGCTAATATTTCAAATTTCTAGGCCCTTCAGTAACGCAAAAATCGCATATTTAGAACGGTTTTTGATCCTGCACCCACTTTGGGGTAGTTGCACCGACATAAAATGATTGGCCTATAATGCCTATCTTGGAGCAAGCGTTGTCACCATCATTTTGACACCATTATTTTTTAAATCGGTTTGGTATTTCTTGAGATTGTGTAGAAACCACCATTTAGAACGTGTTTTAGAACGCTTTTTATGCATTTTCACCCCTTTTAAATTTCGAATTGTTTAAGAACTGTTCTTAGACATAATTTATATCTTATAAGTAACTAATATTCCAAATTTCATATTTCTAGGCCCTTCAGTAACGGAAAAAATCACATTTTTAGAACGTTTTTTGCTCCTGCACCCCCTTTTGGCCAGTGGCACGGACATAAGATATAGCCTATGTTCTAAGTTGGACTAAAAATCATTTTGATACCATTACTTTTGGAATTGGTTCGGTAGTTCCAGAGCTTACCTCCTACAAATAAACATTTTTTACCTCTTTATAATATTAACTAGCAAAACCCGCGGCTTTGCTCGCGTAATATTTGAAATATGCCAAGTGATATTTATATGTCTAATTTTTATTAAAAAGTACTAACTAAATTTTTACTTATTACTTTTAAGAATAATTCAAAAATTACTATTTAAAACACAATTTGATTAAACATCATTATTACACTGCATTAGGCAGAAATGAGACTTAAATTAATAAAACTAAATAAATGATAATTTAGAAAATATTTTGAAACCTTTATGTAACCTCAACCTTTAGTACGCTCATATCAGTATTCTTTTGAATTTTTTAGAAACCGTCTTCTTACATCTTAAAATTAACTATCATGTCAAATTCCAAGTCCTACAATCTCTCTCAACAGAAAGGGCTATGTTGAATTAGGAACTATCACCATTAATTTGCTAACATTAATTTTCAAATCGGTTTTTATTTTTAATATTCCACAGAAACGTAATTCAGAAAGCTTTTAAAGGCCTTTTATAGAACGTTTGTTGTTCCTGTAAACCCCAGGTGGCAGAATCATCAGCCTGTGCAGGATCAGACTCTGTTACCATTGATTCGCAACTGTTACTTTTATAATCGGTTTATATTCCCTGTAATTGCATATATATCGTAATTTAGGACTTTTTTAGAATGCTTTTCACACCTCCTTTTCGCTTCACCCTTTTTAATTCGAATTTATTTTCGACAGTCCTTCGAGGGCAATTATATTTTATAAGTAACTACCATGCCACATTTAAAGTTTCTAGCCTTTTCAGTATCACAGAAATCGTAATTTAGAACGTTTTTAGCTCCTGCAACCCTCTGGTAGTAGTGGCACAGACGTAAAATATAGCTTATGTTTGAGCAGGTTCTATCACCAACAATTTGCCAGCATTATTTTTTTAATCGGTTTGGTATTTGATAAGATTGCATAAAAATTGTAATTTATAACGCTTTTCGCTCACTTCACCTTTTTAAATTTGGAATTTTCTTTCGACTGTTCTTAGCAAGCAGTTGCATCTTGTAAGTAAATACCATGCAATACTTTAAAGTGTAAGACCCCTCAATTATGCAAAAAACGCAAATTAGAACATGTTTTGCTTTTGCAACCCTCAGATGGTAGTGACAGCAACATAAAATATAACCTATGTTATAGTAGGGACTGTCACCATTGATTTGCAAATATTACTTTTGAAATAGCTTTGGTATTTCCGGAGATTGAGTAGAAATCGCAATTTAGAACGCTTTTCGCGCATTTTCACCCCTTTTTAAATTTCTAATTTTTTCGAAACTGTTCTTAAAGATCATTTATATCTAATAAATATGTGCCTTGCCTAATTTTAAGTTGCTAGCCCCTACCGATCACAAAAATCGGAATTTAGAACGCTTTTTTGCTCAAGCAACGTCTAGGTGATAGTGATACCGACATAAAACAGCGTCTGTGTTAGAGCAGAGACTGTCAGCATCAATTTCCTACCTTTACTTTTGAAATCAGTTTGATTCTTCCTGAGCTATTACTGACAAATCGGCATTTAGAACGTTTTTAGAAGGCTTTTCGCGCATTTTGCTCCTGCATCTCCTCTGGGGTAGTGGAAACAGATATAAAATTTAGCCTATCTTGGAGCAAGATCTGTCACCATCATTTTTACACCATTATATTTGAAATCGGTTCAGTACTTCCTGAGATTGCATAGAAATAGCAATTTAGAACGTTTTTTACAACGCTTTTTCCGCATTTTGACCCCCTTTTAAATTTTGATTTTTTTAGGAAATGTCCATAGATATCTTATAACATTGATATCTTATAACTAACTACCATTCCAAATTTCACAATTCTAGGCCCTTCCGTAACGCAAAAACCGCAATTTAGAACGTTTTTCCCCTGCACCCCCTTTGGGGTAGTGTCACCGACATAAAACATAGCCTGTGTTGGAGCAAGGGTTGTCACCGTCATTTTGACACCATTATTTTTTAAATCGGTTTGGTATTTCCTGAGATTGTGTAGAAACCACCATTTAGAACGTTTTTTAGAACGCTTTTCGCGCATTTTCACCCCTTTTAAATTTCGAATCGTTTAAGAACTGTTCTTAGAAATCCTTTATACCTAATAAGTAGCTAATATTTCAAATTTCATATTTCTAGGCCCTTCAGTAACACATAAATCGCATTTTTAGAACGTTTTTTGATCCTGCACCCTCTTTGGGGTAGTGGCACCGACATAAAACATAGCCTATCTTGGAATGGAGCAAGCGTTGTCACCATCATTTTGACACCAATATTTTTTAAATCGGTTTGGTATTACCTGAGATTATGTAGAACGTTTTTTAGAACGCTTTTTGTGCATTTTCACCCCTTTTAAATTTCGAATTGTTTAAGAACTGTTCTTAGACATCATTTATATCTTATAAGTAACTAATATTCCAAATTTCATATTTCTAGGCCCTTCAGTAACGCAAAAATCGCGTTTTTAGAACGTTTCTTGCTCCTGCACCCCCTTTGGGGTAGTGGCACCGACATAAAATATAGCCTATGTTCTAAGTTGGATTAACACCATCATTTTGATACCATTACTTTTGGAATCGGTTCGGTAGTTCTAGAGCTTACCTCCTACAAATAAACAATTTTTACCTCTTTATAATTTGAGTATAAATATAAATAAGTATAGACAATCCAGTCAACGATGATGCGTTTAAGGTTATTATATACAGATTCTTAAGCCTAACATTTGGCTTGAACTCAAGCCCATTTTTACTATCATTTACTATCAAGCAACATCTTAGTAAATTCGAAAGGGAATATCCAGTAGAAACAGAAATACTAAACCGTTGTATTTACGTCGACTATTTGATAACCGGTACGGACACTGTCCAAGATGCACTGAACATTTCGCAAAAATCACACAAAATTATAAAAGAAGCTAGTATGAAATTCCGTAAATGGGTTTCAAACAACGAATTAGTAATGGAAACGTGGGAGAAGAACGGGTTTAGTACTTTACCTCAGTTCACTGAGGACAATAAAACACATAAAGTATTAGGACTGTCGTGGCAACCTAAACAGGACATGCTTATGAAGGAAACTGATCATTTATTAGAATTTTTGTGAAAGGCCAGAAACCAAAAACGTTTCGTTCTACAAGTAGCAGACAGAATTTTTTACCCTTTGGGTCCCATATCGCCATTTACGATTCAAATTAAATGTTTATTTCAAGAGTTATGGAGTAGGAATTCAGCATGGGATGAACTGCCCCCCAATATTACAAAGACGTGGGAACAATGGAGTTCCGAGTTACCCCAATTAGCACAACTAAAGATTCCAATGAACTTTTTTCAGTTCCTGAAGACTCTTATTATGAGTTAATACTGCACACCTTTGCCGATGCCAGTCCAAGGGCATACGGGGCTGTAGTATATTTACAAATATATACAAAGAACCAATCCTCCATTAATTTGATTACATCGAAAAGCAGAGTGGCACCTTTGAAAAAAGTGTCCCTATCCAGGCTGGAACTCTTAGGTGCGTTATTCGCAGCGCGCTTAACTTGCGAAGTGAAGAAGATACTAGATCGCAAGGGACCATCTTCTATGTATTTATGAACAGACTCACAGATTTCTCTCTATTGGATCAAAGGTTCTGCAAATAGGTGGAAATCGTTCGTATCCAATCGGGTAAAAGAAATTCAATCTCTAACAGGTGGTTCCACTGTGCAGGGTCCGAGTATCCTGCAGATTTGCTGACAAGAGGTATTAAAAGTGAAAGTCTTATTCAGAATCCTATATGGTGGACTGGTCCAGAGTTTCTGAAAGACTTAGATATGTGCAACAACGACCAATCGGTAGTGATACCAGATCAGGACACCTATATAAAAGAACTAAAAGAGGACTCCGAGCACATTATTAATGATGACTTTACCACCTTGACTATTTCTAATGAAATTTCTATGATTGACCATATGTTTTCAATTACTAATCATTTTGTTAAATTAATCCGTATAATTAGTTTTATTTTTAGATTAAAATTTAATTGTTGAAATTCGCAGAAGAGAAAATCAAGATGAATTAGATTTGAAAGCTTTTTGGGATTTAAAATTGTTAGGAATTAAGGATGATCCAGATAGTGTAAAAAACGAAGAAATCGTAAAAAGATTTCAGAAAACAGTGCATACAAATAACAGATACGAATTTAATCTCCCATGGAAACGGAATGGGAAACAATTATACAATAATTACAAAATGGCTGAAACGCGGCACAAGTTTATATGAAAAATATCGTAAAATTTTAGATGAATATTTAGAGAGGAAAATTATTGAAATTGTTCCCGAGTCAGAAGAATATTCTAACAACCCGATTTTTTATTTACCACACCATACGATATTTAAACAAGACAGAATATACACGAAATGTCGCATCGTGTTTCATGCGAGTTCCCATGAAGCAGGACAGTTATCGCTAAACGACTGTTTGGACGCAGGCAGTAATTTAAATCAGAAAATTTTCCATTTGTGGTTTTTTTTTTAGATTAAATAAAATTGCTGTTTTGGCCGACATAGAGAAATCCTTTTTACGAATTTCGATCAACGAGAAAGACAGGGACGTTTTAAGACTCCTGTTTATAGATGACAATCCAGTCAACGATGATGCGTTTAAGGTTATTATATACAGATTCTTAAGCCTAACATTTGGCTTGAACTCAAGCCCATTTTTACTATCACTTATTATCAAGCAACATCTTAGTAAATTCGAAAGGGAATATCCAGTAGCAACAGAAATACTAATCCGTTGTATTTACGTCGACGATTTGATAACCGGTACGGACACTGTCCAGGATGCACTGAACATTTCGAAAAAATCACACAAAATTATAAAAGAAGCTAGTATGAAATTCCGTAAATGGGTTTCAAACAACGAATTAGTAATGGAAACGTGGGAGAAGAACGGGTTTAGTACTTTACCTCAGTTCTCTGAGGACAATAAAACACATAAAGTATTAGGACTGTCGTGGCAACCTAAACAGGACATGCTTATGAAGGAAACTGATCATTTATTAGAATTTTTGTGCAAGGCCAGAAACCAAATACGTTTCGTTCTACAAGTAGCAGACAGAATTTTTTACCCTTTGGGTCCCATATCGCCATTTACGATTCAAATTAAATGTTTATTTCAAGAGTTATGGAGTAGGAATTCAGCATGGGATGAACTGCCCCCCAATATTACAAAGACGTGGGAACAATGGAGTTCCGAGTTACCCCAATTAGCACAACTAAAGATTCCAATGAACTTTTATCAGTTCCTGAAGACTCTGATTATGAGTTAATACTGCACACCTTTGCCGATGCCAGTCCAAGGGCATACGGGGCTGTAGTATATTTACAAATATATACAAAGAACCAATCCTCCATTAATTTGATTACATCGAAAAGCAGAGTGGTACCTTTGAAAAAGTGTCCCTATCCAGGCTGGAACTCTTAGGTGCGTTATTCGCAGCGCGCTTAATTTGCGAAGTGAAGAAGATACTAGATCGCAAGGGACTATCTTCTATGTGTTTATGAACAGTCTCACAGATTTCCCTCTATTGGATCAAAGGTTCTGCAAATAGGTGGAAATCGTTCGTATCCAATCGGGTAAAAGAAATTCAATCTCTAACAGGTGGTTTCACTGTGCAGGGTCCGAGAATCCTGCAGATTTGCTGACAAGAGGTATTAAAAGTGAAAGTCTTATTCAGAATCCTATATGGTGGACTGGTCCAGAGTTTCTCAAGGACTTAGATACCGGGTGTCCCAAAAAGGACTGACTGATTTTAAAATTCAATAACTTCCAAACGGTGACAGACATTAAAAAAATTCTTGCAGGAGGGTTATGCATAAAGTCAAAAGTTTTTTTACAGTGATTTTCGATTTTAGTTCGAATTACAAACAATAGATGGCGCTGCGATCAATAGAGGCTAAACTCAGGCTCGATTTTTGGTACTTCGTGGCCCGGATAATACATTTCCATCTCCTTTTTCTGCATGGAACAACAGAAAGGACCAAAAATCGAACCTGTATTTAACGACTATTTCTTACAGCGCCATCTATTGTTTGTAATTCGAACTAAAATCGAAAATCACTGTAATGAAACTTTTGACTTTATGCATAACCCTCCTGCAAGAATTTTTTTAATATCTGTCACCGTTTGGAAGTTATTGAATTTTAAAATCAGTCAGTCCTTTTTGGGACACCCGGTATGTGCAACAACGACCAATCGGTAGTGATATCAGATCAGGACATCTATATAAAAGAACTAAAAAAGGACTCCGAGCACTTATTAATGATGACTTTACCCCCTTGACTATTTCTAATGAAATTTCTATGATTGACCATATGTTTTCAATTACTAATCATTTTGTTAAATTAATCCGTATAATTAGTTTTATTTTTAGATTCAAATTTAATTGTTGTAATTCGCAGAAGAGAAAAAGTGAACCGTTAACCCTTGACAAGGTGAGGGAGGCTGAATCGTTTCTAATTCGGTCAGCACAAAAAAGGTGAGTTTCGGGAGGAAATAAAATGTCTTGAAAAAGGTAAGCCAGTGCCAAATAAAAATAGACTGTCTTCCTTAAATGTAATTTTAGGAAATGATGGTTTAATTAGATTTGGCGGCCGTTTATCGCATACAGATTTGCCGCTTAACTCAAAATTTTCAATTGTTTTTCCTGACAATCATAAGTTAACGGAGATTATGTTAAATTGTTCCCATTTGAAGTATTTTCATTTAGGCCCACAAGCCTTGCTTTTCCATGTGGGACAGAAATTCTGGCCACTTAATGGCAGGAATAATTGCCGAAGCATTGTTCACAAATATGTGAAATGTTTCAAGAATAAACCTGTGGTCAGCTCCCAAATGATGGCCGATCTGCCAAGGGAACGTGTAACACCAAATTTTGTATTTTCTGTGACAGACCTGGATTACTGTGGCTCATTTTTTATTAAATTTAAAAATCAAAGGAAGGGCGTATTGAATAAAATTTATGTCGTAGTGTATGTATGTTTATGCACCAAAGCAATACACCTGGACTTTGTTTCAGATCTCACAACTCAGGCTTTTATCGCTAGTCTAAAACGTTTCTTTGGCAGAAGGGGGAAATGTGCAAGTAATCCTATCCGACAACGCAAAAACATTCATCGGAGCTAACATCGAATTGAAAAAAATCCCTTCCGGCCCGGCCTATAGGCGAAGGTAGATTTCGAAGTTAAGTATATTAATTGCTCCAACGAAAACTAAATCATGATTAGATATAAATCCACTTTAACAGTTTTATCTGGCCGCTTTTGACGAGTTTTTATTTCATTTTTATATAATAGCTGGTTTTATCAGAATCATGTTAAGGCGGTATTAAAAAAATACGTTTCCATGCTCAACAACTCGAAATTTTCTGGCACATTTTCAGATTCATCTTTAATAGAAAAAATACGAAACTTGCTGACGTGATTTTTGAAAAGATTTATAAGCGGCATGTGTTCTTGTTTTTCTTTCAATTAATTGAAACTTGATTAATTGATTAATAAACAATTATTTTCTCAGTAGGGCAATATTTTTCTTTCTAACACAATCGCTTCGGGAATTTCTGTTCAAAATGCCCAATTTGACATCATTTTTTGAAATATATTCTGCCTCTATAAAAAAAATCGATCATTACGGTACATTATATAGTTTCTGAAGAAGAGAATCTATCAATTGGATGCGTTTGAGAGCAAAAATGAATTTAAAAATGAGTCAGAAAATAAGCAGTTTGGATTTGAATATGCCCTTAATAAGATGATTTTTTTCTTCAACCGCTATGTATTTTTAATTTGTTTTTGCTGTAAGAATTGGTCCTATCAAAAACTTATCTATATAAATGTTGAGGACAATATTAAGAAGATATATGTTAAATTCATGGGGATTTTATATCTTGGGAATTGACGGAGTTATGGAAATTTTTCTTCGTCACCCCCCTTTTTTTGTTTTCGTTTTTAATTTTTTTGCGGTACGAATTGATCCTATCAAAAACTTGTGAATATAAAAGTTGTAGATAATATTCAGGATATGTATAATAAAATTAATTGAATTTGATATCTAGAGAATTGACGAAGCTATGAATTTTTTTCTCCCCAAAACCTTATTTTTTGCGTCCCTTGAGCCCATTTTTAATTTTATCAAAAATCTGTGATGCATAAATTTTTGTTCCTTTTCTTGGGAGTAATAAAAACTCTAAACTGATTTGATGTGTACAAAATTTAAGAAGTTATGGGGTTTTTTCTATTTTCACAAAACCCCTCCCTATTTCCAGTCCCTTGGCCCGATTTTGCCCATTAACGAACTTGAACGAGATTTTATGCCCCTTGATTTTATGTATCGGTTTGGAAGAGATTTGCGCAGAATTGTGGAAGTTATCGTGTCCAGTAGAAAGTGATATATATAGATAGATAGATAGATAGATTCATAGATAGATAGATAAAGTTTTTTACTGAGGGTGGTTTGAGGTTCTAGGTGTCATGATCGGTGTAGATCTGAAATAATTTTTCAGAAATTCCAACATAGGAACAACGCCAATAGGTAGTATTTCATACGAAATCTACCTAAAATTGCATAAACTGGTTAGTTTCCCAGATGAGGAATTGAGTAGTTTTTTAACCCATGAAGGTATCAAATGGGAATTTATTCCCCCCAAATTTCCGAATTTTGTTGGCAGCCGGGAGGCGGCAGTAAAATTATTCAAATTTCATTTAAAACGGGAAATAGGTGATCAAAAATTAACTTTGTCACAATACTAGCGGAAATTGAGGGAGTTTTGAACTCCCGCCCCCTTACCCCGCTGTCACCAGATTTCGAAAATTTTGAAACCTTGACACCCTCTCATTTTTTAATCGGTAGATCTGTCGTAGGCTAATTGAGAAATCAGGCTCTTTGCAAATAGCCTACGCTCTTTGCAAACAGCCTACGCTCTTTGCAAAGAGCCGGGCTAATTGGAGAATCACCTCCCTTTTTCCAATTAGACTGATATTTTTTTAGGCTTATTGCAAAGACCCTAGAAAGCATTAGGCTAATTGAAAAATGACTACTTATTATCGAATCAGGGTGATTTTTTTAAGGCTTATTAACCCATAACCCGACCCGAACCCAAAAAATAAATTACAACAGACCGTACCCTGATCCGAGCAAGACAAAATAATTTCCGTGGACCGCAACCCCATCCGATCCTAAAATATTTGTTTGAAAATTCCTAAATATGACCGAACCAAATATGATAACCGACAAAAATATTCTAAAGAACCATAACCCGGTCCAAGAAAGACAAAATAATTTCCTTGGACACGTAACCCGAACCGAACCTAAAAATTTCATTTGAAAAAAACCTGAAATCTTACATGAACCAAATCTGAACCCGACAAAAATATACCGAAGAACCATAACCCAATCCGAGCAAGACAAAATAATTTCCGTGAATACTCCATTAGACCCGAACCTAAAAATTCTATCAGAAAAAACCCGAAATCTGACATGAACCAAATCTGAACCCGACAAAAATATTCTAAAGAACCATAACCCGATCCGAGCAAGACAAAATAATTTCTGTGGACACGCAAACTGAAGCGAACCTAAAAATTTCATTTGAAAAAAAAACTGAAATCTGACCCGAACCAAATCCGAATCCGACAAAAATATCCCCAAGAACCATAACCCGATACGAGCAAGACAAAATAATTTCCGTGGACACGCAACACGACCAGAACCTAAAAATTCCATTAGAAAAAACGCAAAATCTGACCCGAACCGAATCTGAACCCGACAAAAATATTTTAAAGAACCATAACCCGATCCTAGCAAGACAAAATAATTTCTGTGGACATGCATCCCGATCCGAACATAAAAATTTAGTTTGAAAAAAAAAACGAAGTATGACCAGTACCAAATATGATAACTGACAAAAATATTCTAAAAACCATAACCCGATCCGAGGAAGACAAAATAATTTCCGTTGACACGCAAACCGACCCGAACCTAAAAATTCCATTTGAAAAAAGACTGAAATCTGACTAAAACCAAATCTAAATCCGACAAAAATATTCCAAAGATCCATAACCGGATCTCAGCAAGACAAAATAATTTCCGTTGGCGTGCAACCCGATCCGAACCTGAAAGTTCTACTTTAAGTTAACACGAAAAGTACCCGAAATAGAAATACATCAGGGGTAGGAATCCTTCGGTAGCCTCAGGGCCCGAGCCCACACTTCCCGCTTTTCGGTGTCTTTAATTTGTGTAATTTCACTCTTAAATTTGTCCAGTTTCAATTTTTGAATTTTTTTTTTTTCAATCCTTGCTTTCGCTAGAGTGTCTTTCACTCGGGATGTGGCTGGAGACCCACAAGCATTGCTTCCGCAAAAGAGTCGGGATAGAGTAGAACAACAAAGGGCTGTGGACGAAGATGGACGAAAGGGCTGTGGACGTTAACTCGCCGCGGCGGTTAACGATACGAGCAAGACAAATTAATTTCCGTTTACACGCAATACGACCAGAATCTGAAAATTCCATATGAAGTCAACCTGAAACCCGACCAGAACCCGATCTGAAAATTACAAAATTATTTTAAAGAACCGTAACCCGATCCGAGCAAGACAAAGTTATTTCCGTAGACACGCAACCGGATGCAAACTTAAAGGTTCCATTTGAAGTCAACCCGAAAACCAATCACAACCAGGTTTCGGATTGAGGTTCAATTAGAATTTTCAGGTTCGGATCGGGTTGCCGGTCGACGGAAATTATTTTGCCATGCTCGCATCGGGTTATAGTTCTTTGGAGTATTTTTGTCGGGTTAAGATTTGGTTCGGGTCGGGTTTCAGGTTGACTTCAAATGGAATTTTTAGGTTCTGGTCGCGTTGCGTGTCCACGGAAATAATTTGTCTTGTTCGGATCCGATATGAATTTTTGGAATATTTTTGTCGGGTTCATGTCAAATTTCAGATATTTTTCAAATGAAATTTTTAGGTTCGGATTGGGTTGCGTGTCCACGGAAATTATTTTATCTTTCTCGGATCGGGTTATGTTTCTTTGGAATATTTTTGCCGGGTTCAAATTTGGTTCATGTCAGATTTCAGGTTTTTTCAAATGCAATTTTTAGGTTCGGTTCGGGTTGCGTGCCCAAGGAAATTATTTTGTCATGCTCGTATCGGGTTATGGTTCTTTGGAATATTTTTGTTGGTTATCATATTTGATTCGGGTCATATTTCGGATTTTTTTTCAAACAAAACTTTTAGGTTCGGATCGGGTTGTGTGTCACGGAAATTATTTTGTCTTGCTCGGTTTGGATTATGTTTCTTTTGAATATTTTTGTCGGGTTCAGATTTGGTTCATGTCAGATTTTGGGTTTTTTCTAATGGAATTTTTAGGTTCGGATTGGGTTGCGTGTCCAAGGAAATTATTTTGTCTTGCTCGGATCGGGTTATGGTTCTATAGAATATTTTTGTCTGTTATCATATTTGGTTCGCGTCATATTTCGGAATTTTTCAAACAAATATTTTAAGTTCGGATCGGGTTGCGTGTCCACGGAAATTATTTTGTCTTGCTCGGATCGGGTTATGTTTCTTTGGAATATTTTTGTCGGGTTCAGGTTTGGTTCATGTCAGATTTCGAGTTTTTTCTAATGGAATTTTTAGGTTCGGTTCGGGTTGCGTGTCCACGGAAATTATTTTATCTTGTCCGGATCGGTTATGATTCATTGGAATATTTTTGTCGGCTTCAGATTCTGGGTTTTTTTCAAATACAATTTTTAGGTTCGGTTTGGGTTGCGTGTCCAAGGAAATTTTGTCTTGCTCGGATCGGGTTATGGTTCTTTAGAATATTTTTGTCGGTTATCATATTTGGTTCGGGTAATATTTCGGAATTTTTCAAACAAATATTTTAGGTTCGGATCGGGTTGCGTGCCCACGGAAATTATTTTGTCTTGCTCGGATCGGGTTATGTTTCTTTGGAATATTTTTGTCGGGTTCAGATTTGGTTCATGTCAGATTTCGGGTTTTTTCTAATAGAATTTTTAGGTTCGGGTCTAATGGCGTATTCACGGAAATTATTTTGTCTTGCTCGGCTCGGGTTATGGTTCTTCGGTATATTTTTGTCGGGTTCAGATTTGGTTCATGTAAGATTTCAGGTTTTTTTCAAATGAAATTTTTAGGTTTGCTTCGGGTTGCGTGTCCAAGGAAATTATTTTGTCTTACTCGGATCGGGTTATGGTGCTTTTAGAATATTTTTGTCGGTTATCAGATTTGGTGTCAGATTTCGGGTTTTTTTCAAATGGAACTTTCAGGTTCGGGTCGGGTTGCATGCAGACTGAAATTATTTTGTCTTGCTCGGATCGGAGTACGGTCTGTTATAATTTATTTTTCGGGTTCTGGGTTAATAAGCCCAAAAAAATCACCCTGATTGGATAATAAGTGGTCATTTTTCAATTAGCCTAACGCTTATTAGGCTCTTTGCAATAAGCCTGAAAAATATCAAGCTAATTGGAAAAAGGGAGATGATTCTCCAATTAGCCCGACTCTTTGCAAAGAGCCTAGGCTGTTTGCAAAGAGCCTGATTTCTCAATTAGCCTACGACAGATCTATCACTTCGATCTCCGAACCACAATTAGATAACATTAATGAAAATAGATTGGCAAAATGGCAGAAAATCACCAAATTTAGTCAACAAATTTGGAAAGTCTGGAAGCGAGATTACTTGAATAATCTCCAACAGAGGAGGAAATGGAAATAAAAAAAGGATTATGTACAGACAGGAACTTTAGTACTAATAAAGCAGGTAAATTTACCTTCTACCAAATGGTTGGTTGGTAGAATCGTTGAAGTTTTTAAGGGAAAGGATAATATAAGAACGGTAACTTTACGGTTACCAGACGGCCTAATTCTTAAGAGAAATGTCAGAGATGTCTGTATATTACCAGTTGAGTAACAAATTTCCTTGCTTTCCTTAAGCAAACTCTAAAACATAGTATATTATTTCAGTATTTAATCTAGTGTTATAGTGCTTTTATTCTTGTATTATTATTGGGTATGTAAGTTGTTTATATTTTATAAATTTTTCTTGTATAATAATTTTTTGCAAATTTATATGTGAATGTATATTGCAAATTGCATTTCAATCCCTGGGGGAGTGTTTCCTCCGTTTATAACAATTGTTGGTGAGCAGGGCCGGATTTAGCTTTTAAATCACTCCTTGCAAAAGCAAAAATTTGCACCCCTACATAATAAGCGTACATAGTTTGCATTAAAAATATATATACTTTTTTGTACAGTTTTTAGCCAATGTCCAAAAATCAAAAGAATGTAATTCACACTCTGTAATTGACACAAATACTTATAATAACTTTTCACTTAAAATACGTTACTTCATTTAAAAAATTAGTTAATAGGAGTAAAATTCAGACGAATTTTTTTACGAACTTTTAGTTCAGAGTATTCTTTAATTCAGAAACATCTAAACTGTTACTGAGTCCATATTCAATTTCTAAAATAGTGACGTCTGACAATCTTTTCTGAGATGATATTGTTCGCAAATAGTTCTTGATTATTTTTAGTTTGGAAAAACTGCATTCCTCGGATGCAACAGTTATTGGAAGAGTTAGTAAAATTCCTAGAGCAATGCTCATGTTTGGAGCAAAATTCATTTTTGTTATCAATTTCAAAACTTCCAAAGGTGATAAATTTCTTCCGAAAAAGAATTCACCACTGATATTTCATCACAAAGTTCCAGGCTGTTTATGTCTGATGATTCTTCATATGTTAAAATGGTTTTTAAATCTTTGCAATTGGTCAAAATTGCAGAATAACAAACATCTTTTAGTTCAAATATAAGGTATAAAAAACAGAAGTAACTGTTGTGATATCGCAGCTGAGAAAATATTTGTTTTAAAGAATTGATTGCAGTATCAACAAGGTGGTGAAAATAATCAATTTTGTTTTCTTCTTGTGCATCGATTATTGGTTCATCCTAATTTTCATAATCAAATTGTCTGTCGGTATTGATTCAAAATTTTTCTCTGCATCTATTTCGGATGCCATTTCACCAGCATTCACATGGACAGCATTAAAGTGATTGTCCGATCTCAAATTCCTAAATAAACGATTGGGACTTTCCGAAAGTTTTATTGCCACTGCAATGTCATAATTTTTCGACAGCATAAGTTTACTAATGGGATTGACATGATTAAAAACCGCTTACCATATCACTGCAGAACAAAGAAATTTGAATTGTTTTATTTGTGTAAGAAACCCAGATACTTTTATCTTATAGAACTATCTATATCTTTTTCTCGGGAATGCTAAGCAATGCATCATATATTTGACAGATTTGATACCTCAATGTCTTTATAACATCAATTCGAATTTCACATCTAGTGTCGCTGAGAGATTTTAATGTTAGTTCTTCAACTTGCTTCAAAAGAATGGTTCCTCTGAAAGGCGATGAAAAAAAATAAGTACAATTTTTGGACAATATTAAAGAAGTTGGCTCCTTCTAATGATTATTTGGCTATAACATTTACCACTAGGTTAAGGGAGTGACAACCACATGGCGTAAAAAAGCATGAGGTTTGATGTTACTAATCATTGCTTGCACCCCTGTACGTCCTCCTTTCATATTCGCCCCATTATCGTATCCTTGGCCTCTTATGTTTGCCAAAGGCAATCGCAGGTTTTCTATCTCTCGGAGTAAGACATCGAAACGTTATTGGATTGTTGATCTTTCAGTCGGAAGAAAGCCCAAAAAATGTTCACAAATGTTGATGTTGTCTTGTTCAATCGACACATACTTCAAAACGAAGTTAATTTGTTCTGTTTTATTTAAGTCAGGTGTGCGTGTGCAATGTAATATAATTGAGAGATATTTTGATTTTTCCCTTCATCTAATATGCGCCTTTTGACATTATGTGCAATTAGATGAATGACCTCATTTTGAATGGTTTTACTCGAGTATGTTTGTTCAAAGCCCTTCTTGCATGCTCCTCCATGACAGGACCAAAATGAGCTAATATTTGGGCTTTAAAAAGATTCCATTATCATGTTCATACAAATTTTCGTTACTTCCTTTCAATTCCAAACAACTTTTTCCTAAAAGTTTGACGATCGAACTACACGTTGAAAAACGGCGCTCCAATGCTGGCTTTTTACATTCCAAAATCTTTGAGAAATAGCATCTATTGTTTGCGAAGTTTTTAAACGAATTCTCAATTCAAGCCAGGACATTTGGTCTTCAAAATGTTTATTTGTAGTTTCATGATTTTGGAGGGTTTGCACTATATGTCGCCAACCTCTAAAGTTATCTTTTGCTAAAGAAGAAGTTGTAGCCGTTGTAAAATTTTTGTAGTAGAAGCAGAAAACTGAGTCTTTGACTACAGAATACACCAACCAATTTCTGTGAATTTTTTCTCCGTTGCTGAGATCACTTCTATATAGTTGTTTGAGGTGGACCTACGTCCGCTGGTATAGGGAAATCAAAGTTGCATAGTGGGGACGCTGGACCTACTTTCGGAAGACAAATTCTTTCTGAATCAAAAATACATTCAGGCGATAGTCCTATATCAGAACTCAAAACCAAACCAACAGGACCATATTCATCTGTCTCTGTCTACATCTGCAAGTGGAATTTATTTTCTACCTCTTTTGTTTCATCCTCTTCGTCTTCTTGTTGCTCAACACGATCAAGCACAGCATCTACAGGGCGGTCTTCAGAAGACCGCTTTTTTTTCTCATTTTGTTTTGCCAATTTTGCGTCCATCGATTGTTTATCCTCTGTGCCGGGGCACGAACTGACGGAGTGTTCGTCCGGCCCTGTGGTGAGAGGGCGCTACTGAGCGCTCAGGACTGAAAGATGCGCGGGACAGATTTCCCGTCAGATAAGTTTTTAGACGTAAGTGCAGTGTATCCACCACTGCCAGTCCCTTTCAGAAACTCGTAAATAAATTAAATTGTTAATTTTTACTTTTGTACATAAATTGAGTAAGAATTACAAATTTGTTTTAGTCATTTTAGTTTTATACAGTCCAATTTCACACCGGAGCAGAGCTATCGCGTACACCATGTATAGGCGGAAAATATCCGAATTCTTTGGTGCAGTCCAGTACATGATCTATAGATTTGTGTTAAGAAACACATAATACAGTTGAAAATTCCCCTTCGTTAATTGCCGTCAATAAGTGGAAATGTACTCAAATTCTTTTGTGCAGCGCTGCATATCGCTCACCCGCAAGAAAAGTGACACATTTCGCAAAAAATCATTTTGAGTTTTATTCCATTAATAGATCTGCCATAGGTGCGTGTCGCTACACAAACAGTTTCATAAGCGTAGCTATGCGGAAAATCACTTTATTACGCTGTATGTCCATTTGTGACCACAGAAGAGGTTTGGTGGGAAGGTAAAATTACCCAAGCCTCCAAACCTCATCCTACGTCTTCATTTTTAATGGTTTTATGCTTTGATGTATGTTTTTATTCATGCATGCAGAGCTAAGTGCTGTAATTTCATATTACAGTAAAATCATGCAAATTTTCTTTTGCCTCTCCTGTTAAATTTACTTTTGTCGAGATGGGTCACTTTTCTTGCGGGTGAGCGATATGATCTGTAGAATTTATACACGCCAAGTTATAAGCAAAAAAATAATTAGTTCCATTTAAAAACGCATACCACAATTGAAAACTCACTTCCAGCAATTATTGCCCTTAGACAGTTAGCGTAACCGAATTATATTGTGTGTTCCTGCACATGAACTATAAATGCTATGCATACCCTATTATAGTAAGCCTCTTTTAGTGCATCTTGGTGATGTATTTCAATCTCAATATCCTTGAAACAGTGCAACAACATTAAAATATATTCCAAACAATTTTTCCCCATAGACCACAACGTAACGGCATTTTTTTGAGTGCCCCTGTAAACGAACTGTAAATGCTAGACACTTCATTTTCAATGAACCGAACATGCCATGTTCACAACCGAACATGCCAATCACAACCGAACATGCCATGATAAGCCTCAATAACATAATAAATGACATGGTAAGACTACTCTATTTACGCGAGTTAGAGCAAGGTCAGACAAAAGGCCAGACAAACCGAATTCATAAACACTTTTCAACAACTATATTGCAAAGTTTTAAAACACTATTAAAAAACTCCATATTCCTTAAATGATACTCAAAAATGCTTTTTTTTCTTAACCGATATTGTAAGATACTTTCTTATAACACAAATATTTTTGTCTCTTAAATAAATTACTAGATACATTATTAAAGAAAAAAAATAATTTTGAAATTAAATGTGTCGAATTGTTTAATAAAAATTATCGAGCGTATAATTAGTTTTTAGCGCAAAATTCTGGAATACTGTTTTCAACAGAAATGGTAAATAAGGAAAGGTTTTTTCTATTAACCAATCATTGGATTACGACCAGGACTGGGGACTATTTTTTATTCGATCGTACCAATTTGAAAAAAAAAAAAAAAAAAAATCTTTGTGGTAGGATTCACTTGAAAGTATTTTTCAAAAAATAGTATGAATAAGAATTAAAAAAAAAAAAAAAAGTCCAGTGGGACGTGTATGTCTCGACCCGTAGTTAAAGGATAAAGAGGACATAGGAGATTTTCGGTTAGAAAAATAAGTATATTTTATCGTGGGGGAGAGGGTTCTTAGATCTAGGAATAGATTAGAAATATATAGTATTTTGCTTAAAAAACAAATAATTTGAATATTCAAAAAACAAATTTTATTAATTTTCATTACTTAAAATTCAAGCTATATGCTGAGAAATGAGCGACATTTAAACAACAAGGAATGTTTTATCGAGCTGTTTGGGAATAATATCGGATGATTTTTTTTTTTTTTTAACTGGAGAAGAACATTTTTAACATGAGACCCACACACAGCTAATAACCTACATATCTTTATAATAATGCGGAAATATTCTAGCGTCAAAATTTTAAAATTTCAATAATTTGATGCTAAAAAACTGCGCAAGTAATTTTAATGGTATATCAGTGGCATGCGATTTTTTTTTATATCTTCGAAATAAATAACACACTATTTTTTTTAGGTTAAACTTATTCTATATGATGTACAGCAATAAAGAAAGGCGAATTCCCCAAAGAGCTGTCTTGAACTATACATCGGCTGTCCGAAAGTTAAAAAATCATCTCCTGTTACTGTTTTGATGGCTATTCTCTGACAATCTATTCCAATACTCCGGCAGGAGGATGCACTGGGGAACAGTTTCTATGGTGTTTATTTTCCAATTACAAACTACTCTTGAAAATTACTTTCTTTCACACAGTCTTCTTGCGAAATGAACAACACTAATAATCTCTGAGGAAACATTTTCGCACTCTGTTTTCTAAGATGCATTGTATAACACGAAAACGACAATACAGTAGAACCTCGATTAACCGAGCTTCGATTAATCGAGGTTTCTGTTAACCGAGCCGATTCCAAAGTCTGATTTTTTTTTTTTTTTTTTTTTTTTAACTGGAGAAGAACATTTTTAACATGAGACCCACACACAGCTAATAACCTACATATCTTTATAATAATGCGGAAATATTCTAGCGTCAAAATTTTAAAATTTCAATAATTTGATGCTGAAAAACTGCGCAAGTAATTTTAATGGTATATCAGTGGCATGCGATTTTTTTTTTATATCTTCGAAATAAATAACACACTATTTTTTTTTAAGGTTAAACTTATTCTATATGATGTACAGCAATAAAGAAAGGCGAATTCCCCAAAGAGCTGTCTTGAACTATACATCTGCTGTCCGAAAGTTAAAAAATCATCTCCTGTTACTGTTTTGATGGCTATTCTCTGACAATCTATTCCAATACTCCGGCAGGAGGATGCACTGGGGAACAGTTTCTATGGTGTTTATTTCCCAATTACAAACTACTCTTGAAAATTACTTTCTTTCACACAGTCTTCTTGCGAAATGAACAACACTAATAATCTCTGAGGAAACATTTTCGCACTCTGTTTTCTAAGATGCATTGTATAACACGAAAACGACAATACAGTAGAACCTCGATTAACCGAGCTTCGATTAATCGAGGTTTCTGTTAACCGAGCCGATTCCAAAGTCTGTTTTTTTTTTTTTTTTTTTTTTTTTTTGAATGAGCCTCGAAAAAGACCACACTTTTTAGTTTTCTGCCCGTGCTATACAGGCTCTTCTGCCCCCAAAAGCACTCAACTCCCAAGAAACATTGGACCCTGAGAAGTCAATAGCGAACAATGCTTTACAGCATATACATTTAATGTTTGAATTTAAAATCCATTAAAACACCAAATAAAATAAATTAAGACAGACTTGAGCACAGTTAAAAAAATAAAATTTTATAAAAAATATACTTAAAAACAATTAAAAATACAATTTGTAAACGTTTCGCCAAGCGACACGCGAGGCATCATGGCTATTTTGTACTGATGATGCCTCGCGTGTCGCTTGGCGAAAGATTTACAAATTGTATTTTTAATTGTTTTTAAGTATATTTTTTTCATAAAATTTCATTTTTTAACTGTGCTCAAGTCTGTCTTAATTTATTTTATTTGGTGTTTTAATGAACAATGCTTTGTTTCCAGTGGCCGTGTGAACTTTCGTAATTTTTTCAATCTGATTTTTACTTTCTTCTATCTTTACAAGAAGAAAGTATTGGATTCGTGAAAAATTTCGACTTCCGGTTTTCGACGGATTTATACGTTTTAGAATGTCCTGAACACGATTTGATGGTTTTTAGAAAATGTCACTCTGTCACTCTGTCTGTGAGTCTGTATGTGACAAAAATTTTGTGGGCGCTCTATCTGAAGAACTAATGCACGGAATTTCACAAAACTTCATATTTAGTTAGACCTTGATATAATCAGGACTTGATAAGTTTTTGGTGAAAATCGCCCAACAGGTGGCGCTGCTATGCGGCATTTTTCACGATTTCTGCAATAGCTATATCCCAAGAACTACTGCACGGATTTTCATAAAACTTCAGATTCAATTAGTCCAGGATATAGTTTGGTGCTGATTATTTTTTTGTGAAAATCGCCCAACAGGTGGCGCTGCTATGCTCCATTATTCATGATTATCGCAATTGCTCTAACTCAAGAAAAAATGCACGAATTTTCATCAAACTTCAGATTTAGATAGTCCCTGATATAAATTAGTGCTGTTTAATTTTTGGTGTAAATCGCCCAACAGGTGGCGCTGCTGCGCTGCATTTTCACGATTTTCGCAAGAGCTGTATCTCAAGAACTATTGCACGGATTTTCATCAAGCTTCAGATTTAGTTAGTCCTTGACATGAATTGACGTATAAATTAGTGCTGTTTAATTTTTGGTGTAAATATCTCAACAGGTGGCGCTGCTATGCTGTATTTTTTGCGATTTCCGCAATAGCTTTATCTCAAGAACTAACGCTTAGATTTTCAACAAACTTCAGATTCAGGTATACCTTGATATCATTTAGTGCTGTTTATTTTTGGTGTAAATCGCTCAACAGGTGGCGCTGCTATGCTACATTTTTCAGAATTTCCGCTATAGCTCTATCTCAAGAACTAATGCACGAATTTTCATCCAACTTCAAATTCAGATGTACTTTGATATGAATTGGTGCTAAATTCATGTAACTTCTTGTACTATTTAAATGATTTAATTGACGTGATTTATATAGAAGAAAGTTTTGTGATGGCCACAACCGGTCGCAGACGATTAGCCGAAAACCAAATAGCCGACAAGACATTTAGCAGACAGCACTTAGACGACAGGACGTTTAGCCGACAAGTACATTTAGTCGACACGTATATTTAGCAGACAGGACATGTAGCCGACAAGTACATTTAGCCGACAGGACAAATAGCCGAAACGTACGTATAGAATACAGGACAATTAGCCGAAAAGGACATTTAGCAGACAGACAATTGGACGACAGGCAATTGGCCGAACGTGACAATTAGCCGACAGGACATTTAGCAGACAGGACAATTAGCCGACAGGACAATAAGTCGACAAGACAATTAGCAGACAGGACATTTAGCCGACAAGAAAATTAGCCGACAAGTCAATTAGCCGACAGGACATTTAGCCGACAAGACAGTTAGCCGACAAGACAATTAGCAGACAGGACATTTAGCCGACAAGACAATTAGCCGACAGGACATTTAGCCGACAGGACGATTGGCCGACAGGACGATTAGCCGACAAGAAAAATTAGACGACAGGATATTTAGTTGAGAGGACGATTAGCCTAGTTAGGTTATGGTTAGGATACTTTTAGGTTACGGATAGATTATAATTAGTTTACGGCTACGTTAAACTTAGGTTACAGTTACGTTACGGTTGGGTTACAATTAGATTACGGTTACGTCACAGTTATGTTAATTTTAGGTAACAATTAGGTTACGATTAAGTTACAGATAGGTTAAGGTTATGTTACGGATAGGTTACAGTTAGATTACGGTTAAGTTACGGAGAGGTTACAGTTAGATTACGTATCTGCTACGATTAGGTTACGGATAGGATACAGTTACGTTACAGTTTGGTTACAAATAGGATTACGGATAGGTTACAGTTAGATTCAGTATTAGGTTCCGGATAGGTTACAGTAGGTTACGGATAGATTACAATTAGATCACGGTTAGGTTACCGCCAGGCTACAGTTAGATTACGGTTAGGTTACATTTAGGTTACAGTTAGGTTATAGTTACATCACAGTTAGGATACGGTTAGTTAATAATTAGGTTACGGTTAGCGTACCGTCATGTTACGTTTATTTTACAGATAGATTACTGTTAGGTTACAGTTATGTTACAGTTCGGTTATGGTTAGGTTATAAGTAGGTTACGGTTACGTTACGGTTAGGTTACAATTAGGTTATGGTTAGGTTACGGTTATGTTCCATTTCCGTTACAGATAGGTTACGGTTAGATTATGGATAAGTTACAGTTAGATTACAGTTAGTTACAGTTAGTCTATGTCATTTAGCCGAAAACCAAATAGTCGACAAGACATTTAGCAGACACCAATTAGCCGACAAGACATTTAGCAGACACCAATTAGCCGACAGGGCGTTTAGCCGACAAGTACATTTAGCCGAAACGTACATTTACCCGACAGGACATTTAGCCGACAGATCAAATAGCCGACAGGACGTTTAGCCGACAAGACATTTAGCCGACATGATATTTAGCCGACAAGACATTTAGTCGACATGACAATTAGCCGACAAGTCAAATAGCCGACATGACAATTAACCGACAGTTCAAATAGTCGACAAGTCAAATAACCGACAGGACATTTAGCCGACAGGTCAAATAACCGACCTGACAATTAGCAAACGGGTCAAATAGCCGACAGGACAACTAGCAGACATGACAATTAGCCGACAGGACAACTAGCAGACAGGTCAAATAGCCGACATGATATTTATCAGAAACATACATTTTGCCGAAAGAATTTAGAAGACAACATTGATATGGGTCGGTGATATACCAACAATGTCAACCTCCATAACTTGTCACCATCATAATTCAACTTTTTAGCTCAGAGGCTATCAAAGTCAGAGAGCTGATGTGCCCGCCGTTCTGTATGTATGTAAGTATGTACGTACGTATTCACGTAACGAGGTAACTCTTGATAGAAACATCCGATTTGCTTCAATTTTTTTTCTACGTTCATTCTTGAAATGTGCTTCCCTGATTAGTTTTGGGGTTTCATTGGTTAAAGATAAAGGGGGAAAAGGTGGCTAGTCCCTCCCCTTAATTTAGATACATGGGTTTTTCATGCAGAATTATTCGATTTGCTCTAAATCTGATATACCGGTTTATTATGTTAAGGAGCTTCCCTGATTAGATTTGGAAGTTCATTAGTTAAGTATGAAGGGAAAGAGGGCTTCCCCCCCTTAATATAGATACATGTTTTTTTTCATTCAAAATTATTTGATATGCTCCAAATTCTGTATACGTGTTTATTATGTTAAGGAGCTTCCCTGATTAGATTTGTAGGTTCATTAGTTAAGAATAAAGGGGGGATAGGGGAGTTACACCCCCCCCCCTTAATTTAGATAAATGGGTTTTTCATGCAGACTTATTCGATTTGCTCCAAATTTGCTATACCGGTTTATCATGTTAAGGAGCTGCCTTGATTAGATTTGGAGGTTCATTAGTTAAGAATAAAGGGGGATAGGGGAGCTAGCCCCCCACCCCCTTAATTCAGATAAATTGGTTTTTGATGCAGAGTTATTCGATTTGTTCCAAATTTGCTATATCAGTTTATCATGTTAAGGAGCTGCATTGATTAGATTTGGTGGTTCATTAGTTAAGAATAAAGGGGGGAAAGAGGGCTATCCCCCCTTAATTTAGATAAATGGGTTTTTCATGCGGAATTATTCGATTTGCTCCAAATTTGGTATACCGGTTTAATATGTTAAGGAGCTGCCTTGATTAGATTTGGAGGCTTATTGGTTAAGCATGAAGGGAGGACGGAGGTTAGTCTCCCCCATTAATTTAGATAAATGGGTTTATCATGCAGAATTATTCGATTTGCTTCAAATTTGATATACCGGCTTATTCGGGTCTATGTCATTTAGCAGACAACCAAATAGCCGAAAAGACATTTAGCAGACAGCAATTAGCCGACAGGACGTTTAGCCGACAAGTACATTTAGCTGACACGTACATTTAGTTGACAAGACAATTAGCCGACAGCGACAGTTAGCCGACAGAGACAATTAGCCGACAGTACGTTTAGCCGATAGGACATTTAGCCGACACTTAGGTTAAGTTAGGTCACAGATTACGTTTAGGTAACAATTAGGTTACCTTTAGGTTACAATTACGTTACAATTAAGTTATGGTTATGTTACGGTTAGATTACGGATAGGTTACAGTTACGTTATAGTTAGGTTAGGGTAGGTTATAATTAGGTTACTATTACGGTTAGGCTATAATTAGTTATAACAAACAAATTTTTAAAAAAGTAACATTTTCTACAATAAATATTGTTTGAAATGGGGTTTTTTGACGGATAACTCCGAAAAATATTATTTTTTAAATATAAGAATTTAAAAGAGGGGATGCATGCATTAAGAGTGTATTCAGGTGGCGAAAGAGTGGACCCACAGGGGGCAATTTTCAAACTTTTTTCGGACCAGTTATGTGATATATCACAGGAAAGACCACTTTTTCATGTTATAATTATTTCATCTCCCCTCCCCTCAATTTAGCTCCCCAGGGGGCGCTTTTCGAACTTTTTGAAATCGTAGCGTTTTCATCATTTTAGATTAGATTTTTTTACGGAGCCCTCGTATAAATATTATTTATAATATATAAAATTCCAAAGAGTGGGGGGTTATTGCAGAGGGGCGTGAGAGTTGGTGCACCGGTGGCGCTTTTCCAACTTTTGCAGACACCCCTCATGTGATATATCATTGAAAAACACTATAGCCACTATTTCATATTATACACCTCCCAAGATCCACACACACTGCTTTGACACCCCAAGGGGGAGGGATTTTTGAAATTTTTTGAAATCGTAGCGTTTTCATCATTTTAGATCGGAATTTTTTTACGTAACCCTCTGATAGATAATGTTTATAATATATAAAAAATTCAAAGAAAGGGAGGGTATATTGTGAGGGGCGCGACTCCCTGGAGGGCGCTTTTCTAACTTTTGCCGACACCCCACATGTGATATATCAATGTGATAAAGCACTGTGGTAACTTTTTCATATTATACACTTCCCATGCCCTTTAACCATCCATAAACTTTATTGATAATAAAAATTAAGAAGTTCTTTAAAAAAACGCTCAACTTTCCAAAACTTTCTAAAATATTCATGGATACATTTTTATGCATAAAAACATCAAAATAAAATCCTTTATATCTAACTTCCTTTTATCAATAATTTATTTATTTTGTTATTTATTTTTGACTAGATAATGGTAAATTTAAGAGCTGTTTATTTTTATTCCACCCTAACATTATTTATTTCAGACAGTGTTGCGCCAACATATGCGTATTTGGCGGAAGCATGATGCAACAGTTGAAAGGAGAAATCAATCATCATGTTTGGTCATTTCTTTATTCATTTCATTTTCTTCGGTTGCTAACGAAAAAGAGCTATTATTTGATACCAATTTAGACGTGCTAATAAGTCTATTTTATACAAATAAAGCATATTATGGCATTAAACTGGATTATTCCTAATTTTCTCTTATTGATCAAGTTGAATTTAGACACTTTACTCCGTGAAGGATTGGATTTCTGTAGCTCCGGAGTGGGGGTGGGTGTGGAATTTGCACTTTTTGACCTTTGAAAACACAAAATCTCAAATCATCCATGAGGACATTTATTCTCTGGGGAGAATGTCTCCCCCGGGTCACTCCATGAATTCAACACTGTTAATGATTTTTTAAAAAATTAGGACTCTTTCTCTTTCTTATTTAATTAAGAAATTTAAACATTTAAACACGGAATGTAAAAAATTATTTTGGAGAAACTATTATTTGTATAATGAATGCCATTGCTGGATCATATACACCTACGTCTACAAATGAGCTGAAAATTTAATAGAATAATATTAAACTAGAGAACAGGAAAACTGCTTTTTGAGAATTTAGTGTCGCCCCCGGCATTTCCATTACTTCATTTTCTTCTGATGGACTGATGGCTTCTATTATTATGAAACAGCCATTATAAATGAAGTGTTAGGTGACGATGAAAGAGTAGCCGTAAAAAGTTTGAGCTCTGATTTTCTGTCGGAATGGGGGGAAAAATGGCTATAATTTTTTTTTTTTTTTTTTTTGAGGACTGCTTTTTTCATCTTCCCCTAACACCTCATTTATAATGGCTGTTTCATAATAATAGAAGCCACCAATCCATCAGAAGAAAATAACTCGGTTAAGCGGGATTCTACTGCAGTACAAAACATATTTCAATTTTAAGACTTAAAGCAAACGTTTTATTTTATGTAAAATGACGTCATTCGTATCCGCTTAAGAATTCCACATTTACGATCTACTCTTAAACATCTACAGTAAAGCATGCATAGCACATCACTATCGCGAAATAATGCGCAAATGCAAAAAAATATTCCGTCATTCAAGAAAATAAAACGGCAATGTAATGATTCATAGATACTTACAATTAAATATAGTATATAATAGCTCCATTGTTTTAACAAAAATCATTCGTTTATATATTTTTTTTTTTCAAAATAGCACGTATTTTAATTACATTTTCTTTCGGTTGTTACGAAAAAATGGCAACAAAAATATATAATTGCTATTTTAAAACTATTCTTCCTTTACTTTCTACAGAAATCGAGTTCTTCCGTTGCCAATATTAAGCAAATGGTGAATTAAAAACTCCAAAAAAATTAATATTTCAAAAATAAATGGAGATACAGTTTTCAAACAAAACGTATTTAAAAGAACTTTTTTTCTCCAATACGACGGTATAAAAATTGAAAATGTGCGATGCTTAGAAGTTTAAAAAATTGCTAAACAGTATTTAATCGTAATGCTTTCTTTTACGGCTAGCCTCTATAAGGTAACGTTATTTTTTGGACACAAAATAAGCTGAGAGAAAGAAATAGCATACCGTACCGCAGGCTAATAACATTTAGTTTTAAACGTGATATATAATTTTAATTGTTTCACCAATTTTCAAGTTTATTGAGAACTTTTTACGTTTCATCCTTATTCCTCTATTTGTATTAACTTAATTTTTCAATAACGGTTTCTTTGTAATCAATAATACTCTAAAGTTAAAAAATATATGTTGAGAAAATTAAAAATATTTTTTTCAAATAATTCTAATTTAATTTGATATTCAAAATTTAAGAAAAGCATTTGTCGAATTAGATATATATGGTAAGCATATAGAATTTTTCTTTAAATTTGAAGCTAGGTTCTCCTTTATATTAATAAAATTGGTTCTTATTTAATATTATTTTTTTCATTCTTGTTAATAAAGTTTGCATTTTTAGTCGTAGAATGTATCCAGCCTCAGCTAGGGATCTAACGAATTTCGTAAAGTATTAAGCAGAATATTGTAGATATTTAGAGGAATAAAATCAGGGTAATACATTTTTAGGTAGATTTCGTAATAAGAAATACTACATATTACATTTTACCAACATTTTTGTAGATCTACGCCTATCATGAAACCATAGAACACCAAACCACCCCCAGTTCAAAACTTTATCTAACTATCTATCCATATATATCACTTTTTTATGGACACGTGTTGTTATAAGGAAACTATGTAATTGAAAGACATTTTCCGTTTTTTTTTTTTTTTTGTAAACACAATAGATGTTTCAGAAAATACTGTCACAGTTTGAACCAAATTTCCCAACAAAAGGAAAAAAAAACACTGAACGAAGGGAGAAAAATCCCTTGTAGTAGGTCTGACAATTTTATACAATTACGTTAAAAAATCTGTACGTCATTGTGTCAGAAAATATCAACCTTGTTGAGCAGTAGTTGAGAACACAGCCTTAACATCATTCTGATAAAACCAGTTTAGAAAAATGAAATTAAAAACTCGTCAAAAGCGACCAGAAAAAATTGTCAAACTGTGTTTATCTCTATTCTTGATTTAGACTTTTTGGTGAAATTAGTACTTAACTTCGAAATCTACCTGTGCCTGCAGGCCGAGCCGGGAGTGATATTTTTCTCTTTCTTTTCTTTCTTTTTTTTTTAAATGATTTTCTCAAATCCAAATTGGCTATTTTCTAACGCATTCTTATAAAACCATTTTTATTTCTTACAAGCACAAAATGTACAGCTATTTTCATTCAGATACTAAACAATCAAATTTAATTTTTTAGTGTGAGACTATTTTAAGAATCCATAATCTGCTTATTTGTCATACATTTTTATAATGAGGCTCCTAAAACTTCGCTTATCGGTGAGAATTTTAACTATTTTTTTTTTTTTCATTTTGCACAAAAATATCATTATTTGATAAATTTTATAGCACAAATAATGTTCCGATACAACAGTTTGTTGAATTTTCATGATTTTTTTTTTGAAAAATAAATGGATATTTGCAATTGGCATTTAAAAAAAAAAAAATATTTTATGAACTGAGATAAGGATTACTACTGCAATTTGTTTATGTAGAAAAAGGTAAGTCATATAAACAAGGTTTTTTTTTAACAAATAATAATCTCTTTGTGATGTTTCAACATATTATATTAAACGTATAAAACAGTTAGACATATGAATAACGAAATCTATATCGAATTAAAAATAAAAAACAAACTGTGCGGTATGAAATTTTTGCTTGCTTTTTTTAGTTCCCTACGTTACAACCAAATTTTATACAATGCAATTTTATATCACACTAGCTGACCCACCCGGCGTTTGCCTGGCCCATCATAATAACCTTAAATAAAACTCAAGTTTGTATGATTTTATATCCTTTGAAAATCTTTTAAATGAACCTAGTTTCGGTTGTTCCGTTGCATTCCACAGCGTCTCGTATGTTTCCAACAAACGTCTTTCCGAACGAACGTGTAATCTGGGTCCTCGCTACCTAACACAGCATGTGCCGGAAGTGCTCCGCACGTATCGTAGACAATTGAAAAAAAAAGTCTAATAGTGAGCCAAACTTCGTAGTAATCAAGCCCATAGAACCGGAAAAACGAATGCATCATTAATGTTCGAAAATGTCGTTAACTGAAGTTTAAGGTAAACTTTCATAATCACAGAAAGTAGTATTTTCACAGAAAGTAGCTGAATTGTAATCTAAGTTAAATAAACTAATTCCCGTTGAAATTGGGCCCTTATAACCCGAGGAAACAATTTATCCTTACGCGGTGGAAAGTTGCCTCCCTCCTCCTCTGTAAATTTCACGGTCTACTTTTAAAATTAACACGATATTATTTAATAAACGGATGAAATCCCTTTTCTAAAATTACCTTTAACCCTTTAGTGCGCAGGGACAAAGAACGGTTTTTTTTATGCAAAGAACAGTTTTTTTAAATTTAATAGATTTTTTTTATTCGTATATACCTAATTCACACCAAGAGATAAAAATAGCAATATTTGTTTTAATTAATAACAGACATTCCGTATTTAAAAAAAGCGAAATTAACCATTGAAACTTTCTTGTGTAAAGTCAGGTTCTCTGGAGTACGTAATTTCTAGAACGCATTCTATCATGGGAATTAAAGGGTTAAAGGTTAAGTTTTATAAAATAAATAATTATATAAAATAATGTATTTGGAGACATAGGTATTAAAATATTTACTGATTTGCATTATTTTAGCGTAAAACAGCCACGCAACAGCAGTTATTATTTGTATTGCAGATGCGCAACAGAAGAAAAGAGTTCCGTATTATATGAAAAATGTATCTCTGATTTTTTTTCATTATTTTTCCTGAGTAATAAACCTTTCAGAGAATCATATATAATTTTTTCGAAGCAAAATAAAAAATCGCGCATTTAAGGGTTAACGTAACGCGATTTTTGTTATTAATTTACGGATGTAGTGAGTAAACGTAAGCTGTTGCCGAAAAATGAGATTAATATTCGAAAAAGATGGTAGCTTGGGTATAAAGAAGGACCGGGCCCAGGGGGCAGGATATTAACTGGAATGTAGTTGGGTAAAGGAAAAATTTTTAATAGTTTTAAAGTAGCTGTAGGACGCAAGAACTATGAAGTAGAAAATTGTAATAGAGTAAGATCGTTTTCAAAGAAGCTACAACAAAGGCCCCAAGAAGGAGATTAATATTCAAAATTGGTGGTAGCTGAAGTGAGAAATTTTTTTGTCGTTCATGGAGTTGCTAGAAGACTTAATAAGTTGTTAGAAAAAAAAAGCTAATGAATCGGGTCATTTTTAAGGGAGCTACAATAAAGGGCCCAAAAGAGGCCAACTGATAGTTAAGAGCAGGGCCCTAACATGAAAATATGTTAAAAGGTCTTAGATCTTCAATTATTCAAAATTAGCCATAGAGTTATGAATTATTCCTTAGAATAATAATTTAAAGAAATGCGCCAAAAATTGGGTAAATGCTTAAATGATTGTCCTAGGGCCCAAATAAAATATGAGAGTGTTGGTCCTGGGAGAAGTGTCAAATACATAGTTTTAAAATTATGCACTGAGAAGGTGAGAAAATTAGAGGGTGAAAAATGTATGGCGCACAAAAAATTCAAGGGACCTACGGGACCCTAGGGGGGAGAATGGAGCAAGGGTCTTAACTAGGGTGTAGAAATGGGAGAATAACTAAATGAAAAAAGGATACCAAAAATGAAGATCGGATTAAAAGGAAGCAATTTATTAACAATTTAGGGCGCAAAAACTTTAAGGGGTGCTGTACCGGGTCCCAGGCTGCCAGGGTCTTAACTGGAATGTAGAAATGAGGGAATAACTAAATAGGGAATTGGCCCCAAGAACGAAGAAGATCGGATATAAAGGGAGTAAGTTATTAACAATTTAGAGCATAAAAACTTAGAGCACAGGGGCCCCGACCTTAAAAAAAGAAAAAATCTGATTGTCAGGTGCATCAGGACATGTCTTGGACTGTTCTCACCTAAATGTTCAGACTTCTACGTGCGGTAGATTTTGCTAGTCATCAAACGCAGACACATAGACACTCACACACTCACATACACACAGACAGAGCGAAACTTTCTTTTATTGGTATACGTTTTATTCAATTTTCCCCACTAAAAACTGGGTTGCCGTTAAATCCGATCTCGCTGAAAACTTATTCTACAGTTAAATACAAACACACTCTTAGTAGCTGACGAGTTATTGAGGTTTTAATGCATATGTATAAAATATTAATGATGATTGAGTAAAAGCACTGATTTATGAAATTGATGAGCTATCGATATTATAGTGCCCCCATATCAGTAACAAATAAATATTACTTCTTTCAACAAAAACAAAGGTTTATAAGGCTGGCGAATCACTGATCTTTTAATATATAAATTAAATAAATTCGATGCGCAAAAAGACAAATTTCTGAGAATGTCGTTATCAAGATTGGATATATATAATTCATTAATGACATTCGACTTAATAAAATGACAGATGATTAAGGATGACGACTTTTCGAGGTTTTTTGGAAATCATACAGAATTTATATCAAACTGATTGAAATATAAATTTAAAGAGATGGCGAAGTAACTAAGGTTTTTCGTTTAGAGAGATCGTTTGGGTTAACTTGTTATTTTGATTTTATTGCGGATGTTAAGAAAATTAATTAGATTCTATTGCATAGAAGCACTGCTTTATGAGGATATAGAGTTATCAAGGTTTTAACCACAATGACCAATGATAATTGTTTAAATAAAAACATAGATTTATAAGCTTGAGGATTCATCAAGGTTTAACCGTATAACTTGTATTCGATATATAATAAAACAGATTAATGAATCTTCAAGTTATCCAGTTTTTAGAGCAAATGTATAAATAGTAATATTAACTAAATACACTTATTTATGAGGATGTCGAGTTATCGAGGCTTTAACATATAAGCGTGATAATAATAACATTTTATTAAACTAGCTAGCTTCGCCCTCTAGCGTGCTCATAATTACATCGGGGCCTCTAATTTATGCTAACATCGAATAAAACGAATGTCGAATTCATATGAAAATTTTCGAGGTGCAGTAGCGTAGCTAAGTTGTTTGCTGCCCGGGATTTCATCCGTTTATTAAATAATATTGCATTAATTTTAAAAGTAGTCCGTGAAATTTACAGAGAGGGGGGGTGGGGGTGCAACCTTCCACCGCTTAGGGGTGTATTCTTTCCTCGGGTTCTAGGGGCCCGATTTCAACGGGAATAGGTTCATTTGAGTTAGATTACAATTCAGCTACTTTCTGTATTATGAAACTTTATCTTAGACTTCAGTTACCAACATTTTCGAACATTAATGATGCATTCATTTTTCGGGTTCTATGGGCTTGATTACAACGAAGTTTGGCTCACTCGACTTGGTTTTCGATTATCTGCGGTACGTGCGGAGCACTTCCGGTACATACCGCTTTAGGTAGCGGAGACCCAGATCACAGGTTCGTTCGGAAAGAGATATGTTGGGAACACACGAGAGGCTGTGGAAGGTAATGGGACTTCCGAAACTAGGTCCATTTAAAAGATTTTCAAAGGATATAAAATCATACAAACTTGAGTTTTATTTAAGGTTATTATGATGGGCCTGGACAACGCCGGGTGGGTCAGCTAGTGTGATATAAAATTACACTGTATAAAATTCGGTTGTAACCAGGGCTTAATTTGCGACGGAGCCCACCAGAGCCCGGCTCCGGTACTTCTCTGTTTTTAGTAAATATTTAAATATTGTTCGGAATTCACTGGAGCTCATAAATACAGGGCTCCGGAGCCCAGTGCAATAGCGCTTCCGAAAAACCGAAGCTTAAATTACCTTTTCCTTTCTTTCCCATCTCCAAGCTTTTGCATTATTTTTACCAAAACACTTATATGTGACGTAATGTGTCACACTCGTAGGGAATGGAGATGAAACGTACTCAATTTTTATATCAGTTTTTAGGCTTAGACTAACTCGAGCTCAATCTGTATTACATTTAAAATTTTATTTATTCATGTATTGAAAAAAAATCTCCTTTTAAAATTACGTATTATATTCCACTTCAAATCCTTTTAATGCTATTTTGATCAGAATGAAGGGGAAATAGAAATCGTGTTTTTCTATTTCAAATTTATATCGGCGACGTGTTGATACGGCGCCACTCAAGAGAGTGAACAATAAATTTGCTTTCAGTTCGATTTTCTTTTGTGACAGTAGGATAATTTTTTATTGGCTGGGTTTTCTTTTTTTATTTCGATATCTAACCTGAAAAGAGTATTTTCTGTTTTATCCAACAAGCATCAGCTTGACGTTTTGTCTGTTCGAGGTTTTTTGTCTTCTATTGCGTACGAGTATAAAAATCACGTTAGTGATTTTTCTATTTATTTTGTATCATGAACGGTATCCGCGCTAAGGCTCTGTGCACCTATACGAAGTCACTTTCCTTTGTAAGTAGAATAATTACCATGTATTGTTATTCTGATCGAAAGCAATCGAGCAGTGTTTCCCCTTTTTCTATAAAAGTTTAGATTTTTTCCGATAACGTTGTCAAATTTTTAATTTTATCTGATTTTCAGGGACTCACTGCAAAAGATTGTTATGCGGAAGGAAATGATTATAGCTTAAGATATGCACCTTTTACAGGAAATTGTAAAACATTGTTCTATTCTTCAGCATATAAATATTCATTTCTGTAAATTTCATTCATTTTTTCTTAAAAATGCATAGCTGCGAACTATCTCTTTTTTGTGTTAACACCATTTTCTAATCATAATCTTTACCCTATTTAATCGCAGAATTCTGCAATTAATTAACATAACAAAATAGGCACTGATTTTTACTATTCAGAAGACGTGATAACTAAAAAGTAGAATAGTTGACAGCTAAGTATATGCTGATAGATATATTTAATTTTTTTATTTTGCTAAAGAAAAAAAAATGTTTTAAATTTTGCAATTAATGTACGAAATATAAATATGCAGATTACAGGGGCAGGGGGAGGGGGTGGAACGGTACAGTTGTTGTACCGGTAGCGCAGAATATTAGGGCACCGGAACTTTTTTGTTAGAATTTAAGCCCTGGGCGCAGTAATCTAATTGTAACGTAACCTTAATCTAACTCTACCATAAACATTACCTAACTGTACCCTAGCTGTAATATGTTACATAACCGTAACCTAACGGTAACCTAACAGTAACATACCTTCAACCTAACTATAAACAAATCATCACCTAACCGTAACCGAACTGTAACCTAATTGCAACCTAACCTTAATCTAATTATAACATAACCGTAACCTAACTGTAACGTAGCTATAAACTATCGGTAACTTAACCGTAACGTAAACTAATTTTAAGCTAAATGTAACGTGACTGTAACCTACCTGTAACCTATCCATAATCCAACCGTAAACTATCTGTAACGGAAATGGAACATAACCGTAACCTAACCGTAACCTATCTGTAATGGAAATGGAGCATAACCGTAACCTAATTATAACCTAACCGTAACCTACTTATAACCTAACCCTAACCTAACTGTAACATAACTGTAACCTAACCGTAATCTATCTGTAAAATAAACGTATCATGACGGTACGCTAACCGTAAACTAATTATAACCTAACCGTATCCTAACTGTGATGTAACTGTAACCTAACTGTAACCTAACCGTAACCTAACTGTAGCCTGGTGGTAACCTAACCGTAACCTAGTTGTAATCTATCCGTAACCTACTGTAACCTATCCGGAACTTAACCGTAATCTAACTGTAACCTATCCGTAATCCTATTTGTAACCAAACTGTAACGTAACTCTAACCTACCGGTACCTAATCTTAGCAGAAACGTAATCTAACTGTAACCTATCCGTAACCTAACCGTAATCTAACTGTAACCTATCCCTAATCTTAATTGTAACCAAACTGTAACGTAACTGTATCCTATCTGTAACCTAATCGTAGCATAAATGTATTCTAACTGTAACCTATCCTTAACCTAACTGTAACCTATCCGTAATTTAACCCTAATCTAACTGTAACCTATCCGTAACCTAACCTTAACCTATTTGTAACTTAAACGTAACCTAATTGTTACCTAAATTTAATCTAACTGTGACGTAAACGTAATCTAACTGTAACCTAACCGTAGCCTAACTGTAGCCTGGCGGTAACCTAACCGTAACCTAATTGGAACCTATCCGTAACGTACTGTAACCTATCCGTAACCTAACCGTAATCTAACCGTAACCTATCCGTAATCTTAATTGTAACCCAACTGTAACGTAACTGTATCCTATCTGTAACCTAATCGTAGCATAAACGTAATCTAACGTAACCTGTCCGTAACCTAACTGTAACCTATCCGTAACTTAACCCTAATCTAACTGTAACCTATCCGTAACCTAACCTTAACCTATTTGTAACTTAAACGTAACCTAATTGTTACCTAAATTTAATCTAATTGTGACGTAACCGTAATCTAACTGTAACCTAACCGTAACCTAACTGAAGCCTGGCGGTAACCTAACCGTAACCTAATTGGAACCTATCCGTAACGTACTGTAACCTATCCGTAACCTAACCGTAATCTAACTGTAACTTATCCGTAATCTTAATTGTAACCAAACTGTAACGTAACTGTATCCTATCTGTGACCTAATCGTAGCATAAACGTAATCTAACGTAACCCATCCGTAACCTAACTGTAACCTATCCGTAACTTAACCCTAATCTAACTGTAACCTATCCGTAACTTAACCCTAATCTAACTGTAACCTATCCGTAACTTAACCCTAATCTAACTGTAACCTATCCGTAACTAACCTTAACCTATTTGTAACTTAAATGTAACCTAATTGTTACCTAAATTTAATCTAACTGTGACGTAACCGTAATCTAACTGTAACCGTAACCTAACTGTAGCCTGGCGGTAACCTAACCGTAAGCTAATTGGAACCTATCCGTAACGTACTGTAACCTATCCGTAACCTAACCGTAATCTAACTGTAACCTATCCGTAATCTTAATTGTAACCAAACTGTAACGTAACTGTATCCTATCTGTGACCTAATCGTAGCATAAACGTAATATAACGTAACCCATCCGTAACCAGGGGTGTAGTGGAGGGTATACGGGGGTATACGCCGTATACCCTCTGGATTTTTTTAAGGAACACCGTATACCCTCTGTTTCTCAAGAAAGCTATAGTATATACACTCTAGGGTATACGCTCTGCCTTCAGCGTATACCCTCTGCTTAGAGCGTATAGCCTCTGTTCTTTTTAAGACTACATCACTGTCCGTAACCTAACTGTAACCTATCCGTAACTTAACCCTAATCTAACTGTAACCTATCCGTAACTAACCTTAACCTATTTGTAACTTAAATGTAACCTAATTGTTACCTAAATTTAATCTAACTGTGACGTAACCGTAATCTAACTGTAACCTAACCGTAACCTAACTGTAACCTAAGTTTAACGTAACCGTAAACTAATTATAACCTAACTGTATTCTAACTGTAACCTATCCGAAGCCTAACAGTATCCAAACCAAAACCTAACTGGGCTAATCGTCCTGTCGGCTAATTGTCCTGTCGGCTAAATGTCCTGTCGGCTAATTGTCCTGTCGGCTAAATGTCTTGTCGGATAATTGTCCTGTCGGCTAAATGTCCTGTCGGCTAAATGTCTTGTCGGCTAATTGTCCTGTCGGCTAAATGTCTTGTCGGCTAATTGTCTTATCGGCTAATTGTCTTGTCGGCTAATTGTCCTGTCGGCTAATTGTCTTGTCGGCTAATCATCCTGTCTGCTAAACGTCTTGTCGGCTAATTGTCCATGTCGACTAACTGTCCTATCGGCTAATTGTCCTGTCGACTAATTGTCTCTGTCGGCTATCTGTCTTGTCGGCTAACTGTCGCTGTCGGCTAATTGTCCTGTCGACTAAATGTACGTGTCGACTAAATGTAGTTGTCGGCTAAACGTCCTGTCGTCTAATTGCTGTCTGCTAAATGTCTTGTCGGCTATTTGGTTGTCTGCTAAATGACATAGACCCCTGTTTCACTGCCTCGGTTGTAAAATTCAATTGCTTAACTTGTGTTTTGAGAAAAGGTGGCTTGAAAATGTCACAACAACATGATTTACCGGAATCCATGGCTTGGCGTGTTATCGGGACAGTTGAATTTGGGGAAACGCAACGAAGTGTAGTGGACGCTGTTGGAGTCGCAAGAAGTGTTCATGAAAGGCTGTGGAATCGATTCCAAGACACATGGAATGGTAGTCATCGACAAGTGCAAGGTCGAAAATGTGCTAACACAGAAACTGATGACCGATATATCTTGTTACGGAACGGGCAATGCTACTCAGCTGCAAACCCAGTAGCAGAAAGTTATGGTTGTGTCTGCGACAGCAGTTTAGTGGGATGAAAATTGTCTGCGGGAGTAGCGTGTTACATTTTCTTATGTACAAACATTATGAGTGTTAAAATAAACAGCGTACTTACTGATTAATACTAGGGGTGATTCTGAGTAAAAAAAGAAAATTCTGAAATTCATGGCAAATTTTCCGAAAGGTTACAACAGAGAGGGGGGGGGGGGGGCGAAAATCCACTACCGGCACCCCAATAATAATAATCATGTGTTTTTCTTCGCGCGCTTTTGATGAAATTTGCGTTTTTTCGTGATCTTTTGACGAAACATGCAGTTTTTCGCAATCTTTTGACGAAATTTGTCGCGTTTCTCCATCTTTTGACGAAATTTGTCGTTTTTATCCATCTTTTGACGAAATTTGCCATTTTTTCGAGATCTACTGACGAAATCTGCTGTTTTTTCGCGTCTTTATGAGGAAATTTCTCGTCTTTTTTCGTGATCTTTTGACGAAATTTGCCGTTTTTTCCTAGATTCTTTGACGAACTTTGTGTTTTTTCCGCGATTCTGACAGAAATTTGCGTTTTTTCGGCGTCCCTGGGACGAAATTCACGTTTTTCCCGGGATCTTTTGACGAAATTCGCGTTTTTACAGCGATCCTTTGGCAGAAATTTACGTTTTTGCGCGATCTTTTGACGAAATTTTGCAAATTTAATTCTGATCTTTTGACATAAATTTTCTTTTTTTCGTGATCCTTTGACAGTAATTTTGTGTTTTTCGCGATCCTTTGACAGAAATTTGCGTTTTTTCGCGATCGTTTTACAGAAATTTGCGTTTTTACACGATCGTTTTACAGAAATTTGCATTTTTTCCGCGTTTATCTGACTAAATTCGTGTTTTTTTCCTCGATCCTTCAAGTTTTTTCCGCGCTTTTGTGACAGAAATGTGCGTTTTTCTCACACCCCTGGAACGAAATTCACGTTTTTTTTTTCGGGATTTTTGGATAAAACTCAAGATTGTACAGCGATCTTTTGGAAGAAATTTACGTTTTTCGAGATCTTTTGGCGAAATTCCGCGTTCTTTCCGCAATCCTTTGACATAAATTTGCGTTTTTTCGCGATCGTTTGCCTAAATTTGCGTTTTTCCCACAATCGTTTGACTAAATTCGCGTACTTTCCACGATCCGTTTACTGAATTCGCATTCTTTCCACGATCTTTTGACGAAATTCGTGTTTTTTTCGTGATCCTGTGACAGAAATTTGCATTTTTCCTCAACCCTGGGACAAAATTCATGTTTTTTCCGGGCTCTTTTGACGAAATTCGCGTTTTTATATCGACCCTTTGGCTATAAATTACTGATTTTTTATGCGAACGATTGTCGAAATTGATACTTTTCGGCGACCATTTGTCGAATTCGCGATATTTTTTGTCAGAATTTTCGTACTTTTTTTTTTTCTTTTAAGAAAATACTTTTTTTTTTTTTTTTTTTTTTTTTTTTTCAAGTTGGCAAATTTATCTGCAAGGTCCAAAATAGATCTGCGACGCACGTCGCGCGTCGCGCACTTTCTGCTACCGGGACTGCAAACACAGTTATTCTTGGCCACAGGACGAAGGGTGTCCAGCCAAACCGTTCGAAATAGGCTTCATCCGGGTGGTCTCTATGCACGTAAGCCAATGGTCTATATTTGGTTGACCTCAAGCCACTGTGCGGCCCAAAGAAGGTGGGGAACTGAACATCGAGTTTGGAGGCACGTTGTTGGAGTCAGATTCTGTTACAGACGAGTCCCGATTCAGTCTGGATGTGACATCTGATGTGTTTTGGCATGGAAAGAAAGAGGCACTCAAAATGATCCCACATTCGAACCTGAAAGATCACATTACAGACGAGGTGGGTTGATGCTATTGGCTGGAATCAGCATAGGTGTACGTACGGGCCTGCATATCATTCGGAATGGCACTTTGACGGTCCGAAGTTATACAGGCGAGATACTGAGACCTCATGTCATATGTTATGTTGCAGCAGTTAGTGATTTCTTTTTTTCCATGCATGACAATGCCAGACTTCCTACAATTCGTCTTGTGGAAAACATGCTTGAAGCTAAAAGAATTCAGAGTATGAAATGACCACCATGCTCTCCTGACCTAAATCCGATCGAGCATGTTTGGGTCATACTCAGACGACGCATTGCTACGAGACCCAGGCCTCCTTTTACTGTCCGGGACTTGGAGATTGCAATTCTTGAGCAGTGGAACAGTATTCCCCAAAGTCTTATCGATAACCTCATCGCATCCATGGAAAACAGGTATGCAGCAGTCTCAGCTATTCGAGGAGACCACACGCCATATTAAAAATCTTGCATCATTTCTAAACAATACTTTTTTTTTTATCATTTACATGAAACCAACTTGTTGCCCTAAACCATCTTTTCATGTTCTTTTCACCTTTTCAAAGAATAAAAGCTCCCTTACAATTTTTTTACGTCTTTGTTTTCTGTATTGCGCATTAATACACGTATACTATCCATTTTATGCCCATACATGGCTGTCTTGCTCTGTTCTCTTCACTTTTTTGCTTGCTCCCCAATTTTTTTGAGCAGTGTATTATGTATGCTATTATTGTGGAATTGAAACGGCTATATTATTCAGAAAAAAGTAAGAACACCATGGGGAAAACTGTTAGTAATTTTATTTAAAATACTGTTAAAAAAACGAAATTCGGAGAACTTAGAGTTATGCTTTCGGAGATTTATGTACTTATGCATTATTAAAAGAATTTTCATGGTGAAGTAAATTTTTATATTACTTTTCCATCATACGTAGTATAGGGTAAGTCTTGTAATCGTTTTAAAAATCGAAAAAAAATTTGACGGATTTACACGTTTCAGACAATGGAGATTTCAAAAAACATATTTTTAGAAGAAAAAAAAATTGCCGTTCGTCTTTCTGTGTGTGTGTGTGTTGTGTGTCTGTAAACTCTTTATCTCCCGAACAAATTGAGATCGAGACTTGAAATTTAGTGTGTACTTAGTATGTAATAATGGGAAGAAATCTATTAACCTCGATTATCCGGCACTCTTTTTTTCGGACTCTCGAAATATTCGTTTTGATGAAAGGTATATACAAATTTTCGAAATTGTTTATTTTAAGGAGTGGATATAAAAGACAATAAAAAAACATAAATTTTGCATAAAGGATGAAGTCGATGAGATAATGAGTTGCCGAGATATTTGTAATCCTATTTTTCACGCTCTTCGATTTTTCAGGACCCTGTATTTCATTCAAATTTCAATTCAAAGATGTATTTTAATTCGAAATAAAACTTTTATTCTGACGCAGTAAACTGTTAGTTAATATGATTATCATTTTTGGTGTCATAAGGATGTTTCTTTTACGAAATTCGGTACTACTCGATTATCCCGCTGACCAAAAAACTATCGCCAAATTATCGCTAAATGCCGCCAAGTTTTTCGCAAAATCTGTCGATAAAAAAAATTTGCCAAAAGTGACGCCAACTTGGCGCTACCGTTGGTATTTCGCCAAATTCCCATAGACTCCCATTGTAATACAATCAGGGTCCTGTTTTGTTAAAAATATTTAAATATACGTTTAAATTTTATTTTAGAATTGCAATGCATTTTATTAATAGTTTACACACATGTTTTATTTTCATATTTTATATTATGCATATTCATGATGGGTAAATATTACGGTGGCCCCCAACGACTAGTTTTTTTATTTCCTTATTTTTTAGTATAACTGCATATCCACCTTCTTTTTCCTTATAGGTGATTGCGGGATATTTGGCTAATCTTTCGTAATTGACTACCCCCTCACCCAATTTGAGCATAAATTATGTTGTTGGAATCAATATTCATGTTTGTAGGGAATTCCTTACGACGAATCCTATATTACAAAATATGAGGCGATTTCATAATTAACGATTATTTTTTAATTTCTAGTGTTTCACTTAACAAGTTTTCACATGGACATACCCTATGCAGTCATGAACAGTCTGGACAAACACTGAGAACTTGGGCAGTTATTAGCGGGTTTGAATATTTACAATTACGATTTTTGGCAATAAAATGTGCTTTTTTACGCTTATGCGGATGCAAATGTTGCCAACAATAAATTTCTTTCGTCTTGGCGTCGACATATCTCAATATCCTTGGTTAAAATTTTTAAACTTCTAAAACAGCTAGAAAAATCCCTGCCGGCTCGGCCTACTGGCGCAGGTACATTTCGAAGTTAAAAGTTAAATGCTTATTTTAAATAACGAAAGAACAAATAAATTAGTATAACATTAATAAAAATACAAATAAAAATGTCGAAATAAAAATCATTTGATGTCGTAAACACGTGTAACTTGCTTAAAGTCAAGTGAGTGTGACATTTACGATCAACCATTATTGGCATTTAATCTTATAGTTTAGCGATAAATTTTTGGTCGACGGGATAACCAAGTAGTACCAATATTAGTTTTTGTTGCATTAAAATATCTCAACTTGTTGATTTTCTGAAGCAATTAAACCCTATTGGTTTACAATGGAAGTCTATGGGAATTTGGCGAAATATTAGAGATATCGACAAGTTGGCGTCACTTTTGGCGATATATCGCCATGTTGGCGAAAAAAATGACGGCATTTGGCAACAGAACAGGGTCCCCCCCCCTACAGTAACCCCTTATATGTATGGAGATACGATAGCGTAATATATATATAGATTTTTATTTTTCACGTGGAAATTTTGCAATAGAAAAGTAATTGTTGAGGTGAGAATCTTATTATGATTTTTTTTAAATTGTTGGCAACTGCTATAACGAATTTTTTTTAATTTTCCTGTCATCTTTCTGAAGCTGGTTTAATCAGAATCATGTTAAGGCGGTATTCAAAATTTTTAACCCTCCCCCATTTCTACTGCCTTGGGCCGATTTTTCTCATTTGCAATCCCCGCCAAGATATTAGCCATCTCAATGTGTTTGGCGAGTTTGAAGACGATCCGTGCAGAATTGTGACTTTTATTGTGCGGACAAAATTTAGTACACACACACACATATATATATATATATATATATAAACTTTTTAGGTAGGGGTGGTTTTGGGTTCCAGGGGTCATATAATGAAAAGTTATGAAGGAATTTTTCAAAAGTCGCACCATGGTAACGACTGCAATAGGTAGCATTTCTTACGAAATCTGATTAAAAAATATATGCAATCTCCACTCCCCCTTATTTTCTTCCCCATTTTTAACACTTTCCAACAAAGTTGAAAAGTGTTTATGTATTCGGTTTGTCTGTCCGTCTGTAAGCGCTCTAACTCCCGTAAATATACTCGGATCCTTCTGAAATTTTTGGATGTTAGTGACCTCTATCATAGCTCGAACCCTATTGCAAATGAAGTTTGTAGCATGTTTAACTCATTTACTGGGACAGTCAAAAGTTTTCCGTTACATTACGGCCTATGGGAAAAAATCGTTTAAAAGGATTTTTAATGATGTTACATGCTTTCAAACATAATAAAATTGATATGCATTTATCAAGTGCACTAAAATATGCATTCCGTAGAATATGTGTTGCAAAGAATAAATATTATTCATTTACAGGGCCACACAAAAGAATACCGTTACATAATGGTGGTGGTATATAGGGGTGAAGGGAATTTTTTTCAGCGTATTTTAATTATGTTAAATTATTTCATGTATAATGAAATTGATATACGTCTCTGAGTTTACTATAACTTATTTCACGCGTAATACGAAGTGCATAGCATTTACAGGGACACACAAAAGATTTCAGATACTATATTGTATCCGAAGTACTGTACGGTAGCGATGATTGCTGGAAATACATTTTTAATTATATTATGCGCTTTTATATTTCACTATATTTATGCATTGTATATGGTGTGTATAAATGCTGTAATTCATATACAAGGCTACACAAAAGAATTCGTAATGGTTACTGGGTATGATTGTAAATTGCTTAAACGTGGTTTTTAAATGAGGTATGCATTTTTACGCTGAACTGCATTTTGTTTACTAAGAAATGTTTGTATAACATAGATAAAATTATATACAGGGTCACGCAAAGAATTGGATACATGGCCGTCTATAAAAGATAATTTCTGGAAATGTGATTCCAGTAGCTTTAAGAGCTTTTTACTCTGAATTAAACTTTAGCTAAATCGTGGCGTGTAATAAAGGTACTAGGTTAACTACAGGTTTGTACAAAAGTATACAAGTATGTTTCATCTATCTATATTATAAAGGACAAACATATCTGTGCGTAACGCATACGTCATTCTGCAAATGGCAACACTTTGAAATTTGAAATAAAATTTTGGTTTTGCAATTTTCTCTACTGCAAATTTTTAAACTTCTAAACATCGCACATTTTAAATTTTTACACCGCTGTATAAGGAAAAAAATGCTCTTTTAAATGCAATTTGTTTGAAAGCTGTATCTTAATTTAATTTTGAGATATTAATTTTTTTGTAGTTTTTAATATCTACTAAAAAACAACTTTTCAAAAGTAAAAAAAAAGCCAAGCAAAAAAAAAAAAGAAAAGAAAAAAGGGGAAAGTTGTGGCTAAAAAATAGTGTGATATCAAATTTCCAAGCTAATATTATGGTACTTATTTAACATTTTTTATTAAAAATTTACCATATGTAAGTCGAGTACCTAAGTATGCGTTGATAGAAAGCCTTTTCTCCTTTACTAAATACATCATAACGTGTTTCTGAAAATTAATTTTTTTTAATTATTCATGATGGGCTTGGCGGCCATCTTTCCATATTTTACACAATTTTCTAAGCACACATGTACATTGTTAAGATCGGAAATTCGAAATTGTTGCTAAAGCAAACATTTTATGCTTTTAATTTATGGAAATGAGTGCCTAGAAATTTGTGTCTTAAAATAAAGTTGAAGTAACTTCAGGTTTCATCTTATGATTCTCTTTTTTCGGAGGGGGTTAATTAATTAGTTAAAGCAGTAAAAATCAATTTGTTTTTTTTTCTTCAAAATAAAAGACTTTCTTAATTTATCTGTCTGTAGCCAAAACTAGAAGTTCAAAATTCTAAATAATTCAAACATATTATGAGCTTGTCTGCTTAGAAATTTGTGTAAAATATGGAAAGATGGCCGCCAAGCCCATCATGCATAATTAAAAAAAAATTAATTTTCAGAAACACGTTATGATGTATTTAGTAAAGGAGAAAAGGCTTTCTATCAACGCATACTTAGGTACTCGACTTACATATGGTAAATTTTTAATAAAAAATGTTAAATAAGTACCATAATATTAGCTTGGAAATTTGATATCACACTATTTTTTAGCCACAACTTTCCCCTTTTTTCTTTTCTTTTTTTTTTTTTTTTTGCTTGGCTTTTTTTTTACTTTTGAAAAGTTGTTTTTTAGTAGATATCAGTTCTTTTTTTTAAACAGATTATATATAATTGAAATAATTCTACTCGCTAAAATTAGTCCTTGTATAGCCTTTATAAGCAGGGAACAAAGACAATAGTATACACTTTGTTTACCTATCATTCATTTTTTACAGTAATTAATAATTTAAAAGTAACGAAAGTCAATTTCTTCTTTCAAAGTATCAGTCTTTCTCAATATATATCGCCTTAAAATTTTCTATGAAGGATGAAAATTTAGTAAAAATCAAATAGTCAAAATAAAATATATATTTACAGTTAGTCTGTCAGTTAATTGTTTGTTCTAACTTTTTTTTTGCTGACGGTTTTGGAAAATAAATTTATCTTTACAAATACCTACGGAAAATCCGAGAATGAAGCCCCGCAGGCATCTAAAGAATCGAAGATCTGTCTAAAGAAGTAAATCTAGCAATTCTAGATATGATGATGAAACATTTTTGATTAAAAAAAATCTAAAAATTTAAAGATATAAACTGTACATATAACTTCATCTTCATTTAGATCGTGTTATAGAGAAGAAAGAATAAATATGTAATTTTACTCAAGTCTGTTTATCCATACCTATTTGCATAAATGTGAGAATATAATTTCGTATAAAAATTCCCGTAAATTGATTATATTTAATAGTCTATTATTAAAGCCGCATAAACATTAGAATAAAATATTTTTGCAGTTAAAAATTGCCTGAAATCTATAGTCTTATCGTTCGTCAAATTTGTTATATGTTTTTTCTAACCCTAGAACTACCGGAAATTTTACTCAAGTTTTATAAAAACATTCTACACCAGAATGTTTACTTAAAACTATTTAATTTGTTTATTTAACTTATTATTGTCTGATTTATACATTTAGTTTGTTTTGAAGAAATTTTCTGGTTTGAATAGATATTTTGAATATACATGTCGGGTCCATTGGACCCTTCTGGTAGACAGAGGGTTAATACCCAGACACCTTTTCTAAACTCTGACAAAAGATCACAGAAATACTGAAATTATCCAAATACTTATACCTTTCTATCGTATTTCTTTTTTTGAGTGGGGTGAGGGGTGAGGAAGGGCGCTTAAGAACTTCGTTTTGTTCTTAGAATTCTGAATTAATCATTGAAAAGATCTACCTACATAAGTCTTGTTGCAGAATTTTCATTAGGTAAGAGTTGCATCAACTTATACATCATGTGAATATATTAAATTACTTTTGTAAAATACTAGATGGGAGCCATTGATATTTTCAGAGCATTTGCCTACATTTTAAACTTAAATCATTTACAACTATTCATTAATTTTCTATACGAATTAAAGAAGTCGTTGTTTCCATGGCAACTGTACCTTTCACTATTCCTTGTTTGTTTGTTTGTTTTATTGAACACATATATATCTGATCACGTGGGGATCACGGCGGGATTTGAACCCGCCCCCACCTACGTTCTCAAGCGATTAGCGGCGTGTGTCTTATCCACTCAGCCACGGTGGGCCACTATTGCTTTATCTAATACCCAGATACTCAAATTTAACCAGCTGCGCTTAGAATCATGCTCATAACAGAGTACATTTATATGTAAGAGTGGTGACACATATGCACAGGTCATGTACTCATATTCAAGTTTTTGTCCAAAGTACAGTAACTCAGTTTTCATTAATAGACGTGGAAGATTTCGATTAAACTAACCAAAAAAGTTTTAAAACATTGGCTTTCTGATTTGATTTTATTCAAAATCGTCTTAACCAACCAAAGTTAATGTCCGGGATCCAGAGTGTTTACTGCAAACATAAAAAAGTTTTCAAAAATGCAGGCTTCTGATTGATCAATCTCATCGCGCTAATAGCGTAAAATCTATCTTGATCCTGGCCTATTCAACTTCCTTTAAATATTCGAGAAAGCCTTGACAAGTCAGGAAAATATCACACAAAGCAGGCAAAAAAAAGAAGAAAAATCATTCATTGACTCGTTCATATCCACAAGCCAATGAATGATTTTGTTTCTTTGCTTTGCCTGCTTTGTGTGATGTTTTTGTGACGCGTGTCAAGACTTTCTCAAATATTTAGGGAGCGTTTGTTTATTTCACCACCATGAAGCTATGAAAGGAGAGGAGCAGACATGTCAATCTTCCCGTGTGAAAAACTACATAAAAAAACGAGTTCTTTCCCCCTCTTCTGCCCTTTTCTCTCTTGATTTTGACCGATAACAGCCCATTTAGCAGTCTCCATAGCAAGATGCAGCTATATATGGCGGACGCAAGGGGGAGGGTGTTAGCGTGACCAATGACATAATAGGCCAGTTCATGACGTTTAAAAGTCACACGGCGTTGGATCATCTTTACACGATGATTAGTACAAAGCGGTGCGCCGATTTTTTTTTGTGTCCATTGCCGTGTACAGATAATCAACTCCGTGTGACGTGATGAGCTGGCCACACTTAGGAACAGCTTCAAATGACGTCATCTACTTCGAGGCCGAGGCTAACGAAAAAGACAGGCTACCGCGGTGCATTCCACGTATCGTTTTTTACAGACCGCTGGAGTCACCTGATGCTCGAATGCACCAATGAAGGTGTTCGAAAAAAGCATCACGTCACTCTAGCGGTCTGTAAAAAAAGACACGTGGGATGCACCGCGGTAGCCTGTCTTTTTCGCTAGCCTCGCTTCGAGGCAAACGAAAAAGGACAGGCTACCGCGGCGCTACAGCGTCTAGAATATATAGTGTGGAAATCCAATCAGTCGATCACAGCGATATCTGCAGGATATTTCCCAAAACTCCAAGACAATTTGGTCTAGACGCTGTAACATTTTTTTTAAACGTTTTATTAACTTACATTTGACCTGTGTGCTTGGCTTCAAACCCGCTGTAATAATACGATGTTTACTTTAAAATTTGAAAATATATAGCAGATGTCGCCGCGATAATCTCCCTGGATTTCAGCGTCAGTGCACATTTAAGGGATACACCTTTTAGCGGTTCTTGGATAGCAAATTTCCACATTATGTATTGTAGACACTGTAGCGGTGCATTACACATGTCTCTTTCTTCTTTAAAAAATATCCTGCAGATGTCGATGCAAATGACTGTTTGGAATTCGACATCGTTGTACATTTAAGGGATTCAATACTTCCGCGCTTTTTTAAGTATTGCTGGGATAGTCGATTTCTACAACATATAATTTAGACGCTATAACGGAGCTATAGTTTCTAGAAGATATAGTTTAAAAATCGGCTTATTAAAAAAGTGCTAAAAATTATATCCCATAAATGTTGAACGAGGCTGAACGACGAATGTCGATTACAGCGACATATGGTAATTCCAACATAACTATTTTAAAAGAAAACGTTTCGCTCAGAGAAGATCTAGAAAATGTTGCTCCTATCGACATTTGTCATTCAGTATTTTTCAATATTTATGGGATTCAATTTTTAGCACTTTTTAAAGAATTACTGGAATAGCAGGTTTCCACACTATGATCGTGATCTAGGTAGATTTTTCTGTGTTATCGTAACGAGATTGACCAATCAGAAGCCAGAATTTTTGCTAACTTTTCACTGTTTGCAAAATTGTACCTGGATCCCGGCCTATATATCTAGACGCTATAACTGAGCTCAGGAATAGTACAGAAAGCAAACTCCGTATTTTGATACATTAAGGCCGGGATCTAATTAGGAACAAGTGTGTCTCTATAACGAAGTAGCGACATACGGCCAATAAATGTTTATTGGTAAAAGTGATAAAAACAAATCGTTAAAGTTCTTTGCGAGCATGCCATTATCGTCAGGCTAACACATGTTGAATTATTTCCCTAGTCTAATAGAGATCGTCCATGCGCGTATTTTCTAATGGAGGATATTCCAAATATGGGTTCGAGGCTGAAAAAGTCACGTGGTACCGGTAATTTACCCAAAGAATTTCTAACTAAGAAGGGAAACAGGAAACTACACTGTTAAAAATATCGTGAAAAATTACCTCGGCTCTTACAGGTTCTCTATTTTCTGACCAATGAGAACGCTACATAAACGCCTATGAAGCGTTCTCATTGGTCAGAATACAGATAGCCTTTAAAAACAGAGGTAATTTTTCACGATATTTTTAGCAGTGTACTACTGCTATCTCCCATGAACTGTTTCATTGGCTAGCGGGGATTTACATTACGTAGACGGAGCCTTCCCTTCTTTACGCTAGACGTTCTTGCCTTGACCATGTGATCATAACGTAGATTGAATATCCTCTATTCAAGAAAGCGGATTGCCGTACTTTCGACAAAAGCTTGAAATGAGCATGCCTCCTGTGCATATATCACCACTCTTATGTATAAAGGCTCTCTGTTATGGTGTTGTTTCTGATACAGCGCCTAGAATACCTAGTGTGGAAATATGCTATCCAAACAGTTTTAAAAATTTGTATCCCTTAAATGTACGACGATACTGCTAAAATTTCAAGTATCGATCGCAGCGACATCTGTGGGATTTTCGTATTACTATTATTACATTGTATAGACTAGCAATTTCTTGCAGTTGTAGAAAATATCCTGCAGATGTCGCTGCGATCTGCATATTACAGCAGTATCATTGCACATTTAAGGGATACAATATTTTAGCGCTTTTTTAAGTATTACAGGGTTAGCCGATTTCAACACTATATATTCTAGGCGCTATAGTTCCTGAGCGCTGTTGGTTAAATTTCGATATTCGTGTTTTAGAGTGAGCAATAGAGAAATGTACTAAAACTATTGAAACAACAACTTCTTTAATATTGAAATGTATAGCAAAGGAGTTCAGAATCAATGCCTTAAATAGTTTCGAATACGCACTGTTGTTATGACATCAATACCCTTCCTGTATGTGGAAATGCAAAATTGTGTTCAACATAATTGGCCGCAATCTAGATAGATTTTTCGCTGTTAGCGAAACGAGATTCATTAATCAGAAGCTTGCACTTTTGCGAACTTTTCGCTGTTTGCAGCAATGCAGGCTATTGATTGGTGAATCTCGTTTCGGAAAAATTCATCTGGATCCCAGCCTAAATTTCTGTAAACATTGCACTTCATCCATGGCACTAAGAAAATGACTCAAAACTTTTATGACATAGGTCGGGATCCAGAAGCAGCAAAAATTCTCAAACATTCTGGCTTCTGATTGGTCAAACTCAATTCGCTAACAGCGAAAAATCTATCTGGATCTCGGCCATAGTTTTCTTCGATGAAATCAATGCAAAAGGATAATATAAAAAAAATTTAAAAGACTTCTAAAATGATTTGGAGGGTTTATCGCTGTTTGGCATAATTTATAAACTTTAGAATTAAGTAACAGTTTTTCGCTAATTAAGAATAGAAAATTTGTGTTTTTAAAGCTGAATTTTACAAAAGCACGTAGATTGAGTAAATATCTGTCCAAAAATGCAATCCTTACTTTTTTATGTCCATTATTTAAGTCTCTACCTTGATTGAACCATAAATTGTGACGAAGAAAATAAATCGGTCATTTTCAGTATCTCGACGTTATTTTAAAAAATCTATATCTCTATTTATAATTAATTTATGAGGATGCATTTGGTCTCAAATTGAAGATCTTTTCCATTAGGTCCTTCTGGTTTTGGTTTTATTTTTCTGCGATGATTGGTTCTTTTGATATGGGAAAATTTACGCTGGCATGTTTGGTTGATTTAACATGGAGAAGTTGTCATCAGTATAATAAGCAGTTACGGTGTCTTGCGTTTTATTCTTGGCGTTTGTTTGTTTGGCGAGGTTAGCATTTTTTTTTCAGCTTGGCTTGGCAGAACGACCGTCCTGCTTGATATCTTTTGTAATTGTGGCAACTGAAGAACTCCATTTCTGTTGAAAGTCGTGGATGATTGAAAGTAAAGGGAAAATAATCACGGAGGAAAGAAAATATTATATTTCTGTACCTTTTTGTTGTCATTTTCTCATAAAAACTGAAAAAAAAATGAAATTAAAATACGTGCTATGTCAGCGATTTTTTAAATTTCTAAATATCGCATATTTTCAATTTTTAAACCGTCAAATGGAAAAAAAAATCTACTTTCAAATGCAATTTGTTTGAAAATTTTATCTTAATTGACTGGGTTATTATGGTTTTTAAAATAACTAGTCGCCCGTGGCGGCCAGTTTGGTCTCTCTTAAATGTATGCTAGGCATTGTATCATGTTAGTTTTATTCATATTTTAATTTACTTGCTCAATCCTTCGCCAAATTGAAAGATTCTGATAGAGAAATCGAGAACTCCCTACTTTTATGTTAATCGGGCACAGGTGATAAATCGCCAAACATTGTACCCGTCGCATTTTTTTCCACATTTCGTTAGTTCAGATTAAGATATAATCATTTCACTCATTTTGTTTAGAATGGATAACTTTAATTTAAAAATGAAACCTTTAAAATTCATTACTTAAAAAAATTCTTTAAAAAAAGAAAAAGAATAAAGAATACCATAAACCATTTCATTTCGACATCAAAGCATTGTTTTAATTTACCCCTCGAAAAATAAAAAATGCTGCTGGTGAGTTAAAAAATGCTATTGGCGAGAATTGCGCCCAGCTAACATAAAAGTACGAACTCTTTGCTATCACGGCAACTTTTATGTAGTTTTATTTGAAAAAAATATTTTGATTAAATCGGTTGCCAGAAAAAAATTTCTTTTCTCGCCATGGATCTTTTCTTTATTTCGCCAAGTACCTATACAGGAAAATTACCTTCATTTATTTATTTATTTATTGTATTTTAAATTAGATGAATAAAAGACGGCACAGGTGTCATACACGCACATCGTTGGCGCGACTTTTTTCTGACGCCAATGTCATATACGCACCGGGGTACTTAACTGGCGCAAAGTTCCTTATTTTGCTTCATATGGTAACCCGGATGTTGTTGTTTATTTATTAATAAACAGTTTATTTACTTTTATTTTATTTGTTTTAATTATATAAATTGTTCTGTTCTATAGTTATTAATTAAACTTTTTATTTATTTATTGTTATTCCATTTTTAAAAATATTACACAATAACCAATGAGATGCGTTTTATTCGGGCGTTGCCATTAAACAATTAACAAATAATCGCGATTTCTGTGCCACGTACGATAGCGTAATATATATATTGATTTTCAAGCATAAATTATTTTTAAATTTATCTTTATCACGTGTAGCTCGATTACGAAAGGTTAATCCGCTTGCCCTTAAAACAATGTAAAAAATTCAGCAATTGTTTCCGTCTAATTTTCCATAACAAAATTGAAACTTCCTCTGTAGAAAAAAAAAAAATGCAAATAAGAAACGAATTTAACAGACATGCGATTGAACCACGCGCTTAAAGCACCGAAATGATCGGAAAGACTGACGTAAGTCGAAAAATCTTGAGTTAATAACTCCTGGCATGCGGTGACATGTGAAAGTATCGCTTTTAATAAATTTCAAAACTTTATTTGATTGCATAATTGACATTTTTCATATAAAAAATCTTTTTGATGTTAGTGGGCAATCTAAAATATATATTACATGTAAAAAAAATAATTAGAGTTTAAAAAAAATGGTTTTCACCTATATTCTGTAACTCGAGGAGCTCGGGTTCGATCCCCTAGTTAGTATAAATTTCTGAAAGAGAAATTTCAACCTATGTTATTCGTTTTCTTGCTAAACTATATTTCCCCATTATATAGCATATATATCAACCTACAGATCAAATACAGAGCTGTTCAAAAGAATTTGAATACATATTTGCTATGGATGGTAACTGCTAAAATCAGTTTTTCAAATGATTTATGCGTTTTCTAAAATGGTTACTTAGTTCTGTTATATACCTTATTTCCCTAAATAACGAAGTTTTGTCAGAGCCCGATCAAGCTGAAGTTGGGCCTAGGGCCTGTTAAAAAGTTGACTCCTCCCCCTACCTCCCCAATCCCGGTGACACTTTCAGAACTAAAAGGAGGTTTATTTGATGAGTTGACAAAGTTGTTTGGGTAAAAGTTTCAAGTTTACAAAAAAAAAAAAAAAAAAAATTAACTTACAAGAATAATCAAGAAAACGAATTACCGTCCACTTTCTCAAATAAGCATTTGTATAATTCACAAACATCTATGATCCACAGTTTATGTTGCAGAATAAATGAAGACGTCTTTTTCAAAACTCACCTTCTCCAAAATCATTAAAAATTGTGTTTTTCCTAACAGTCTAGTAGTCATTTTAAACTATAATTCTGACATTGTAAAATCCTCGTTCATATTGAAAAAGAATAGACACAGTATGCAGTTTTTGGCATTTCCCCCAAACTTGATTTTCTGGATGCGGCAAGTTTTAAAAATTATCGGTACTCTCAAATTGAAAAGGACTTTTACAGAAAAATTAAATATGGAGGTTTTTTTATTACAGTAAAACTTTGTTTTTTCATCAGGGACCAAAATATAAAATGCAAACATTGGGAAAACTTAAATTGTGAGAAAATACACACAAATTTGTGGGCCCAGGTCCGGGGACCCGAAGGCCCGGGCATTAATCATTCCCTGAGTTTTGTTAAAGCATTCAGGAAGTGTTGGAAAGTGTTTTAATAATCTATGCTTAACGCATGATTTTTCTTCCTTGTTTATTTTTATTTTTTAGTTTTATGTTAGTTTAGTTTTTTAGTTTTATGTTATTAACCATCTCAGGAATTCCGAATTAAAGATTATTCTTACGGATATTTATGTAATTATGTATTAATATTATTTGCATAAATCTCGCGATTTAAAAAAAAAGTGCTTGCTGAGATAAAATTTAGATCATATGTTTATTATTATATATTACTTCTTATTTTTCAGCTTTCAGCGTTTTCATTACGTAGTTGTTCATAGCATTCCTGGCTAATCTTCCGTAATTCGATATCTCTCCAATTGATGCACTGAATATAATGTTGAAAGCATCGTTTTTGTTACAAGCGAAACCTTCATGATGAAGTCATTTACAAAAAATCATATAATCATCTATTACATATATAAAACGCAACTTTGTATTTCAACCGGAAGGTTTATACTATTTTTGTCGAAAATGCAATATTAGTTTTTGGGAGTAGGTGTATAACACATTGTTCTAGCTTGCTCAATTATAGAGCTACGGGAAAATTTTTTAATTTTGTGAACCCGATTATTAAAGATTACCTTTTTCAAGAATTTCTTCAGAACGAAATTTGATGTAAGCGACACTGTTAAATAATTTTTCAGGGATGACGCAATCATGCATCAACCCAATGGAAATTCCGATTATGAAAAAGATGAATATTACTTCTGTTAATCAAACGAAAGAAGTATAAAAAACTTCTCATACAATCGTCGTATAATGAATTAAAACAAGAATTTCTTTTTCTTTTTTGAGAGAGCTTTTCGTGACGTATTAAAAAAGAGTGCAGTATTTTAATCGATGATAGAAGCTACAGTCTTATTTACTGCTGTTACAACTTTAACAGCATTTATTTTGGAAGAATGCAAATGCGAAAAGCCGTGGTAGACTTGCGTTTCACGAAATATAACAGGACGTATAGTGAGATGGCATTTAAACTACAAGAACCACACATGGCGCAAAGCCTAGAAGCCTGGAATTCGAGAACAAACAAGTGAGGATGAATCACCTGAACATTAGTATTTCGATGCTACGGACAACCTCTGCAATCATTGTATTGCACCCCATTTCAGTAGGGACTAAAAAACATTTTGATTTCTGTTGTCATAACGGCTTCCTTGTCCTACTAAATATTACCGCAATTGATCAAGTAAAATAGTTGGCGCCTAATAACTCAAATTTTATCCAACACATTAGAAAATGTTATACCTCAATGGCGTTGATATCGTTTCCCGTAATCAGGAATGATACTGCATGCACTTAATTAATAAAACTTTGTATTTATCTCCATTAAAAAAACACAGGACGCGTTTCGGAGTGGAAATTATAACAACCCGTCATCAGCCAAAGTAATCACGTATCCGTAATAAGGAAACAAGCTCACAAATGAACATCCAGGTCTTATCGCCAATTTTCGATACTGTTTTCATCTATATTACAGGTAGGAATCCACATTGGCTGAAAATACGTCATATTCACTGATATATTTCGTTTCTTTCAAGGTTCGTTTGGAAAAATAGAACTAGCGTAGCGGGCGTAGCCTGCTAGTTTATTCTATTCATAAAGCTAAAATATTTCATATCAATTGCGACAAAATGATGTCATTTTCAAATGCTTATCAGCGGTTTCTGAAATTAAAAGTTTTGGAACCCTTTGAAGTTCTTGTTCTTCAGTAACGGCTACGTATAACTAAAATTTATATCGTTTAGATATATTCGTATGAAAATATGTCACTTTTATCATTGATTATATTTTCTTCTTGTTAAAATATTACGTCATTTTCACATGCTCAAGTATTTCGTTCCTTTCGAGATGAAAGGATGCCGGTAGGATAATTCGAATGCCCTTTTCGAGACTAACGAAAAAGGCAGGTGCATCACATGTATCTTTTTTTTTTACAGACCGCTGGAGTCAAGTGATGCTCGAATGCACCAATGCAGGTGTATGAAAACAGCACCACGTCACTCTAGAGGTCTGTTAAAAAAAGGCACTTGTGATGCACAGCGGTAGCCTGTCTTTTTCGTTAGCCTCGGCCCTTTTAAAATGACGTTATTTCCACAGATGAAAGCCTTTCTTTGCCTGTAGATTTTATCTCGAATAACAGAACTATTGAAACAAAAAGTCCCTAAAAAGGATGCAATTGTGAGGTGACGCAATTAAGAGAAAATGTTGCAGTTTCAAGTTTTTAAATCAATGCTCATTTTTTAAACTTATTTCATTTTTACTTTTCGGATCATTGACTTGTTGATGGTCTTTGTTCCAATTTATAGAAAAACATATCTTTATTAATTCTATTGTGAAAATGACAGCAGAAAAAAAACAGAATCGATATTAATCCCTTTTTGAATCTCAAACAAAGTAAAAAGCCTGATTACCACAATTTTGAAGTATTTTTGTTATTATTATTATTATTATTATTTTTTTTTTACTTAATTTAAAATCGTAGCATACGTTATAGAAATTAAAACATTTAAAAACTTGTGGTCGCTCATTTACAAATTGAAAGAAAAAATATATATCTACATATTAAATTGGATCAGTAGGCAAATTCTCAATGGCAAATGACGAAAAAAACCCGGCTTGTATTTCAATTTTTAAATATCTTATCAGTCCAAAGTTTTCTCATTTCTGCAAGAAAATTTTTTAAAAATTAGAAAATGCGTGGCAACACCGTACTAAAAATATTTTGCCGTACAAAAAATGAAGTTCAAAACTTGAGAATTGCATCTCAACAGTAAGCCAAAAGACTCATTGTTGAAAAATATTAGTGCACGAGACTCATTGTTGCAAAGTAATATTTGAAATTTTTCTTTGAAAAAATAGATTACCCTATTTTAAACAGCTTTGAATTTACTAATTTTGCTATCAAAAGTTACTAATTGTGAAATTTTAAGCTGTTTTGAAAATCTTACTGATTTCGAGAAGAAGATATGGGTCTTTTGTCTTGTTGGTATGTATACATATTTAGATATTTAAATATTTTTGCTTATTTTAATGTAATTGAATATTTTATCGCGAGAGCTTTGTAATATCGATAGTTGCATGCGATGATATCAATCAAAGTAAATTTCCGTAAATTATTTACATATTTTCTGGGATTTCTAGTACACATATTTATGTATTGTAACTAATATATTTCTTCCTAAAAGTTTTTTCGTTCAAAATAAGATTTAAACACTTCTTTTATTCAATCAATTTATAAAATTGGATGCTAATAATTGATGTTTAAATATTTGAGTTAATATCCGCTACAAATCTGGAATAAAATTTAGTTAATTAATCCCTAAGATGCACTATAGTATGAAAGTTTTCATTTTAGTTATCAGATAATATATAAAAGTATTTTGGGTACTTTTCTGTTCGCCGGGAGCCGCTGATATATCACTATATATCTATCTACATAGAGATAGATCGATAGATAGATAGACAGGTATGTAGATAGATTTATATATATATATTTATTTATATATCAGTGGCGCCAGCCCAACAGAAAAGTACCGTATTTTGTTATAATGTGTCTGACGTTTGGCGTGAAATATGTGCACCTTGTATATATGATATGTAGATATTGTTTCATTGTTCCTAAAATCATTTTTTCTTAAGTGTATATGTCGCCAATATGTTCTTCCATATATGTTGCCAATATCTCTCTGCCCTTGGGTGCTTTTTTATTTTGGAGTCCCTAGAACTTTTGAATATGTGAATATTAATTATAATAGATCTCCACGTAAAGTTTAGTAAAGAAATGGATGCATTTTTTAGCCAAGCGCAAGTGATAAATTCCAAATAGTGTTCGCATCCGCATTGCATTCATAACATTCTAAATACAAGCAGTACACACATTAGATAACATACATTTAAAATGCATGCTACTCATTTCAGTCAAAATACAGAAAAATAATATAAAAAAATAATTGATTACATACCGAAAAAATATTCATCATCAAAGTATTCTCTCTAATTTACATACACGCAAAAAATGGTACTTTTCCAGTATAGGGGCCTTATCGAGACAGAAAATATGGCCTTGACAAGAGAAGAAAGTTTGGAAACATGTTATCTAGCAACCTATTTACTCTTTCATGTACTCAACCGATATTTTTCTATATCTATACAATTTATTTTGTTTAAAAAACCATTTACCTATTGTTATATACGCAACAGAAATAAACATGTATCTAGAAAAATTATAACTAGTCGGATGTGCCAACCCCAAGACTTTCTTCTATCTCATACATGTTCATACTTCAAAATTCGCTACCACAGTGCTAAAATTAAATTGCAATCTATTCCCATCATGAGGATTATAAAGATATGAAATTCCGTGCATTAGTTCTTGAGATATGACTATCGCTAAAATCGTCTAAATCACGCAAAATGCAGCATAGCAGCGTCACCTGTGGGATGATTTACACCAAAACTTAATCAGCAACAACTTATGTCAGCGTCTAACTGTATCTGAAGTTTGATGAAAATCCGTGCATTAATTTTTGAGATACAGCTATTGCGAAAATCGAGAAAAAAACCCAGCATAACCCGCCACTCATTGAAACACGAAAACCCAATCAGCAACAACTTGTATCAGCGTCTAACTGAATCTGAAGTCAGATGAAAATTCGTTCTTTAGTTCTTGCGATAGAGCTATTGCGGAAATCATTAGAAATGCTGCATAACAGCGCCAGCAGTTGGGCGATATACACCAAAAACTGTCAGCAACAATTTATAATAGGGTCTAATGGAATCTAAAGTTTTGTGAAATTCCGTGCATTAGTTTTTGATATAGAGCGCCCACAAAGTGTTTGTCACATACAGATAGACTCACAGACAGAGTGACAGACAGACTCAACGATATACTCACAGACAGACATTTTCTAAAAACCGCCCAGTCGTCTTAAGAACCTTCTAAAACATATAAATTCATCGAAAGTTGAAAATTTTCACGAATCCTATACTTTCTTCTTGTAAAGATAGGTGAAAGTAATAATAAATTTATTCAAATTAAAAATGATGTATGGACACCATATAAGTCTATGGTGTTTTATACATCATTTTTAATTTGAATAAATTCCTTTATTATTTATACATTCACAATTTTTGTTGGTCATTTGGGTACTTGCTAGTTATCCCGTCGACCAAATTACTGTCGCCAAATTGTAAGATTAAATGCTAATAATGGTTGATCGTAAATGTCACATTCACTTGACTTGAAGCCAGTTACACGCGTTTACGTCATCAAGTGATTTTTATTTCGACGTTTTAATTATATTTTTATTAATGTTATACTAATTTACTTATTCTGCCGTTATTTAGAATAAACATTATGTCAATTTGTATAATTTGGCGATTTATATTATTTGGTGAAATTGGTCGACTTTATAACTAACAAGTACCGTAATTTGTAATGGTTTATAATGGCTTTATATATAAATATATATATGTATGTATATATATATCTATATATGTTACAGCTAGAGCCCGAAGTATCACCAGTTCGCGAATTAAAAGGCTATTTTGCGAAGTCTGCAAGAATTTTCGCCAAAGACCGATGAACCGTGTATTTTGGGCTCTGGCCAGGGTCAATCCATTTCAAGTGGTCCAGAAAATCATTAATTCGTTGCTCGAGCATTTTTAAAAAATCTGAAATTTTTTGTACAACAACCCTAACATGATAGATAATAAAATGATAGATAATAAAAAAATAAATTTAAATGACACTCTGAGGTAAATACTTAGCTGTGACTACAACAAAACAATAGTTTGGCAGTATTGTTTTGACATGTTGCCCTTGCCATATCTCAGCTTGTAGTCAAATCTCCATCCTGAAATTTCTTGTGCATAACACTACCATACAATACTCTCAGCAACCCGAATTTCAGATTTTTATCTCGTGCCCCACCAGAGATATCAAAGCCTGAAAAGTGCGATTTTTGACATTTTTGAAAAATTTGGGAATTTTTTTAGCGAAAAGAAAGAATGTCCCAGATCTGGAACTTGTCGTGTGAGTACAAGTACTTTCAGCCTATTTGTAAAAAAAAGTATGTCATGTTGACAGTTTTCCTTGCTAGAAAAATTTCCTCTTGTAAACGGACAAATTTTGGGAAAAAACTGAAACTTTGTGCCTAAATTTCACCAATAAGCATTTAGTTTCGGAAACTACTCTATTACCAAATTTTTAGCCCAATATATTCTGTACAAATTGCTGTAAACCGCACTTGAATTGGAGAAATAAACGATGAATTATTTACAATTCCGTAAACCCTTCCTGCGAGAAAATTGCTGCAGACGATGAAATAAAGATGGCCGCCATGCACAAACAAAAATTAATAAAATTAAAATAATAGTCATTTTGAACTTCCATTATGTTAGGGTTGTTGTACAAAAAATTTCAGATTTTTTAAAAATGGTCGAGCAACCAGTGCTGGACCACTTGAAATGGCCAATGAATTCTCGAAATGGTCGGATATGACTGGCTAATATCCGAAGTGGTTATCCAAGGCTGTCCGAATGAGTACCACTGACGTATACGTGGTGGGACGAAAAATTCCATGCTTTGACAATAATATTCTGTTGGTCTAAAGAATTTCTCGTTTCTGTGACCTATTTTGACTTTACAGTGGATTCATTGAGATTCTTGTATTCTTTGTATTTGTACAGTATTATATGGGGATATTGTATACAACTATTCTATAATTTATCTCTATTCTAAAAAATGTAACTAATGCTTCTGATGCCATAATTGAATTTAGTGTGACCTTTTTACTTTCTCGCGTTATTTTGCAAAAACTATTGAAGATAAAAATATGAAAAAAGAGTTTTATAGATAACTATATGATAAATATGTTGCAGCAGACAGTTTTTATATCGAAAACTTTTAAAAGTTTTATTTAATGTTGAAATCGGTCAAGATAGTTTGGTTAAATAAGTTTTATATAATAAAAAACTTTTGATAGCAATTTAACCCTATTTTGCAAGCATATACTTCATTAGAGTTATTTATAAAACATGTCTAACTTTTTAGGGGTTTTCCATTTTATTTACCCATCATACGTAGTATAGGGTAAGTCTTGTAATCGTTTTAAAAATCGAAAAATTTTTTTTGACGGATTTACACGTTTCAGACACTGGAGATTCCGAAAAACATATTTTTAGAAAAATAATTTGTCCGTCCGTCTTTATGTGTGTGTGTCTGTAAACACTCTATCTCCCGAACAAAGTGAGATAGTGACTTGAAATTCGGTGTGCACTTAGGGAGTAATAATGGTAAGAAGTCTATTGAATATCAGTAACCTCGATTATCCGGAACTATTTTTTTCGGACTCTTGAAATATTCGTTCTGATAAAAGGTATACAAAAATTTTCTAAATTGTTTATTTGAGGGAGTGACTATAAAAGACAATAAAAAAACATAAATTTTGCATCATGAATCAACTTGATCGGATAATTAGTTGTCGAGATATTTGTAATTCTATTTTTCACAATCTTCGATTTTTCATGACCATGTATTTCATTAAAATTTCAATTCAAAGATATATGTTAATTGGAAATGAGACGCTTAATCCGACGCAGTAAACTGTTAGTTAATACGATTATAATTTTTCGAATAATAAGGATGTTTCTTTTAAGCAATTCGGTACTACTCGATTATCCCGCCGACCAAAAAACTATCGCCAAACTATAAGATTAAATGCCAATAATGGCTTATCGTAAATGTCAAGCATTTAATGCCTCACCATACATATAAGGGGATCCATAGGGAGGACCTTGTTCTGTCGCCAAACATCGCCACGTTTGTCGCCAAATTGGCGGTATCTCTAATACTTCGCCAAATTCCCATAGACTTCCATTGTAAACCACTAGCGTTTACTTGCTTACAGAAAATCAACAAACTGAGATATTTTAATGCAACAAAAAGTAATATTAGCTTAATAGCCCAGTGGTTACGGGGTTGAATTCGGAATTAATTAGGGGAAAGCTGGAAATTGTTTTAATCCCTTCTGTTTAGGTCTAGAATGAATATGCTATGTTTCCCCCATCGTACTAGGTGAGCGTTAGGAAATATGTATAGAATTATAGTAAAAAAGCACTTTTTTTGCATACCCTAACAATATCTCAAAACAACTAACTCTGTCAAAAACATTATCAATACAAATGTTGTAGAGCTTCGAATTCTGAGTAAAATGAGTACCTACACTCAATACTTATGTTAAATATTAAAGTCACAATTCTACTTCAAAATTTTAGACCCATCATCAGGGGGATGACCTCAGAATTAATTAGGAGAAAACTGGAAATTGTTTTAATCCCCTTAGCTTAGGTCTGAAATGAACGTACTATGTTTTCTTCCTCGTACTTGGGTGAATGTTAGAAAATATGCACATATTTATTTTCGAAAAACACGTTTTTTTTTAGTTTCCTTAACAATATCTCAAAACAGCTAACTCTATAAAAAACATTGTCAGTACAAATGTTGTAGAGCTTAAAATTCTAAATAAAATGAGTACGATCATTAATATTTTTGTTTAACATTAAGGTCGCAATTCTATTTCAAAAATTTTCAAATCAAGAGCTTGAAGCCAGGAGAGACCAAGTTAACTTAACAATATCTCAGAATTACGGTCTTAATATTGAACAAAAATATTAAGTGTAGTCATTTTACTCAGAATTTTAGGGTCTATAACTTTTGTATTAACAATGTTTTTGATAGAGTTAGCTATTTTGATATATTGTTAAGTTAACTTGGTCTCTCCTGGCTTCAAGCTATTGATTATCGATTAAGGCAAAATTTTGAAATAGAATTGCGACCTTAATGTTGAACAAAAATATTAATGATGGTACTCATTTTATTCAGAATTTTAAGCTCTACAAGATTTGTAATGACAATGTTTTTTATAGAGTTAGCTATTTTGAGATATTGTTAAGGAAACTTAAAAAAACGTGTTTTTCGAAAATAAATATGTACATATTTTCTAACGTTCACCCAAGTACGAAGAAGAAAACATAGTACGTTCATTTCAGACCTAAATTAGGTATTAAAACAATTTCCAGTTTTCTCCTAATTAATTCTGAGGTCATCCCCCTGATGATGGGTCTAAAACTTTGAAGTAGAATTGTGACCTTAATATTCAACATAAGTATTGAGTGTAGGTACTCATTTTACTCAGAATTTGAAGCTCTACAACATTTGTATTTACAATGTTTTTGACAGAGTTAGCTGTGTTGAGATATTGTTATGGTATGCAAAAAAACGTGTTTTTTGACTATAATTCGATACATATTTCCTAACGCTCACCTAGTACGAGGGGGAAAACATAGCATATTCATTCTAAACCTAAACAGATGGGATTAAAACAATTTCCAGCTTTCCCCTAATTAATTCCGAATTCGGCCTTTTTTTGCTCCCCTACCACTGGCCTATAAGGGGTTATATTAATTATATCTAAGGGAGTCCAAATAAATTAAATTATGAATAAAAGTAACATGGTACAATGCTTAGCAAATATGTTTTATTTTCATATTTTGTATTATCTATATCCATGATAGGTAAGTATTCCGGTGGCCCCCAACGACTAGATTTTTTTTTTAAACTTTCATTATCTGAATAAAGATTTATTTCATAGTTGTGTTCATATTATGTCAGATTTTAAAAAGCCTAAGTTATACATCCAAATAATTTTCAGTTGAAAAATATATTTACTCATGGGCTTTAAAAAGAAAGAAAACTATTAAATATTTAAATTATAAAGTGCGAGAAGAATTTAAATTTGAAAATTATGCCATTTTCCAAGCAGTACATTTAGAATGATTTGCTTATAGCGTCTAAAAGAAAAGTTTTCTTGTAGACCTTAAATCCGAGAGGCAGCGACATTTTTTACTTAATAATTTCACACACGCCTATTTACAAATGTTAAATCTTATTTAATATGGAAATCAATTGACAGATGATACGTCAGTAGTGGATGCGGCCTTGGGTACCGAAAATCCCCAAGTCAAAGATAAATGAATGACAATTTGATTGCAGAAGGTCGTCACTGGTCGTCATAAAATCCTTCGATATTACGTAATTGGGAAATTTATTTTACAACAGAGGAAATTAGTGTATATATAAAAGCTGCGGGTGTGTAAGGGGTTGGCGGGGTAGATCGTAGGAAGAAGAGCTGCCGAGTTTTTAAAAAAATATTCTACTTACGTTTTATAAAAAAAATATCCCTTGTCCAGAATTAGCTCTCAAATTTAATTAACTTTTCTTCGGTTGTGATTATGAAAATTATTGCAAAATTTATTCTTAAAAGATTTAACGGAACTTTTCGGTTAGCCGGGCGCCAGTGTTATATATACATACATATGTATATATACAGGTATGTATATATACATATATATATTATATGTGTGTATGTATACAATACATGTATATGTATATATGTGTATATTTATATATATGCATGTATATATATAGATATATATAACACTGGCGCCCGGCTAACCGAAAAGTACTGATTTAACAAAATTCAGTACTAAAAGGGATAGGGATTGAGAATTTTCACCACTGTTTAAAAGCCTCTCTGACATCTTAGCCTCTATCCTCCTTGAATAGAATTTTTAAAAAAAATTCTGTTATGTTAATCTCTATACTCTGTTCATCTGTTTCATCTGTTCATCTGTTACTATAGAACATGGGGTAGCAAACCACTTATAAAGTCATAGATACAGGGTTTTTCATCCTAACTGAACTCGAGCTGACGGTAAAAATATTTAGAAAAATAAAAACATTGTAATGAAAATGCAACGATATGTACAGTTGTGGAAAAAAAGTAAACACACCTTACTGACTCTGAAAAAAATTCTCGTAGAAGAAAGTTACTGGTACCACACGACTGGTAATAAAGTCTACTTTTAAATGATGGATATAAAATTTGCTTAGGGGGCCATATTCATATTAAAACGAACCACCTTTGCTTTTTTTCAATAGCAGTACACAATTCTAACAGCATGAGTGAAATCTACACCCTTCAATTAGTCTAAAAACAAATTTTTATGCAATTTTTCCCTTCTTGAATGCTTCCTTCTTGATCAAGGCATCCTAAGCGCCACTCAAACAGTCATTGAAGACTGCTAGATTACAGGATAGCATAAGAAATATAAAAATATCTAGTCACTTTTATCACAGACGGCCCCTTAAACCACCATTTTGCCGTTTTTACATAGCCATCATACGTAGTAAGGGCGGTATATACGTTGCTCGGTAATTAAACAACGTAGACGGATATTTAATGTACTAAAACCAGTCCTGAAAACTTATTTAACTAATTGTGCAAGTCTAATCGAAATCGCAGAACTTTTTAAAAAGGCTAATCTTTCACAATCGGATTCATCTCATTATACAATTTTCTCTCATAATTTTATAACTAAGAAACGTAGAAAGTTATGCCATGTACTAAGACCTTCCCTGTAATATTATTTAATAAACAAAGCAAGCCCCATCGTAATCCATTTAACAGAACTCAAGTTATAAGCGGGTGGAAAGGAATTCCCATTTGCATTTTATGTATATAGGAGATAGATAAATAGGTACTTGTTAGTTATCCCGTCGACCAAATTACTGTCGCCAAATTGTAAGATTAAATGCCAATAATGGTTGATCGTAAATGTCACATTCACATGACAATACGTGTTTACGTCATCAGGTGATTATTATTTTTACGTTTTATTTGTATTTTTATAATTGTTGTACTAATTTATTTGTTCTTTCGTTATTTAAAATAAAAATTATGTCAATTTGTATAATTTGGCGGATGGTTTGGCGATTTGTATAATTTGGCGAAATTGGTCGACGTGATAACTAACAAGTACCGATAAATATTATAAAACTATCAAATATTATAAAATTGTCAAATATAAATATGAAATATTGTAAAAGTATTTAAACCAAGAAGTAAGTTTTTATGTATTCATTTAAATCTCCAATTTTAATTCTTAATTTTTTTCAGTTTCGGCCGTCTTCGCCGTCGTCGCCCTGTTCCTGAGCCCTGCAGGTACGACAGGATGGCTGAGGAGATACAGGTAAACGATTTCGTTTTTCTTCGTATGCGCATGCTCCAGTCTTATAGGGATGCTTTGAGGAAACGTTGGGCGGCTGCCCAGGCTAGGGACGTTCAGATGGGGTTAGAAGTAGGTGGCGGTGATTGTTCTTCACCGCAGGGGGGAAGGGTTAGTTCAGGTGTAGGTATAGAAGCCTGTGTACCCTATCGTCCTCTTGAGGACTTGAGTGCACAGCATGGAGATGGGCCAAAAGTGGGTTGTGAGGGTCGCGAAGTTGCGGTTGAAGTTTCTCACCGCAGCTTGAGAGATTCGGACAGTATGCTGCGGGTCCTGGAAAGCAATCATGATTTGTCAGGGTTAAATGTTTCCTCTATTTCTAAACAGAGAGCACGTTTGAGCAGGCTCGCTCTCTTATTCGGTAGGTCGGCCAAGTTCAGGACCGCAGATCCATCTCTCAATTAAGTGGGGGGTTGCAAACGGGGGGATATTTGATTAGGAATAGATCGGTCTGAGCATGCATTAAGTTAAATTTTATTAATGAATAATTTAGGGGTCAGGTGTCTTTAAAATAACTGCATTTTTTTCATTTTCAGATTTAACTAAACCAACAAGTAATTTATGATGCGTCAATTAACAAACAAATTTATTAAAAAATATTATTGCTCTTTATAATTGAAGAGCTGAGTGGAAGAACATGTTATGCTACATTTTCTTAAAAATTATTTTATCTTTTGTACGAAGGCGTTATCAGGTATTCTATCACATGGTAAAGCTAAAATACCAAAATTCTATTTTAGACTTGAAGATTTAAGACATTATTCCTTAATATTTAATATTTTATTATTTAATAATGTAAATAATATTAATATTTTTTAATATTTAAAAATTAAATATGAATAAGTTTTTTTGATACAGTTCAGTACCACACCTGCTAATATTTTAAACACATGGTATCAAACAGAAAATAAATCTTTAAAATTGACCACAAAAACTTTCACATCAAATTTCTTCAAATGTAATTTTTGTTACTTAACATGTTCTTCCACTTAGCTCTTCCGTTATGACTTGAAGGGCACAGGTTACCTTTTCAACATTTTTTTTTTTTTTTAATAAATATTTTTCAGATAGTGAACTCACTGCATTTCAATGTTGAATTAAAACTATATTTTTAAAAAAAAAATCGACTTCATATTTAATTAAAATTTAAAAAAATATTTCGAACTTGAATTTTTAAAAATCCCTACTACTTTTTTAAATATTGATATTTTTGCTAATTTTTTTAAAGATTTTCAAATGTGTATTACACAAGACTGCGCATGGATTTTTAGATAATCTAATATTACATTTACTATAATTTTCTTACTGACATATATAGAGTGTAAAACGATGAAATCTAACACATCTTCATATACTTTTATTTTAAAAAAACTGAAGGCCTCGCAGATTTGTCACATATATGATAAAGTACATGCGCAAAAAAGTTTAAATCTCTATCTTAAATACAAAAAAAGGCCTTAGCATTTTTAATACATGAAAGTAAATAAAATATGAACAGGAGAAAAAGGGATTTAAAGTTTTAATTTGTGTAGGTTATTGCACTGAGTGTATTAACAAAATTTACAATATCTCGCGATATAATTGCTATATGAGTGAAAATAGGGTGTCAAAATATTCACAATTAAACAGGCTTTCATTTAATAATTTTAAAAAATCGACTTTTTGATCAATTTTGAGGTAAACTGTCCCCTTAAACAATATTTTCTGATAAAAAAAACAGACAAATCTATGAGTGCAATAAATTTAAAATAGAATAGATAGGATAATCACATAAATCAACAAGGCAGTAAATTTACTGAAGTTTAATTTTAGAGAAAGCGTATGAAATGTAGAGCACTTGAAAGAACTGGAAATAATCTTATACAAAAACAAAAAAATGTAAAGTTGAATTATCAAAAAGTACTGTCTATTATAAAGTGTAATAATGAATTGGTTGATTGCATAGGTTTTAATTATTGGAGAGGGAATTCTTTCGCTTAATTATCGGGTTAATTTGTCGTTAAATCTTACGTAAAGGAAGTTACGTCTAACAGCTGATTTATATATATATACAGGGTGTTCAAAAAAGGAGTACCCATTTTTAAAAATGAATAATTAACAAACGAATAGAGCTATTTAAAAATTTTTTGCAGGAAACGAATGTGTGAAGTCCTGAATTTTGTTTAGAATGCTCTATTATGATAGTTCAAAATGTGACCAACAGATGGCGCTACAGCACATTTTAGTGGCTATATGAACAAACGAAGCTTACGTGAAGACCAGACAGAAGTAGACGTGGTCAGTGAAAGTTCAGTAGTAACCAATTCAAGGGAAACAGTAGTTGTCGTTGCGTAAATTCTTCAAAATGGTGTAATGTAGCCACCAAAATGTGCTGTAGCGCCATCTGTCGGTCAGATTGTGAACTATTATGATAAAATGTTCTAAACAGAATTCTAGACTTCACACATCCGTTTCCTGCAAGAATTTTTTAATAACTCTATTCTTTTGTTAATTATTCATTTTTAAAAATAGGTACTCCTTTTTGGGACACCCTGTATGTATATATACAAGGTGTTCCGAAATTCGACCGACAAATTAAGAGGGGGTGATAGTAGGCATCAAGAGGATGAAAAAATGACATAGAACGTAGGGTCCAAATCACTTATTTAGTCACAAATACAGGGTGTGTTCACCCTAACTGAAGTCGGCATGACGGTATTAAATTTGCGAAAAATAAAAATATTGCAAAAAACAAATTACGATATGTTCTTTGGTTTCTATGAAATGTGATAACATCACGAAAAGCTCTGAAAAAACAGCGTGCTTACTCAATCGTTGATATCGTATGAACTCATATTCACGGTCCGAAATGGGGAGCGTCAAGTGCATGCTGCTGGCACGTATAAAGGAAACATCTACCACTATTTTCTTATATTATCATATTTGCACTAAAGGTGATCATGTCTGTTAAATGTTGCATTATAATATGCTTCAGATTTTTTTAAAGTTATGTCCATCAGCAAAAGTTGTGTTAGGGTAGAAAATCCTGCATGTTTGATTAAATGGGCGGTTTGCGACTCCATGTTCTATGGTGATTTTTCATCCTCTAGATGCTTTTAATCACACCTTTTAATTTGTCATTCAGATTTTGGAACACCCTGTATACGTCTCTCTGAGCATGAATAACTTAAAAACAATATAGCGCGGCCCAATTTCAAGGTTGTGTACTTTTTAAATGTCAAAAAATGTTTAAGCACTTTTTAAAATATCGTTAGACGCACTTGTAGAAATAAAGTAATATGGATATTTAAACAACCGTATTCTCGGGGCTGCCACAGGCGACTATTTTTCTATTCTATTTGCACCACTACAAAAAAAAAAGCAGATTTTGTAGTATATATTTCTCCTGCAAATGCTCTCGAACAGTATGTCAGTAATTTTAGTTTGGAGAAAGTGGTGTGAGGTAGAGTTAAGAAATTGTGGCCTGTGGCAGCACTGTATTTTTTCGGCTTTTTCTTTTTTAGGAAATCAACTATATTTTTTATATATATATTTAAAAAAAAAAACGAATGTAACGATAGCACCCACCTAACTTAATCACATAAACTATTTTTTTTTATACCTAGAATAACAGAAGCCAAAATAATCTGCATTAAAACAAAACTTGTATTTTGTAATAACCTAAGGCAATACTTTATTAAAATTTACGAATTCGGAAACATTTTCAATACATTAGAAAGCATAATATTATTAGAATTAACTGGATAATAAAAAATTTAAGATATTTTGAGAATATTTATTAGTTATGCAAAATGTCAAAGTTTTGTGAAAATCAGGCTACGCCATTTTGGCGAAATTGAGCTACGAAATATCCATTATTAATGAAATGACTTAGAAACGATAGTTGAGGGGTTTTTTTTACAACTTATTTTGCTTAAAATATTACATTTTTAATATGAATAAATATAAAAAGAAAAATAATAAACTATTTGATCCCTTATGGAGTCAGGTATTCTTTGAGCTAATAAAATATGTGAAAAAGTGACCTCTATAAGAATTGCAATTACTCTGTAACTGACTTTTAATTATAAAATTTAAAATACATATTAAGAAAGATTTATTTTATCAGTAAACGTTCTCAAAAGAAATACACACATTTAAAGTTTTTTAATTTATTTTTATAGATAATACAATTTTTACGAAAGAATTATTCTTGCAGGCATTGCGTGCATGATTTTTCATGCTTGAAATGCTAAATTCAGCCAAGATTTTGTAATGAGTACAGATAGAATGAGTTTTCAAAACCACCTACAATGAAAAATATAGAATGAAAAAAATATCCCGAGAAAAAAATATCAAAGAAATTCGAAATATCGGAGTATTTTTTTTTATGTAAAAGTAGTCGTGAATTCTAAACTCATAACTATAGAAACATACTAGTAATAGGTTATTTTCTTCCTCTATACGTTTAATACATTCAGTGAAATTTTCATGAAATTGTGGGCAGCCATTTTTCAGAAATCGTGCGCGCAATGTCCAAAATCGCCTTTTTGAGAAAATGGACTTTAAGGATTAAATCCCCCCCACCCCTTGACCATATAGAAGGAGTTAAAAGTGTTTCAGTACTAACTTCTCTTATAATGCGAATTTTTTAAAGGGGTTCTTAAATGTACCTAAATTATCATATTTAATTATAAGCTATTTTTAAAAAATCGATTTTTCAACATTTTAAAAGGCACCTGACCCCTTAATTTTTTTAAAAAATCAGAAATGGGATTAGTGTATTGTTAATGTAGTATGTATAAGATTAATTTATTTATTTATATTATATATTTAGTTTTAAGTTAGTTTTTAAGATATCACATTCGTTCATTGTTCTGTAAATGTCTAAATTATTATTATTGTAAGTTTTATGTAATTAAACAAGTTAATCATCATGTTTGGCTTACCGTACTTCAAAATTATCTTGATATATTCTTTAAAAAATTACTTTGGCTTATTATTCTAAATTTTCTCCAGAGTTCAATAGATTTTACAATACCATCACAATACCAATTTTTAGATCTTTACAGAAAAATATCAACTGCTTTTTTAATGAGCAAGGACAATTAACCCTCTAAGTGTTTGGGGCGTAATATTCCGTTCACTAAGCTCCAGGTTTCACAGCAATATAATCAATATTTAAGATAATATAATTCTATAGATTTAAGGAATTTTAAATACGTTGAAGAATGACTAATACTTTCAAGGATTATATTCATATTTGTAATATATTTTTTTATAATGTGTAAAGAATCATATTTACTTAGCATTAAAAACAAAACTCAAAGAAACACATTACAATTTTGCCCTTTTGCAAGACGCTCGGAGGGTTAAAATCCGATTTTTTTGGTGCTTTTTCTACGGTTTTTGGCTGCAGGACAATTAAAAGCCGATATTTGGTGCTTTTTCTACGGTTTTTGGCTGCAGGACAATTAAAAACCGATTTTTGATGCTTTTTCTACGGTTTTTGGCTGCAGGACAATTAAAAACCGATTTCATTGCTGCTTTTTCTACGGTTTTTGGCAGGACAATTAAAAACCGACCCCATCCGATGTGGCAACACCTTGTTGCGGTGGATGGGCTTTCCACTAAGATTGCCACAACTGTTGAATGACCTATAAATCATTTTTTATAGTAAAAAACCGATACAGTGATGCACACTGAACAGTACAGTCGGTTTAACCTGTAACTCACGCAATAGCTGTCATATTAGGATTTCAATGTCACTGATAGAAGAACCCATTTACGTTATGACGAGTAAAGCGAAGCGCCATCTATTGCTAAAATTTCGAACTAATTTTATTCTTATGCCATACCATTTCCCCCTTCTTTGCGTATATTCAGGTCAAATTTTGAGGTCTTTCTCCCCGATGCTTCATTTTTTACAGCTTTTTGAAAGTTGAACTGTAATTAAAATCTTCTAAAATATGTGGCTTTATACAATTTGTTTTTGTTTGGCATTGGTACTTTTTCAGAGCATCTGTCGAAATTCGATTTACGTGAATTGTTCGCATCGGCTGTAATCAACCTCTGGCTTGTCGGACAATCGTATACTTCGCAAATTTCTTCCTTTTTTAATCACAAAAAACATATTCGTGGTAAAAGTACTAAGGTTTAACGTACTCAGTGGCACAGCGTATATTAAAAATGCGTATATTATAGATCCGTTGCGTGGTTGTAGTGTCCCTTGTAATTTATGGGGTTGTTTCGACTATCGGTTGATATGACAACGTAGCATTTGTTAATCGAAATGATGTATTAGGTAACAAACGATATACATTTTTCGCTGTAAAATGTACTTACATCTGTGTTTATATCAGGTTGTAACGAAAGTTTCTCGCCACAGCTAATACGGTCTGTGCAAACAATTCGCGTTCACGTGTTTGTTCGTATTTTGTCAAACGATTTTTGGCATTTGAAAGAAAGAGACTTGCTTTATAACAGTGTGTGAAATTTGTAAAAAAAATATAGTTATCATTAAGTACAAGGTGTATGAAATGGAACTATCATGCTACCAGGTTAGAACCATCATTTACTTCCAGTTCTGTTGCAAAAAGTCAGCAATAGAATGTCACCGAATAAAGTGCACAGCTTTAGGTACTAATGTAGTATCATATGACACTGTGAATGTTTGGTAGAATGGTGGTTATCTGTAAAATTACAGTTAATTATATATATTATAATTAGTATTATGTAATGGTGATTTGGCGGAAAACTTTCGTTACCACCTAATATTAATAATGTAATGATATATTTTTAGTTAATAAATGTGTTAATAAAATAAGTGTTTATCTGTGTGATTTATTTTAACGCTTGCATTATTTACTATTTTGGTACAAAACACAAACAACCACTCAGAATAATTGAGGCGTTGACTTGGAACGGGGTGTAAGTGCCAATAAATTTTTCCGGTTTTTTTTTCGTTGATAAAATAGTAAATAGCAAGGCCAATAGCATGGGAAAGAGAGTAAGTACATACTCCGTTTTTTAAATTTATTATCATGTTTATTAACACATTCACTGCCATGATCATCACCGGTGGGTCTCAATTTTTTTTCATTCTGTGCCGTGAACATCAACCGCGGGTAACAGGTACACTGTAAAAAAAAAAAAAAAAAAAAAAAAAAAAAAAAAAATCGCAGATTCTACTGGTAATCTAGACGCCAGCACTATTTCCGTATTTTTACGGAAAAATTTCCCCATAAATTACAGAAAAAATTCTGTTTTTCTGATTAGAAATGGAAATTTTTCTGTAAGTTATGGGGAAAAATTTCCGTAAAAATACGAAGATGGTACTGGCGTCTAGATTAGAAGTAGAATCTCTGTTTTTTAGTCCTTTTTTTTACAGTGTAGCTTTCCACAAAATAATAAATAAAAATCATGGTCAGGTTAGTAAAGACTTTATATTTGTATGTGGCACTCTGGGATAACTCTAATTTACTATATTTTTCTGAACTTACTCCGAATTATGTATACTGTATTTGTTATAACAACAAATAAACCCCATTGACACAGAGGTGATCAGTTTAAATTCTTCCAGTAAACGTATTTAATAAAGAATTTTGCTGAAATAGAAACTATTCAAACAGTTTTTGGCGTCTCCTAAAATTTAATTTTTGGCATTTACTCTCCTTCCGTCTCAGTTCTTCTAGACCGGGAAGCGACTCCACAGATCATCACCTCATTGAATTGATGGTTCAAATTCCAGGATTTGTTAAAACTCGATTCGCATATTAAAATGCAATTGGTCTGCCAAGTCATATCATGGTGGAAACAACCTGCAGAACTGATTTTAAAGGTTGATCGGTAGATTTATCATTCTGTTTTCTTGCACCCAAAGGTATGAAAACCCGGAGGACTCGGAGAAGGAAAACACAATGGTAAACCAACCAGTGAACCACTAAAGTCGGGATTGCAGGTGTTTTCCACCAAGATACGATTTGGCAGACCAATTGCATTTTCATATGCGAATCGAGTTTTAACTAATCCTGGAATTTCAACCGTCAACTCGAAGAGGTGATGGTCTGTTCACAATACTCTAAAAATCTCTCGCAAACTTTATGAAACGTTTTTAATGTTAGGGAGTGTTGCATGCACAATATACTTCCGATTAAAAATGAATTAAACTTCCGATGAAATACTAGAATGGGGCTGAACTAAGAAAGTCTCAAGAATTCTGTATTTATAAATTTAAAAAAAATCCTACATCTATGACACAAAATACCTCTCATCTCGCATTGCACTCATATTTTGCCTTCTCAATCGGGCTCCGTTAATGCGCCAAAAATAAATAAATAAACTAGAAAACGGGAATTCTGCTTCCAAAGAATTTAGTGTCGCCCCCGATGGAAAAAGAAATTATAGATAGTACAAAACATATTTCAGTTTTAAGTCTTAAAATACGCGTTTTTATTTTAGACTAGTTAAAGTACCCGGCGTTGCCCGGAATTTTAAGAATGTTAGTTTTGAAAAACCAATTTCAAAATGTAACATACAACATAAAAAAGAAAAAAAAAAAACAAAAAAAAAAGTCGAAGTGTTAGACATATGAATCAAATGAAAACCCAATATAAAAATGTATAAATTTATATAACAGACGCAAAATAATACAGCTATAAATGAACTTACCTATTTCCATTCATCATTGGAGCAGTAATGTTAAAATACGAAAATATTTCCATAATTGAGTTTTTATCATGCTTCAATACATTTTTCCACACAAACAGAAAAATTATGACGTAACATTCACTTTTGATTTTAAATCGTCAAGCTATTGATTTTATTTTCATTTCTCACGTGGAAATCTTGCAGTAGAAAAGTATTTGTTGTGGTAAGAACTTTATTGTGGATTTTTAATTGTTGGCAACAGATATAACGAAAAATGTTTAAATTTGATTGGAAATTGCTGTTAAATTTGTGGTTTTTTTTATTAATTAAAAATTAACTGTAAGTTATTCCAATTCCGGATTACTTTAGTTGCCTCGGCCGTGTTTCAAAACACATGTACGTAACATTTCACAATTCTGGCTTCCAAACTGTGGATTTGTATAGCATTACAGACAAACAAATTTTCAATTTTATATATTAGATAAAATGACGTCTTCGGCAACCACTTAAGAATTCTACATTTAGGACCCAGTCTTAAAAACATCTGTAGAAAAGTATGCATATAGGATATCATGGAATAATACACAAACCCAGCCAAAAGCGATGACGTCATTCTTCAAGAAATTCGACAAAAAAATCAGGTATCTAATGATTCATAAGTCTTTATTTTTTGTAACATTAATATGGATACTGAAACTTAAATATAGTTTATAATAGCTCTTTATATTATCAGAAATCATTCATTTATATATTTTCAAAATTCGGAAAATGTTATTAGATACGGATTAATAAAATTGCATTCTTCCAGTTGTTTCATAGGAATTAAGTAATATGCGGAGAAAAAAATTCATACATATGTACTTTAAAACACATTTTTATAGCAGACTATATTCTTGGAATAGCACGTATTTTGATTACAAATTTTTTTAGTTTTCATGAGAAAATGACAACAAAAAGATGTAGCAATCTACTATTTTATCTTTAGTTTCTACAGAAGTGGAGTACATCAGTTGTCACCATTACAGAATGGCTTTAAAAACTACAAAAAAAATAATAATATTTCATAAATAAATTGAGATGCAGTTTTAAAACAAATTGCATTTAAAAGTTTTTTTTTTTTCCTATACGTAGATGTAAAAATTAAAAATATGCGTTGCTTAGAAGTTTTAAATAATGCAGTCATTGCATGAACTGATATGATTATCTGGATTTAACCGTACAACGTTACGTCTGATTCGTTAAGTACAGTAGAACCGCGATTATCCGAAATAAATGGGACCGACCCTCTTTCGGAAAATCGAAATTTTTGGATAATTGAGAATGCTTCAAATTTCAGATTAAGGACAAATACATGCGGTATTTCTTATTATGGAAACAGGCACTTAATAAAAATAAAGCAATAACAAAATAGAAACGAGAATAAATTACCTAAATTTTAATTTTGAAATTAAATACCTTTTACATAATTCACAAGGGTTTGAAACAAGTTTTGTTTGTCGCAGTTTCGATTTCCTTTGATTTGCAGCTCTACCACGAAGTTTTTTTTAATACTATTAGTTCACAAGTATCACAGTCTTTCTGCTGCTCCAGCCATGTCAAACTTTTTGCAAAACATTCAAAAGCTTCAGAGTTGATAATTTACTCTTTCTTCTAGACCATATTTACACATTCCGGTTCTCTCTCCTCTTACTGTGTTCTAGTTCACTCCGCAGCGTACGGGAGTTCAAGTTAAATTCAAAGCAATTCTAAGAAAGGGGACCCAAAATATTTATCTGTACTTGTGGTTGGAAAAGGACCGCTTGCACACAAGGAATGTAATATTATTAATGAAAAAAAGCTTTTTAAAAATGGTTTTCTATTAACCGAGAGTTTCGCTTAAAAGAGTTTCGGATAAAAGAGGTTCTACTGTATTATCATGGGAGTCCATTTTCAAGCATGAAAATTGAATTATATGGAAAAATACAGCACGTGTTTAAAAAAACCGTTATTTTGCTCTTTTGCTGATCACAGTGTCTTTTTTTCCCAAACGTCAAATTTGAAAATGATGCATCCAAACATTATTCAAGCCAAATATATAATCTACATCTTTTAAATAGTAACTTTTTTCTACTTTTGACAGTATTTTCGGAGTTTTGCCCTACTGCACATCGGGAGTAAACTAGTCGGATGTGTCAACCCCGAAATTTTCTTCTCTCTCATACAGGTCATTAATTCAAAAAAAGCTATCACAGTGCCAAAATTTAATGACAGTCTATACCCATCATGAGGATTCTAAAGATATATACGTTCGTTGAATGGGATGCATTGAACAAGGAGATATAACTATTGCATTGTTTCAAACAAATCATAGAGTTTCGGAATTCACCCTCTTAGATGACCGCAACCAAAATCTACAACCCAAAGACCGTAAAATCAACACCAATATAGACCCACGTGTAAGAATGACCTACTTAAGTGAAAATGTAACAGTATGTTTAATTAAATTGCATGCATTAGTATCTGAGATATAGCTTTTGCCAAAATCGGGAAATATTCAGCATAGCAGAGCCCGATTTACACCAAAACTTGATGAGTAATAGATTACGTTAACGTCTAACTAAATCTGAAGTTTGATGAAAATATGTGCTTTGGTTCTTGAGGTAGATCTATTGCAAAAGTCCAGGAAAATGCAGCATAGCAGTGCCACCTCTCGGACGATATACACTAAAATCTAATCAGCAGCAGTTTATATCAAGGTATAACTGAATGAAATTCGTTCGTGAAATTCCGTGCACTAGTTCTTGAGATAGAGTGCCCACAAAGTCTCTGTAACCCACAGACAGACTCACAGATAGAGTGACAGACATACTCACAGACAGACATTTTCTAAAAAACATCAAATCGTGTTCAGGACTTTCTAAAACGTATAAATCCATCGGAAACCGCAAGTCGAAACTTTTCACTAATTCTTAAGAATTTTAAAGAATCTTTCTTATTGTAAAGATAGAAGAAAGTAAAAAGTGATACAACGTACTAAAATATAGTCAGTAAAAAGCAATCTTGATCTATCTTATTTGATTCATCAACATACAAACCTGGTTACCTACACGTATTTTTACCATAGTTTAAACGGGTTAAAATATAATCGTTATCTTCATAGGTAACATTTTTAATCAAGACCGATTTTTACTCGTGCTGTAGAAAAAAGATTAATGGAAAAAGTGGATCATGTGATCTTGAAAACTATCAGAGCCTGGCAGCTGATATCAAACTTGGATCTACGAAAAACGATTTTCAAAGAAAAGGCTGTTTTAAATGGATACTTAAACTCTGTCTAAATCTTTTAATGGAGATTCTTCATCCGTCCACTTTTAATCATTTTATTTGTCAGTCTACCTATAGCGGAGTTCAGCACATTAACTCTTTATATCTTGACGATAGTTTTAAGCACCGTTAAAGAACATTCAATGTAAAATTTGTTTAATTTGTCTATCAATAAAAGTAGATTACACTTTTCATGCAAAATAGTTTGCTCAATCCTATTTAGAAAGCACAGCGGAAAAATCGAAGCTAAATATTTTTCAACCATTTACCTAGGTGTAGCTTGTATCCTATTAAAAAATGTTATACGAAAACTTTGGAATTACAAAAGACATTTACAATCGCAATACATTTATTTATACTGTTCTTATAAGAATTGTGAGATTTCCATAACAGTATTTTTTGTTCATGAATCTAATTATTCTTGTCAATATTTTGCAAAAACAGCTCTAACTACCGATTTATTAAATCAGTTTTAATAAAAAATAACCTAAAAATCAAATTATTATTATACTAGCAAACCCCGCGGCTTTGCTCGCGAAATATTTGAAATATGCCAAGTGATATTTATATGTCTAATTTTTATTAAAGGGTACTAACTAATTTTTTTTTATTAAAAGGTAATATTTTATTTTATTAAAGGGTACTAACTAATTTTTTTTTATTAAAAGGTAATATTTTATTTTATTAAAAGTTTTTTTTATTAAAAGGTACTTATTACTTTTAGGAATAATTCAAAAATTACTATTTAAAACACAGTTTGATTACACATCATTATTACACTGCATTAGGCAGAAATGAGACTTAAATTAATAAAATGAAATAAAACTAAATAAATGATAATTTAGAAAATATTTTGAAACTTTTATGCTCAATTAATACGCTCATTTCAGTATTCATTTGAAGTTTTGAATTTTTTAGAAACCATCTTCTTACATCTTAAAATTAACCATCATGTCGAATTCCAAGTCCTACCACCTCTCTAAACATAAAGGGCTATGTTGAAATAGGAACAGTCACCATTACTTTGCCAACATTAATTTTGAAATCGGTTTGTTATTTCCTAATATTCCACAGAAACGTAATTTAAAAAACTTTTAAAGTCCTTTTTTAGAACGTTTGTTGTTCCTGTGAACCCCAGGTTGTAGAATCACCGGCATGAAATATAGCCTGTGTAGGATCAGAGACTGTTACCATTGATTCGCAACTATTACTTTTATAATCGGTTTATATTCCCTGAAATTGCATAGAATCGTAATTTAGAAGTTTTTTAGAATGCTTTTAGATCCTCCTCTTCGCTACACCCCTTTTTAATTCGAATTTATTTTCGACGTTCCTTCGAGGGCATTTATATTTTATAAGTAACTACCATGTCACATTTAAAGTTTCTAGCCTTTTCAGTATCACAGAAATCGCAATTTAGAAAGTTTTTAGCTCCTGCAACCCTCTGGTGGTAGTGGAACAGACATAAAATATAGCTTATGTTTGAGCAGGTTCTATCACCAAAATTTGTCATCATTATTTTTTTAATCGGTTTGGTAATTTATAAGTTTGCTTAAAAATTGTAATTTATAACGCTTTTCACTCACTTCATTTTTTTAAATTTGGAATTTTCTTTCGACTGTTCTTAGAAAGCAGTTGCATCTTGTAAGTAAATACCATGCCATACTTCAAAGTGTTAGACCCCTCAGTTGTGCAAAAAACGCAAATTAGAACATGTTTTGCTTTTGCAACCCTCAGATGGTAGTGACAGCAACATAAAATACAACCTATGTTATAGCAGGGACTGTCACCATTGATTTACAACCATTACTTTTGAAATAGCTTCGGTATTTCCTTAGATTGAGTAGAAATCGCAATTTAGAACGTTTTTAGGACGCTTTTCGCGCATTTTCACCCCTTTTTAAATTTCCAATTTTTTCGAAACTGTTCTTAAAGATCATTTATATCTAATAAATATGTACCTTGCCTAATTTTAAGTTGCTAGCCCCTAACGTTCACAAAAATCGAAATTTAGAACGCTTTTTTGCTCCTGCAACGTCTTGGTGATAGTGATACCGACATAAAATAGCGTCTATGTTAGAGCAGGGGCTGCCAGCATCAATTTCCTACCATTAAGTTTGAAATCAGATTCATTCTTCCCGAGATATTGCCGACAAATCGGTATTTAGAACGTTTTTAGAACGCTTTTCGCGCATTTTGCTCCTGCATCTCCTCTGGGGTAGTGGAAACAGATATAAAATATAGCCTATCTTGGAGCAAGATCTGTCACCATCATTTTTACACCATTATATTTGAAATCGGCTCAGTACTTCCTGAGATTACATAGAAATCGCAATTTAGAAAGTGTTTTTACAACGCTTTTTGCGCATTTTGACCCCCTTTTAAATTTCGATTTTTTTAGGAAAATGCCCTTAGAGATCATTGATATCTTATAACTAACTACCATTCCAAATTTCACGATTCTAGGCCCTTCCGTAACGCAAAAGCCGCAATTTAGAACGTTTTTCTCCTGCACCCCCTTTGGGGTAAGTGGCAAAGACATAAAACATCACCTATGTTGGAGCACGCATTGTCACCATCATTTTGACGCCATTATTTTTTAGATCGGTTTGATATTTCCTGAGATTGTGTAGAAACCACCATTAGAACGTTTTTTTAGAACGCTTTTCGCGCATTTACACCCCTTTTAAATTTCGAACTGTTTAAGAACTGTTCTTAGAAATCCTTTATATCTAATAAGTACCTAATATTTCAAATTTCATATTTCTAGGCCCTTCGGTAACGCAAAAATCGCATTTTTAGAACGTTTTTCGCTCTTGCACCCCACTTTCGGGTAGTGGCACCGACACAAAACATAACCTATGTTGGAGCAAGGGTTGTCACCGTCATTTTGACATCATTATTTTTTTAATCGGTATGTTATTTCCTGAGATTGTGTAGAAACCACCATTTAGAACGTTTTTTAGGACGATTTTCGAGCATTTTCACCCTTTCAAATTTCGAATTGTTTAAGAACTGTTCTTAGAAATTCTTTATACCTAAGAAGTAGCTAATATTTCAAATTTCATATTTCTAAGCCCTTCAGTAACACATAAATCGCATTTTTAGAACGTTTTTTGCTCCTGCACCCCCTTTGGGGTAGTGACACCGACATAAAACATAGCCTATCATGGAGCAAGCGTTGTCACCATCATTTTGACACCAATATTTTTTAAATCGGTTTGGTATTTCCTGAGATTGTGTAGAAATTACCATTTAGAACGTTTTTTAGAACGCTTTTTGTGCATTTTCACCCCTTTCAAATTTCGAATTGTTTAAGAACTGTTCTTAGAAATCCTTTATATCTAATAAGTAGCTAATATATCAAATTTAATATTTCTAGGTCCTTCAGTAACACATATATCGTATTTTTAGAACGTTTTTTGCACCTGCACCCCCTTTAGGGTAGTGACACCGACATAAAACATAGCCTATCTTGGAGCATGCGTTGTCACCATGATTTGGACACCAATATTTTTTAAATTGGTTCGGTATTTCCTGAGATTGTGTAGAAACTACCATTTAGAACGTTTTTTAGAACACTTATTGTGCATTTTCACCCCTTTTAAATTTCGAATTGTTTAAGAACTGTTCTTAGACATCATTTATATCTTATAAGTAACTAATATTCAAAATTTCATATTTCTAGGCCCTTCAGTAACGCTAAAATCGCATTTTTAGAACGTTTTTTGGTCCTACACCCCCTTTGGGGTAGTGGCACCGACATAAGATATAGCCTATGTTCTAAGTTGGACTAACACCATCATTTTGATACCATTACTTTTGGAATCGGTTCGGTAGTTCCAGAGCTTACTTCCTACAAATAAACAATTTTTTCCTCTTTATAATAGGAGTATAGATTGTTGAGCCGGATATCTTAGACATTAACGTAAATAATGAATCAGGTGAAGCAAATTTTATATTAAAAATTCAGGATATAAAGGGTTAAAATAATCGGAGATCAATAGTAAGGACCAGATTCGATTTGTATGCATTTGCTGGAGTTAATAAAAGGCTGTGATAATTATAGAAATAAATGCTCTGAAAATTGCTCTTTACGATGTTTATTCAATAGAAATATAAAATTAAACAGTCTATACAGAAGTGGATAGGGATGGTACCAGAGAGCATTTCTACGTTTACATGACTGCCTTCGTGAAGCGACAGCATGCGATTGAATGAGACATTCTGCAATACACAAATTGGCATCACACAAATGACGAATAAAAGCCAATTGTGTTATGATGCCAAAAAATAAATGCCATATTGATGCCATAAAAGTATGAGCCAAGAGTCTAAAAATTGTTTTATGATGCCAAAAAAAGCGAGAACGTGCGATTGAAAGAGTCATTCTGTATTATACAAATTGGCATCACACAATTGGGGAAAAAAGAGACCATGAAAATAAATGAAATCATAGCAAAATTATCGGTTACTCTTTAGACCAGCGGTTTCCAGCCTTTATAGGTACACGATCTACCTTTAAGGGGGTCAGGTAAGCTAAATTTGGGGGGGAAAATTGATTTTTATTTTTATATATCATTAAATAGTTTAAACTTTTATCTTTCCAACGATGTGTCATACATGTTTATGTATAAAAAAACAAGTGTTGGAATTATTCATTCTTTCTAAAAGTACTTCACAGCTTCATGGCCATTTAAATCTTTAATTGACTTTTTCTCAAAACTTGGATTTTTCATGTTTATGTTCCTTTTTTTTTCAATATCTATTAAACTTATGAACTCAGATTTTTTATGTTTATGATCCTTTTTTTTCAATATCTATTAAACTTAAGAACTCAGATTTTTTTTAATACTTATATTATGTAATATTGTATACTTTAACACAGGGATTTAATGATTTGTTGAGAATTATTTATTTTAGGCAGTGAAATCATACCAAAAATGCGAATTTAAAACTTTCAATAAATAATTAATACTTAATTTTTCGAGTTTCACTTAGAAAGAAAATGGTCTGTTAAAATACGTAAATCATGTTATTTTAACTGCTCTAAAAAATCTAGACCTCTCTCTTTCACCATTTCTGAGAAAAAGGTTGAAAAGTTGGTGAATTTAACATGGCGGAGATAGGGATTTCCCGGTCCCCTTAAATTAAAAATTTACGCGACCCACCTAACATGAGGATGCATCTAATGTCAGTATGAAAATTTTGTATAACATGTATAAGTTATCGGCTATGCTATCCTATGAAAAAAGCAAACTTTCGTACGAAGGATGCACTATCAACAAAAACAAGAATTGGTAATCACATTGTTGAATAATAATTAAAACAACAAATATAATGAAAAATACGTTTAATTATTATGAAAACACACCTTTACAATGTGTGAGATTATTGGCACTGGTGTTTGCCTTTGGAGCAACTTTATCAGGGTTAAAGCTGGTTAATTTTATCCTTAACCCCTTCGGGACGAGCGTCTTTTACAGAATTTTTAATCTATAATCACCGGTTTTTTAAAACAGAAATTTTTGCCTAATTGAATGGGGAATATGCTCGGATGAAATAAGGCGAAATTTACAATAAAAATTTACTGATAAGAGTAATCCCCGATTCTGAGCACCTTACGCGGCACGAATACCGTTCTCTTGTCCCCGAGGTGTTAAGTCACTTTCTACATGCAGTTTGCTTCTGTACTTGTTTTTCAAGAACAGCAAAAAAGCACATTCACACGAGTATGTTGTGTTGAACCCAATCAAGGACCCCAAAACAGATTTAGATATTTTTACATAGTCTGTTCCTATGTTCATCCAGAAGAGAGTTAAGGATTTTTTTAGGGCTGCCATAACGATTGCGCGACTACTGACATATCTCACAACGAGGTCATAACATAATACCAACTGACTCTTTGAGAAATCAATGTCTTCTCACGAAGCTTTAGTTTAAGGATGTAGCTTTCATGATTAGTGCGGTTGTAAAATAATGTGCTTGTTATATTTTTTGATGAACAGCTGAAACAGATAACAGATGAAATAAAAAATATTTTTGTGGCATACACCGATTGTTCCGCGACCTACCAAAACACCCACCTCGATCCATAGGTTAGGAACCGCTGCTTTAGACAATTAGGAGAATTTCGAATTTCGTGGCACAGCCACCAGAATAGCAGTCCTAAAAATTAAACCAGAAAGAATTCGAACGCCAATTCGTACATTAGGGGCATAATTTTGGGAACATGGCATGATACACTGTAAAAAAAAAAAAAAACGACATTTTTACAGTACAAAGTACTGTTCATCTCGCACACATGGACGCCAGCAGTTTGTGCTGTAAAAAAATGCTTCCAAATTGCCAGCACATTGTGCTGTTAATTTTACGCAACTACTGTATTTTCCATGTTAATAGAGTCAGGAAACCAAAGAAAGATACAGCACATTCACTGTGATCGAGTTTGTTCTGGCAAATCTACCGTGGTTTTTTTGCAGTGCAGACAAAACATACAGCATGTACTGGAAATATTTAGGATTTGAGGAGGAAGTTAAACTCAGAAATTAAGCAGGCCAAAGAGATATTTCTACTGAATGCTGAACGGAGTTAAAATAGAACTGCTGATTGAATACAAAGCCAATGTTTATTCTTTTTTAACAGTTTGCAACCAAGTAGAAGAGTGTTTATGAATTCGGTTTGTCTGTCCGTATGTTCACGCTCTAACTCACGTAAATGTACTCGGATTTTCATGCAATTGATATACATTATTGAGGGTCAACATGGAATGTTCTGTATTGTATATGAAGTGTGTAGCATTAATAGTTCATTTGCAGGGGTACTCAAAAGAATTCCGTTACATTAGGGTCATTGGGGAAAAATCGTTTGCAGCGTATTTGAATCACTTTACGCTATTTCAAATGTATTGAAATTGGCATAAATCACTTAAATCCACTACAAGATGATTACTATAGGATAGGGCACTCGCAGCATTTGTCGTTCATTTACAGGGACACACAAAAATAATCGGTTACAGAGCAAAAATTGCTGAAAGTGCGTTTTCAATCTCGATATGCGCTTTTAAATTTAATTAATCTTTTGCATGTTACTCGTTGTATATAATTTCTATACCTCATATACAGGTCTCATATACAAAAGAATTCACGTAATACTCTCCTTATAAGGGGAAATTGTTGAAAGGAATTTTCAACTGAGATATGTATTTCCTACCTGGACAAAATTTTTGAATGCGTGTAGTTTATTTATAGATAGAAATCAATATATCATATACAGGGCTGCTCAAAGAATTCAGGTCATTTTCCAACTGTAAATGAGAACTGCTGAAATTGGACTTAAAAACTGCTTAATAGGAACATGGTAGTTTACTTTTCTTATTTCTGTAAGTAAAGACATTTTTATTTAAATTGCACCTTGTATTTTGAACACCTGTTTCTATTACTATTCAGTATTTGACTATGTATTTTTTAAAATAAACACATATATATAAATGTATGTGTATATATTACATATAAATATATATTATATATAAATATACATGCACACATATACGGGAGACTGGGCAGCGTTGACTCATTTTTTACAAAATGATTTTTTATTTCTTAAATATTGAACCTAGGATAAAGTTTCATATATCATTTTGTTTGCTATACAATCAGTTATCAAAATAAAATTGCGACATAAGTGTTGTTAAGAGTTCTAAAGGTAGGCTTAGCTTATAATCTAATACTAACCTTCTGATATTCTTCTTGCGAGTTGCATCTACACGATGCTGGGCGTTAATGAATTAGAATCTGGGTTCAAACTCATACAAAGAGCCATTTATAGTATAAAATAATCATTTAATTCCGACAATAAAAACATATTTCATTTTACTTCAAGAGAATTCAACAGTTCACATACATTCATGGAATACTCCTATTAACCCACATCATCAATAAATTTACATTACAATATCACGCACAGCGCGTGCCACTAGTTTCATTTCACTTCAATTGCTAACATCCTCCCCCCTTTGAAACTTGGGGAGAGTTTCAAATACATAACAATTGTTATTAAAAAGATCTAATTTCTTCGGAGCTCTTACACATCTTCCAGAAGAGGTATATTTCTTAATTATGACATTATCAGGAGAAGATACATTTTTATCATTAATACACTCACTAGAACTAGATTTCTCTTCACCCAACCTTTTAAATGCGATTTCATTCGTATCATTCGAATATATTTCCAAAGGGAAGATGCGCTGCACCGGACGTAAAACCGTGCCGTGCTGTGTTTTTAACTTAACAGTACGGATTTTACTATCCCGTCCAGGAATCAACTGAATCACTTTCCCTAAAGGCCAAAATAAACGCTTTTTATTATCATCCCCAATCAAAACTACTTCCCCCAATCGAGGCTCACGTGTGTGTTTTTCAGTATGTTTTTGGACTAATTCACTGAGGTATTCCTTTCTAAAGCGTTGCCTAAAATCGGTAAGAAGTTTAGCTCTATAATTTGCCCTTCTCCTTAAACTTCGAGAATCTAATTCGATAATATCTGAATTGCTAAAACATTTGTTTTCAGTAAGAAACATAGCGGGTGTAAGAGGAACTAGCTCTAGTGGGTCCTCAGAGATATAGGTTAGAGGTCTACAATTAATTACAGATTCACAATCACATACAAATGTATTCAATTCTTCATAAGTCAATACTGATCTACCAAGAGTACGTATTAACAATTCTTTTACAATACGAACCAACCTTTCCCACCAGCCTCCCCACCAAGCTGCGGTGGGAGGTATAAATTTCCAAACAATTTTATGCGTCATAGTTTCTCTTAAAATTTTATCCCAATTTAATTTCGAAAATTCATTGGAAGCTCCCTTAAAATTCGTTCCATTATCACAATAAATAGTACTAGGTCTTCCGCGTCTAGCTATAAAACGCCTCAGTGCTAGAAGAAATGCATCAGAAGATAACGAGTTAACTAGTTCAAGGTGAAGTGCACGATAAACTGCACAAGTAAATAACGCTATCCAAACTTTCTCGCCAGTTTTCAGGAATAGAGGCCCTGCTAAGTCCACTCCTATAATTTCAAATACAGCGCAATCCGTCACGCGATCTGGCGTCGGTTCGCTTGACAAGGCGTCGGTTCGCTTGACAAGGATTTTGCTTTAAAGCGTTTGCATGGAATACAATCAAATAACGCATTTTTGATGGCTCTTCTAGCTCTAATAATCCAAAATCTTTCTCTTATTAAAGACTGCATTATTCTTATTCCCGCATGACAATTCTTTTGGTGTACAGATCTAATCAACAGTTTAGTAAATTCACACTTATCTGGCAACAATATTGGATACAAAAATGATTCTTCATAATTTCTTTCAGTTATTTTAGTTTTTACCCTTAAAACTCCATTATTATCTACGAATGTAACAATATTATGCTCAGACATTTTATTGTACAAATAATACCTTTGGACTAAACTGATTAGGTGATTTTCCGAATTCTGAATTTCATTTTGAGAAAGATTCTAATCTTCACATTTATCAGAAATCTTACGACAATTATTTACAAATCTCAAAACATAAGCAAATACTCTTATCATTTTGTCATAATTAGATATATTATTTAAGAGCCAATGAGGTGCGTCTTTAGCTAGATCAACATTCATAATTCTAACTTTCTTTCTTTCTAAATCTACATCTTTAGGTTGACAGTCAATCGCGCCCATTGGCCAACACTCAGGATTTTCCTTTAACCACTTAGGACCTTCCCACCAACTCGAACTAAGCATTCGTTGTGGAGAGCACCCACGCGATAGTATATCAGCTATGTTTAAACTTCCAGGAACGTGCTTCCATGATTCCATTCTGGTCAATTGCCGAATCTCTTTAACTCTGTTGCTCACAAAAATCGACCAATTTCCATGTTCTTTTATCCACCAAAGTGCAGTAGTAGAATCTGACCAAAATGTTATTTTCAGATTTGACATATTGATCGCTTTGATGACAGAATTCGTGAGTCGAGCACCTATACAACAAGCCATAAGTTCTAAACGCGGCATACTCAAAGTTTTGAGAGGAGCAACCCTAGACTTCGCTCTAACAAGTATAACCTTTACTTCAGAACCAATTATTGATCTAGCGAAGACGCACGCTGCATATGCCCCTTTGCTTGCATCAACAAAAACATGGAGTTCAGATGAAGTATTAATCTCCAAGTAGCGAGGTGTAGCTACTTCTTTTAACACATCGATATTCTTTAGCCATTTCAAAAATACATTTACAATATTACAAGGCAATTCATGATCCCATGGAATTTTCTGTTTCCATGAATCTTGCAATAATATTTTTGGAAGCAATGTAGTTGGTGACAATAAGCCGATAGGATCAAAAATCCTTTGTACAATGCTCAAGATTAACCTCTTAGTAATTTTCCTTTCGCACGTTACTACTTCTAAATCTAAACAACATTTTAAAGAATCATTATTTAAATTCCAAATAATCCCTAAAATAGAAGTATCCCCAGAACTCTTATCGACATTCTTGCAAGCTACATTGCTTTCAAAACAACGCAAATTAAAACATCCTTTAGACATTAACAATTTTGCATTTTCAATAAATGTTTCAGCTTCATCAATGTTAAAAACACCTGATACACAATTATCTACATAAAACGAACATTTCAATTTTTCAACAGTTTCTTTATATTCAGGAGGACTATTTTCTAATAGATGCATTATAGATGCACTTAATAAATAAGAGCTGGAAGATACACCAAATACAACTCTACAATGTCTATAAATCAATTGCCCTTCATTACATGGGAAATAAAATCTAAGAAAATCTCTATCTCTAGGCATAACAGATAACATTAAATAAGCTTTTTCTATATCTGCAGTTATACCGATAGGATATGTTCTAAAACGGTCAAGAATATCAGGTATTACTTCAATGAGATTAATTCCTTTATATAGACATTCATTTAAGGAGGGTTTTCCTCTTTCAGAAGCAGACGCGTCAAATACAGGGCGTACCTTTGTAGTTTTCTTATCTAACCTGATTACGGGCCTATGCGGTAAATAATGACATTTATTATTTAATTCATTTTCTGGGACACGCTCAATAATATTTAATTTTTCCCATTCCCTAAATACTTCCTGATATTCAGCGAAAAATCCCCCGCATTTCAATTTATTAATCATTTTTTCATGTCTCTTCCAAGCTAAAATTTTGTTATCGGTCAAGTTCTTAGAATTACATTTCCATGGAAGCTCTACTTCATATCTGCCATCGGGAAGAATTTTCATTTTATTTTCAAAATCGCTTAAATCAAAATTTTCTTTCCTTTCAAAACTCGGAATGGGGTTAGAAATTCCTATGGTTTCAAGTTCCCATAATTCATTCAAAGGAATATTTCTAACATGCATAGACAATGTTGTCAAAATATTATGTTTCTTACTAGAAATTTGTTTTCCCATTACAGTCCAACCCAGCTTGGTTTCTATGGCAGTCAAATCGCAATTCAATTGAATTAAATTACCTGTTAATAATCTTCCTATCAAATCTGCCCCTATCAAAGCATCAATTTCGGTTTCCTTACAAAAGTGATCCGTTAGATTAACCTGTCTTTTCTTCAGCTCATTTAAAATCCTATAATCTTTAATTTTAGGGACAAATCCGCAAATTTTTCTTTCGGAAAATACTTCACAACTAAACGCGTTATCTCCTTCTTGTTCACTAATTTCTACGGAAAACACATCATGTGGTTTGGGCTTGGTTTCACCCCCCCCCCCCCCCCGAACAATGCGTGAATAATTGTTTCCTTTCTCAGAGGACGCATTTTTAATAATTTCGTTACTCTCTCGCTAACATAGCTACTTTGGCTCGCAGTATCTAAAAGTGCGCGTACAACCCTTTGGTGACCGTGCGACCGAATACGCACGCCAAGTGTCTGCATAAAAACAACTTCATTACTATTACAATTAGAAAGAGAATTCTCTGACTTAAGAGTTTCATTTTGATCATTTTTTCTAGATTGCTGTGGGCACATTATTTCAAAATGAGATTTGTTACAAAGGGTACACTTTAACTTAGATTTAATATTACAATTTCTACTTAAATGACCAACTTTTTGTAAGCATGAAAAACAGGCACCTTTTTTTAACAATAATTTTTGTTTATCACCTAAAGACATTTTTTTTAGCGCTAAAACACTTTTCACTTTGATGAAATTTTTCACAAAAGATACAATTATTTTTTTTACCTATATTTTCCATACTCACTAACGCCGATGCGGTGGCTAAATCAGATTTCTTTACACTTTTAGATATAGGGTCTCTTTTGCCGACATTCATCTGTCCGAAACCTTCCTTGAAAGAGAAACGATTTCATTTCCCTGAACTTCTTGGCGAAGAAAGCCCATCAGTTCCTCTAAGGTTTGGGAATTCTTACTGACAGCTGCATTGTGACTTCGGCTTTTATCCCAAGTTAAAAGAATTTCTTCAGGCAAACAACTTTCAACTAAAGGTGTCAGGAAATCTCCGTATTTCTCTTGTGTTCGACCAAGGCTTTCCAAGGATCGGAGTTTACTTTCCAATTCATCATATAAAGCAGCCAAATCAACTTTCATTTTTCCAGCTGTAGCATTTCTCATTACGAGGGTTAACAGTTCTCTTACGTAAATCTGAACAAGTAGGTCATCTCGGCCAAATCTTTCTTTTAATTGTTCAATAGCCTTTGGATAGTTTTCAGCAGTTGCCGGATAGCTCTTCACTAATCGCTCTGCCTTTGATTGCGGTTCCATGCATTGCAATAAATATTGCATCTTATACTCATCAGCAATAGAGGCATCATCATTTATTTTTTTGAACTGACTCCAGAAAGATAAATATTCTTTTGGCTCGCCATTAAATCTTTTCAGCTCAATTTTCGGTAGTTTAAATTTTCTTCTTTCACTTTCACTAGGAGATGAAGATAATTGGATTTTCTCATCAATGTGCGAGCATAGTTCTATATATTTCTCTCTATATGCTTCTGCACCTTCAAAGTCTTCCGTGAACAATTTTTCGTCTTTCTCTTGCAATAACATTTCCGAAATTTGACCTTGACACGTGTCTAACCTCTGAAACTTGTCCATGAGTTGAGTTTTTAAAACTGAGAAATCTTTGAATTCATTTATCTCTTTAGATAATTCAGCCTCAATTTTATTAACTGTGACAGTAAAAGTAGTTCTTAGTCCTTTCCTTTGCGTTTTTAAATTATTCAAATTCATCTCTTCATTCAAATAAATTCGAAATTCAAAAATGCCCGTCCCGCCGAGGGTACCAATATGTTAAGAGTTCTAAAGGTAGGCTTAGCTTATAATCTAATACTAACCTTCTGATATTCTTCTTGCGAGTTGCATCTACACGATGCTGGGCGTTAACCTGTTCGCGACGGCGCGCGCATTCAGAACTGCGCATCTGAGGACGGAGCGGGAAAATTTCTTCTTCTGGGCCGAAGGATTTTGCGAAACTAAGCCTAACTCTTGTAAAGAGCTCTAAAGTGTTCTTCAAAAAATTATAAAAGATTCATTTTTCCATGTAACATTTTGAAATGCACATACATGAAATAAGTTGTTATTATGTATATTTATACAAAAATTTGAAATATTTTCTCGGATATTTTAATGTAAAAATGACTTTTTAAACAAATATAATGCACGTTTTAAACACGTTTTTCAGTTTAAAAAATAATATTATATAATTACACAAAACACTTACGTTCCTTTAATACAGCAACATATGAAATGTTTTGCTCAAATAAAGGATAGTTTTGTTTAAAAAAATAATAGTTTTGTTTCTAAATAATTGTTAACACATTCCGTAAATAAGACAAGTATTTTTAAAAAGCTGACTTATTCACAAATAAAAATAATTAAATAAAACTTGCAAGCAACTTCTGCATGCATCTTTTTAATACTTATTATACAGACAGACATAAAAATAGTTTGAAAACTTTTAATTTAATTTAAAATATTTGGGAAAATTCAAAATTTACATCTAAATATGTAATCAATCATAAAATATCTATAAAATAAAAAATATTGAATATAAATAATAAGTAAAATAGAGTTATATTTTAAAATTTTAAAATAAACATTTCTAAAAAGTTGTCGATGGTAAAAATATTTTTGAAAATAAAAGAAATAGTACATATTGTAACGTATAATAAAACGAAATATCAAATAAGGAATGTTTGATAATAATGAGTAAACTTGAATAACTTAAAATACATTCTTCCAAAAATTTCTTTATGTTAAAATATCTGTATAAACATCTTTTAATATATTATATACGTATATATATATATTTAAACATATAAATAAATTTATGAGGTTAAAAGTATTGAATAATATTTTTTAATAATTTCTAAAACTGAATAATAATTTTAAATATACTGATAAAAAATACCGTTAATATTAAAAATATTTTATAAAATGGAAATATTAACGAAATCAAATAAATGTATTTAATTATAAGGGGCAAACTGACAATTAATTGAAACTATTAACTTTAAAATCTGCGAACATTTATCAAAATGTCAGAGTTCAATGATTGTGTTAGAATCACGCCACCCTCTTAAATTTTACTTTCTAAAAATACATAAACTTCATACATTTTCTTTTCTTTTACTAAATGTTTTTCACTATCCCAGCTATTCCATATATTCAGTCAAATACTTGCGTTTTTAGACGTTTTAATGAGTTTGTAAAATAAGATACTTAAATGTAGATAATTTAAGACGGAATTATTTGAAACGGTATGAATAATTATTGAAGCAGAAAAAAGAAGAAGAAGAAGTGCGCACAAAAGTTTTCTTGACTTTACGGTGCCGAAAATATTTTGAACAAGCATCCGCAAATATTTAAACTGCGTAGCAGCCCTTGTTGAAACAAAATAAAAATACAAATAGGCCTCCCGCTTTCCTCCTAAATGAACGAAAGTCCGAAACTATAAATCACTGCGATGTACAAATAAATTATTTCCAATCGAGATAAAAAGTAGAAAAGAAGTAATTGAAAATGAATCAACTGGATGCGTACGTGAAGCTTACGTCATAAGCTTAGAGTTGATCAGCTGACTAAACCATTCCTTTTCCCAAGTGACGTAGAAAAATTCCTGATAAACAAAAAATAAAGTTTCATTTGACGCATAAAAGATTTATGATAGAAAGAAAATCATGTTTCGGAAGCATAAATAGGTGCATGTGAAATAAACACACCTTTTTTCATTGCAGCCATTTTCGGAAAAAAAATTAAATTGACATGGATTAAAAAAAGTCCTTCCGGCCAGTGCCGAAAGGAAGAGGTAGCTTTCATATTCCTTATTTTAAAAAAGCCAACTTATATTATTCAAACACACGAAGCTCAATTAAGTGGAAACCGAATGTAGGAGATTCAATACTAATTTTTATCAATACTAAATCATTAAGAATGAGAAATTCGCGAAATTAGTCAGCTTTATCCAAGCTGCTTTTAATTAAAGTAACTTATATTTGGCTGCCAAATTCGGCGATTTCTTAAAGTGACTGCCATTTTAAGATAACATGGTGGTTGAGGCTAACCAGTGAACTTGGTCGAGACCTTAGTAATTGCTGTGCACATGCTCACTCACATCGGAATCGGTTGATATATACGAGTGCTGTCGCAGGCAAAAAATCAGATTTTTCAAAATGTCACCCACGTTAGGAATTGAAACTACTATATCTGAGACATTTTTTAAGATAAAGGCAAACAAAAAATGCTCCTGAATCCTTATATCAAGGTCAAATACTTAAGAAAGAAACCTTTTTCAATTTCTAATTTTTTTGCACCTCACTTTAAATATAATTATTTTTAATTTAATTTCCGCCATTTTGAAACAAGATGGCTGATGAAGCTGGCCAGCAAACTTGGTCGAGATATTGATGTATACTATCCACATGCCTTCTTCCATCGAAATAGGCGAATACGTGTGGTATCGCGTGACAAATACAAGATCGTTTGAAAGTGTTAGCCATGATAGAAATTCAAAGTGCTATAATTCAACCACTTTTTAAGATATAAACAAAAGAACAAATTTTCAGAAACAAAAACTGCTCCGAATCTTTGTATCAAGGCCAAACACATAAAAAAAAATCTTTTTCATTTTCCAATTTTTTAATACCTCATTTTAAATTTTAAAATACATTAAAAAAAAATCGCAACCCTTTTGAAACAAGATGGCGAATGAAGCTGGCCAACGAACTCGGTCGAGACATCGGCATGCACTATGTACAGACCAAGTAATATCCAAATCGGTTCATAAATACGCCTGTTATCGAAAGACAAAAATCAGGTCGTTTTAAAATGTCAGCCACAATAGAAATTCAAAATGTTATAACTCAGCCATTTTTTTAGATATAGACGAAACAAAACCTGTTCCGGAATCTTTGTATTAAGGTCAAACACATACGAAAAAATCTTTTTCATTTTCCAATTTTTTGGCATCTCATTTTAAATTTAAATTTTTTTAAATGGCCGCCATTTTGAAACAAGATCGAACAAACTTCGCTAGAAATTCAAAATGCTATAACTCAGCCATTTTTTAAGATATAGACGAAACAAAATCTGCTACGGAGTCTTTGTATAAAGGTCAAATACATAAGAAAAAAATATTTTTCCATTTTCAATTTTTTGGCACCACATTTCAAATTTTAAATTTTTTAAAAAATTTTAAATGGCCGCCATTTTGAAACAAAATGGCTGATGAAGCTGGCCAACGAACTCGGTCGAGACATTGGTATGTACTATCTACACGCCGAATTACATCCAAATCGGTTCATAAATACGAGAGTTACAGTATGACATAGGTCATATATATATATATATATATATATATATATATATATAAATTTTGAACGGAGGGTGGTTTCGGGGACTGGGGGTCATGATCGATGAAATTTGTCATACTGTAACACTCGAATTTATGAACCGATTTGGATGTAATTCGGTATGAGCATAGTAAATACCAATGTCTCGACCGAGTTCGTTGACCAGCTTCATCCGCCATTTTGTTTCAAAATGGCGGCCATTTTAATTTTTTTTTTAAACTTTAAATTTGAAATGTGGTACCAAAGAATTGAAAATGGAAAAATATTTTTTACTTATGTATTTGACCTTTATACAAAGATTCCGGAGCAGTTTTTGTTTCGTCTATATCTTAAAAAATGGCTGAGTTATAGCATTTTGAATTTCTAGCGTGGCTGACATTTTGAAACGTCCTGAATTTTGTCACGCGATAAAAGGCATATTTATGAACCGATTTGGATGTAACTTCGTTTGTACATAGTACATACCAATGTCTCGACCGAATTCGTTGGCCAGCTTCGTCCGCCATCTTGTTTAAAAATGGCAGCCATTTAAATTTTTAAGAAAAATTTAAATTTGAAATGTGGTACCAAAAAATTGAAAATTGAAAAAATATTTTTTCCTTATGTATTTGACCTTGATACAAAGATTCGGGAGCAGTTTTTGTTTCGTCTATATCTTAAAAAATGGCTGAGTTATAGCATTTTGAATTTCTAGCGTGTCTGACATTTTGAAACGTCCTGATATTTGTCACGTGATAACAGGCGTATTTATGAACCGATTTGGATGTACCTTGGTGTGTACATAGTACATACAAATATCTCAAACGAGTTCGTTGGCCAGCTTCATACGCCATCTTGTTTCAAAATGGCGGCCATTTCCAAAAATTTAAAAAATTTAAAATTTAAAATGAGATACCAAAAAATTGGAAAATTAAAAAGATTTTTTTGTATGTGTTTGACCTTAATACAAAGATTCCGGAACAGTTTTTGTTTCGTGTATGTCTAAAAAAATGGCTGAGTTATAGCATTTTGAATTTCTATTGTGGCTGACATTTTAAAACGACCTGATTTTTGTCACGCGATAACAAGCGTATTTATGAACCGATTTGGATGTTACTTGGTCTGTACATAGTACATACCAATGTCTCGACCGAGTTCGTTGGCCAGCTTCATTCGCCATCTTGTTTCAAAAGGGTTGCCATTTAAAAAAATTAAATTTTAAATTTAAAATGAGGTATTAAAAATTTTGAAAATGAAAATATTTTTTTATGTGTTTGGCCTTGATACAAAGATTCCGGAGCAGATTTTGTTTCTGAAAATTTGTTCTTTTGTTTATATCTTAAAAATGGTTGAATTATAGCACTTTGAATTTCTAGTATGGCTAACATTTTGAAACGATCTTGTATTTGTCACGCGATAACACACGTATTCGCCTATTTACATCTAAGAAGGCATGTGGATAGTATACATCAACATCTCAGCCAAATATAAGTTACTTTAAATAAAAGCAGCTTGGATGAAGCTGACTAATTTCGCGAAATTCTCATTCATAATGATTTAGTATTGATAAAAATTAGTATTGACTCTCCTATATTCGGTTTCCACTAAATTGAGCTTCGTGTGTTTGAATAATATAAGTTGGCTTTTTTAAAATAAGGAATTTGAAAGCTACCTCTTCCTCCCGGCACTGGCCGGAAGGAGTTTTAGTAGATTCCATTTGCTTTCCTAGACAGAAGGAAATATGTTCTTCCCAAATGTATGTTCAAATTTGATTACGAAATTTTTTTCTGAGTTAAACTTTTTGGAATAAAACGTTCCAACTGTGTGGCACGAATACCGGTCGCTCGGGATGTGAATGCCAAAAACGCCGGCACGTATACCCGTCGCGCGGGATGAAAGTGCAAACGAGGCCGGCACGAATACCGGTCGCTCGTCCCGAACGGGTTAATGAATTAGAATCTGGGTTCAAACTCATACAAAGAGCCATTTATAGTATAAAATAATCATTTAATTCCGACAATAAAAACATATTTCATTTTACTTCAAGCGAATTCAACAGTTCACATACATTCATGGAATACTCCTACTAACCCACATCATCAATAAATTTACATTACAATATCACGCACAGCGCGTGCCACTAGTTTCATTTCACTTCAATTCCTAACAAGTGTAATATATAAGAAACTTGAAAAATGATTGATTTTAATCATGAGAAAATAATGGCCCACTATATGGAAGGCTTGATCCTCCTTGACCAACATAAAATTGCGACATAAGTGTAATATATAAGAAATTTGAAAAATGATTGATTTTAATCATGAGAAAATAATGGGTCAAGGTTCCCCATATATGGGAGACGACCCATATGATATATAGGAGGCTAGACCCGCTTTATTTTATATTGAAATATTTGTTAAGGGAAATAAATCAGTTTTAAAAAAGACAGAATAACTTTATACTACATGGTTTAATTATTATTAAAAATTATTTTGGAAAATATGATGTGTAAACAAACCTGCTTTAGAAGGAGTTTGAAGCACAGGAGAAATATTCTGTTTTAAGAACGCACTTTTTGTGACACTCGACCAGGAAACATTAGTTGCCACATAGTTTGGCTTCATCTCATTGTATTCATCTTAGTGGAACTTGTCTACATATCTTCCTAAAGTGTTTTGATCAGTCTATGTTCTTTTGCAGAGGCATGAACACTTAACATTTCTTAAGGCTGCTGCTTTCATCCTTTTTAGTCTTTTCCATCCTTTCTATTTACCTACGATGGGTTATATTTAAATGAAATAAAAATTCCTATCAACTTTCCAATTTATATTTCATTAAATTTTTTCTTGCTTCTATAGCAATTTTTCGCATCTTACTTTAATAAATTTTAAACAGTTTCCTTTTTTCCCTCCATTTTACTGTAGCTTTCCAAAATAAATTTGCAATATTTTAGAAATATAGCCATTAACCATTCATTATGTACAGTGTATAATAAAAAAATTTCCAAAAACATTTAATTAAGGAAGCTTTATATGGTCAACCCTCCCTCACATTATTTGGGTTAAGCCTCTCCACATAGCCACTTTTTAAAGTATAGCACATGGTTATGTTTCGGTCGCAGACGATTAGCCGAAAACCAAATAGCCGACAAGACATTTAGCAGACAGCACTTAGACGACAGGACGTTTAGCCGACAAGTACATTTAGTCGACACGTATATTTAGCAGACAGGACATGTAGCCGACAAGTACATTTAGCCGACAGGACAAATAGCCGAAACGTACGTATAGAATACAGGACAATTAGCCGAAAAGGACATTTAGCAGACAGACAATTGGACGACAGGCAATTGGCCGAACGTGACAATTAGCCGACAGGACATTTAGCAGACAGGACAATTAGCCGACAGGACAATAAGTCGACAAGACAATTAGAAGACAGGACATTTAGCCGACAAGACAATTAGCCGACAAGTCAATTAGCCGACAGGACATTTAGCCGACAAGACAGTTAGCCGACAAGACAATTAGCCGACAGGACATTTAGCCGACAGGACGATTAGCCGACAAGAAAAATTAGACGACAGGATATTTAGTTGAGAGGACGATTAGCCTAGTTAGGTTATGGTTAGGATACTTTTAGGTTACGGATAGATTATAATTAGTTTACGGCTACGTTAAACTTAGGTTACAGTTACGTTACGGTTGGGTTACAGTTAGATTACGGTTACGTCACAGTTATGTTAATTTTAGGTAACAATTAGGTTACGATTAAGTTACAGATAGGTTACGGTTATGTTACGGATAGGTTACAGTTAGATTACGGTTAAGTTACGGAGAGGTTACAGTTAGATTACGTATCTGCTACGATTAGGTTACGGATAGGATACAGTTACGTTACAGTTTGGTTACAAATAGGATTACGGATAGGTTACAGTTAGATTACGGTTAGGTTCCGGATAGGTTACAGTAGGTTACGGATAGATTACAATTAGGTTACGGTTAGGTTACTGCCAGGCTACAGTTAGATTGCGGTTAGGTTAAAGTTAGGTTATAGTTACATCACAGTTAGGATACGGTTAGGTTATAATTAGGTTACGGTTAGCGTACCGTCATGTTACGTTTATTTTACAGATAGATTACTGTTAGGTTGCAGTTATTTTACAGTTAGGTTATGGTTAGGTTATAAGTAGGTTACGGTTACGTTACGGTTCGGTTACAGTTAGATTACGGTTAAGTTACGGATAGATTACAGTTAGATTACGTTTCTACTACGATTAGGTTACGGATAGGATACAGTTACGTTACAGTTTGGTTACAAATAGGATTACGGATAGGTTACAGTAGGTTACGGATAGATTACAATTAGATCACGGTTAGGTTACCGCCAGGCTACAGTTAGATTACGGTTAGGTTACATTTAGGTTACAGTTAGGTTATAGTTACATCACAGTTAGGATACGGTTAGTTAATAATTAGGTTACGGTTAGCGTACCGTCATGTTACGTTTATTTTACAGATAGATTACTGTTAGGTTACAGTTATGTTACAGTTCGGTTATGGTTAGGTTATAAGTAGGTTACGGTTACGTTACGGTTAGGTTACAATTAGGTTATGGTTAGGTTACGGTTATGTTCCATTTCCGTTACAGATAGGTTACGGTTAGATTATGGATAAGTTACAGTTAGGTTACAGTTAGTTACAGTTAGTCTATGTCATTTAGCCGAAAACCAAATAGTCGACAAGACATTTAGCAGACACCAATTAGCCGACAAGACATTTAGCAGACACCAATTAGCCGACAGGGCGTTTAGCCGACAAGTACATTTAGCCGAAACGTACATTTACCCGACAGGACATTTAGCCGACAAGACGTTTAGCCGACAAGACATTTAGCCGACATGATATTTAGCCGACAAGACATTTAGTCGACATGACAATTAGCCGACAAGTCAAATAGCCGACATGACAATTAACCGACAGTTCAAATAGTCGACAAGTCAAATAACCGACAGGACATTTAGCCGACAGGTCAAATAACCGACCTGACAATTAGCAAACGGGTCAAATAGCCGACAGGACAACTAGCAGACATGACAATTAGCCGACAGGACAACTAGCAGACAGGTCAAATAGCCGACATGATATTTATCAGAAACATACATTTTGCCGAAAGAATTTAGAAGACAACATTGATATGGGTCGGTGATATACCAACAATGTCAACCTCCATAACTTGTCACCATCATAATTCAACTTTTTAGCTCAGAGGCTATCAAAGTCAGAGAGCTGATGTGCCCGCCGTTCTGTATGTATGTAAGTATGTACGTACGTATTCACGTAACGAGGTAACTCTTGATAGAAACATCCGATTTGCTTCAATTTTTTTTCTACGTTCATTCTTGAAATGTGCTTCCCTGATTAGTTTTGGGGTTTCATTGGTTAAAGATAAAGGGGGAAAAGGGGTCTAGTCCCTCCCCTTAATTTAGATAAATGGGTTTTTCATGCAGAATTATTCGATTTGCTCTAAATCTGATATACCGGTTTATTATGTTAAGGAGCTTCCCTGATTAGATTTGTAGGTTCATTAGTTAAGAATAAAGGGGGGATAGGGGAGTTACACCCCCCCCCCTTAATTTAGATAAATGGGTTTTTCATGCAGACTTATTCGATTTGCTCCAAATTTGCTATACCGGTTTATCATGTTAAGGAGCTGCCTTGATTAGATTTGGAGGTATATTAGTTAAGAATAAAGGGGGGAAAGGGGGCTACCCCCTATTAATTTAGATAAATGGGTTTTTCATGCAGAATTATTCGATTTGCTCCAAATTTGATATACCGGTTTACTATGTTAAGGAGCTGCCTTGATTAGATTTGGAGGTTCATTAGTTAAGAATAAAGGGGGATAGGGGAGCTAGCCCCCCACCCCCTTAATTCAGATAAATTGGTTTTTGATGCAGAGTTATTCGATTTGTTCCAAATTTGCTATATCAGTTTATCATGTTAAGGAGCTGCATTGATTAGATTTGGTGGTTCATTAGTTAAGAATAAAGGGGGGAAAGAGGGCTATCCCCCCTTAATTTAGATAAATGGGTTTTTCATGCGGAATTATTCGATTTGCTCCAAATTTGGTATACCGGTTTAATATGTTAAGGAGCTGCCTTGATTAGATTTGGAGGCTTATTGGTTAAGCATGAAGGGAGGACGGAGGTTAGTCTCCCCCATTAATTTAGATAAATGGGTTTATCATGCAGAATTATTCGATTTGCTTCAAATTTGTTATACCGGCTTATTCGGGTCTATGTCATTTAGCAGACAACCAAATAGCCGAAAAGACATTTAGCAGACAGCAATTAGCCGACAGGACGTTTAGCCGACAAGTACATTTAGCTGACACGTACATTTAGTTGACAAGACAATTAGCCGACAGCGACAGTTAGCCGACAGAGACAATTAGCCGACAGGACAATTAACCGACAGTACGTTTAGCCGATAGGACATTTAGCCGACACTTAGGTTAAGTTAGGTCACAGATTACGTTTAGGTAACAATTAGGTTACCTTTAGGTTACAATTACGTTACAATTAAGTTATGGTTATGTTACGGTTAGATTACGGATAGGTTACAGTTACGTTATAGTTAGGTTAGGGTAGGTTATAATTAGGTTACTATTACGGTTAGGCTATAATTAGTTATAACAAACAAATTTTTAAAAAAGTAACATTTTCTACAATAAATATTGTTTGAAATGGGGTTTTTTGACGGATAACTCCGAAAAATATTATTTTTTAAATATAAGAATTTAAAAGAGGGGATGCATGCATTAAGAGTGTATTCAGGTGGCGAAAGAGTGGACCCACAGGGGGCAATTTTCAAACTTTTTTCGGACCAGTTATGTGATATATCACAGGAAAGACCACTTTTTCATGTTATAATTATTTCATCTCCCCTCCCCTCAATTTAGCTCCCCAGGGGGCGCTTTTCGAACTTTTTGAAATCGTAGCGTTTTCATCATTTTAGATTAGATTTTTTTACGGAGCCCTCGTATAAATATTATTTATAATATATAAAATTCAAAGAGTGGGGGGTTATTGCAGAGGGGCGTGAGAGTTGGTGCACCGGTGGCGCTTTTCCAACTTTTGCAGACACCCCTCATGTGATATATCATTGAAAAACACTATAGCCACTATTTCATATTATACACCTCCCAAGTTCCACACACACTGCTTTGACACCCCAAGGGGGAGGGATTTTTGAAATTTTTTGAAATCGTAGCGTTTTCATCATTTTAGATCGGAATTTTTTTACGTAACCCTCTGATAGATAATGTTTATAATATATAAAAAATTCAAAGAAAGGGAGGGTATATTGTGAGGGGCGCGACTCCCTGGAGGGCGCTTTTCTAACTTTTGCCGACACCCCACATGTGATATATCAATGTGATAAAGCACTGTGGTAACTTTTTCATATTATACACTTCCCATGCCCTTTAACCATCCATAAACTTTATTGATAATAAAAATTAAGAAGTTCTTAAAAAAAACGCTCAACTTTCCAAAACTTTCTAAAATATTCATGGATATATTTTTATGCATAAAAACATCAAAATAAAATCCTTTATATCTAACTTCCTTTTATCAATAATTTATTTATTTTGTTATTTATTTTTGACTAGATAATGGTAAATTTAAGAGCTGTTTATTTTTATTCCACCCTAACATTATTTATTTCAGACACTGTTGCGCCAACATATGCGTATTTGGCGGAAGCATGATGCAACAGTTGAAAGGAGAAATCAATCATCATGTTTGGTCATTTCTTTATTCATTTCATTTTCTTCGGTTACTAACGAAAAAGAGCTATTATTTTATACCAATTTAGACGTGCTAATAAGTCTATTTTATACAAATAAAGCATATTATGGCATTAAAATGGATTATTCCTAATTTTCTCTTATTGATCAAGTTGAATTTAGACACTTTACTCCGTGAAGGATTGGATTTCTGTAGCTCCGGGGTGGGGGTGGGTGTGGAATTTGCACTTTTTGACCATTGAAAACACAAAATCTCAAATCATCCATGAGGACATTTATTCTCTGGGGAGAATGTCTCCCCCGGGTCACTCCATGAATTCAACACTGTTAATGATTTTTTAAAAAATTAGGACTCTTTCTCTTTCTGATTTAATTAAGAAATTTAAACATTTAAACACGGAATGTAAAAAATTATTTTGGAGAAACTATTATTTGTATAATGAATGCCATTGCTGGATCATATACACCTACGTCTACAAATGAGCTGAAAATTTAATAGAATAATATTAAACTAGAGAACAGGAAAACTGCTTTTTGAGAATTTAGTGTCGCCCCCGGCATTTCCATTACTTCATTTTCTTCTGATGGACTGGTGGCTTCTATTATTATGAAACAGCCATTATAAATGAAGTGTTAGGTGACGATGAAAGAGTAGCCGTAAAAAGTTTGAGCTCTGATTTTCTGTCGGAATGGGGGGGAAAAATGGCTATATTTTTTTTTTTTTTTTTTTTTTTTTTTTTTTTTGAGGACTGCTTTTTTCATCTTCCCCTAACACCTCATTTATAATGGCTGTTTCATAATAATAGAAGCCACCAATCCATCAGAAGAAAATAACTCGGTTAAGCGGGATTCTACTGCAGTACAAAACATATTTCAATTTTAAGACTTAAAGCAAACGTTTTATTTTATGTAAAATGACGTCATTCGTATCCGCTTAAGGTTTCCACATTTACGATCTACTCTTAAACATCTACAGTAAAGCATGCATAGCACATCACTATCGCGAAATAATGCACAAATGCAAAAAAATATTCCGTCATTCAAGAAAATAAAACGGCAATGTAATGATTCATAGATACTTACAATTAAATATAGTATATAATAGCTCCATTGTTTTAACAAAAATCATTCGTTTATATATTTTTTTTTTTTCAAAATAGCACGTATTTTAATTACATTTTCTTTCGGTTGTTACGAAAAAATGGCAACAAAAATATATAATTGCTATTTTAAAACTATTCTTCCTTTACTTTCTACAGAAATCGAGTTCTTCCGTTGCCAATATTAAGCAAATGGTGAATTAAAAACTCCAAAAAAATTAATATTTCAAAAATAAATGGAGATACAGTTTTCAAACAAAACGTATTTAAAAGAACTTTTTTTCTCCAATACGACGGTATAAAAATTGAAAATGTGCGATGCTTAGAAGTTTAAAAAATTGCTAAACAGTATTTAATCGTAATGCTTTCTTTTACGGCTAGCCTCTATAAGGTAACGTTATTTTTTGGACACAAAATAAGCTGAGAGAAAGAAATAGCATACCGTACCGCAGGCTAATAACATTTAGTTTTAAACGTGATATATAATTTTAATTGTTTCACCAATTTTCAAGTTTATTGAGAACTTTTTACGTTTCATCCTTATTCCTCTATTTGTATTAACTTAATTTTTCAATAACGGTTTCTTTGTAATCAATAATACTCTAAAGTTAAAAAATATATGTTGAGAAAATTAAAAATATTTTTTTCAAATAATTCTAATTTAATTTGATATTCAAAATTTAAGAAAAGCATTTATCGAATTAGATATATATGGTAAGCATATAGAATTTTTCTTTAAATTTGAAGCTAGGTTCTCCTTTATATTAATAAAATTGGTTCTTATTTAATATTATTTTTTTCATTCTTGTTAATAAAGTTTGCATTTTTAGTCGTAGAATGTATCCAGCCTCAGCTAGGGATCTAACGAATTTCGTAAAGTATTAAGCAGAATATTGTAGATATTTAGAGGAATAAAATCAGGGTAATACATTTTTAGGTAGATTTCGTAATAAGAAATACTACATATTACATTTTACCAACATTTTTGTAGATCTACGCCTATCATGAAACCATAGAACACCAAACCACCCCCAGTTCAAAACTTTATCTAACTATCTATCCATATATATCACTTTTTTATGGACACGTGTTGTTATAAGGAAACTATGTAATTGAAAGGCATTTTCCGTTTTTTTTTTTTTTTTTTTGCAAACACAATAGATGTTTTAGAAAATACTGTCACAGTTTGAACCAAATTTCCCAACAAAAGGAAAAAAAAAAAACACTGAACGAAGGGAGAAAAATCCCTTGTAGTAGGTCTGACAATTTTATACAATTACGTTAAAAAATCTGTACGTCATTGTGTCAGAAAATATCAACCTTGTTGAGCAGTAGTTAAGAACACAGCCTTAACATGATTCTGATAAAACCAGTTTAGAAAAATGAAATTAAAAACTCGTCAAAAGCGACCAGAAAAAATTGTCAAACTGTGTTTATCTCTATTCTTGATTTAGACTTTTTGGTGAAATTAGTACTTAACTTCGAAATCTACCTGTGCCTGCAGGCCGAGCCGGGAGTGATATTTTTCTCTTTCTTTTCTTTCTTTTTTTTTTAAATGATTTTCTCAAATCCAAATTGGCTATTTTCTAACGCATTCTTATAAAACCATTTTTATTTCTTACAAGCACAAAATGTACAGCTATTTTCATTCAGATACTAAACAATCAAATTTAATTTTTTAGTGTGAGACTATTTTAAGAATCCATAATCTGCTTATTTGTCATACATTTTTATAATGAGGCTCCTAAAACTTCGCTTATCGGTGAGAATTTTAACTATTTTTTTTTTTTTCATTTTGCACAAAAATATCATTATTTGATAAATTTTATAGCACAAATAATGTTCCGATACAACAGTTTGTTGAATTTTCATGATTTTTTTTTTTTGAAAAATAAATGGATATTTGCAATTGGCATTTAAAAAAAAAAAAAAAATTTATGAACTGAGATAAGGATTACTACTGCAATTTGTTTATGTAGAAAAAGGTAAGTCATATAAACAAGGTTTTTTTTAACAAATAATAATCTCTTTGTGATGTTTCAACATATTATATTAAACGTATAAAACAGTTAGACATATGAATAACGAAATCTATATCGAATTAAAAATAAAAAACAAACTGTGCGGTATGAAATTTTTGCTTGCTTTTTTTAGTTCCCTACGTTACAACCAAATTTTATACAATGCAATTTTATATCACACTAGCTGACCCACCCGGCGTTTGCCTGGCCCATCATAATAACCTTAAATAAAACTCAAGTTTGTATGATTTTATATCCTTTGAAAATCTTTTAAATGAACCTAGTTTCGGTTGTTCCGTTGCATTCCACAGCGTCTCGTATGTTTCCAACAAACGTCTTTCCGAACGAACCTGTAATCTGGGTCCTCGCTACCTAACACAGCATGTGCCGGAAGTGCTCCGCACGTATCGTAGACAACTGAAAAAAAAGTCTAATAGTGAGCGAAACTTCGTAGTAATCAAGCCCATAGAACCGGAAAAACGAATGCATCATTAATGTTCGAAAATGTCGTTAACTGAAGTTTAAGGTAAACTTTCATAATCACAGAAAGTAGTATTTTCACAGAAAGTAGCTGAATTGTAATCTAAGTTAAATAAACTAATTCCCGTTGAAATTGGGCCCTTATAACCCGAGGAAACAATTTATCCTTACGCGGTGGAAAGTTGCCTCCCTCCTCCTCTGTAAATTTCACGGTCTACTTTTAAAATTAACACGATATTATTTGATAAACGGATGAAATCCCTTTTCTAAAATTACCTTTAACCCTTTAGTGCGCAGGGACAAAGAACGGTTTTTTTTTATGCAAAGAACAGTTTTTTTAAATTTAATAGATTTTTTTTATTCGTATATACCTAATTCACACCAAGAGATAAAAATAGCAATATTTGTTTTAATTAATAACAGACATTCCGTATTTAAAAAAAGCGAAATTAACCATTGAAACTTTCTTGTGTAAAGTCAGGTTCTCTGGAGTACGTAATTTCTAGAACGCATTCTATCATGGGAATTAAAGGGTTAAAGGTTAAGTTTTATAAAATAAATAATTATATAAAATAAGGTATTTGGAGACATAGGTATTAAAATATTTACTGATTTGCATTATTTTAGCGTAAAACAGCCACGCAACAGTAGTTATTATTTGTATTGCAGATGCGCAACAGAAGAAAAGAGTTCCGTATTATATGAAAAATGTATCTCTGATTTTTTTTCATTATTTTTCCTGAGTAATAAACCTTTCAGAGAATCATATATAATTTTTTCGAAGCAAAATAAAAAATCGCGCATTTAAGGGTTAACGTAACGCGATTTTTATTATTAATTTACGGGTGTAGTGAGTAAACGTAAGCTGTTGCCGAAAAATGAGATTAATATTCGAAAAAGATGGTAGCTTGGGTATAAAGAAGGACCGGGCCCAGGGGGCAGGATATTAACTGGAATGTAGTTGGGTAAAGGAAAAATTTTTAATAGTTTTAAAGTAGCTGTAGGACGCAAGAACTATGAAGTAGAAAATTGTAATAGAGTAAGATCGTTTTCAAAGAAGCTACAACAAAGGCCCCAAGAAGGAGATTAATATTCAAAATTGGTGGTAGCTGAAGTGAGAAATTTTTTTGTCGTTCATGGAGTTGCTAGAAGACTTAATAAGTTGTTAGAAAAAAAAAGCTAATGAATCGGGTCATTTTTAAGGGAGCTACAATAAAGGGCCCAAAAGAGGCCAACTGATAGTTAAGAGCAGGGCCCTAACATGAAAATATGTTAAAAGGTCTTATCTTCAATTATTCAAAATTAGCCATAGAGTTATGAATTATTCCTTAGAATAATAATTTAAAGAAATGCGCCAAAAATTGGGTAAATGCTTAAATGATTGTCCTAGGGCCCAAATAAAATATGAGAGTGTTGGTCCTGGGAGAAGTGTCAAATACTCAGTTTTAAAATTATGCACTGAGAAGGTGAGAAAATTAGAGGGTGAAAAATGTATGGCGCACAAAAAATTCAAGGGACCTACGGGACCCTAGGGGGGAGAATGGAGCAAGGGTCTTAACTAGGGTGTAGAAATGGGAGAATAACTAAATGAAAAAAGGATACCAAAAATGAAGATCGGATTAAAAGGAAGCAATTTATTAACAATTTAGGGCGCAAAAACTTTAAGGGGTGCTGTACCGAGTCCCAGGCTGCCAGGGTCTTAACTGGAATGTAGAAATGAGGGAATAACTAAATAGGGAATTGGCCCCAAGAACGAAGAAGATCGGATATAAAGGGAGTAAGTTATTAACAATTTAGAGCATAAAAACTTAGAGCACAGTGGCCCCGACCTTAAAAAAAGAAAAAATCTGATTGTCAGGTGCATCAGGACATGTCTTGGACTGTTCTCACCTAAATGTTCAGACATCTACGTTCGGTAGATTTTGCTAGTCATCAAACGCAGACACATAGACACTCACACACTCACATACACACAGACAGAGCGAAACTTTCTTTTATTGGTATACGTTTTATTCAATTTTCCCCACTAAAAACTGGGTTGCCGTTAAATCCGATCTCGCTGAAAACTTATTCTACAGTTAAATACAAACACACTCTTAGTAGCTGACGAGTTATTGAGGTTTTAATGCATATGTATAAAATATTAATGATGATTGAGTAAAAGCACTGATTTATGAAATTGATGAGCTATCGATATTATAGTGCCCCCATATCAGTAACAAATAAATATTACTTCTTTCAACAAAAACAAAGATTTATAAGGCTGGCGAATCACTGATCTTTTAATATATAAATTAAATAAATTCGATGCGCAAAAAGACAAATTTCTGAGAATGTCGTTATCAAGATTGGATATATATAATTCATTAATGACATTCGACTTAATAAAATCACAGATGATTAAGGATGACGACTTTTCGAGGTTTTTTGGAAATCATACAGAATTTATATCAAACTGATTGAAATATAAATTTAAAGAGATGGCGAAGTAACTAAGGTTTTTCTTTTAGAGATATCGTTTGGGTTAACTTGTTATTTTGATTTTATTGCGGATGTTAAGAAAATTAATTAGATTCTATTGCATAGAAGCACTGCTTTATGAGGATATAGAGTTATCAAGGTTTTAACCACAATGACCAATGATAATTGTTTAAATAAAAACATAGATTTATAAGCTTGAGGATTCATCAAGGTTTAACCGTATAACTTGTATTCGATATATAATAAAACAGATTAATGAATCTTCAAGTTATCCAGTTTTTAGAGCAAATGTATAAATAGTAATATTAACTAAATACACTTATTTATGAGGATGTCGAGTTATCGAGGCTTTAACATATAAGCGTGATAATAATAACATTTTATTAAACTAGCTAGCTTCGCCCTCTAGCGTGCTCATAATTACATCGGGGCCTCTAATTTATGCTAACATCGAATAAAACGAATGTCGAATTCATATGAAAATTTTCGAGGTGCAGTAGCGTAGCTAAGTTGTTTGCTGCCCGGGATTTCATCCGTTTATTAAATAATATTGCATTAATTTTAAAAGTAGTCCGTGAAATTTACAGAGAGGGGGGGTGGGGGTGCAACCTTCCACCGCTTAGGGGTGTATTCTTTCCTCGGGTTCTAGGGGCCCGATTTCAACGGGAATAGGTTCATTTAAGTTAGATTACAATTCAGCTACTTTCTGTATTATGAAACTTTATCTTAGACTTCAGTTACCAACATTTTCGAATATTAATGATGCATTCATTTTTCGGGTTCTATGGGCTTGATTACAACGAAGTTTGGCTCACTCGACTTGGTTTTCGATTATCTGCGGTACGTGCGGAGCACTTCCGGTACATACCGCTTTAGGTAGCGGAGACCCAGATCACAGGTTCGTTCGGAAAGAGATATGTTGGGAACACACGAGAGGCTGTGGAAGGTAATGGGACTTCCGAAACTAGGTCCATTTAAAAGATTTTCAAAGGATATAAAATCATACAAACTTGAGTTTTATTTAAGGTTATTATGATGGGCCTGGACAACGCCGGGTGGGTCAGCTAGTGTGATATAAAATTACACTGTATAAAATTCGGTTGTAACCAGGGCTTAATTTGCGACGGAGCCCACCAGAGCCCGGCTCCGGTACTTCTCTGTTTTTAGTAAATATTTAAATATTGTTCGGAATTCACTGGAGCTCATAAATACAGGGCTCCGGAGCCCAGTGCAATAGCGCTTCCGAAAAACCGAAGCTTAAATTACCTTTTCCTTTCTTTCCCATCTCCAGGCTTTTGCATTCTTTTTACCAAAACACTTATATGTGACGTAATGTGTCACACTCGTAGGGGATGGAGATGAAACGTACTCAATTTTTATATCAGTTTTTAGGCTTAGACTGACTCGAGCTCAATCTGTATTACATTTAAAATTTTATTTATTCATGTATTGAAAAAAAATCTTCTTTTAAAATTACGTATTATATTCCACTTCAAATCCTTTTAATGCTATTTTGATCAGAATGAAGGGGAAATAGAAATCGTGTTTTTCTATTTCAAATTTATATCGGCGATGTGTTGATACGGCGCCACTCAAGAGAGTGAACAATAAATTTGCTTTCAGTTCGATTTTCTTTTGTGACAGTAGGATAATTTTTTATTGGCTGGGTTTTCTTTTTTTATTTCGATATCTAACCTGAAAAGAGTATTTTCTGTTTTATCCAACAAGCATCAGCTTGACGTTTTGTCTGTTCGAGGTTTTTTGTCTTCTATTGCGTACGAGTATAAAAATCACGTTAGTGATTTTTCTATTTATTTTGTATCATGAACGGTATCCGCGCTAAGGCTCTGTGCACCTATACGAAGTCACTTTCCTTTGTAAGTAGAATAATTACCATGTATTGTTATTCTGATCGAAAGCAATCGAGCAGTGTTTCCCCTTTTTCTATAAAAGCTTAGATTCTTTCCGATAACGTTGTCAAATTTTTAATTTTATCTGATTTTCAGGGATTCACCGCAAAAGATTGTTATGCGGAAGGAAATGATTATAGCTTAAGATATGCACCTTTTACAGGAAATTGTAAAACATTGTTCTATTCTTCAGCATATAAATATTCATTTCTGTAAATTTCATTCATTTTTTCTTAAAAATGCATAGCTGCGAACTATCTCTTTTTTGTGTTAACACCATTTTCTAATCATAATCTTTACCCTATTTAATCGCAGAATTCTGCAATTAATTAACATAACAAAATAGGCACTGATTTTTACTATTCAGAAGACGTGATAACTAAAAAGTAGAATAGTTGACAGCTAAGTATATGCTGATAGATATATTTAATTTTTTTATTTTGCTAAAGAAAAAAAAATGTTTTAAATTTTGCAATTAATGTACGAAATATAAATATGCAGATTACAGGGGCAGGGGGAGGGGGTGGAACGGTACAGTTGTTGTACCGGTAGCGCAGAATATTAGGGCACCGGAACTTTTTTGTTAGAATTTAAGCCCTGGGCGCAGTAATTGTAACGTAACCTTAATCTAACTCTACCATAAACATTACCTAACTGTACCCTAGCTGTAATATGTTACATAACCGTAACCTAACGGTAACCTAACAGTAACATACCTTCAACCTAACTATAAACAAATTATCACCTAACCGTAACCCAACTGTAACCTAATTGCAACCTAACCTTAATCTAATTATAACATAACCGTAACCTAACTGTAACGTAGCTATAAACTATCGGTAACTTAACCGTAACGTAAACTAATTTTAAGCTAAATGTAACGTGACTGTAACCTACCTGTAACCTATCTGTGGCATTATCCTGAACAATGAACGATAGTGTTAAGTCCGAACTCTGTATTTAACCTTTAGAACTATTTAACCGGTTGTTAACTGTAACTTTAGTTGTCGTGTATGTTTACCGTTTGTATTCGTCTGTGTGCTTATTAAAATGTGTCGTTCGATATTACTTTGTATTCGATAGTGTTTAAATACACAAACACGCCAAAATGCTCGGTATAATAACTAGTAAGTTAATGAAACACGCGTAACAACACATGGCGGCAGCGGTTAAAAAGTAAAGAAGTAACTTAGCATATTCTACGTTGTTCGAAGTTCAGAATCAACTTCTAGTTTCGTTCTGCGAACAGTTATGGCAACTGCGTCAGCATATCATATAACACCGCCGGATTTATTTCAATTTTCGACTCCAACGGAGTGGCCCAAATGGAAACAGAGATTTCTTCGATTCCGAACTGCTTCTGGTTTGAATACGAAGACACAAGAGGAACAAGTTGATGCTCTGATATATTTCATGGGCGAAAAGGCCGAAGATATTTTTCTCGCTTTCACTTTAACAGAAGATGAGAAGAAAAACTTCCAGGTTGTATTAAATAAATTCGATGATCATTTTATTGTAAAAAGAAACGTAATTTTCGAACGCGCACAGTTCAACAGACGGCTACAGAGAGAAGGTGAGTGCGTTAATGATTTCATTACTGATTTGTATGCACTTGCAGATAAATGTAGTTATGGTGCATTACATGATGAATTATTGAGAGATCGAATAGTTGTCGGAATTACTGATCTGGCTTTAAGTGAAAAGTTACAACTAGATCCTAACCTTACTTTGCAAACAGCGATAGACAAAGTTCGTTTATCCGAATCAATTAAAAAGCAACAGTCTGTTTTAGTAAATAATTCATCAGTTAATGCAGTAATTCATAAAAAGAAATCTGTTCAATTTTCAAATAGAAAGAATTTTCTTGATAATAAAGTTAATGTAAGCATTTCAAAGTGTAAATGGTGTGGATTTTCACCGCACGATAAAAAGAAATGTCCCGCCAAGGACTCTTTTTGCAGAAAATGTAAGAAGAAAGGGCACTGGGATAAAGTTTGTTTATCATCCACTAAAAGAATTAACGAAGTTAAATTTGAAGCAGGTTTTATAGGCTTAGTAGGAAATGTCGAAAATGAAGATGATTGGATTATACCAATTAAGATATTAGGAAAATCTGTAAAATTTAAAATTGATAGTGGTGCTGACCATACTGTTATTCCTTCTCATGTTGCACAAACAGTGTTGAAAAATGTTCAAATTAAAAGAACAAATAAAGTAATTTTGGGTCCTGATAGATCACCTTTAAAACTTAAGGGGAAGATTGTTGAAAATATAGAGTATAACGGAAAAAATTGTTTGGAAGAAATCTATGTTATAGAAGGTCTCCAGACATGTTTGTTGGGAAAACCAGCCATAAAAATGTTTGGGCTAGGTCCAAATATACTAGGCCATTGTGTGCGTAGTATTAGTAGTTTCGATCTTGTTAATGAATTTCCTTCTCTATTTCAAGGACTTGGTTTACTGAAAGGTGACTACCACATAGAACTTATCGATGACGTTAAGCCTTATGCTCTTACTTCTCCACGGCGAATACCTGTGCCATTATTAGAAAAAACAAAGTTAGAAATTAAAAGAATGCAGGAATTTAATGTAATTCAGCCAGTGGAAAAACCAACTGATTGGTGTTCTCCTGCCGTTGTTGTAAGAAAAAAAGATGGTAATGTCAGGATTTGCGTAGATTTGACAATACTGAATAGAAGCATTCGTAGGGAATGGCACCCACTGCCAACCACCGAATACAATTTATCTCTCTTGGCAGGGGCAAAAATATTTTCAAAATTGGATGCCAATTCCGGGTTCTGGCAAATACCTCTTGACGAAGAATCATCCTACCTGACAACGTTCATAACACCCTTTGGCAGATTTCGTTTTTTACGTCTACCATTCGGAATTTCGTCGGCTCCAGAGCATTTCCAGCGAAGAATGTCACAGGCCTTAGAAGGACTTAACGGCATTATCTGCAACATGGACGATATCCTTGTTTGGGGGTCTAGTCAGGCAGAACACGACGAACGGTTAAAAATGACCCTAAAACGACTTCAACAAACGGGAATTACCCTAAATAAACAAAAATGCGTTTTTAATGTCAAGACCATAAAGTTTCTGGGTCATGTCATCGACGAGTTAGGAATACATCCCGACGAAGAAAAGATTGCAGCTATACGCAACTTCAAAATTCCAACAAATAAGACGGAGCTTAAACAACTTCTTGGTATGGCTAATTACCTCGCACGATTTATCCCAAGATTTTCCGAAACTTTAGCACCTCTGAATTCTTTATTATCCACGAAGAACGAATTCATTTGGGATTCACCGCAAGATGAAGCACTGAAAAAACTTAAAGAGATTTTGTCGTCCGAACCGGTGCTGGCAATTTTTGATCCTGGCAAGGAATCTATTGTGACAGCAGATGCCTCATCCTATGGTCTGGGGGCGACGTTGTGTCAAAGACAGAGTGACTCTACATTGAAGGTAATTGCATACGCATCTCGCACACTGACGCCAACTGAGCGACGTTACGCACAAATAGAAAAGGAAGCACTTGCACTAACATGGGCATGTGAAAAATTTTGTAATTACTTGATAGGCACCAGGTTTCTTCTAGAGACAGATCACAAACCTCTTGTCCCTATATTGACAAGAAAATCCTTAGATGATTTAACTCCTCGTCTTCAAAGATTAAAAATGCGATTGATGAGATATTCTTTTGATGTTTTCCACACCCCAGGAAAAAATTTATGTGCAGCAGATGCATTATCTAGATCACCTCTCCAGGAGGAAGTTCCAGATTTCGAATTAGAAGACGAAGTTGAAGCTTATGTCAATCTTTTAACAGAATCCATTCCTGTAGCTCCGCAAAGACTCACACAGGTAAAATTGGAACAAGAGCAAGATTCAACATGTAAAATGTTAACAGCATATGCTTTACGAGGATGGCCGGAAAAAAATAAATTAGAACCAGAATGTCTACCTTATTGGCCTTTGAGATACGAAATATCCTTGCAGAATGGATTACTTATGCGAGGAACTCGAATAATCATTCCACGCAATCTAAGATATGAAATTTTAGAGAAAATACATGAAGGCCATATGGGGATAGGTAAATGTAGAGATTTGGCGAGATCTGCAGTATATTGGCCAGGTATCAGTAAAGACATAGAGAAGTTGGTGCGAGAGTGTACTTCATGTATACAAGAAGCTAAAAATCCTTCGGAACCGTTGAAACCCACAGGATTTCCTCAAAGACCTTGGGAAATAGTAGCTATGGATCTATTCAAACTTCATTCAGACTGGTATTTGTTAGTGACTGATTACTATTCACGTTATCCAGAAATTGCTAAATTAGACAGGCTTACATCTCGAGAAGTGATTCTACATTGCAAGTCAATTTTCGCCAGACATGGAATACCTGATGTTGTTAGGTCTGACAATGGGAAACAATTTGAAGTAACGAGAACAGCTGAATTTTATCAATTTGCAAAAACATATGGGTTTAAACATATCACGTCTAGTCCAAGATACCCACAGAGCAATGGATTTGTAGAAGCTGCTGTTAAAATAATCAAGCTCAGATTGAAAAAATCCAAAGATCCTTATTTAGCATTACTCAGTTACAGAGCTTCTCCTTTAAAGAATGGATACAGTCCAGCTGAGTTATTGATGGGTAGGAGATTACAAACAACGTTACCCATACCACTAACAGCACTTCAACCAAAACTCATACAGAAGGAGAAATTAGAAGAAATAGAGGAAAATCGAATAAAAACGCAAGAAAGGTACTATAATCAAAGACACAACTCCCATGAACTGAAGTCAATAAATCCAGGGGAGAAAGTGTGGATAACAGATAGAAAGGCTGTTGGTACAGTACAGAAACATGCAGATACACCAAGATCATATTTCGTAAAAGAAGGACATCATATCCTGAGACGAAACAGAAAACATCTAATTCCAAGTGCGAAACTGCAACCACGTCCGACAGATGATGACATAGAGGAAGCTCTCTCTACAGAAATTTCTAAAAGTGAAGTGCCTGAAAATGGAACGCCAAACCCTTCAGACTCAACTAAGAAAAATGATCAGCTTAACCCTAGAATCAACCAACCTGTTGTAACTCGAAGTGGAAGAACTGTTAAACCTCCAAATCGACTAAATCTCTAAAAGGGGGAGATGTGGCATTATCCTGAACAATGAACGATAGTGTTAAGTCCGAACTCTGTATTTAACCTTTAGAACTATTTAACCGGTTGTTAACTGTAACTTTAGTTGTCGTGTATGTTTACCGTTTGTATTCGTCTGTGTGCTTATTAAAATGTGTCGTTCGATATTACTTTGTATTCGATAGTGTTTAAATACACAAACACGCCAAAATGCTCGGTATAATAACTAGTAAGTTAATGAAACACGCGTAACAACACACTATCCATAATCCAACCGTAAACTATCTGTAACGGAAATGGAACATAACCGTAACCTAACCGTAATCTATCTGTAATGGAAATGGAGCATAACCGTAACCTAATTATAACCTAACCGTAACCTACTTATAACCTAACCCTAACCTAACTGTAACATAACTGTAACCTAACCGTAATCTATCTGTAAAATAAACGTATCATGACGGTACGCTAACCGTAAACTAATTATAACCTAACCGTATCCTAACTGTGATGTAACTGTAACCTAACTGTAACCTAACCGTAACCTAACTGTAGCCTGGCGGTAACCTAACCGTAACCTAATTGTAATCTATCCGTAACCTACTGTAACCTATCCGGAACTTAACCGTAATCTAACTGTAACCTATCCGTAATCCTATTTGTAACCAAACTGTAACGTAACTCTAACCTACCGGTACCTAATCTTAGCAGAAACGTAATCTAACTGTAACCTATCCGTAACCTAACCGTAATCTAACTGTAACCTATCCCTAATCTTAATTGTAACCAAACTGTAACGTAACTGTATCCTATCTGTAACCTAATCGTAGCATAAATGTATTCTAACTGTAACCTATCCTTAACCTAACTGTAACCTATCCGTAATTTAACCCTAATCTAACTGTAACCTATCCGTAACCTAACCTTAACCTATTTGTAACTTAAACGTAACCTAATTGTTACCTAAATTTAATCTAACTGTGACGTAAACGTAATCTAACTGTAACCTAACCGTAACCTAACTGTAGACTGGCGGTAACCTAACCGTAACCTAATTGGAACCTATCCGTAACGTACTGTAACCTATCCGTAACCTAACCGTAATCTAACCGTAACCTATCCGTAATCTTAATTGTAACCCAACTGTAACGTAACTGTATCCTATCTGTAACCTAATCGTAGCATAAACGTAATCTAACGTAACCTATCCGTAACCTAACTGTAACCTATCCGTAACTTAACCCTAATCTAACTGAAACCTATCCGTAACCTAACCTTAACCTATTTGTAACTTAAACGTAACCTAATTGTTACCTAAATTTAATCTAATTGTGACGTAACCGTAATCTAACTGTAACCTAACCGTAACCTAACTGAAGCCTGGCGGTAACCTAACCGTAACCTAATTGGAACCTATCCGTAACGTACTGTAACCTATCCGTAATCTAACTGTAACCTATCCGTAATCTTAATTGTAACCAAACTGTAACGTAACTGTATCCTATCTGTGACCTAATCGTAGCATAAACGCAATCTAACGTAACCCATCCGTAACCTAACTGTAACCTATCCGTAACTTAACCCTAATCTAACTGTAACCTATCCGTAACTTAACCCTAATCTAACTGTAACCTATCCGTAACTAACCTTAACCTATTTGTAACTTAAATGTAACCTAATTGTTACCTAAATTTAATCTAACTGTGACGTATCCGTAATCTAACTTTAACCTAACCGTAACCTAACTGTAGCCTGGCGGTAACCTAACCGTAAGCTAATTGGAACCTATCCGTAACGTACTGTAACCTATCCGTAACCTAACCGTAATCTAACTGTAACCTATCCGTAATCTTAATTGTAACCAAACTGTAACGTAACTGTATCCTATCTATGACCTAATCGTAGCATAAACGTAATCTAACGTAACCCATCCGTAACCTATGCGTAACTTAACCCTAATCTAACTGTAACCTATCCGTAACTAACCTTAACCTATTTGTAACTTAAATGTAACCTAATTGTTACCTAAATTTAATCTAACTGTGACGTAACCGTAATCTAACTGTAACCTAACCGTAACCTAACTGTAACCTAAGTTTAACGTAACCGTAAACTAATTATAACCTAACTGTATTCTAACTGTAACCTATCCGAAGCCTAACAGTATCCAAACCAAAACCTAACTGGGCTAATCGTCCTGTCGGCTAATTGTCCTGTCGGCTAATTGTCTTGTCGGATAATTGTCCTGTCGGCTAAATGTCCTGTCGGTTAAATGTCCTGTCGGCTAAATGTCCTGTCGGCTAATTGTCTTATCGGCTAATTGTCTTGTCGGCTAATTGTCCTGTCGGCTAATTGTCTTGTCGGCTAATCATCCTGTCTGCTAAACGTCTTGTCGGATAATTGTCCATGTCGACTAACTGTCCTATCGGTTAATTGTCTCTGTCGGCTATCTGTCTTGTCGGCTAACTGTCGCTGTCGGCTAATTGTCCTGTCGACTAAATGTACGTGTCGACTAAATGTACTTGTCGGCTAAACGTCCTGTCGTCTAATTGCTGTCTGCTAAATGTCTTGTCGGCTATTTGGTTGTCTGCTAAATGACATAGACCCGGCCACAACATACTAGTTTAAATTTACTACTAGTAGTTGATTTCCTTTTTAAATTTGTTAAGCTGTGAAACATAACTTTACATATATTTATTTTTATTATTTAAAAAACATTTTATTGTTTTTTATTTTAAAAGATGTTAAATTCGCAAGCACGGCGAGTTTTTACACACAGTTTCTATTAACCGAGATTTCCTATATCCGAGGTACTAACGGTCCCAATTAGCTCGGATAATCGAGATTGCACTGTATTTTTAACACTATCCAACATAGTTGAAAAGTGTTTATGAATTCGGTTTGTCTGTCCGTTCCCTAGCTCCCGTAACTATACTCGGATTGTCATGCAATTCATATGCATTATTGAGGTTTCCCATAGCTTATTCGGTATTGAAAATAAAGCGTATAACGCCTATAATTCATTTACAGGTACACTCAAAAGAATTCCATTACATTACGGTCTATGGGGAAAATTACTTTTCAGTAAACTTTAATAATTTTACACTATTTGAAATATATTGAAAATGACATATATCACTGATGGTGCACTACAAAATGCTTACAACTATAGTAAGTAAATAGGACAAGATGTGCATAGCATTCATCGTTTATTCACAGGGACACACAAAAGAATTAGATTACAATAACTCAGTAGAACCTCGATTATCCGACCCCCGTTTAACCGGAATTCTCCGTAAACTGAGGTCGGTTATCTGACCTCCTTTTTTAGCGTCTTTTTTAGGGTTTCGTTCATCTGACGAAACCCTATTCGTCTCACTCCTTTGTCTGTCTGTCCGTCACAGAGCCCGTTCTCAGAAACTATACATGTTAGAGACCTGAAATTTTGGGTACTTATAGCTGAACACCTCACATCAAACAACAAATCATAAAATTTTGAAAAAGTCTGTAATTAACCGAATTACGGGCTAATTAACTTCTAAAATTAACCAATCAACCTTTTGAACGCAGCTTCGAACGCACTTTCTCCAAATCCTCCGGAGTTTCTCCTAAGGGTTGCCAGTAAATTCGGCGGATGCTCCATAAAATCAGCCGATGCAGGGTTACCACGGAGTAATTTAAGCAATAAATGAAGTGGACATTTAAAAAGCGATATCTCATCTGCTGAAGTATCGGTCGTACAAATTCGTAACAGGTATTGAAATACGCGGAAAAAATTCTACTTTATTTTGGTATGAATTTCAGTTTTCTGCGTAGGGTAGAACGCAAAAAATCCACTAAAAATCGATCGATAAAAATTTAATTTCTGTATTTGAAAAGACAATGAAATGAGATTTCCTTTCAGCGGTACGCAGCTGCCGTCATCGTTCAGACATATCGGCGCGGGAGAAATTTAAGCAGAGAACATTCTAATACGAAATTTAAACTTTTTAAATATTAAATTTTTCGATAAAAATTTTTGACATCCGGCCGGGAAATCTCTCGCAGATTTCATACATACCCAGTTTAAAGAGATAGCTTAATTACAAGCTGAGATATTAATTATTATTTAATTAATTCCTTTTATTTCCATCAAATGCGAGATTAAGATGGAGGCACGTGTTTTTTTAACGGAGATTTCATTTAAATTAGGAAATCTAACAATTTGCGTGGGTTTTTCGACGACGCGCTATAAGTATTAATTATTCAATATGAAAAGGTTTATAAGTGTTCATACCACTATTTCCGAATAGCAATTTCAGGAAATATCTTAAATTATTGGTTAAGACCGCCACTCGATGTGTTTGAAACTTTAAGATACTTTATAACACATAAGACAAAATGTAAAAAAGAATGGAGTGTGATACTTCGAGGAGTGGAGGGGGAGGGGGACTAGATTTATTTATTAAATCTTAGCGTTTGTTACCGCAGAAAATGTTTTAAATTCTTGGTTAAGACCGCACCGCCACCTTCCCAACGATGTATCTACGGAGAGGTTGCGCAAAGGAGTTTCGTTCAGATATGCTTTTGTTAAGAATAGAGTGCGCTCCCTGGTGGTGGAATGCGGAACTAACGTAACGCGATTTTGTTAAAATTAGGAAATATAACAAGACGATCTGTTTGCAACTTTAAGATATTTCATGACACATAATAAAAAGCTTATAAAATAATGGTGCATGCAATTTCTTGTGAGGGGAGGGCGGGGCGCTGGATTTCTTTTTAAAAAATTAGCGTTTATGACCTTTTTAGATGTCGTTTTTTGAGGACTATGATATACTCAGACATGTGCTACTTATGAAATATAAAAATGTCAAAATTTTAGTTACCACTATTTGCTAATAGTACTTTCAACAAATTTCTTAATTTCTCGCTTAAGACCGCCACCAACTCGAGTAACACATCCACTGATAGATTGTTTAACAGAGTTTCGATCTGATACACTTTTGTTATGAATAGTGTGCGCTCCTTGGTGGTGGAATGTGGAACTAACATAACGCAATTTTGTTAAAATTAGGAAATCTAACAAGTCGATCTGCTTGAAACTTTGACATAGTTCATAACACATAATAAAAAGCTTATAAAAGAATGTTCCGTGCAATTTCCTGGGGCGCCTACCTATCTCGGATGCTATAGACCCGATCCCCTCGACTAATATACCTACGGATAGGTTGTAAAACGGAGTTTCCTTCGGATAGAGGTTTGTGTAGAATAGCGTGCGCCCCCTGGTTGCGGAATGTGGAACTAACAGATTTCGCAAAAGGATAAAGTGTTTTAAAGGAATATTAAACGAAACCCTCTGTGCGATCTGTGATCACACTTACCCACTTGTTTTAACTTTCACATTCCTTGTGCATACAAGCGGTCCTTTCCGAACTACGAGTCCAGATAAATATTTTTGGTACTTCTTTCTTAGAATTCCTTTGAGACTGAGCTGCAAGCTCCGGTCCCGGTTTAAGTGTACTCCCCCCCCCCACCCCCACCCCCATTTCGAAGGCCGTACTGCCAAGTACCCCAATATTCGAATGTTATGGCACCTCTGATTCTAAGCAAACAAAGAGAACAAAACCCCTTTTGCCATCTTTTTACGAACAGAAATTTCACAGATGAATTTCAAAAGGGGGAGGAGAAATCAATGTCATATTTTCGCTACACACTCGCTTACTGTTTCGTTTACAATTGGCACGCCTACCCTCCGTGGACGATTCTACTCTGGAAAGGGGTCATTGTAAGTTTTTTTGTTTCAAAACAAATTTATTTTCAAGTATAATTTGAGTTTCGATATTTTATTTAGCAGTTTAAATAATCATAATAGCAGTTTGTTGGCGATGTTGCATATTAAACTAAATGATTATTGATAAAGTCTCGATTATCCGATGTAGGTTCGGTCCCAATGACGTCGAATAATCGAGGTTTTACTGTAATTGGAAAGTAATTGATGAAAGTGCGTTTTCAATTGTGATACACATTCTTAAATTTTATTTATCTTTCTTTTTTTTTCATATGACTTGGTGCATATAAATTCTATAGATTCTATACGGAGCTTCACAAAAGATATCGAGCACATTTCTTTTTATTGGCGAAATTTGCTCTAGGGGAACTTAACTGGGCTATGCATTTCCTAATTGTAATGAATTTTTAAATACTGTGTAATATTATATACAAATGTACAGATGATATACAGGGCTGCACAAAAGAATCCGGATAATTAACCGATTATACTGATAAACAAGAAATTTTTTATTGGAAAATTTTAACAGATTTAAGTAACCATGACCTTGGTAATTTAGGAAATATTCACAAAAAAGGTGAAGTTGTTTCAGTTTCAGAGATATTTGTGTTTAAAAGGCAATAAAATAACATAATGAGATATATTTAAAGTACTTTGTTTCTACAGTCTAATGACCCAGAAAGTGAACAAATATTTGCTACTTATAATACAGCTATACGCCAATAAGATGTGTTTACTCTATGTGAAAAATGCAGCACAGCAGGCTGTTGGGCGATTTACTCTAAACCAAAATCAGCACAATATTATATGAAGGACTATTTTAACTTTGTATACTTTTTACTGGGGAAGGAGAAAGCAGAAATAGATAAAAATAGATAGAATGATACAGGATTCGTACACATTTCTTTAAAAATCAAGGACTTTAGAGAGTCAGAGTGCCAACATTAAATGGCAATGTATGCCCATCATGAGGATTATAAAGATCCTGCAAATCCCTAAAAAATCCTGCAAAATGCAGCATAGCAGGGCCACCTGTTGGGTGATTTACACAAAAACCTAATCAGCAACAACTTGAGTTAAAGTCAGACTGAATATGAAGTTTGATGAAAATCCGTGCATTAATTTTTGAGATAGAGCCAGGGTTGGCAAGGTTTTTCCCACCCCCGGTAAATACCATGGTAAAAACCGGTATTTACCGTCCTGGGAAATACTATGTTTTTCCCACATGGGAAATACTATGTTTTTCCCACATGGGAAAAACTGATTATTAAAAACAAATATAAATTCAAAACAACCTTTAAAAATGTCAAAATTGAGTTTTAAGTAAATAGCTTGAAAGATTAAAAAAATAAAAAATAAATAAACAAATAAAAGGAAATATTTATACACCACACAGATTCCCAAACATTTACCAGTCATAATCGTATTCATATTCTTCATCTTCCACTTCCACATTGGATTTTAGCATCATATAACAAAATACTAATTTAGAGGCTTTTTGTAAACCCAGTCTATTTCTAATCTTGTTTTGGATGAAAGAAAAATTAGAAAATATATGCTCCAGAGATTCTGGTGATGCAGGACATCATCCCTGAAGATGTTCCATTAATGGGAGAAATTCTCCATCTATTCCAGTTTTACTTATTCTTCCACCATAGTGCAGATGAAATAGTGTTTGTAATGTCGTCGGAAAAAGTGCATTTTCTGACTTGAACTATATTGTGTATTGTAAGTACTTTGGATTTAAAGTCTACAAATATTCACAAGCAGATTCCTCTTGATCGTGTGATAACTTTTCACCTTTATATTTTGGATTCATCAGGTGTACCAAAAAATGGACAGGGGCCATTGCTAGATTTCAGCTAGAAAGCTAGCTTATCAAAGCTAGATTTCACTTTGCTGAAATGTGGATTGAGTTCTTTATTTTGAAGAAGCTCTAGGTAAATTTCACAAGCATCAGCAATATTAGCATTATTATCATGTTGTAACTTTAACTTTGTAAGGGCTTTTGGAACTGGTTTCATTTGGTTGTACATATTTTTTCCTTCTTTATACAGATGGAGATTATTTACTAAACACTTAATGTTGTTATAAATTTCATCTTCGTGATTATCCACAATTTGAAGATAAAAAGGACTGTTAGTAATAAAAGTTTTTAAACAAGCTATTTGTGAGTTCCACCTTGTTTTACCTGGAATTTGTGATTTAACTGAATAGGCATACTCTTTCAATAAACTCTCAGGGATATGGGAATTTCTAAAAAATTTCTGAATTTTGACAACATTAGCCACAACAGAATCAGTTGTTACATTTTTGCAAAGAATATTTAAATATTATGATGCAGATCCATATGTAACTGGTATAATATCTTCCGTTTCAAGATTCTGCCACATTGTAAGTGCATTTTCTGTTCATTATCCGAAACAAAACTTTTTGCAGTGATATGTAGCTTCTGCTGCAATTTTTGCTCCATGAGCAAGATTTATACAATACTCACTCGTTTACTTATTTTTCCTGAAATCTATTAAAGAAAGAAACATACTTTTTCCATTACAAAATATGGAATTGGCTATGACAGGGTCATTATGCACATTACTCCCAGTGATGGAAATTGGGAAATAAAAGGAAGGTGTCAAATGGCGACTACTGTAAAAATCTTACGTGTCAAATTAAAATTTTTAGTTGCAATTTCTAAAATTCATTTTTAATATTATTGTAATATTGTATGCTACTTTTTAGAAAAGTACTAATTTTTTTTATTTAAAATCATTGAAGTTTTTAATCTCCAAGATTATAACAATTGAAGCAACTGTAAAAATGGTGTAAAGCATTTTTTATTATCGCTATATTTAGAAATTAATAGGAAAATGCACTTAATCACATAAACTTTTTAGCAAAACAAAAACAAAATTTTATTATTTTACTTGATAATTACAATTGAATTTAGTAAAAATTAAAAATCATATAATGTATGTACAGTTGGATCTCGTAACAAGAAATCAAAAAATGCTCTTTTTTTTTTTTTTTTTTTTTTTTTTTTTTTTTTTTTTTTTTTTTGTATGTCAATCGTTAATACAATAGCCAAAAAATATTTTTTAAAAAAGCTAGGCATCAAATTTGACGATCCGAGAATGATTTTGTAGTCATCAATTGCAATAATTTAGTTGCATCCATTTGACGACTAACGACTGCTAATTTCGAACACTTATTACTCCATTCGCAAGCCCAGTGGTGTAGTGGTCAGCATGCCTGTCTGCTGCACCGCAGGTCGAGAGTTCGACTCTCGACTGGGCAAGGTTCACTCAGCCTTTCATCCCTTTGGGGTCGATAAAATGAGTACCAAGCTTGCTTGGGAACTAAACACCGAGGGTCTCGCGTTAGGTTGACCACCTGGCCGGGACGCATGCTGCATAGCACCTCGGGGCCCAGGGTCAAGAAAACAGAGATGGGCACTGTCGGCCCAGATCCTTCTTGGATTGTATAGCCACAGAGTTTTAGTGTTCAGTTTTATTACTCCATTCGTCTTTCATGAGAGTAACAGTTCTCCCAGTTATTTTCTCTACAGCAGATTCCTGAACTTCTGCTTTATGCAATAATTCTTATTTATTTATATTCCTTTCCTACAAAATAATTTTAAACCTAAGGGAAATTTGTAATAACTATGTATTTCTATCTTTAATTTTACACATCAGATTCAGAAAGCAAAAATATTTCTTATATATTGTCATTTGGAAGTTTTTCCCGGTATTTACCACTTTTTCCCAGTATTTACCACTTTTTCCCGGTATTTACCACTTTTTCCCAGTGGGATGGGAAAAACAAGTTTTGGACCGGAAAAAGCCAACCCTGGATAGAGCTATTGCGAAAATCGGGAAAAATGTCACAGCAGCGCCACATATTGGACAATTAACATCAAACCCTTGTCAAGAACAACTTGTGTCAACGTCTAACTGAAGTTTGATGAAAATTCGTGCATTTCTTCTTGAGATGGATTCTATTGTGGAATTCATGAAAAATTCCCCATAGCAGCGTCACCTATTTGACGATTTATACCAAAACATAATCAGCCCCTATATTTATCAAGGTATACCTGAATCTGAAGTTTGATGGCTTTCATTCAAGGACACTGTGCATAATTTCTTAGGGAATAACAAAGCTACAAATTACAAGTGTATAATTCAAAATATGGTAAACAATTATATAAAAAACTAAATTGTCACATGACATTAAATTTTCCTTTCTTGCACTCTTACATTGACTTTTTCCCAGATAATATGGGAGCAATTAGCGACGAGCATGGTGAACGATTTCACCAACAAATTTCTGCTATGGAGTCTCGTTATCGATCGCAATGGAAATGCAGCAATGCTTGCCGATTACTGTTGGTTCATAAAGAGAGAAGATAGTGAACATAAATATAAACCCAAAAATAGGTACTAATGTACTCAAATTAATACATTTAAATTGTGTTCAGCTGCATAAAATGTGTGGAAAATGTGTATAAACAGTGCACAAGTATACAGCTGGTAAATTTACCATTTATGTATTATTATTAAGCATTATTGTACAATCTCCTAAATTGTGATATATCATAATAACCTGTAAATACATATCCTTCGTTTAAAAAAAAATAATAAGAACCGAGTAACAATTTCTATTATCATTTTTATTTACTCAAGAGTGTGTATAATTGGAATATTAGGTTTATATTTAAGAAAAAAATAATTTTTGTTTATCAGTGTTATTGAAGGCAATTGATGGCATTGGGTTTTCAAATGTGTTACAAGAATGTTGAAGAAATCACTCTCTCCAAGTTTGTGCAATCCATTCCCAATTGTGGTAATGCTACCACATCCTCCTTAGTTTTTCCTATTTCTTTAAAATACTGTAAATGTTAATTTACATTAATGTAACCAACAAATGACCAATGTCGAGACAGATTAAAAAAAATTCATACTTGAAAAATATTTTTAAAATTATAAAAAATCAGTGAATTAAGCTACGGTTTTTTAAATAAATTTCCCTTGAAAGTACACTTTTTTCCTATTCGATAATATAAAAGTGAATGTATGACAGTGAAAAAAGTCTGGAAATGAACTAGGAAAAATCTGCCTAAATGTAACAGTAAAAGAATTTCAGAAATTACATGTGATCAGCTTTAGCAATTTACGCAGAGGATTAAGGAAAGTCAAACATTTCCACTTCAGCTGGACGATTCAACAGATATTACAATTTAGATCAATTATTGTTCTATGTTAACTAGTGCGAGCTTGTAATATACATGAAAAATTGCTGTTTTGACAGCCAATGAAATACTTTTGAAATAGGCATATAGATATTTTATATACAAAATAATGCTTTTTTTTTGCAACAACAACAACAAAGAAATTACAATTAAATTGTGGATTTTTACATTATCTGATTATTATTGCATGCTATTTTTCGTGCAAGTTGCTCTTATAATATATATTTGAAGAATTTCTTTGCAAAGTGGAAATAAAAATGTTCACAAACCGACATATCTTCGTCTTCAAATTATCTTCGTTAATTCTCTGAATTTTTATAAACTTAAACCTATGCTACATGTGCTCAGATCTACAAATTAATAATATTTTCAGTCTCTTAAAATCTGAAATCTTAGTTTTTTAATGTTTTAACAATATAATACACTAGCAAAATCTAAACTTTTTATTATATAAACAAACAATGTGTAACAAATACTTACAAAGTACTATATACAATGTATTTAAAACCCTTCAGCATGGCAGATGCAAAATTTACATTAACATTCCACAATAGAGAAAAATTGCTGGCAGGCTGGAAGGCTGCAACTGCTTTAAAATCATCATTACACGCCTTCAATACAATGCAGAATTATTGAATCGGAAAAACTGCTTTTCTATTTTTATTAGTTCACAGTTGCTTTTGTTGGGTAGCATGTTTCTGAGAAGCGATGCATTATTAAATCCTCTACCCTACCTTCACAAAGTATGGAAAATAATTTTGTCTTCTACTTTAGCCCCCTAAAAAGCAGCAGGATATTTTTTATACCACTTAATTTTAATCAAGATCTGTACCAGAATCTTTTAACAAAATTTTACTTCTATAACTTTGGTGAAAATAAAAAAAAAAGGCTGTAAAAATACATTTCTTTATTTAAAAAAAATAATTATAATAAAATAAATCGAAAATTCCGATGGGGATTCAACATTACAGTAAAACAATTCCTTTCACTGAAGGGGTTAAAAGAATTTTTAGTACTGGTGAAGTATCCAATCTATTTACTTGTCTATTTTCTATCTATATATTATATATGTATATTTTCTATGTACTTGTCTATTTTCCCATCAACCACTTTCTTAAAAAAAATAATTGTCACCAAGTAATAAGATTTCAACAAAAAAAGCATAAGGGTGACGTCTCATTCAAATCACATAAGTTACACGTTCACGATTCTTGGCCAATAACAGCAGATGAATTCCTTGTACATGCATCCTGATTACGATGGAAGATTGTCAGTAAAGTATCTCGCTGAAAAAATTAAAAATACTAGGTATGACTTCCGTCCTAAAAATCTCAAGATAAAAGTGTTTGCTTCAAAATTTCTAGTTTATGGTTTTGTATACTACTATTATAGTTAAGTTTTATGAAGGAATGTAATAAACAAACATGATATTTTGATTTGTATCATTGGTGTTAAATAACATTGTTCGCCCGTTTGCTGACAGTATTATATATATACAGAGAGAGAGGGACAGAATAATAATGAAAGAAAGAAAGTTTGCTCTTCATTTAATTAGAATATGTAAGCTGTTGTAACATATACAACAATGATAAATACCAGACATAATACACGAAATGTACATGAAAAATTTGATAAAGTTTTGAAATTATGAGCCAAAGAAAAAAAATCAAAAATTGCAGCTATCACTCTGTTGGCCAAAAAGCTATAATACCATTCAAAAGAGCAATAAAATAGTTATCATTTGTATGAATTATTCGCCGCATAAACTCCCTTATTTAGAAATCTAAGATCTTTCACATGAATATGAAACCCATACATATATATGTTTTTTTTATTTCAGACTGTGAGAGAAAACATGGAAATAACAGTTAACTTATAGCCTTCATTAAATAAGCTAAACTGGCTTATCTACAATAAAATAAAATAAATACATACACTGTATGATGATAGAGTTGCATTTGAAACCAAATGTGACCTTATGCTTTTATCTTAATGACGTTAAATCACATTATTCAGTGACAGCTTTATATACCGGGTGTCCCAAAAAGGACTGACTGATTTTAAAATTCAATATCGTGCAAACGGTGACAGATATTTAAAAAATTCTTGCAGGAGGGTTATGCATAAGGTCAAAAGTTTTATTACAGTGATTTTCAATTTTAGTTCGATTTACAAACAATAGATGGCGCTGTAAGCAATAGTCGCTAAATACAGGCTCGATTTTTGGTCCTTTCTGCTGTTCCATGCAGAAAAAGGAGATGGAAATGTATTATCCGGGCCACGAAGTACCAAAAATCGAGCCTGAATTTAGCGACTATTGCTTACAGCGCCATCTATTGTTTGTAAATCGAACTAAAATTGAAAATCACTGTAATAAAACTTTTGACCTTATGCATAACCCTCCTGCAAGAATTTTTTTAATATCTGTCACCGTTTGCAAGTTATTGAATTTTAAAATCAGTCAGTCCTTTTTGGGACACCCGGTATATATATATATATATATATATATATATATATATAGAGAGAGAGAGAGAGAGAGAGAGAGAGAGAGAGAGAAGGGTGAAGGGAGGTTGACTGGAAAGTAGACAAGTACTGTTATTTCCTAGATAATGCCACCAAAACGATTTTTTTCTTTTTTCTTTTGACAACTGATGAATGATACTTTTTAAAAAGGAAATTAAATGAACATAATTTTTAATATGAAAATAATAAAATTAGTTATTGAGCCATTTCTTGTATTTTTTTAATTCCTTTGCAACAAGATTGCTGCATCCCATGATGGTTTTTTTCCGTATTTCCTATGGGCATGAACAAGAACATGCATTATAGCAATTGTGAGTTTTATGTTTCTTTTTCCACAAGCGAAGCACTCACGTAATAGTGATCACAGCATTACTGAGCTTCATGCATTTCCATATATTTCAACTTCAGAATTATCATTAAAATTTCAAAAATATTGATGAAGTAAAAAAATTCTCATACACTTTTCTTATGAAGTGATAGTCACTGTCTGCTATTAAATATTATCTATTTCACATTTTTTACAACCGTATGAGGAGGACAAAGAGTGTGCCAAATTTCTCTCTTTTCCTTTTACCAGCTTTCTAACTAAAAGGATAAAGAAAAAATATAATTTGGAGGGGCACTAAATTACTTTCAATGGTTTAAAAAATTGTCTTTATTTTATATTTTATATGAAATATATATATGAAATATATATATTTTATTATTTTATATATTATTTTATATTTTATTCTGTTGATTTATAAATCAACATATAGCAATGCAGAAAAAAATTTCAGCTTTATTTAAAATATTTATTCCTTACTTCATCATAAGAGCTTTCAAATATATCAATTATTAGTGAATGCGAGTGCCTTGTGGTTACATATTAAGAGATTAACAATGAAGTAAAAAAGAAAACTGTTGAATGTGTACAAGAATAAGTTGCATTAAATGTGCAAGAACATTTAATATTGCAAACTCTGGTGTACATTTGTGCTTCTACAAATGGGGCATTATTCAACTTTTTTTTAAACTCCTGTGGAGAAATATAAGAAAATACAATAAAAATCTGTTTGTTTGTTTTTATTTTTCAAATAGTATTAAGGATATTGTTCTTCAAATTTACTGTTGTTCTACCTTTTTTCCCTTTCTGGAATGAAAGACACTATTAAAAAATAGCAATGCAGTAAATGCGCATAAGCAATATGCAAGGCCCTAAACAGCAATTTTTCTCCAGTATACTAGACATACAGAAATGAAATGAAAAAGCAATTTTACAAATCTGATAAAAGTAGATGCATTCCCTTTTAAAGGGTAAAAAGAAGAATGAATAGGAATTTAAGCAAAATATTATTTCATTGATAAAGCATATATTAAATATGACTTAACAGACAAACCACATTGTTAAATATAACAAAATTGAACTTTTTGTTGTGGGAGTAATGAATAAAATATTTACTTGATGAAAAACCTAAGCATAAGTATTCTATGTACATATATACAAATAAATATATATCTGCAAACATGAAAGAAAAATCAGAACACTGTAAAACCGTGATATAGCAAAATAATAATAAATGCTGATAGAGGATTCCAAAATTGATATGTTTTTTAAGCTATTTTTGAACACAGTACAGAAAACATATATATAAATAACAGAGAGGGGGCAGGATTTACAAGAAGCATGTCAGATCTTGAGTTGAAATTGTCAATTTCAAATTCAGCATATGCACATATGGGCCTTATAGGGGAACCCAAAAGCATATTCTATATTTTGCTTTATAATTTTTGTCAGAGTTCCAATCTAAAAGATGTAAGGCAAATATGAATTAATTCCAAAAGAGCTATTAAAATTAGTGAGACCTAGCTTATAGAAAATACAATTATTTTTGTAAAACACCTTTAAAAATAAAATATTTTAATTGGTATGGAATTAAAATGTAAGACAGGCAGTACAGAAAATAAATATATGTACACATAAGAAATTATTTCATTAACAGCAGTAATTATTGACACAGATGAATAAATGGAGAATAATTTTATCTTTATCTCATAATTATCTGCAGTACGTTGATCTTAATGAAGCATTATGAAACACAGAAAAATTTATTAAGTTAAAACTATTATGAGTACATTTATTTTCAAGCATGACATAAAATCTTAGATGTGCAGAGAAAATTTTAGTAACTTTAATCTTATTTATTAAGAGTCACTTTTTAATGAAATGACATTATTTTCTATACTGCTTTAATAAACTAACTAGTTCCTACAACACATATTTCATCATTGTCAGTTCCAGGACATCCTATCAAATAACTTCAAAATGATACCATTCTATTATTAAATGCTGCTTTGGGTTGATTCTTAATACAGTCGGACCTCTATTTAACGAACCTCAATTTTGCGAACTTTTCCTTGGAACCATGAACATTTTACGAATTTCTTCGTAAAATAACCTCCAAATAGAGAAGTGCATTCTCTATTTAACAAACTTTTTCTTGTGATCTAAATTTTTTTTCTCCCCATTTCTCAAAATATTTCTGGACATTTCAAACTTATTCTTTGTTTAAACACATTTTATGATGTTCAGTGGCCTTGAACTGTTTTTATCAGGCGCTTTCTTTGTCAGCAGTGAGAATTCGGTAAGTACGGAAGACGAAGACGATAATCCCTTAGAGTAACTTAAAAAAAATGTGGATACAGATGAGAGAAAAAGAAAAAAATAACTGTGATGTGCTGATTGATGATTGTATTTCACTTAATTCTGAAATTGAGACCTCGGAAACAGTATCCGAATTGGATATTTTCGACAGTGTGAAAAATAAAAACAATACAGCAATGAATTGCGATGAAGACGAATATGATGATGATGGAAATGAACATGATGCAGGAATTAACAAAACTTCGTATGATGAAATGCTAAAATCATTTGAAAGAATCCAACGCGGATTATAGTTAGCAGAAAATAAGCATGAAGGGGTTTTTGGTGCATTGCAAAGATGTGAGACGTATTATGAGAGAAAGCACTTTTTAAAAGAAAAAACTCAGGCAAAATTAACAGAGTTTTTCAGAAATTAAATTTAAGGGCACATATGTTAATGTATGGTTAAAATTATTTGTTATAATAATAATAAATACGATAATGTCATTAAAATTCATTAATTTTAATGTAAAACTATTTATTTTAAACAGAAAATACAGTGTATTCCCGGACAATGTTTTGTTTTCCTTGCAGATTTCAAAGATTTAAACACATATAAAAAATGAATCGATGATGGATATTGGTGGGTAAAATAAATAAAACAAATCGATATAATTTATAAAAAAAAAAAATTGATTAATTACTTTTAGTAAAAATATTTAGTGTTTATGAATTGAAAATCTGTTTTACATAGTTTAAGCTATTTTAAAAGGAGAATCTCTAACGAATTTTCCATATAACAAATTTTTTTCCGGGATTTAGCGACTTCGTTAAATAGAGGTTCGACTGTATAACAGTTTTGTTCAGAAGCCAAAAAACAAAGACTTAATATTACATACATCACTTCAATGATGAATATGTATATTTAACTGACAATGGAGCTGTTTAGGATAATGACGTTTTACGTTAGACATTGTTGTATGCGTGTATATTTTATCCTGGAGCTTCGTCTCATACAGCTAAATGTTCAAAAAATTTGATTACTTTAACTTATCACAGTTCTGATTTTCTCCCACATGAGCAAATATATAATTATTAAGTATGCCCCTTGCTATTTCAAGGGAAAATAATCAAGGTAGATATAAAATTTGTTAAATTTTCAATTAAACCATAAATTATACAGCACAAAAAGACTTTACATTAAAGGGCTACTTCGCTCATGTGAAAACACTTGTTTGCTAATGTTAATCTTATGGAAGAAATTTAAGATAGCTCGCTTGCATTTTAATATTTAGTCAATCTGTACAAAGGCTTTTTTTTACTTTTTCAATTTTCTTTGCAGGTTTTTTTTAAATGAGAATACTTTCAATTTCGAAACTGGTTCTGAAAGTAAAAGTATCCTAATATAAAAAATCTGTAAACAAAATCGAAAAAGTAAAAAACGGCCTTTGTACAGATTGATCTCACTTAGCCAATGCAATTAAAATCCTTTTAAAATATTGAAATGCAAACGAGCTATCTTAAAAAATTTCTTCCATAGAAATAACATTTAGCAAACGGGTATTTTCGCATGAGTGAAGTAGCCTGTTAACAATACTTCATATAATGACACACAATATTTTGCACACAGTATGCAGAAATAAAGGAACCTCTTTTAATCAGACCCCTAGTTATATACTTTTTCACATCATATCAACTTGAAAGATTCTCAGTATTGCTATATCATCTCTATTTCTATTATTTCTTTTATTTATAACCCCTTTTGATGTTGTATTTGTTTCTGCGAGAAAAAGAAAATACTTTTTTTCAAAGATATGTTTAATAACATTATAAAATGTTTCATATGATCAAGCTATAGATATTCCCAATATAGCTTTCCCTAAATAAAAACTTTTTTTTCCCCCTTTAGTAATTTATTAAATTAATTTTTATAATGAACTACTTATTATAATCACTGTTTTTATATTGGTACATTTGTATTCAACCATATATCTTAGTTAAATGTGAGTTCACTTATTTTAATTAACAAGATCAGCAAATTATATTCTTTAAGTTTAATATTGATTTTTATAAATTATTATTATTATTTTTTTTTTTTTTTTTTTGAAGTTCTCTATATTACCATTACAATTCTTGATTATATGTGTCATCCAGTCAAATATGCCTTTTTCAATGTCTCAGCATATGGAAAGTGAAAACAGCTATTTATATTTTTGGCATAAGCTCCACTCTGAGCCACCTCTCTGTGTTGTGGCCATAGAAATTTAGATGGCAATATTTTTACAGTTTTTCTCATTAAGTAACGAAGCATTACTTTTGAAGTATTTTATCCCTAAAAAAGGTCATGCAAGAGAAGTTTGTAATGATGTTTCTTCTCAGAATTCCAAACTTACAAATATTTTTTCAAACTACTGAAATGCTGATATATTATCAAATACACTCATGTGTTTTAACGAATTAGAAAAAGTCAATATATACATAAAAAGTTAGGAAAGCACATTGATATTGACAATTCTTTTCTGAAAGTTTAATTTTAAATAGCTTACTGTTAGGTAAGTAAACCAATAATGTTTCTTTCATATAAAGCACATAATATGACCTAGTATAGAATGTATATAAACAATTGAAATAAATTAAATATCTAAGCATAATTTTTTTATAGACTATATAGGATAAACCAAAACCATCGAAAATCGATGAATGAAAATTAAGAACTGTTGTATTGCATTTATAAAAATAATTACAAAAATAAATCCTACATTTTGAATGATCTAACTCAAATTCAAATATTATTTATACTAAAGTTACCAAACTGTTGTTTCCATAAAATTAAATTTTTTGAATTATTGAAAAATCAAACTTTATTTCTATAATTAATCAGTAGCGTGTAATTGAGATAAGTAATCGTGAATTGATGCTTTGATCTTTGGTATTACGCAATGAAAATTCAGCAAAAAGTGTACCACTTTGACACAATCAATGCCCCTACAATTTGTTCGCCTCTAATAATTTTTTTAAATAATTCATACAATTCACACACAAGTAAAATGATATTTTAAAAACACAAATACAAATGGGTAAATCTGAATCTATTATAATATAAATATATGATCATTGAGTACTACTGCTCAGTGAAAAAAGTTAATAAAAAAAAAAATATCTATCCTGTGTTAACAATATACTTTATTACTAGACAATGAATTTTATCAAGATCTTTTAATGAATGATAAACTTTGAAAATACATAAACTTTTTTTTTTCCTTTTTGAGAAAGGACCAACAAAAATCTGTTTGATTTAACCCTAGAACTACCGGAAATTTTACTCAAGTTTTATAAAAACATTCTACACCAGAATTTTTACTTAAAACTATTTAATTTGTTTATTTAACTTATTATTGTCTGATTTATACATTTAGTTTGTTTTGAAGAAATTTCTGGCTTGAATAAATATTTTGAATGTACATGTCGGGTCCAATGGACCCGTCTGGTAGACGGAAGGTTAACTATTTCTTTAATAAATTATCTGGATTCATCTTAAATCAGTCAATCAATTAACTGACAAATTGAAAATGTTAAATCCATATTTAACTTTCAATAAAAATACATGTGAAATAGCAGTCTTCTCGCCAAATCATTTGGCACTCTTTGACTTTCGCCAAAGGTGTTGTACACTTGAGGGTTCGGATATTAGCATCCCAGACAATGATGTCCTCCAGATTTGTCTGGAATGGCTTAGTTGGTAGAGCATTGGCAGCTTCAGCCAAGACATCCCTGATTCGAATCTTGGCACGGATTTTCTTCACCCACTTGTAAATTTACAACAGTAGATTACAAGTTTTAATAACCAGATGTTAATGGCTAAGCAAAAACATGACTAAAAGTTTTCCAACTACCAAAATAAAAAAGTTTCAAATTATACAAATTGCACATTTGTTTTAACCCAATATTTTATTACTGACATAAAATATTTTGAAATTTTGTCTATTTTGTCACTGAAAAATTTCTTGTTAAAGAAATTGCACTTTGGTTATAAATAGACTAATTAAACGAGGTTCTACAATTTAAATTACTTATCAAAATATTTCTTTCCTTCTCAACACATACAATAAAATCTCAGTCCCACATTATAAGTTTAAACTGATAATGACTAACCAGCCCAAAATTAGGAATCCTGTATTAGGGCAGGTACTCTTTTTTTATTGGCAATCAAAGCAAATAAAACGTGTACACATTTTTTCTGTTTACTGTACATAACAGCATTTTTATAAATTTCATAAAAAAATAATGTGCTCCGATGAATGTGTCTGGGTTGAAGATATCGATTTTGAAATATTGAGTACTTGCTACTATTCAATTTTTATTTTCAAAAATTCCAATTTTTATTTAAACAAATCAGGGACAGCAAGCTTGCTGAAATCATGTCCTTTCTAATGCCTATTCAATAGCCTAGCAAGTGAAAATGTATTTTTAAGACTTATTTTATTTATTATTGTAAGTTTTGTCTCCCAATCCTCTATGCCTACATTAATATACACTGATTATTGTAAACTGTAAAATGAAATCATTTCTTTCATTGGACGGTAAAATAAATTACTAATATGCTAAAACAGACCACAAAATAACTTCATATATGTTTTATAAGGTAGATAACTTACAAGAGTGTTATTGAACTAATTAAAAGGCTAAAAAAAATATCAGGTTGTAACGAAAGTTTCCTGCCACAGCTAATACGGTCTGTGCAAACAGTTCACATTGGCATGTTTGTTCATATTTTGTTAAACGATTTTTGGCATTTGAAAGAGACTTGCTTTATAACACTGTGTTGTGAAATTTGTAAAAAATATTGTTATCATTAAGTACAAGGTGTCTGAAATGAAACTATCACGCTACCAGATTAGAATCATCATTTACTTCTAGTTCTGTTGCAAAAAGTCAGCTGCAGAATGTCACCGAATAAAGTGTACAGATTTAGGTACTAGTGCTGTATCACATGACACTGTGAAGGTTTGGCAGAATGGTGGTTATATATAATATTACAGTTAATTATATATATATTATAATTAGTAAATGGTGATTTGGCAGAAAACTTTCGTTACAACCTAATATATCTGTTTTTTAATTTGTTAAATATATATATCAACTGAAAATATCCTTTCTGCATATTTTTCATTTAATAAAATAGCTTTTTAATAAAAAAGATAGCTCCATATTACAAATTAATATTTTTTAAATAAACCTAATCATTTAGATTCAGTTGTATGCAAAGGCTTTTAAATTGTTATAGATGTGTACTGATAGTTATAAATAACACTTTCATTTGATTCAATGACTGAAAAGCTATTTATCATTAATAAGTCTCCATTTTAGGACTTAAAATGATGAATTTTATATGAGAGTATAATCGAGGCAAGGAGACAGACTTAATGTGAACAAATTTCGCAGGTGCATACAGGATCTGCTTAAATCATGAGTACTACTCCAAATAAAAAGGCAGATTGAATCATTCTGTCTCTTTCTTACAATTATAATTATCAAATGTTTGTTAAAAGTTGCATGTATCTAAAGATCAGAACAGAAATACATTCACCCCCCCCCCCCCCCTCCCCAACACACATATATCAATAATTCAATATTCATGCAATATTTATAATGCAATGTTTAATACTATGTGTTGTGGTTACTTAAAACCACTGCCATATATTTATTTAATTTCATTTAGAAAATATTTTTATTAATCTTGTATTCATTTAATTTTAATATTCGCATTCCAAAATTATTTTAATTCCCTTTTTTTCAACCTTCCCCTGTAAGTTTTTCTTTCTGGCATAGCATTTCATTCATTTTAAAATCATAAACGTCGTTTTGAAATCTGTACTTCCGGTAAAAGAATTATCTGGAAAGTTCCATATCTTTCTATTTGTGAAATCATTTCCTTTTGTAGCTCCGCCCCTTAGCCAATAATATTTAAATCAGTTTAATTCGTAATTTCAAAATTCGTAACTCTTTACTACTGTTTGGCATCTTATCTCAGTGAAATCTATCAAATTTCCTTTTTTTAAAGCAGTTTTTTATATTCTTTAGCATTACATTTTATGCCAACGCAGGGCGCCTGTATGTTCGTTCCGCCAAAGTTGGCGTTTTTCAAGTATTATAGCAACCCCCCTTTACTCCTCTTTTCGGAGAGCTCATGCGCATTCAGTTGAGTTGGGACTTCAATGCAGAATGGCTGCCCTTTTGCCATTCTGCGAAGAATTATGTCCGCGCCTGCATGAGTGCTCTGTCAATGAACGCAGAGAATGGGTGGATGCCTCTTCCCCTTCTACAAAAAAATAATAAACGGATTTCGTATCTACAGTAAGAAATATTAAAAGTGCAAGAATATTTCTTCAAGATTGTGTAATTGGCTGCATAGTTTCATCCTTTTTCTTTTTGTGGCGAGATTCTTTGATCAGTTACTTCTGATTCTTCAGTATGATGTGGATAAAACTTCTGTTGACGGCATTATTATTATTTTTATTCTAATGGTGCTTTTATTTCGAGTCATGGAATTATGATGCTAAAAAAAACACCTAAATGCATGTGCCTCCACACTCCACAAGGGAAAAAAATATTTTATTTTCTTTAGTAAGATTATGGAATAAACGTAGATTGTATGTGTCCATCATAAAAGAAGTACATCTAAAAGAATAAGAGGTGTACTCTATGATAATGCGCTATGTTCTGAAAGAAAAATTGCTTCATAAATAAAAAATTTTCAAGGAAGATTTGTCATCTGTTTATTTCCTTTCTGCAAATGTCTCCATCATTTTCTGTTCTTTCAGGTGAATGCAGGTAATGCTTTTACCTTTTATTTTTTTGTTCTCTATTTTCAAATGTATAAGTAAATTCAGATTTTTTTAAATTAATGACTGTTATGTCAAAGTGACCTTTTGTGGCCGCAACAAAATGTTATAACACTATACGATCGATCCTTTAAAAAAAAAAATGTTTTCTAGATTTTTAATCCAAACACAACACCATGCTTTTTCTCTTTTTAATTTTCTTGAACCTTGATATAGTGAGCTTCAAATAAAGGATGTATTAATTACTCAGTGCATATAACTTGTAATTATTAATAATAAAAAGTTGAAAACTTGAATAGTTTAAAACGCTGGATTTTGAAATGATTAAAAGACAGTTTTGTTACTTTTTGTAATTATATTTTAAGTAATAATATACTCATAAATAAATAAAAGAAAAAAGAAATACTAAAATTTAGCAAGATATCTGTCTTTCCACAATTTCTATAATTCATATGCAAAATAATTTTTTATGTGTGTAATTATTTTTTTAATAACTTTCTATAATCTTAGTGATACCTCGCCAAATGAATGCAATTTGTTCTAAAATCACATTCATTACCACAATTTTTCACAAACTAAAACTTTGTTTCTTATCCAATTGAAGTACAACGTGGCTGTTTTATTGTATGAACATCATTTAACACTTGAAAGCCTCTAAACTACTATTGCATGAGAATTCTTAACACTTAACAGATGGGTCACATAAATTTACATTCCTGTGGATTGGAGGAAGAAAATATTACTGGTACCAGAAATTTTGTAAAGGAGAAAGACAAAAGCTTGGTTCTGATTTGTTATGAGCAAGTCTGTAGTGACATTTGTAAACATAAATTTTGCGCTCATTTTCAAAAAATGGCCTGTCCATTAAGTGTTAATAACAAAATATTTTGAGATTTATAGTAAAAATTCTATGCAGTATTTATTGTGCAATCAATGTAAAATGTAGTATTACTCCATAAAGTCTGGCAACTACTAATCTTCTTTGCAATTTAATTAATAATTTCTTGAAAATTAGGATTGTTTGTTAAACAATTACAAATGATAAAATTAATTTTCTGAAACTCCATTGTCTTACTATTTTATAGGTGACCAAAACATTCTAATTACAAGACTACCTTTATAAACAAATCAAAGCTGCCAAAATTTGAATTTCAAAAATAAGAAAAATTTTTACAACTTTAAATTTCTCAGGCTGCCAAGAAAGAAGTAGGCAACATGAAAATGCATAATTACCTAATATAAACTATCTGTAGAAAATTTTAAATTAGACCTTTTAAAATCATTTTTACATAGTTGCCTAACTTGCACTAAATAAATCCTCTTATATTTTCTTTATCTGAAATTTTTTTTCAATATTTTAAGTGTCATTAATAATTCAATATGTAACATACCACAATTTTTAAAGTGTGTCTTTGAGGGAAAATGACAAGTTTTATAATTAATATTTATTTATGATTTTAGAAATATGTGCATGCCAACTGATTAATCAAAAATTAATAAAACAAAATTAATCTTGCAATGGAATTTTGAAAATAGAAAAAAGGGATAAAGAAACAAAACAGTGAAAACAAGTAAAACATTAAAGAAATATTTAAAAGGGTGATGGCTTGGAAAACTTTAAAACAAAACAAACAATAAAACTATACAACATATTTTATTTATGAATTTTACAATTAAAAATAAACAAGGAGAAAAAAAAACAATTCTCAGCAATATCATCACACATATTTTGTACCATTTAAAGCAAATATTAATACAATTAATCATTAGACTAAATGAATCTTATATTAATCTGAATTTTAACAACCATTCAGAACTTTGCTTTTTCTTAGTATATATCAATAAATGGGATTTTCAAGAAAATCCAGTTTAAAAGAAAAATTACTTTTGCTTATGTATATTTTAGCATTTAAGTATTATAGAACACAATTATTTTTTGTAAGCATTTTTTTATTTTTTTTCTGATAAACTAAAATAGTTAAATATATATATATATTTTTTTTAATATTAAAAATAGCATTTCACTTTCCTATAAATTGAAAGCCACACAAGTTTTTATATCAAATTGAAATTCCCTCATATGATAAAATATGTATAGATAAGCATTGTTACAAGAAATTAAGTCACGGGAGATAAAAACCACAACAAAATATTGTACAGTATATATTGGGCTGTATATATTTAACAGCAAAGCAATCATTTGAAGCCAGATGATATAATGTTACATTAACTTAATATTTTAGTGCAATAATAAAAATGCTAGTTGGAAACTAAATCACTGAGAGAAAATAGTCAATTCATTACTTAATAAAAAATTTAAAATACTGTTTTTAAAGAATATAAAAAATGTTTGAGTTGATTTTTTAAGATGGAAAAAAAAAAAGAAAAGTTAAAAATATTGAAAATTAGCACACAAATTTACTTTTTAATAATATGGTCCTTACCAGATACCCTCCACATTTTCAGATGATAAGAGCAAACTCATGGCAAAAAAGAAACTTAGAGTGAAATATGCATCAAATTAATAGTGGAAATGTTTGTTTATTTCAAGAATTCGTGGTAAGCCTAGTCCCGCATCCCTCCCCACAAAAGATAAAACTGCTTTTATCAAATTAACTTTGATGAAAAACTTAACATCTTTTTCTGTGAGCCAATTTACAATCAAGTGTCAATAATGAATTCAGCTTTTAGAAGGAAACTATTAGAGAGGATCTATTATTATTATTAATTTAGATCATTTAAAAGATTTTTTTAAGTAAGAAAAACAAATAATGAAACATGCAAAAAGAAAAAATAATAAAATAAAATAAATCTAGAATGTTCTTGTGGGAAATAAATGCAATATTTACAATTCTTTCATATATCTTAAGAACGAAAAGTGCATGTTTTATGTTACAGACATACTACCATTTTACCCTTAATTAGTATCAAATTTTGATGCTTTTACTACAGTATTAAAGTTTATAATTATGACAAGTTTAAGAAAAGAATAGATATTTTCAAGAAATACAAAGATTTTTGTACAAATTATGAAAGTGATGTGTACAATGCCTAGACATGATGAATGATGACCATCTCAATGCAACAAAATGATGATAAAAGGAAAATCTTCATAACTTTAACCCGTTCCAATAATTATCTAAAAAAAAAAGAGAGAACTCATCTAAATATACACACACAAGATGTAGTTACATTTAGCATGAAATATATTAAAATTAAGAAACAAAATAATGCAATAAGGACACAACTACAGAGAATAATGGATCTAGAATGTACATGGGTCAGAAATTTTCACAGGACTAAAATGAATATTCTTTTATCGCTTAAAAATAATGTATATAACTGATATAGACAGTAAGACTTGGATATTCAAAATCTGAAACATTGAATGTTGCATTACCATGTATGAAAAACTTATGAACTTTTTTTGTCATATTCAGTCTTCCCAAATATAAGATATTACACGGAATTCCATCACATGGAAGAAAACTTTAAATTATGAGAATATATAGTTAGATTTTACCCAATGTTAACAAACTTTGAACATCCCAAAATTACAATTTAAAATTTTTTTAATCTGAATTATTCAATTATTCTCAGCAAATCAAGTAAGTTAAGTACCAAATTGTAGATCTAATTAAATTGATATTGATGCTGATATATAACTTCTTTTTTGCTGCCAGATCTTCTCTGTTTTCCATACATTTTTTTTTTTTCCCTCAAAATATTGTAAATAGAAGTTTTAGAACGATTAAGAATCTTACTTATTGGTTTATTTGGGTTTTTAAGATGATTATTTACTTATTGTTGCTACACAGATACAAAATAAGTCAGAAAAGAAAAACATTTATAGGGTTTTAAACACTATAAACTGCATGCTTGCCACTGAGGCGGAAGAGAAAGTGGAAAATGTTAATTTTGGGGGAGAAAATTTAGATGATTGATTATTTATTATTCCAATAAAGCACACACATGGTTGTGGAGTCGGAATCAGGCCCATTTTTGAGAAAAGAGTCGGAGTCAAAGTTGTTAAAAAACACTATGAGCTTTTTATGTTAGGCAGTTTGAAGTGAAGTTAAACTGATTACTATATATAATTTTAAATCTATAAAATGAAATATTCTTGTTATTTTTGGACTATACCAGGCTATTCAAGTTAAGGATGCCAAATATAGTGCTGGTATACAGAGTAGATAAAAACAGTTTTAATTAAAAACTCTAGTAGATATTTCACATTCAGATATAAGTACTCTCCCTCGGATTTTTTGAGTTTACGTAACCCAAGGTTAGAGAAATCTGCAAGGACACAAAACCTGCAAAATAAATGCAATTTTGCCGGGTCAGCAGAATAAAGACAATGTTCGTTAATAGGCTGGGCCCAATTTATAAAAAAAATGAACCAGGCTGACGGGCCCAATATAACAAATTTTAAAAAAATCAAACTATGCCGATAAAATAGGAACAATTTTTAATGGACATGACTGGGGTCAGAAAAAGTACAAATGTGCTGCATAAGCTGATGCCAGTTTGACATCATCAATACAAAAATGTAATATGTCGAACTTAGAGATCAGCATTGGACAGTTAGATTGTGTCTGGTCTGAGCCAGAGTTGAATTTTTCCAGCAGGCTCGGGCTGCATCCAGATCATTATTAGACTTATTTATTCCAGGTGTCGATGCAGGATTTTTTTCCAGGGCCCATTTTGTGAAAAGTAATAGTTATTTTTGTTAAATTTATTATATTTTTGTGAAAAATAGCATTTTGTAATGAAAGATGAAATCCGCTTATTATTATTCGAATGAAAAATTTATTATTAATAACTTGTTTAAGTCCTTCTGCTAAAGTTTTTTTTTTTTTCTGTTGAACTTGTTTTGTATGCAAATTATACATTTTAAAGTGTAATAAAACAAAAATAATTAATAAGAGTATGTTATCATGAAATGGAATTTTGTGAATGGGCCTATTTTATTAAGAGGAGTTTTGTGAAGGGGCCCATTTTATTAAGAGGAATTTTGCAAAAGGGCTCATTTTATTAACCTTCTCACTGCCGTGAACTGATATATCTGTTCACTAAGCTGTAGGTTTCACTGCAACAGAAGCATTTTTTACATTAATATAATTCTACAGATATAATCCAGTTTTGAAAGATTACGTTATGATTAATACTGTTAAATTTTATATTCCTATACACAATTAAATTTTTTACATCACGTTTAAAAAATCATCGCTTTTCAGCATTTAAAAAATATTACAGAGAAAACAACATTACAATTTTGCCTTTTTGCTCGGCGGTCAGGTGGTTAAGAGGAATTTTGTGAAAGGGACTGTTTTATTAAATAGACTTTTGTGAAGGGGCCCTAAATAGGCCCTAAATTTTGCCTGGATCGACCCCTGTATTCCCAGGATATGTCGGACGCAGTTTGCTTTGTAAAAATAGTAATAGCAATAATGAATTTCGGTTAACGGAATCATTAAAATACTAGTACATAATCACCGTCAAAAATAACGGAAAGTGAATGATAAATCTTCAAAATAATAGTTAAAAAAATATTTTTGTGACTTTAAGATGCCTCAAGCATTTTGTTAATCAAAAAGTATTATCCTTTGATTTTTTATGATTAGAACAAAGAAATTATGTAAACTACAATTTAGTCACCAGCGCTTAAACACGCCATTTCCAGTTACACATCCTATGACAAAAATGCTTGTTTAGATTGCCTCTACATTAAAAATTTGTTGTTTAGCGTGACTTCTTTTTTTTTTTTTTTTTTTTTTCGCTACAAACTATGTTAAAATTCAAAATTTTATCTGCAAGATAATTAAAATATGTTGTACCGATAAGAAATATTAATTTTATTTGCAATGTCTTCAAATCTGATAAAATGCATTGCAAAAAAAAGTACGATTACAACAGAAAATTGATGCCAAAAGAATTATAGCAAGAAACATAAGCTCCTAATTCATTGGGAATTAAAACGGCCTACAGAGGCGCTGCTCACAGCCTTCAGTACAGAAAAAATTGTCCCTTTAATTTCCCTTTAAATAATGCTAAAGTACCATTGAAATAATTCTTTATTGTAAATGCAATCGAAAGTTTTAGATATTCAAATTCGGATAATTTTTACTTTGTCATATAAGACAGAAAAAAAATATTACAGGAAATCTGAAATTGTGCAAAATAATAATCATTCTGAACAAATTAAAAATACATGTAATGCAATGTGCTTGCATGGACCTTCTTAGAGCTAAAGCTATATCTTTTCTCCACCAGATGGCGATAGTTATCAGTTATTTTTTATTTAGAACTTGTTGTTGGTTTGGCCCTTAACCCCCTCACTGACAAGCCCGTGTTAATATGTTCACTAAGCTCCAGGTTTCACTGCAATACAAGCAGTATTTAAAGTAATATAATTCAATTGATTTAATGTATTTTTAATACATTGAACAATGATTAATACTTCCAAGGATTGCATTTATATTCGTTGTGAAGTTTTTTTTTATAAAATGTTCAAAGAATCTTTTTTTTAAGCATTTAAAACAAAATGCAGAAAAAACAACATTATAATTTTGCCCTTTTCCAAGACAGTCGGAGGGTTAAATTTAGAACTTAATCGGATAGTTTTTGAAGGTTTTAAACAAAGTTAAAATATTAAAAGGTTTTAAATATTTTAAATATTCAAATATTTTAAGACCTTTTCAAATTTTTAAGACCAGCATCGGAGTTAACCTGTATTTTTATTATTTATTTATTTTTATTTTTTTTAATGAGGCGTTCAAAGAGTCATTCATTTGATTGTAGATTTGCTAGAATTTGAATCTGAATGGCAACAGTATCATTTGTTTAGACCTAATTTCTATGTTTATAACAGCTTAATTTTAATTTAGAACTTAATACATTATAAATGGATATGATACACATGTTTTATGTGAAAATATGCTTAACAGACGTGATTGCAAGTAGAAAAAATTTAGCTGTCATATGTAAGGATATGTTTTTCATTAAGCCTAACATGGCGTTTAGCTATGGTCGATTCGCAGACCAGAGTGGTTCACACTGGCATCATTCAGACAGTTTCCTGCACTCAGATTTTATTATAAGTAGATACTACAATAAATTACAGAGAAATATTTTTTTTAATCTCCTTTTTTTATTATATAGCTTCAACATTTACGATGTTTTTAACTTTTTTTTTATTCTAAACTACATCGTTTTTTCGATGAGTCTCCATTTGAATGTAACAGTCTGAGTCATCATTAATGTTGCTATGCTGTATTCTATGGCTTGTGAACATATAATCTAAAATATAAGTTTCCCGTAAATATGTATGCAGTATTCTTTAAAAGTATCTTAATTGTATATTTTATAAAAATCAGAATTTTTTTGCAGAAGTTGAGTTGGGCCAGATTTTATTGATTTTTACATGGGCCGGGGCATGAACTCATGGGGTGATTCTGAGTAAAAAATAAATAAGAAATTCTGAAATTCACAGCAAATTTTCTGAAAGTTTATAGCAGAGGGGGCGGATCCCCTCCCGGCTCTAACTATGTGTTTTTTCCACGCCCCTGTGATGAAATTCGTGTTTTTTCAACAATCCTTTGACAAATTTTGCATTTTTTCGCAATCTTCTGGCAAAATTGGCATTTTTTGCGATCTTTTGCCGAAATTCGTGTCGTCCCCAATTGGCCCCGCAATTGGCACAGTTGTTCCATCACTGTATTGTTGTAAAACCCTCCACAATGGACAACTTTAATCTAGATAAATGCTAGAAAAAAATATGCGCTGTATGAATTTCTGATTTTTAATTATTTTTCATATTGTTATACAGTTTGTATAAATTTATATAAAAATTTTAGATTGGATGAATAATAATTTAAAATTTCTTCATTTACGACGATAACAGATATTCTGATCGAAGTAGTACACATCGAAAATTCCCTGACTTTTCCCTGGCCTTTTCAATAAAAAATTCTCTGACATTTCTATGCCTTTTTGCCTAAATTTTTGAATTCCCTGACTTTTCCCTGTTTTCCAGGTTTTCCCTGACCCGTAGAGAAACCCTGTTTAAATGTATAGGAGCAAGATTTTTTTATGACTAAAATTTGATATTAATTTAACATTCAGCTTCAGATGTTTCCTAAAAAAAAAATTAAGAATTACTAAAACAGTTTTTGATAATATAAACTTTGAAAAGGAGAAGGGTAGATAAAGGCCTTTTTTTTACATGTCGGTCGTGCCACATGAGATTACTTTTTCCAAGCAGTATGTAGTTACACTTATACCTTGGAAAATAATAAGATAGTTATTTGGAAAAACATTTTTATTTTTATAGAAACTTTAAATAATTTCAAATTCAATTTTTATTAACATTACTATTCAATCTTTTAATTAATCATTTACATCACTTCCAAATAATAATGAATCATTAGTAGACTATCCTGTTGCAGCATCTTGAGGTGTTTGTGTACATTCAATACTTGCTTTATACTCTTAATTAAACAATATTGCCATTAACCCAGCAACTACAACATAGAGGCAACATGTGCACAATATCCTATATATCTTGTTCTCTTATGGTCATCTTTGGCATTTCTGCTTTTATTTTCTTAAGTATTAGAGTCCTTAATTCATCAGAGTAGTGACATATGACCAAGTGAAATAGCATGCGTGTTTTCAGTCTTTTCTAAAATTATGTAAACCTGCATTATAGAACTTTGTTCTATGCATATGGAGGAGTTTTAAATAAGTAAATAGAAATTAGCTTTGCGATTATGACGGGTTTGTTAAGTGTAATTTTTTTCCAAATCCACTTGACCAATAAAATATCATAGGCCAGTTACATGCATAGTTTCCTTGGGGCAGTTTCAGGAGCGTTCTGCACCCTGCATACCCCTTGATTTAAAAAGTAGTACCTACTTGCCCTGATCCAAAAAATAGTGCCTTTCTTGCCCTCAGTAAAAAAAAAAAAAAAAAAAGGGGGGGGGGGGGGGGGGGCGAGGTAGCCTGATTGCTTTTTGAACTAAGAAAATTGCTTGCATAGTTCAAACTAATCATTGTTATAGCTTTAAAAGAGTGCCCTAATTTTTAAATACTATAAGTGATTCTAAAAATTAAAAAAGTGCCCATAAGCACCTAAATAGTACCCTTCAGAAATCAAACCATGCCCTTAAGAATTTAAAAAGTGCTTTTTTCCTACCAGCAGAACCCTGTCCTTTTAAATCTGGGGGGAACTCTGCATATGAATAATACACCAACTATCGGAACTCCAATTATCCGAACAGCCTATTTCTCTCAAAAAAAATTTAAACCAAACTTCCAGTTATCTGAACAGCCTATTTCTTCCAAAAAAATTTTTAACCAAACTCCAAATTACTCATTGGTTTGGAATAAAATTTTTAAAAAAGAAAAAACTGATAGTGGATCAGAAAATGAGGAAGGTAAAACAATAAAGGAGATGGGAACAATCCTAAGCTATGAAGAAAATGAAATTAACGAGTGATTAAATAGCGAAGTACATGACCCTGGATATCAGATTTTAAATTACGATGATAATGTGGATGAGATTCATGATGAAAAAGAAATTGAAGAAAATGAAAACGAATGCTCAGAAAATAACCCACGTCCAGCACATAACGAAGGGTTTGAATGCTTGGAAACAGCTATGAAATGGGTCGAGCAGCAGAAGAACGTTGATCCTATTCAACTAACATATTTAAGAAGAATTAGAGATATTGCAGCATTAAAAAGAATGTCTTCGTTGAAGCAAGCAACAATCAAAAGCTTTTTTTACGTAAATTATAATATCTTGGGTTCAGAAAATGATAAAAAGAGACAAAAAAAATTAATAATAATAATGTAAACAAAAAACATGCTAGCACTAATTGGTGCGGCCAGTCTTAAACTTAGATAACGTATGAAGTTTTCAGTATAGTCAGAAACATCCCTTAAATTGTCTGTCCACTTATCCAAACTAGGGTCGATCCTCGCTTGTTCGAATAATCGGCACTCTACTGTAATCAATTGGAAGGTAAACGGACATGGAAACTAATGCGACTCCCGCAAGGATTTTGCTTTATTTTATATCAAAGGAATCGATGAACCAAAATAAGAATATCATTATTCAAAGAATTTCTTATAAAAGGACATATATGTTATTTTGGTTCATACAGACCATCTAAATGAAATAAAAGTTTAAAAAAACATCGAAACAATAAAAGAAGCACATTCATTTTAAAAGTTTATCCTTAAAACTTATTGTTTTTGGGACTTAAAACCTATACAAGCCTGAAGAGTAAATGTTCAACTATTAAAAATGTATAAGATTTACTGAATTTAGAGGAAAAATTTAACTTTTACGAAATCGCTGGATTTTCATCCAGCGATTACATACATAGTACACAGCATACACCTCAGCTACCCTTGGAATTTTAAGACATTAAATTTACTTTTAACACATGACAATTTACTTAAGCTGACATTATTCAAATTATTGCCTTAAATAACTGGTTTAAAAAAGATAAGATTACAAAGAAAAGTAAAATAAAGTAGAAAGATAAAGATTACATGATTCTTTATCAAAACAAGAAAAATCACATACCTTTTTAACACAGTCTTTCATGTAATTATGTCGATGTGTTAAATCATGATTTGGATACTGAGCAGCTACCTAAACAGAAAGACAATTTATTCAGTCATATTAACACACATTTCTATTTGCTAATGTCCAAAAACTTAAAAACTGAATAATAATTTAATCAAATTTATAAATATTCTCAAATAAATTTATTAACAATAACTATTATTCCGTAAATATTCAAATATGGACTAGCAGAGTTTGTGGTGAGAAAAAAAAAAAAAAAAAGCAATTTAACAAATTACAACGACCATTTGGAAAATGATTTTTTCAAAGACTAATGGTGTTATTACACGAGGAGTCAAAGTCGCTTGAAATTCCAGGTGTCTCCATGTTATTCCTATGGCTCCAGGGGAGTCGCTTCGAAAGCAAGCAACTTTTTTCTGTCGGCACGTCTTTGACGTCTGAAAAGGAGCGAGTTGCCAGTAACAGCCAATCAAATGCTTGGATATCTGAAGATGGAAAAGCCTTTTCCCGAACAGCCAATGAAATGCTTGGATAATACATAAGTTTCAGGAAATATGACAAATCGCAGTCGATTTTGTCGCTTGCAATTTTTCGTGTAATAGCCCTATAAAATTTAAGACATAAAAAATCGCACAGAGTTGATCATACATTACGTACGCCATGGATTACATTTTTCAGTATTGTAAATTTTTAAACTTCTACGGAGCTGGTCATACATCACATACACCATGGATTAAACATTAATATTCCTGGACCAATTTTAAATGAAATTTCATTTTTAAACTTCTAAACATCCCACACTATTACTTTTTACATCGTCGTATACAGAAAAAAATTTACTTTTAAATGCAATTTGTTTGAAAGCTGTATCTCAATTTGTTTCTGAGTTATTAATTTTTTTTTTTTCTTTTGAAGTTTTTATTACTTTTTTGTCATAGTGGCAGCAGAAGTATCCATCTCTGTTGAAAGTAAAAGGAAAATATAGATTACTGTACAGACCAATCAGAAAATAAATAAAATGCGGATTCAACAAATAAAAAGCTTCAGATATGCTTTTAATTTCCTACTCTGATGAGGACAATAACCATTTTTCCAAATGGTTTAAAAAAAAAAAAAAGTGATATTTTCTGATCCTAAACAAAATTTTAAGTGGGGTAGGGTTATCTTCAAGAAATTGAGTTTTTTGAGTAAGGCTTTAAATTTATTGCAGGAACCCTCTGGTCCTGCGTTCTAGATGAACTCTGATTTGGATAGATGTCTACAGATAGGGCGAGATTTACAGATCTAAACTGCAACACAACTTGACTCATACGTTTTAAATCTTTCAAAAATCCTTCTTTTTGTTTTACATATTCCTTTAAAAATTTATACCATTCTGAATCAAATAAAACAAACTGTATGAAAATTATAAATATAATATTAATTGCATTAATTTATTTAAAGTATAATTAGAAAATATTTTCAAATTTATTGCCATAACAAAGAATTATTAAATTGAGATTATTTAATTAATTTTTATTAGTAATATTTATAACATTAAACATCACAGTTCTTCATAATATTTTTAATAATCCAACAATCTTCTTGGAGGATTAATCGCCTTCTTTTTTGGTGCATTGCTCAAAGAACAAATTTTGAATAATTAAAATGCCAAATTTTCAGTGTAAAAGGTACAATTCTTTTTATTATTATTTATTTAAAGAAACAAGGAATTTTTCAATTATGACAGATTAATTCATTTACTTTCAATAAAACCATATTTACAAATAAATATCTTCAGACACATTGCATGTACATATGCATACTCAGAGTTCTCGCTAGCTTTTGACCAACAATAGCGATTTGGCGAATAAGAAATAATAAACAGTAGCCAAATTAAAAGAAATGTTAGCAAAAAACAATCGGCGTGAAACACTGAAAAATCTATCTTTAGCTCCTTATTATATCACTCTTTTTTGAAGAAATTCGACTATCCGCTACAGAAACTATTAGTGCATTCTAAATGTCTCCTAAATGTGTAAATGTTTCAGACATTCTTTTAGCAGTCTAAATAAAAACTAAAAACAGCTATCTTTGATTTACCGTTGTGAAAATATACACTAAAAATTGCAATGATATTTCGACTCTTAATCGACAGAAAAAAAAATTTACCGGCCAGTGATACTTTGCATAATTTAATAAAAAATAGTATAAATAGTATGGTAAATGGCTAATCTCAACACCGCATTCCAGCAAAAACTTTCTCTACTTGGCGCTTGATGCGAGTAATTTTGTTTTGTGTTTTTACCAGCGCGACTCTGGCGCATAGATAGTGATTAACTGGCAACAGAGAAATATCTATCGCATAATCCTTTGTGTGTCTTTGGCTGTTGCTAAACTGAATTGGTGTTGAGTCAATATATTTATAAATAGAACAATGTAAATGGCACAGTGTGATTGAACATGTATAGCGACATCCATCGTCCAGTAAAGCGGATTAGAATCTCAAGAACTCAACTGTATTGGCACACTTGCACAAAAAGAGCAGAAATTGAGCATTCGCAATTTGGCGAGTCTGATTGTTTGTTTACTCGCCAAATGAAGCATTTTGTCACGATTTGGCGCAATGGCGAGCGGCAGCGAGAACCCTGTGCATACTCATATCAATCCTGTATAATAATATAACTTGAAAGACCCTAATTACTTCAATTCATTTGATATATAAATTATGCATCCTTTTAAACTGTAAACATCAAATTTATTGGTTTTAACTCCAAATTTTATGATTATTTTTGAACAATTTGAGGATAAATTATGTTTAGATGGGTCAAATAGTTAATCTTTGCACCTATTCCTGTCCCACGTCAAAAATTTACAATCCTATCTATTTATATAAAATCCAAGTCTCTGTGTGTCTCTCACAATTCCAGTAGGACCGCCTCATTGAAATGAGTAATTGTTGGAAAATACTAATGCAGGGTTACCACAGTAGTGCCAAATGTTGGCCAACTTGGCGACAAAAATAAGTTGTTATATATGAAGCCAACTTGGCGATAGCTGGCTAATTTGGCGAAATTCCCATTTAAAACCATTAATCTTTCGTAAAGGAGCTCACCTCAATTTAATTTAAACTCCGCTCTTTTAAGACATTTTTTCAAAATCTATGGGTGAGAATTTAAAGTGTAATATACGAACATGTACATCTTTACATCTTCCTCCCGATGCTGCTAATAAAATAACCGCCATTAGACGACACTGTACTGCCTGAGGTCCTAACTGTGCGATTTTAATGTGCTTTGGGTACTTTTCCAGTATAGGTGCCTTGGCGAAAAAGGAAATTTGGCAACATATTTTCTGGGAACCTATCCACTGTTTCATTTTGTATATACATGCATTTTTTTTTATATTTATATAATGCATTTTTTTTTTTTCGATATTTATACGATTTATATGTGCTTTGAGTACTTTTCCAGTATAGGTGGCGAAAAAGGAAATTTGGCAACATATTTTCTGGTAACCTATCCACTGTTTCATTTTGTATATACACGCATTTTTTTTTCCGATATTTATACGATTTATTTAACATAAAAAAAAAAAAAAATTATCTAATTTTATACAGAAACAGAAGTAATTTGTATATAAAAAAGATCAATAATATACATATAAAATAAGCATATAAAACAAACAAAAAAGCTTATCAAGTTTATTTTCATAGCTGTTTATATGATCTAACAACAAATCTCACTTTCTGATGCCCAAATTACACCAAGCTTTTTTAAAAAAAGGCCAAGCCCCTAAAGTGAAAAAGTACCAAACTGTCTATTATTTTGCGCTATCTGTGCTATAGTTTGTACTATATGCAGGGGGGATGGGGGACGAAAAGTTTAAACATTAAATTTTCAGCACAGATGTCATATACGTCCCATGTTGGCGCAATTTTTTTCCGATGACAATTTTGCGAAAACATCAAAACATCAACAGCATAAACAACATACCATATTTACCAGGTTACCATATTAAGCAAAATAATGACACTTTGGCGCCAATTAAGTACCTGTTGCGTATGTGACATTGACATCAGAAAAAAATCGCGTATATGACATCTGTGCCAAAAAATCATGCGTTAAGCATAGAATATGAAACACTTTCCAACAATTCCTGAATGCTTTTAACAAAACTTCGTTATATAGGGAAATAAGGTAAATAAAATAACTAAGTAAATATTTTAGAAAATGCATAAAATTTTTTTTAAATGATCTTAGCCGTTATCGTCCATAGCCAGTAGTACCGTTATAACATACCACTATGTAGCTAAAATTTAATTTAACTAAAACACTCTTAAAACTACTGAAATCACATTTACAGATACCCTTACGAATTCTTTTGTGCAGCCCTGTACATGAACTATAGCATTTATACACACGGAACATAGTATGCATAAATATAATGAAACTTAAAAGCGCATATCATAATTAAAAATGCATTTTCAGCAATCACTGCGTATGTACAGTACTTCAGAGAAAAGTTTCTTGGCGCGAAAGAAATTTGCCAACGTATTTTCTGACAACCTATTTACTGTTTCATACTCACAAGCAATGTTTTCCATGTGTCTACAATTTATTTAATATAAAAAAAGCTATTTACCCATTTTTATAAAGAAACAGAAATAATTTTGGTACTACTTGGTTATCCCGTCAACCAAAAATCTATCGCCAAACTATAAGATTAAATGCCAATAATGGTTGATCATAAATGTCACATTCACTTGACTTTAAGCAAGTTATACGTGTTTACGTCATCAACGGATTCTTATTTTGACGTTTTATTTGTATTTTTATTAATGTTATATTAATTTATTTGTTCTTTCATTATTTAAAATAAAAATTGCATCAATTTGTATGAATTGGTGAATGGTTTGGTGATTTATATAATTTGGCGGAATTGGTCGACGGGATAACTAAGTAGTACCTTAAATTTTGCACAGATGTCATGTTGTACGCATCGAGTTTGGCGTGATTTTTTTTCTGACGCCAATTTGGCAAAAATCTCGCTTTCGAATACCAGTTACATGTATATTTTTCAATTATTTGCTATCATTTAGAAAAGGAAATAACAATAACTAAATTTTTAATGAATAACTTTAGAACAAAACAGTTTATATAATAATAAAAAAAGAAAATAAAAGTAAATAAACAATTTATTAATAAATAAAAAAAACAATAGCTGTGTTACCATATCAGGCAAAATAACACCAGTTTGGCACCAGTTAGACACCCCGGTGCATATATGACATCTGTGCTGTAATTTTTATATAAAAAAAAATGATATATTTAGAAATGATTTTTTATGTATATAAATACATGTATAAACATAAATAAAAGTTGGTTAGGTTTATTTCCATAGCTGTTTATATATTTTGGCAACCTGTCTCACTTTTTGATGCCCCAATTGCGCCAAGCTTTTTTTTGTGCCTATAGTGGAAAAGTACCTAAATGAATAATTAATAATAATAAATACATGTATAAAAAAAATAAAAATTCATCAGGTTTGTTTTCATAGCTGCTTATATATTTTGGCAACATATCTCACTTTCTGAAGCCTGAATTGCGCCAAGCTTTTTTAAAAAATGCGCTACAATGGAAAAGTATTTAAATAATTAATAGAAATAACCAATTATATAAACTAAAAAAATTTATTTTGAGATCAAAGCATTGTTTTTAATTTCGATTAAAAAATACATATATCATAGGATAACTTCAGTTGAAATTAGGTTGACAGCTTAATATCTCATTCCATAAACCTAAACAAACGCAAGTGATTCATTCATCGCGAACCGTAAAATATATTAAACCATTGAGGTAATCATTCACAAAGTAAGTTCTCCAACAATTAATAGACAATATTCTTATGACGTCATAGTAAGTAAAATGGTGGCAGTATCGTTTGTTTATAGTTTGAATTCACAAAGATTTTATTTTGCAATGTCTCTTAGTTACATTACTTTATTGTCATATTTATGAGCTCAGAACAAAAGCATATTTTTTTATTATTTAGTTATTAAATAATGAAAAAAATTCTAAATGCATGATTTGAAAAATTTTAATAATTTTCTTTCTTAATACTAAAAAATAATATTGAAGTAACAGTGGGTTTAAGTTAAATAAGTTTAACTGTTTAATTCTGTTGTAATAGTCAAAATAACTGTATTTATTAGATTTCAGAAAAAAACATCAGGGCCCGATTAAACTTTGAAGTTAGAGGAATTACTATGTCATTTCAGGACCTTCCTTTTTTGGAGAAGCTTTTCTAAATTCCACATATACATGGAAACTCTTCAGTGTTAGAAATATTATTCCTAGGACAGACATAACATCAGAACGGCCGGCAATTTTACACAACTTTTTCAAAACTACTTTATATCAGAAATTTTATTAAAAACTGGTTACTTCTTTGTTATAGCAGCCCACACAATTATGATTATGACAAGTTGCAGCCAATTTCGCCAACGTCGTAACCAAGATCGAGAAGCACACCATATAATACAATTTCATTAAATCGTATACGATAGTTTAATAGTTTTTACCTTACTTCAAGTGTGTAATTTATTTATTTTTAAGAATTAACAATCTAAATTGCCCAATATATTAATTAAAAAAATGTAAACAAAGATTGAATAGACATGACCGCAAAAAGCCTCAAATCCGCACAACACTTGGAACCAAACTGTGCAGATTAGTGGTCTTCTACTGTACACAGTTTTTCATAAATGTGTTTCGTATGACGTGTTCGTATGACGTTCGTATGACGTCGTAAAATGTGTTATTTTCATCTATCACTGCGGAACAAGCGAGGAAAACTCATATTCTTGCATATGAGTTGTATAAATCTTTATATCTAAATTTCCGTCATTTTTGAAGGGCTACCTTTCTAGTTTCAAATATATTAATTGTAGTTGACATTTATCGCTGGGCTATTAATCTATGCTTTACCAGTGCAAAATCTCAAAGTAATATCTTTGTTGTTGTTGTTTTTTGATGGTAACATAGATACATAGGTAATATAAGTGATAAAACAAAAATGTCTGAATTTGGTAACATAAAAGACAATTAAGGATTTTGTAAATGGATGAAGAAAAATAAATAAATGTGATCTACTGATTAGCATAACTAATTCTTCATTTATTAATTTAGTAAGCGTGCAAATTAAAATTTTGAATTATTTATTTATATATTTAAATAAACATTGTTTATTTTTGGTGCAAAAACTAGTATATAAGTTTATATATATATTTTTTTAAACTCTCATGATTACTGTCACAAATGGTACTGATTCCTAATTATCATGAATACCTTTTACCTTTTTTTTTTTCTCTCACCTTTAGTAAATAATTTTCATTACATTAGTAAATAAGAAAGAAGGAAACTCTAAATTAAACAGCTAAAACTTACTCTTTCAATAACGTTACGCAGAGTGATATCTTCAAAATTTGATGACAAAATGATTTCCTGGATGCTTGAAAACAGATCTTCATCCTGCAGATTATAAAAAGTTAAGAAATCAATAACATTTAAGAAACCAAAAGTTTAATATTAGTAAGCTAAAAGACAGATGTACAAAGATAGAAATTTATTAGAAATCAGATACAGACCCTTTAAAATAGGCTAAGTACTAAGTTTTTATAAAGAGTCTTTGAAAATATAAGATTAAAATGATATGCCATCCAATTGGCTATTCTTATTTTTATGAAATATCTATTTCAAAACTTTATATTTCTATGTGATTGTCAAAATTCTATGTTATATTTATTTACTTATATTATTCTATTTACTATGTTAAATTTGTAACCTTTGAAATTCCTGTATTAATAATATAGTGTTTAAAATTACTATGCAACAGAAAAAAAAAAAAAAAAAGAATTTATCATCATTGCATAATTGTATCTACTAGTGTTGCCATTTTTTAAAAAATTTACTATTGAGCAATGACTATAAAATTTATTCAACAAGTTTGAATGGACAGGCAGTGTGGCCGATGAAATAAGTTCTTTGAATACTTTAAGCACTTGGTATATGACCCCTTAAAGCATGGCCGAACTATTTGTGTTTAGTTGCAGAAAAGTGGTATAAGTCATGCATTTTGGTCATTTTTAGTGCTATATGAGAGGGTTTTTTTTTTTTTTTTTGTCTTACTTGTCAGTGTAATAGGAAAATTTTACTATATATAACCTATAGGACCGGGGGACCGTATAAAAATTTAAATTTCTTAATTTTTTAAGAAATGTTTTTATTGACCCAAATCGCTTTTAAGATATTTTTTTTACCTCATTTAAAACATTTTGTAATTGGAACTATATGTCTATGCCTAACGGTTTAGGAATTAGTCATTGGACACCGTTGAGAGTGGACACCCTGTATAAAGAAATGTTAAGGAAACAGAGCTTGATCCTTTTTTCTTTAAGTGCAAAAAAAGATATGGTATTACTACAGAGTAGAAGTCAGGAGTAAACTAGTTAAATTTCAAGAGTTTTAAACACACTTCAGGAGTCAAATATTCACATTTCAGAAATTATACACAATTTTTTCTAATTTATACTTTTTAATATTTTTTATAAATATTCTCTGAATCCTCAAACATTACATTGCAATTATCCATAAAAACATAATTGAAATAAATGTTACATAATTTACTATTACTTTTAAATATAAATAATTTTCTTTAAAATAAATTCATATAAATGAATTAAAATTTTGTTGTCAGTACAGAGTGAAAAATTTGAGATTGATATATCTCTATGAAGTTTTTACTGATTGACAAACTTTGCAATTTTTATGAACGACTGACTGAAGATTTCAGCAATTTTTTTTTTTTTTTTTTTTTTTTTTTTTTTGGCAACCAATTAATAAACTTTACTTTTACTTTACTTTCAAGAAGATGAAGTATGGAAATAGAAAACATTTAGCTTTCAATGCACTTGATGTTTTGCGTTTCTTTAGTGATGTGCTTATATTATAAAACTACCAATTAAGACTCAAAGTATAAGCAACGTTGTGAGTCATCATCTGAAATGAAATGAGGATCAATTATTTCCGATAGTAAAAATAAACTTTTTGTAGTGAAGCAAGCAGGAATGGATGAATTTTGGATGAATCAAAGTTGGAAATGTAAGAAAATAGAGTAAGCTTCATAAAATTAGGGTAGAATACGACTAATGGCGGCTATAAAGCGGAAGTGTGACGTGACCAGGGCCGAAACGAGGGGGGGGGGCATGTGCCCCGGGCACCAAATGAAGGATTATACCTTTGGAATGGATCATTTTCTTCTGATGGACTGATGGTTTCCATTTTTATGAAACAGCTATTATAAATGCAGTGTTCAGGGAAGATGAAAGAGCAGCCTTAAAAAGTTAGAACTCTGATTTTCTGGTCAGAATGGGAAAAAAATTATGGCCAATTTTTTTTCCCATTCTGACCAGAAAATCAGAGTTCTAACTTTTAACGACTGCTCTTCATCTTCACCTTAACACTTCATTTATAATAGATGTTTCATAATAATGGAAGCCATCAGTCCATCAGAAGAAAATAACTCGGTTAAAGCGGAAACTCGGTTAAGCGGGACTTGGATAATCGGGACTCTACTGTATATTTCATTTAAAAAATGATCTTTAGACTATTTTTGCTGGTGTTCAGAGGGGGGTTATAACCCCGTGACCTCCCCTTTGGATCCCCCATTGTAGACTATGTAGTTCAATATTACCTATTTTATGATTACATATTTTAAATTTTAGTCGGCTATTAGAAAATTCTCTTTCTAAATATACTTTGTGGAAGAGGGGGGTGGGCCAAAATCCATGTTTTCCCCAGGTGCAAAAAATACTGGTTTCGGCCCTGGACGATACAAGACTAAACCCAGGCTTACTATAGAGGGTCTTCAAACGAAACTAAAAGCTTTTTCACAATAAAAGAAAAAAAAAACTAGTATTTAAGAAAAGGATTTGCACCTAATTATTTTTATTTTACCGAGAAAAAAAAAAAAAATTGTGAGATCCTAAATTGTTTCTTACATTCAGGTCAGTTCAAGGAGGCTGACGCTGCGTACTGACCCAGTTTATTCATGCTGTTGTAGAGTTAACTGATTGAGGCATCAGAGATTGAGGAATAACTTTTGAAGTTAATATTTTAATAGAAAATCACTTATGTTCTCTGACAAAACGGCATTTTTTTACATCCTTCACTGACATGACATATAATTTTAATATTTCTCTTTATGCTTTTCGTAGAAATTTTTATTTCTGTCAGTGTGAAAAAATATATAGATGACTAATCTTTTGGGAGCTTTTAAATCTTTGATTTCCAGCAGCCGATACCAAATTATAATATTATAAACTTAAAAAAAAAAAAAAAAAAAAAAAAGAAAGAAAGAAATTTACTATTCCTGTAAATTTCTTACAGCGTGTGCATCTCTTTCATTTTATAAACACTACTAAAGACAAAGCATATGTTTGTGTTTCCGGCCATTTTTCCATTCCCCACGACCCCCGACCCTCATCTACTCCTGCAAGATAAATATTGAGATACTGGAAATGGGATCTTTTAAGTTTTTTGTTTGTTTTTTTTTTTTCCTTATTTCGGCCGAGTTTTTACAGTGGCCGAGACACGGGGTAGAAATTTATTACTGCGTCACTGCTTGAAGGAGGAGGGGTAAAAAAGGAACAGATTAGGGGTAAATGGGGCTAGGAGGTTAGATAATGTTTACAAATAGTTGAGAGTTTGCTTGAAATAAGCGATGAAATTCACTTAAAGGGCGCTCCCCCCCCCCCCCCCTCCCAAGTGATAGAGCTCGCAGGGCGGGGCTCTCGGACAGGGTATGTGTCTGTGTGTATATATATATGTATATACACACATATATATATATATACACACACATATATATATATATAAAACCATTAATTAAACACTACCGACCATCATCAAAAACTGCAATATTGGGAAATGACAATAAAAATAGATACCACAAACCTATAATATAGAACTGTATGTATAATGTAAAGTGCCTTATACATAATTACAAGAATTAATATGGAAGAAAAAAAGAAGAATATGGATACTGATATATATATATATATAATTTTTTTTTTTTTTTTTTTTTTTTTTTTTTTTTGCTTGTTAAAAATTTTAAAATTCAAGGACTATTATTACATTTTTTAAAACATTTTCCAGCACTTTAAGCACTTGAAAATTTTAAAGCACTTTATTCCCTGAAAATGAATCCTTTTTTCCCAGCACATTTTCTATTTTTTTATAGCACTTTTCATTCCTTGAAAATGAATTCTTTTTTTTTTTAGAACTTTTTCTATTTTGTGCAAAACGTATGAACCATGTGTTTAATTGGAATTTATAAAATAAAAAAAATTTTTATATGAAAAAATTCAATTTCTCTTACTGTAACTCCTCAAATTCTGTACCATATTGTGCAAAAATTAGCCTGTGTTATAAATTGAATACCGAGCTTTATTCAAGTGAAAAAGCATAATTATAATTTTTTACAGAATATTACAGATTTTTTTTTTAGATTTTGACAAAAGAATGTTAGATTGATTTCAGTTTTGAAGGTTAAAGCACTTAATAATGAAAAACTTCGTTAGAAATTAAAAATTCCAGCTCTGAAATAAATAAATAAGTAAATGAAATTTAAAAAATCCTGTTGCACTGAGGTGATACAGCAATTTTTGTATGCATTAAAGTAATTGCATGAAGATTTTCTGTATCAAAGATCATTACTACTTACTTGGGTGTAAAAAAATGTTTTAAAAATCTGTTTTTTATTATTATTAAAATTTTTATATAAATCAGATTTTTGTAATTTTTTTTTTTCTACATTAAGGTTCTGAATGGTACTAAGAATGTAAATTTAAAAAAACAAACCTATAATTAGATGATACTAAAGATCATAATCTACATTTTAATGTCTTAATTATAAAAATCATAATTGGTAATTTTAAAAATAATAAAAACTTTAAATAAGTAAGTTCATTAATTAATATAACAAATAACAAAATAAAGAGATATGGCAGATCTTTGCTGCACTTACACTTTGTAAAATTACTGTAATCACATAAATCCCTACTTACATATGTGTATATGCTAACTAAAGAAATTATGACAATTAATTACATTTGTTAATTCATACATAAACACAGAGTAAGTCTAATCATAAGAATGACTATTTATATCTGCAATACACCTCAAAATATTAAATATCAGCATTATTTCGTAATCAATGGGCAATTAGTGTCTTATCCCTCCCTAACTGATTTCTTCATTTGCTGTGGAAGAGTCCAAACTTAGAAAACAGTCTTTCAACTTATGCTGAAATAACTCTTGCTATGTTTAACATTTTCATACTAATTAGCTCTTTTTTTCCCAATTATATATTCTTTCACAATAACTGTTGAGATTTTGGCATTCTTTCATTATCCTTTTCATTCAATTTGCTGTTATATATTCACTTGTGACAGTAGAATGAGAAAATAAGATACTTTTTTTTTTTTTTTTCTCCAATAGAAAACTATGTTTTGCTTATTTTATGTAAGAATGAATAATTCTCAAAAGAAGTGATTAATGTGAATTAAAATAGATTTAATTAAATATCAATTTTAAATTAAATACTTTTTATGCTATGTTTAAATTGGTTGGCACCCTATTACTTATACTACATTAAACAGTAATTTTTCCCCAATATCCTAGTAATTTTCAAATGATTATACTATTTAGCGCTCACATCATCTTATACTTTACCAAGATTTTGATAAGATTTCTAGTAATAAGAGCTAGTTACATATTTTACTAGTAGCAATTCATGTATTATAAAAACACTTTTAAAAGTCAAATTTTTAAAAATATATTATAAATGCTAGTTATCACAGTATCACTATTAGGCACAATATTGGTGCATGGAATTATCACACAAACACAAAAATTATTGTATGTCTGATAATGCTGCAAAATAATATTACATAGTATTGAGATGAATGTAAGCAATAATAAAATTGGGAACTTTTGGGTTATAGTGGCCTCCATAATTATAAGTTGCAGTCAATTTCGGAGAGATAGTAGCAAAGCTCATGAAGTGCAAACGGGGCATGCACATATAATAGATATAAAAATAAATACCACTGCATTAAATAATATAATATTTTACATTATTAAGAATATATTTCAACATTTAACAAATTCATAACAATTTCTTACAATGTTTCACAAGAATAACAACTTTTTAATGCTACACTTTACATTATAGGACATATTTATGAAACTGCTTTCAATAATTCACAAAAAACTTTTTTTTCTAGGTATTTTCTCCACATAAATTCTGGAAGATATGATTCAAGACGATGGTGAGCTGTGCCTTGTTGTTTTTTATAGTGGCATTTTGCAGAACCCCACCTTCTTTCAACATGTTTTGTATGAACACCCACTGTTGGATCAACAAATTTGTACTTATGTTATATACTAAAGTGATTATACCTTGCTTTTTTAAGCTCCTCTGAATTGTACCCTTTCCAGCAGTCAGTGCAGATTGTTGATCCATATTCTATATGTTCACAAATGTTTCGCCTCGGTATACTAGCATTTTTATTTGGGATTTAAACGAGAAAACATTCATCATTTTCCTGGCATATATGCCTCCAAAAATCTACTGTGGAGGAAATATCCTGCACCTGTTGTTTTTCCAAGGTACAAACAAACTTTCATTGATCTCGACAATTTTATAGACATCACCAATTTGTCCATTAAATCATCGTATTAGGTGTAGGGAACACACTTTTCTCATTTAACTATTCCAATTAACTGTTGTATATAACTCGTCTCATATGTAGCTGTTTCTCACACCATTATGGATATTATTTACTCAGCCCAAAAGTACATAAACCTTAAAGAAGTTATTAATGGTATTCTCGGGCCAATAAACTTACTTCACATACAGAGACCTATTCATTTTTTATGATCTTCTATGTTGCATCTCCATATAGCTTCACCATTAGTAACATACAATTTCATATAATGTCTATTTTTGCATAGTTATTTGTTGGATAAAAGCGGTAGCTTTTGAAAAAATGAGATTGCATCGATAGTACTTGATAAATCAAAGATTGTTTCAATATTTATAAAAAAATTAAATGCAGCCAATTAAAGAATAAACAATGCAACATACAATTTAAACAAGTTGGAAATTGCTCGTCAAGCGTAGCAAATGAGGCGCGTTCATACTATAACTAGTTTTACAAATATTTTTTGCACTGCATATTGTACTGAATGTATATTTTAGTGCACTTCATAATTGCATATCAATTTCATTCTGTTCGAAAGGCTGTAACATCATCAAAATGCACTTGAAATATTTTTTTCCCATTGACCTTCATGTAACGGGAAACTTTTGACTGTCCCTGTAATTAAACTATATATCTGATTTTCATAAAATTTGAAATAACTTGACAAAATTTTGCAGCAATTATGTATTTAAAATTTCAGGCCATTCGGTTTGGTAGTTTTTGCCCTGTTATATGCAGATGGACGGACTGAATGACGACTATAGGTGCTATGTATTTATATAATTTTCGAACACACCTAAAAACAAACAAACATGAGAAAAAGAAAAATTAATATGATGATAGCATAAACATGAGCTGCTTTTTTTAGGACTACAAACATTTGACAAGATTTTACACCTAACTTAACTATATATCTCTGCCACATGGTGATTCATTGTCAAGGGCCACTATAGCACAAAAGTACCTAAAGTTGTATATTAATAAGATAAATTTTATACTCACTGTAGGAGGAGTGTCCTCTGATGAACTCAACACTTCCATAGAATTATCCAAAGAGGTATTATCTAACATAACAAAACATACATTAATGAAATTTGTATGATAATATGAGCAATGCTTATATATATGAGGACGTGAGTTTCAAAACTCGCCTTATCCATAAAATCAAATCTTGGGAAATCGCGAAAAACCTCTAACTGCATCTATTGGTTTCCATTGTAAACCAAGATTTTACAATGCTAGTTTACTAATAGAATAGATTGATAGAGGAAACATGATTTTTAAAATTTTGAATAAGGAGAGTTTTGAAACTCATGTCCTCATATATAAATATATAACACTGTGATTATGTACTTGATAAAAGTAAAATAAATGAATTTAAATTCAATTTGACTTGAAAAAAAAATGTGTGATAACATTTTTACAATAAAATAAACTATAATACAAAATAAAATGTATCATATATGATGAGAAAATACTTATGATTTTGTATTTACACTACAGCAGTTATTATCTAAATAGCTTATTAATAATCATTAAAATGAGTTATAGTTTTGTTAATTCAAGTTAAATTGAACTTCTGTTTTTTCTCCCTTTAGTCTATTTTTGATAGAGGAAATAAAATAATAAAAATCAAGGACTTTTATCAACTTTCAAGGACCAAAACCAAAACTAGTCGGATGTACCAATCCCAAAACTTTCTTCTATCTCATACATGTTAATACTTCAAAATTCGCTATCACACTGCCAAAATTAAATGGCAATCTATGCATCTCATGAGGATTCTAAAGATATGGAATTCCATGCATTACTTCTTGAGATATGACTATCGCTGAAATCGTCTAAATCCAGCAAAATGCTACCTAGCAGCGCCACCTATTGGGTGATTTATACCAAATCCTAATCAGCAACAATTTATGTCAACGTCTGACTGAATCTAAAGTTTGGAGAAAATCTGTGCATTAGTTTTTGAGATAGAGCTATTGCGAAAATTATGAAAATTCCTGCATAGCAGCACCACCTATTGGGTGATTAACACCAAAACCTAATTAACAACAACTTGTGTCAACATATAACTAAATCTGAAGTTAGATGAAAATTCATCCATTAGTTTACAGATAGAGCTATTGAGGCAATCGTGAAAAAGGCAGCACAGAAGCGCCACCTGTTGGACGATTTACACCAACACATAATCAGTAGCAAGTCATATCAAGGACTAACTGAATCTGAAGTTTGATCAAAATCCGTGCATTAGTTCTTGAGATAGAACTATTGCAAAAATCGTGAAAAATGCAGCATAGCAGCGTCACCTGTTGAGCAATTTACACCAAAAACTTATCAGCATCAATTTTTTGTATTAGGGACTAACTGAATATAAATTTTTATTAAATTCCATGCATTAATTCTTGAGATAGAGCGCCCACAAAATTTGTGTCACATACACACAGACAGACATTTTGTAAAAACATGTTTTTTGGAATCTCTGACCCCTAAAACATGTAAATCCGTCGAAAACCGGAATTCGAAAATTTTCATGAATCCAATACTTTTTTCTTGTAAAGATAGAAGAAAGTAAAAATATAAGTACCTACAAATTAAATAAACTAATAAATTATAATATGCATTTTTAATTAAGAGTTTCATTTTTGTAAATACAAGTTTTAAACATTCAAATGGCTAGGAAGGGGAGAATTTCAGTACCTGGCAGTAGAAATATAGAAAAATTTTAAATAACAAATACAGCAGAAGAAAAAACTAGGTTGGATGTGCCAATCTCAAAACTTTCTTCTATTTCATACATGTTAATACTTCAAAATTCGCTATCAGAGTGCCAAAATTAAATGACAATCTATGCCCATCATCCTAAAAGTATGAAAATCCGTGCAATGCTTTTTCAGAAGGAGCAATTACGAAAATCTTGAAAAATCCAGCATAGCAGTGGCACCTGTTGGGCAATTTACACCACAACATAATCAGCACCAATATTTATCAAAGTAATACCTTAATCTGAAGTTAGATGAAAATCCATGCATTAGTTCTTGAGATAAAGCTATTGTGGAAATCGAAAAAAAAAAAAAAAAAAATGCAAGTACATTTTAAGTGGTGGGGGAGCCGGAGCAAAGGGAAAATGCCAATTTTGAAAGAAGAGAAATCTTCATGATCAATTATTTATTGTGACAATAGAATTACAAATAGAGCAGATTCTTTATTTTTTTTTATTATTATTTTTTTTTTTTTATTAAACAGTTTTAAAGAGTTTTTAAACTTTGAGTATTGTGGAGGGTGAAGAGGAGGAGACAAAAACAGGGAAGAAAAATTTTGAGGGTAAAATTCAGCTGAAATTTTAATGAAATGAATTGTGAATGAAATTTAGGGCTGATTATTTATTCACTATAAAGTAACAAATAGGGATAGAAAAAGTAAAAAAAAAAATTAAGTTTTAAAGATTTTAAACTTTGGTATTGTGGAGGAATGAGCATTAGGAAGAAGTGAAATTTGAGGAGGAGGAGAGTCAGGGGGGAGGGGGGAAGATTTATTTTTAAATCAGAAATTCAAAGAAATGCAGAAGAGTTTCATCCCTGATTAAGAAATAATACAAGAATAAAATTAAGCACTTTTTTCATTAACTTTAATGGTTTAATGGCTATCACTTTTAAGTGACATATTTCATAATATGTATTATCACAAGGCACTACATAAATTAGGTAAGAGTACCTATATACTGTTTGGATGTACAAAATGCTTAAAGTGCAATTTTAAACTTAAGATTTTTTTTTTTCTTTTTATAACTACTACTTGATGTGAAGTCTTATATAAGAAATTATAAGTAGAAAATTTGAATATTTTATTGGTTTCTTATTTTAAAAAATATATATGTAAGTAAACAAGCAAAAAATTCACATAAAAAGACCAAATTGATTATTATTAATTTAGAAATTTATAACTATATAACTGACTAAATGAGTCAACAAAATTGTTCAGGAAATGTTTACTATTGGTTTTGAGTTATTACATTTACACTGCACACCATCTTCATCAATGAATGCATATGAGAATTTTGCTTCATTAAATATGACACTTAGCAGCCTACGATTAAATACTTCATAAAAAAGGTAGTTTTTTTACAAGAGTAGTATTACCTGATGCTGATTCGTTTTTATCTGGAATTACAACTTCCTTAGTCTGTGGATGAGTGGTCTTCGGCTGTGAACTTGAAACAACAGGAGAAACAGAACTGCTGGCTGAACTAACAGACAACATTTTCACAGGTGCATTTGGTAAAATGTGCATCTGTGACATACCAGAATTATTTTTCATTATAACTAAGCCTGGCGGAATATTTCCAGGCAAAGGAGTATTAGTGGTCAATAAAACTTGTTGAGGAAGTTGTGGAGATGAAACAGTTTGTTGAAGAGTTGGCTTATTAGCAGCATTTGAGATTAATGGATGGGTTGGCGGAAGCCTTATTAATTTGAATACTTTCTGTTGGCCATCAGGAGCCTGCTGTTGAACAATAAATTCTTGAGATGGTGCAACTCCACTGGATTGTTTTACAAGCATTTTTGAACCAGGCAATAAAGGTGTGTGAACTTGTGGTAGGCTATTTTTATTTGATATCTGGGGGAAAAATATCTGATTTTGTAAAACTTGCCCTGGAACATTTGACAGACTTAGTGGTACATTTGACAAACTCCCTGGAATTTTTGGATCAACAACAGCAACTTTTGGACTTTGACTTAGAATCTGTATTTTAGAACCAGGACTAACAGGAACTTTAGCAAGAGAATTGAGAGGAGTTTTAGGAGTATTCAATATTAAACCACCTGTGTTAAGCAGAGTTACGTTACTTAATGAATTGGATACAGTTGATTTTGGTAAAGAATAAGCTGGTACAGCAGGAATTGAGTTTAGCAAGGTCATTTTTTGAGGCTTATTCCCAAGCTGTGCTACACCTAAAGCAGGTGACTGTGAAGGAGGTAATAAAACTTTTTTAACAGGGGATATTTTTGAACTAGATGGGAAAGTTTTCTTGGCCTTCTGAGTACCAGTTTTGGATACTGGAGTAGAATGCTGAATAACAATTTCATCTGAAGATGTTTTTGAGGGTTCAGAGTTTGTAGAAACAGATACAGGTACTGTCAATGATGTATTTTGAATAATTGGTGTAATATATATACCCTTCTCCAAGGGTGCTGTAGATTTCACAATAATATGAGGCTAGAAGAGACATAAATAAGAAATATAAATAAATTAGCAAGCAAAAATTTTACAAACAGTTCAAATAAATAAACTGAAGAGATTAAAAAAAAAAAGAAAGAAAACCTAACAAACCAAATTTTACTATTGTGTGTGAAATCTAAACATATTTATAACAAACAGATCATTTAACAACTTTGTGCTTTAATTGTACAACTTTAAAAAGTAGTTACATCTGAGCAATGTTAATACAAAAGTTGGAATTTTACAGATAATTTTTCTAATAAAACTGTGGTTGAGATATTTTTCTGTTACATTGTTTAATTAAAATTTTTATAAAAAAAATAACTATAAAGTGCTAACAGCAATCTTATCCCCACCTCCACCCCTAAATACACACATTTTTGGTTAAAATTAATTAGTTTATGAAGAGGTAGAAAAACTGGTTTGATCATTAAATAACAAAAACAAGAAATCTTTTCATCATACACTTTTATTTTTCCTAGCAGAACAATGAATTTCACAAATGTTAGAAAATTATATATCATGCCTCCAAACCTCTCTCCTCTAATTTTTTTCGTGTTAAAAGAACTTTGCGTTAGGAGATCCGTAAAAAAAAAGAAAAAACTTACAAATATTTTTGACGTCGTTAAATTTTATTTCGATTTCCTGTTAAACTACTAGTAAGTTGCATCCATTAGGATAAAAAGTAAGTAAAAAAGTATTGTTTTTTGAGGAAAAAGTCCGATTTTTTAAGTTTCATTTTCAGCAGTCTGAGATCTAGCTTGTTTGAACCAAATAAGCAAAGCTGTCTCTAAATCTTCGTGCTTAACAGTTCTCATACATTTTCTTTCTGGCTTAAACATACTGCGCTCAAACCTTAAAGTAATGGGGGTCCTTGTTTTTTATTATTGTGTATAAAATAGAATTGGCAATGCCAAACTCTTTGCAGATTTCTGTTTCGTCCTTCTTTTACATCAACTGCATCAAGCAGCTTTATCTTCATTTGAAGCGAAATAGCAGTTTGTTTTCGCACAGATTTCTCAGCCATTGCACTAATAAAACAAACTAATTTACAAAAAACATGAATTCACTGATTTTCACCCAAAATTCAGTGGTTTTAACACACAATTCACCAATTTCAACTTAAACTAACTAGCTCGAAAGTGAATTTTTTTCGTGTTAAACAATTTTTGTTTCTAGTTAAAAGAAAAGAAATGCATTAAATTGCGTAGTATACTGTCTGGACCGCTATATCATTTCGTGTCAAACGATTTTTTCATGTTAAGCGTTAGCGTTTTCGTGTTAAAACGTATTTCACTATATGTATATATATATTCTGTTTTATAATGAGAGGTTAGCAAGCCTATACGTTGCAAGTATAAAGTAAAATATCCATAACGGACATTCCCAAATAGCAGAGAGAAGATATTTAGTGAACACTTTTTCAACCCTCAAACCTACACATTTGTATGATGTTGCCGCTAAAAAGTGGATAAATTATGCAGTCCCGGGTGTCTGCTGTTTAGAGTTTTTACTGTACATAAGAAAATCTAATCCTGTCACATGAAATGAGACATTCCTTTGATCTTAAGCTTCAAAATTTCAATACTTTTAATATTTTTATGTATTATTTCTTCAATCATTTTTATGTTTTGAGTAATTAAATTACCTTTAATTTGACATAACATGCATCCTCTTTGAACAATTTTTTATCATACATGTGTTATAGTGCATAGCTTATATGATGTTTTTTTAGATAATACAGAAGTAAGTAAAAATTATTCTTATATCTTACTAATTTTAATTAAGTAGGGAAATGAATTAAACCTGAGCATAAAAACTTCAAGATTGTTAGTAGTTATTTTGCTTTCCATTTTATGTTAAATTTTGGTATTTTATACGGGCAGAGTAAAGGAAAATAAGTGCAAAGCATGATTAAAATCATGTACCAAATTTGACAGATCTTTCTGATGAAGCACCAAACAGTGCCAATTTGTTCCCTTTAGTTCCCCCACATGTACCATTTAATTTAAAAGTAGAGGTGGGAAAGTAATAAAAAAATAATTTTCATCACCTCTACATTTCAAAGTGAAAGTATCTATTCAAAGCTTTAACCATTAAAAACACACACACAAAAAAAAATATATACTGATAACAAAAATTCTAAATAATTTCCAAAAAGCAATATCACTAATAGAATAGTTTGAAAAATGTACACAGCAAAGAAAAATTTTTTATCTGAAAAAGCAAATAAAATAGATTACTAATGAAAAGAAACAAAAACTTACTTCATCACTTGGCATTTGTGTTATTGGAAAAGTTTCTGTCAAAAATAAAGAAGACATTATTAGCAAAGTACAAATAAATTTGGTACTTAAGTATCATACTACTGACTACAAAACTTTTAAAGATCTTGGAATGATGCCTAAAATTGCGATCTTTGGATCTATTAAAAAATCAACAAATATACAGGTCATTCTAGAAAATGGTTAATTTTTCAGTACATCATAAATAATTTTTGACAGTATATATACATTTTAATGTTTTAGAATTATTACATAACATAACACATTTAAATTATATAGTTAATGAAAATTGATGATTTGTAGTTAGTTTGTTATTTTTGAACGGAGGTATACAGGTATACCTCTGTTATGTGCAACACCTACTTTTTTCTATTAACATCTTCATTTATTTTGGGAATGTGATAAATATATTATTAATTTAATAATGCGTTTCTTTTTTTCTCAGAAAATAAGCTTTTTGAGTATCCTCTGTTACAATGAAATTCTGAGCAATAATTTCCAAAATATTGTAGATTTTATTGCCTAACAAAAAATATTTAGACGCAAAAGGCATCCCTTTTAAGTACTTCAATTGTAATCACTAAACTAGACATGGTCATGAGCCTTATGTATACTCAGTTCTTCATTTTTAAAAGGTAAGCCTAATGGGGTTACCAACACATTTTAGAGAAAATGAAAACCACTTTTATTTTAAAAGGGGACTTTGGGGGACCATTTATATTAAACAGGGGGACTAAAAAGGGACCATTAGTATAAAAGTACAGCAAGTTTGTCTAAATATGAAACATATTTCTAAATATTACTCGAGAAAATATAATGTGTGCAGCTTTTTCGAAACACAGTTAGATATCCTAGAGCAAACAGATAGAAAGTATTCACTATTTTGAATTTACCCTGAAAAATTCCTTGACAGAGTTATACCCACTTTCAAAAAATGCCTTTTTTTTTTAATAGCATTTTCTGAAAGTATACAATTAGTAAAGAATATTCAGTTACATTCTCTAGTCGATCTGATATAATTTATGAAAGTTACGCCACTTTAATTTACTTTTTCTATTATACACAAATCTTAATTTGAATCTTTAAACATGATAGTCTCAAATCTATTTTCAACAGCAGTGATTACAATAATTTGAACAAATCTTAACCTACAATCTTCAAACTTTGACCAATTTTTAACAACGTTACCATCTAGAGGGTAATTGTTCCTTTTGGCGATCTGATGATTTTTCTATTTTTTATAAACAATTAAAAGTTTAAACTTTTTTGTAAAAATTGATACCTTAACTTTGAAAGGCCGCTATTTTGTTCAAAATCAATTTTTCCAATCAATTGAATGATTACTCTAGTTTTAAGTGTTCGGAGTAAAGACATATTTTTTATAATTTCAGATAACATTTGACAAAGTTACTGTGATCACCGTGGATGACTACCAGAAAGACACCATCTCAGAAGAGTGGGTCTGCTGGTGACAACCAACTTTATCATTACAAAAATCAATTTCTTTGCTTTAAATTGTAATAAAATAAATACAAAAAAGATTTTCATACATCTTGTTTCCTTTTCCTGAAAAAAAATTACCAAAAATAAATGTCCCCCCCCCCCCCTACTTTGCAGTTATTTAAAAACGCCTCAAAAGAGATTAAGACTTTTAATTCAAATTGTTGCTTTATTAATATTTAGAACAGCAATAAAACTGATTTGGAATTGGGGTAATTCTTTGTCACTTCTGGGATAATTATCAGCTGGTATCCTTTTGATGTAAATATGATATATCTTTTTGATGTAGCTAGGTATAAATACAAATTTACTTGATGTGCAAAAGACTCTTGTATATTTTACAAAACATTAACTAGCCATAGATTTTTTGTAACATTTACAAGCAGTATTTATTACTTCTTCATCCACTGTGAATGGATTAATACCTTGCAAATTTATTGGTCCATAAAATATATACTGAATGTTTATGTTTTCTGTTCTATCTCCCTTAGGCCATTTCTGGTTCCTTTCTCAAGAAATTTTACACAAACTTCAATACAGATCTTTATCATAACACACAACAAAATAATTATGTTCCTTTATTGCATTATGTATATTTTTAAGCACCATTTTGCAATGAGATAGTATTTCTACTTAATTGTTCAGTCATATAGTGTGTCTTACCCTCAGAACATTTACTGTTTTCCTCTTTCACAGTTACAGTTAAGGATGCTATTTTACAAGGTTTAAAAAAAAAGTTGTAAGACAATAGTTTTTAGGGCACACAGTTATAATAGATAAAATTCCAAGCATAAATATTGTAAAATTACATTATTAAACACTGACCAGGAATTTCCCCACAAATATGGGTTCAGTTTGTCTTTCTTATATAAAAGTTTTTAATATAGTAGAGGAAAACATTATAATCACTTTTAAAAACTGTGATATGTCATAGTTGAAACAAAATAAAAATAAAATAATTAAAACTTTAAGAATGACATATATCTTTGAAAAATGTGTAAAAATCAAGGTCAATGTTGTCTCGCAAAAATTTGATTCCCCCCCCCCCCCCCCCCAAATACTAAATTTCAACTAAATGTATCATTAAGGCATACATTCCAAAGCAAAGGGTTTAAAGTATCTTTCAATTTCTTTACAGTTTGATAAATTGTTATTTTGAAAATGAAAATAACCAAGAATCACCCCAGAAACTCAGTGATCAGGAATTACTCCGAGTGACTCTATATATTGAAAAAGCATTACAGTAACTAAAACTATCTAATAATGAATTAATGAAATTAAATTGTACACTTACGTTTAGTTTTACATGGAGACATGAGAAAATACATTATTAGCTCATTAAGATCTTTTTGTGGCAGATTTGTATTAAGAGGACACAAACCAAGAAGGAACGATATTCTCTTAGAGGCTTCATAACCTAAACTATAAGGATGAAACACATTTGTCAAAGTAAAAATTACTTGAAAACAGAAAACAAAAAACACTAATATAAATAATAATCTAACACACTACGAGAGCAAATCGTTTTTTTTTTTTTTGTTGTTGTTGTTGTTGTTTTTTTTTTTAATATGACATAGCCTAATTTTTCCCTTAAATTATAATCTTAAAAATGCATAAAAAATCATGATGAATACCTACAAAATTGTCTAAAGTGGTAGTTCCCTGGAGCTTTTGCCTAATGTACTCCTTGTTTTATAAATTAATATTATTTAGATATATTGCTCCAGAGTAGAAAAAAAGGCATTAGTAGTCTATACAATTGTGCAAATATTTCTGTAAGAAAATTATACTTTGAAAATTTTACAATAATAGTCAATTTATCCATTACCACCAATACCTATGTTATTGCCAAACTTAGTCATACATAAAAGGTCTTTAAAATTCGATAAATCAAAACCTTTATCTTAGAATAGATTTCAAATCAACAGTGTAACAGTTTACTATGAAACGTGTGGTAGCATTATTTTGCAAAATTTTTTGATCAGGGTTGCAAAAAGCCCACCAATCAGAAAAAAAAAGGGGGTGTGTGTTTTATTGGGTAAAGTAAATCCCACTATAAAAAACCCGATAAAACCCACTTCAAAGTGGGATTTATTGGGTTTTTTACAATCCATATTATTATTTAATATTCAGTAACTTTTATATTAGTTTTTTAACGTTTGTGTTTAAAGAGTTACACTATCCTATTAAAACATATTCTGAGACTACTGCCAAATGTGACAAAGTCAAAAAAGTATCAAAATGAAGTAATGTGCTTAAGTCTTTTAAAAGCCTTCTAATATTATGGGGGGGGGGGGGGGATTCAAAATCAATATGTATGGTTTCAAAAGTGTAGTCAGTACCTTTGATTAATTAGCTTTTTATGGAATTTTTTTTTTTTTCAAAAATGTGTTCTTAGTGAAGAATACAGATAAAAAGTAATCTATTAAAGTAACTTTTAAATATATGGTTTGTGGTTACTGTGGCATGTGGATGATATGTGGTTAGGATATGTAAATTTCTGCTATTTTTTAAGTTTACGGAACCCAAAATATCATTGTAACAGAAAACTTTTTATCTTGTTTTTCCTCAGATCCTTTTTTCGTTAACTTTCTGCTTTCAATTTTTCAAGCCTACAGGACCCGAAATAAAACCGAAATTGTAAAATTAATGTGGAAAAGGTAAAAATTTTATCTTTTCTTTATAATACACAGAACATGAATGATTTCCAAAACAGTGAAATTTCCATCTTTATTTTCCTTCCTTTCCATCAAAATTTTTCAAATTTGATGGTCAAGAAATAACTCTAAAATTGTAGCATTTTCACAGAGTCTGTGGGATCGAAATAATAAAATTTCTGTTTGTTTTTTCTTTAGATTTTGATATTTATTTGGATTTTTCGGGTCTCACATCGTAAAATTAATAATGCAGAAAATGTAAAATTTTTGTTCCTTTTTTCGAAGCTGTGATGACAGAATTAATGCTGAAATAGTACAACTTTTGGTCTTATTTTTCTTATGTTCCCTCATAATTTTTTCGGGTCCTGGAGACTCCAAATGACGCCTAAATTGTAAAAGGATCTGCAGCAACCAATTTAGAATCAAAACTAAACGTTCTTTCCCCTACCTCTCCCTAGTTCAAAGGATTTGAAATAATGCTGAATAAGTAAAATTTTCCCTTTTCTTTTTTTTTCCTTCCCCTAGAATTTTTGGGTTCTGTATGACCTGAGGTGAAGGCAAAATGGTAATTTTTACATTGGATCTTTCAGTCCAAATTTACATCAAAATTGCACCTCCTTCTTTAACGAATTTGTGTAAAAAAATTTGCTATTGTGCATAAATGCTACTCTGCTGCACCTGACCGGTAGGTAAATTTTATTATAATTTTTATGATGTGGGACAGTTTGCAAGTCCTTTCCCAAAACATGAAACACAAGCATTCTACATAAAATTACTAATTTTAAGCGAGGGTAAATAATCCTGTTTTGGAGAAAAATAACTATATATTTAAGCTAGGAAAGCAGATAAGTAGCTCTTTTAGATTTGAGAACAACCTTAAAAAGATTACATTTTTTATACTAAAATGCACCTGCAGTAATCAGGTCCTGGTCTTGACTACCGAATTCACCCAAGATTCATTCCAGGAAATAAAATGGGAAAAAAACATTATCAGTCCATATGCACATCATGTGCTTCAAGTTCAAACAGCAATGTGTCAGTTTGTAATAGTGTTGTCATTTGGGAATTTTCTTTTAATCAGTTTACATGATTGCCACCACTTTATGAAATATAGTTATATTTTCTTTACTTAGCCGCCATATTAAATTTGCCATTATTACTATTTCAAAATAAGTGGCAGCAATCAAACAATCTGAATAAAAGGAACCCTCTCAACAAGTAACACTAGTACATTAGCTATCCTGGAGTCTATTTCTTTAACATTTCTGGAGTTAGGGATTTCTCCCTCTGATACCACAAGCTCTGAATATATTCGATTCAGTTGCTGATTATCACAAGCGAATGCTGTTTCCGAGTTAAAAAAGTTTCTGGATTTCATTCGGGTGGCTTTGTAAGTGGAGAATCATGTTTCACAGGAAAATGTCGGTGAGAAAGACAGTACAATTAAATTTGCTTTCAAAGACAAGATTTTGAATTCTTTTGCCAAATAACAGCAAAACTAAGGTAGACTTTGCTTTTTTAAAGAGAATTTTAGTTCGCTGTGAGATGTCCAATCAAGCAATGTCATGATGTGAGATGCCTAATCATCTGCATTTTGCTGAACTTCAAGCTGGTTGGTTTTCAATGTTGAACACATTCAAAACATTCTTAAAATCATCCAGCACTTCTAATGAACAGTTGAAAAAAGTTTTCAAATAAGTCTTTGAAGGCTTCAAGATGCCCCGTATTTTTCTTTATGTCTTATGAAACTGGGTGTTATTTTTATTGGTAATAGAAAAACAATCGAAATCTTCTTTTCTCATATACTTCAATCCATCAGTTTCTCTTAAAAGCCAACATTTTGACATTTCTTTTAAAACTGTGACAGTATCTGCTTGCAATTATGAATTTGTTTCATTTTCTATATGCCAATTTGCTCACCCAATTTCATCATTTAAAATCTTTGCCAGTTGAGTGTTAGAATGCTGCTACCTCTTCATGCAGTTCTATCAGACATGCATACGATCTTTGTTACCAGGGCCTGCAGGGATAAACTTTGACCAGTAAAAAAGAATAGAAACTGTTGCCTTATTTATATCAGTAATTGTGCATGAATTAAGTGTTTAAATAAGAGGAAAATTTCTATTGAAACTTACTGATGAAAGTTTGTCCTGCCATAATTAGGCTTTTTGTTTTTTACGATAGCGTCTTACTTCAATATGCAGCAGAAGGTACTGATAGTAGCTCCCTACATCTTCATAATTTTGATAAGTCTGCTTTTAAGAGGTCATGATTTTATATAGTTTATTTTTTGGTAGCATCATTCAACTCTATTATTAGTTCAGCAGATATTTTTCTCAAAGCTAGTGTGAATCTACAAAGAACACTATTTCTGCTTTTGCAGTTATCTGCCTTATCCTTAATTTGTGACATTGGTTCCAGCTTTTTTAACACCTCATTGCCTTCACATCATCAGTGCATAAATCTGCACAATTTACCTATGGTATTTCATTTGATGAGAAGAATTCATCCTAAAGTATTTTATCTCCCCGTGTGTTGATTTGTAATGGTCTGCAAAAGAAGGATCCTCCTGATAGCTTTGTAAATAACTGGTATTATTTGGCAAAGGAATATTACAGACTAAATGACACAGTGTTTCATCAACATTATCAATTGCACAAGGTTTAGTAAGTATCTCTGCAACAGTAGAAACTACTTGGTAAGTTATCAGATAGAACGCTTCTAGTACTTTTACATTATTTGGTTCATCAAGTGTTGTCATATTTTTCTTTGAAGCAAAAATTCCATTGCAAACTCCTCTTGAAAGAAACAAATGGGTTTTCTTTCAAGTCAGAATGGTTTCCCAGGAGGAAACATGAAGCTGTTTTTAACACTTTACTGCATATTATGCAGGGAGGCAAATGGTAGATGCAGTGCAAAATTTAACTTGACAAATTTCTGTTCAAACTGTAAATTCTCAATTTCTTATTTAGAATCTGCTTTTTGTTACATGAGAAACGTAAAAAAAGAAAGGCTAATTGTAGAATAGATGCCTGCATTTGAGATATTAGAAATACTTTTTTAAAAAGAGATTTTAATAATAAGGTACAGGTAAGTAAAAACATCCCGGTAAAAAAAGACTGACAGAAGTGCAGGTTCAAAACAATAATCCACATATTTATAATAGCATAATTTTATTTGTATATTATTTTGCCATGAAGTAGGGAAGCTCCATTTGAGCCAATGTCTTACAAGCAGGAACACAGAGCTAAGAGAGTGAACATAGCAATGTTGATGCATTTTGATGCATTGCCATACAAAATAACAAAAATCGCCAACATTTAACAAAACAATAAAAATTTGACAAAATAATAAAAATTTGACACAATCTTGGTGAACATAATTGTGCCTCTTTGCAATTTAAGAAATGATGATTGAGCAATAAATTAACCATTCATGCATGGTGAATTAAACTAACCACATGACAAAAGCTGAACTCCTCCTTAAACTTATCATTGTATAACTCACCTATTACCATTAATTGATATTTTGAAAATTACCATATTATTCAGATACTTTTGCACCTTTGATGAACTAGGGATTTTTACCTTCTATACTTTTGACCTAGTGATTTCTTACTTGTGATGACACAAAAAATGGATGCAAAATGAAGGTTTTTTTTTTTTTTTTCATTTCACTTCAATGAAACTATAAAGTAACAAAAGAAATGGAAGTTTTTAAAAGAAATATAGTATTTTATTAAATGAATGAATAAGATTTAATTAATTATACTACAATCGAAACAATTATTAGATGCAACTTTTAAATGGAATGAAAATTATTTTTTTGAGTTATTCAACAATAGTATATAATTACAAAAATCCTTTAAGTTAATAAGGTGTTTTGAGCAAATTAAATCTTTAAAAAGATTATTTCTTCATAATGTTAAAGATTTAAGTCTAAATAAAGCCATATGACTCAATTGTTAATGGATCACAATGACAGAACATCATCAGTTACAATAAAAAATATCTAGTATGCATATTGAGGTACAGAAAATAAATAAAAAAATCAGGATCAAATTAGAAGTCTTGTTTTCAAACAGAAATTATGCAAAGGTGTTTCATTTTTTAAATAAAAATTATTTCATTTAAAACTTAACAAAACAATTTAATCATGAAATTTAATTATAACCAAGGGGGGAAATTGGGTTCTTGCGACCATTATTAAAACTGGCAGCTACCATACTGATACTACATTCAAATGCACTACAGAATCTGAGCTAAAAATAAAAATAAAGGTCAAAAGAATATTTGGAAATCCAGATTTTTCTAAAGCACATAATAGCAAGGATTTTAATAGTAAAAAAAGGAAAATGAGGGAGAAAATTGAATTTTTTAAAATTATTAGTCATGTTAGGAAAGCGCATGCAATACCTGCACAAAATTGAGCTGAGAGAGAAAACATTCATTTGATGTCGTCAAGCAGACATTATAATTAATAATTTTGAAATCAATATTAACATATTAACAGCAACAACATACCTGCTCTGGTAAAGATCTTGGCCACCAAAAACTACGACCAACAATCAGAACAAGCAGGAATTTTTCAATGTCGTAAAAATTTGCATTGTTTGTACCGTTGTATTCTGTTTTATAATTACCTTGTTTTTTGTTTAATAATGAGCCAGTTTCATAACAAACTGTGTTAATGATGGAAGCTCTGGATAAAATAAAGAAAAATGCAATATGCTAAAAATAAGGCAATCACGCTGCATCCCATATGTAGTTAAACCAACAATCAGAAATACTGATATTATTTTGCTCATAAATTCGCGATGTACAATGATTTTCTAGATGCTTACAGTCATGATATCAATCATGAAGTTCATTATTACAGATTTCACCAAAGATTTGATTATTTAAAGAAACTTTCTTGATTCTGATTACTTCAGCATTTAAGCAGGTAATTTGGTTACTTATTTGTTAAATTTGCATTTTAATATAATTCTTTATTTATTTATGGAATATTAGCCGAAAACAAACACTGAACTATTTATATTGTTTTAAATGCAAACATCTGAATCTACTGTAGGTAAATTTTTTAAAGAATCACGCATGAAAACTATTTTATAACCAATACAGTAACAGTACATTGAGATACCAATTTTCAAACAAATTATATTTCATAGAATATTTTTTTCTCTCTTTGGTGGTGTGAAAATTGAAATTGTGTAATGATTATATGTTAACAAATTTGCAAAAAAGCAAATTTTATTATTCACATTACATCATTAATATGGCGTCACAGTTACTCTTGGACATGTTTTTGCTCTATAATATAGATATTGTTTCATATACAGGTTCTTTTTTGTAGCAACAGGGGGAAAAATTAATTTAAAAATTAAAAATGATAGGGACTTTCTATGGCACTTTTGATCTATACATATTCCTCAAGAACACAAGTTTTTTAAGACACTTCTGAATTAGATGGACTTAGGCCGGAGTTTAGGAGTTACAATAAAACCATTAGAGTCACTTTAAAAAAGAGCTTTGCTTCACTCAGCTTAATGCCCAAATGTAAATTTTATTTTAAAGAAGATTTTGAAATAAAATCAACAGATTAGATAATTGTGAATTCTCACTTTATCATCCTAAGCTATCGTGTATTCTTAATGAAAGTTTTGCAATTTTTCTTCCTTTCAAAAATAAGGGTGTAAAAAATTTACAGGAGTGTGAGATGAAAAGTATGAGAAGAAATATAGTAAAACAGTTTTTAAACTAATATACAAAACTAAACAGTTTTATCTAACATTTTAAACCTTTTCAATATTTCTAGGTTTGATTAAAGCTGCATGTTGTTCTTTTTTCAAAACTCGCATACAAACAATAAATCTTAATAAAACAGCAATGGATTCATTTGACAAATAAAATTGTGTAATTGTGTTAAATTCCAAATGATCACGAGCCAATTATGAAAAGCATTATTTAAAATTTGTTAAGTAAATGATTCATCAATTTGAAAGAAAAATTCATAATGAGTAATTAGGTAATTTTAGCCAATACTAATATTTTAAAAAAGGGGGGTGAGGGACAAATTTTTGTGTATGTTTGTGGCAAAGTCATTTTATAATGGTACAAAAGTTGTTAAAATGAAAATTTTATTTTCGCCTACAAAAATACGCCAACTACAGTTTCAGTGGCCGTCTTCATCAGATGAAACAGAACAGACAAACTAATGGAAAGAACAGTTGTTAACCTCAGTTTAATCAGTCTCAACTTAGGATCTAGAGAATTAAAAATAAAGTTTAATCCTAAATAAATATTTAATAATAAACTATATATTCTATATTATTACAAACTTTTAGATCACTGCTTCCTATTTAGTTAAAATTTTTAAAACTGGAATTTTTATAAGATTTTATTAAAAAAAATTATAGAAATCAAACTTCAAACCTATTCAAATAATCCATCCTATGCTTATATTTAGGAGAATCTTCATTAAATCCAAATCCGTCAAAATCTAATATGTTCTTTCTTATTCTGGATTTCTACAAATAAAAATAAAATCAATATTTGACAGTATAATTGACTGAATAAATATCTCTTAAATATTGTTTTGAAATACTTACTGATGCTTCCAGCATATATATCAGACGGTGCAAAATCTCTAAGTCACTCAGGTTTGACGTCACAATCAAAAATTTAACTAAACAGAATAAAGAAAAAAATATACTAAGTATAAGAAAAACTCAAAGAACAAAATAAATTCGATAAATGCTGATAAAAATTAATATTTCTCCCAAACAAACTAAAATTGAAAAAAAAAGAAGAAGAATGCATATTTATTAAGTTGCTTATGCCATAGAAAAGCAGTATACCTATGACAGGTAGCCACTGCAAACAGAAAATGCTTTATAAGTTCATGAAAGTATTGGGTCTTTGTACTCTGAAGCATGTAGTGAATGTTTCATATAAAATACACAATTAGAATGAAATCACATAAGTAAACATCAAAGGAAAAGATAATACAAAAAATAAACACAGAAAATTGAAAATACAAATATGATTAACTATGAATATCTTATAGATTCATCAGAGGAGCTTTATAAAAATAATTCATGTCATGAATTTTTAATTATTTCTGCTGTTATAGGGTTGCTACAAGAAAAAAATAAAAAAAGCTGCTTTAGTAGCCTAGAATCATAAAAATAGTTGTTTAAACAGCAGCTTCAAAGTCAAAAATAGTCACAACATGGCTCACACATTTGAGAACAAATGAAATTGAAGAACTTTTCAAGGATCTTCAAAAACTTATTTAAATGACTGTTTAGATGTATGCAATATTACACATATTAAAATAACTCTAAAATAAGGAGAATACCACACGGTAAAAAACCACTAATTGTCTGTCTATTTCAAAGAATTGTTATCAGATTTTTAAAATTTTTTATAGTAGGTATATTCGACATAAGATATTGGAGAATTTTTAAAGAATAAAGTATTTTAACTTAGTAAGGAACATAAGTTACATCTATACCATGGAACACAATTTCATACATTATAAAAAGTTAAGAAAACACAGCTTGATCTATTTCTTTTAAAAGCAAAAAACAGATGTGACATGATTACAAGAGCAGAAGTAAGGTCTCAATTTTTTTATAAAACAGAACAAAATCTCAAATACAGATGTCCGAAATTCGGAATTCTCCAAAATATGGACTCTTTCCTAAACATGTATCTTTTGTTTTGTTTTGCTTTTTTGAAGAATCGCATAAAAAACACTAACTTTCAAAAATTGCAGAGGTTAAAATTTACTATATGAGGCTAAGAGTTTAAAACCAAATTCCTTTTACGAATGTAAAATAGTTGCCACAGAACATAAAAAATACAAAAATTGCTGCACGAATCAAGAATAATCTTTATAGAAAAGAGGACCACATTTACTGTACTGGGCTAAAAAATCAAAACTGGATTGCTTTTACTAGAATGGAAAAAAAAAAAAAAATCACTGCCAAGCGCGATGGAAACTCTGCTAAAAAAATAAAAATCAAATTTGATAAAATTTACTATAGAGCTAAAACATTGTAATGAGAATTCTTTCCCGAATGACAAAAAAATATTAGTGAACTGCGAAAACATGCATTAAACATCGCTTAAAAAAAAAAAAGAAAAAGAAAAAAAAAATTAAGTCATGCCAGACAAACTTCACTATAGTATCAGGTCAAGCGTTTGAAACCAAATTCCTCTCACGAATGTCAAAAAATCACTGCAGAACACAAAAAATCTTTAAAAATCGCATTAAAAAATTTGAGAAAAAAAATGAAAAACACTAAGAATTCCAAATAAACATTACTGGTTTGACCATATGAACGATATGATATTAGTGATTAAGTAATCTAACAAAACATTATAAGAGTGTTTAATAGTTAGAAAAGAAAATGTTTAATATAAAGAGTCTAAAAAAAAGAAGATTTAGTTGTGGCCATGGAATTAGGCCTGAGTCTGAACTTAGAATCTGAACACTGAGTGGTTGATTCAAATATGATAATTAGCACCAGTGTTGCAGTCATATAAAAAAGAGAGGGTATACGCTATAGGCAGAGGGCATACACTAGAATCATGAACATTGATAGCTAGAGTCCATGCTATAGCGTTATTGGAAAAAAGAAGGTATATGGAACTTGTTTAAAAAATCCAGAAGGTAATATACGGTATATAGAGTAGAGCGCCACAAATCCTACGACCTAAAATCCGCACAGGTTTGCAGATGTAAACATCTTTCCTCCATAGCGCTAAAAGAATGAAGTTGGAAGAAAATGATGATATCATTCCAAAACGAATGATTGATTCAGGACGTTTTCATCTCTGTTTACAAAGAATGCAGCGAAAATTGGAACTGAAATAAGAGAAGAAGACTGAGTACGCACATGCGTGTTGATTGGCTTGAGAAATATATTTGGGGATTTCAGTGAGGTTGACACTGCTATCTGTTTATCTGTATCTAATCACGTGCAAAACATTTATATTCATAATTTAAGTTGTTTTTCAATATTTTTTTCTGGTGAAGTATTGTTTTGAATCTAGCCAAAAGCAATTTTGATGATGATGACTTGGATAATCCTGAGAAAATTCAGTTTGATGAGGGTTTAAATTTGGGAGAGAAATACAGTACAGCCCAGATTATCTGTGGAATTGCGTGGCAAGGGCACCGCGGCTAACAAAAATCGCAGATAACCCAAAAAAGACTGTCATTTGGGTGCAATCACGAAAAAAAAAAAAGAAAATTCAACATAAAAACTATGCTTTAGTGTACAAAAAAACATAATAAAACGTTTAAAATACATACATATGCACAGTACATCAGAAACCTTTTCTTTACATCTAAATCACTAAAACAAGAAACAATGCCGTACATACTGAACAAAGAGAGCTGAGTTACAAAATTAAAAAAATAAATCAGCCACTTGTTTTTGCTTCTTGCTTTGGAAACACCTTTTCTTTATTCTAAATTTTAAACTATTGTTTTTCTTTTAGTATGGTATATTTTTCATCTCGAAAATGAAGTTATTCTTGATATGCTCTCCTGGAATTTATCATAATAGTCTTATTTAAATGTTAAATATTTTAATTGCTGTGTTTACGTTTGGTTAATAAAATCAAGAAAAGACATCAAGACTTTATATCTGATACTTCAAACATGGCAACCGAATCTAGAAATATTCTTCTGTTACTTTTGAATACATGATTTTTTCTGTTTATATTTATTAGTAGGGTTTATTGTATTTTCCTTGCTGTTGGCTATAATTAAAAAATAAATAAATAAATAAAAACTGCTTTGTGGATCATCCGCTCGCGGATAATCGAGGCTTTACTGTACCTTGAATTCTTAAAGCAACAAAATTGTGTAACTGAGCAGGAACTAATGACTATCTATAACCTGCAAAAAAAAAAATTAAACTAGAACAAACTAAAATTTTGAAACAGACCACAATTGAAGAAAGGTTTTCAAAGTTTAAAAAAGAAGTTGTTTTGTTTATATTGTTTTCAGATATTCTTTTTTTCTGTTTATTAAAATTTTCATTTATAATTAAATAATTTAATAATCTAATATAAAAGTGTGTTGCTATTAATGTTGTTTTATTTTATTTGTCCTATTTGTTTTTTTAAACCTTTATTAATTATTGTTCTTTTTATGACCTAAAATCTGCAAAATCCTGAAATCCGCACAACGCCTTCTCCCCAAAAGTGTGGATTTCTAGCTCTCTACTGTACTTCCGTATACCCTCCACTACACTCTGATTAGCACAAATAAGTTGATAGTGATAAAGACTGTATTGTACAGAATGCGCTTGAGAAAAAATCACACAACTAATATAAGGACGATAATTTTCTAGTAAAATATCTGTGTGTTGAAAACCTTAGAATTGGACAATAATGTGTTTTATTTTATGTACATGTTATGTTCATTTAAATTTTGTATTTCTCAAAATGATTTTTTTCTTTTTTTTTTTTCTTTTTTGCTGCAGCTGTCTTTTTTACACTATTATAGTATCTATTATGTAAACTCTGAAGATGTAAAAATAGGCCCAGCTAGCTTCAGAGTCTCAATATCTCGCTTCAAATTTTCTAGGTAAGTTCCACAGACCTTGGGGGGGGGGGGAAGGGGGGGATGTGACAGGATAAAAATTAAAACCCTTTTTTAAATTTCAAATTAAAGTTCAAAATTTTAAAATTAAAAGTTCCCAGCTACTGTTTCTTAACTTCAATATTAAAGCTTAAAGCTGTCTTGGCCATGATAACTTCCTTTTCCAGCCTAACATTTATTACTTTCTCACTTCAAAATTGAACGATCTTTAAGATTAAATTTGCGGAGCTTTTAATTTATGTAGGCATTTGTGGTTAATATGCCCAGGCTCCAGCCAAACCCTGATTTCATCATAAGGACCCAGACGATCAATCAATAGCTAAATAACCAAGAAAATTAGTCTCCTCCTTTTTACTTTCTTCTATCTTCAATAGAAGAAAGTATTGTAATCGAAATTTTTTTCGACTTCCTGTTTTCGACCGATTTACATGTTTTAGGGGTCATAGATCCCAAAAAACATGTTTATAGAAAATGTCTGTCTGTCCGTGTGTCCGTGTGTCCGTCTGTCTGTCGCCATTGTACCATCAAAAAGTGTATGAAGTTATGCATAGTATTGAATCAAATTTTTATTTTAAGTTTTTGGCTATGGCAAGCAGATCCTCCCTCAATTTGGAAAAAATTCGCCGGTAGGGGGCACTGTAATAGCAATTTTTGCGCGATTTTGAATATTGTACCATCCAAAAGTGTATGAAGTTATACATAGAATTGAACGAAATTTTTATTTTAAGTTTTTGGCTATGGCAAGCAGATCCTCCCTCAATTTGGAAAAAAATTGCCAGTAGGGGGCGCTGTAATAGCAATTTTTGTGCGATTTTGAATATTGTACCATACAAAAGTATATGAAGTTATGCATAGGATTGAACCAAATTTTTATTTTAAGTTTTTGGATATGGCGAGCAAATCCTCCCTGAATTTTGAAAAAATTCGCCGGTAGGGGCGCTGTAATAGCGATTTTTGTGCGATTTTGAATATTGTACCATCCAAAAGTATATGACGTTATGCATAGAATTGAACAAAATTTATATTTTAAGTTTTTGGATATAGCAGGTAGGTCCTCCCTGAATGTGGAAAAAATTCGCCGGTAGGGGGTGCTGTAACAGCGATTTTTGTGCGATTTTGAATATTGTACCATCCAAAAGTGCATGAAGTTATGCATAGAATTGAACCAAATTTTTATTTTAAGTTTTTGGCTATGGCAAGCAGATCCTCCCTGAATTTGGATAACATTCACCGGCAGGGAGCGCTGTAACAGCGATTGTTGTGCGATTTTGAATATTGTACCATCCAAGTGTATGAAGTTATGCATAGAATTGAACCAAATTTTTATTTTAAGTGTATGGCTATGACAAGCAGGTCCTCCCTGAATTTGGAAAAAATTCGCCACTAGGGGGTGCTGTAATAGCGATTTTGCATATTGTGCTATCGAAAAGTGCATGAAGTTATGCATAGAATTGAACCAAATTTTTATTTTAAGTTCTTGGCTATGACAAGCAGGTCCTTCCTTAATTTGGATAAAATTCGCCGGTAGGGGGCGCTGTAATAGCGATTTTTGTGCCATTTTGAATATTGTACCATCGAAAAGTGTATGAAGTTATGCATAGAATTGAGCCAAATTTTTTGTGTTTCTTTTTGGTCATGGCATGATGGTCCTCCCTGAATTTAAAAAAATTCCGCTGGAAGGGGGCGCTTTAATTACGATTTGTGTACCATTTTCTTTACAATCGAAAAGTATATAAAATTATGCATATAATTGAACCAAATTTTTTGTGCATGTTTTTGGCTTTGGCCAACAGGTCCTCCTTGAATTTGGAAATATCGCGCGGTAAAGGAGCTCTGTGATAGCGATTTTTGTATACTTTTCTTGATTTTTCGTAGCTCTATTGTCCATCGGCGGCACGTGCAAAGCCGGGAACTCACTTCCTGCTAAGCCGGCTATTCACAAACATTTGATAACAGAATAACGAAAAACTGTTAATTTTAACAAATATCATGATATAGATTAACTCGTTTTTAGTTCATTTAATTCACTGAAGCAGAAATTTAAGATGAAAATCAAAGTTGGTATCGTAATGAACTAATAATATTGAAGTATTAACATGTGTAACTAGTTTTTGAAATATTAAGATGTATAAGATAGAAGAAAGTTTTGGGATTGGCACATCCAACTAGTTTTATATATGTGCCCTCTGCTGTGAATAATCTAAAATACTTCCATTTCAGAAACTTTAAGTGGGACAGACGATTTTGCATGGCTTTTTCCCTCCATGTCTTTCTAGCATATTACTCCGCCGCTCGGAAGTGCATTTTAAGGCATTTTGACGACTGGCACACTTAATGATAGTTCCAGTAACAAGCGGCCCTATATACATATATACCAGCTGGGAAGACTGAGCTATGCTCTCTTAAAATTAGCAAATTAGCTTTGTTTTTAACTCGAGAACATTCTAAGGACTCTGACTAGTTGAATCAATCTTGATGATATATCAACTCCTATTGGGAATTTCTAGAAAATTCCTTTAGATTCTGAAAGTCAATTTGTGCCAAATGTTGCCAAAATTTTGGCAAATTTGATGACATTTTTTATTTGGCACCAAGCATGTGTTGAGAAATTTCTATGCACCCAGATTGGTTGAATTCTGTTTTCAAGAATGTTCTAAGGACTCTGATTGGTTTAATCATGTATCTCGGCTCATATTGGGAATTTCTAGAAAAAAATTTCCGATTCTCAAAAGCTAAATTTTTTTACTAATTTTACAGGGTTTACTCTACTAAATTTTTTCACAAAATTTTGCCATATGTCGTCAAATTTGATATACAGTAGAAGATCTTTATAACGCAAACCTAAAAACACAAGGTTGTGCGTTATATAGAATTTTGCGTTATATGGATCACATTTCACATATCATTAAATTTACCTTGTAAACATGGCCAAATAGTCTGAAACATATCAAAATACATTAGGGTATCTTTATACTGCTTTCCTTGTTACCAGAAGTTATCCAAATAATTTTTAGCATAATATAGATCATTCCACACATTCTTAAATTTACTTAAGGTCCAAGTATACCTGGACCAAACCATTCGTTATATTACTTATTTTCAAAACTGTTTACTGTAATAATAGCAAATTTTTCATTAAACAGTCCTGAATTAAGGATATAAAGTTGAAATAATGTATCAAATCTATTCTGTAGAAAGTCACAATTTTTTATAATATGGGATTATAGGTGCTTCTTAACTGCAAAATTCATTGTTTACATCTGAGGAAGTTGTGCGTTATATAGAGAATTGCATTATATGGAAATGCGTTATAAAGATCTTCTACTGTATACACTTATTATTTTGATATTAACAATCAAAGCACTTTTCATACAATTGACATCATACTGGTATCAAGATATTGAAAATGGAAAAATTCATTTAATAGTTAAGACTAGATATCAACCTTTTTCTATATCATGGATTTGATATTTTTAATCATCTTCATAGGCATATCCTCTCCATATATGTTTTAACACATGCGTGGGATGTGCTTTCATATTGCATAAACATACAGATTTTGAATGGACATAGAAGAATATTTATGAAAACTTTCAAGAGCAAAAGGAAACTTTGCAGTTACAAAAGATACACAAAAAAGACTGTTTTCAAGTGTCCTACTACTTTATTATATTATGTTATTGTAATGTGACCCTGGGATATGTAAATTGGAGCAAAAATTTGAAAAGAAATATTCAAATCTAATCGAAATAAATCCAATTCACACCCCCCAGAATCACACTACGGCCGTATGTATAGTAGCCGACATATGCGTCGTAACTAAATTAATTTAAGATTGATTAATTTTCAAATGGTAATAAAATGTTATTAATAATTAGAAATCTCTCTAATATATTGGCCTATTGATAAATGAATTAAATTTAAATAACTGGCCAATTTCTGTAATAAAATTTGTGAACCTGAAAATGAAAACAAAAGATTTACTCACCCCATGAAGATGAAATGATATTTACACACTTAAAGGAATACACTGTAAATTGCAGAGTTTAATTTATTATGATCAAACACATTAATTATATCAGAAATATTTATAGATCCAGATCTACCTTAAATATCAAATAAATGCATAAATGTAATGTACAACCACTATTATTCTCGAAATTCTCTTGACAACAACTTGATTTCTAATAACATTGATATTTTAATTAAAAAGGGTTGACGATGTATTTCATACATATTGTTTTTATTATTTTAAAGTTTGGTTCCCAAAATTTTCAGAAAGTTCAAATACAGATTCGCCGTTAACATTCCCATATAGTGTTCAAATAGTTGTAATCGAAAATTTGAATTGCTAATGTTCCTTTCCATAATATAATCTTTCAAGGACAAGACAAATAAAAGGCTTATACGACGATTACAGTAATCCTGTGAATGATAAATTAGATAGGTTAAATCATGAAATTTTTGTATACATGGACATCTGGCTATTTCATTTGAATGCAAAGACATGCTGTGAGTCAAGCAATGCCAATTTAAGAGAAGAAAGGATATGATCCAAAATGCAACCATTATTAGAATTCTGATGAAGTAATTAGCATTACGGTGAAATCAAATCAAAATTTGCCATCCAACCAATCCATTTAAAAGCAAGCATGCGTTGAATCCAGCAAAATTATCATAGTAAGAAGACGATACAGCTAATCGGCATGCTCCGTGTAGAATCCGGCAAGGCGATCAATGCAATTTAATGGCACACTCATCATAAAATTGGGAATCAGAAAGCTTCTAAAAACTTCAGCATATACAATGCTACATCCTGATCGTTCTTTATAGTTATTTTTTATATCGCGCTACGCTCAAAGAAATAGAAACGAAATTAAACTGATCATTTACATTGTCTGTTACGCTCACCGGGGCCTACTGCGAAGAGAAAAGATAGAAATACGTCTATATGGCACGAGATTTCGAATTAAACTCTCTCAAAAAAGGATTTTCCAAGACGATTTTCAGCAGTTGAGAAAACAAACGTCTAATCCCCGTTCTCCACGAAGTAAGACCCCCCACGAATTCCTAGAATCGGGAGTTCAATAAACAATAACCCTCTCGCGTCTCCAAGCCATCTCGAGAAGAGCTGTTAGAAAAAAAACATGGCCGTCAAAACACAAGAGTGCGCGTCTTTTAAAAGAGAGAAAAGATTAGAATATATTTTCGTACTTATCTGGTAAAGTAGAAAAGCAGCTGCGCTGAAATTTTACCAGAGCAATGAAAAAAAATATTAGAATTCAATAAATATGATTTCCAATCAAAATATTTAAGAATAAAGGTTTTAGATTTTTAATATTTAAAACTTAGAAAATTTTGTTGTCAATTTGATAGATCGGATTTGAAGTTGTTTATTTTAATAAACAAAGTATAAAGATTTAAATTTATGTAAATTTTAAATGGGGAATGTTATGTACTGTTTTTATAACATAACAGTTATCACTAAGCAAATAGATATGTTTAAGGAGAAAGAAGAATGTATAAAGCGTATAAACATTAACAATCTAGCCATACTAAATTTACAAAATTATTCATTTCTAATACTGTACGAGTATTTAACGATTTAATAATTTACTTTAATTGTCTTTAAATTTTATAAATATAGACAACGTTTTTCTTTTTTTTTTTTTTTTTTTTTTTTTTTTTTTTAGAAAAAAAAAATATCAAAAAATATGCTAATTACCATTTTCTATATCTCCTAGCTTGGTCTTTTGACCTTTATTTGGAGTGGAAACAACAGCACCAGCGTCTTTAAGAGCCCTTCGCTTATAAACTGTCTGGAGCACTAGGGAGCGAAAAAAAGTCAATCTTACAAATCAAATTATTTACGACTTATTCAAATAATAATATACACAAATCGTAATAAATTTCACAAACAAAAGTTTTTAAACACTGCCGTAAAATGCAATAACATGGAAACAAACTTCTTAAATACGCAATAAAAAGAACCTTATACAAGTGTGTTAAAATACCTTAATTCTACTCAAAATAACAAATAAGGTGAAAAACCTTAGATCCAAGAGTAAAACCTGTTTGCATTACATTTAAATTTGACAGAGGATAAAGAAAATTTCTAACAAAGAAAACATTTTCAGAGTTGAAGGTCTATGAAATTATTAACAATAGACAAATAGTCTTCAAATTAGACCTGATGTCAATTTTTTTAGAGACAACCAAATGTTTTTGGTAGTAAAATTCTTGAAAAGTGTTTTTTTTTTTTTGTGTATGTGTGTGTAAATAGTAAAAAATATGTGGGTAGGTGTAAATAGTTGTTTAAAAATATTATCTGCTTTATGCTATTTAAAGCACTTATATTGTAATAATAAAGTTATTGCTTGGTAGGGAAAAAAAACATCTGGTTGACTCCACTTTACTGAATAATGTACATTCAATTAGATAATAATATAACAATAAAGAAAAACTTAGATCCTAATTTTACAAAGGTGATATATTTCCGCTGATAAAAATGACCTCAAGTTTTAAAGAAAATGTGCACAAATCTTGAACATTTTTTTAATGATATAATTTTCCATAAGCTTTGTGTGCTTTGTGGCCTACAAATAAAAAAAAATAAGAAAAAAAGATTTTACTAAGTTCTGGTGAAACATAAATGTTGCACGGGTAATAAGATGAATGTGAGCTAGAGGTCTGCACGGGCCGGAATTTCCAGACCCGGGCCTGGCCCGGCCTGAAGGAAAGCTATTTTGGCCCAGCCCGGCACAGTGTAAAAATTGAAAGTTCGGCCCGGCCCGTTTACATTTTTACCGTTCTCGGCCCGGCCTGGCCCGTACAAAAATCAGTGAAAACAGGTCCGGCCCGACTAAATTTCTACAAAAAATTCCGTTTTTTCTCGACATACAATTAAGATTCTTTTAATGAATACTACATGCATATTTATGGGAACATTTTACAGTATATTATAAATTACCATGTGTTCGCAAAATAGAAAACACACAATAGTAAACATTAACGATTACTTACAGTGTTTTAGTCAACGTCTCTACAGATGTTTCAAAATTTAAATAAGGGTTCATTAAAAGATTATTGTAGTTTAGAATAAAGGGTTAAAAAACATGATAACTTTTCAAGCTTATAATAAAAGGTAGATTTGTGAAAATATTTCTGTCATTTTTAAGGCTTTTCTGAAATCCAAAGGAGCTACATTTTGATACATTTATGAATTCATTTCTTTTCGGAAACGCATGAAATTGGCAGGTATTCTTATTCAGAAACCATGTAAATGCCGTTTTTTTCTTAGATAAAAGTAATATATCTTTCAGAAAATACTGGCAAAGTTAGCGTTTTGAATCGAAATTTCTGGAAGCGATAGCACAGGAAAGGAGAAAAACGTACAGTCACGTGACAAGAGTCTCTGTTATCTCTGTACGTAATTTATGAAAAATGGAACCGCTATTTGATCCCAAATGCCTTCAATACTCAGGCCTGTCAATTTTATGCCTTTATAGTTAAAAATGAGTCAGAAAATGTGTCTGAGAGTTTCGCATTGTTGAGCAGTAAATATGAGAACCACCTTAAGGTACATTTCCAAAGATACTGTTAACAGAAGTTCATTATCGCTATTAATACTTTTACAAAACATAATGCCTGTCCTACACATCCTGAGAACGATTAATACCAGTTTCGTCCTGGCACAAATCTGCCGAAAATTAAAGCCGGGATCAGGCATCATGTAACTGTACGATGCCGATCTCTATGATGGACATGTTACATTTCTGTATTGATGTTGTTAAACTCGCATCGGCTCGTAACGCATATTTACACTTCTCGAAAAAGTCATATTCATTGGAAATGGCCTCGTATTTTATCTGCTACTCTCAAATTCTTATATCGATCCGACAGGCCCGATTAATTTTCTCTGTCAGCCCGGCTCGCTTATTTTGTCTGTCGGCCCGGTCCCGTGCAGACCTCTAATGTGAGCAATAAAAATAATTTAATTGTGATATACAAAAAACTATTTATCAGTTATTGGTCACAGAATAGTTGATAAAGTTGTAGGTATCAAACGAGTCAGCCAATTTCTTCAAAAATGTATATAGTTCTTGGGACAGTGATCTGTATCATATTCATCAAATAAGAGCTCAATTGCAAGCATACTCTTGGCACTATGGTGTCCACTTACATACCATGCCAACATATTCGAGAAATGACAAAAATCACTCTGGGGAACAAAAACATGAGGAAATTCTAATGTATGTGTACATATGGAAACATTGAAAAAAAAATAGCAAAAACAGATTCAGAAAACCTCAAAATGTAAAAATATACCAATATCACTATAACTGGGTTTTTATCATGATTACAATACTTACCTTACACTGTATGTGAATCGAAAGTAAAAAGAAAAGAAAATTACAACAATGTGATCTTAAATAATCTAATATTCAATATATTAGAATAAATTATCTAAGTAAAATAGCTATTCTAATAAATGAAATCAATCTATTGATTTATACTCTATCCTATGTATTAAAAAAAATGAAACACATTTTAAATTGGCTAAAAAGTGGGTGGCCACAGAACTTAATGGCATGCCTATAGCATGTTTTCTATTTAAGAGGGTATGTTTAATATTTATACTTGAAGAATTTAATTGGGGGTAATTGTATGTATAAGGCCCAGGAACAAAACTTTACATATATATATATATAAAGGAAAAAAATAGACAAATAAAAGTGCCAGTCTTATTAGGAACCCCTATGAGCACAGATCCAAGTTCATTGCATTTCCCTTATGGTTACAATAATTGCATTAGATGAAAAGAAAAATCAAACTGATGTTGTACTATATTATTTACAATAAAAGTATAGTCAGCTAAAAGTATAACACAAAATGTATTTTAACATAAAAGTATAGAGTATATTCGAATAAAAATGTTTTACATTTTAGATATTCAATAAATAAAACTTAAAATGAAAATGAAATGTATTGAAAGACAGTATTAAAATATTTAAATATGCTTTCAAAATTCGTGAATAATATTTAATTATTATTTTATTTATCCTCACTTCTTACAAACTCTAGGACCGTTCCGTTACATCTCAAAAATGTAGTTTTAATCTGATACACAGACAAAGAAGTTTACTTAAAGGTGTAGATAAGACATATAAATTAAAAACTTTTAAAACATTTAAAGACTATAAATGTTAAAAAGCTAAAAATCTTAAAACCAACAAGTTTCAGTTACACTGTAGCCATCTTCAGTGTTACTCTTTCCTGTGTCAAGAAACTCAAATTTTTATGGATTTTAAAAGTCGTAAGTAAACATATTACGTTGATCTTGCTGGTATCATTACGCCATCTATAATGAAACATCTATTCCTGACAGAAAAGATGGGAAAAATCAAAATAAAATACTTTTAACCATAAGAAATTTCTTGAACCTTGAGTTAAACAAAATTATTACATTGATTCAAAAAATTTAACCATAACTTAGGTATGTTATGTATGTCCCTCGCTGCAGACATCATTTAATCTCATCTTAATCTCAAGTTATTCTTTAATCAAACTTTTCTGTGGATAATTACTTGGCCAAATAATTTTTGCATTATCGCAATAGATTTCTTCAATATCATTTTCGAAACAAAACCTTGCTAGAGCTGTCGATTGCATTTTAAAGTTGAATCTGTTTTTATGCTCTTTTAAGATCTTTTCAAATTTTAGTTTTCAAACAATTCATCATATTAACAAAAAAAAAAAATTCTTAACATTATCTAGGATTATCAGGATTTCAATCACACATACCAAACTCAGAGGGGAAGGGGGGTAAGGTAGAGTCAATTTTACTTAAGAGAATATTAATGATGTTGGCTTGGCTATAAGTTTATAATAGTTAACTTATAGCCATACCCAGACCCAATATCATTAATATGCTTCAAAGTAAAATGAACCCCCCCCCCCCCCCCCCTCCTCTCAGTTTGGCAGGTGTGTATGAAATCCTGATAATCCTAGATAATGGAAAGAAAAAGTTTTGGTTCAGTTTGTCCAGTAAAAATTTTACATGATAAGAATGACAAACTGAAATTTTTTAAAGAGGTTAAAAGAGCATAAAGCAGATATCGAGTTTAACAAACAATCAACAGCTCTTGCAAGGTTTTGTTTTAAAAATGATATTGAAGAAATCAATTACGATAATGAAAAGAATATTTGGCCAAGTAATTATCCACAGAAAACTCTGATTAGAGAATCACTTGAGATTGAGATGAGATTAAATGATGTCTGCACATATTATGATGAATTAAAACACTCCCTTTATTATGTCATATTTTCAAATAAGTGGGAGTTTCTAGTGCATGAAGATATTAAGAACACAGTTTTGTGCTGTTTCATTAATGGAAGAACATGTTAAGTGCACATGAAATCTTTAATTAGAAGTCAATGATTTTGAAACCATACCAACAGTGGTCAGAATCGGCTATATTCAGGCATCTATGGTTATCAAGGATGTTCATAACATGATGTTCTACAAATAAGAAACAAGTCTTTCATGGGCAACATTTGAGGCAAAATTTTTTTATTTTGAGCCACTTTTGAGCTCATTTTAGGCTTGGCCAACAAATGCAATTATCCAACACTAACAATAGTTTTCTTACAGAAATGAAAACAAACAAAAATGCATAGTATCCAATAGATGAAAATACAAATATGACAAAGATAATAATTTCACTTCTTCAAAACACTTTTGAAATTATTGAGCACATCAGTCAGAAAAATATGAAATAACTAATCACATATTATCGTGTTGATTCAACACAAACATGCAGAGTATTTCAACTTCTTCTTGGAATGAAAAGTAAAAGTCTTTAACAAGTGGCTGAATGTAGACTGTACTAAATATGCAGCCATAGGTCACTCAGTTTCAGCTCTCAAATATTTCTCCATTATACAGTGAATTAAGAGAAAAAGATATTCATGAAAATTATCATGCTCCTCAAACACCGATTTTCCATAAGAAAATTTAAAATAAAAAAATACACAAAAGTGCATTAACTTTTACAAGAGTTTATTTGTCTGTATGATGATTTTTATTTCAAGAATAAGCAAAAGTGTAAACTATATAAAGTACTAATAAATGTAATTTTTTAAAAAACAGGCAAAGAATTCTATAAAATGTATAAAAGTAAATTATTCTTACATGCATTTAACTGCTCTGGATCAGATACAGGTTGTTTACCAGACATTTTGGGCTGTGGAACGTAAGTATGCATATTTAATGATGGAACATTAGCATTCTGTGGTAGCGGTGCAATCTAAAAGATTTTAAATAAAAAGTTACAGAAAACATTTTTATATTTTAACATATGAGGCATTTAAAGGCAGGGTGGTTTGAGTTATATTTTCTTAAATTTTCAAAAAATAAGGATTTTTTGGATGCACTAGAAGAACTTTCTATGGGATAAATAATCTTTGGATGCTATTTACAGGCAAATTTCATGGATTTCACTTATAAACCAATATTCCAATGTATAAAATGATATGTCTACATATTAATGCACTTAACTTGTGACTTGCAACACTCTGCCTTTAAATGTTTCATATATGATTCTAGGAAAATGAGATCTTGTACAGATTAATTTTATTATCAATCTTCTATACATAACTAAAAGCAGTCAGTTTGAATTAAAATTTTTGCAGAGAAAAAAATATACATACAAATTCTTCGCGATTAATGTGGTTATTTGATCCTACGATATTATCACAAAAATCAAAAACTGCACCAATCGAAACGTACATTCAATAGCAACAATAATAGATCTGCAGCCAACATTTATAAAAAGCAATGTACACTAGTGCGAAAAATGGAAGGAACAACTATAATAAAAAAAGAAAAGTGCCTGGTTATGCTGATGGCATTGAACTCACAGGCTATTTCACACTAATTGTATATTATGCACTTATTTCAAAGAATAATGCCCCTCAAAAAATAAAGAAATTGACAAAGAACCCCATTCAGCTAAATTAAAGGAGGGGATTAGCTCCACCATTTCCCCCCTTTATACTTAACCAGGGTTCCAACACAATTCAGTTAAAAAAATTCCCTGACTTTACCAGGTTTTCCCTGACCTTTCACAATGAAAATTCGGTGTATGTATTGTTGTAAAACCCTCCATAACGGACAACTTTAATCTAGATTAAAATTTTTAGATTGGATGAATAATTAATTGAATTTTTTTTTTCATTTACGATGGTAGCAGAGATTCTGATAGAAAGTAGTCATAAAAAATTCCCACATTTTTTCATTACCACTTCAAATATTTAAAAATTTCCCTGACATTTTGCGTAAATTTTCAAATTCCCTGACTTTTCTCAGACCCGTAGGAATCCTGCTAACCAATGAATGCCCAAATCTAATCATGGAAATGCCTTTTCAGAATAAACAGGTACACCAAATTTGAAGCAAATCGTATCATTCTGCATGAAAAATCCATTTATCTAAATTAATGGGGAGGGGAGGGGGTGATTAGCCCACTGCCCCCCTCCGCTTTATACTTAACCAATGAACCTCCAAATCTAATGATGGAAGTGCCTTATCAGAATAAACCGGTATATCAAATTTGAGGCAAATCGGATAATTCTACATGAAAAACCATTTATTTAAATTAAGTGGTTGGGGGGAGGGGGGGTAGCCCCTGTTCTCCTCCCCTTTACAATTAACAAATGAACCCACAAAACTAATCAGGGAAGTGCCTTATCAGAATGAACCTGTATCCAAATTTTGAAGCAAATCACATTAGAGTGAATGCGTTACATACGTACAGAACCCGCAGGCACATTAGCTCTTGAGCTTTGATAGGCTGTGAGCTAAACAGGTACTTTATATTAATTCTACTAAGTCCAATGATAGGTAGTGGGGTTGGTAGCTCAAGACTAATGTTATAATGTAGTCCAATGATATATCATTGTCTCTACAAAGAAATATATGCAAATTCAATAAAAATTTCGAGTGTGGAAGGTAGAGAGCATGTCATTGAGAAGACATTTGATGGATTGTGAGAAATTGCATTTAATTAAGAAAGTAAGCTTGTAAAGCTCTAAGGCTTGCATTCTAGCCAGGGATGTCCACCACCTTATAAGGTTTTTCTAAATATCTCTAAAAAGTTGTAAAAAGTAACACAAACATTTCCCTTCTTTATATCACATTTCTTATACAGTTATTTAAATTTATTTTTTGAATAAAAGAGATATTCTGCATTTTGAAAATAAAAATCTTGCATGTTCCATGTTTTTAGCTCCAAAATCATTCAAGTTACATGAGTTTTTATACTTGTTCCTTTAATTTTTTTCCACCAGTATCACATAAAACATCTATGACAGCCGACATGTATCCATGGCACATCTGGCTTGTTAGGGTAAGAAATAGTCGAGATAGGCCATGCAGATGTAAAAATGCAATCTTAAGTTCATGAAGTTTTTATTCTTATCCATGATCTATGCAAAACACCAATGATCGTTCATTACAAGTGATGTAATCATTGCAATCTGCTAACCCAAGTTTATCTTCAGATTTTGAAACTGTTAGTTATTTTTGATGATACTGAAGATTTCGAAAATGTCTTAACTAATATTTATGTGCTCAAATTATCAGGGATGAATGCATGGTATTAGTTAAAGAATTTAAGAGGGTGTATGTAAAGAATGTACATAGTTAAAAAATGTAAGGGGGATGTATGAAACTAACAAAATTCTCAATGTAATTAATTATATTTTTTATTTTAAAAAGCTTCTTATATCATTGACACAAAGCTGAATTCAATCATAATAAGCAATGAATCTGCTCAATTTAACACAAAAATATTTATACAGAGAATACCGCTTTATTCCGAAAACTACATTAAAAACAGTAAAAATAGAAAAGGGGGGGGGGGGGATGACCATTTCACATAAATTTGAAAATATGTCAAAAAGTTCTTTAATTTGAAATTTTTTTTATGTTTTGCTTCTATTTTTATACAATGATTAAAAACATAAAATAATAATAAATTGTATTAATATGTTTATTATAATACATAATTAATGCAATCTATTCATAATAAAAATTTAATCTTACTGGAATATATGTAGGCAATTTTTTCTCTCTTGCTAAAGCTCGCTGTTCTCGAGCAAAATTAGCTTCCTGAAACATCAAGAACAAAAAATTATTTGTTTTAGAACATTCGCATGATAAAAATCTGAATGTCGAAGAAGTCAGATTCAATTTGCTAAAATAAAAGTTACAGCCAAATTTTTTTTAATTTTCACAAAAGAAATTTGTTTAATAATTATTATTAGGTTTACTGCTACCAAAAGTTATACTCAAACAGATGAGCAGAACATAAAGATGGTCTGAGCAAGTTTAAATATATTCACATTACTTGCTGTTACTAAGCTAAACGTTAAAAATCCTAAAATATAATTCATTTTAAAACAAAATAAAACTCACCAGGCGTCTAGCTTCTTCTTCTGACATTAGTATTTTACGCGAACGCTTAGGTACCTAAAAAAAAAATTAATAATAGCAATGCAATCAGAATATTAAATAATTATATGTAAAATGTAAACATATGAATACATACACTGGTGTGCAAAAATTAAGGACCAGTCACAAAATGCTAATTTTCAAATACGCGAACACTCAAAAGGAAATAATATAATTCGGGTAATTACTATCTCTACAACACAGCTAGTCCATAGAACATCTCATTCATGTCACACATGGTCACAAGTGTCACAGTCACTACGGTGAAGCAAAAAAATAGGAAATTCCATACATCTCATCACGAGTCTCAAATGATCACTATATGTGACTCCACTGAGACTGTTGCTTTGTGACGAGTCACTATGTGACTTTACAATGTAGTTACATTGTGACTCTCATGTGACTGTCATCTGTAGACTCAATTTCAAAGTCATCGTGAATGCTGCATTGTGATAAGTTACCAAATAATGTCACATTAAAGTCACATGATGACTTTCAGGTAACAGAGAGACTACTGTGAAGTGACCATTGTGCTCTTTTGGGAAAAGTCTCCATGTGACTATAATGTGATATTATTTGGTGACTTATCATAATGCAACGTTCATGATTACTTTGAAATTGAGTCTAAAAATGACAGTCACATGAGAGTCACAATATAACTACATTGTAAAATCACCTGGTGACTCGTCACAAAGCAGCAGTCACATTGACATCCCAGTGGAATCACATATAGTGATAATTTGAGACTCATAATGAGATGTATGGAATTTCCTATTTTTTGCTTCACCATAGTGACTGTGACACTTGTGACCATGTGTGACATGAATGAGATGTTATATGGACTAGCTGTGTTGTAGAGATAGTAATTACTAGAATTATATTAATTCCTTTTGAGTGTTCGTGTATTTGAAAATTAGCATTTTGTGATTGGTCCTTAATTTTTGCACACCAGTACATATAAGTAAATAAAAAATAAAAAGATAACATACAGAACATTCTTGAATTCATATTTAAGACATAGTTACAGATGGAATGTGTATAACTATTCAAAAAGAGAGTTCTTTAATGATAACTGATAATTTCAAGTCTTAGCATACAGAATAATATTTTACTATTGACTATGTAATCACAAAATATAAAACATAATAATTTTTAGTCGAATTATTAAAATTTTACCTTTCAATTTTTTGTTTAAAAAAGCTCAGGGGTAATCTTTATACTGAAAATTGCACCTAGCTAAAATTTTCAATACAAATACCTACTTTTGACATCATATTTGGCTTTTTCAGTAAATTTTCTCTTAGGATATCAAACAGAAAGCGATAGAGTGAAATAGTTTACAAATTGAAAGTTTAAAGTTTGGTACTCCTAATGTTAAACTTATTTGTGATTATTGCAAAACAGATAGCAATGTGGGTGTTTTTTTTTTTAAGCATAATTTAAAAACTGTTAGTATGACGTGTAATTTTGGATTTGTATATTTGAAGTTTCTAGAAATTGATCTGTTAAAAAATTTATATGAAAGGATAAAAACAAATTTAAAATTCCAAATTAAATTTCAAAAATTTAAATTAAAATCCAAAGTTTCTTTCTCATAACTTTAAATCTCATTCTAAAACCAGTTTTACCCCTTATAACTTTGTTTCCCAGCAATACATCTTATTATTTTCAGATATCATTTTCGGACGCTCTTTAAGAGTAAAAATGCTGACGTTCAGAATATTCTCATTCAGTTGTGGTTAGTCGATACCCGGGCCGGCCAAGCCTAGGTCTGGCATCTGAGCCTGGGCAATCAATCAAAAGCTAATCAACCAATTAAATAAATGTTCCTCCCAATTTTACAACTGTGCCCTCTGCTGGAAAATATGTTAAACCCCAAGATATTAGATAAAACCCGCACCAAAAACGAGAGAATTTGCAGATTTGAGAAGCCTGTCAAACCTACGGCCATGTAGCGCTCTTAACATAATCAACGTAACAGGCTCAAGGACCTCCGACCGGACTCGCGAAATGGACTGTAAGATGGAGCACCAAATAAATGAGTTCGGTCTACCAAAAGGTTCTCAACTCCAATTATTATACAAGTATGACACCCCAAAATTGACTTACATCTCTGTACGGACACATGCCACGAAGTGAACAGGCCGCGACTATCCTTTACAAGTCCGGAATGCGCCAGATATCATTACATTTTAAGTAAATCACAACTAACTACGAATATTTTTACGGCAAAAGGACACCTGCTTACGACCGTGAAAATCTCAGTGTCATGAACTAATTCTGAAACACCACCGGCCGGCAAGTGAACTGCTCTCGACCCCTTTTACAGCTCCGGTACACGCATTTGCCACGAAAAATGACTACGGCGATAAAAGAAAAAAAAAAGTATATCCCTGGACTTATGATAGTCGGACAGTTGTGCATTGCGTATCCCCGGATTTTGCTGAATGTTCACAACATGCCTGTCAAGTGGATTTTTTAATACTGCATAAACAACATAAACTGTTTTTAAAAAAGGAAAAATCTTTGCAAAAAGAACTTTTATCTAGAAGAAAAAGAAAAATTATTCACGTCTGTGTACCCGCAAAAGACTGCAAGTTTAAAACTTCTATTTAATTCCAGCTGTGGTTTCCCTTTTATGCATCTAAAGAGGACTGCTAACTGCAACTCAAAGTTCTTCATTATTTAGACTTTCTTTAATGAACTGAAAGAAAAACTGGGTCAGACTTTTCAAGGCTAAAGTTTGCAATCGCAACTAAGTTTCTCCTGTATCTCGCAGCAAAATTGACTCATCGTTGAATGATAGAAACATTGAAGCTGATTTATTTTTATTTTTCAGCAGATGGGTAATTGATGAGCAAGAACTAGAAAAGTTTTATTTAATTCCTTATCATTCAGAATTTATTAGAAAATAGGGAAGGGAAAAAAAAAAGTGATAATAATTAAGTAGCGTTACAATTAGTTTTTCTTTCTTTTGTAAATTTCTTTGGATAATCTAATTCACAGGTATGTTCCTTTTTATTTATTTTTATTTCAGATTGATGTTTTTTCAGTTTAAAAGTAACTATTATTGGAGAAAAAAAAAAATATGTGAACTTTATTGGGAGGGTTAAGCATATTCCTGTTAATTTTTTTTTGTGAAATAACTAACACTGCAGATTTCTCATGTTCATTATTTTATGGAATATTTTCGTTACAAAAAAAAAAAAAAAAAAAAAAAAAAAAAAAGGTTAAACGATGTTTTTGTCGAAAGTGCAAAAGAAGAAATAAAAAAGGTTCGTCGCGAGAATGCAAATTATTTTAGAATGAAAAAGACAACAAAAAATACTGTTATCCATCTGTAAATTTTTAAATTTTGAGAGTGTTCATGAAGTTAAAGTAGTTAATTTAAAATATGGGTACTTTAAAGGAATGTTAAAGATTTTAAACAAATTCAAATGTATTATTTTAAAAATTTTTATTAGCTTTATTTTAATTTCTTGTGGGATTTAAATTTATTATTAAAATGATGGGAAATTTTTGGGTTGACATTCCACATGTGTGTTAAAATCGTGACAAATAAAAATAACAGTAACTTTGTTTTCTTATTCATCGCAAACGTGCGATCACCAAAAAAATAAAGTCACTTGATTTTAATGTTTTTGGCATACTGTGGAGCTAGTTACCTGATTTTAAACAAAAAAAAAATTATCAATTAACACCTGTGCCATTAAATATTTGTAAATATTTAGTATCTTATTCCATTAATTATTTTTATAAATACAGATGAGCATTCTGAAATTTCTACATGTGTGTAAATAGTCAGTTATGTCAGTTTGTGTGTTACTTTATTTTAATCCATAGTTTAATCATTTTTGTGTAGATAAAAGTTTTTATTTGTGCATAATGAGAAAAGCTCAGTCAGTTTTTCCAGTATTTCTTTTTATAGGTAGAAGTTTATGCAAATCATTACTCACTTTAGATTTTTGTGTATAACTGAATGTCATATTTTATATTATGTTATATTTTAATATTTGAGTTTTGAATTTTTAATATTTTATCCAGTGTGTCTTTGAAAAGATAATAAATGTAATCACATTGAAGAGTCCAGTGAGTTGGCTACCCGAACCATTTTTAAGAGACAAAATGGAAAAGGCCCCGTCCTTATCATTTCATAAAAGCAAGATATGAGCAGGTATTTAACCCCTGTCACTTTTAGAAAACAGGTGAAGGTCCCGCCCCCACCATGTTCAAAATATTTTTCATAATTCAATCACTGGTTTAGACATGACCTTGGTAACCCCACTTTAACCGTGGTAAATCCAATAGTGTCCAAACCCACACGTATAATTTTTAAAGATGAACATGGTTCCACCCCATTAAGTCTTTAAATCAAAGTTTTTTTTTTTTTTTTTTTTTTTAATTTAACTCCCACTGAAAACACCCCTCTATAGACAAATGGGATTCAGTGACTTGTGCAATCTGAGAAAATGTGGCAACTGTTGATAGAATAGGGGTTCAGACAATCAACAACATACAAGACTATTAAAAAATTTTGTCAATGGATTGCCATGCGCTTAAAAAGCTGTGTCATAATCCTATTTGTTTGAACCCGGGTCTATTATTTTGTTAATTTTTTGTTTGTTTGTTTTATTTATTTAATTTTTCTGTTTTATTTATTTATTTATTTTTTTTTTTCGTTGCCAGTTAAAACACTTGAAAATTAAAAGATTTTTACTATTTGTGTAAAAACTAGCAAGGAAAACTCAGAGCGTTCTGGCCTTAATTTTTAAGGAAAAATGTTTTTGATTTTTTGACTTGTTTAGAATAGGAAATTTTTCTGAGCTAACAGTGACATGCTGGTGTAGTTCATTAAATTGTGAGTTGGATTTATTAATGCCACTGAGGAAAATAAATACCTCAGTTTGCAAAATAGTAAATACCTTTGCTTACCAGTGAATTGCATCTGCATCTTCACTCAAAAAATAAACTTCATGCTCATTTTTCTTTTTTTTTTTTTAAATTTTTGCTAAAACCTCACTGGGGTTTAGGATTGCTAAAACCTTCAACGGTTTAGGATAAATACTACTTACCTTGCAAGTGGTCTTCCATGTAAATAGACTTCAAGATATTATTTTTCTTTATTATCATACGTATTTTAACGTACTTATTTCAACATTATTTAACAATTGTATCTTTTTTAATTTTGCCAATTCATTATGTCAACATATTTTTAATATTTTCACATTTTGGAATAAAAAATGAAGAAATTTTCAATTTTTTCATAAGCGCACACTTTTAAGTGTTTTTCAAAGTTGAATATTTTTATATTTTGCTGTACATTATTTTTCATTTGAATATTATTTGAATATTTTGTACATAAAACATACATTTCCCCCAGTAATCATGTATCAGTGTACTTTTATATTTTTAATAACATAATTTCAATTATTGTTGTAAACACAATTCATGTCATAAGAGACTTAATATAGGACAGGACAAATCTATTATACAATACAAAAAAAGTAATCTTGTATTGTGTTTTCTCTACAATAATGGAAAAGAATTTTTAAGTTTTTCTATGTTTATTTTCAATTTCCAATATCATATTTGTACATAAATTTATTTTTACACAGTTTAATTTGATATAAAAATGGGAAATGTTGTGCTCAAAGATTTTAACAAGCACAGACTTATTGACCAGAGGACTTCCAAGCCAGAAAATTATGGTCAATATTTAAACTAACTACACTATTTTATTACTGAGTTTTCCCATATAGTATATCAAGTATTATTATTAATGTTTCTTTTTTTTCAGTTTTCCTTTCTATTTTATGAAATTCCTATATTTTATGTTATTATATTTTTCAAGTATTATATGTAAAGTTCGTCAGATTGTCCCGAGAGCCATATACCAAGATATTTTTGCATACAAACTTAAAATCTTAAATTTTTCCTAAAACTGTACAACTCAAAATTAAAATTTTAAATACATTTTCCAGCAGTAAAATTCAACCCTCATGTCTTAGCTAACTTAACTTTAACATTATATTTACTCTAAATTTTACTTTAGATTTAACTTTAACTGTAATTTGTAGCGTTGCACAATTAAATTTTTCTTATCTGATTTCGTATTCACCATTTTCCTGGGCGAGTCCCCCCCCCCCCCCCCCCCCCCCGATTTGCAGGCGAATCAGGGTGGACCTCTTCTTGGAGGGGGGGATATGAAAGGATAAAAACCAATTTAAAATTCCAAATTAAATTTCAAAAATTTATATTAAAATCCAAAGTTTCTTTCTCATAACTTTAAATCTCATTCTAAAACCAGTTTTACCCCTTGTAACTTTATTTCCCAGCAATACATCTTATTACTTTCAGATATCATTTTCGAACGCTCTTTAAGAGTAAAAATGCTGATGTTCGGAATATTCTCATTCAGTTGTGGTTAGCCGATTCCCGGGCCGGCCAAGCCTAGGTCTGGCATCTGAGCCTGGGCAATCAATCAAAAGCTAATCAACCAATTAAATAAATGTTCCTCCCAATTTTACAACTGTGCCCTCTGCTGGAAAATGTGTTAAACCCCAAGATATTAGCTAAAACCCGCACCAAAAATGAGAGAATTTGCAGATTTGAGAAGCCTGTCAAACCTACGGCCATGTAGCACTCTTAACATAATCAATGTAACGGCCTCAAGGACCTCCGACCGGACTCGCGAAATGGACTGTAAGATGGAGCACCAAATAAATGAGTTCGGTCTACCAAAAGGTTCTCGACTCCATTTATTATACAAGTATGACACCCCAAAATTGACTTACATCTCTGTACAGACACATGCCGCGAAGTGAACAGGCCGTGACTACCCTTTACAAGTCCGGAACGCGCCCGATATTGTTACATATATGCTGCAATTTATAATTTTTTAGAAAATTTATTTTGAAAATATACATTTTTCAAAATTAATTTTGGTATAATTTCAGTATGAAAATGACCACTAAGCTTATTTTTAGATAATTAAAAAAGGGGACAATTTTCAGTTGAATAGCCATTTCCGTTTCTGCAACAATTTGGAGATTAAAATATATGGGATATAATTATTAATATATATACCGGGTGTCCCAAAAAGGACTGACTGATTTTAAAATTCAATAACTTCCAAACGGTGACAGATATTAAAAAAATTCTTGCAGGAGGGTTATGCATAAAGTCAAAAGTTTTTTTACAGTGATTTTCGATTTTAGTTCGAATTACAAACAATAGATGGCGCTGCGATCAATAGAGGCTAAATTCAGGCTCGATTTTTGGTACTTCGTGGCCTGGATAATACATTTCCATCTCCTTTTTCTGCATGGAAAAACAGAAAGGACCAAAAATCGAGCCTGTATTTAGCGACTATTGCTTACAGCGCCATCTATTGTTTGTAATTCGAACGAAAATCGAAAATCACTGTAATAAAACTTTTGACTTTATGGATAACCCTCCTGCAAAAATTATTTTTATATCTGTCACCGTTTGGAAGTTATTGAATTTTAAAATCAGCCAGTCCTTTTTGGGACACCTGGTATATATATATATATATATATATATATATATATATATATATATATATATATATATATTATCTCTTCTTTTTTTCTTCTTCCTTTTCGAATAGAAAAATAATACAATACAAGAATTGTTTGTGCTTCTTGAATGATAAAATAAATGTAGCTGTGAAACAAATAGAAAGTCATATTTCATTTCCTATTATCATTTTGTATAGATGAAAACAAACAACTATAGTTAGACAACATTTTAATACTGAAGATGTTTTTTAACAAAATATATTTTTACAGCAGCTTTTCTTCCATCTTTTATAACAAAACAACAAATTAGTCCATTAATTTTTTTTAGACTACTATAATTCAATACTAAGGCTATAATAAACAATACATTAAAACGGTTAATACAAAAATTTCTATGTACCTTTTTCTCTTCTTTCTTTTTCACTTTTTTCTTAATTTCTGTTTTACCTGCAGTAAAAGGGAAAATTCATTTATTCATTACTTTTGCATTTATTGTTCCATTTACTCACCCATAAGGAGATAGAAAGAAAATTAGCTTACCTTTAGGTGCAGGAGCTACAGGAGATGATTTGTCAACAAGGACAGAAGATACCACTTCAGTTTCAATGGGCTGAATTGTATTATTGTTCTCTGTAAAACATAACACAAAAGGAATAAATTTGAGTAAAGACTGAAAACTCATTTAAATATAATGAAAATTGAATAAATCATTCAATTTCCTTAACAGTTTTCAATCATTGCCATATAAAAACATTTCAGTTATAATATTTTTTTAAATGAATATCAGATTACTTCAAAAGGAAATTCATTTGAATTGGTCATTTCAAAAACTACATAAGTCATTGTTACATCATACTTTCCCATTAGTTTAACAATATTAAATCTATTAACCATTATCTATTTAATTATTGAAAAATTAATCCATTCAAAAACTTTATTTATCTTTCCAAGTAACAATTTAAAATATCTATATTGCGTTAATATTTCTAACTACTAAAATTTGATTCTAATATCAATTAATTTATTTATTTATCAGTGATTTCTAGATTGTTTACAAAAAGTTCTAAGTCTTTAAAACTCACCTTTTAAAATTTCTTAAATATCCGTGAAATTCTTTGCAAAATATTTTTATTCGATTTAAATAATTATTTACTTTCAGCAGACAAAATTTCATCTATTTAGATGCTATAGATCACGAGTTCTCCAAATCTTAAGTTTTATTTATTTTTGCTTCTTTTAAATATGCATGCCATCCATTTTAAGATGCACTGAGACGGCCATGATTACGTTTCTTCACCGAGGCAAAACAACATCGCTACGTCACACAAGACACTATTTTTGCTCGGGAGAGTTGCAATCTCATGAAGAGTTCAGTGACCGCACGCTGGAATTGTTTTTGGGGAACACTGATTGGTTCTCTTAATTTTTAGCGTCCTTTTCGAAAGACACTACGAAACAACAATTTTTCTTATATGATCGGTTCTTTGGCTATACGGGTCGAAGGCCGATCACTTTTATTTAATTTTATAGTATATTAAATTTCCTTTATTAAATTTGAAAATTTATTGCGAGAAAACAATTGGAAGATGATATTATGTTGTAGCTGATGCGAGATATTTACACAGTTATTCTGAGAACTCTCAATGACCCCGATATTTCTAGATGGCTCTCTGGAAGATATTCATGTGTCTCGTCATGCCTGGAGATGGTAAAGTAAATTTACTTTTTATTTTGTTGCGTCGCAATTATGTCTTGGAGGAAATTTCTACGCAGCCCCTTCTTCACGCTGCCGAACTTTGAATGAATCAAATGGATTCCTATCCTATAAGAACGAATATGATAGCTTCACAAAATTGTTGAAACTTTTCTGATCCAATGATGAACTAATGGTCCATTTTAAAGATATTATCGGACGATCTCCAATTAGCAATCAACAAAACGTTCAATTCAGTTCTTCCACTACGATTATTTACACTGATTTATATCAGAATTTGTTTATGTTTTTTTGCCAGCGATCCTTTTACAGATCCAACAAATGAAAAATCACTAGTTCAAAAGTTGATATTTTATGTGATAGATCATGTATATCTTTACATATTTCAATACTTAACTGAGTGTAGGGGTCTGCGCAGTTCCTTTATTTTTATATGCCTACCTAAATAAATAATTGTTTAAGTTAATTGTGTGTATCATGTGTTTCTTCCATGCGTGAGTTATTTTGTTTATTTTCCTTTTCAGCATGAAGTATATTTAATGCATCTTAATTATTTCAGTAAATTTCAGTTAAGTTAATCTTTAATTGCCATGTAAATAATCGCGATTTACGATCATGGCCATACGTTGTGTCGGAATGGCATTTTGGTTACCAGATTTTCAATAGTATTTTTAATAGTAATTTTAATTTATTTTTCTGGTAATTAATCTGCGATCCCGACATCGAACGTAATATTACAGCCATATAGGCAGGTAAAACAAGGTTTAAAAGAACCAGAATTTTTTAAACTCTAGCAGGCTAGTTTTAGTAGCCTACATCCTGGTAGCCTACATTTTGGTCCGTCATCACTGCCAAGAATGGTGAAATTTTATCCATACATATGGAGAAGTAGTAAATTTGGGTGTTAGGTTTATTTACTAATAGAATTATTGGCAACAGCCAGATATGAAATTGAATGCATAGAGAAAGGAACTGGTAATATGAAAAATATTACTAAAAATGAAGAAAAGGAAATGTTCATCCCATCAAAAACATTTCATGTAAAAAATTAGCCAAGTCTCGAGAATTTTTAATCATAAAAAGTTCTGAGATCATGTAGAGCCAAGTTTAGCTCGCTTATTAACTCTGATATTGTAATTCACAAATTACTGCTACTCTCTTCTCTACATCTTTAGGCCTAACCAAGACTACACCTTGCATCTTCTACTATTTCAGAAAATTCTTCACTTTCCATAATCACCCTCCCAATTGTTTGTTGTTTTCCATAATCTCTTACTTTTTCCACATCTGCATTTTCTAATGACTCATCTATATCCTTCAATAACTTACAATCGCTCTGTAGTTGGTATAGCTCTCTTACAATTCTTCTTAGTCATAGAAAGTGTGATTTTACGGTATTTGCATAAGCAATAAATAGAGACAATTGTCCAGTTTCAACTAATAAGTAAAGCTGATGTAAGGTTTTGCTCTCCAAATTTTCGAAAATGCTCTTTAATTTTATAATGACATTATTATCCAGTGCGCATAATATATCACAAGGCCAGGCTAAAGGCTGACTTTTTTTAACATCTCCAAAGATAGCTTTTCCAGTTGTGTGGATTTCAATTGCCTTATCTTTAGCTTCATAGACTTTATAAGTTCCATGCGCATAAAATGGCTCCTGATTGCTTCAATGCTCACTTTTCCCAGAAATGCTTAGAGTTTGTCATTTATAATACTGTCTGAAGTGCATTCATTCAATTTTTCTAGTGGCAATATTAGTTTTTGTTTGAATTTATCAGCTGTTCTATCAAAGTTCTCTAACGTTAATTTCCTATTGCGCAGAGTCCACCTTCTCAGCTTCCAGTCTATCTCCTATTTTTTAGTTAGAGTTCTCGTAATGTTTTCTGAAGTATCTATTTTAAACTACAGCTAACCTCTAGACTTTTTTCATCTGAGATCTTCGAGATTCACATCAGGGTGTGAAACAGTATAGCGTGTGACTACTTCCTGATGGCCTTTCGGGTGCCAAGAAATGTAGCACGCTACGGCTTCCCGATGGATTTCAGGTTGGGAAGAAGAGTATTGAGCTATAGCTTCCCAATGGACTTCAGGATGGAAAGAACTGTAGCGTGCAACAGATTTCCGATGCACTTCAGGTTGCGGAGAACTGTAGTGAGTTATGGTTTTCCAATTTACTACAGGGTGTGAATCACTGTAATGTTTTAATGTGTCTTTTCATTTTGAAGGATAGTTTTGATGATACGGAGCTGCAGCTACTTGCAGCTGTTAAGAACGTGATTTCTCGGAACTTTTAGGTCTTCCCTTTTGATCTTAATAAGTCTTCCAACTTTGTTTTCTGCAGCTAATTTCTCTATGTGATCGGTATTCATTTGGAGAAATAATAGATTTTGCAAAGTGTTGAGGATAGGGAGTACAACATCATAATGACCTCCTAAGAAACTACCAGAGAAACGTAAATGTTTCACTGGACTTTGAGAATTATCACCAAGTGATCCCCTCAGATGTCCATTTTCATAGACCTTGAACGTAGTGGATACGGCTTTGTGGCTGCTATGAGCTCCGAGACAGACTAAAATGTTGTAGTATTCAGCATTCAGAGTACTGTTCGGTGTTAGGGTAAATGCTCATCTTAAGTGTAAACTTGAATCTGCTCTCAATTTGCAGTCACATACTCAACTATACACATCTGATGTCATATCACAAGGCTATGTTGCGAGATGAAATCTCACAGTGCTTAAATCATGTTATTTTTTTATTTCTTTAGGCCTTACACACCGATATTGTTTAAATTTAATTCCATATTTATTTTTGCAGGAGCGTTTTGAGTCAAGCATACATTGGCAATTTCAATCATCAACTCCCGACGCACTAAAGTTTTCCTTTTTGGTGAACTTGTTTTGCTTACAAACTACACATTTTAAAACCTAACAAAATAATTAATGAAGAGTACGTTTTTATGGAATGAAATTTTGTGAAGGGCGTGTTTTATGAAAAGGAATTTTGTGAAAGGGCGTGTTTTATAAAAAGGAATTTTACGAAAGGACCTGTTTTATGAAAAAGAATTTTGCGAAGGGGCTTGTTTTATTAAATGGATGTTTGTGAAGAAGCCTCCTAAATAGGCCCCAAATTTTGCTTAGATCGAACCCTGTAAATACACACTTTTTGAAATCGTAATAAATTCGAAAGTAAGGCAATCTTAAATTTACAGCATAACCTTAAAATGCATGATTATACTGTAGACACAATTTTTTATCAAAGAGGAAACTGGTAAAAGAGCCAAACAAAATGTCTTGCAACACTACTCTACAATAAATCGCTTGTAAGAGAAGTAAAGTTGATAATGAAAGTGTACAATGCGGATAAAAAAAAAAGAGTATGAAACAAAGATTTAAAAAAAAAACATCAAAAGATTTGACACATCTTCTTACCCAGTGGTTCATCCGAAGGCACTGCGAGAAATCGCATTAATTTATTTATCATTGTAGGCTGATCATCATGGGCATATGGAATGCATAGTAGATTTAAATATTCTCGTAAATTATTTTGAGCTAATCTAAAAAAAAAAAAAAAAGAAAAAGAAAAAAAGAAACAAAGTATATGATAAGAAAAGTTCTAAATATTATTAACTTCTTAAATTTAAAAAATATATACATGCAAAATCACAGCAATGTTAGTTAGAAGACCTTTATGTTTAAAATGTTATATCTGTTATAAATCATTTATTACATAATAAAGCCTGTTAAAACAGAATTTTCAGAGAAATTTTGTACTCTTATGAAAGAAACCTTAGCCGCTTTAAAAGTTGAATTAAAAATTTTCTTCATACTTTGCCGTTCAATTCAATTCTGCCGTTAACCCCCTGGCCACCAAGCAAAAAAGCAAATTGCAATGTTGTTTTAATGCTGAAAAAAGATAATTTTTAAAAAAAATTTAATTATCCATAGGAATATAATCCTTGGGAGTATTAATTTTAACTTAATCTTTTAAAACTGGATTATATCTGTAGAATTATATTAATTTAAAAAATGCTTCTACTGCAGTGAAACTTACAGCTTAGTGAATGGATATATCAGCTCACGGCAGTGAGAAAGTTAAAAGGAATTAATTTTAATTAGAAAATATAAAAGAAGAAAAAAATCAGTTGTAGACGGGTTTCCATCTAAGCAGGCATAACTGAATGGTTCTACTCTTGTTGTGAATACCTCCCTATGTGAGCAATACCAGCCAAATCTGGCATTTGGTCGTGTTATGTTGATAATTTGGGTTTTTCTAAACAAGTAATTAAATATGTGAAACAAAAAGAAAAAAGAAAAGAAATGCTATCTTTTAAGCTGTTTTACATAAATAATAATTGTTTTTCTAACTTTAGAATAGCTCCTTTTTTTTTTTTTGTCAGTGAATAGTGACAAATTACTACACATTATATCTAAAATAGATTATTGTAATGTTCAATAACATTTTGAAGAAGTTTTTTTTATGTTGGCTTGGCGCCCGCCGATATTAAGACTTTTTCCTCGAATATTTATGAATATTTTGTGTGTAAAATTGAAGTTTGATATGATTCAAAATGTCTTTAAAAAAATATTTAAAGTTATAGCTAATTCTTAATTTAATCTTGAAAATATGTATTTAAATGTCAAAATATTATTATTTTAAAAGTTTTTAGAGATATTCTGTTAGAAAATATATAAGTTTAATTTATTATTTTATTTTTTCGAAACACATGGTTCAGAAATGTCGATGTTTTGGTATTCATCTGCGACGATCGGACCACGTTTTACAAGCATTTAATACTCCTTTTTAAATTGGAAAAATACTGAAAAAGAAAATATACTAAGTGTAAATTAAGCATCGATTAATCCATTTTTAATAAGATTGTAAATGAATATTAAAACATAACACTATGATTTCTGGGATACACAATCGGACTTTTTACCGATGCGCCATATGAAAAAGTGATGAAGCAAAGAGATAAAAAGAGCAGTGTTTCGCTGAAACGGGGACTCCTCTTGAAAGACTGGTTGACTTGGCTTCTCTTGAAGGACTTGGAGAGTGAGATGGGAGGTCACGTGCCGTCGTAAGGAACGGAGGAGCGAGACTCATGGCTTTGAGGATGAGTGAACGATGTGCCTGACGGACTAATATCGGCGAGTGGATGGGAAAGCCATCTACAAACTACGATGTGTTGCCGGTTTCCACTAAGATTATCTTCAATCATGTAATAATTTTTAATTAAGGTACCTTTTTTTTTTTTTTTTTTTTCTTCCGTATTCTAGAGTTCGATAATTAGTTTAACTCAAACTTTAAATGTCTACAGGAAATTTGATGTGTTTAACTCTAATATTGTAAACAGTTTAAGAAAAAAAAATGACCTAAGTTTAGTCAAATAATTATTCTATTGCAAATGCTTTCAATATATTATTAAATAAACTTTAAGTTCCCTTTGAATATAATCTCTGTGATTATTATATTTCTTTCCCACAGCAGCATTGTTTTTTTTTTTCCGTTTTAGGTTTTTGGTTATAATTTCATGAAAATTCTATACGATCATTAGTTTTAATTTCTCTGGGTAGTTTTATCACCCACGTGTTTGTGTCTGCTTAGAAATTGTTTTAGGTGCGACACAACAGTCACATGAGGTAACCACTATTTTCATCTCCAATTTAATTTTAATCTAGATCTAGAAATTGATTTGAACTGGTAAGACACCGATAATGCTAAACTCTCTTAAAATTATTAATTTCTTCATTCAGTGTAAATAAACCTAAGTCCAGCTCTTTATTGTTTTGAAGTTCTTGTGTGTGAAATTTAATATTTGACTCCTGAGCTTGTGATTCGTTAATAATTTGGAATTCCCTATACGATAAAGGAATACACTTCAGTGACAAGCTTGCAACTTGTTTGATGATATATTTCTTAACTATCGAACACCATGAAAATTTTTTGTTTAAGATAGAATTCTGTTAAAGGCAGATTCTATTTTCACAGGTTTTAGTGTCTAAAAAAACTACACACATGCACATATAAATGTCATAATATAACCTGTCAAATATATAAAGCAACAACAAAAACAACTGAAAAATCCAACATGTGTTTGCAAACTTATGCCATAAGTCTAAAAGTATGAATAAAGGGAAATTTAAATACCACAAAAAGCAGCTCTTTTCTGAGATTATAAAGTAAAAATAAATCTTGCTCAGTTCCAGTATGTGATGATAGATACAATATGCTCTTGAAGGTATAATAAAGCATTCTCATCCTTCCAGCGAAAGTTACTTTAAGTTGTGCAGTTTAGAAGTAGTCTTTTTTTTTTTTTTTTTGTGCAAATATTTTTCACACACAAAATTATTTTTATTACTACAGAGGCTGTTCATACATTTTTTAGACGATTTTGGTTAGCAGTAATAAAAAATCGTTTGCTGCAAAAGAAATAATTGCAAATGTACTATGTTTTTAAAAGTCAAAATTATCGTCAGCGGCTTGAGATTTTTGTTTTTATTCAAAATGGCGTTTTTAACAAAGCAGTGGCTCGAAGGTTATATTTATGCTCTTTCTGAAGAGAAATATTCATATTCCATTATCCAAAAACGATGATAATGAAGAAAAATGGAAAACAGTTGTCACAATAGATGAATCATGGGTGTATTTAACCCTTAAATGCCTGATTTTTCAAAAATCATTGTAATAATGTTTTTCGGCTTTCATTTTTTAAATAAATATGGGAAAAATACTTTAAAAAAATCATATTTTGTTTTAAGTATGGTTTACGGCTAAAAAACAGTTTGTTACTAATCGGCAATACTGGCCTTTAATTGAAAAAATAATTTTCCTTAATAAAATTCTATAATATTAAACACACAAGAATTTTAGGAACTATAATAAGAAATAAATTTTACTTGCTCACTGCAGAACAAAATAGGATATTTCGCAAGCTTCCAAACAAAACAAAAAGAACAAGTAGCAACAATTGAAAAAATAAATTATCTTTATTCTTAAACAGCACAAGTGTTGCCATCTACATGTTGAAAATAGATTTAATAATATTTTCAGAATGTATTTTATTGGCAACATTAGGCATTATATCTTCAATATTATTCTAATAGTATTTTAGAGTCTAAATTGGGTATGTTGCCGAAAAGCAACACCCGGCATTTAAGGGTTAAGTTATTGCAACAAAAAAAGGGCCATTTATTATCTTAAAAGGGGGAGAAAAAAATTTAAGTACATGGTTCAAAGAATCGAAAGAAAGTTTTTCTAAGGGATTCATTATAGTTGCTGGTTTTTCATATAATGGCAAGTTAAATATAAAGAGAGTGGGGGAAAATGTCAAGATTAACTCCACATACTATCAGGAACATATTTTATCGCCAAATTTTCTGAATGAAATACCATCGCTTTACCCGCAGTGCCATCAATCTGTGAATCTCCATCACGACAAAGCTAGCAGTCACATCAAAATCCACTGTAAATTTCCTAAAAGAAATGGAACAAAAAACCAGCATGAAGACCATACCCTTCACTGATATCCCTACTAAATCTCCCTATGGATTTTTGTGCTTTCGGACCTTTATTATCTGCATTATCCAAACGTCGTCCAACAACCCTTAGAGGACTCTGGAAAGCTGTTCAGGAGGAATGAGATAGAATACCTCTTCTGACACTTCAAAAGACATTATTATCCTGGAAATTGCAGGGTCAAAAGATAGTTCAGAATAAGGGCCGTTCAAAAAGGACATTTAAAACACAAGAATTTTATGTAATTTAGTTTTGTGAATACAATATAAATCATCTAAAAAATGTGTGAACAGCCTCTGTATATGCATAAAATTTTCAGATGTTATCATCCAAGGGCCAAAAAATTTAACAATATTCCAGATTTTCCCATAAATGTAATAGTCTACCTCTATTATCATTTGGTCCTCCTTACTATGATTGGAATGTTCCAAAAATCTTCAAAATATGAATGTTAACAAACCAAAAGGTAATTTTACTTTAATTAAATATGTACAACATCGATTATTTTAAATAAAAATAACAACATCTACAAGTTTTATACAGTTATGAATAAAAATTACATCATCAATACATCAGATTGCAGCTCATTTTGACATTGGCCTTCAAATTTTTTACTCTTAATCTCAGTGCCATTTCTTTTTCTGTTGCATGTCATTTCACTTAAATTTAGGGATAGACTAGGATTTTACATGAGTATATGCAGTATTTGCTTTTTAAAGAGAAGATTTACTACAGAAAAATTCATGTTTTTATTTGAATTTTTATGTATCCTATATATATATATATATATATATATATATATATATATAACCATTAAATAAAAATTACCAACCACCAACAAAAACTGTGAAATTATGAATAAAATGACATTAATAAATACAGTTCCCACCAACACACTTAACATAAATTCCACAAACATAGTAAAAAACAGCAGAAATTGAATAACAGAAATGGTTGGTTGGTTGGTTGTGTTTATGTGGGTTAATTATCAACAAGAGGGATATAGGCCCTATGGGGGGGGGGGGTACCCTTCGTGGGGGCCTTTCTAAGGGAACCTAACCCGTATTAACGCTTGGAAGTCCAAGGTTCGAAGAAAACCATGAAAACTCTGAACGATTAGGCCGACGGGTGCGATTGGGATCGAACCCAGCACCTCCTGTCTACCAGCTTCGAGAGCAGAACCTCTCGGCCACTGGTGGGGCGATAACAGAAATGGAATGATGGAAATTTGTAGAACTTAGACAGAATCATCGGGTCTTAAATGCCTTAAGTTCCACAAATAACATGTATGGTTTCATCTTCATATTAGCCATAAATTAGCTAAAGAATATGAATTTGGGACTACCCACACACAGAAAAACGAGAAATAAACTATTGAACACCAATTAAGTTCAAAATGATATTGAACACCAATTAAGTTCAAAATGAAACAAGATTAAAAAGGATAGAGGGGGAAAAAAAAAAAAAAAAAAAAAATTACCAAATTAAAATTCATACTGTCATAGCATTAGGTATAACAAATACACTCATTATGCATTTTATTCTCATTTAAGATAATATACTATTAGAAATTAATATGATACTGTCCTGAGTAGGCTAAAATTTAAATATAAGTTAATCGTTAACTTTAATAAATATTAATGAATATGAATAAATTTAATATGAATTGATAAATATATAAATATAACTACACCATTATACACAGAGACCCGGAGCTGGAGCCGGAGCGCTCCGGAGCTGTGTTTTCCCGGGAGCTGGAGCTCTAAATTTCCCCCCTGCTCCAGAGCTCCTTTAGTTTTTAATATTCTTTTAAATCTTTTTTTTTTCAGTCTTTTAAATTTCCAGGCTTAAAATATTTTAATTACATCATTATTCAGTATTTTAATTATATCATTTTTTATTTATTTTTTTTTTTTTAAATATATATTAGAGTTCGAAAACTTCTCAACACATGGTAACACTACTTTACTTCTACTTTCTACTTGACCTAAGTGACAACACTATTTGAAAACGAATATGGCCGCCTGATGTTTACATGCGTAGTTGTACAATTTTGGTTGTTTGAAAAGCGAAGAAGAAATTTAAGATTTTTGTGTTTAAAATTCCACCAAACTTTCTATTTTAAAAGCAAAAGCTAAAAGATGTCATATTTTCTGAACAAGCATTTCAAGTTTGATGAGAAGAAAAATGCATTTTGTCAGAAAAAAGCATTTGTAAAAAAAAAATTAAATGGGTAAATTAAAATCTGCAATTCAAAGCACGAAGTCGGAGCCACAGTATTTTATCTAGGAGTGGAGCTGGAGCATCAAAAATTGTTCGGCTCCGGGTCACTGATTATACATATAAAAGTATCGAATCCACATCCATTATAAAATGTGTATTAGCAACGTAGTTATAAATCAAATGCCTCATTTTTTTTTTTTTTTTTTTTTTTTTTTTTTTTATTTATTAACCATTGCGTATTATCCAGACAATGCCACCCTCATCCGTACTCTAACATCTACCCACCTATATACATATATATAATAAAATAACTATTTTTTTATTTTAAAAAAATTGTGCTCTATATGAAAAAATATTCAAAACTTTACAAAATTAATAATATTTATTCAATTTGTAATTCAAATTTCAATATTTCAAATTTCCCAGCTAAAAGAAAGTAAATTATTTTCCAAAAGAAAAAAACTGCGATGTACCTCTACCTTAATAAAATAACTGAATTTCACGATGATTGATCTATTTTTACAAAAGTTAAGAAGAATGGAGAAGCAGCTTGACATACAAATATTACACTTTTAGATCCTATTAAAAGAAGTTACATAGGGAATAAATAAAGTTATTTCTAACAAATAAAGAATTATCAAAATTGAAGCATCCATTAGAAAATATAAATAAACCAACAAAATGGTCTTTCTTTGAAGCTGCTTTAATCACTTTATTGATTTCTAAATTTAAAAGTTAAAAAATAATCACCTCAAAAAGAAAATTAAAATTAAGGCACTTTTAAAAGAAAATTCATTGTTTGGAAGTTTCAAAGTTTAAAAAATTTATATAAAAAAAATACTTACAAAGATAATAAAAAGTGCTTTTGCTTCCATTCATCAGAACCTTCAAGAAAAGGAAATCCTCCAAATGACAAAATGTTTGATTTCAAATTTTCTGCCTGAAATAATTTAGATTTATCACAGAACAGACAGAAAAACAAAACAATAATAAAGTAAAAAAAAAAAGGGAATTATACATTAATATGAATTTGAAATTAGAAGTGGTTAGTCTGTGTGTACCTATAAATTTCAATTTGACAACTGTGATCTTACATACGGTTGCCATTTTTTAAGTTTTTCTTTTCTTGTAAGATGCAGATTTGCTTTTTCCTATCAAACATTTAGTCATATGTGACACTTTGCGATCTAACTGTGGCCCACAAAGGGGACCACTAATTTCTTAGAGAAAATTTTGCATTACTTAATTGAAGAAATTTTGAGATTAACTAAAGCAACATTTCCTGTAAGAAAACAATGGTGCCACACAGTCCACAATTGGACCACACTGATGCAACTGCTACACATTGATCCACACCCATTCAATATCTTTATTTACTTTATTTAAGCAAAAAATTTCATTTTATATTGATTAATTACAGCTCAATATGCGAGAAAGAATTTTAATTATTCCAATCAATATTATAAAGAAAATATATGCATTGCAGGCCTACCACTGCCTAATGACAGCAAAAATAATTGCTTTAGTATTCTACAATGAAAAAAATACTAATAGTAGCATTTGTATAAAAACAGTGGCAAAATAATTGCATGCTTAGTTAAAAATGTGGGGGTTGGGGTCCTTAGTTGTTATGAAAATAAAAACTGTTTCATGAAAATCCACATTTTATTTTACAGTTTATGATACAAGCCAAATTTACCACTTTTTGTATTTTTATTATAAAATCACACATAAGAAAAAAGAGAGAGAGAGAGAGAGAGAGAGAGAGAGAGAGAGAAAAGGAAAAAAAAAAACTTCTTAAATTATCTGATATGGGGATCATAATGCAGTTCGGTATTCCCAAACTAAACTGAAAATATGCTTGTCTCATACTTGGTAATCGAGTATACTGTGGGGTCACTGCAAACAAGAAAATTTTTAATATGTGGTATTAGCTACCATTTTAATTCCATTTTCTAAACAAAAATGAACTGATACAGAAAATCAGTTTATAAAAAATAGTTTTATTAATAAAGAAAAGACATATGCAACTTTTGCATGCGTAACTGATCTATTCTTTACAAGAAATTCATGCAAAATAAAACAGAAAAATTGGCATAAAGTCAGATTTTAAGCCATCGTTGTGTTAAATAAAACCATATAAATAAATAAGAAAGAAAGGCAGTAAATATTCTACATTGTTATTTTAAACATTTACATTTTAAATCTATTATTAAACTGAAAAATAGTGATAGGAAATATCATTTTCTTATTTCAGCTCAGTTATCTTCAAATTTCTGGTAAGAAATATGTTTATACAGTGAGCTATGAGATTAGAAGCAAATACAATTCACACAACACAGTGAACAAATCCATAGTGAATCATATATGGTTCATATGGCAATTGAAGGGTTAAATACCTTTAAGAAAAACAAAAATTAAGAAAAACATACTGTAAAGCACAAGGGCTATAAGCCAAACCAAAAATCAATAGTTTCTCATCAAAATTTGGAGGATTGACATCTTTCTCCTTTTTCTGGTTATTCTCCCAAAAAAATTGCTTTTAGTAGTAGTTGCAAATGCCCTGCGTATGTCAGTAGCACTGACATCATATTGTTGGCAGCAACAATTTAAGCAACTCATCTCTTTTTTCGCAAACTCAATTACTTTTAAACATCACATAGTTTTCATTTTTACACTAACAAAAAAGGGATAAAACGTACTTTCAAATTAAAATAAATAATCATTGTTTAACGTCTGATATACGATTTAAACTTAAAAAATATATTACAATTCATCAGACATACAAGTAAAAATTACATAAATACATTTAATACAATTAAAAAGCAAACGTTTCAAGCTAAATTTTAGACCCGCATCAGTGCAATAAATAACATTCAAATGACAGAAAACTATATATCATGTTTACAGTTAAAAATTACTAGCAGTTAAAATTAAATAAAGCATAAAAATTTTAAAACAATGCTGAGTATTCAGGAGGAAGTGCACATGATTCATTTATCGGCGACGTTTGCTTACAAGTGAACACACTTTCCTGAAAAACTCTACTTTTAATATTATTGCAACTGGATCTGATAACTTTCATATTTGCGAAATCTGGGATATGGTCGGTATCTAAAGAATGCTGTACAATTTTAGACTGTAGGCTTCCAGATTAGTAAGCACGTTTATGTTCGGCAAGGTGAATGGCACAAGTATGACCAGTTTCGCCGATATATACCGAGTCGCAATCTTTACATGGGATATTGTAAATTGTACCGATTCTTAGTAAGGAGGCAATTTTTGTTTTAGATTTGCAAAGTAAATTTTTTAAAACATTTTGTGGCTTGAATGATGGACAGATATTATGAGACTTCAAAAGGCTAGAAATTTTTTCAGAAAGATATTTGTTGTATGGTAGAGATATGTAAATAGCGGGAGCCTTACAAGTTACAGAGGATGACACGCGATGCTCAGAAAAAAATCCTTTTTAACCATCTTAAAGGATAGCCATTTTGAATTAAGTCACTAATTATCTTCTTTTTTTCAAATTGGAAGGCTGCATCAGTATTACAATAACTTTTAGCTCTGTGGATTAAAGTTCTAACGACTGCGATTTTATGGGAAAGTGCATTCACATATTATACTCGTTCACCTGTCTATAAATTGTCTAGTTTTTTATCGAAATTATTGAAACCACTAACTTTGGAGTCAATTTACCCGGTAATTCTCCGTCAACTTCAACCTCGCGTTTCGGAGCTTAACTCTCGGTTGAATGAGAAATCCAATTCTCCGTTTACCCAACCTGACGAAATTCGAGGTAAATACTAACCTGGGGTTGACTAACTCAACCAAGCTGTGGTAGGTAGGTTAGTGAACCGCGCATGCCTAGTAGAAAGAAAGATGGCGGTCGTTTTAAATTGCGCGCTGATGCTTCTTTTTTAAAGACAAAGCTTTTTAGAATTTACTAATTAAACGAAGCATTAATTATTAAAGATGGTATTATAAAAGAATGTGCCACTTACATTTTTCCCCTTTTTTTTTGGATATTTTTGCTCTATGAATGCAAAATTATACTAATTTGTGTGTCGAAAACAAAGCTTCAAATTTTATTGATTTACAAAGTATTTTGTGGTGGCGCCATCTAACAAATCTAAATGGAAATATGTACTTTCAATACCAATTTTGTAAAAATATATGATTCAAAACTCTTTTTTTCTCTCTCTCTTTTTTAATAATAATGAAAAAATAGAAAACAAATTTTCTTCCATTTGAGTCCCTCGTTCATAGTTGCTTAAAGCATGAATTTTCTACCGAATTGTGTATATGTGATCAATTGTTCATAATAGATAAATAATTATTTGTTTTAATACATACTTAGTAAGTTTGAAATAATGATTTTTGTTTTAAAGAAACATTTTTTCAGAAGATTTTTTTTATATATAATTTCGCAATACATCAAGAATATTAATACATGTTCTCGGCCTTCTTCTAAAGTTATTAAACATGGTCTCTAAAAAAATGTGTAATAATCAACACAGGATTTTCTAAGGCCTCGTCTTTTTTTTTTTCTACCGGCATGCTATTTTATCCAAGATATTTTAATTGAATCTGTACAGATATTTGTTAAATAAAAAATATATGCATTAGAAATAATTATATGAAAATATCTTCACATCTAATATTCATTGTAAAAAATAAATAAATAAACCTATTGCGTTATTTACTTTTATTCTACTTAATACTACCAGTTTGATCAGATAATTGTTTATTAAACTTACATTAAAGAAAATGATTTTTTAATCAAGATATTTTTTAATCAACTGTTTTTTAAGAATTTTATTGTTAAGAATTTTATTGAAACTTTTGTTCTGTAAAAGAACAAAATCATGAAATCAAAATGGTAATTGCACATTTACTTATAAGAATTTTTTATTTAAAAATTAAACATGATAAGTATATGCATTTCCAATTTCAATACTGCCTTTAGTTTCGTTATTGAAAAGAAACAGATTAAGATGGTGTCAAGGAAGGACAGAATGGCCAATCAACTACGCAGATTTCAAGCGAGAGTTGACTAACTCAGGTCGACTAATCGCGGCTTGAAAGTTATCGATGAATTCGAAATATTAACCGGCGGTTAGATTCGTCAACGGATGGTTTCTCAACTGAGAGTTGAACCGCGAGTTAAAGGTTGGTGGAGAATCGACCGGTTAGTGTCTTACATCCGCTTATCAATTTCTGGACTGTCTTAGGAGTTTCTGTTTTCCACCTAAGTGCATAATGGCTTCATTTGATATAGTGTCTCTGTTTACATCTATACCGATTGATTTTGCTTGTGAAGTTGTCCAGAAAGTATGGCCTAAATATAATGCGGACTCAAGTCTTGATATTTTGGACATTGTTAATCTTGTGAGATTTTGTCTTACATCTAATTGTTTCATTTTTGATGAAAAATTTTATAGCCAAGTTAATGGAACAGCTATGGGATCCCCTATTTCCGTTAGAATAGCTGAAATAGTAATGCAATTCATTGAGTATGAAATAATGTGCCTTTTAGGCTCTAAGGTCTGTTTTTGGAGATGTTATGACGATGACGTTTTTCTTGTTGCGAAGCATGAGGATTTGAATGAAATTCTACAAACTGCAAACTATCTGTCCAGCAATCCCATTCACTGTCGAAATTGAGACTGATCGCAAATTACGTTTCCTTGACATTATGGTTGAAAGAGTAGAGAATACTGATTTTCAGAAAGTTTTAACACCTGTATACCGTAAGGCTATGAATTCTGGGCAATACCTAAATATTGAATCTGTGAACCCACTCTCCCACAAAATCACAGTCGTTAGAACTTTAATCCACAGAGCTAAAAGTTATTGTAATACTGATGCAGCCTTCCAATTTGAAAAAAAAGAAGATATTTAGTGACTTAATTCAAAATGGCTATCCTTTAAGATGGTTAAAAAGGATTTTTTCTGAGCATCGCGTGTCATCCTCTGTAATTTGTAAAGCTTCCGCTATTTACATATCTCTACCATACAACAAATATCTTTCTGAAAAAATTTCTAGCCTTTTGAAGTCTCATAATATCTGTACATCATTCAAGCCACAAAGTGTTTTGAAAAATTTACTTTGTAAATCTAAACCTAAAATTGCCTCCTTACTAAGAATCGGTTCAATTTACAGTATCCCATGTAAAGATTGAGACTCGGTATATATCGGCGAAACTGGTCGTACTTGCACCATTTGCCTTGCTGAACATAAACGAGCCTACAAATCTGGAAGCCTACAGTCTAAAATTGTACAGCATTCTTTAGATACCGACCATATCCCAGATTTCGCAAATATGAAAGTTATCAGATCCGGTTGCAATAATATTAAAAGTAGATTTTTTCTGGAAGGTGTGTTCACTCGTAAGCAAACGTCGCCGATAAATGAATCATGTGCACTTCCTCCTGAATACTCAGCATTGTTTTAAAATTTTTATGCTTTATTTAATTTTAACTGCTAGTAATTTTTAACTGTAAACATGATATATAGTTTTCTGTCATTTGAATGTTATTTATTGCACTGATGAGGGGCTAAAATTTAGCTCGAAACGTTTGCTTTTTAATTGTATTAAATGTATTTATGTAATTTTTACTTGTATGTCTGATAAATTGTAATATATTTTTTAAGTACTTTCAAATTGTTTAAAAATTATCTCAATTTACTGATTTTTTCTATTTTTTTAAATAATTTTCAAGCATGAATTTTTTCAAAATATATCATTATCACATATAAATAGTTCAGTAGTTGTTTATGGATTTTATTCAATGAAAAAAATAACACTTCATCAATAAATAAACAAATAAAATAACATAACTCAAATTCAACAGACATATAAAATACTCAACCATTTAAAAAAAAAGATTGACATAAATAGTGAAATCTTTGGCTATCAACCTCTGGCAGCTAAAATAAAAGTAGAGTTTTAATAAATTTCAAAACTTTATTTGAATACATATTTGATATTTTTTTCATATAAAAATGCTTCATATAAATTGCGAAATTTGTCAAATGATCTTAGGAAAAAATCACAATTCATCAAATGCTTTCGGAAAATAATTGCATAGTTTGTTAAATGGGTCTTGTTGGGACAGAATCTGGAAATTTGAAGAGTGGTCATAGAAAAAAATCGTGAAATTCGTCAAATGACTGCAAAAAATCATTCAATTTGAAGGGCAATTGTGGTAAAAAATTGCTAATATTGTCAAATGATCATGGAAATAAATGACAAATTTTGTCAATTGGTCACCAATAAAATCGAGAATTTCGTCAAATGACTGCATAAGAAAATAATGAATTTCGTAAATCTATTGTCCCACAAAAATCACAAATTTCGACAATGGGCTATACAAAATTAATAAAAACTACAAATAAGTGATTTCATTATAGTTAATACTACAAACAACAAAACATCATTGGTGCATTTGTACTTAGGAAAATTACTGTTAATCACCTAAATCTGAACTTATGTATATGTATATGCTAACACACAAAAAATATAAAAATAAGTTAACCCATTCATGCATACATACACACTCATACATACAGAGTAAATATAAGGAATAGCCAGTTATATCTGAAATCCTCTAAATATTAAAATTGCAGCATTATTAGTCCTAAGTGGGGATTATTAACATTTGAGTGTTTCAAATTAAAAGAAAAAAAGTTTTGCTGCCTTTTCAATCTGTAACAATTTTTATTTGGTATATATGAGTTTAAAGAAAGAAAGAACATTTACTCAACCTTTACTGAAGAAGTTATTGCTGTCCTTGACATTTTTATACCAATTAGCTCTTATTATGCATTCTTTTACAATAGTGATTCAGTAATTCTTTCACTCTTCATTAGCTCCAATTTGCTATAATTTATTATTGCAAAAGTAGAACAATAAAAAAAAAACGATACTGGCTATTTATTTTTTAACTTGTAGGAATTTATTGTATTCGCTATGTTTATTTGTACAAAAGAATGAATAATTTGATTACTTAAAAGAAATTTTCATTGCTAATTATATTAGATTTAAATATCATTTTTAAATGAAATGCTTTTTACCGACTTACTGTACTTAATGTTTTATAAGCCTAAAAAATTAAGATTACAAAAATTATTTAAAGATTTCTTTCCAGTTGCTAAGAAACCTACTCATAAGGAAAAATACCTATAAAATCTTCTAAACTGTGTTCATCTTAGTATTTAACTAGCAGGAATGACCAAGCTAAGCTCAGTCAAAATTAGCTTTGTGTTATCTTGATATGTTATTCCCACTGAATCATTCTTGCTGTTTTAGATGCAATTAGCTTTACCCTAAGCCATAGTGACCCAAAATGACCCACTAATCGAATTTTTTTGAACATGCAACCTAACACAATGCTCTTCTCGAGCCTGAAAGCGACACAATACAAAATTTATTCAAAATCTTTAGTCGTTTTCTAGATAAAATAACCTTGACCCACGTTGATTCAAAAATGACCCACTAACCGAAATTTATCGAATATGTGGCCTATTCCAATGGTCTTTTTGTACTGTGAAACAGTATAGTAAAAAAATTTGTCAGAATCGTTTGAACCTTTTTCAGATGCAGTTAGCTTGACCCCGAATCATTATCACCAAAATGACCCACTAATAGAATTTTCTTGAGCATGCGACCCAGCCCAATGGTTTTATCTTGTTCAGAAATGGTGTAATACAAAGTTCTCAAAATCATTTGAGCCGTTTTTTTAAGATACAGTTAGCTTGATACTGATCCATTTGGACCCAAAATGACCCACTGATTGAATTTTCTTGAATATGCAACCCTGCCCAATGGCCTTATCATGCCCGGAAACGGTATTACACAAAATTTTGTCAAAATGTTTTGAACTACTTTTTAAATACAATTAGCTTGACCCTGACCCATTGTGACCCAAAATGACCCACTAATCGAATTTTCTTGAACATGCAACCTAGCCCAATGGTCTTCTCGATCACGAAAATGATAGAATACAAAATTTAGTCAAAATTGTTTAAGCCGTTTTTAGATACAATTAGCTTGACCCTGACCCATTGTGACCCAAAAATGACCCACTAATCAAATTTAATCAAACATGTGACCTAGCCCAATTCTCTTCTCATGCCCAGAAACGGTATAATACAAAATTTGGTCAAAATGTTTTAAGCATTTTTTTTAGATTCAATTAGCTCGATCCTGACCCATTGTGACCGAAAATGAGCCACTAATCGAATTTTCTCGAACATGTGACATAGCCCAATGGTCATCTCATGCCCAGAAACAGTATATTACAAAATTTTGTGAAAATGTCTTGAGTCGTTTTTTAGATATAATTAGCTTGATCCTGACCCATAATGACACACTAATCGAGTTTTCTTGAACACGTGACCCACCCCAATGGTTATTTCGTGCCCGAAAACGAGAGATTATAAAATTTTATCAAAATCGTTAGAGCCGTTATCTAGATAAACTTAGCTTGACCCACGGCGACACAAAAATGACTCACTAATCGAATTTTCTCGAACATGTGGCTTAGGCCAATGGTCTTCTCGTAATCCAAAATTGTAGAATATAGAGTTTACTGAAAATCGCTAGAGTCGTTTTTTAGATAAAAATAGCTTGATCCACAGTGACCGAAAAATGACCCACAAATCGAAATTTCTCGAATATGTGACCTAGACTAATAGTCTTCTTGTACCGGAAAACGGTTGGATACAAAATTTAGTCAAAATCGATTGAGCCATTCTTTAGATATAATTAGCTTGACCCTGACCCATTATGACCCACTAATCGAATTTTCTCAAACACGTGGCCCATCCCAATGGTCTTTTCGTGCCCGAAAACGGTAGGGTGCAAAATTTAATCAAAATCATTAGAGCCGTTTTCAAGATAAAATTTACACACACACACACAATTTTTGCTCGTATTATAGTATAAGATATCTTTTTGTCTCATTTTCAGACCTACCAACCTTTGAAAATGAGAAATCATAGCACACAAAATTTAAATTAATCTGGAGGTTGGTTGGTTGGTTTTTCGTGTTACACAGCCATCTTTTGATATTCGTAAAAGGAATAAAGTTTCAGTCTTTAAACTCAATATAGTAAATTTTTTCCTTTGAAAACTTTTTATATGATTTTTAGAGTTTCTTTTCTTTTTGCAGATTTTTTTTTTTTTTTTTTTTTTTTTTTTTAAGATTTGTAACAGGAGCCTGGTTCCAATTTTTTAGCCAGTGCAGTAAATTTTGACGAAATTCGGGATTTTTTTCCTGCGATCATTTCAGGATATTCACAATTTTTCCGCAGTCGTAATTCACATTTTTCTATCACAATTCTTTGTTGAAATTCGCACTTTTTACCATAAACTTTTGACGAAATTCGCATTTTTTAACACGATTTTTTGTCGAATTTTGCGTTTTTTTCCGCGATCCTTTTGACGAATTTAGTGTTTTCTTTCAGTGATCTTTCGGTAAAAATTTGCGTTTTCTTATTGATTTTTTGATGAAATTTACATTTCCTTACTGATCTTTTGACGTAATTCATGTTTTCTTTCTGCGATATTTTGACAAAATTCACACCATTGAAAACACAAAATCTCAAATCTTCCGGGGTGGGTGGGGTGGGTGGGGGAGGCGACGACACCCTGAAATCAACACTGCGTTTTTACCACGATCTTTGACGAAATTTATTTTCTTCTGCGACCAGTTGACGAAATTGATTTTTTTTTAATACAGTCATCTGTTGAAATTCGCGATAGTTTATCGCAAATCGTGCGATTTTGCATACTATTTCAAACCTTGCCCCTCAAAGAACCCCCCACCCCCCCTCCTTTTCAGAAATTCTTAAAATGGCACCTTGTTTCTAAGGAAGCGAATTCCTGTATAAATATTTACAGAAACACGATTCACTCATGGTTAATATACACAAAGAGAGTGTTTTTATGTGAAGAAGTTTGTTTTGCAGACCAGATTTTTTTTTTCTTTTTTCCATGAGCATTTTTTAATGTTCAAATTTCCTGACTAATGGCCATTTTTTTTAAACTTTCGGAAATGAATACCGTATTTTCGGGTGTATAGCCCGCGGGTTATACAAGAAAAAAACATTTGGAACAGCCGCTGCGGTTTATACACGGTGCGGACTATACAAAGATTTTTTTTTAAAAAAGAAACGGAAAATCGTGATTTTTCTGTAATTTTTAAACCCGAAAAAATTTCAAAAATCGTTGAAATTTGTAAATTTTTTTCGCTATGCCGTGAAATTTAAAGAATTTTCCTGTGTTTGTAATTTTTTTTACTGTTTAAATGCTATTATTATTTATTTCTGTCTTTGGAAATAGAGATATTATTGGTTTGTTTATGACGGACTCTGAAACTTCCGATTTTGAAGGATTTTCCGATTCCAGTGATTAAAATAAATATTTTTGAGCAAATTACTGTGTGCCTTTTTGTACAGTAGTTTTATATTACTTATAGTAATTATGGTTTAAAATAATAATAACATATTTTCTAGAAGGTAAAATGCCATTAATGGCTCCAGTTGTATATTACACCCAGTTCTCTAAAAGTTACTGTTGTGATAATTTACCTATTATCTGCTGCTGCAATTCAAAAAATTAAACTGAGATAAATGGTATTTAATGTTTGCCAAAAATGTATGCAATTAGCACAACAATTACATTTACTTTTTGACATGAAAAAAAAATATTGTGGAAAAATTTGTGTATTGTGTTGCTTATGATAGCTAATTATCTACGAAATGGGCCCGGAGAGGCGGAGATGCCCTCCGTGGGGTGTCTTTCTAACGGAACCTAACCCGTATTTACGCACAAAAATCCAAGTTTAGAAGAAAACTCCGAACGATTAGGCCGACGGGCACGATTGGGTTTGAACCCAGGACCTCCCGTCTACCAGCTTTTGAGAGCAGAACCTCTCGGCCACTGGTGGGGCATAGAAAAACGAAAATATTTCTTGAATTACCTCTGAAAATAATTTTGTTATTTTTAAAGGAAAAAAAAAAGGGACTTTTTTTCCAGATTAAAAATAATGATAATAATAAATAAGTTAAAATCTGGTTTTATTATTATGGAGTTATCAAAAAAAAAAGATTTTAGTACCGTAATTTACGGAAGAAACGCCGCGGCGTTTAAGTGTTTTAAATTGAAATTTCAAGCGATGCGGCATTTCTAGTGATGCGGCGTTTACGCACAATTAATTTTTTTTTTCACTCCCAAAAATTCAGATACCAAAGATGAGAAATTTCATATTAATGAGATTTTAAAATAATGTGGGTGATCCAAAATTTTTAGACCCAGGCGATCGAAATATATTGGCCCTGCCTGGGCTAAACTTGAACCATTTATGCTAAAAATTTGGCCCACCCAGCCAAGAAAAATCAATTAAATCAAGTCCGGGATCCTATAAATAAAATTATTTAAGATATATTTTTTACATACTCATGCGAACATTTTGCAGCTTAAACTAGTATGTCCACAATCTATGAAATATGGAATGGCAGCATTATTGATTACTTAGAGAAATTCATTTAAATGATAACTCATTAGAAATATAATGTAGTTTAAAATGGAAGAAAAATATTTAAGAAAAAATAATTTTGAAGTTCTAGAAAGATTTTTTTTAAATATATTTCTCTATAATTTAAAAAAATGAAATAAATTTCAAAAGATTTCGTCGAACAAAGGAAAAATTTCACTGTTATTTTCGCAAAAACCTGCCGGTTTAACATGGCCCCGAAAAAAAAGTAGTTCTCCAGTCCCGGCCCGGAGCGGCCGCAGATAAAAATTAAGCTTGATCGCGGTCCGGCCCGAGTCTAATAAAAAGAGATTAACCAGGTCCATGCCAATCTCTAATGTGTACATTTTAAGTGAAAATCCTATAAAAATGATTTAAAACAATATTCATAGGATACATAAAACAAATTAGTGGATATAATTTTTTTTAAATGCTTAATATTCCATATTTTCTAAGAAAATAATCTATTTGTAAAAAATGTATTTTTCTAGAAAAAATACATTTCCCCCCCCCTCTATCCATAACAAAACAATAGCAGGTAAAATCAGATTACAAGATCAGATGTTGGACTCTACTCTGAACCTGAACTGCAAGGTCCGGATTGTATCCTATCCGAATCCGAAAATTCTATTTAAAGTCAACTCGAGACCCGACAAGAACAAATTTTGTCAACCGAAATATTAAAACCAGAAACTAAAATGAAGGAAAATTAATCCATATTTTAATGCATTTACAGAAAAGTAGTCTATAATTGTTTTTCTTGTATCAAATTATTTCGGCTTTTACCATTTTAACAAATATTCAGCATCATCTTTTGGAGAGAAAAAAAAGTTAACTCGAACGAATCAAATTCCAACCCGACCCACGTCAAAAGAAAGAAAAAAAAAAATCCCGCCAACCCGACCCGAACATTAGTCGGGTTCGGGTACTATCCAATTACCCGACCCAATGCAGGATTCAATTCTGTACCAAGTGATTGAAATAAATATAAAATATAACTTTTAAATGTTCATGCAAGAAGTATTTTTAAAACATCTACAATAACGCCAAATATTCTCAAAAACGACCATAAAATAAATCAGATTAAATTGCATTGTTAAATCATCTTGTATATAAGAAACAGCACAGTGATGGTAAGTATTTTTTTTTTTTTTCTTGGTAATCACTTCATGTATAAATGCTTTTAAAGCAAAATCTTCTAATTGAAATCTGTATTTATTTCTTCCAGAGATTCTGACAGCTAAAAAGTTCCAAACAGAGTGATAGAAGTAGGGGGAAAAAAAAGAAAATAGCTTTAGGATCGCACGTGATATCTTTTCATAGTGGTTAGCATGAATCATATAATGTTTATAATCCTTATCGCGCCACGTGCAAAGAAATAATAAAAGTAGGTCATGAAATTTCTTGCAAATTGATTGGAATTAAATAAAACCAATTCGAATTAAATAAAAAGTTTTGTTTTGTTTCTGATAACCTTATTATAAAACACGCATACACACATAAATAACGGCTGCATTCACTATAAGTCATTTTTAATTTTAAATGTATAAAACTATTGCCGCATTTATTAATACTTAATGAAGTCGAACAGCGTTTTTCAGTTTTTGATAAGGGAAAAAACATTTAGAAAATGATGAAAGTTGATTTTTTAACTGAATTTCCAGATGAGACAGCTCGGGAAAGGTCATCATCAAATAGCAATCGCTTATAACTTAAGATATAATACATTTATCGAAAATGGAAAAACGCATTCGATTTCAAATCACTTTGATAGATATGCCAGCAGATTCCATGCTTTTCCGTTTAAAATTCTCGATGAATTATTGTGCGAGGTTTCTTTTTAATACCCCCCCCCCCCCTCTTAAAAAAATCCAAAACATCTGCAGTCCCGATCTACAGATTCTTTTAGAAATGATTAAAATGAGAATTTTTATATCTTATTTAATTGACGAAAAGGGATGTGATAACGTTATTTTATTTGTACATATCGCTAAATATTAAAAATAATACGTTTATTATCTATTTGTAAATAATTTTAATATATGGCACTGTGAAAATAAATGTCATTTTTGCACGTCGTCATTTTAATGTCGTTCGAGCACGCTATTTAAGATACTTAATTAAAGTTGAGATTGCTAACGCCCAATCGTTCTCATGACGCTCTTTAGTGTATAGAAAAGTTTACTCAATTTTAACGGGATTTTTTCTTTTAAATATTATTTATAATGAATTATTAATTTTGAATATCGTACTTATATTATTTATATCAAATTAATAATTTCATATTTCCAGAGCTCCCACTCAACTTGTGTAGTAAAAAAGGGGACCAAAAGGGAGCACATATTTTGTAAAAAAAGAGATCAAAAGGAAACTATTTTCGCAAATCGTAAAATAAAATAAGCAAGGAAACCCTCCTTTCCTTCAATTGTCACTAATTAATAAATGTTCAAAGTATAATTTGTTATAAAGAAAACGCTTGCTCCGATTCAAATTCTGAAATTCATTATCTTAAAGCCATTGTTATTGGTAGAGGTTACAAACCTTCTAAGACAGATTGAATTTCACGAATTTTTCCACGACTATTTAAAGAAATTTGCGTGTTTTTCAGGATCCTTTGATGAAATTTATATGTTTTTCACTATCTCTTGACGAAATTAAAGTTTTTAAAATCTTTTGACGAAATTAGTTTTTTTTTCCGCAACCTTTTGACCGTTTTTTTTTTCGCGATATTTTGATGAAATTCGCGTTCACCTCGCAATCTTTTGACGAAATTCACGTTTTTTCCGCGATCCTCTGACGAAATTCGTGTGTTTTTTCGATTTTTTGGCGAAATTTGCATTTTATTGAGAGACCTTTTGTCGAAATTCGCGTGTTTTGTGTCACCTTTTGACGAAAATCGCGTTTTCCGCGATTCTTTGACAAAACTTGCGTTTTATTGAGAAATCTGTTGATGAAATTCGCACTTTTTTTTCCCCAAAACGCTATCTTTTTACATAAGATCGCGCGATCTTTTTACAAAATTCTCGTTTTTTCGTGATCCTTTGCCGAAATTTGCGTGTTTTTCGCGATCCTTTGTTGTAATGTGCGACCTTTTGACGAAAAACGCGTTTTTGGTTATTCTTTGACAAAACTTGCGTTTTTTTTTTTTTTCGCAATCTTTTGAGGAAATTAGTCTTTTTTGCGATCTTTTTACCGCTTTTTTTTTCTATCTTTTGACCGCGTTTTTTTTTTCGATCTTTTAACAAAATTCACGATCTTTTGAGAAATTTGCGCATTTTCGCAATCCTATTAATTTTTTGTTGCAAAATCATTCGCGATATACCAAGGTAATAATGAGCGCCATATGCCGGAATTTAGGCTGCAAATTTCATGCAATTTTAGTGTAGTTTTTCGTATTTATATTATTTAAATTATATTAATAATTTCGAATTTTGCATTTAAATTATTTATTTCTAATTAATAATTTCATTTTTATGATTTCTTAATTCTTCTTATTAATGTGTTTCTGTTTAGCACGCCATTCGCGATTACCGCGGAAATTTCACATGCGGCGTAAACCCTGGTCGAAATATACATTCGTAGATGGTGTATAGCCCGCGGGCTATACAACGATGCAGCTCCGCGGCTTATACACGAACTTTTTTATGGTACTGCTCGATTTAGGGGTGCGGGCTATACACTGGATGCGGGCTATACACCCAAAAATACGGTACTTTGAAATTTTGGAAATTTCACAACAGAATCACTCCTGAAAAATATGCTGTGCGGGATAAAAATCGCAACTAGAAACAAAAATATGCGTTTGTGTTTTTTTGCAAAAAATCGTAGTTTAAGACCGATTTTCGTAGCATCGTAGTTTATAGGTCCAAGTCGTAGCAACTACGATTTTTTCGTAGCAGTTTGCAGGTCTGCATTTTAAACATTTACAGTGATGGAACAGCATGGACCTCATTTTGGAGCAGAAAAAAGCCATTTTGGAGCAGAAAAAACGCTCATTTTGGAGCAGAAAATAACTATTTTGGAGCAGCAAAAAGCCACTTTGGAGCAGAAAATAACTATTTTAGAGCATCAAAACATCATTTTGGTATTCTTTGACGAAATTCACGTTTTTTTCTGCAATTCTTTGACGAAATTCGCGTTTTTTCCACAACTCTTTCACAAAATTCGCATTCTTTCGCAATCCTTTGATGAAATTCGCATTTTTTTTCAGACCCTTTGTTGAAATCAGCAGCTTTTTCGAAATCTTTTGACGAAATTTGCGGTTTTTCACTATCGTTTGACGAAATTAGCGTGTTTTTCGAAATCTTTTGCCAAAATTTGCAATTTTTCGCGATCTTTTGACAAAATTTGTGTTTTTTTGCGACCTTTTCAGGAAATTCGTGGTTTTTCCTGCGATCTTTCAATGAAATTCGCGTTTTTTCACAATCTTTTCACCCCATTTAGTTCGTTTTTTGTCGAAATTAGCGATCCTTTAACAAAATTCACGTTTTTTTTTTTTTTTTTTTTTTTTCCGATCCTTTGACAAAATTCGCGCGTTTTTTGCGATCTTTTGATGAAATTCGCGAGTTTTTTGCGACCTTTTGATGAAATTTGCAATTTTTTTAGTGATATTTTAACAAAAGTAGCATTTTTTTTTTTTTTTTTTTTTTTTTTCAGGATCTTTTGACAGTGTTTTGTTTGTTTTTTGACGAAGTTAGCTATCCTTTGGCAAAATTCATTTTTTTTTTTTTTTTTTTTTTTTTTTTTCGGTGATCCTTTGACGAAATTCGAGTGTTTTTCGCGATCTTTTGACGAAATTTGCGTTTTATTCACGCTTTTATGATGAAATTTGCGGGATTTTTTCCCACGGTATTTTAACGAAAAGCGTTTTCTCACGATCTTTTGACCCCGTTTTGTTCATTTTTTGACGAAATTAGCGATCGTTCGACGAAATTCACGTTTTTTCTTGCGATCCTTTGACAAAATTCACTTGTTTTTCGCAATCCTTTGACAAAATTCACGTGTTTTTTTTTTCCGACCTTTTAACGAACGTAGCATTTTTTTTGCGATCTTTTGACCGTGTTTTGATTACCGCTCTTTTGACAAAATTCACATTTTTTTTTCGCGATCCTTTGACGAAATTTGCGTGTTTTTCACCATCTTTTATCGAAATTTGAGGCCTTTTGATAAATTTGCGGTTTTTTCTCTTTTAAATAAATTGGCATTTTTTAACGATCTTTTGACTGTGTTTTGTTCGTTTTTTGACGAAATTAGCGATCTTTAAACAAAATTCACGTTTTTCCTGCGATCCTTTCACGAAATTCGCGTGATTTTCGCAACCTTTTGACGAAATTCGTGTGTTTTTCGCGATCTTTTAATGAAATTACATTTTTTCACGATCTTTTGTTCCGTTGATCCGTTTTGTTCGTTTTTTGACGAAATTAGCGGTTCTTTGTTAAAATGCACTTTTTTTTTGTGATCATTTGAGAAACATCGGATGTTTTTCGCGATCTTTTCACCAAAATCGCATGTTTTTCGTAATCTTTTGGCAAAATTCGGGTGGAAAATGATCGATTTGTCTCAAGAATTATTATTGAATTGGCGCAGTTGGGCGCAATTTTGTTGAAAAATGATCGTTTTGGCACAGAAATGCGCAGCATTATCGATTTGGTGCAATTGGAGCAATTGGCACAGCTGTTCCATCACTGCATTTAGAAAATCTCTGATTTTAATCAGTGATTTTTTTTGTTGTTGTTGTTAATTAATATCATGATTTAATCACTGATTTAAATCATCTGATTAAAATCATTGACACCCTACAACTAACTTAACTATACCCTATAATAAGGAAAGGAGAAAAGGAAAGAAAAGGAATAATGGAAACCAAGCCCTTCCAATTCAATTGAAACCCTTTATTTAAAGTCAGTTGTGCTGTTTGAAAGACATTTTTCTGTCTTTAATCAGTGATAATTCAACCCTGAAAAAAACAACTACATACATAAAGAAGAAGTCTAAATATTGATTATATTTCTAATGTGTAAATCTGAAGATCAAATGCCTCAATGTCAACTCTACAAGTTACTTTTTTATTTTTAACTCATTTTATTTAATATTTGAAACTATTAAATAGTTTCCTTTTTTTTTTTGCTATTAAAATTACAAATATTTTTTGATGTTTGCCACACATATATATATAAATATAATAACATTTAAAAATGAAAAATGCTTTGGCAGAAAACAAAGAAAAGCAAGAGATATAGATATAAGTTGCAAATGTGACTAGAAACCAAAAATTTAAACTACTAGTTATTGAAAGTAAAAACTCAGCATCTTTCAAAGACTTGGGATGTTGATTATAACTTTAAACAAAAATCTTGTATAAAATACAGGGTGATTCATAATCACCCTTGGTATTTAAATGCATAAACGTAACCTGTGAATAGAAGGCATCAGGCATTCTGAAAAGTAAGGTCAAAAGTTGGACAAATGCAAATAAATTTTATATTTTACTTGATTATAACATAAAAAGAAAAAGTTGCTAATGAAAATAGTTATGTTTACGCTGAAAATATAAAGGTTGGTTAGAGACGAAGCGGTTTCTAAAGCATTATCTATTACAAATGATCAGAAATTAAAAAAAGATCTCTTTCTTTTCCATGAAATAGTACTACGTGCAGTAAATTTTGAAATTACATTGGAGTATCCAAGTTTCAATTCGATGACTTTTCAGTGTATCAATTAAAATTCATAACAATCTATATTTAAAGTATAGACATAAGCTGTGAAATTTAGAAGGCATCAGATATTATGAATATGAACAAATGAAAATACTACAAGATTTCAATAAAGTACTTAAATGTTACCTTATCAGAAGCTCCAAATAACAATATATGTAGCCTTTGAAGAGCACTAAAATTAGCATTCTGAATGCTGTCACTAACTATATTAAAAAAAGAAAAAAAATGGAATAAAACTAGTTATAAAAATGCAAAAACAATTTTTAAATACATAAACAGGCAAAGCTATCTGATACAAAAATACTAGTATTATTTTTCGAAATTTTTTAAGCTGTTATCCTGGACAGGAAGGAATGAAAAAGAACCCCCAAATATATATACTTTATTTTTTTTTTTTTTCGACCAAGGAAACCAATTACTTAGTGGAAAATTCTTAACAAAGAACTTCAAAAAAATACTTTCTACCCAATACTTAACTAGCTATAATTTGTTTTTATTTTTATTTATTTATTTTATTTTATTTATTTATTTATTTATTTATTTATTTTTTATTATTATTTTTTTTTTTTTTTTTTTTTTTTTTTTTGCAACGACTAAACATGTACTTAATTTGTACATAATTTTAAAAACTTTCATCACAAAATGCTACTTTGTGATTAAACCAGGTTCTAAAATTAGACAATACACACAATGTTTCACAAGGATGGAAGAAAGTGTTCTTCTGAATTTAATGAATATAATTTAGAAATGGGATTCCAAAGAATATCAAACTTTACATATACTTGAATATTGTAATTCTTATTAATGTGGACACTTTGTAATAAATAAAGATTCAATGATTAATAGCATCTCCTTAATCCATCAAATTATGTGAAAGCTTTTAAAAGATTGGGAGGAAATAAACAATTTCCTGGGAATACATCAAAGAAATTACTAAAAATTCTTTGTTCTGCAAAATTATAAATCAGTCCCAGACCTGCCAACCTTTGAAAATGAGAAATCGTAGCATACAAAATCAAATCTGGAGGTTGGTTGGTTGTTTTTTTTCATGTTACACAGCCATCTTTTGACATTCGTTGCATTGAATAAAGTTTCAGTGTTTCAACTCAATATAGTAAATGATTTCCTCTGAAAATTTTTATACAATTTTTAGAGTTTCTTTTCGTTTGCAGCGTTTTTTTTTTTTTTACATTTTAAAAAAGAGCCTGGTTCCAATTTTTTAGCCCAGTGCAGCAAATTTTGTCAAAATTCGCGATTTTTCCCCACGATCATTTCAGGATATTTACAATTTTTTCCCCAAATCGTAATTCACGATTCAATTTTCTATCACGATTCTTTGTTGAAATCCGCACTTTTTACCATGAACTTTTGACAAAATTAGCATTTTATACCACGATCCTTTGACGAATTTTGCGTTTTTTACCATGATCATTAGACGAAATTTGTGTTTTCTTTCTGCGACCTTTCGATGAAATTTGCGTTTTCTTACTGATCTTTCGATGAAATTTGCGTTTTCTTACTGCTCTTTCGATGAAATTTGCATTTTCTTGCTGATATTTTGACGAAATTTGCATTCTCTTTCTGCGGTATTTCGACAAAAATCACGTTTTTCCTTTGACGAAATTTATTTTCTTCTGGGACCAATTGACAAAATTGATTTTTTTTTACACAGTTAATTGTCGAAATTCGCGAGTTTATCGCAAATCGTGCGATTTTACACACTATTTCAAACCTTGCCCCTGAAAGAACCCCTCCCCCCTTCCAGAAATCTTTAAAATAGCACCCTTGTCTCTAAGGAGGGGAATTCCTGTATAAATGTTTACAGAAACACGATTCACTCGACGTTAATATACATAAAGAGTGTTTTATGTTAAGTATAGTTATGTTAAGTTATAAAATCGTAGTTTAAGACCGATTTTCGTAGCATCGTAATTTATAGGTCCAAATCGTAGCAACTACGATTTTTTCGTAGCAGTTGGCAGGTCTGCAGTCCTGAAGTTTTTATCCTTTTTGACAGAAAGAATTTCATGAGACAATGTTTGTAACAAATTTACTCTTTCAGCATATGTTTAAATCTTATTGAGTATATAAGATATTAGCATATTATTGTGCATTAAAAATAATAATGCACCTCAAAAAGAATAAATTACGATAAGTTGAAGAAAAAATTTATCATAAAATTTTACAAATATATATGTGGTCCGTTTTCTTTTTTCTTTTCCCCCACTTCGATATCATTTTCAACACTTTCCAGCATAGCTGAGAAGTGTTTATGACTTTGGTTTGTCTGTCTGCCGTCTGCCTGTCTGCACTCTAACTGACATAAATGTAATCTGATCGACATGTAAATAATTTACGTTATTGAGGTTTGCCATGGCATGTTTGGTATTGAAAAGGAAGCGTGTAGCACTCAAAAGTATTCCATTAAATTATGGCTTTTGGAGGAAAATCATTTGTGATGTATTTAATAATATTGCCCAATTTTAAACATAGTTAAATTTATATACATTATTGAAGTGCATTAGAAGATGGTTGTTCCATGTAGCGAGACATGCCGCGCCACCTATAATTAAAATTACAGTGACTATAATCTGAAGTGAAGTGAACTATGCTTTTTGAGTATTGTGTTGAGATGTGAGCGTCAGAGAAAGTGGCGGTGCGCTGCTTTTGTGTTAATAAATTATTATATCAAGTAACCAGCGCTTTGTAATAATTTGAGTTATAGTGTGAGTTATTCTACATGGTCCATCGACCCAACAGAGGAGTATCATTTAAATAATTCGTGTGTTTTTGATAATAAGAACAAATTCAAACTGTATGTGATTTAGTTTCTGTTTGTGCTTAAAGATGTTTAGTTCACCTTCGTTGTGAGAGTGTTGTGATAATTTGTGCCTAATAAGAGAAGATGGTGACTAAAAAGAATTCAGTGTTGAGATATTATTTTTTATAAATGTGCCCGTGGAGTTATACAGCTAAATCTACTTCGTGATTGCCGCAGCGGCTGAGGGAAGAGCAATTTTCCTAGTTTTGATTTAGTTAAATTATGTCTATTATTGATAATTTAAATAAAGACGAGCTTAAGCTTGTTGTTGAGGAATTAGGTTTAACTGCTCCTGAAAGCAGTAAAATTATAGAGTTGAGAGATATTATAGAGAAAAGTGAGCACTACTCAAATGAGCAATTAATGAAAGACATAGTCAATTCGGTTGTTGAGGAGTATAAGTCGCGAAAAGAAACTGAGAAATCTAAACTAGAATTAGAGAAAATTAAATTAGCGCAATTAGAAAAAGAGTTAGAAATAGAAAACATTCGCAAAGAACCTTCCCAAAATTCTGAATTTGAAAAAATTAAATTAGCTCAGTTAAAAAAAGAATCAGAATTGGCCAAAGTGCGTACAGATTCCCGCGAAAATTGGTCGTCCTTAACAGAAAAAATCGGAAACAGAGATAGTGAATAATAACCTAGAAAGTTTTATTAAAAGTGTTAAAATGTTAACTATCCGTGTACCGACGAGAGCTCAGTCATTTAATCTTTTCTTTCAATCACTTGAAAAAGCGTTCAAAACTAAAAATGTACCCGAAAAGTTTAAGGCAGAAATTCTTCTAAACATTCTCGGGGGAAAAGCGAGTAATTTAAAGATTTATTTGTCAGAGGAGGAGTTGATTAGTTATGATAAACTGAAAACTATAGTCTTAAAGGAATTTCAACCTACAGCGAAATAATTTCCGGAAAACGCAAAAATTACCGTCAGAAAATTGCGTTCAATTTGCATCTAGGTTGAAATCAATTTTTCTATATTACTGTAGTCTGCATGAAGTAAATGATTTTAAATCATTATGCGATCTGATTGTTTCAGACAGAATTTTCAATTCGTTAGATCGCAAATTAATGATATTGCAATTAAACAAGCAGAATCATATTTTAAACCACAGCAACTTGGCAGAGAATGCAATATTTTCTTATCGGTTAAAAATAAAAACAGAAATGAATCAAATGCATATTCCAGAAATTTCACAAGTGAAAATAAACAAATAGCGGGAAATAAATTGTGAAACCCACGCCCTGAAAGGGGTTGTCTCAAATGTGTTCCTTTTAGAAACTAAAAATAATAAATGTATTTTGTGTAAACCTATTACGTATCATGCATTACATTCTTGTCCGCAATTCAAAAAACTTTCGATAAAAGAAAGAGTTAAAGTTGTGAAATTAAATAAAGCATGTTTCAAATGTTTAAATTATAATTGTTGCGTACAGAAATGTAATTATAAAAACTGCGATTGTGGACTACCCCATAACAAACTGATTCATTTTCCGAGGGAAGAAAATGATTTGAGTAATAATCAAAATAAATTTTGAGGTCATGTGTTTCAGGCAGGTGCAGAAACTAGTTGGATGTGCCAATCCCAAAACTTTCTTCTATCTTATACATGTTAATATTTCAAAACCTAGTTACACATGTTAATACTTGAATATTATTAGTTCAATACTATACCAACTTTGATTTTCATCTTAAATTTCTGCTCAAGTCAATTAAATGGACTAAAAACGAGTTAATCTATATCATGATATTTGTTAAAATTATTAATTTTTCCTTATTCTGTCGTTATCAGCTGTTTGCGAATAGCCGGCATAGCAGGAAGCGATTTCTCGCCGATGCACAATAGAACTACGAAAAATCAAGAAAAGTATATAAAAATCGCTAGCACGGAGCGCCTTTACCGCGCAATATTTCCAAATTCAAGGAGAACCTGTTGGCCAAAGCCAAAAACAAGCATAAACATTTTGGTTCAATTGTATGCATAATTTTATACGCTGTTCGATGGTACAATAATGAAAATGGCACAGATATCGGAATTATAGCGCCCCCTTCTTTCTGAATTTTTTCAAGTTCAGGGAGGACTTGTTTGCCATAGCCAGAAACATACACAAAAAATTTGGTTCAATTATATGGATAACTTCATACACTTTTCGATGGTACAATAATGAAAATGGTACAGGCATCGCAATTATAGTGCCCCCTTCCGGCAGAATTTTTCCAAATTCAGGGAGGACCTTCGTGACATGACCAAAAATAAACACATAAAATTTGGTTCAATTCTATGCATAACTTCATACACTTTTCGGCGGTACAATATTCAAAATGGCACAAAAATTGTACAAAAATCGCTATTACAGCGCCCTCTACGAGCGATTTTTTTACAAATTAAGGGAGGACCTCCTTGCCATAGCCAAGAACTTAAAAATTTTTTTTGGTTCAATTCTATGCATAACTTCATACGCTTTTCCATGGTGCAATATTCAAAATCGCACAAAAATCGCTATTACAGCGCCCCCTACCAGCGAATTTTTTTCCAAATTAGGGAGGACCTGCTTGCCATATCCAAAAACTTAAAATAAAAATTTGGTTCAATTCTATGCATAACTCCATACACTTTTGGATAATACAATATTCAAAATCGCACAAAAATCGCTATTACAGCGCCCCCTACCGGCGAATTTTTTTCAAATTCAGGGAGGACCTGCTTGCCATAGCCAAAAACTTAAAATAAAAATTTGGTTCAATTCTATGCATAACTTCATACACTTTTCGATGGTACAATATTCAAAATCGCACAAAAAACGCATTTACAGTGCCCCCTACCGGCGAATTTTTTCCAAATTCAGGGAGGACCTGCTTGTCATATCCAAAAACTTAAACTAAAAATTTGGTTCAATTCTATGCATAACTCTATACACTTTTGGATGGTACAATATTCAAAATCGCACAAAAATTGTTATATCAGCGCCCCCTACCGGCGAATTTTTTCCAAATTCCGCGAGGACCTGCTTGCCATAGCCAAAAACTTATAATAAAATTTTGGTTTAATTCTATACATAACTTCATACACTTTTTGATGGTACAATGGCGACGGACAGACGGACACACAGACAGACAGACATTTTCTATAAACATGTTTTTTGGAATCTCTGACCCCTAAAACATGCAAATCCGTCGAAAACCGGAAGTCGAAAAAAATTTCGATTACAATACTTTCTTCTATTGAAGATAGAAGAAAGTAATAAAAAGTTCAAGCGAAGAACATTTTTCTGTCCCTCCGAGTCAGACTGTCGCCACAAGTTTCGAAAAAAATAAAACAAAAACGGTGTTATTGAGTACGGCTCGCATTTTCATTAAGGATAAATTTTCGGAATGGCAGGAAGTTAGATGTTTATTGGATGTCGGCTCGCAATCGTGTTTGATAACTTCTCAGTGTGCTAATCGACTGCAACTTAAAATTAATACAACAAACACTTTAATTTCGTATTTAGATGATTCTTCTATCACAGTAAAGGGTTGCGTAAAGACAAAAATCGGGAATAGAGATGAAAGTTTTGAAAGGGAATTGACTATGTTAGTAGTAAAGAAAATTACAGATTTAATTCCGCAAAGAGTGATTAATGTAAATGTTGAGGTCCCAGATTTAAATATGTTAGCAGACTACTGATTTAACTGTCCTGATAAAATTGATTTGTTGATAGGTGCGGAAATATTTTATGAATTATTAAGAACAGGACAAGTATATTCTCAGAGTTCGAAATTACTTTTTCAAAATACTGTATTTGAATATGTGGCAAGTGGAAGCATAGAACAGGGAGATGAGGATAAAGTTCATTGTGGGCTAATTCGGGAGAAGGATTTAAACAAAACATTAAAAAAGTTTTGGGAAGTCGAACACATTGAGGTAGAGTTACCAAAAAGTAAGGAATTTGAGATATGCGAGAAACATTTTGCGCATATGCATCAGGGCCGAAACTGGGGGGGGGGGGGGGGGGGGGCACGTGCCCCGGGCGCCGCTTTAACAGGAGATGAAAGGGGCGCCAAAATGAAGATTTTGTTTGACGTTTGACACAAGAATGTGTATATATATATATATATATATATATATATATATATATATATATATATTATGAAATTTGTATAAAAATGTCTCGCAGCTGGAAAATTTAAAAGGAAAACTGAACTAAATGCATTAAACTTTACAAATAGATAAAAAGATTCATTACAATACAAAATTTCAAAGTATCATGCCTATGCGTTTGCTTTCTATCTTTTAAATCACTTCCTGTGAGGAGAATCCGAGGGAGAATAATTACCGTTTTTCAAGGTCAGTCTCTATTGTGGGACACCCTACTGTCCACTACGGATAACTACCAAAGGAGAAGTGACCCCTCAGTTTGATTGTTCTTCTAGATAAAAAAATTCCACGAAAGCAGTTTGTTTTTTTTCCGCTGAACAGTGTTGAGCTTCCTTTCTTTCTTTTTTTTTTTTTCCGTCTTGCCATGGGCGCTGACTGCCCAGGACAACGGGAAGGGGAATGCACAGAGTAAAATTCTTAGTAAAACCTTTCTTTTTTAGATATCGACCTCATTTAGACTATGCAAAAAAAAAAAAAAGTTTAAAAAGATTAAAATGCAATTTTTTTCAATAACTTTTCAAAGATTTTTATGGATCAATGTTTGACAAAGCTGATTACGTAGTTCAGTTTTATATATTTTAAATTTAAAAATAAGTTGTCTGTTAGATATTTAGTAAAATTCTTTTTTGCAAATTTACTTTGTGGTGGGGGGCGCCAAAATCCATGTTTGCCCCGGGCGCCAAAAAGGCTAGTTTCGGCCCTGATACGCATTCAAGAAATGCTGAAGGTAGATACGTAGTGAAAATGCCTTTAAAGGAAAATCCTTCGTGTTTAAGCCGATCTAGGGATCTTGTTCTCAAAAAACTCAGATCGCTGTGGACTCGCTTATCAAGGGATGAGCAATATTTTAATGTGTATAAGGAATTCTTAAAGGAATACGAAGATTTAGGGCATATGAAACAGTGAAAGAAACAAAAGAACCTGATATTGTGTACTATGCTCCACATCATGGTATATTTCATCCAGAAAAATCGACAACTAAACTCAGAGTTGTTTTTAATTGTTCTGCCGCGACAACAAATGGGACATTCCTAAATTCATTACAATATAATGGCAGAGTCATCCAAAACGACATATTTACTATCATGATTAGCTTCCAAGAACATGTTTATGCTTTAACTGCAGATGTCAAGATGATGTATAGAATGATTAACATTGACCCTAGTCAGCATTCGTTGCAGAGAATTTTATGGAACGATAATTTTGAAGAAGAACCAAAAATTTTCGAACTACAAACAGTGACTTATGGAACGGTCAGTGCGCCCTACTTAGCAATGAAAACGCTCAATCAACTATCAATTGATGAAGGAAATAATTTTCCAATGGCAGCACCAATTCTTCGTGAAAATATGTATATGGATGACATTTTGTGTGGTGCACCTACGCTTAAGGAAGCCAAAGAGTTGCAGCGGCAACTCATAGCGATTATGCATAAGGGAGGTATGCAACTTCATAAATAGTGCACAAGTGATAATCTTTCGCTGACACCTGGAGAAGGGTATAATTATGAGAACAACAGTGAGATTAAAACATTAGGGGTTTTGTGGAACCCAAGGGATGACTGTTTCCTATTTAGAGTTAAAGTAGAATTGAGCGATTCCTATACCAAGCAACAAGTATTGTCTACAATAGCCAGAATTTTTGATCCGATAGGACTTCTTGGCCCAGTTATAGCGAAAGCCAAAATATTTATGCAGAGATTGTGGAGAATTAATATTGACTGGAATGAACAGCTCCCTGAGTCAGAATATCACGAGTGGCACCAATTTCTTATATCGCTTAAAAGTGTTAATATACAAATAAGTCGGAGCATTATAATTGAAAACGCGGAAATTGTTGAAATACATGGCTTCGCAGATGCCTCAGAACGTTGTTATGGAGCAGCGGTTTATTGTAAATCTTATGATTCTCTAGAAAATGTGATGGTGAATTTAATAGCTAGCAAATCACGTGTTACACCAGTAAAGAGTCTAACTATTCCCAGACTTGAACTATGCGCCGCAGCTTTGCTAACCAAGCTGGTAAAAAGAGTCTTATCATCCATGAAAGTAATAGTTACTACTGTTTTCCTGTAGTCCGATTCAACGATTGTGTTAGCGTGGATTCAAAATGAACCTATTGATCTCAAACAATTTGTGCAGAACAGGGTGGCTAAAATTCAAGAAAACTCTAGTCCTGAACAGTGGTGTCATATCTGCTTTGAACATAATCTGGCTGATAAACTTTCACGAGGTATGGATCCAGATAAACTCATTGATTGAGACTTGTGGTGGCGTGGACCCATTTTTCTTAATAACACTGACTATCACCAAAATTCAGTAATAATACCATAAGCTAATGAAGAGTTCAAAAAAGAGCTCAAAAGAAATTCAAATCCTTTTAATGAAGTTAGTGTAATGAACTGTAATGTTACAGATACCTGTTTTGTTAATGACTTAATTAATCTTAGTAATAATTATATAACTATTTTACGCATTCTTAGTTATATTTTCAGGTTTGTCATGAATGCAAGAAACCCACTTTATTAGTGTGGTGGACCTTTGTCAACTTCAGATTGGGAGCATGCAGAGATTTATTTAATTAAATCTGTCCAAAGGGCAGAATTCAATGCAGACATACGCAGTCTGCAGACCAAAGGTTCGGTAAGTCCAAGTAGTAAGCTAAAAAGCCTCAACCCATACTTAGATGAATTTGGAATTTTAAGGGTTGGAGGCCGGTTAGATAACAGTGATTTAAATTTTGCGAGAAAGCACCCAGCGATTTTGCCTAAATCTAATAATTTTACTGTAATTGTTATAAATTATTATCATAAAAAATACCTTCATGTCGGTGCTTCAACATTACTTTCTTTGGTAAGAGAAAAATTTTGGCCAATAAATGGTCGTGCAACATGTCGAAAGGTAGTTCATCAGTGCATCCCATGTTTTAAAGCTAAACCAGTTATTGCAAATCAATTGATGGGCGATTTGCCAGGAATAGAGTCCAATTGGACTACTGCTTTAATATTTCGGGTGTAGATGTGTGTGGCCCATTTATGGTCAAAGTGGGGTATGCACGTAGAACTATCTTGCAAAAAATTTATATCTGTATTTCTGTTTGTTTTGTATTTAAAGCTGTACATATAGAAATTGTTTCAGACTTAACCTCCGAATCATTTATTGCTGCATTGAAAAGATTCATTGCACGCAGAGGTAAATGTGCCAAATTGTATTCGGATAATGCGAAATATTTTATTGGTGCAAATAAGATTCTTAAGGTTTTTTATGAGTTAGTAAAAAAACCTGATGAGAAATTAGCAGCATATTTATCCACAGAAGGCATTGAGTGGAAATTTATCCCTCCCAGGGCACCCAATTTCGGGGGTCTTTGGGAGGCCGCTATAAAATCATTTAAGTATCACTTTAAGAGAGTTGTGGGAGGTGCTAATCTCACTTATGATGAACTTCTTACTGTAGTCATACAAATTGAGGGAATTCTAAATTCCAGGTCTTTGAGTCCATTATCAGATGATGAGAATGATTTTGGAGCCTTAACTCCGGCTCATTTTCTGATAAACAGGCCGTTAAATCCCATTATTGAGCCTGATTTAACCAATGTAAGAGAAAATTGCCTCAAAAAATGGCAACGAATAACTAAAATTCGGACCTTTTGAAGAAATCAGAGTTTTCCTGCGATCTGTTTGAGAAATTCCGGTTTTTCATGATCCTTTGACAAAATTTACGAATTTTTTCCGCGATGGATTGACGAAATTTGACGGTATTTTTTTTTTCACTTTTTTTTTCTGAGACTTTCTGGGAAAATTCGCTTTATTCGCGATTTTTAATGGAATTTGCGTTTTATTTCGATTGTTTAACAAATCTGATGTTTCTTTCGCGATCCTTTGACGAAATTCGCGTGTTTTTCACGATTCTTTGAAGAAATGCGCCTGTTTTTCGCTATTTTTTAAGGAAATTCATGCGTTTTTTGCAGTCTTCTGGGGAAATTCGCGTTTCATTTCGATCGTTTGACGAAACACTTTTTTTCGCGATCTTTTGATGGAAACCGTGTGTTTTTCGCGATCTTTTGAGGAAATCTGCTTTTTTTCTCGATCTTTAATGAAATTCACGTTTTTTCGCTGTCTTTTAAGAAATTTGCGTCTTTTTAAGAAATCCGAGCTTTCCCGCGATCTGTTGGAGAATTTCGCGGTTTTTCACGATCCTTTGACAAAATTTACGAAATTCTCCCGCGATCGATTGACGAAATTTGACGGTATTTTTCTGGAACATATTTGCGAAAAACGTGATTTTTCCGAGATTCTTGGCTAAATGCCAAACATCGATAAAATTTAAAATAAAGGTCGGGTCACAGTGTCGAAAAACGGACTTTACGGAGCTAATAATTGAAAAACGGACCTAGTAGGAGCCCTGCTATTAAGATTACCCTGCCCAATCAATGTTGTGCTTCAGATGAATGAAGTGCATAAAGGATTTACCGTGCGTTTTTCAAACACGATTTTTCTTTCCTCGGCAGCAATATTGCTTGCGTCCGAAGCCGCAATAGAATATAAGGAGTTTCTAAGTAGTGGTTTGCTTATCTAAGTAGTTCTAAGTACTACTTGGGAATGTTTTCATTTCTAAGGAGTTTCCAAGGAGTCTAAGGAGTCTGTGCGAACCCTGGTAGCAGTTCCAAATTAAATGTAAATAGGCTTCGTTCATGAACTTTTCTTTACTATTATTTACAATTTCAACAGTATAAAATGTAATAAATGTTACAACAGGGGGAAAAATTATGTACTTATTTGAGAATTTCAAAATTTGCAGTAGTATGACTATAACAGATGACTAACTTTCCACATTACAAAAACACGTAATAAATATATCATATTCTCATCCTGACAAGAATTGTTTTGCAACCTTTTAAAAGTTAAAAATGCGACTTATTTATAAATTCAACACTTTAGAAAAAAAGACTGCAGAGATTTAAATTAATATCAGAATGTAACAAGTTAAATATGTTTATTAACAGTAGTTATTGTATACAGTCGAACCTCGTTTCCCCGACACCCAGTTTTCACATCACTCCGCTTATCACGCCAGTTTTTCAAAGTCCCGATTTTCTGTATATGGTTTTAATGTAAATAATCTCCGGATTTTATGTCGTTGAATAATTTTCAACCACGGATATCCCAACGGTTTAGGAAAATTGTCCATTTTTCATAATCCATATTATAAGCACGGAAATTAAGCGGAAAGAAATGTCTTAGCCAAACTTTTCACAAGTGTCTAAAATATATATTGAGATAAATGAGAAATTTTACTTTAATCCTTTATCTGAATAAACAAAACCACAGACACTATGAGTGACCTACTTAAGCGTCAAATAGACATAACAGTCTACTCGCAGTCTTTTTGTTCTGTCCAGGCGGCACTTTCTTGTGGTTACACGGTGTTTTTCATCAGACTAAAACAGAAGCATTGCATTGCATTGAAATGATGAGAAATTATTTAAAATTCATTTCTCAAACAACGAATATTGATTACAATTCATTGTATAATATTGAAAAAAGAACTGTAGGAAGCACGTCTAGGGATAAGCAAACCTTAATTCATAAATATTTAATGTAACAATAATTTAAAAAAAAGTCATCATAAATCTGATTTTTATTCTTTTAATTTTGTTTAATAATAATGTTTTATTGCTTAAAACTGCAAAATCAATTATGAATTTAAAATTTCCTAAATTAATTAAAAATACAACTTTATATAAACATATTTTTTCCCAAGTCTGGTTACCGCGACATTCCGCTTATGACGACACTTATTTCTGGACATTAGAGTGTCAGGCTAACGAGGTTTGACTGTATATTTTTTGGCAAAGGACAACAAAAATTTGTTAGTAAATTTAAATAGCCCAAGCGATACCTGTAACAGTTTAGTAATCACTAGATTGCATAATGAATTTCCTTTTAAAAAAGTAGTAAAAATCAATAAAATGTATTTAAAAATCAGGATCAAAAACATTAACTGTATTGCTAAATGCATTGTGAACTTTGTGAAGAGTGCATGCTTCTATATCAACAGTAATATTGTTGATTTCATGCAATTTATTTTTATACTCTTCATAACATTTACTCCATGACTAAATAATGATAGCAACCAATATTTTGGCTAATTAGTTAAAGAAGACTTTATAGTAATCAACAAATCTTCTGATTTGGTGGCTCGTAATACAGAGGTGGAAAATCAAAAATTTGTTTTTGTAGAATGATAAATTGCAGTTTTGTATCAGAATTCAATAGTTTGTAGTTATGTTTTAGCATTGAAATCAAATAGTTTTCTATTTTTCAATAAAAACAAAAGGATATTTTTTTAAATCTTACGAAAGTGGACATTTTTAACTTAATTTTAGGACTCTGCAGTCCTAGGTCCTAGAAAGGTCTTTATGCCTCAAAAATCACTTACTTATAACTCAAAATGTGACATTTATCGAAAAAGCCATTCAAGAAAGATCTGCATTGTTGAGGGGCTAAAAATATTTTGTTTTGAGAACAACCTTATTGCAGGATATCTTTTCAATAATGCTTATTTTTCATAGATTGTACATCAACTATGTTTCGAAGGATCTTAGGATTAAGATATCTAATGCAGTGAAACCTCCTTGAACGATCACCTCTAAACAATGATAATCTCCGAATACCGGCCACATATTGATGGAACCAAGCACACTCCATAACATTAACATTAGCATGAACCTCTAAATAAGGAATTCTGAACAACGGCCGCTCAAATGTCAGGAGAAAATTTTTTTATAGCTCTTGGTACAATTTCATATTTATTTGCAAACAAAAATGCAAAGCAGATCATACAAAATTTACTCAATACATCAACAAAAAGTCAATCTCTTAAACTTTTAATCCTTTTCCAAAAACTAATATCTTGATCCAATTTTGATAACCACTTGTGCCTCAAGATGTCGTAAATTTTTAAGACTCAACGGGGCATAGTGCATAGAAAGAGTTTCGTTCCACTGAGAGCAACAGGACAACTAACAAACAAATAATCCGTTAAATGAACAATCCGATATGCTATAGTCTTTTCTTACCCAATTTTTTGTCTACTTTTTTTATGGTCTTTAAATTCTCGCTTTACCCAAAGAAATTGCCGTAAAAGTTTCATTTGGAAGGGAGGAGGTGAAGAAGCATTTCCTTTTGAGAATAATGGACAGAAGGATTCTGTAAAAATTGACAGTCTTTGGAAATACCAAATTTTTTAGAAACTTCCAAACAAAAATGTTAAATATTCATCATTCTTTTGTTCAAAATTTCTTCATTCTGTCTTATCTGGGCAAAGATTTGGCAGTTAATGCCACATTTGATTCCATACAACAAATGGTGGAAGATAGGAGACAGGAAGAGAAAAAGGAAGAGATTATTGAACCATCCAAAATTACCAGTATTAACACATATATTATATATAAAAAAAAAATTTTACAAACCTTCGTGAAATCCAAAGTTTTCCATTAAATCCTAATAATGATGAATTGTACAGCAAAACAACTGATATTGTTATTTCTTCAGAAAAAGATATGTGCAGCAAAAAAATAAAAGCAACTGGAAATCACTGACTTTTTTAATGTACTGAAACAATGAGGATTAATTAAATTGATTGTATTTTCTATTTAAAATTATGTAATTTAAATTTTTTTTAAATAAAATCTCTCAATAACACCCACCTCTGAAGAGTGGTCACTTTTCACCGGTCTCACGGGTAACCGTTATTCAGAGGTTACACTGTATTATAAAAACTGAAATTTAAGACAATGAATCTGTAGCATAATCCATTATTCAGTTAGAGATCAATTTTAAGCTTTCGTGATGCTGCATATCTTAGCTACATGCACTATACTAGCAGTGTGCTGTCAAGCCTATACAATGATCATATGAACTTTTTTTTTTTTTTCTCTAATTTTTAAAGATTACGAAATTTTCATTTTTGGTGCAGAATTTAAAGAATTTGCCATTTTTGTAGCAGAATGTAGCAGGAAATCAAAATTCAAACAGTTTGGAAGTAGTTTGTAGTGTGTTTTTGCCAGAATTAAATTGCAGCTTAATGTGTGGCGTGTAAAAAAATCTGCAAGTAATATACAGGGCTGTACAAAAGAATTCAAGAATGTTTGCATCTATTGGTAGAAATTGCTAAGGCAAATTTTTAATTGTGTCATACGTTTTTTAACTAAACTAAATTTTAGCATACTATATAGAATATATGCAAATCTATAGATCATCACCAAAAAAAGGAATACTTTTGTGACCATGTGCAGTAATTGTTGAAATCTGGTTTTCAAATGTTTTTATTTCTTGTTTTAGTTGTTTTATGTTATAGCTACATTTAAAATAAGGAAAATCTTTAAATGTAAATTTTGTAGAACAAATTCATTAGATTCCTAAAAAAATCATTTCTACTTAAAAAATAAAATAAAATAAACACTAAGCCTAACAATTTTTTATATAATCAATAATGGTAGGGGTTTTTTATGGACACACTAAAATGTACAAAACATAAACTCTGAATGTTAAAAAATATACTTACTTTTAGGAAAATATCTTAAAGGTTTGCCTTTGCGTTTCATGGGAACTTTATTAGGTGTCTTCTTAGAAGCAGTAACTATAAGTTTAAAGAAAAATGTCATAAATTTAAACATATTTTCTGTTACATTCAGAACAGCAATTAACAAACATCATATAAACCTGTAAAATAATTTTTAACCCTTTCACCAGCTTAAACTTTTTCACTTTTCTCCCAGAAAAACATTCTTGTAAATAATGTTTGTACTTACTAAATTAACTAAATTCTTTATTAAAATTCATTGAAATAAATTATATGGTATTTGAAATACTAGATAGAAGTAAGCAAGAATGCATCATTTTAAGATGAGTCTTTCATTAAAATTCATACATCTTTTCCCGACAAGTTAAAAATTTCAATATTTGTTCATTTGTAAAATCTGAATTTTTTTTTTTTTTTTTCGAATTTTGTAATAGAATTATAGCATATTTACATGTTTATGAATCGCAGAAACTATGAAATTTATTTAATTTTTAGAATTTTGTTTTATGGCTATGGGTGAAATAAATAAATGTTAAAAATATAGATTTGTGTACCTTCATTTTTCTTCATTACCAATTAATTTTTTCATTTCATAATTATAGATAATAAATATTAATTCAGACTGATAACAAGATTCATAAATGAATTCGAGAATGGCTGATTTTTTGCATTTTTTTTTTTTTTTAATTCTAATAGATATAATGCATGTAAATGTTATATATATAGATATATTATATGTATGAGGCATTACATTCTTACAAGGATTGAATGAATCCTTACAAAAGCTGTTGCAAATTTAATCTCTAATTTCACTTGAAATTAATATAATTTATCGAAACCTTTTCCAATGAAATATTATTAGGAAGAACGTGTTAATGCATTTATTAAAACAGGAAAATTTGCCCCTCAATCTATGAATACAAGAAATATAATATTGCTGTAAGTCTTTCGCAATCCAGCCAAAATCTGTGCATTGGAAAAACATTTTTAACACTAATTTTCACCTTATCCACCGTCAGAATTTCAATGATTAAATAAAGCAAAAATTATCATTCAGAAAAGGGGGGGGGGGGGGGGGGACAAAAAAAATCATTTATGTGGCAGCATTAGTTACCTTTCTTCTACTTCTATCTTTTTTTTTTTTTAAATAATAGTGAGATGAAGCCCGTAAATGTGGCAGAAAATTTTGCAGCATTGAGCAATACTTTTTTTTCCCCTTTTTTAATGCTTTACGCGTCGAAGAATCAAACAATGATTCAAGTTTTTCTGCAGATGTGGTGAGTCTTGGATTATAGAAATTTTCTGCCTTATGAGGATTTTTCATGATTGTTGTCTCAAAAATCATTTTAAAATGCTAATTTTTACAAAAATTTCTGTTGGATAGTGAGAGAAAGGAAATAACAAACAGTTTTCAATAATTATTCAACAATTACTTTTCAATAAATTTATAAAGTTGTCTTTACTAAAAATTAGTTTTTCAACGATTTACGAAATATTTTGAAAGGGTGAGAATCAGAGTTGTATAATATAGATGCAAGCGCGCGCGCCGTGCGCGGAAAATTTTCTGCAAAATTCGGAACTTTGCAGAAAATTTTTTGGGAAAAAAAAAAACTTAATTTTTTCCTTGGAACTTTTTTTTTAATACCGAAAATTAAAAGTATTCTCCAATTTTATGTATGATTTATTTATTGTTTGCCAGGTGATTCTGTTCCAAATTTCCCGAAAATTTAAGGCATTCGGTTCCAAAAATGTGAAAAAATCAGCCACCAGCCCGAAAATTGAGGCATAAAAAAATATCACTTAAAAATATTGCGAATTTCAACAAATGGTCGCCGAAGAAAAAATAATTTTGTCAGTCATTCGCAGAAAAAAATCACGACTTCCGTCAAGGCATCGCCGATAAAATGCAAATTTCGTCAAAGGATCGTGGAAAAAAAAATAAATAATTTCGTCAAAAAATCGTGGAAAAATGCAAATTTCGTCAAAGGAGAGCATTAAAAAATGAATTTCGTAAAAACATAGTGAAAAAAAAAAACGAAAATTGTCAAAGGATCGCAAAAAAAAAAAACACAAATTTCATAAAAGAATCGCGGAAGAAAAATCCCTGACAGCTCTGGCCTACAGGCGGAGGTAGATTTCGATGTTAAGTACTAAATTCACCAACAAAACTTAAATCAAGATTAGAGATAAACCCAGTTCCTTCACTAAGAATGAACTCTAGGGAGCTAAACATTTTGTGAAAATTCTAATATACACCAATACACACACGCATGTATATGGGATAGGTTTAAAAATGGCTAAAACAAATTCAGAGAACTCCAAAGTGTTAAAATATGTTAATATTTCCATAGTCAGGTTTTTATCATGTTTTAATACGTTTCTTCAAACTCACATGACGTTACATATTCACTTGCTGAGGTCCATTATATTTCTAATATGACGCTTTTTTTTTTTTTTTTTTTTTAAATTTGTCAAACTATTTATTTAATTTATTTTTTCACGTGAAATTCTTGCAATAGAAAAGCAATTGTGGTGAATTTTTTTTTTTTTTTTTTTTTTTTTTTTAATTGTTGCCAACTGCTATAACAAAAAATATTTATTTTTTTCTGTCATTGTTGTGTAAGAGCTGGTTTTATCAGAATCTTGTTAAGACGGTATTCAAAATTTTAACACCCCCCCCCACCCCCCCATTTCCATTCCCTTGGGCCAATTTTGCCCATTTTCAATCCCCGCCGAGATATTAGCCATCTCAAAGTTGTTGGCGAGTTTGAAAACGATCCGTGCATAATTGTGACTTTTATCAGGCGGACAAAATTTAGTACATACATACATATATATATAAACTTTTTAAGTGGGGGTGGTTTTGTGTTCCTAGGGTCATATAATGAAAAGTTATGAAGGAATTTTTCAAAAGTCGCACAAAGGTAACGACTGCAATAGGTAGTGCTGGAATGATATATACTTGCTAAAATATATCCATAACTTTAATACATTGCAACACAGGTAATGAGGTTGATTAATATTAATTTTATATGAGGAGATTAATTTTTATGATTCTTACTATTCGTACAGTGTTAGCACCAAATGACTCTAGGTAAGCGATATAATTAATAATTCCCTTCAGGGAAATCCAAAGAAAATTTAATATATTAAATATTAAAATTATAATTAATCAATGCGCTGTGTCATTTTTTCCGCAGATCGTTTACCTTCTAAGTCTGTATTTTCTTTCATATAATAATTTTTTTAGTAAATCATATGGATAAATAGATTATTTATTTTACATTCCCACATCTATAAGAGAAAAATATTAATTAAGTATTAAAACAAAGAAAAGATTATTCATATTCAATCTTGATTACATTTTATTATAGGAGAAAATTTACAATAAAAAAAAAGTTGTTTACATATTGTGTGTTATAAATTTTAATAGTAATGCTGATGCACATCTTTATATATATTTTTACCTATTTCAATTAATTAATCTATTTAATTAATTTTATAACACGTGAAAATCACCATAGTCTGTGACTTTTTATATGCAATTACTATAACTGATTCACAATGGAAATAATCATAAATTTCTCTACCTGGATTACTGCCCCGGGCAGCATGGAACATTGCAGTAGACGGGTGAAACCCAATCATCATCACAAATAAAATAATCCATTGATTGCAGCACTATTTAATTATACAGGATCGCCTTTTTTTTTTAAGGCCACATTAGGCTAAATTTCTTTTATATATATATTTTTGTTATACGATGCAAAAGCAAGGTGTTAATATATTATAAGTACTCCAGCAACATCTTATTTTTTTTGCTGCCAACTTCATCGAGGACAAATCTGCAAGTGAAGTCTGTCACTTACATACACAGAAAAACAAAAAATCACAATGTCCTGTTTACATTACATATGCAAACATAAAATTATACCATATACCTATAAAATCTGCATAGAGAGTTACCGCCCATCTTTACAGGCGAATATCATTGGACAAAACTGAATTTATGTGTTGCAATCGTATAGGTTGAGTTTTGCTGATCCCAATTATATTTGTTTAACTTATTCCATCTGTGTGGTCCTTTCTGGTCAAGGGTTAGCTGTAAATTTTTGTTGTTATCCCTTCGTGTTGTCCTACACAACTATAAATCGTAATTTTCGATGACTTTTGTAGATTTATTAGTATCGTAAATTTTATCTGTACGATACTTTACCAAGACATGCACTTAACCTAGTTCAGGTTCTATTATAGTCATACGAATGTTTCTTTTCATATGCTGCCTTGTAGATAATCATATCTTAGTTCATAGATAAAAGGTTAAAGTTTGTTGGAAAGACATATTCTTTCCATCAGGTAGTATTTCTTACGAAACTACCTAATTTTATTTCGTCAAAGGATCACAAAAGAAACTCAAATTTCGTCAAAGGGCTGCAAGGAAAAGCGCAAATTTTGTCAAAGGATCGCGAAAAAAACACTTATTTCGTCAAAGGGTCGCGAAAAAAGCGAATTTCGCCAAAGAATCGTAGAAAAAAAACAAATTTCATAAAAGGAGAGCAGGAAAAATACGAATCTCGTGAAAAGGATAGAGGAAAAAAACAACGAATTTTGGCAAAAGGCTACGGAAAAAGCACGAATTTCGTCAAAGGATCGCGAAAAAAAACAGTAACTTTCTTTAAAAAATGCGAATTTCGTAACAAGATTGCAAAAAAAAAAAAAAAAGCAAATTTCTTCAAAGTATCTAAAAAAAAAAAAAAAAAAAAAATGCAAATTCTGTCAAAAGATCGCAGGAAGAAAATGAATTTCATAAAAGCATAGCAGAAAAATTGCAAATTTTGTCAAAAGATTTGAGAAAAATGAAAATTTCCTCTAACAGGGTTCGTACACATTTCTTTAAATAAAAATCAAGTACTTTTAAGGACTTTCAAGGACCAAAACAAAAAAAATTTAAGGACCTTCAAATTAAATAAACTAATAAATTATAACATGCATTTTTTAATAAAGGGTTTCTTCCATTTTTGTAAAAGTTTTAAATATTCAAATGGACGGGAAGGAGGGGGGGGGGGGATTTCATCATGTGGCAGTAGAAATTTAGAAAAATTTTAAAATAACATACAACAGAAGAAAAAACTAGTCAGATGTGCCAATCCCAAAACTTTCTTCTATCTCATTTGTTAATACTACAAAATTCATTATCAGAGTGCCAAAATTAAATGATCTATGCCCCCTCATGAGGATTCTAAAGATATGAAATTCCGTGCATTAGTTTTTGAGATACGACTATTGTTAAAACCGTGCAAATACTGCAAAATATAGCATAGCAGAGCCACCTGTAGGGTGATTTACACCAAGATCTAATCAGCAACAACTTATGTAAACATATAACTGAATCTGAAGTTTGATGAAAATCCGTGCATTAGTTCTTGCGATATAGCTATTGCAGAAATCGTTAAAAATGCAGCATAGCAGCGCCATCTGTTGGGAGATTAACACCAAACCATAATCAGCACTTATAATTATCAAGGTATACCTGAATCTGGATGAAAATCTGTGCTTTAGTTCTTGAGATATAGCTATGGCGTAAATCATGAAAAATGCAGCATAGCAGCACCACCTGTTAGGCGATTTACATCAAAAACTAATCAACACTAATTTATATCGAGGATTAACTGAATATAAATTTTTATTAAATTTTGTGCATTAGTTCTTGAGATACACCACCCACAAAATTTGTGTCACAACAAACAGAGTCACAGACTCATTTTGTAAAAACATGTTTTTCAGGATATCTAACACATAAAACGTATAAATCGGTCGAAAATTTTGCCGAATCCAATACTTTCTTATTGTAAAGATAAGCAAAGAGAAGAAACATAATTTTTTCTTATTATTGGGAGGGGGGGTGGGGTAGTTTAACAGACTTATAATTAACTTACAGTTTAAAAGACTTTGATTTTTGTATGCTTGGTAAGGAGGGGGGAGGACGGGCAACGTCAATTTCGGCGGAGAGGGGGAGTAAAACTGTATGATCGATTATTTATTGTTACAATAAATTAACTAATGGAGCAGAAAAAGTTTTAAAAAAGCAATGATTTTTAAGATTTTAAACTTTATAAGTTGAGGGGGCAAAGGGACAAGCACATTTTTTAAAATTTTTTAGGGAGGGAGAGAGTTTATTAGATGACTTATTTATTTACCTTACTAAAAATTTACAAGGAAAAAAACTAAGAGGAGTTTTAAAGACTTTAAATTCCATGTGTTCTTTAAGTGCGTTGGGGTGAAGGGGGGGGGTGCAAAAGGAGAATTCCAATTTCGGGTGGGTAGAGAAATCTTGATTGATTATTTATTGTGGCAATAAAATGACAAAGCAAAAAAAAAAAAATTAATAAATAGTTTCGAAGAGTTTTTAAACTTTGAGTACTGTGGGGGAGTAAAGAAAAACGGAGGAAGAAAAATTTTGAGGGTGAAATTCAGATGAAATTTTAATGAAATGTAATGGAATGAATTGCTACTGAAATTTAAGACATTAATTCAGTATAAAGTAAGAAATAGAGTACAGGGATGAAAGTGCACTAAAGCCATTTTGAAGCAGTTTTGTAGCAGCAAAAATCGAATTTTGGAGCAGTAAAATCTATTTTTGTAGCAGCAAAGTTAATTTTGTAGCAATAAAAACTGTTTTTGAAGCAAATTGAAATTCTAATGCTAATAAAAAAGAAATTTACGTATTTTCGTGATCTTTTGATGAAATTTGTGAATTTCTTGTATCTTTTGGCGAAATTTGCGTATTTCTCGCCATCTTTTGGCGAAATTTGCGTATTTTTCGCCATCTTTTGACAAAATTCGCGTATTTTTCACCATCTTTTGACAAAATTCGCGTATTTTTCACCATCTTTTGACAAAATTCGCGTATTTTTCGTCATCTTTTGACAAAATTTGTGTATTTTTCGTCATCTTTTGACAAAATTCGTGTATTTTTCGCCAACTTTTGACAAAATTCGCGTATTTTTCGCCAACTTTTGACAAAATTCGTGTATTTTTTGCTATCCTTTGTTGAAATCAGTGTGCTGTTCGCTATTTTTTGACGAAATTAGCGTGTTTTTTTAATCTTTTGACAAAATTTGCGGTTTTTTGTAACCTTTTGATGAAATTTGTGGGTTTTTTCAAGATCTTTTAACGAAATTTGCACTTTTTCACAATCTTTTGACCCCATTTTGATCGTTTTTAGAAGTAATTGGTAATCCTTTGACAAAATTAACGGGGTTTTTTTTTCGCTATGACAAAATTCGCATGTATTTTGTGATATTTTGACGAAATTCGTGTGTTTTTGCAACCTTTTAATGAAAATTGCGGGGTTTTTTCGCCAACTTTTAATAAAATTAGCGTTTTTACGATCTTTTGATCGTGTTTTGTTCGTTTTTTGACGAAATTAGCAAAATTCGCGATCTTTCGACAAAATTTGCGCGTTTTTCGCGATCTTTTGACGAAATCGTGCGTTTTCTGCGATCTTTCGACAAAATTTGCGTGTTTTTCGCGATCTTTTGACGAAATTTGCGTGTTTTTCGCGATCTTTTGACGAAATTTATGGTTTTTTGCAACCTTTTGATGAAATTTGCGGGGGTTTTTTCGCCATTTTTTAACAAAATTATCGTTTTTACTATCTTTTGACCGCGTTTCGTTCGTTTTTGATGAAATTAGCGATCCTTTGACAAAATTCATGCTTTTTTGTGATCATTTGACAAACATCGCTTGTTTTTCCAGATCTTGACCGCGGTTTTTTGCTTTTTTTTGACGCAATTAGCGGCCTAGAAAAAGGTTAAAAATGGATTTTTTTTTTGTTTCTCGGATCGACGAAATCGTGCTACATTTCATCTTGGCACTAAGTACGTTTTGGCACAAAATGGAAAAAAATAGCTGTTTTGTAGAAGCTTGGCGCAGTAAAGCGATTTTGGCTTCGTCTGGCGCAGGTCTTACATCCCTGAGAGTAGAAAAAGGTTTAAAAAAAAAAATGAAGTTTTTAACTTTGATATTACGAAGGGGGAAGTGAAATTTCAGAAGAAGGGGAGGCAAGGCAGGATTAAGATTTTTTTTTTAAATCAGAAATTAAAAGAAATGCAGAAGAGTTTCACCTTTGATGAATTAATATGAGAGTAAAATTAAGCACTTTTAAGGACTTTTTTCAGATTTTGCATGAAAATAAGCACTTTTAAGCACCAAAAATTTCCTTTGAAAAATGTAAGCACTTTTAAGGACTTTCAAGGACCGTACGAACCCTGTCTAAGAATCACGGAAAAAACTAATTTTGTCAAAGGATCGCGAAAAAAAAACGTGATTTTTGTCAAAAGATCGCGAAAAAACACCAATTTCCTCAAAAGATTGCAGAAAAAATGCGAATTCTTTGAAAAGATCGCGAAAAAAAACAGGAATTTTGTTAATTGATCACGGAAAAAACGGGAATTTTGTCAAAGGGCCGCGATAATAACTCACCAGTCTCTTTAATGATGATACCTATGATTGGACCTCTTCCTATAAAATGTAATTCAGTTGTTTCAGAAGCAATGCCTCATTATTTCTGTGAACAGAGTGACTGGCATTTTGTGCAAAGTGGTTACAATATTAAGGATAGGGCTGTTTCTAAATGCATTGACAAAATAATTGATAAGAATTCCCTTTCTTATCATGGACTTTTAGCTTTATTATTTTTAACCAAAATAATTATTCTTTAATTAATATCAATTAATTTTTAATTTAAATGGTAATTATCTTAAAACTACTGTTTTTAATTCCCATCGTCAAAATAATATAACACATTATTTTATTAAACATTAAATGAATTTGCAGAAAGCTTTTGACCCAGTATTTGTGTGCACGGAAAGTTTTTTGTTTTATACAAGTCTGGAGAGAATGAACTGTCACTAATGATTATATCATGGTCTTTTCAGCAAATTTTACTTTTCTCATCCATAAATACTTTTTTAAAAAGCTAGAATGTCATGCAACTTTACTACGTTTGTAGAGATACATTTAAGGTCAGCTACTGGAAATCTCACTATTGTGTTTATAATGGGAGATGGCTTACAGCAGCGGTTCCCAACCTTTAATGGCAACCCACCTTTAGGAAGTAAAAAAAAATTTGCGACCCACCTAATATGAGGGTTATCAGTATGGAAACTTCGTATGACCAACTATCCTATCCTATGAAAAAGATTAATTTTCATACGAAGGATGCAATATCAACAAAAAAAGAATTGGTAATCCCAATGTGTGCAAGTTGAATAATAATTAAAACAACAAATATAATGTAAAGTACATTTAATTATTAACAAAATACAGCATTACAATCAGTGAGATTTCTGGTACTAGTGTTTACCTATGAGGGCATCTATATCAGAGTTAAAACTGGTTAATTTTAACCTTATGCCACTTTCTACATGCAGTTAGTTTCTGTACTTGTTTTTCAAAAACAACAAAGTAGAAAAATCATAATAATAAACACACATACTACAATATATATTAAAACACACATTTACACATAAATAACGCCTGCATTCAACAGTTAAAGGTATATATAAATATTTTACAGACATACATACAATAAATACAATAAACCCAACAGGAGTGAAAAATTATCGTTGTCCGGTCATCCTAGGCTATCGTATAGATGGCTGGTGACTTCCCCAACTTGGTTTATTAGTAAGAATTTGCAGACCCAGGGATCGGCCGGAGTAGCTCAGTGGTTAGAGCAGCAGTCTTGTATACTGTGGTCCCGGGTTCGATTCCTGGCTCTGGCTAATTTTTCACTCCAGTTGGGTTTATTGTATTTATTGTATGTATGTCTGTAAAATAGTTATATATACCTTTAGAAAAATCATGTTCACACAAGCATGTAGTGAATTATGTCGGCCTCAAAGTTGATTTAGATCATTTCTGGATAATCTGCTCCTATGTTCATCCAGAAGGAAATTAAGGATTTTTACAGTGTTGCCATAACAATTCTGCGACTACTGACATATCTCACAATGAGGTCATATATCATAATACCGACTGACTGTTTAAGAAAGCATTGTCTTCTTACGAAGTTTTAGTTTAAGCTAATAGCTTTGATAACTATTGCAGTTGTAAAATATTGTTCTTGTTATATATTTCTAAATAGATGAACCTTGATTGTTCCACGACCCACAGGTTGGGGGACCGCTGGCATAGAGGAGGATAATTGATAAGGGCAACAAAAAGACTGCATACCTGCCAACATGTCAATTTTGAAATCCTTACAATTTTTATGACGTATTCTTGGGTGCTTAAAAATGCATAACATATGCACATGCAATGAAAAAAGTAATACTTTTCTATGTAAGTAATAACAAGTAGTAAGAAAAGTAATAACATTTTCTATGCTATATTCATGTATAGTCTTTTTTTTTTTCCAAAATAAAAACGTGATATATCAAAAGAAAATTTTTTGCATGGGAAATTCTAAAAAAAAAAAAAATTCTGAAATTCACAGCAAATTTTCTGAAAGATTACACAGCCAAAGGATTGGGGAGGAAAGGGGGGGGGATTCCCTTCCGGTCTAATTATGAGTTTTTTCGAGGCCCTTTGATGAAATTCGCGCTTTTTCCATGATCCTGTGAAAAATTCACGTTTTTTTCACGATCCTTTGACGAAATTAGTTTTTTTTTTCGCGATCTTTTGACGAAGTTTGCGTTTTTTTCGCGATCTTTTAACGAAATTTGTGTTTTTTTTTTTCGTGATCTTTTGACGAAATTCGCCGTTTTTTCGCGATCTTTTGACGAAATTTGTGTTGTTTTCGTGATCTTTTAACGAAATTTGCGTTTTTTCGCGATCTTTTGACGAAACTTGCGTTTTTTCCGCGATCTTTTGATAAAATTAGCGTTTTTTTCGCAATTTTTTGATAAAAGCGTTTTTTCTGCTATCTTTGACAAAATAAACATTTTTCTCTCGATCTTTTGACGAAATTCGCGTTTTTTTAGGAGATCTTTGACAAAATTCGCGTGTTTTTTACGTGAACCTTGACAATATTTGCGTTTTTTTTACGAGATCTTTGACGAAATTCACGTTATTTCCCGCGATCTTTGACGAAATTAGCTTTGTTTCAAAGATTTTTGATCAAAATTAGCGTTTTTACGCGTTTTCTGACAAAATTCGCATTCTTTTCACGATCCCTTGACGAAATTAGTGTTCTTTCCCCGTGATCTTTGATGAAATTCGCGTTCTTTTCACGATTCTTTGCCGAAATTAGTGTTTCTCCTGCGATTTTTGACAAAATTCGCGTTCTTTTCACGATCTTTCGACAAAAATAGTGTTTTTCTGCGCGATTTTTAACGAAATACGCATTTTTTTTCGCGATTCTTTGACAAAATTTGCTTTTTTTTCAAATATCTTTGATAAAATTCTTTTTTCCCCGCGATCTTTGACGATATTCGCGCTTTTTCTTGCGAACTTTGATGAAATTCGCATTCATTTCCCGATCCTTTGAACAAATTCGCGTTTTATCCCCACGATTTTTGACGAAATTCGCGTACTTTTCACAATCCCTTGTCGAAATTAGTGTTTTTTCCCGCGATCTTTGACGAAATTAGCGGGTTTTTTTTTTTCGAAAATTAGGGCTTTTTTCAAGATTCTTTGAGAAAATTGGCGTTTTTTCGCGATCCTTTGACAAAAGTAGTGTTTTTGAACGGATCTTTGATGAAATTAGCGTTTTTTCAAGCAATCTTTGACGAAAGTAGCGTTTTTTCACGCGATCTTTGACAAAATTCGCGTTTTTCAGCGATTGTTTTTCCCGAGCGCAAAACCGTACAATCGTACTGTTCATCCGTACAACCGTACAATTAGAACAAAATCCGTACAAGTTGGCAGCTATGAGACTGGCACACAACTACTCCCGGGTTGAGAAACAGTGTTTCACCCTCCATAAATGTTTTTCTTTTACAGTAAAATCTTTAATCAGTCAATAATTATGCAGCTGGCATAAATAAATAAAAATATGATAACGCACATACCAAGCTTTGTTTCTTCAGCTGATTCCGTTTCTGAACTGTCAGATAAAGTAAAAGTAGATACTGCAGTCTAAAATAAAAATACAATTAAATGAAACCCAACTGAAAAACATGAAAACATTTTTTAATGTATTAAATAGATAAATGAATATTTTCATATTACAGTCAAACCTCATTAAGACAAATTTCCCAGAACTGTAAAATAAATTTGTATTAACCAAAATTTGTGACATCCGGGGAAAAAAAAAAACAAAAAAACAAACCAGTTATAAAAATCTACAAAGCAATAAAATTCACTTACAGTACTACAATTCTTGGTATAATTTTTATGCTTATTTACACAGATTATAGAAATCTTATTGTACTCTGAAATATACAGATAACACTTGATTACACAGATTTTGTCTACTTAAATGTAGTCTTTTTATTTTGTTTTTCCCACATTTTTGCATAAAGCTTTTGATGTGGTCTATGCTGTTTAATTGGGCAGACCAATTTTCGCTCCATAACAAAAAAAACACCGAACAACTTCTACAGTAGCAGTGACTTTTGTCAAAGGAGGCATGCATATTCCTTTGTTCATCTTAACCAAAAATCCAAAATTTGAATTCTTCTTAAACAAATGAATTAACATTATTTGAATATGCATTTGGGAAGGAATGAAAATTTAGTTCGTATTATCGATAATTTGTACTAAGCATGTTCGTCTTAATGAGGTTTGACTGTATTCTAATAGAATGAAAACAAGCACAATTTTTTTTAAATATTGTGTTTAGAAATGCAGCAGTTTAAATTGTAAAATCAATACCACATTAATTAGGTAATGAAGCATTTAAATGCTATCCTATCCTACTTTTCCAAAGTATGTTTACCATTTTATCAAACTCTTAGTAAATCGTGTGGGGACCTTTATTCAACTGGATAACATTCAAATCTAGAAATTACTATAAAAATTCAAAAAGAAGATTAAGGTACGTCAAAATTTAACAATTTTGCAGTGAATAAGGAGACAGGGGAAGAAAGCAACAGTAAAGCCTTTGTTTTATGATCACCTATTTTCAGAAACTTCAGCAAAAATCATAATATGAGGTACAAGTTATCTAATTATCTAAGATCTATGCTAATTTTTCCAGACATAATAACCCAGTAGAATTTTCTCTGTCAATCTGTAGAAAATCAAAATTTATCTGCAACCCAAGAATGCTGCACCAAAGTTTACTATCAAAAGAAATCATACTACTTCCATAAAATTAGCAAAAGCCATGCTTTGTTTGGATTCGCGAAGCATTATTTAATAAAATAAATATTTGAAAGTAACAATATTTTTTTGTATTATTTTTTGCATCTTTATTAAACAAAAACGTTATTTTATGTTTTGGCACATTTTAATTTTAAAAATGTAAATTCAGCCAAATAAATAAGAATTTCCTCGGAATTTTTTATTCATGATATAAGACTGATATAAATAAAATATTTTCGAAGCAAAATTTTACAAAATGTTTTTAAATTTTCAGCTCTCTCAAAGATGTTTTTTAATTTTCTAATAGCCTCTGGTGTTTTCTCAAATGGTTTGCAATAGCTATATTTCCAATCTTTGCAATTCATATCAAATAATCTTTGATAGCAATCTTAAGAGAGCTTGAAGAAAGTTATTTCTTCAAAATCCTATTTTCTGGAAAAACATTAGAAATATGCTCTTGTTGATACTAAGAATTATTAACTTATTATATTATTGGGTTGGTTCCTATTTCAACTCATCATTTGGCGAAATCTTGAAAATTGTCGAGAGTTAGCCAGATGTTGCTCTTTTATTGTTGGGAAGTTTGAGCAATGATATTTTCATGATTTCACGTTTGTTACGCCAGAGTGATTCATAATTCAATGTTTTATGTGTATTTTTAATGAATTTTAACGATTTATTAGTTTTTGCGTTAATTAAAATAACAATTACATCACTAAATGGTGATGTCATGATATTAAAAAAAAAGCATTGAAAAAAGTCAATCTGCTTTTTCATTTCAAACATTTTTTTTTTTTTTTTTTAGTACAAATAAATAATTAATTACATCATTAATCGGTTACCTCATGATATTAAAAGAGGAAAAGAATTGAAAAAATGTCATCGTCTGCTTGTTTATTCAAAACATGATCTCTTTTTCTTTTTTATTAATGAAAGTTACCGATAGTCAGTGATCGCTACATCAACCACTTTCAGGTATTTTTTGGATTCTGATACATGGAGATTGCTGCGTCCAGTGATGTTTCTTTTGTTGTTAAAACAAGCTTTAAACCCTTTTTTTTTTCTCTCTCTCTCTCATTGCCTCATTAAAGTCTTATAATATATCTTTTAATATCTGTTATTTTACTTTTATTAAATTTATTTCATTAAATTCATTTATTTCATTTTAATTTATTTCATTATTTATTTCATTAAATCATACTTCATTCAAATATCTCTTAAAGTAAAACTTACCTTTTTAATCAGGTTCCGTTTTTATTTAAACTTGGTTTCATCTGTTCTTTAACTTAAATATCGAACTGCCATTTGCAATAGTCTTCTAAAACGATCCTATCTCTGTAAATAATTTTTCTATTCTGATGTAGTACGGCGATATGCTCATAGATGGCATTGTGATTGTGACATTTTCGTCACGGATCGTATCACTCCCGTCATCGTTTTTCAGCAATGGATTATTCCTGATTGTTCTAGAATGAGGGCGTTGTCGTAGCACGTGTATGCAGGGCCGTGCGAAATGTGAGGCGAAGGGGGCAGTCTCCCCGGGCACAGAAATTGAGGGGGTGCCGAATTTATATTACAAACCTCTTTTTTTCTTCTTTTTTGTAAAAAAAATTGTATATTTACATATTGGGAATTTTTTTACCAATGGAAGTACGTACATTTTTCATTTCAAAGTTATTGCATAGTTCTTTATCCCCCTCCCCGAAATACAAATTTATGAATAAGGACTGTTTTCTTTTCAAAACTTGTTTTGGGTCTATTTGTCTTTATCTCTTCTGTTAACCTTCTCTTTTATGAGTCTGTGCCTGTGACAAAAACATATGCTCTCAAAATAGCATGGAGTTTCTTTCTTGGAATATAAACGGGTTCCAAACTGCTATACTGTACTGTTAGATACACATTTTCTACACCCATTTTCCAGATCCCCTTTGCCAAAATATAAGTGCCATTTTCTCTTATGTTATTTAGCTTTTTGAAATTTCTGAATTAAAATTAAACCTAAAGTTTCAAAATAAACGCGAAATATGTGTTCAGTGAAATTTGTTTCTGTTTCTGCACTTTTTACTTTCTTCTATCTTCAATAGAAGAAAGTATTGTAATCGAAATTTTTTCCGACTTCCGGTTTTCGACGAATTTACACATTTAAGGAGTCAGAGATCCCAAAAAACATGTTTATAGAAAATGTCTGTCTGTCCGCGTGTCCGTCTGTCTGTCGCCAATGTACCATCAAAAAGTGTATGAAATTATGCATAGAATTGAACCAATTTTTTATTTTAAGTTGTTGGCTATGGCAAACAGGTCCTCCCTGAACTTGGAAAAAATTCACCAGTAGGGGGCGCTGTAATAGCGATTTTTGTGCACTTTTTAATACTGTACCATCGAAAAGTGTATGAAGATAGACATAGACGCCAACATTGTAAAGACTGTCTAAGGAGTAAACCGGCTAAATTTCAGGAGTTTTGGGCACTCTTCAGTAGTAAAATGTTCATGTTTCAGGAGTCATTTCAGGAGCTGTGCATAGTTTTTTTACGGGCTACATTTTTTACAAATATTTTCAGTCCTCTTGCAGCTTTTGCATTTATCAACACAAACATAATTTAAATAAAGGTTACTTAATTTACTTTAATGTATTAATAATTTTTTATAATAAATTTATAAAAATGGAACTTTTTTAAAAATCTCTACAGATCAAAAAATCCGCGATTGATATAACTGTGTGAAATTACATAACTATTTTCTCCCCTACAAAAAAAATACTTTTTTCCCGCGACCAATTAACAAAATTCGAGATTTTCCGCCGAGACTGATTGATGAAAATCGCGAATTTTTCGCCGCGACTGATGGACGAAAATCGCGATGTTTTGCCGCGACTGACGGGCGAAAATCTCGATGTTTTGCCGCTGATAAGAGTAAATACCTTATTTCCTGTCTTGACACTGTCCAGATATATATCTCCTCTGCATTCCTTTATATTTATTTAACACTGCATATTTCCACTATATTTATTTAACACTTAAAGTATTTCCTTTATTAAAATATATTTCCTTTATTAAAATATATTTCTTTTATTAAAATATATTTCTTTTATTAACAATATATAAAGTCATTTCCCTTACCTTTTTATTCATTCCTGTTATTCTATCTTTAATTCCTTTTTACGATGTTTATCTTTCTTTGCCGTTCATATTCACATTTTTCAGTTGTCTGCTTCCATGCAAACATGAGCACACATTTCGTTTAAAAGATGATCATAGATTATAGTTTCTAGATCGCCGCCAGATGGCGTCGCTCGTTTGAGTCTACGACACATCGGCTCTGCGTTCTTTCGTCGTGATGATCTCATTCTGGAACTGTCTGCAGTTGCTCCTTGCATTGCGTAATGAGGCGTTATTCGAACGCCCGGCTGATATAAATTGAAATACGTTTTCTTCCTTCTTGGCCTGCACTCGTTGCCTTCTTTCTCTGTGTTTGTCTACGTGTTTCGTCTCGTCCTTTTTACTAACAGTGTTGGTTTTCCACGACGTTTCAATAGTGCTATATTATGGCTGGAGATGTCTTCTTAAAGTGCTGTGTGCTTTTAATTAGTTGATGTTTCTACTTAACTTCTGCTTCATCGTTCGTCGGCCATTTTATAAATTGATTGTTATGAGTTCGATAGTTTTTGACTTCGTCTCGACTCTTTAAAGGTGGACTCTGCGTACATCGTGTTTAAATGGATACACTGATGTGTGAGTCAAAATGGCTATTGTTATGATGAAGTTCAGAGATGTTTTACTCGCTACTTATTACCGGCATTTATCTTTTGACGTTTCCTAATGATTATCTACAACGTAACTTCATCTATAGAGAAGTATTTTTCCTGGAGTTGTTTCGGCACGGATATGTGATTCACTGTTTTTCAATTTAATATTCATCGGCATGTTAGATGTTTGTGAACAACATGGAACTTTGAGGAGGACCAGTCATTCTGTGATCATTTTCATTTCTTTATTGCTATGAGTTCAGTTTTCTTTTATTGTTATATGGTTTTCTGGATATGTATTTATATTTAATTTGACAGCTTAAATGTGTTTATCGAATTTAAAGATTTGGTTTATTGTTTGAACTATATTTAAACTTATTTTATATTTTAGTTAATAAACGTTAGTTTGTTTTTAAACTTACTTTGTTTTTATTTCGCCACCATACGTTTCTTTTCTTTTCATAACTATTTAATACTTTACCGGGACTATTAGCGTTAGCTTTCATCGTGCTTTTAATTAAACTCTGCTAATTTAATCCTTGTCATTAATTTAATGACATCACGGTTATGGGCCCGTCCCTAACTGTGTTCATAGTTTAAAAATTTAATAGAAACTTTATTTAAAAATTGAAGAAAAAAAATTTTTTTTTGTTATAATAGTTTAATAAAACGTAATTTATGTGATTTTATGATTTTTAATAGATATATATATCGTTTTATTTTATAATTACCATATTTAACCCTTATGGGTACGGCATTATGGTGGTGAACGCTGACCCCATTAGCTATTTAGCGATGCTTCGCGATGGGGGGGGGGGGGCAGTTAGTTTACAATATTTTTAAGTTTATAAATTGAATTTTTCTGATAATTTTGAATTTTTTTGAAGTAATATACAGTTTTTATATTTTTGAAAATTTTTTTTAGTAGTATAGAAGTTTTTCTATAAAGTAAATAGTTTGAGATTTTTTTTTTTTTTTTTTTTTTTTTTTTTTTTAACCTTATGGCATATCTACAATAATATCCTGTTGAAGACAGTGTTCAAGTTTTTCAATATTGAAAGAAGTGTCACCTATAAAAGTAGTTGACTGAGTCCTTACCTATTTCCTTGAGAGGTGTTCTACGCATTTTAAATCTGCTTTATGAATCTACACGTTTTTGAGTAATTAAATCTGCATGTTTTCAAGTGATAAAATATGCATATTTTGAAGTGGATGGAACTGCATGATTGTGATCCTGCACTAATTTGCATATTTTGATTCATATCTTTCAAGTTAAGCTGAATTTTAATGTCTGAAAAGTAAACCTGTGCTTCTGTAAAAATGAATGTATTTTTTTTTTTGCTTCAAGTCTGGTGCTTCTAAGATTTGAGATGTTTAGTAATACCTTGATTTTTGTCAAGTTTTTCATGAAAGTACGCCATCTACCATAGTTTAAGAATGGTTTATGCATTTTTTTCAAAGACTGTTAATGGTGCCTTCCCCAGTATCGCAATGGTCGCGTACTGGGCGGTGATGATTGAAAGTAGCATAAGTGAACCTGATCGGAAGTCATCACAAGTTTTCTGGGTTTTTTTTTTTTTTGGAAACTTTTGACTTTTATTAGTATGCAGAACTTTTGATGAGACATTTAGTGACAAAGAAGTTGAACATTTACTGTTCCTGAGTCATTTGGCCAATAGCGGTTCGTGATCTCCGTGGACAACACATTCAATTTTTTTTTTGGATCCCTGTGTGATTCAAATGTGATTTTTGAAATTTTTAATGAAGTTTTTGGTACTTAAAGTGTATGCCATCATGTTCTGTTTTTCTGCAATTGTCTCCTATTAATTTTTAATGTGTGCTAAAGAATTTTATGAGTCTTTTGAAATCTCAGGATCTCTAAGCTCAGTTTTTATTAAATTTGAATTTTTTATATAGAAATTTAAAGAAGAAAGTCTTTCTTCATATTTTTAAAATAGTTAAATGCTTGTTATAGCTCTTTATAAATATCTGAATAGAGATTGGGAGTTGTTGATCGGGGTAAAAATCCTTTAATAAATTTTTGTTTAAAATTTTCTTATAAAGATGTAAAATTTTGTCAGGTTAGAATTTGTAATGGGGGCAATGTTTTTAAATGTCAATTTCTGTCAAACAGATTGTGATTGCCTATCTGCCTGACCCGGTTAATTTTTAATTTCTACAGTTTGTTTTATTTACAGTTAATTCTTTTGACCCTCTTATTTAATCTTTTCAATAGTTTAAATGTAAATTCTTATACTAATAGCTTTATCAATAGTTAATCAAATTTCTTTTTATTTTTGTTAATAGTATGGATTTTTTTAACTATCAATATATTTTTGGAAGTTCGACTCTTTAATATTTTTTTTAAATGGGACATGCTCGATTACCTAAAAGTTTACTTTGATAGTTTTTATAAGTATAATTTCTTACTTTCAGTAAATGTTAAGAATTTTTTTATTTTCTTGAACTTAAAACTTATTAAGCTTTAACTTTAATAGAGGGTCATGTAAGATATATTTATGAATTTTCTTTTGACTATTTAATCTGTTTTTTTTTTTGTTTTTTTTTGTCGCTGAGTTATTTTGAATTTTCAACTATGACTTATCAATTTTTAAATAATCATATGCACAGCTGGGCTATATTGGAAGTCAGTTGGTCAGGATGTTTTTAATTCAGTGACTTATTTATTTTATGCTTATTATATATTCTGTGAATAAAGATGAATTTGTTTTAATTTATTCATTTTTGATTTGCTTGCCCTGATTGATAATCTCTTACAAATGCATATTTTTGAAATGTTTTCTTGCAGCCGTATCTTGGATGAGAACCTTTTTAAGAGTAGAACTCTAATGAAGTTCTTATGTGTTCATGTTTGAAATTGGGGGATTTGTGGCCATTTATTGGGATTATTTGTTTAGCTAAGTTTTTAATACTTCTAGAGGCAGTTTTTTTTTTTATTATTAATATAAAAGATTGTAAATTTAAATTTTATTTTTATCATTGTCTGTAATTTAACAAGTTTCTTTTCTTTAAGATCTTTTGAATTTTTAAATTATGTGTAATGATGTGTAATTTGAGTCTACACTTAAGAATTAGATCCCTAAATTAGGTGGGATTTGTTTAAAGAAACTGTATTAAGACAATGTTTAATTTTTATTTTGTTTTCTTTAGTTTTCATCTGTTAAAATTAAACTTAAGTAATCTTTGCTGGCCATATAAGTTCCTCTACTCATTTAAATGTTTTCTTGGTTTAGGTTGACTACCTTGTGTCAAATATTATTTTTTAGGGCACTGTGGTTTTTCAATTAATTCCTGAGGGAAGCTTTTTGAGGGAGGAACTTCAGGTTGTAGCTATCAAACATATTATATAATGAACTATTATTTTATTGTTTAAGTTTTTACAGGTTTTTATTAAATATGTTAAAGTTTAAAGTTTTTAAAGATGTTTTATTTAAAATCATTTAGTTTAACTTTTTCTCCATTTTGGCCTACATGTTCCTCGTGGTAAAGGAACAGATTTAGGTTGCTGTAAGATTAACTTTTAATCAACTCTGTTTGGTTTTTAACTTTGAAGAGATTCTGGAATTCATTTTTAAAATTAAAGTTTCAGTATTTGTATTGTTCAGAATTTAAACCCTGGGAAATTGTGGGTATGTTGCAGATCTGACTGATACCTCTTGTTATCTGGAATATCTTGGATCAACTTGTCAATCTCTTCACATATTTTTAGAATTGAATCAAATGTTATAGTTTAATTGATTCAAATTCATCCTTTTTGGATTGACTATGTTTAAAGGTCTGATAGAGAGATAGAGGTTTTAATGAGTTTCCTGTTTTTAAGAGTCAGTTCAAAGATGGAATTAGAATACTTGGTGTGTTTGAAGATGATTCTCGTTTAAGTAGGAAAGTTCTTTTATTGGTGGAATTTCTGTAAGCTGTTTTTATCCTTTTTCCCGGTGGTTTACAAAGTTTTTGTTGATGGTAGCTATTGCCCAGATTTTATGCTGTATCTTTTTAATTAGAGAAGGTTTAGAATGCAACTTATGCAAAATGAGAAGAGTTGCTGTTTTTGAAGGTATTTTCTATTAGATCAAGGTAGCAAGTTGTTAAGATAATGGTTCATATTTTTAAAGGAAACCTGGTCATTTCTTGCACTTGAGAATTTACCATACACCTTCCATGATTTTCTACCACTGATGACGTCATGATGAGAAATTGCTTTTTATGGTTTTAAGATGTGAAATGCTCCTTGATTACTGGATTTTTAACAGGATCGTTGATTATTATTGAGTTTTGGTTTATCTTCTGGTGTTTTTCCTGTTTGATCATATATATACCTGTGTGTCAATGTGGAATGAATCGGCGCGAATGAAGACCATTGGCCAATGGCAAATTTACTTTATCTGTTTCAGCTGGTCTGATGCAGCTTTTAAAGAATGGGTCCATACTTCGGCATTTGTGCTGTCAGGGAATGTTGATACTATTTTTCAGCATGTTGATAGGTTTTTGTGAGGTGTCATGCTTCAACAATTTATTCTTCTTTTGTTATATATTAGATTTTTATTTGGCAGGATTCTCAGGTATATTGTATAGTGATCGGAGGGGGGAATCCGTGGAAGTAAATCTGTTTTTGAAGAATAGAATTTTATTTTATTAAACCCTGAAAGTAATTTTTATTGAGTCATTATCTGGGAGCATATTTATCGTCCTCTAACCTTTGTCGATTGGTAACCTTTAGTGGCCACGAGGTTTGCCTGCTTGAGACAATGTCAGTTTTTCTTTGATGTCATGTGGGATGAATTATAATGAAGCAGTATATTCTGTCTACATGGGTAAAGAGTTTTGCTGAGTTTGGGTAGGGCTACCTCATTTCTTTTAGATTCTGCTGAATTACTTTAAATGCATATCTTAGTACATTTTTGAAGTCTTTTAGGGGGGCAAATTGTGGGGTGAACATATGTTAGATGGTCATTTTCACTTACAATTTCAAGTTTTAAAGTTTTTAAGAAATTGTTTTGTTACTAAAGGCCTTTACTTCAATTCATTGTAACTTTAGATATTGATTTTCAATATATTGTAATTTTAAATCAATCATGTGAGAATTGAACTGATTGAATATCATTGTGATTGATCACAGGGGGGTCTGGGAAAAATGTGTTTTGTCATTACTAATATTTATGTGTATTTTTTTTTTTTGTTATGTATATTATATTATGTATATTATAAGTTTATTAATTTATATGTTAAATCACTGAGTGGCTGGTCATCCTTTAATTTACAGTTTTTAGTTTTTTTTTTTTTTTTGGTTTTCATAGCTTTCAGTTTTCTTGGATTTCATGGAGTGAGATTAAGTTCTTCTGGTTTTAGTAGTTGGGTTCTGGTTCGAGTGGATACTAACATGTATAACTGGTGTAAAGTCATGTTTATAGTAGTTCTTTGAGCTTTTACCTTTTTGCTCTGTCCCAGTGTCAAGAGGGGGGGGCATTTGATAAGAGTAAATACCTTATTTCCTGTCTTGACACTGTCCAGATATATATCTCCTCTGTATTCCTTTATATTTATTTAACACTGCATATTTCCACTATACTTATTTAACACTTAAAGTATTTCCTTTATTAAAATATATTTCCTTTATTAAAATATATTTCTTTTATTAAAATATATTTCTTTTATTAACAATATATAAAGTCATTTCACTTACCTTTTTATTCATTCCTGTTATTCTATCTTTAATTCCTTTTTACGATGTTTATCTTTCTTTGCCAAATCATATTCACGTTTTTCAGTTGTCTGCTTCCATGCAAACATGAGCACACATTTCGTTTAAATGATGATCATAGATTATAGTTTTTCGATCGCCGCCAGATGGCGTCGCTCGTTTGAGTCTACGACACATCGGCTCTGCGTTCTTTCGTCGTGATGATCTCATTCTGGAACTGTCTGCAGTTGCTCCTTGCATTGTGTAATGAGGCGTTATTCAAACGCCCGGCTGATATAAATTGAAATACGTTTTCTTCCTTCTTGGCCTGCACTCGTTGCCTTCTTTCTCTGTGTTTGTCTACGTGTTTCGTCTCGTCCTTTTTACTAACAGTGTTGGTTTTCCACGACGTTTCAATAGTGCTATATTATGGCTGGAGATGTCTTCTTAAAGTGCTGTGTGCTTTTAATTAGTTGATGTTTCTACTTAACTTCTGCTTCATCATTCGTCGGCCATTTTATAAATTGATTGTTATGAGTTCGATAGTTTATGACTTCGTCTCGACTCTTTAAAGGTGGACTCTGCGTACATCGTGTTTAAATGGATACACTGATGTGTGAGTCAAGATGGCTATTGTTATGATGAAGTTCAGAGATGTTTTACTCGCTACTTATTACCCGCATTTATCTTTTGACGTTTCCTAATGATTATCTACAACGTAACTTCATCTATAGAGAAGTATTTTTCCTGGAGTTGTTTCGGCACGGATATGTGATTTACTGTTTTTCAATTTAATATTCAACGGCATGTTAGATGTTTGTGAACAACATGGAACTTTGAGGAGGACCAGTCATTCTGTGATCATTTTCATTTCTTTATTGCTATGAGTTCAGTTTTCTTTTATTGTTATATGGTTTTCTGGATATGTATTTATATTTAATTTGACAGCTTAAATGTGTTTATCGAATTTAAAGATTTGGTTTATTGTTTGAACTATATTTAAACTTATTTTATATTTTAGTTAATAAACGTTAGTTTGTTTTTAAACTTACTTTGTTTTTATTTCGCCACCATACGTTTCTTTTCTTTTCATAACTATTTAATACTTTATCGGGACTATTAGCGTTAGCTTTCATCGTGCTTTTAATTAAACTCTGCTAATTTAATCCTTGTCATTAATTTAATGACATCAGACGCGACTGACGGACGAAAATCGCGATGTTTTGCCGAGAACTCACTGACTGAGATTGCGATTTTTTGCCGCGACTGATTAACCAAAACAGCAATTTTTTGTCGCGATTGACTAACGGAATTCGAGATTTTTTGCTGTGCAGCAAGTGATTGACAAAATTCGCGATTTTTATCATTGGCCGATTACCGGATTTCAGAATATTTTTTCCTCAACTGATTAACGCAATTCGCGATATTTTAGCGCGGCTGACAGCCGAAATTACAGTTTTTTGCAGAGTGAAAAAAATTGCGATTTTTATCAACGACCTATTGAAGAATTTCACGATTATTTGCAGCGACTGACTGGCAAAAATTGCAACTTTTTTCAACGATCGGTTGGCGAAATTTGTGATTTTCTGCCGCGAGCGATTGTAGAAATTCGCGGTTTTATCAATTAATAGACAATTTTCGCGATATACTTCAACGGCCGATTGACGAAATTCGTGTTTTTTTGCCGCGATCGATCGAAGGAATTCGCGATAATTTTGCCTCAAAATTTCCGTATTTTCTACCTTATTACTGTACTTCCGTATTTTATCCCACATTTCCGGAGAAACTCCGGAATATCCGGAGATATTGGCATCTATGCATAGAATTGAACAAAAATTTTTTTTAAAGTATTTGGCTATAGCAAGTAGGTCCTACCTGAATTTGGAAAAAAATTGCCGGTAGGGGGTGCTGTAATAGCAATTTTTGTGCGGGGGCAAATTGAAGCTTTGCCCCAGGCGTAGTTTTCTCTTCGCACGCTGCTGCGTGTACGATTATTGACAGTATACATAGCTAGAGATTTCATTCAGTCTTCGCTTGTTTCAAGGGGTTTTAACCCGAACCTCTCATGAAAGGGGAAAGTATCTAATGCTTTCCTCAAATATTTATAATTAAAGTAGTAATATCTTTTCAAAATATTTAAGCTCATTATGAAATTCTTATGGTATATATATTTTTTCTCAGTTTTTGAAACTAATTAGTGATGTTATTGAAAAGTCTCATTTAAAGTTATAGTTAAGCTTTTTCCATCTTATGCTATAGTATCTGGACGATAATGGTATTTAAGAATGATTCATCTTTATCTACATTTTGTTTGATCATCTTTTATCTAAAGAACTTTGTTTTTGAATTAATAAATGCTGGATTTTACATCGTTGTTATCTTTTCAAGAAAACAGACATTTTATTTTTCACAGTGCTTTTTATTTGCATTCTTCATATCCTTTATTTAAAGACTGGCTTATATCGGCAAAACATCATGACAGCTCTTCCACATGCTTTTAATCAAACCTGCTAATGTGTTAATTGGTGTTAAGTGTAATATGGGTTAGCATAAAATACGCTACCTATATTTCATCATCTTTTAGTTTTCATGTACGCGAAATGCTCATACATGTGGAAAAGTGATCGTTCCATTAACTATTTTCGTGTATTTTTGGGATTCCAGTACAACGAGGTTGCTGCGTCCAGTAATGTTTTTTCTTTTACTTTTCATGCGCGCGAAGCACTCATACATGCGGTAAAGTTATCGCTGCATTAACAATTTGCGTGTATTTTTGGGATTCCAATACAACGAGGTTGCTGCATCCAGTGATTTTCTCTCAGTTTTCATGTGCATGAAGCACTCATATGTGCAGTAAAGTGATTGCTGCATTAACAATTTTCTTGTATTTTCCGACTGCAATACAAGGAGATTGCTGTGTCCAGTGATGGGTTTTTTTTTTTTCAGTTTTCATGTGTGCGAAGCGCTCATAAGTAAGATATAGCGATCGCTGCATTAATGATTTTAGTGTACATTAGATGTTTTAAATCTTTACATTAATCGTTAATTTTTCTGTAAATTTCCTAAAATTTGCAAGCATTTTTTCTTACCACTCATATAATCTTTTTTACATCTATCTTATTAAATTTGTGAAACACGATATTTATATTTAACTCATAAATTCAACATCTAAAAAAAATCATCAGTTTGATTATGGTTTAATTTGATAATTCTGTATTTCCATTATCATTTTTTTGTCCAAAATTGTCCGAACGAATCAAATTTCACACCCGGTCTGTTTCTATGTTCATGTAAAGGCAATCTACTCTCCAGAGACTTTTTTATCTCTAAAACCATTATTTTCCTATGAGTAACTATATTTAAAAATTAAGGATGGCAACATTCTACCTTTTATTTATTAGGGATACATTATGTTAAATGCAAGTAAACAATTAAAAAAATCGCCATTTTGGCATTTTTTTCAAAAATGCCAAATGGTGCGTTGAAATAGGATTATGTCTATTATTGTTATTATCCAACTTTCAAATTTGAATAACACTTTATATAACGAATTTAATACTTAATTTTATTTGTTTAAAATTGTCTTGTTGCCACTCTACAAAAAAAAAAATCATACTATAATTCTTTTAAAATGCGTAAGTATCGTCTGCATAAATGATTTCACATAAGAATAAATTGTGTATTTGAATTCTTAACACTGAAAATTAAATTTAAAAAAACAGTTTGAGATATTTTGGCGGAATAAGGAAAATATATTTTATTTATTTAATTAATCATGATTCTATCTTTAATTACAACTCCATGATTTATTTTTTCTTCTGAAAATATACGTGTTTCATTTTTTATTTGCAAAAATGCGTCAGTAATGGAAAAACATGTAATATAAATTAATTAAACTAATAAAATTTTTTAAGGTTATTCTGTAAAAAAAAAAATAATAATGTGCAAATCTACACATCATAATTTATTTTTATGTTTAATTTCAAGTCAAAATACTGAATAGTTTTTTTGTAAAGTGTACAACAAAATGTAATTTGTGTAGCCTAGTAGAGGATTTGCTTTGCTCATCCTAATAAGCAAAATTTGCATTTACAAAGAAATATAAGAAGAAAAGATTAAATCTAACTAAATTTTAACAATTTTTCTTAACACAGCATTTTTTTTTTTTTTTTTTTTTTTTTTTTTTTTTAGTTGTTAGATTGATCTGCAAGGTTTAAAATAATCGACAGTGCCCAAACAGTGTACTACACTGTCTCTGCAAATGGGAGCATCAATAAACAGTAAATAAAACAATATTAATAACTACACTTGAAATTATTTAAAATTCACCAAAGAAAATTAAATTAATTTTAAATTTAAACATAATTTCAATACCAATTTACCATAGAGAAAAAACATAAGAAATCAAATTAAATAGCTAATAGAATAAAGAAATGTCAGTAAAATATATATTATATCATCTTAGTTTAAAAGAGATTTTACTAAAGCTATCATCAAATCATTATAACAGTATAAATTGCAGCCAAAATTAATCACATTACACAATAAGAACTTGAGACAAAATAAAAAACACTGATAACCTGTCTTAAAAGAAAGAAAAATTAATCCATTATAAAGCAATGAAATATTAAAAAATAACGACCTTCAATTTTACTTCAGGTGTTTTCAAAGTCTGTGTTTCAGTTTTTCGTTGAGTTGTTTCTACAGGCTCAGAGTCTAGAATTTTTTCATCAATGTCATCCATCTCAACATCTTCATCTGAAATTTTAAAATAAAAGTTTAATAAGTAAACCTGATTACATTTAGTTGATGAAGCATAAAAAGCATGGATGCAAGAAGTCCATCCAAGCCACAACTGAAAATGTTTTTGAGTATTAGGCATAACTAAAGGAAATAGGCTAAAAGATTTCAGTGTCTTGCATTATAGCTAAAGATTTTAATGTTTTACAAGAAAAGAAAGGGATTAAAAGCCTTTGCTTCAAAAATTGCTATTACTTCACTAAAGTATAATTTACTATTAGTCAAAAATCTCTCCAAGACTGAAATCAGTCCTGCGACTGAAGATCTTGCACCCATGATAAAAAGGTAGTGAGAAATTTTCATTATATGGATGATTTCTAAATGGGAATAAATAATGAAAAACATCACACATGGATTTACTTAATTATTTTTAAAATAAGACATAACAGTTATTACATTTTCATTTACTATTTCAAATGCTTACAATGACATCACTCTATTAAAATATATACAGGGTGTTCCTATGATCATGGGACAAAATTTAAGGGAATGTAAAACACACATAAAGAAGCTATGTTGGTATTGGGGGGGGGGGGGGGGGGGGGGGGGGTGTCGGAAATGAAAATTTTTTGCAAAAACAATAAATGTGGAGGAAATGAAAACAAGCATTTTGGTGACATAACAATTACAGTAAGTGCTCAAATGTGCCACCACCAATATCGATACATACCTGACAGCGTCTAGCAAGTGATTGGCATACCCTTTTGAAGGTTTCAGATGTCTCAACTATGAGACACCAGTTGACACTGATGAGGACCTCATTGCAAGACTTTCAGTCGTTGCTGCAAATGTTCGTGAAACACTTGGAATCTGTGAAAAAGTATGCCAATCACTTACTAGATGCTGCCAGTGACATATTTGAGCACTTACTGTAATTGTTATGTCAATAAAATGCTCGTTTACATTTCATCTGCATTTTTGGTTTTTCGGCAAAACTTTTCATTTCCGATCATGCATTTCTATACAAAACATGTTTGCTTTAGTCAGCTGCACCACTCCTCCAAGTTTGTCCTGTGATTGTAGAAACACTCTGTATGCATATACTACTGCTGCTGCTATATGGATTGCATTTGAATGTCCTTTTCAATTTCTAGGCTTACACTACTAAAACTATACCATACAAAAACATAAAAATTGATAGTTTTACAAAAAAAATATACGATAAACAGTCTGGCGCATACGGTTTTAAAGAGTTATTTGAAGTAATATTCAATGGTAAAATCATTCAAGAAAGTTCATTTATAGAGGATCAAATGCTTTACAGAATCAAAAACTATACATATCAACGTAACCATCTTTTTAAAGCTAACACAAAATAACACAGGCAAAGTTCAATTTGAAATTTTAAAAATATACCACTAAAATATTATTATCTCTAGATGAGGAATAAAACTCAGACCTCACTGACACACTTAAAGCTTTGTAATAATGATCTTAGCAAAATGTGATTCTTGTATTACATGCTAAGGGCATGAGACAATGAGAGTTCATTCAGGTGCTGGCTGTGTCAAATGCTGTAAAATGATTTTATTAAGTTGACTATAATGGGAACAGAAACAAACTGAAGAAAAAAAGGAACACTCGACATTTCCTGAAAACACAAAATGACTGCAAAGAATATTAGATGCATTCCTAATATCTTTATTCTAAAAAAAAGTAACTTACGCTGTCACCGCCGCCGCTGGTTTTGAATTTTTTGGGACGGGAGGTCTTTCTCCGTTAATATTAAGAAAAATATTGCATACAAAAATATGAAAATCGGCGGTATTATAGAGAAATGTTTGATAAACATGCTGATGCAGACAGTTTTCAAATCGAAGAATTATTTTAAGAAATATTTAATGTTAAAGTTGGACAAAATCGTTCCATTAAAAAAGTTTTATAGGAGCAAAAACTATACATCGGAATTTAATTATTTTTAGATCATTTTATACGTTATAATTTCCCGGTGTGCAGAATGTATTTATTTTTTAAATTTGACTCATTTTTTGAGCTTTCATTTCTATTTTGAATTCAAATTTTCATCATTTTGAGAGATATTTTTTACTTATTTTAGAAAATTGTACTAATTTAACCTGTTGCCAACTGTATAAACAGCGCAAACAACATTGTTTGCTTCAAATTAAAAATTTATTTACATGTGACTATTATAAACAGAAAAAAAACCTTTCAAATTAGAATTAAATAATTACGTATAAAAAGCAGGAACTTATTGAAAATTACTTCATAAAAACTATATTTACACGTGAATTTTAACAGAGAAAGGATATTGTAAAATAATAAATTCATTAACATGCGTTAGAAGTCTTAAATAGGAGAAATTACGTCACATTACACTTATTACGTAAAATGAACAAAAAATAATATTGCAAAACAGTTTAAATTTAAAAATTGCGCAAGACATTTATTTGACATTTCGAGATGAACTTTTCAACTATTTTTGTTGGGACAGCGCAAATAATATTTCATTTCTAACAAAAGTATTTTCACATGAATATTAAAAAGGGAAATAAAAGTTTGGTGAAAATTGCGTGAGATTAAAAACAATACATCTAAAATGTCTTTCATTTATTTATTTATTTATTGAACAACAAACATACGACTTGTGTGCTTGACATGAGAGCCTGCATAAAATGTCTTATTTAAAAGAACTTTCTTTTCGCTTTGTAAAAAATAACGGGAGACAAAGACTCTGTTTACTTAATTCATTTTATATTAGCTTATTTTGAAATGTTTAACTGGTTTTATTTAATCAAAGAGGAAAACAGCCATAGTATCTTTTAACAGCAGCTGATTTTTCCTTAAAATTGCCCAATCAAAGAGAAATGAATAGAAACCCATTTATAGGGAGATCGCCAATGTGTTTTAAATTATAATTCAATCTTTCAAAATCTTTTTAAAACTGATCAAATTAGCGTGCTTTTAGAAACTGCGGTGTCTGAACGGGGGTTGGCGAGCGTAGCTCATAGGGGGCCGAGCCCCCTAGTGTCTCAAAAAGAAAAGTCATGAATGAGATGAAAATTGATAGGAAGAATATTCAACAAATTGGGAAAGAGTTCTTTGGATGCGTCTCACAAACTGAAACAGTGCCAGAAACTTACAGCGGCTAAAAAAAAAGCAAGATTTAATGATAACTGGCTACTCATAAGTGGCAAAAACATTTTTCAAAATTTTCACAGACTAAATGGGCCATAACATTATAATTCAGCCAAAGATCTCTCTTAGTCCTCAGTCATTATTGTAAGACCCAGTCAGATATGGTTTGAATTGAGAGAGGTTCAACTAGCAAAAAAATAAAATAAAAGATGTTGATCAAGGTGACAAAATCAACCATTAAACACACCATTAAAAGAGTGTTTTGCTTCAATGATCCCAAGAGCATTTGAGAAAAGAAAAAATGATTCTCCCGCAGGATTTTGTTTCAGCGTACAGAACAAGAATATAAAAATTATACAAGTGATACCTGCCGGACTTTTTGAGAATCCACAAACGGCCGCTGTACTCTCTAGATATCACCCAGATGGAGTATTCAAGATGACTACTTTATAGATAAGAGTTTGTCCTAAACCTTGCAGATATTTGGAATCCCTGAATAAATCTCTACAAGAGGAATGGGTGAAAATCTTAGGGAAAGAGTTGCAGCACATTGTTGAAAATTTTTTCAAAGCTTTCTACATAAAAGCAAAAAGCTACAACTTCAGAAACTTATAGTTTTTCGGCAAGTCACAGATTTGTATTTTGTCTATTAGCAATCTCATTTTGATTTTTGTGGTTATTAAAAGAATTTTATGCTAAATTGTTGATCTGGATTATATTTGTCACCCTGCATTTGAATAGATTGAGGTGTACAGTGTCCAATTAATTTTTATATTTCCGATATTCATAATTTTTTTTTCAAATTGTATGCTCAGAGAAACTTTCGTTTTCAAATGACTATATCCTAAAAAGAAAGAAGAATAATTTTCAGAAACTCTCTTAGATGACAACCAACCCGGTGGCAGAAAGTTCGAGATGGGAGACGGACGTCGCAGATTTTCTTTTCTCATTTGCAGATTATTTTTCTATCGAACCTTTATTTTGCTTTATATTATGTTTAGCTGTTTATTAGTTAATACAAAAACTTAAAATTATTATTAGTAAAATTAATAAAATGCATAATAACAAAGGTAAGTGATTGAATGATTAATTAATACATCAATTCTAAAATATTTTACCTGCAGATTATTTTCTGCCCCTGAAGTATTTGTTGCAGACATTTGGCGAATTTTTTGCTACTGGGGAAGACAAAGACTTTTTACTCGATTCAATATAAGCTAGGGGGCTCAGCCCCCTGCTCGCTAATGCTCGCCAACCCCCGTGAATTGTTACGCAATTCACATTGGGATCGCTACGTGATCCCAGCTCACTCGCCACAATTTGTGTCAACTCTAGCCAGAATCAGTGCTATCATAAATCATTATAATGTATTAGATTTACAAATATTTTTAATGTATAAAAAAGTAATGGAAAACTTTGTTGAAAATGTAAATAAAAATGTATTAAAAAAACCTTGGAAACAGAATTAGTTTAAAACCTTAGTCAAAACACAATAAAAAATATTTTTAGTTGGGCCGCTAAGCGATCCGAGCCAGCAACATATGAAATTTACAAATATTTTTAATGTATAAAATGCATGCGAAACTTCGTAGAAAATGTAAATAAAAACGCATTTAGGTGGTGCTGCCAATGGGTATAAAATATTTTAACATTATGAAATTCACAAATTTTTGAAATGAAAAATAATTCATAAAAAAGTAATTGAAAATTTTATTGAAAATGTAAATAAAAATGTATTTATCAAAAGTTTGGCCCTGTGACTTGTTGATCATCATTGAGAAAACTAAGCGAACTGGAAATTGACGCCGTTTAAATTTAAATGGCTTGTTAGTGTCAGATGGGGTCCTTCTCCTTTCATTTTACCTATAGCATTGAAAATCCCGGCTTAAATTCATTTAAAACTATAATAAGACTCTATAAAACATGCTACGTATCACGCTAACAAACTGTAAACAAAACGTTTTCACCTGTGTCTAAATACAATCTTTGATCAAAAAGCTGATTTGCTGATTTCCTCTCGTCACCGTAAAAACGGACCAATAGCAAATGTTATTCATGCATTGCTCAAACGGTTTGTGTTAAAACAGATATTCGGTCTGGATTTTGATTTGCTGAGTTGGTTGGGACATGTGACCGTAACTTAACCACTGAGCTTCGTCACTGCGACTGTTGCCAAATGGCAAGCTACAAATACAGCCTTTTTCAAGCGCTACGTAAGAGAAATATATATATAGATTCTATCAAGCTATTTTAATCAGAAGTTAAAAACATATATTTATTTACTTAACAAATAATACAATATTAAAAACACATGTAAAGATGTTGGGTTTACATAATATGCTCTGAGACGATTCGAAAAGCACATGTGCTCATTTTCAAGGGGAACAGGATTATGACTGGAAGAGAAAACATATGCAGAAAAACAAAACCGAATGCAACAGATGTGCAAGTGAAGCTAGTTTATTACTCTAGAAAGAAAGCAGTGGGAGAAAAATCAAGCTGAATTTTCAGGTGCTGATCCTTTTGAAATACCTAGAATATTGAACCAAATTGTGGCAACATTTTAAGATATGATGTTCTTGCATAGACTAGCTTTGTTTGCACATGCATGGCATTATTCTATTTTGTTTTTCTGCATAGGTTTTCTCTTCCAGTCATATTCATCTTCCCCTCAAAAATGAGCATGTATGCATCTCGAAAGGTCTTGGGGGCAAACCTAACATCTTTACATGTGGTTTTAATATTTTAACACCTTTAAAGTAAATAAATATATGTTTTTATTTTAACTTTTATATTAGTCAAAGGTGAAAGTTCCTTCACAGCACTGTTTTATTATAGTGTATTTATTTTATTGAATATTTCAATCAGGCAAATTTATATGTTTTAACTAAATAAGTAAACAAAATTTAGCTACTAAAAAACTATACTTTCCATTGTTTTTTTTCCACTTTTGGCAAAAACTTGCCAACCCTTTTTAAGCCCTACCACTAGCAAACTAATATTAAAAAGTCAACTTGTTGCTTGCTGTATATGAAATATATTGTGAGTATTTACTAATAATACAATATTATTAGGGATGCACCGAATAGTGATTTTGGCTGAATACCGAATATTCGGCCAAAATCAAGGCCAACAGGCAAACCAAATACCGAATATTCGGCTAGCCGAATAGTAACAGCTAGGCCGAATACCGAATGTTCGGCCTGCCGAATAGTAACTATTCGGCCAAATACCGAATATTCAGCTCGTCGAATACTTTATATTTCAAAGTTTAAAGGCATTAAAATGTTAAATTTTAAAACAATTTTACTTAGTATTTAAAACAGAAACTGTTATTTTCGTAAACAAGAGCTTTTTTCAAGTAAACTTTATGCTGAAAAAAATCTGCTTTGAGTTACTTAAGAAGAAGATAGTTATAAAAAAATTTTAATTGTAATAAAATTTTAAATTTCATGGCTTCTTCTGAGAATTAAAACAAACGAATAAAATTTTCTTAAATTCTAAAACAAACATTTTAAAATCAAAGAGATATTGTGAAAAAATTGGAAGAAAAATTGTTCAGGATCACATATATTTGCTTGTCAGGAAGAGACTAAAGTAAAAGTTAATAAATAATACAATCGATTCAAATTTTATATGGTGACAACTTAGCAAGAATAACTGTTCTACTCCCTTTGATTAAGCCAGGAAGTTTTTAAATGCCTCCTAGATCGGTGTCTGGAGTGGGCAATCATTTTCCGAGATTGTAAACGTTGTTCTTAAAATATTAGCAAGAAACATATTATTTACTGGACAATGCTGAGGAACTTGCATTTGTGCATAATTAATTCCTATGAAAATCCTCATGATTGGCTAATTTTCTTATATAATACTTAACAAACAGCAAATAAAGAATCTAAAAACATTCTCTTTTATTTAAATATGATTCTGTTTCTAATTATTCTGAATATCCTTATAAATTGACTGTTAAACGTAGAAATTCTATAAGGTTTTAAAATATATGTTTTAAAAGTTTTTTTTAAGTATTCAGTTCGGCCAAATATTTCGATATTCGGCCAAACCGAATATTCGGCATGCCGAATAATTTGCTATTCAGCCAAGCCGAATATTTGGCATACCGAATTTGATATTCGGCCAAACCGAATATTCGGTAGCATGGCCGAATAGGCCGAATGCCGAATAGATACCGAATATTCGGTGCATCCCTAAATATTATAAAGATTACCTATATCAGGACCACTATCAACAGTCATCTCTATTTCATATTCATCAGATTCTTCATTTGACTGAGTATCAGATGCTTCTTTATTTTCTGGCACTTTTTCACTACTTGTAGCAATTATTTTCTTCCGCCTCTTATTAAATTTCTTTTTTCTTTCCAACTTGTTTGCCACATCATTCTGAAGAAAAAAAAAAAAAAAAGTAAGACAAAATTTAAATTTCAAATACGTCTAAGAAGAAAGAATACGAGATAAATAATAAGTGGTTGCTAGAGGAAAAAATTCAATTGCAAACCGTACTTGAAAATAAAAAAAAAAACAAAAATTTCAAAAAAAAAAGTATGCTTTAATTTTAAATTAATTTAATAAAATAATAAAATCTCAAAAAATGTTGCATATTATTCAATTTTTTTTTCATAATGCAACCTTATTTTAGTTAAGTTTCTGCATGCACACCATCCAAAAATGAATACAGGTTTATAGTTTTATGAACTTATCTAACAGTTCGAAATTAATAGCGAACACATATGCAGGATTACTTTTGATAATATTCACTTTAAAGTTTGAAAGAGTAATGTAATTCAATGTGGATTTTTTTGTTGTTGTTTAAGGTTTTAACAACTCATGCAATAATGGAAATTTTTAAAGTAATTCTTTGCATAGGGTTCACAAATTTAAAAAGGGAGAATAAGTTAAAAATAGAAAACTGATTTCTGGCATTTTTAAAGGTGTTGTAGTCTGGTGTTTCCTCTAGGTGACTTTTAAGGGTGCCCTTTTTAAAATCCGCAAAATGCATCCTGCCTTTTTTTGTAATAGTGAAATGCATCCTTAGTTGTAGCCTGCGATCTCTTGTAAAAAATTTCCCATTACCACAGTATTTCTAAATACATGTTCCAAGAGCTTGCAAAAATGATAAAACTACCCCATTTCTTTAAGAAAAATACAATTATTAAATTATGTTGTACTTTACTTGTATTTTTTTTTATTATTATAATCTATACTAATAAAAGAAATGATTGCTCTGTGTGTATGTTTGTCTGAGTGTTGGCGATGGTTAGTGAAAACTACCACATACAAAAATCTGAAAAATTATATGAGGATAGTCCAAGACAGGTCCTGATGAACCTGAAGCTGATCCTGATAAACCTGAAGCTAAGATTTTTTTTTTTTTTTTTTTTTTTTTTTTTTTTTTTTTTTTTCAAATTGGCAGACGCATATTCGCACATGCTCAGTCCCTTCTTTCCAGAGTGGATAGAAAGGCAAAAACCAAATGCTGTATATTTCGTCGTTTGCCTTAACCCACTACAGCCTGACCATTCAGAATACGGAAAAAAGGAAGATAAATACAGTAAATAATACAGTATTTAATACAGAATTATTAGTAATACACTACATTCATACTATAATAATTTTAAAATAGCGTTAGTGTATTTAATATAGTGAAAATGTCTTTACAATGAAGCAATACAAAAAAAAATTTTAATATAGGTTGTTATTGTTTTTTCGGGGGAGGGGCGAGGGGCACATTATAAACTACTCCCATAGCTATGACTCTGGAAACATCTAATTTATCTGGAGGGAGGGAGACATTTTGGTATACCAGGCTATCGTGTTACTTCAAAATAAGAACTAACATGAGGCTATTCAAGACAAAGTCATTTTACATGAGTTGCCAAGTTTGCAACTTTGAGAAAGTGCCAGGAACTCAATGAGTTATTGAAAAAAATCAGAATACTTTTAAATCGGTCAGATTTTTGCATGATTTAGCATATATTTTTTTTCTCCCATATCACTGTGACAGATAAGTAATTAAAAATTTAAAAAAGGCTTTTCCATCGTCAGATTTCTTGGAAATCTGACGACCAATTTTAAATGAAATTTCATTCTTACACTTCTAAACATCCCACAATATTACTTTTTACACCATCGTATAGAGAAAAAAATGTACTTTGTTTGAAAGCTTTATCTCAATTTGTTTCTGAGTTTTTTTTTTTTTTTTTTTTTTTTTTTTTTTTTTTTTTTTTTGTAGTTTTTATTACTTTTTTGTCATAATGGCAACAGAAGAATCCATCTCTGTTGAGAGTAAAGGGAAATACAGATTACTGTATAGACCGATGTTTCCCAACCTTTTATTGGCTACGCCTCACCAAAGCATCTGTAAAGTCCCTATGCCCCCCCCCCCCCCACACACACACACACAATTCCTCACTCGGTGAATTATGTCTTTTTTTTACTTTAAAAATGAACTCTATTCACATAGTAGAAACATAATAGAGCTTTAACAACAATTATTCATTTCCCACTTTTTAATTTTTCAAAAAGGTGAATCTCTTGACATAAATGCGTTTTTAAGACAATTCTTTCTATAGATGCAATTATTTTATACATCTTCGCTTTTGTGGCAAAAAAAGTTTTGTTGTGCTTTTCAAACTTACTTCAATGTTAAAGAAAAGTGATATACGGTCGGCATTTTAATCTTCACAAAATATCATGAAGAGAGACTTACATTTAGCATTATAATTGATAACATTCATACATTTTTAATTCATTTTTGTAATTTATTAAAAGTTCGTTGAGAAGCTTTGGACACTAAATTATCTTTCTATAGATAACACAATACAAGATTCTAATCTTTATCAATTTTAAGTAGCCATCATTCCTCACAACAACACAATTGCCCTGTTTTCCCATTCCCCTTGTCGTTAGTTGTCTCCCATGTACTAACTGATTTTAAAATTTAAAATGTATATGCCATCATGTAAACTTATTTACTTTATAGAAGACCCACACTAGAGTCACAGATGTATACAATCTATCCACTTCGTTTTCTAATGTTATTTAAGATTTATCAATTTTATAAAGTTAATAGTATCTCATTTAGATATTTCATATATTTTTTAGATTAAATATGTTCAAGACAGTCAGATTTATACATACTTTTAAGTAGTTTCGTGCATAAAAGCTTCTTCGTATGACATAAGAGTACAGCAAAGCAAATAGAAATAGAAAGCTCATTCCATATATAATCGAAAGTACTACGAAAAATTGTAAAATACAATTATACCCACAAAAAATATAAAATTTTCTAATTCTACAAAATAAAAAAAATCTCAGCATACTTTTAATGATTATTCATAAAATTAATCTGATATTGATTCTATTTTCAACTTTTGATTGGTAACATGTTAAAATTCAATAAAAAGCTGATTTTTTAAAATTTTGCTTGTATTCCGTTTATTTTTAGTCAACAAAATTACTTTTACCCCAAAAAAAGAAAAAGAAAAAAAAAGACCAAAAACAAACTGATATTAAAATGGATGGGTAGCAAATTTAGAATTGCACCCCTAAAAATTCAAATTGCTCTCCGGTGGGGCGTACGCCCCACGTTGGGAACCACTCAGAAAATGAATAAAATGCAGATTAAACCAATAAAAAGCTTCAGATATGCTTTTGATTTCCTACCCTGACGAAGTCAATAACCATTTTTCCAAATGGTTAAAAAATTTCCTGGTGTTTCCAGATTAAAAAATTTCCCTGATTTTTCTAGGTTTTCCAGATTTCTGACCAATTTTCATTAATAACTATTAATTAAAAAAATTATTCAAGAGTCAATTATGGATGATTAATGGTAATTATGAACCAAATTTTTGAAAAATAGCAGTGTCAATAACAATAACAGCAACAGTACCTTAATTTCTCCAGCTTTTGATTTCAATTCTTTGATAGGCGATTTGATATCTTTCTTAGCAGGTGTGTTTTTTTCCTTACTGTCTTTCACAGTTGACTTATTCTTGGGTTTTTCATCCTTTACTGCAACAGAAGTCTTTGTTTTAGCTGTTACTGATGTAGGTGTTGATTTCTTCGTTCTTGAGGGAGAGTTCATTTTTAAATCTTTTATTGTAGATGCATTTTCTTTAACAGTAGTCTTTAAAAGAGATCTTCTGCCAGAAGTAGCAATTACTTTTGAATTTTTGATTGTAGATGCCTTTTCTTTAATAGTAGACTTTAAAGGAGATTTTCCACAAGAGGTAGAGTTTGCCTTTGAATCTTTGGCTGTATTTTCTTTTACAGTAGACTTTAAAAGAGATCTTCCACCAGAGCGATTAGATTCTATAGAAGTAGACAATTTTGCCTTATTAGATTTTACATCCTCTTTTGATTTTTCAGCAGTCAAAGGAGTATCTTCAGGGTATAAGACTAATTCAATTTTTACAGAACCAGAACTCCGTGTTGATCTTGTGGGAGTAACAAAATTGCTTTTAACATCCTTCTCCTTTGGATTCTTGGAGGAACTAAAGCATTTACCTTTTCTTATGTTAACATTACCTGATGACTGACGAAAAAATGTATCATCTGAAACACAAATTATTTAATACATAAATTTATTACAGTAATAGCAACAAATTCAAGAAAAATTCAGTAAGCTAATTTTAAAAACAATAAATACTACTCATTTGAAAATTAGCCTAGATCAGTTAGTCTAGATGATTAGACTAGATGTGTTTGCAGATTTAGATTAGTCAAAATTCTAACTGTGTATACAGGCTACAAATAATCATTTCAATTATGTTGCAGGCTGCATGATCTGTAGTGTAGCAAAAACTTCTATGTATATGGGTAACTCATGAATAGAAAAAGTGTGTTATTTAAGTTTTATATTAAAAGAACATCAATGAATTTGCAATTTTTCCTCTTTAATTAAAACACATTTATTTACAGAATAAATTAATTGTTGCAAAGTGTTAGAAGACTGTAGGTGTTGTAAGCCACTAATTAGAAATCGCTAATTTAAATCTATTCTTTAAAACACAGCTCGACAAATCCTGAACTCCAGGCTGCAATGACACCTAAATCAATTGTGATTGAGGCTAAAAATTTTAGTGATACATAATATAATTATAGAAAATAAAAACTTGAGTGATTTGATGATAAATATAGATGGTCCTTTTCATTTTTCAGAAACTGTGGAGTAATATGTAAGGATTCTTTGATTGAAAACAAAACTACAAGACATGTACAGTCAGACGGAAAAAAAAAAAAAAAAAAAAAAAAAAAAAAGAATGCCCCGTACATTTTAATCACCAAATTGCCCCAGAAAAAAAACGAAAATACCTATTTGACTGGAAATTATCTCTTCTTTCCATTTATGCTAAAAAAAAAAAAAAAAGAAAAACAGGCTTAGGGAGTATAAGTGAAAACTAGTGGTAACACTCGCCATATTGCAATTAAAGTTGTAAAAGTGGCGATTAAAAAATCTGCCATCGTTCACCACCCAAGGCACCACTCACCAAGTGGACATTTAAAAAATTCTTATTGATCGCCAAATGAAATACATCTTTTTTCATGGAAATATGCATCTCTATTTTGATTGCATCTAATTAGCAAACTGATTAATTCTGCGTAATTTCACTGCTGAAAATTTATTGAAAAATTAATATTGTATATGATTAATTCTTTTTCCTACCAAATGCAAGCAGATTTCAACGACTTATCTATATTTTCAATATTTCAGCTTTTCACCATATGCTTGGCACTTCAGTTGGATTATTTTTTCAAGAAATACAGTTTTATTCTGCAAAATATATTCATCAGGATTTCACATGCATTTCAAGTAATTTATTCTTTTTTTTCTCCACCGGATGCAAGCATATTTTAAGGACATTGCAGTATCTTCAATATTTCGACTCCTGCTACATGCTCAGGAGTTAAGATTATTTTTCTTCAAGAGATACTGTTAAATCCTATGAAATACACTCACCAGCTTAGATTTCAACTGTATATAATGTGTGTAGCATGTTACTAACACATTTAAATGAAATCCAAATAACATTTTACAGTGTTTTATTTTATACACCTAGCTGTTAGAAGTTTTAGTTATTTTTTATATAAAGAAAGTAATTTGATTGATAATTGTGTTTATGAACATATACAAATACTAAAAACTGTTCTAAAAAATTTTATGTAATAACAGATTTTGTGATTTTAAAGTAATTTTTTTAATTTTGAATGCTTCCCTATTCTTATTATGAATAGTTAGCTGGTATAAAACTCGGATATATAGAAAAATATGTAATATATACAATTATACAACGATTATAGTTTATCTAGATGTCAAGAAACATTACAGTCGCCACTAACATTACCAGCCAATTTCCCAGTTTTCACCTATATTAGGGAGTCATCTTTATAGTCAGGGATGTAGTGGAGAATATATGGCGGATGCGCTTTATACCTACTGGATAATTCATTGTACCCTCTGTAGCTACAGGATATATACTACCTGCCTGTAACATATAACTTCTGGGGTTTTTTTTTTTTTTTTTTTTTTTTTTGTTTTTGTTTTTGTTTTTGTATTTTTAACGACTACACTATTATTTATACTAAAACTAGGGCTGGGCAATTTCCCAGCAAAATGGTATTTTTGCCAGGACAATGGAAAAAACCTGGTAAAAACCAGCAAAAACTGGCAAAAAAGGCGAATTTAACAAATATACTTAAAATAATATAATTTTGTATATATTATAATTGAGACTGCAATCATAATATTAATAAGATATTTCATTAATATTAATTTGATTATTTAAAATAATTTTCATTGCTAATAGCAATTTTAAAAAAAAGTACAATATAATCAGTTTTGCAAATAAATTTATGTGTTGGAGACATGAGTTAAAAACTAAGTTTTTTTTTTCTCAAATTAATGTAGTAATATGTATTAAAAGAAATATGTATATATATTAAAACTATTAAATCAACAGTTTCTAGATTTAAGAAATCTATAATTAAAAACAGCATTAATACATATACATTTGTCATCAATCTTCATTTCATCTTTATTTGAGCCTCTAGCTCTATCTATAACTTTTACAAATAAATTTTTAGAAAATAGAAGTAACCTTTTAAAATTCCTACAATTTATTTTATTTTATTTTTTTTGAGGGGGGGGGGGGAGTTATAAAAAAACACATGAACATGGTGAAATTAATATGTATAAGAAGAGAAGGGAGGGTAGAATGATTTTAATTGATTATTTAATGTTGCAAATATAGAGCAAATAAATGCACAGGCTGCAGATTTCTCAAAGTATACCAAAATTGGTATTATTTCTCTCTCAGAATTTGTAACAAAATTAAATGAAGCATAAGGATTAGTTGTTTAATAATTATGACAGTTTAAACGAAAGCCAGTAAGTTATTTACTAAAAAGTAAAACTGATAATTAAAGCATTTCACTAAGAAATATAAAGAACTTAGAGTACTGTTTTAATGATGCATTGAATATTCTAAAGTAAATAAATTAAATTATATGTTATTAAGAGTGAAAATTATTAAAAATTAAAACATTAATTACATCTCTGTTAATAAAACATATCTATTTTTACCAGACCAGTTTTAACTGGGTTTTTTTTTTTTTTTTTTTTTTTTTTTTTTTTTTTTTTTTCATGGTTTTTACCACATTTGGCAAAAACATGCCAAGCTTAACTAAATCTGTACCAAATGCTGAAATTTTCAATACATACAAATAATTTTGGCATTATACTTGAATTTTTTGTTAAATTTTACCTTAGAATATAAAATGGGAAATAATTTATTTAAATAGTTTAGGAATTATGCAGGTTTAAAATTTAGAGCTTCTAATGTTAAATTCATAGTAATCGTTACAAATACGATTACAATGTGGGTAGTTTTTTAAGCATAACTAACTCGAACATTGTTGGGCAGAATGAGCTGTAATTTTGGACTTACATATTTTAAACTTCTATAATTTTTTTTTTTTTTTTTTTTTTTAGAAATTCATAGGTTACAATTCAATTATTTTTTGTAAATTTATTTCAAACTTATGTATTTTTAAAATAAATTTTTGAAAAAAAATATGAATTGTAACCAATAATTTTTTTTTTACAAATATCATTTTCTAGAAGCTTCTAATATGTGAATCTAAAATTACAGCTCATTCCGCCAAGTAGTTTTTTCTGTTATGCTAAAGGAAAAAGTAACCGCATTACAAGCTGTTCTGCAATGATTATAAATGGATGAATTTAAGATTAAGAGTTCCAAACTTTAAAGTTTCATAGCTGTTTAACTACCAAACTGTCCAACCTGTTGGAACTCCTAAGGGGAAATTTACAGTAAATCCAAATATGATGTCAAAATTAGGGATTGATATTAGGGATTGTTTACATAGAAAATTTCAGTTTGGTACAATTTCTGTATGAAGACAACTGCCTAAGCCTTTTTATAAAAAATAAATAAATAAATAAAAAGATATAACTTCCAGTCGAAATATTTTTAATACACTGGATATTTTTTTATGCTCATTACATAAAAAAAAAAAAACCTATGAGCAAAATAAACATAAATCAAAGCTTTAAAAATGGCGTCATTTGACACCAGTAGAAGTAGTGCTAAGAAAAAGGGGAGAAATAGTTGAATGTAAGGAAAAAGAGGAGACATGTATCAAAATAAAAGAGTATCCCTTGAAAAAAAAAAGGAGGCTTGGCAGGTACACATACTAACAATATTTCAATAAATAAAAAGTAAGAATACTATCATAATAGTAAGAACTGACCAATTTTTATTCTCTCCAGAAGAACAACTGGCTGCCACCTAGAATCTGTAGCTGGATCAATTCTTGCAGATGGGTTTAATAAAAAGTCAAGAATATTCTTAATACATAAAAGTTTATCTCCTTTTCTAATATCCAGGAGTTCACACATTTGGAATATGGTTTTATCAAGCATGCTGAAAAATAAAATTAAACTTAGTACCACAAGAACAGAGGCAAAAATTTTATTTTGTCTTTGCAACAACAAGCAACATTCCATTGATGAAATAGGATGAGAATTTTGTTACATAGGTTAGTTGTTTCTTTTATAAGGATAATTTTGACCATATTTTTATAGGAGGGACGCCTTCTGGAAGATCTTTCAAAGAAAAAGTAACCTAAATTATCATACTTGTAAAACCATGCTGGTTTTGATTGTTTTGAACTCACAAAGATCAGCCCCAGCTCCTCATTTTGTGGCTAGTATGTTAACCACTGGACTGACATGGATGAAATGAATTAAACATTAAAACTCAATGAATTTTTACATGCAGACATTATTTTAAAAGGCATTTGTTTTAAATATACTTCAAAATTACTTTTGCCATGTATAGACAAGCATGAACCAAGAGATTGTACACTAGTGAATATTTATTTCATTTATAGCTTATAGCTCACATAAGGTGACTCAACCAAGAGTTGATCAAATAAAGTCAGTGCCATGGGATTTTTATTATATTTCCTTCCTTTTAAGTTTTAGAAGTAAACTAACATGACTGCTACAGCCCTTAATGAATGTCCTATAATGGGCAAAAATGAAATCTGCTGAAATTAAATAGCAACCAAATTATAAATAAATAGTTCTCTTAATTGTCATTTTCCCAGTGTTTGATCAGGCAAAAGAAGTCAATCGAAAATCTAAAAATTAATCTTCAAAATATCATAGATGGGCTATGATTAAAAATAATTCTTATAAAAATATTAATTGAAATAAGCAAGATGAAAGTGGATTATTTTAACTAACTGTAATTGTTTCCAACTAATTAAAAACTAAATGTTTACACTTTCTTATAAAAAAATTTCATAAAAACATCCAAACAAAAATATTATGTCTAGTTTTACGTATAAAACTCATTTCTGTCTGAAATGGCATAATATTTCAAAAACCTGATCAATTACTGGCAGGGTCACCCTAGATCATTATAGTTTAAACATATGGAATTTAACCATCATATCAGTAATTCGAATTAATTTTTAACATTTTAATAACAACACATTCAGTTTACTATGGAAGAAGAAACGTAAAAATAACACTACAGAGCATAAAAAACTTACAGCGAACCAAAACATAATTTCATACAAAGTCAATACCCATTACCACACAGATTAACAGAATTGAATACATACACAGGGTTCGTACTCTATTTGAATAACAAAATTCCCTGACTTTTCCAGATCATATTTCCTACAATTCCCTGGCCACAATTCACGACATTTATAAAAATAAGAATTAAAATACTAGACTTACAGACAGTTCTGCTGTGTTGTTTCAAAAGCAGTTTGTAGTGTACAGTTCATTTTTTTTATTGTCTTTTAGCATCTTAATTTCAGCTACAGCTTTTCTGTTTTGTTTCTTTTCTGCTTGCTTCATAATTTCCTTTTTTAACACTTTCCAACAAAGTTGAAAAGTGTTTATGACTTCGGTTTGACTGGCCGACTGTCCACGCTCTAACTCTCGTTTTGAAATTTTTTGATGTTAGTGACCTCTACCATAGAACGTTCATTTCAAATGAAGTTTCTAGCATGTTTAGTTCATTTACAGGGACAGTCAAAATTTTTCCGTTACATTACGGCCAATGGGAAAAAATCATTTCAAATGATTTTTAATGGTGTTACACTCTTTTAAACATAGTAAAATTGATATTCATTTATGAAGCCCACTAAAATATGCATTCTGTTGAATATGCGGTGCAAAGAATAGTTATTGTTCATTTACAGGGCCACACAAAAGAATTCCATTCATAATGGTATAGGGGAAATTGTTTGCGGTATATTTGAAAAGATTTCAGGTACTATATTGTATCCGAATTACCGTATATTAGTAATGATTGCTCGAAATGCATTTCTAATTATGACATGAGCTTTTTTAGAGTTTTGTTCATCTGACGAAATCCTATTCGTCTCGCTCCTCTGTCTGTCTGTCACAGAGCCCGTTCTCAGAAACTATACATATTGGAGATTTGAAATTGTGCATACTTATAGCTGAACACGACACATCATATGGCAAATCATAAAATTTTGAAAAAGTCGTACATTTAACCCTTTGGGCTCCCACATGTGTATTTTAGACAATTCTTTCTAAGAGAGTCCCTAATTAGGTTGAAGGCGTGAAATTTGGCATACTTATAGGCGTGAAATTTGGCATACTTATAGCTGGACACCTCACATAAAACAAAAAATCATAAAATTTTGAAAAAGTCATACATTTAACTCTTTGGGCTGCCACATGTGTATTTTAAGCAATTTTTTCTAACTGAGCCCCTTAATAAATTAGAGATTTGAAATTTTGCATACTTATAGCAGAACATCTGAGGCCAGGCGATAAATCATAAAATCCCTAAAAAATCTTATGTTTAACCCTTTGAGCTACCACCTATGTATTTTAAACAATTCTTTTTAAGAGAGCTCCTAATTAAGTTAGAGACATGAATTTTTGCATACGTATAACTGAATACCTCAGACCATACGGCAAATCATAAAATTTTCAAAAAGTCTTATATTATTTACTCCTCTGGCCTCTAACTTGTGTATTTTAAGCAATTTTTTAAACCTCCGCCCTCTTCCAACTTTTGCCGACACCCCTTTGACCATTCTTTCATATTATGCACCATACCCTTACATATTTTAGTTCCACTTTTTACCGCTAGGCACGTCTACTTATCTCGGGTGCTATCGGCCCAATCGCCTCGACTAATATATCTACGGATAATATATAAAACGGAGTTTCGTTCGGATAGAGGTTTGTTTAGAATAGAGTGCGCCCCTGGTTGCAAAATGTGGAACTGACAGATTTTTCAAAAGGATAAAGTGTTTTGAAAGGAATATTAAATGAAACTCTCTGTGCGATCAGTGATCACACGTACCTACTTGTTCACTATATTTATGCATACTATAAAGTATGTATAAATGCTATAGTTCATATACAGAGCTACAGAAATGAATTCGTAAAGGTTACTGAGTATGAGCATAAATTGCTTAAAGGTGGGTTTTAAACGAGTTATGTATTTTTACGCTGAACTGAATTTAGTGTACTAAGAAATATTTGTAGAATATAGATAAAATGATATACAGGGCCACACAAAGAGTTGGATACATGGCCGTCTATGGGTGATAATTTCTGGAAATGTAATTTCAGTAGTTTTAAGAGTGTTTTAGTTTGAGTTAAATTTTAGCTAAATAAAGGCATGTAATAAAGGTACTAGGTAAACTACAGGGCTGTACAAAAGTATTTAGGTATGTTTCCATCTATTAGTATAAATTGCTGAAAGATGAATTTCAACCTGTTATGCATTTTCTTGCTAAACTAAATTTTCCCAATATATAGCACATATATCAACATACAGATCGAATACAGGGCTGTTCAAAAGAATTGGAATACATATTTGGCTATAAGCGGTAACTACTGAAATCAGATTTTTAAATGTTTACTTAGTTATCTTATTTCCCTAAGTAACAAAGTTTCGTTAAAGCTTTCAGGGAGTGTTGGAAAGTGTTTCATAATCTATGCTGTACACATGATTTTTCTTACTTGTCTTTATTTAAATAGTCATGATATCTCAACAAATTTGTTTGGCTAAAGCAGCTTTATGCTAAAAATGTGAATTTAGCAAAAAGTCTACATGAAACATGATTTTACAAGTTATTTACTTGATTTTACAAGTGAAAAATCAGAACATTTTTGCAGACAGACCTCAGAACTCGGGAGATCCTTGACACATGATAGAACATAAAAAGAAAAAAATCTCTGACTTTTCCAGGTTTTAGAAAAAAATTATAATTTTCTTGATTTTTTGAGCACTTGTCATTTTCCCTGATAATTCTCTGTTTTCCAGGTTTTCTAGTCGCGTAGGAACTAGAGATGAGACAGGCTCAGCCTAGGACCAAGAACCCGACCACGGGCAGGCTCGGGATGTTTTTATTCAAGTAAGAAAAAAAAAACATTTAAAAAAATATAAAAAGTAATCATATATTAATATATAATCATCAAAATTTATTGTGTTCCCCATATTATTCTATTAATGCTTTTTAAGGTGTTTTAATATCTAAAATCTATTTATATTTCTAAAATAAATTCAGTATTCCTTATTTTTATCTCTGTTAAAAAGCTGTTATTCTTGTAAAAATAATTTAATTACTCCTTTCATAATAATCACTAATCTTTCAGTTTCCTGTGGTTTCAATAAATAAATGAGGCATCTGTCTGTTATCACCTACTTATCGTCCTTAAGATGCCTGGGTTGAAAATTACATTTTCCATAAGAAATCATTTTGATGTTATTTTGATCAGAATGAAAGGAAAATAGGAATAGTGTTTTTCTATTCTAGTATAAGAACGCATAGTTAAAAAATTACTGCAAAAAAGAAGAGCAAATGATCAAAAAAATATATTTATTTATTCCTGAACATTTTAATGTTTGTTTATGAGGGTGAGAAAGTTGATTTTTTTTTTTTTTCTTTAACCATTTGGAAAAATGGTTATTGTTCTCATCAGGGTAGGAAATCAAAAGCATATCTGAACGTTTTCATTGGTTTAATCCGCAATTTATTCGTTATCTAATTGGTATATACAGCAATCTGTATTTCCCTTTGGTTTCAACAACGATGGGCAACAGAGTGTTGCCACTATGACAAAAAAGTAATAAAAACTACAAAAAAAAATTAATAAATCAGAAACAAATTGAGATACAGCTTTCAAAAAAATTGCATTTAAAAGTGCATTTTTTTCTCTATCCGACGGTATAAAAATTAATATTGTCGGATGTTTAGAAGTTTAAGAATGAAATTTTATTTAAAATTGGTCGTGAGATTTTTTTGGAAATCTGATGATAGAAAAGCCTTTTCCCGAACAGCCAATAAAATGCTTGGCTGTAAAACTGAAATTTCTTTTAAAATTTGTTCATGATGGATCCAGGAATGTTATCGTTTAATCCATGGCATACGTAATGTAGGATCAACTCCATGCGATTTTTTATGTCTTAAATTTTAGTCTTTGAAAAAATCATTTTCCAAATGGTCGTTGTAATTTGTTAAATTGCTTTTTTTTTTTTTTTTTTTATATTGTTGTTAACAGTTAATAATTTGGTAAACATTGAAAGGAATATTTTTTAGCTGTATAAGAGATAAAGCGATATTATGATGTTTTTAAAAGGGAAGGAAGTTTCAGTTAAATATATTTGTAAAAGGAGAATTTTGGTTTTAAATAATTATATGTGATGATTGATTAATGTTATAACATCAAAGCTATTTTAAAAGAAATTTGCAATATTTGCAGATTTATACCATTGGCGATAACTGGATGCACTAGATAGTTCATAATGCGCCAAGACAAATAAATAGTAGGATATTTTTAAGATCGTTTATTTTATTTTATTATTTGACAATCTAGGTGAAAAAAATAATTTCTTCTGTTAATAGTCAATGAGCGTTACAATCCATACACTTTTCCTATAAAAAGAATATGATATTTCAAATAACCGTGTTGAATTTTTAATTTAAGCTGATTTTCAAGAACATGAGAATTACAAAATATGTATACTTTTTATAGGAAATAGAAAAACGTTGTTCGATTCGTCGTCATATAAATTATAATTTCTGCAAATTTCATTCATTCATTTCTAAAACGCACTTCGTTAATGTTCTCGTCACATTTGCTGGTTGCGAGAGAAAAATATGAGAATCTTTTTAGGGGTTTATCTTTTGATAAGATTGAATTTAAATGTCATAAAATTAATTATGTGCTAGGTATCAACAGTTATTGTGATGTACGAAGTTGTTAAGAAAAAAGAGAGAGAGATTACATTTAAAACTACTTTTATGCAATTTTTATTTAAAAAAATTTTCGGTTTACTTTTTTGGGCTCGGGCTCTAATGACAAATGCATTTTTTCGGGCTTGGGCGGGGTGGGCTTCAAAAAGTGAGCCCGAAACTCATCTCTAGTAGGAACCCTGATACATTAATGGGGCTTTAAATGTTTGCACAACTGAAAAATCATAAAAACTACATAAGCATGACAAAAAGAAAGATTGGGAAAGGATGAAAGAAAATATTAGAAACCTTAAATTGAATAAACTAAACATACTACAGCCTTTGTAAGAAAAAATAAAATAACCACCATAAAACTCGAAACTTTGAAAATCGAAAGCATAGCAAACTATGATAATATGTAAAACACTCTGATATGTGAAGCCGTTGAGATCAGTACACCTAAAGTAGAGGTGTGTAACGATATGACACATGCAATAATTAACTCTTGAAGGAAAGTTAGGAGACTATGAAAATGAAAGGGAAACTATTAATCTCAAGTCAGACAAATAAGGAAAGGAAAACACTTCAAAATTAACAACTGAAGATGCTCAAGTCAGAATGAATTTTTTTTTGGATATTGTAATGGCAAGGCATATTTCTATGATCATGCATGTAATACTTGAAGTGATTTTTATAAAAAAAAAAAGTGTAACATATTTTAAAAGACTAACCAACTAATCTTAATGATAGTAGGTGATTTTAAATTTTGAGTTTCAAAAGCTGATTGATATAAAGATGGGTAACTGCCCAGTGGAGAGACTCAACATAACCATTTTAGCAAAAGTTTATATAAAAAAGGAATTATATATAAGCTTATAAATAAATAAAATAAACCTTAAGCCACTGAGTTTGTGTTAAGATTGGAAAAGACTGTGTGTATTGATGAAATAAAAAATAGATTTGTTTCTGTCATACATTATTACGAACTATAACATTTTACTTGATTTTTTTTATGACATAACAATGGAAATAATATATAATCGCCAAAAAAGCCATATGTAATAATGCTTGATAATAAATAAAATATTAAATACAGGCACTAAAGATATAGAAATGTCTCTTTTAATACCGATATTTATATTTGGATAAATTTTTACAAATCAATATGTATGACAATACACTCATAATATTTTGGGAGGCTTTTTAGAGTTTTGTTCATCTGACGAAACTATTTGTCTCACTCCTCTGTGTCACAGAGCCTGTTTTCAGAAACTATACATGTTGGAGACTTGAAATTTTTTATACTTATAGCTGAACACCTCACATCAAACGACAAATCATAAATTTTTGAAAAAGTCTTATATTTACCTCTCTGGGCTGTAACTTGTGCATTTTAAGCATTTTTTTTCTAACTGAGAACATAATTAAGTTGGAGACTTGAAATTTTGCATACTTATAGCAGAACACTTGCGATCACACGACAAATCATAAAATTTTCAAAAAGTCTTATATCTATCCTTCCGGTATCTAGCTTGTGTATTTTAAACAATTTTTCAACTCAGCCCCTAATTAAGTTGGAGACTTGAAATTTTGCATACTTTTAGTAGAACACTTGCAATCACATAAAAAATCATAAAACTTTCAAAAAGTCTTATATTATTTACCCCTACGGGCTCTAACGTGTGCATTTTAAGCAATTTTTCTAACCTTCCCCCTTTTCACATGGAGAGCACTTTTCTAACTTTTGCCGACATCCCTCACATGATATATCATTACACAGCCCTTTGACCATTCTTTCATATTATGTACCACAGCCTTACATATTTTAGTTCCACTTTTTACCCCCATCAGATGCCTACCTATCTCGGGTGAGATGGGCCCGATAACCTTGACTAATATATCTACAGTACAGATAGTTTGTAAAATGGAGTTTCGTTCGGATAGAGATTTGTTTAGAATAGAGTGCGTCCCCTAGTTGCGAAATGTGGAACTAACTGATTTTGCAAAAGGATAAAGTGTTTTTAAAGGAATATTAAACTAAACCCTCTGTGTGATCTGTGATCACTATTATCCACTTGTTTATCTTCAACAATGCTTAACATAAAAATTTTAACAACTACACTGCATTGGGTGAATGCACCAACAAAATTTGGCCAAATACAGTGTACTCGGCAATTGGCTGAGCAAACAGTACTCAGCATCCCCCAAGTAAAACCTCTGAATATTGTACACCTTGAGACTGTGAAAATTGTCTGCTATTCTAAAGTGAAAGCCTATGTGTTAAGAATTGAAAAATGTATGCTAAATAGAGGTAGCACTGTTTGGGAGTGTCTTATGGAGGTTTTATAGATTTTCATGAAAAATAATTAAAACTGAATACATTTGTAGGAAAATGTTTTATTTAATACATTTACCTTCCCTTTTCTCCTCTACCTTAAAAAAGAAACACTTGTTATTGCTTTTTACTAAAATAACAAAAAGAAGTTTTTTCCTTTGCTAAGTCATTCTCCCATTTGCTTTTTTTAATGTGTCTGTTGTTCATATATGCAGTTACATTTTGTATTAATAGTTATGTTCTCTTGTGTCAATTTAGAAACACAATTTATCATAAATATCAGTAAATTATTTTCAGTTCAATAAGCTAATGCATTACACTTCGGCTTTGCAAGTTTAAATTATCAGCTTTAAAACATGGAAATTTTAACAATGAGTTCAATGAGCAATAAAAGTATAGAATAGCGTTATAACTTTAGGTCAGATGTACTACTGGATAATCATAATATCTGGCTGTTACCTGCTGCCCGGATGCAGTATGTTTGCCTAATATCCGCTGCATCCTTAATAAATATATATAGTAAACATATGTAATTTTATTTCAATTAAACATATTTGTTAAACTTTTTGAAAATAAATATTTATAGAAATAAACACAAAACATCATAATATAAGTCCATGCACTCATTCTTAAGAAAAATTACTACTCACATTTTCATAAGGCTCTGACGTTTACTATATTCATAAGAAGATTTATCAAATGGGAAACCATTAAACTTAAGGATGTCTCCAACTATATCTTGACCATTTGTCTATAAAAATATAATAAAAAATTAAGCCTTTGACAGAAGTTTAAATAACAGAAAAATAATGTGTTTCAACTTTTATGTATTTATATAAAGAATGGTCTTTATAAATAAAAAAATTTTATAACTCAACGAATTAATTTTCAAAAATACAGAAAAACAAAAATATAACTCCCAGAGTACCATAGCAACATGAAAATCTCCCTTTCAAAATTAAAGTAATATGAAGGAGAAAAATAGCCTGTAACATTTTCTAAAAATAGAACCATATTACAAAAATAATAATTAACCTAATTACCTGAATCTTGTAACCTTATGACCTACAGCAGCGTTTCTTAAACTGTGGTCCACGGACTCCTAGGGGTCCGCAAGCTTACTTACGGGGGTCCTCAAGCCCAGTGTTTAAATCACTTTTTTTTCGCAGGAATTTCCATAGTTGTGAATAAATGCAGGACTAAAACTTCTAATCTAGGACTATTAATAAGCATAAAATAAACACCTATATATAAATCCTTCGAGGGAGACATTTGAATGGGGGGAATGGGAACCCCAACCCCCTCCATCCTCTGGATTTATCTCTGAGGCAAGCTAAACATTTTTAGGGAGTTTTTTTCCTTGTTAGAGCGCTTAACGTATGCATTCTATTTCTTGTTCTCATAGTAGCAATCACATGACCATACGCCATCTTATCAAGAAATGCGAAAGCAAGGTAAAAACGGTAGTGAGTGAATTTCAGCCATTGTCATTTTTAAATGCACTGCTTGTATTTTAGCATCTCTTGTTTCATACTTGCATTTTGTTTTATTCAAGATATGAATGACCTGTTGTGACGAAATAAATTTAAATGTTGAGAATAAACATAAGTGGCGAGAATAGAGTGATCGTATAGCTAAGATGATAAGGTTGACTTGCAGTAAAAATAAATAGGAATAGTCTTGCTTAAATGACAACAGTAGACACATTGAAGAGACAGCAGTTATAAAAAATCTTCTTTATTAGTTGTTTCACTTGAGAGGTGGAAGGCAATTAGGAGAAGTAGGTCACTGTACACATTCGAAGAGCGTTCCACGTAGAATTATTAAAACTTGGAAGTAATTCCATGATAAAGATGAATACTGGTTAAAATCATTTTTTAAAGAAGGTCTTGATAATAAAAAGTCCGAAATCAAATATGCGTTAAATTAAAAAAAACAGCGACCGAAGATAAACTTTTAGATATTGAGATAATAGCTATTGAAGAACATTGCTCTTTGAATTTAGACGCAAGGCCCGAAATTCAAACGACAAATCACGTTGTCAAAAATAATACATACTTTCGTAAATCTTAAAATCTGATCCGATCTTAAAATCTGTTAAAAAACTGGCTGCATTGATATATATACTACATAAAAGGGGTCCACAAAACTACTTCCAGAAATGATTTAAATCTATTTGTTAAATTAAATTTACGTATTAATTGTAGAACGAATGATAGCACGGAAAAACGAAACTACAGTCAAAAGGCAAGAGGAGAGAGACACACCTCCAATATGACGCGGTCGACGTCACGCTTAATCTAAAAATAGATCAGGAAGAGGGGGAAAATCTGAAATCAAAGGTTCTGTTACATGCGGTAAAAAGGAATGAAAAAAAGCGATTTGAACGATGTTTTGCGTTGAAAATAAATAGTTTAAAACATGAGATAATAATACTGCATTACAATTTAAAAAATAAATAATAAATGTGATTGCTACATCACACCTGTAAAATAAAACGCAAAGAAGAGATGAAGTCAAATATAGATTATGATAATTTAATACCTCGAAATTTAAGAAAGAATAAATTACCACAAAGGAAACGATGTAAATACTCTGAAGAATATTTAACATCGGGATTTATAATCACCTATATTAATAATGAAGAACAGGGTGTTTCTGTTATTTGTCATGATGTACTGTAAATTAATGTATGAAACCAGCAAAACTACGTAGACATTTACAAATTAAACATAAAAAGTATTTAGGCAAACCAACTGTTTTTACTTTCTTCTATCTTTACAAGAAGAAAGTATTGGTTTCGTGAAAATTTTCGAATTCCAGTTTTCGACGGATTTACACGTTTTAGGGGTCAGAGATTCCGAAAAACATGTTTTTACAAAATGTCTGTCTGTGAGTCCGTCTGTCTGTCTGTCTGTCCGTCTGTCTGTCTGTCTGTCTGTCTGTCTGTCTGTCCGTCCGTCTGTCTGTATGTATGTGACACAAATTTTGTGGGCGCTCTATCTCAAGAACTAATGCACGGAATTTAATAAAAAATGATATTCAGTTAGACCCTGATATAAATTGGTGCTGATTAGTTTTTGGTGTAAATCGCTCAACAGGTGGCGCTGCTATGCAGCATTTTTCACGATTTCTGCAATAGCTCAATCTCCAGAACTAATGCACGGATTTTCATCAAACATCAGATTCTGTTAGTCCTTGACATGAATTGAAGTTTTATGCATTTTGGTGTAAATCGCTCAATAGGTGGCGCTGTTGTGCAGCATTTTCCACGATTTCTCAAATAGCTCAATCTCCAGAACTAATGCACGGATTTTCATCAAACTTCAGATTCAGTTAGTCCTTGACATGAGTTGAAGTTTTATGCATTTTGGTGTAAATCGCTCAATAGGTGGCGCTGCTGTGCAGCATCTTTCACGATTTCTGCAATAGTTCAATCTCCAGAACTAATGTCACGGATTTTAATCAAACTTCAGATTCTGTTAGTCCTTGACATGAATTGAAGTTTTATCCATTTTGGTGTAAATCGCTCAATAGGTGGCGCTGCTGTGCAGCATTTTTCACGATTTCTGCAATAGTTCAATCTCCAGAACTAATGCACGGATTTTAATCAAACTTCAGATTCTGTTAGTCCTTGACATGAATTGAAGTTTTATACATTTTGGTGCAAATCGCTCAACAGGTGGCGCTGCTATGCTGTGTTTTTACTTTCTTCTATCTTGACAAGAAGAAAGTATTGGTTTCATGAAAATTTTCGAATTCCAGGTTTCGACGGAGTTACACGTTTTATGGGTCAGAGATTCCAAAAAACATGTTTTTTACAAAATGTCTGTCTGTGAATCTGTCTGTGTCTGTCCGTCTGTCTGCATGTACGTGACACAAATTTTGTGGGCGCTCTATCTCAAGAACTAATGCACGGAATTTAATAAAAATTTATATTGACGTAGTCCTGATATAGATTGGTGCTGTTTAGTTTTTGGTGTAAATCGCCCTGCAGGTGGCGCTGCTATGTAGCATTTTGCAGGATTTCCGCAAAAGCTCTATCTCAAGAACTAATGCATGGATTTCTATAAAACTTCAGATTCCGTTAATCCTTGATATGAATTGGTGCTGGTAACGTTTTGGTGCAAATCGCCCAACAGATGCTGCATTTTGAAGCATTTACACGATTTTCGTAATAGCTCAATCTCAAGAAATAATACACGGATTTTCATCAAACTTCAGATTCAGTTAGTGCTTGACATGAATTGACGTTTTGCCCCTTGTGGTGTAAATCGCTCAACAGGTGGCGCTGCTATGCTGTATTATTTGAGATTTCCCCAATAGCTCTATCTCAAGAACTAATACTTGGGTTTTCAACAAACTTCAGATTCAGGTATACCTGGATATGAATTATTGCTGTTTATGTTTTGGTCTAAATCGCTCAACAGGTGGCGCTGCTATGCAGCATTTTTCACGATTTCCACAATAGCTCAATGTCCAGAACTAATGCACGGATTTTCATCAAACTTCAGATTCAGTTAGTCCTTGACATGAAATGATGTTTTGTACCTTTTCGTGTAAATCGCTCAACAGGTGGCGCTGCGGTGCTGCATTTTTTGTGATTTCCACAATAGCTCTAGCTCCAGAACTAATGCACCGATTTTCATCAAACTTCAGATTCCGGTATACCTTAATATGAATTAGTGCTGTTTGTGTTTTGGTGTAAATCGCTCAACAGGTGGCGCTGCTATGCTGCATTTTTCAGAATTTCCCCTACAGCTCTATCTCAATAACTAATGCACGAATTTTCATGATACTTCAAATTCAGGTATACTTTGATACGAATTGGTTCTAAATTGATGTAAGTTCTTTTACTATTTAAATGATTTAATTGACGTGATTTATATAGAAGAAAGTTTTGTGATGGCCACAACATACTAGTTTTAAAAAGCAAGTTAAAAGAACTCAAGCAGAGTGAGAATAAGAAGTTAATTGAAAAGGCCACAACTAGTTCCAATAACGAAAAGGTCGTTTTTGCCATAAGGTACATTATTGATGGTAGCAAAGTCTGCAAAACCTCATACTATTGCAGACAATTTAATTCTACCTGTTGCTAAAGCAATGGTCATAACAATGATAGGAGAAAAAGCAGCAAAGTATCAAATATAATTTCATTATCTAATGATACTGTTAAGAACAGAATCAACCAACTTATGTTAAAATATTGAGAGCCAGTTAATCGAACGTGTAAAAATAAGTCCTTATATCGCATTACAGTCGGATAAGAGTTTAGACTAACCAATAATATGAATTTGTTAGCTTTTGTTTTGTTATGAATTTGGTAGTAAGTATGTGAAGATACTTTGTTTTGCAATCCATTACATCTCACATAACATGTGCAGTGCTATCCACTTGTTCAGACAGCTTCATACAAGAAAAAGAAATAAACTGGTCAAAATGTGCCTGAATAAGTACAGATGGGGCTCTAGTTATCAGTGGACCTATTACTGGTTTGATCAGCATGGTTAAAGATAAAACACACACATGCAGTTTGTATATTCACTGTGAATCACTGATTGTTTCAAAAATGGCTGAAGATTTTAAGTCTACATTCAACGAAGTTGTTTCAGCGGTAAATTATACCAAGACTCGTCTATTCAATTATAGATTTATTTTTTTTTTATTCTGTGCGAAGAAATTGGATGTTGGAAGTCAATACAAACAAATACTTTTGCATAAAGAAATTAGCAGTGGTGTAGTCGTAAAAAAAAACAGAGGGTATACGCTCAAGGCAGAGGGTATACCCTAGTGTAGATATACTATAGCTTTCTTGAGAAACAGAGTGTATACAGTGTTCCTTAAAAAAATCCAGAGGGCATATGCCGTATACCACCGTAAACCCTCCACTACATGCCTGGAAATTAGGCGGCTGTCACGATGAAAAGTTTTAAATCGCAATTTTGCACTGCATGGCAAAGTAAACAGCCTTACAAAGTAGCCTTACATAGTTTGTAAGGCTATTTTATTGGATTCCATATATACTATTTGAAAGAATGCTTCAATGGTTTCTCCTGACTTATCAAGGTGACATGTTTGAAACATATTTTTAGTTTTCTGAATGAGCTGAATTTTAGCTTAAATATAACACCGGTACATATTTTCAAGTCCAGAACAAAGTAGAAGCAATAATAAAAAAAAATAGTTTGGTGTTTTAGCTTAAATATAACATTGGTACATATTTTCAAGTCCAGAACAAAGTAGAAGCAATAATAAAAAAAAAATATTTTTGTGCAAATCCACTTAAAATTAATAATTTTAAATCTTTCCAACATTATTCTATTTCTTACAAATCTCTGGCGATGCAATTTCTCCCGATATTGTTGAAAATTTCATTATACACCTGAAGAACTTGAAGGAATAAGCTTTCTGACTTCATTTTCCTTCCTCAAAGTCAAAAAATGAGGGCTGAGGGATCTATTTCATTTCAAAGGCATTAGTGAAATGAAATTCTTATCATTATTAGAGAAGAAACAAATTGCGAATTATCATGAGATGGTCAGAGTTGTATAATATAAACGCATGCACGCACGCTATGCGCGGAAAATTTTCTGCAAAATTCAGAACGTTGTGGAAAATATTTTTAGGGGAAAAAAAACTTAATTTTTGTTTTTGTAACCTTTTTCAAAAAAAAAAATACCTAAATGTTAAAAATATTTCACAATTTTATGTGCAATTTATTTATTGTTTGCCAGATGTGATTCGGTTCTGAATTTTCCAAAGATTTAAAAAAATCGGTCATCAGCCCGAAAATTCAGGCATAAAAAAATATCACTTAAAAATATTGTGAATTTCAACAAATGGTCGCCGAAAAAAAACACTTTTGACCGTCGTTCGCAGAAAAAAATTACCCCTTTCGTCAAAACATCACTGAAAAAACGCGAATTTCGTCAAAGGACCGTGGAAAAAACACGAATTTCTTCAAAGGATCCTGAAAAAAAAAAAGAAAAGAAAATTTCATCAAAGAATTGCAGAAAAATGCAAATTTCGCAAGCGAGAGCTGGAAAAAAAACGAATTTCGTAAAAGCGTACCGCAAAAAGCCTGAATTTTGTCAAAGGAGCGCGAAAAAAAACCGCAAATTCCGTAAAAGAATCACGAAAAAAAAACTAATTTCGTCAAAAGATCACGAAAGAAACACGAATTTCGTCAAAGGGCTGCGAGAAATGCACGAATTCCGTCAAAGGATCGCAAAAAAAAAACAAAAAAAAAACACTCATTTTGTGAAAAGATCGCTGAAGAAACGCGAATTTCAAAACATGAATTTTTTCAAAAGATTGCAAAAAATACACAAATTCCGTCAAAAGATCGCAAAAAAAAAAAATTAATAATTTATAGCTAATTTAATGTGGTTTATGATATTATTATTAAAGTAATTGCAGAAGATTTATAACCAGCATATTATATTATTTTATTTTGATGTTTTTTCATATAATATGTATCTTTTAAGAAAAGGTCAGTCTTAATATATCTAACTTGGCTCTGTTAAATACAGAGAATTTGTAATGATGAAACCATAGGTTAGTCTTGACTCTGCAATCAAGCAGAGAACATATGAGGATATCAGAAGCCAAGGGGTGTAAGTGACAAAATTTCGATTTGGAGTAAATTGAGTGCAAAGATAATTCACATTAAAGTTGAACATCAATAATAATTGACTGAATTGAAATAGGAAACTGCTGCTTGATTCACAGGGGTCTTTGAACTCTTATTTCAATAAATGTGAAAAAAGTAGAGTGTAATTTTCTTTAAATTTATAATTTATCAATACAGTACAGTCTCAAAAATCCGCTCTTCTAAAATCTGCAATCTTCCGAAATCTGCACGCATTTCAAAATGTAAACAATGAAATTTGCAATTAAGAAGTATTCTTTATAATCTTTATTCCAAATAACAGTGAACGAAAATAAAATAATTTTTAATGTAAATTTATGGGAAAATGGTAATGACACACGATATTACACAAATAAAATGCTTTTATTTCACAGAAACTTACATATAAGAAAACAGGAAGACAAATTTGGATCGAAAATTTGGTCTGAATTTTGTATATTAGCTCAAAAATTTGGGCATTTAAAAAAATATTTTTCGTTGGAAAAGTGTCAAGATTAGGCCCAAATTTTGGATTTTTGGACCAAAAATTTGGATATAAAAAAATTCTTAATTGGAACTTCCCTTCCTTAGAATAAGGGCCGCCATTTCAAGAGTTTCTGAGGGGGACGATGTCCAAGTTTTCTTTGAGGGGCAGGGTTTTAAGTAGCATGTGGGACTGCATAAATCACACACAATATGGGAAAAATCACACATAATAAAAAATGCTGTACGGAATTTTTCCTCCTTATATTCTTTCACAGGCCTGAAAATCTTCCCAAAATATTTTTTACTTTTTGTGGAAGCTTGCGATTTTCTTCTCTTTTGCGGTTTCACAAAATTAGTTTGTGAATCAGTTGCAGAAAAAATCGCAAATCTCTTTCAACAATCGTGGAAAAATATTGTGAATTTCATTGAAGATTTCAAAAACAAAAAGCTATTTTTTTTTTCATACGGGGGGGGGGGGGGGGGGGGGGATGAATTTTGACTAACAGTCTCGAAAAAAAATAATTTTTTTAATCAATCGAGGAAAACAAAACCTCTGATATTCAAATCGGTCCCAGCTAGTGAAAACATGTAAAAGTAAGTCTTGCGTCCTGTCTGGTAATTCAATTTTATCATGAACTTTTTTTTTATCAGTACATTTTTTATTATTGTAGTTTTTCATTCATAATTTCACTGAATTAATCTATATCCTGCACTGAGCAGTGTAATCCAATGTTAACACGGGTTGGTTTTTCTTTCTTTTTTTATAAGTACATTTTTAATCATCTTTGTTTTAATTGATAATTTTTCTGGAATTAAAGTACAGAAAAGTAGAATCTTGCAAGATCGGAACAGAGTTTTGAGTGAATCTGCAATACATATTAAAAGTCAACACGGATGTGAAGCAGAACCTGTCAAATTTTTTTTTAACCTGAACTCGGCAAAATGTTTGACGACCTGTAACTGAGCCAGAACTTGATAAATAGATTTTCATCAATCCACAATCTGACTTGAAATACATCCAGCCAAAAATTATTTTAAGTGTCAACCCGCACTGCTATCCGAGAGTGATGAAAAAAATTCGTTAAACTGAAACCTGACCCAAACTAGACACTCTTTGAAATGCAGTAAACCAACGTTTAAAATGCACAAATAATGCGTGAAAAAGCAGCAAACAGCTGTTTCGAATCTACAGCGAGATTCTTCTTCAGTGCAAGAGAGAGAAAAAAAGGAACTATCCAAATTGACGAAATCCGTCCATTCTGAAAAGCATTCTAATTCCAGCTCTAATACTTCAGTTGTGTTACCATTTTTTCCTAAAATCAGCCAGCAAGTTGCTAAAATCTTAAGAAGGTTTGATTTTAATGTTATTTTTTCTCCTGTTAATAAAATCACTTTTTCAAATCTCAAACACCCCATTGATCGCCTAAAGAGCATGAAGGTTATGTTAAAATTCAGGAGCTCAAACGTTCTTCTATTGCTCAACATTCTTAGTCTTCTCAACATAGGTTCGATTTTTCCTCAGCCACCATTATCCAAAAATGTTCTTCTAACCTTGATCTTGATTTTTGGGAAGCTTACCACATCATTAAAAATTCTCACTCTTTAGTCAATGACTTATCTAGTACTCCAGATTTTCCAAGTATTTGGAAAGCATTAATTTAATTTCCTCTTTTTTGGTTTCATTTTCTCTCATTTTCCGGTAGATGTCGCTACTTGTCCACCCAGTCGTTTCCACTGCTTCTCTCTCATTGGTTGTTTCTGGCACTTTCGCTACCCGCATAGGGTATTTAAGGCAGCGCGTCTCTGTCTATCATTTTGCTCAGCCTTGCTTTTTCTAGCACGCTGTTCCTTTTTTCCCTCTCTTGCACTGAAGAAGAATCTCGCTGTAGATTCGAAACAGCTGCTTGCTGCTTTTTCACGCATTATTTGTGCATTTTAAACATTGGTTTACTGCATTTCAATATTCCTGCACAAAGGCTTTAATTGCTATTTTAATAGACACTCTTTAATTTGAAACTGACACAAAGCAGAAATGACAGAAAATTACCGTAATTTCCGGCGTATAATCCGCGGATCAAACAATTCTGTTTGGATCCAGAAATTTTATTCAGTACATTTGATTTTTAAAAAATTCTGGGTCGAAAAACGATTGTTTGATCCACGGATTATACGCCGGAAATTACGGTAATCTATATTTTAATACATTTATGGAAAAATAATCAACAATTTTATCTCTAATATCAATTATCTCTCTTGTGTAGAAAAATGAACACATATATACTCATTAATATTCAAATACATAGTTTTTTCATTTGGAAAATGGTCTTGAAAAATCAGATCAACCAGAACCCAAAACGAAACAGTTGGTCACCCAAACAGAACCAAACAATGAGTCGTGTCACAGTAGGATAAAAACAAGTCACTCAATCCAATGCTACCTGAAACCCAACAAAAAAAAAAATCTTTCATCAGAAACCCAGTATCAGAGAAATTGATCCACTATGTAATTTAATGGAAAACTAGTTTTTTATCATATATCTAATATTAATTTTATATTCAAAATAAACATGTAAACAGTTGCTCATACTGAAATATTTTTCCCCCCCACCTGAAACAATATTCTGATCTTTCTTTTGAAAAATTTGATTAAATCGAACCTGATCCTCAAGAATCAAAACTCAACACAAAACCGACCCAAAGTTGAAACAATTCAAGTCGACCCAAAGTTGAAACAATTCAAGTCGACCCAAATGAACAGAACTCAGCAAAATTCACTGATCGAAAATCAGGTCACCTGACCTGATGCAGGACTCTAGGTGGAGCAATGCAGTTTTCTTGTGGGATGAATTTTCTTTGTTCTATAAGTACTTTTGTGATCTTTAGAGTTTTAATTTATAATTATTCTGCAATTAATCAACCTCTCTGACATTTCTGAAAAAATCAAGTTGAATAAGCCGATTTTTCCATGGGTCAGGTTTCTATCATTGAATTGAATAAAAATGCTTAAAAATAGAGTCCTGCATCAGGTCGAGTAACCAGATTTTACTGATGTTCTTTTTATGGAGGACGGATTAAGATCGTTTTTGCAATATTGTAAGTGTTTGAAATATTGTTCAGATGAATTTATTTATTAAACATATTTTTTAGCATAATTTATCCTGTTTTTTTTTTTTTGTTTTCAATGCCCTTTTGGGAGGTCTCATAATGCTCTTTTTCTTCTCCTCTGTGTCATCTTCCCCCCCTATTTTATTACTGCATTCCCCTCTAGCGAAAACTCTAGTACTTGTATGCTTGAAGTTATGTATCTCAAGACTAATTTTGGATTCTTTATTAATTATTTTTTATTTAATTTTTTACAATGTTTTAGAATTTTTTCATGTTTTACAGTGATTTTTATAACATTAGTAACAGGATTCAATCCGGTTTCAACCATTTAGCTCAATACAGAAATTTTTGTTCTCTTTTTAATGAGGTTTTCAGAATTCATACAACGATTTTTGAACTTTGTGCAAAATTTTTTATACAATTTTCAAAGATTTTTCACATTCTGTAGTGGTTTTTTTTTTTTTTTTTTTTCACATACATAAAAGAAATTCATTTTCAATCTTTTAGCCTAATATTAATTAATATAGCAAATTTTCTCCACTGCAATTTGTAATAATTTCTAGCTTTTTTTTCTCCCTCTCTTTTGCAGTGATTTTTTGACATTTGTAAAAAAGTATCCGGTTTCAATGTTTTAACCCACTTTACTAGTCAACTTTGTCCTCAGAGATTTTTTTTCCATTTGTAATGACTTTTTAGCTTTCTTTTTTTACCCTGCATTCTGTGTCGATTTTTGTGACATTCATAAGAAAAATGCGGTTTCAAGGTTTTAGACCACTATAATAGCAAATGTTGTCCATCTGAGAGTTTTGAATTTTTGGTGATTTTTCAGGTAATTTCCAGCTTTTAATTTCTAGCTCTTTTTTATTGTTATTGTTGTTCCATTCTGCAATGATTTTTTAGTATTAAGGAATACAACTTCAATGTAGTAAATTTTGTACTCTGCATTTACTTTATATATAGTGATTTTTAGTGTTTTTACACATTCTGCAGTGATTATTTAACATTAGCAAAAAGAATCTGGTTTCAATCTTTTAGCTCAATATAGAAAATTTTATTCTCTGGATTAAGTTTTTATTTTTAACCACTTTTTTTCCACCAATTTCATTCCAAAGTAAATTTTGTTCCCTGTGATTTTTGAATTTTTGCCACTTTTTATGCAATATTTAGCATGTTTTGTGTTTCTTGACAATTTTTTCTGAAATGGAAAGAACTCTCTGGTAAATTTTACCACTGCTTTGATTAAATTCAACTTAAAAGAATGCCAATGTGAATGACAATGCTACATTTTTATTTTATCAGAGTTGAAATTTAAAAAATTGTAATACTTCAGATTTCACTTGATTTAAGACTGGAGTGGGCATAGTCTGCATGGGTGTATGCTGCCAAAGACAGTGGGGCCCCCAACCCCAGGCTTGCCTGGGAAAATGACCAGAGAAGCAGACAAAGATTCGATAGTTAACAATATTGTCATTAATTTTCCTTTTTGACTAAAAATTCTATATTAAAAGAATGTTTCTTTCAGCATAAAGTTCAAACCCACTAAATTTATTAAAATAACTAATTAAATATTAAAATTATTTCAAAACAAGAAATTATTCTTATACCATTCAAATGTTTACCAGGGGTCTGTCCAGGCTTTTTCCTCAGGGTCCTGTTTTTGTGAAATTGTGAAAAGGTTTTTTAAAATTGTGAAAAATCTAGTCCTAATTTTGTGAATTTGAAATGATCGTTATTGTTAAGTGAGATTCCGGGATATGTAAATTGAAACGAAAATTCGAAAAGAAAATCTGATCGAAACAAATTCAATTCACATTCCCCGAAATCACACTATGGCTTTGATCGTATAGTGGCCAGTGCAATAGCGATGTAAACAAATTTAAATAAATCTGAAAAGGAAAAACAAATAATAAACACTCACCCCTTGAGACACTGTAAGTATGGATACACAAAGTGAAACAATATTACCAAACTAATTATTTTATTTATATAAAAAATATAGCGAGCTGCGAAGGATCCTTGCAGAAGATGCATATTAATATTGCAATATATTTATATTATATATTATTATGTAGTTAACACTATGTCTTAAAATACATTAGTGCATTCTTTACTGAAGACACATTAAACAATTAATCTGCTTTAGAGTGTATTTTATTAACACAAATAACGAAGATACTTTAGTAATGGATTACTCTGGAAGTTTTAATATTTATGTCTTTGTGAAGAAGAGTTTTCGGAGTTCAAGTAATTAAATGAGAAGAAAAGTAAATCTTTGCTCTAAATAGGTACTTCTTAGACGTCTGAAGAATAGTGAATATAATATCGAAAATCGGCTAAATCCAGATTGAACATGTGCTGTCCAGATTTACACTATAAGCATTTAACTATTTGGTCTTGTCATTCAATCAAAATAATATGTGAATGGCGATGAAATGGATAATAAGCGGAAATGATTTGTTATGATCCGATAGATGCGATTATCCTTAACTTAAGTGATCCACGTCAAGAAACTAGGGATGAACGGTGATAGCATAAAGCAGGGAATTCATATCAAACATCCCTGAAGTGAATTATAACTTCGATGACGTCTCTACTGACAGATCTGGGCAGATTGGAAGCTAACGATATGCTGAAGCAAATAAACGTTCATTTCGTAAAAGTATATCCCTTTGGTACTATTGTATCACTGCAGGGAAACACCCGTTGGGCCCAAAGGCCCAACGGTGATGACTTAAAAATTGCCGATCTGCAAACCGGTGTTTTCTCTTCCGACAAAAGTAACGAACTGAACTCTTTTTCAAATGCCTGCCGAAATCTGGAAACGATCTCGGCAAAAGACGATGCATTGAATCCAAGAGAACGTGAACAGGGGGAAAAAGTTTTAGCGGCGGAATAATCACCGTGGAATGGCAACACTCTAACGAGCGGGAACATAAGGAATGTTCGCTATGTGGGAGTTCCGATGACGTCGAAAGGAATTTCCTGTCTGTTTTGAGATAAGGGACAAAACCTTCTTAAAACTTGCATCTTTTGGGGTGCGAAGTGAATAGAAAGTAATTAAGAATAAAGAAAAGTCTAGGAGTTAGAATTTCGTTTCTCTGGCAAACGATTTCAGTAATTTTATGAAAGTTTATCAGAGAAATGGAAAAAGATAATAGAATATAATAAATGTAATTTTAAATGAAATACTTAAGAATAAAGATTTAGGATTTAATATTTAAAACTTAATAAAATTTGCTGTCAAAATTGAAAGATGGTAAAAGGAAGTAGATTATTAAAATTAACAAAATATACAAAATTAAATTTATGTAAATTTAAGAAAGGGGAATGTTATGTAAAGCTTTTACAACATAACAGTTATATATTCAGGTTTCTTTTTATATATTTTAAAGAAAATATATGCATGTAAAATACATATATTTTCTTTATATATATATGTAAAAGTGACAGGTCAGGTTTTACTTTTAAATGATTAAGTTTGTGAGAGGCTTAGTTTAGAGCTGGAAAATTTTTGTAAAAGGCCTATTTTTAAGACAAAGAATTGTATGAAGAGTCCTTTTTTAAGGTAAAAAATTTTGTGAAGGGTCCTGTTTTGAAATGAAAAATTCTGTGAAGGGTCCTTAAGAAATAGATCTTTGTTTACATCGTTTCATGTGGACTTAGATTATGTGGATGAAAAATGGCATCTCTTAAAACCCACACTAATTAAAAATGCACTGTAGTTTAATACAAAATAGTTTCATAAAAATTAAAACTAAAAGGCCTGAGAGGTAAAATTATTTTTAAGTACAATCTCAAATAACTAATTGTTGCCTTAGAATGATAAGGTTATAATTAACAAAAATCATATAAAGGAGATGGTGTCATCTACTCTACTTAGTACCTTTAGTCTTGTCCCTTAAAAAGAAAACCAGCACTGGCTATGGGAAAAAAACTTTCATTGTGTTCACTTTCAAGATTTCATTTAACCCCTTGAGGGGCAAGCAATTATGTTTGTGAAATGCTGAATTCCCACCGGAATCTTTGAAAAATTTATATTTCAAAATAAGTAAAAGCAATTTTACGCCTTTTTTCCACCAAAGTTAGAAAAGCAAAATTTAATAAAATTTTTCTGGTGTAAAACGTTATTAATCGTAGGTGGTATATAATATATACCGGTGCCCCTCAAGGGGTTAAAGAGTTATTACAGTTCCATTTAAAAGATTTAGATGTTAATAAAACTTAGCTGCAAAAAGTATAATACTAATTTTATGTAACAGAATCCCATTTAGAAGTTTATAGAAAATACTAAAGTTTCATTATTTTAATCTAAATAATATAATACGAATGACAATATAACTTGAAAATCACTTACTGGCCATTGGAAAAATAAAACTCTATATAAAGCCCGGATACTTTTTGCCTTTTGAATTCGTCCTCTTACTAAAATAAAAGACCTTTTTGTAATATTTTTAACAAAAATATAATAAAATCAGTTCATAAGCAAACAGTTAACAACCAAACAGACACATACACAGAAAAAAAAAAAACTTACTTTCTGGGATATCTCCAAGTTTACAACCTTGTCCCTCCCCAACACCATTCCACCAGAACACTTTAGGCTTTAAATCAGGTATATCTGGCGCATCCTTATTTCTTCTGAATGGTAACTTCCCTGAATATTTAAAGTAGTACATATAAATTTAATAAAATGAATAAAAACTTTTTTTAAATGAAACAGCAATACTTTAAAATATATAATACATTTAATGGATAAGAATAATTCTGTTTTTATTGAACAGGGAAACTACCAAATACGAAATTTAGCAGTTCATATCCTTAATTATCTTAATCAGATTTTTATTCCTCTAATAAAATCTTTGACTTTTCAAAAGCTTTTGCTTCTGATCCACATAACCTAAATTACTTCTCTTTTTTCTTTTTTAACATATTAATACATATGTTAAATATAGCATGATATTTTACAGCTAATTTATCTTTTCCCCAATAAAAATTTACATTCATCTTAATTTTTTTTTCCTGGAATTTTTCATAAATTTTTTTTATTATATATATTTTTATTACATGTTAAACAGGGTTCCTGCACAATTCTGGTAAAAAAAATTCCCTGACTTTTCTAGGTTTTCCTTGACCTTTTTCAAAAATTTTCCTGACCTTTCTAAATAAAAATTTGGCTTATATATTGTTGTAAAACCCTCCACAATGGACAACTTTAATCTAGATCAATGCCCCGCAAAAAGTACACACTGTATGAATCAGATTTTTAATTATTTTTCATATATGCTATTGTTATATAGTTTGGATAATTTTTTTCAGATCGGATGAATAATTAATTCAAAATTTCTTCATTTACGATGTTAATCGAGATTCTGATGGAAAGTAGTACATCAAAAATTCCCTGACCACTTCAAATATTTAAAATTTTCTCTGCCTTTTTGGCTAAATTTTCTAATTCTCTGACTTTTCCTTGTTTTCCCAGGGTCAATAATGAAAGTTAGGGAATTAGGGAAGAAGGTCATAAAGTGTTCTGATATAAGTGATAAAGTGTTCTAAGCATTCCATGCTTAAAATATTTTAAAGAAAAATACCTGAAATAATATCTGTTTGTTAAAAGCATCAACGAGAATAATGATTAAAGCTTTTTATTATAAACTAACAAAACCTGTGGCTTTACATGCATGGTTGTTGAAAAATGCCAAGTGGTCTTTGTGTTATTACGAGACTCTATAACCTGCAATATATTTTAGATAAGCAAACAGTTAAGTCTTTTTTTTAAGAAGATGGTGTAGACTTTTACAGTAATAAATGTTGACTGATCTAGTGAATTTATTAAGAAATTTTTAAGGCATTTCTGCATTCATTAGGAAAAATTTTTTTGTGTATCTTGTAAATAACTATCACGCTGCTATATTTTGAATGCATTTGTTCACTCATGCATAGCCGTAAATAATGAACTTCAGAGTATTGTGCCATCTAATCAAATTGCTACATTTTCATGCCAAAACCATGGGAGTTAAAGCATGCAGATGTCATATGGAAAAGAAAAAGGTGTAATATGGTTGTGGTCAAAACAATCTTGTCTACAGACCCACATACCGATTTGTCTATAGAACATATTCATTTCGATTAACATCCACGTAGAATTAATGGCAGAAAAATTTAAAGGCTAGCTATGCTGTTTATTGATAGCCAAAATGATGATTCTGAATTTGCTGGATTTAGATTATGTATGGCACAAGGAAAACAACTGAATTACTAAAGTTGGCGAATGAGGCATCAACCTCTCTTCTTAGTTCTGCGCTGGAAGATTTAGTTGCTTGGATGGACTCCCAGCATGAAATCTTGGGTCAGAAAAAGTCAAAGTGCAGAAATAAATCTTCTGTGTTGAATTCAGGGAAAACAAATATTTTTTATAAAAAAAAAATTGTTACTGATTAAGAAATGACTCTTAAAAGTATTTAAGATTAAATTGTGAACATAAATTAAAAGCTTTAAAGCAAACCACTATCACTGCAATGTTTAATAGATTTAAAAATAAATAGAAAATTAGGGAAAATGTTTTCTATATAATTTTAAATTATTATATCTTTTAAGTGCATTTCTAATGCTGAGAATAGTTTGTTTTTTTTAATGTAAAAAAATTTTTTTCTTTCATTTCTGTGTTTACTTACAGTGTGATTACTATATTTGTAGATAAATTCCGAATATTAGAATGTAAAGAAAGAAATGACCTATAATCCACAAAACCGTTGGTCCCTGTGTTGATTAGAGGGAGTATACTGCATTTATATACATATATTCGAAATAAATATTCAAATTATAACTAGGGTGTAAAAAATAATTTTTTTTTAATTAAAAAAGAAAACAGATTTATTTTATTTAAATCGGATTGTTATGATTTTTTTCCCAGTGTTAAAATACTGAATAGCTAACAGGAGTTTTGAGTTTCCAAAACAATTAAACCTAATTGCTAACATAATCTATGTTTTACACTTTAATTAATAAAATTATAATTATTAGTTAGTAATTACAGAAATTATAAAAACTGCAAATTAGTAGTTTCATTAGTTAGTAGCATACGATAATGCTATATACATTAATATTTTGTAATAATTATGTAATTAAATACTACTGATATTTATTTATATTTATTAAAATTATTAATAACTGCATTTAATACTAAACTGTTAACAGTACTTAAAATTAATAATTATTAAACAACTAAACTAGACGCCCTTGGCGACCAGTTCGGCCTCCCTTAAATATATGCTAAGCATTGTATCATCGGGCTTCATACTCTATTTGAATTACAAAATTCCCTGACTTTCCCAGGTTTTCCAGGCCATATTTCCTACAATTCCCTGACCAAAATTCACGACATTTTTAGAAACACGAATTACAATTCAAGATCTTAATGATTAAACTTACATCTGAAAACTAAAACAACATATAAAATTGAAACTAAAAATCTATATCATTTGACATTTACTATATATATATATATATAAAAGCAAACCTAAAATACAACTCAGATGGATTCAAAGTAACTTTTTATTTACATAACTGAATTTACACATATTAAACATTTAAATTTTTTAGACTTCTACTATCATGTCATTTATTTGTGTTGTTTCAGAAGCAGTTTGATGTGTAAAAGTTTCAATTTTTTGTCTTTTAACATTTTAACTTCAGCTTTCTTTTATCTGTTTTTTTTTTTTTTTTTGTCTTGCTTCATAATTTTCCTTCTTTTTCTTATATAATTATTCATGATATCTCATCCTAGCCACCTAAACAAACTATTTGGCGACAAATTTGTATAGCTAAAACATCTTTATGTTAAAAATGTGAATATAGCAAAAATTCTCCTTTTAAGGGAAAAATCAGAATTTTTTTGCAGACGCACCATGAACTCAGGAGAATGTTGACGCATGATAACGCATTAAAAAAAAATCTCTGACTTTTTGAGCACTTGTCATTTTCCCTAACAATTCCCTGTTTTCCAGTCGCGAAGGAACCCTGATCATGTACTTTTATTCATAATTTAATTTACTTACTCAATCCTTCCCCAAACAGGAATATTCTGATAGAGAAATCAAGAACTCTGTATTTTTATGCTAGCCGGGCGCAGGTGGTGAATAGCCAAACATTGTTCCCATCAAATATTTTCATATTTTATTTATTTAATTTAAAATATAGTCCTTTCATATTTTATTTAAAATACAAAACTTTTATTTAAAACTGAAACATTTAAAATTCATGGCTTTCATTTATTTCTTTAAAAAAAAAGAAAAGAAAAGAAAAATAATAAATAACACCATAAACAATTACATTTAATTTGAACAGCAAAGCATTGTTTTAATTTACCACGTGAAAAATAAAAAATGCACACTGGTGAGTTAAAAAAATGCTATTTGCGAGATTTGTGCATAGCTAGCATAAAAGTACCAAGAATTCTTTGCGATCATGGCAACTTTTATGTAGTTTTATTCGAAAAAATAAATTTAATTTTTTAATCAAAATGGAAACTTTACATATGAAAAGCGAAAGGGTCAAACAGTAATTATTTATGACAGCCAAAGACTTGGGCTATTATAATATAGATGAAATTTAAGGTGATAAACAATATTTAGCAATTTATCACCTACGCCTGGCTAATATTAAAGTACCAAAATGGCCATATAAAAAGCAAAGTGGTCAGCCCAGAACTGTTGATGATTCACATGACTTAGACTATTATTATTATAGAGATTAACTCTCTAATTAGGAATATAATATAAATTTCTATGCCAAAAAATTTTTATTACTAAAATAATAATTAATAATTTAGTATTCATTCTAGAAAGAAAAAGGGGCAAGATGCCAGTTCCAAAAAAGGGTACTACTTCATGAGGAAATACATTAGTAATGTGTTTAGTAACCATATAAGAAAAAAAAATTATATATATATATATGTGTGTGTGTGTTACAGCCAAAACCCGGAGCTTGGCCAATACACGAACTGGCTGAGATTCCTGGCCAAAACCCAAAGTAAACAGCATATTTCGGATTTTGGCTGGCCAATTCACGAATTGGCTGGGAAGCCTTGGCCAATATACGAAGTGTTCAGCAATGGGTATCAAACCTGCCAACTTTTGAAAATGAGAAATCGTAGCACAGAATATTGAAATTAATCTGGAGGTTGGTTGGTTGGTTTTTCGTGTTTCAGAGCCCTCTTTTGACATTCGTAAAAGGAATAAAGTTTCAGTCTTTCAACTCAATATAGTAAATTTTTTCCTCTAAAAATTTTTATACGATATTTAAAGTTTCTTCTCATTTTGCAGCATTTTTTCTACATTTGTAAAAGAATCCTGGTTCCAATTTTTTAGCCCAGTGCTGTAAATTTTGACGAAATTCTCGAATTTTTTTTTCCCGCGACCATTTCAGGATATTCACAATTTTTCCCCACAATTCTAATTCACATTTTTCTATCACGATTCTTTGTTGAAATCTGCACTTTTTACCATGAACTTTTGACGAATTTTGTGTTTTTTACCACACAAAATTGAAATGTTTAATAATAATTCGTAAATTGAAATGTTTAATAATAAATAGTACAAATTGTGCGATTTTGCACACTATTTCAAATCTTGCCCCTCAAAGATCCCCCCCCCCCCTTCCAGAAATTCTTAAAATGGCATCCCTGTTTCTAAGGAAGGGAATTCCTGTATAAATATTTACAGAAACACGATTCACCTGTCGTTGATATACATAAAGAGGGTTTTATGTTAAGAAGTTTGTTTTGCAGCCCAGATTTTTTTTTTTTTCCCATAACCATTTTTTAATGTCTGAATTTTTGGATTAATGACAATTTTTTTTAAACTTTCGGAAATGAATACTTTGAAATTTTGGAACAGAATCATTCCTGAAAAATATGCTGCGTGGGATAAAAATCGCAATTAGAAACAAAAAATGCTTTTTTTTGTTTTTTGCAAAAAATCGTAGTTTAAGACAGATTTTCGTAGCATCGTAGTTTATAGGTCAAATCGTAGCAACTACGATTTTTTCGTAGCAGTTGGCAGGTCTGGGGTATCCACAGATGGTAATGTGCTTCTTTCAGCTTTAATGCAGTCCTGCATATGATCTACAAACCTGATAATACACTACAAATAAATTAAATTTTAAAAGCCTACCACAGTTGAAAATGCACATCAAGCAATAATGGAGACAATCCAATAACCAAATTATTTGAGCGACTCTGTAAATAAACGACAAATTCTACCTAGTCAATAATCTATAGAAAACAAGTTGTAGAGCATATTATTAATGTTTCATTATGTTTGAAGTAGTGAAACGTCATTAAAATACCCTATAAACGATTTTTTCACATATATCATAATTCTTTATCTGAATTTTTTTGGGCATCCCTATAAATGAACTATAATGACTACCTAATCAATAATACTCTACAACAGTGGTTCCCAACGTGGGTGTACGCCCCACAGGGGGGGGGGGGGGGGCAATGTGACCTTTCAGGGGGGCAATTTCAGATTTCTTTATTAACAAATTTTCTGTAATTTTTTTCTAATGAAAGTAGTGTCTTAGTCTAGAAATAGAAATAATAGATGAAAAAATTTAAAAACAACTTAATAAAAATTAATTTTCGATACGATCCCATTTAAAAGTTCAAAATACACTGACACCGGAATAATTATATGAATTTTTTTGCATAATTTGACACTTTTATATACTAAAAAATCATTTTAATTTTTCTGGTTTTAATATTATTTTAGTATACCTCTTTTTTTTTTTTTTTTTTTTTTTTTTTTTACTATTTATTAAAAAAAAGAAAAAAAAACTTGTACATCTATTTATAGTGCAATATAATCCCTATGATCCCCATGAGGGAAATTTTACATATGAAATTTTGCAGGGTATATCTAAAATTGACTATTTAGACATGTTTAATCTAAAGAATGTTTTGAATGATCTAAATGTGGTGCTGCATTTATGAAATTAATAAAACTCCGTGCACATCACGGAAAGAAAGGGTTGAAAGTAAATTTCTTATGGTTCTTCTACAAACCACATACAAAATATGACATTCATGACATATGCAATTTAAAATTGGAGAAAACATCGTGGCCAAATAATAATAATGGGGAAAAAAGTCCGCTATCAAAAAAGTGTGTTATGAGAGTAAAGAAAAATAGTAACTTAAAATGGATAAAAGCGCGAATCCGGAAATGTTACTTGTGAATTATGTTATTCATACAGACTCGGCAATAAACAAATATCACTTATTTTTAATGAAGTACTAAAATCCATTATAAAAGGTATCAATTCTATCAGATGTAATACAATATATGAGAGATTTCAAGAAATTTTACAAAAATAAAAATGTAGACTATTTATCACTTGTAAATTTGAGGTAAGTTGCTAAAAAACATTCATGGAGTTAGGTTAAAAGCATACTTGTAATTAAAAAAATATATATGATTTTGATAAATTAAAGAATGTGAAATCACTTATCAGAGTTAATGCTATTTTCGGATCCATCCGGGAAAATGGAAGTTTATTCTTTATGTGACAATATTTATATGATATGAAAGGGGGGGGGGGGGGGGAGAGATCATGATTTTAGAGATGCTTAGGTGGGGCACGGTCAAAAAAAGGTTGGGAACCACTGCTCTACAAAAAAATATTGCTCCCCACATGTGTGATGGATGTGCATATTATTATGTTTGAAATAGAGTGACATCATTTAAGTGCACTAAAAATTATCTTTCACCGATCACTGCAATGTAACGAAATACTTTTGAGTGTCTCTGCAAACAAACTATAACTGCTACTTATTTCATACACTTTAGATAACAGTTTGTTGTCCATCTTAATGATGCATACCAATTTTATTATAATTGAGATAATGTAACAACATTAAAATACACCGGAAAAACTTTTATCATTGATGATATTGTAACGAAATATATCGTGTCGATGATATTGTGTCACTGTAAATTAACCAAAAATAGTACACACTTCACTTTCACTACCGAAAATACACCTAAATAATATAACAATTACAAGTCAATCTGAGTCTTTACTCGAGTTTGAGCACAGACAGGCAGACAGCAAGACAAATTGATTTCATAAACACTTTCAACTATGTTAGAAAGGAATAAAAAGTCTAAATTGGTTTATATATATCCATTTTGCGAGTTGGTCGATCGCATCTGGCCAGTTCGGGAATTAGCTGGCCAATTCCCAAGTTGGCTAGTCAGTTTAAAGCGTTGTTGGCCAGTTCGCAAATTGGCTGGCCAATTTGGGTTTTGGCCGTAACATATATAATTTTTTAGTAAGATAAATAAAGTGTCATTTTTTTTTTTTATAATTTTATGAATTACAAATTGAAAAATACAATTATATAACAACATGTTTTAATAATATCCTGTTTTTTCTATACAATTATATAACAACATGTTTTAATAATATCCTGTTTTTTCTAACAAAATAAAGCTCTATCATTTTTGCAAGATCTTGTGCACACGGATTTAGAAATACTGTGATATGGGGAAGTTTTCTTATGAGAAATCTCTGGCTACAACTAAAGGTGAATTTCATCCTTTTTTAAAAAGATGGGGCGCATTTTGCCAATTTCAAAAGGGGCAGGGTGAGGCGCTCTTAAAAATGGCCTACAGAAAATAGAAAGCAATTGCAGAATAAGAATTTCAAATAAGTAATTTCATTAGTTAGTAGCACAAATAACAAAACAAACAGATATATGTACTTGTTATATCAGAAATCCTCAAGATATTAAATAACAGCATTATTACCTATCAGTGGGGAAGGGGATTATTAGCTTTTCAATTTTTTTTTTTTTTTATGAAAAAAGTTTTGTTGCTTTTTCAATCTCTAATTAATTTCTTTATCTGGTGTACAAAGTTTAGTTCCAAAGTTAAAAAAAGAAAAAAAAAAAGAAGACCTCTACTTAAGAAGCTCTTGCTGCGCTTAACATTTTTATACCAATTAGTTCTTTTTCTCTTATACATTATTTTTCTGCTGAGCAGTATAGGTGAAAATTGGCAGTCGCCACTCGCCACTTGGCGATTAAAGTTGTAAAAGTGGCGATTAAAAAATCGGCCATCAACTGCCACCCTAGTCGCCACTTGCCAAGTGGCAATAAAAAAAACTGTTATCAATCGGCAAGTGAATTATACCTTTTTTCATAGAAATATGCGTCTCTACTTTGATTACATCTAATTAGCAAACTGGTTAATTCTTTTTTCTACTGGATGCAAGCAGATTACAATGATTTAGCTGTATTTTCAATATTTCGGCTTTTTGCCATTGCCCTTCAGTTGGATTATTTTTTCAAGAAATACAGATATATGCAAAATATATTCATCAGCTTTGATTCCACATGCATTTCAAATAATTTATTCCTTCTTTTTTTTTTTTTTTTTTCCTTCGCCGGATGCAAGCGTATTTTAAGAATATTGCAGTATTTTCAATATTTCGACTCCTGCCACATGCTCACCAGTTAGATTATTTTTCTTCAAGAGATATTGTTTAATCCTACGAAATACACTCACCAGCTTAGATTTCAGCTGTATGTAATTAATGTGTGTAGTATGTTAATAACACATTTACTTATTAAATAAAATACAAATAACATTTTATTTGATTATTTTTTTATTGTTAAACTGTTAATTACCTAACTGTTGGAATTTTAATTTAGTTACTTTTTATATAAAGAAAGTAATAGTAATTTGATTGATAATAGTGTTTATGAACATATACAAATAATCTAAAAATATATTCTAAAAAAAATCAATATGATAATAGATTTTATGGTTTTAAAGTGTAATTTTCTTGAATTTCGACTGCTTCCCTATTCTTATCATGAATAGTAGGCTGGTATAAAACTCTGATTTATAGAAAAATGCGTATATATACAACGATTATAGTTTATCTAGATGTCAAGAAAGTTTGAAACATTACAGTGGCCACTAACGAAACTGAGTCTACCGGCCACTGGCTATTAACTCAATTTCCCAGTTTTCACCTATACTGAGCAGATGTCATTCTTTCGCTCTTCTTTATCTCCAATATTTGTTATAAATTTATTATTGCAAATGTAGAATGAGAAAATAAGATTCTAGCTATTTACACTTTTACTTGCAGAAATTTATTATACTTGTTACGCTTATTATATATAAATGAATGTATAATTTGATTACTTAAAAGAAATTATGGCTTTGCAAATTATATTAGATTTAAATATCATTTTAAAATGAAATGCTTTTTATGCCAGTTAAAACTAATCTTTTAACAAATGTGCTCGTTTACATGGTCATATTTAATTTTTTACAAGACCCAGGAATTAAGCTTAGAAACAACTATTTAAAGGTTTATATATATATATATATATATATATATATATATATATATATATATATATATATATATATATATATATATATATATATTCATAAGACAGAATATCTGTAGAAACTTTCCCCAGTTGTGTTCATCTAGATTTTAATACTTCTTTTTATGTCACTTTAAACATTTTTAAAAACTATAATTTTAATCAATGATTTAAAAAAAAAAAAAAAAAAATCAGTTACTTAAAATCATGATTTAATCGCTGATTTAAATCAACTGATTAAAATCATTGACACCTATTTCTAACATAAATAATTTCTAATATCATGAATTATACAAATTTTTATTAAGTAAATATAATCAATATCTATTTTTTTTTTCATTACTAACGTAAAACATTTTGTTTTGTAGCCGACTTTTCACTCTGTACATCTGTCTCAGCATTTTGCTTTGTAGCCGACTTTTGATTCTTTACATCTGACTTAACATTTTGCTTTGTAGCTGACTTTTCACTCTCCACATCAGACTTTCTGTTCCGTAAAGATCTGCTTAAATAAGTTTTTTCAGATTCTGTTGGAGTTTCAGCATTGCTGACTTTTTGTTCTTCTTTTTGAACAGATTTCTCTGAAAAAAAGAAGAAAAAGATTAGAAATGACTTGAATTTAGTACTTACTCAATTACTTAAACTCAAAATCAAATAATTAATAAATAATAAGATTAAATTTTAATCAGTACTTTGTAATAATTCCAAACCCTAAAAGCTTTTGTTGTTGTTGAAATAAAAATAAATGTTAGTTAATCATGTATACTAAGAAAAAAACTTTTTCCCCAATTCGAATTATCTAAATAATTTAATTACACTAGACAACAAATTTGAACTTTTGATCTGCCACAAAACTGGAATTAGATGTTTCTTATTCAGTTTTTTACACTGATTTAGAATCTAGTTTTAGATTTCCTCCAGCTCCTCTAGTTTTTGAAAAACTTGCATATTTCGATTTATGCAAATTTTGGAATTTTTGTACCATTATATGCAAATTTAAGGCATAAAGCATTATCAGGCTGGATATTTGTTTTATGTTATGATTACTGACCAGTTTACCTTACAAAAATGTTGTGTCCGAGATTATACTGACATGTGAACGTGAAATATTGTGCCTAATTTGCATATTTTTCAAATAATATTTCTTGACGTCCAAATATTTCTGCCACATGAGTATGCTAATATGTTTCTAAGCCAGTTTTTTTACGTTGATTTAAAATCTGTTTATCTGTTTTCTTCTATCTATCACGTCGAATTTTTGAAAAAAGTATTTTGTTTTTGGCTCATAAAACACAGAAAATGCTTTTTATGCTACTTTGTGATTTACTTCAGCTAGTAAGGATACATTCTACTACCGGGTGTCCCAAAAAGGACTGACTGATTTTAAAATTCAATAACTTCCAAACGGTGACAGATATTAAAAAAATTCTTGCAGGAGGGTTATGCATAAAGTCAAAAGTTTTTTTACAGTGATTTTCGATTTTAGTTCGAATTACAAGCAATAGATGGCGCTGCGATCAATAGAGGCTAAATTCAGGCTCGATTTTTGGTACTTTGTGGCCCGGATAATACATTTCCATCTCCTTTTTCTGCATGGAACAACAGAAAGGACCAAAAATCGAGCCTGTATTTAGCGACGATTGCTTACAGTGCCATCTATTGTTTGTAATTCGAACTAAAATCGAAACTCACTGTAATAAAAGTTTTGACTTTATGCATAACCCTCCTGCAAAAATTTTTTTAATATCTGTCACCGTTTGGAAGTTATTGAATTTTAAAATCAGTCAGTCCTTTTTGGGGCACCCGGTACTTTTTCAACTGTTTTTTGATTATACCCATTGGACGCTGATAGGAATCTAACACTGTTCACCCTTTTGACAATGAGGTACACACACCTAGAAAGCATTTTATATCAAACTTGTGCCAATATCATACTAAAGTAGAAATTCATTTTACTCAAAAAATCTCAAAAACTAGACGTGCTGCATTAAATTTAAAATTAGATTCGGAATTAGCACAAAAAACTGAAAAAGAAACAACTAATTTCTTTTCTGTGGCTGAACCATTGTTGAGTTTCTTTCAGGTTTAAAAAGGGGAGGGGTGCTGCTGGTGGAGAAAAGGGCAGTATTTTATTCTTAAGGGCACTTTTTAGATTCTAAAGTGTACTTTTGATTTTTTTAAATTTTTAAAGCCACTTTTGACATTTAAAATTCAGGAAATTCTTTTCAAGGAAGTTTTTACTGTGCAAACATTTTTTTTAAAACAAAAAAGAGTAAGAGCTAATTTTCTGGATAAGGAGCAAGGAGGGTGCTAATTCAATTCCTATTATTAGTTCACACTCTCCCTGTATATATATCTTGTTTAAATTTTCAATTGTTAATAAAATACTTATTATTCATCCTATCAAGTTCAAATAAATTTTTTTAAACTTGTAGTGGATGACACTTGATGTTAATAGTTTTTTCAAATTTTAATTAATTAGTTTTAGTTTTATATGGGAGAAAAAATGGTGGCCATTGGTTATTGAACAGCATTTAATGCATCTTCATATCTATAAGGGGGTAACCCTGTTCTGTCGCCAACTTAGCGATATATTGCCAAATTTGGCGATCAAAATGAGTCGCCAAAAGTGATGCCAACTTGCCGATATCTCTAATATTTCACCAAATTCCCACAGACTTCCATTGTAAACCAACAGGGTTTACTTGCTTATAGAAAATCAACAAACAGATATTTTAATACAACAAAAACTAATATTAGCCTAACGTCTAATCTATATAAAATTTTTCTTTGATGACCTAAGTAGGAATTGACTTAAAAAAATACATATATATATCACTTGTTTTATAAATCAAAGGAAAGGTGCAACACTCCCCTGAAACTGTCTAGGGAAGGGGTTCTCAAACTATGGTATGCATACCAGTACAGGTACGTGAAGTTCTGGTTACTGGTACGCAAAAATCTGATAGTGGTACATGAAATGAAATAAAAAATACAGTATGTGAAATCAAAAAACAGCTCAATATCCCCTCCTCTATTTCATTTGTCAGTTAACCAGCTGCGTATATATACCAGCGTGTTATATTACTGCTTTGACAGTGTTTTGCTTTCTCTTATTTTAATGTAATTTCGAATAGAAGTTTAGTACATGGAAGTAATTAGATGTTTAGTTGATCTTTCATCCCACCTGAAAAAAAGAAAAAGTTTTCTTCTATTACTATATTTTATGTGTCTATAATACTTATTTCAATGAGCTTCTATCTCATATTAATAAGTAGTTTGTTTTCAGAAGATATGTGAACTTCTTATGTAGGTTATTCATTTATTAAATTTTCTTAAGTGTACTTTACTGATGATATAAACATAGTGTTCATATAACAAAAAATGAACCAACAAAGTGACTTTAAATGTGTATATATTTTTTAAATTTTAACACAGCTATGTAGTATTTATGTTCTCTATTTAAATAGATCTATTAATAGATTGAAATAATATTTGCCATCCAAAAATGATACACTTCATAATGATAAATACACCCTTCTCATTAGCAATATACAGTAATTAATAGTCACCCTACTGAATATGTATCAATTTACGCCAATAAGTCATTAAGTGTTGTAGCTTTTTTTTTTTTTTTTGTACTAAAACAATATATTTTGATAATGATAATGTACTTATTATTAAAATTTAATGATGGTGATACCTTTTATTTGAATGTTAAAATAAAGCAGTCAATCTAATTATCAATTTAATAATGTAATTATGCAATTAAATACAGTAAAATCTGATCACACAGAAGGACAAAAGACTTGAAAAATATTTCATTTTAGACATATTCCATTAGCTTTGAATTTGTCACCTGGTGGTACATGGAAGTATGAACTTCTATTTAGTGGTGCGTCTGTCTAAAAGTTTGGGAAGTCTAGGGGGAACTCTGGTAAAAAAATCATAAGAGTTGTAATTTTCCCAACCCAGTGAGAAAAATCAGGATTCGAACCTAAGACCTTAGCTTAAGCTGCCAATGCTCTTCCAAATAAGCAATCCTGGACAAATCTGACGGACACATTTCTCTTTTAAGCCAAGGTCTTGGGTTTGAATCTCAACTTGGATAATTTTTCACTCAGTTGGAAAAATTGGAACTCAAATATATTATATAATATGAAATCTAAATATAACTTAGGTACTGATTCATCACCTATTTGTCCAGAACAACTCCTATTAGGAATTTTATATTTGGCATGATTACTTTTAGAGCTGAAATGCTCATTAAGATTCTCGCAATTTTTTCAAAACTGAATTTTAAATAAGCAATTTTTTTTTTTTTTTTTTTTTTTTTTTTTTTTTTTTTTTAAGGGAGTATGTTTCTGTAACAAACATTTAAGTGAATAACTTATCATCAAATGGCATAATTTCAATGAGTTATGTTTAGATAAACATTTATTTTAATCTAGGAAAAACTTTATTTGATGTTTAGTGAAATAATAATCTAAAAGCATTTATCTATCATAAATCATACATTTCATTTCCTGTTGTAATAGAAATATCTACTCAAGACATAAACAATCCCATAACTTCATCATTGTTGTGAAATACATTCCTTTTGTAATTATAGCAATTTTCAAACTATAAATCATGTAAACTACCTTTCTAATTAGACATTTTCTCAGTTGCTTATAATAACTGATGATTTATTAATATCTATCAAGAAATACTAAGACATTATCGTTATTGCTTAAAAATAACAATTATTGTGATTTATATCTGTTGGTCAAGGACACTTCCTGGTTGCAGTGCATTTTACATTGGAAGAAGCAGTTGAAGTGCAACCTTCAGACTGAACGCATCAGCTCATCTTTTTAGCTGTGACATTTTAATCTACGCAACCAGGCATCCACAAAGCCTGGCTTTTGTTAAACATTCACAAACCGCATTTCTCTATCTGCAAGAAGATGTCAATGTGTTCGTTTCAATATAATGTTATTTGCATCCCATGTTAATTTACTAATTCTATAAACACAGAGTTTTCTGTACAGAGGAAAAAAAATATTTTTAAAAATCTTTTAGTTGGATTTCACTGTTTGCAAGAACATAAATTTGTAAATACAGTTTTGCTTTTGCTTTCTTTTCTAATTCTATAAACACACAGAGTTTTCTGTACATCAAATTTTGGAGGCACCGGCGAGATCATGGATACTACGCTCATCATATCATCTTACTGCAGTTTTAAATAAAGTTTTCACCATTCTTATGTGGAATTACAACAGATGACGGAGCACCTCACATCACATTTATTACAGATAAGTACATTTTATCTTATTATTATTCTCGGTTTGGCTTTTGTTTTTTGCGCTATTCACCTCATTATTTGAATAATGAGTACCGACTTAGAAGCCGCAAAAAAGGCTGCTGAAGAATTGGAAAAAGCAGCTATAAATTTACGTGGCAGAGCTAAATCTGCTCTAACAAGAATAAACAACTTTATTAACTTTGAGCAAACGTTTCAAAAGAATGATTTGTACAATAAATTAGAAAAGTTAGAGGCAGTTTACTCAGACTTTGACAAAAATGATGCTCAATTACCAGCTGAAGCATCTGAAATTGATGAATTTGAGAAAAAATATTATGAAACCAAAGCCAAACTGCAAACGGAACTTTAAAAAGTTACTGTAGATGTGCATGAACAATCTCAATTGATAAATGATCAGATTCCAGTTGTTAGTTCTACTATTTCTAACAATTTTAAATTGCCTAGATTAAATATAGAACAATTTAATGGTGATTTTAAAAACTGGTTGTCATTTAAAGATTTATATTTATCATTAGTTCATAATAATGACAGCATAAGTAATATACAGAAGTAATTAAAATAATAAAACTTTGTAAAAAATCACCATAAAATAAAACAATACACAGGACACGTTTCGAGCTAAAAACATAACAGCTCGTCATCATCTACAACAAACACGTATCCGCAAGCGAACAAGGTAAAAAATGAACTGAAGGTAAAGAATGTTGCAAAGAATCCGACAGATGGCGCTAGCTGAAAGAGGCACATGTAGAAGAGAAAGGTTTTGCCAAAAAGATAGAAGAGAAATTGATAGGGAAAAAATGGAAATAAAAGAATTAAAATAAAATAAAAGAATTAAATTAAAAAATATAAATAATAATAATAAATAAATAAATATAAAAGAATAAAACAAGAAAAAAAAACAAAAGATCCTTTTTAAAAAAAAAAAAAAATAAAATAAAAAGAGAAGGGAAAAGAATTACAAAAGTAATTTACACGCTGGAGATAGGAAAGAAGATGATGGGAGATCATTGACAAGATTAGCAGAATTTTTAGAAATAAAATATGCTTCATGAAAATCCAAGTGAGAGGGAGAAGCAGGGGAAGAAATAATTTTGGCGATGGAGAAATTGAAACAATGACTGGAAGACCAACAGGGTTCGTACACATTTCTTTAAATAAAAATCAAGTACTTTTAAGGACTTTCAAGGACCAAAACCAAAAAAATTTAAGGACCTTCAAATTAAATAAACTAATAAATTATAACATGCATTTTTTAATAAAGGGTTTCTTTCATTTTTGTAAAAGTTTTAAATATTTAAATGAACGGGAAGGGGGAGGGGAATTTCACCATGTGGCAGTAGAAATTTAGAAAATTTTAAAATAACATACAGCAGAAGAAAAAACTAGTCAGATGTGCCAATCCCAAAACTTTCTTCTATCTCATACATGTTAATACTACAAAATTCATTATCAGAGTGTCAAAATTAAATGGTCTATGCCCCTCATGAGGATTTTAAAGATATGAAATTCCGTGCATTAGTTCTTGAGATACAACTATTGTTAAAACCATGCAAATCCTGCAAAATATATCATATCAGCGCCACCTGTAGGGTGGTTTACACCAAAACCTAATCAGCAACAACTTATGTAAACATTTAACTGAATCTGAAGTTTGATGAAAATCCGTGCATATAGCTATTGCAGAAATCGTGAAAAATGCAGCATAGCAGCGCCATCTGTTGGGAGATTAACACCAAACCATAATCAGCACCTATAATTATCAAGGTATACCTGAATCTAAAGTTTGATGAAAATTCGTGCTTTAGTTCTTGAGATATATCTATGGCGTAAATCATGAAAAATGCAGCATAGCAGCAGCACCTGTTGGGCGATTTACATCAATAAAAAAGAAATTTGCCCAGTTAAACTGATGGCATTGAGCTCACAGGCTATTCACACTAACTGTATATAATACTCTTATTTCATAGAATAATGACCCTCAAAAAATAAATGAAGGGGCATTAGACCCCGTATCCCCCTTTATACTTAACCAATTCACCTCCAAATCTAATCACGGAAGCTCCTTAACATAATAAACCGGTATACCAAATTTGAAGCAAATCAGAAAATTCAGCATGAAAAAACCATATCGCTAAATTAGGGAGGGGGGGGGGCTAACCCCCTTCACCCCTTTATACTTAACTAATGAACCTCCAAATCTAATAGAGAAACTTCCTTATCAAAATGAACATAAAAAAATGAAAGTAAATTGGATAATTCTGCATAAAAATCCATTTATCTAAATTAAGGGAGGAGATTTGCCCCCTTTCCCCCGTTTATACTTAACCTCCAAATCTAATGAAGGAAGCGTCATAACGGAATAAGCCGGTATATCAAATTTGAAGCAAATCGAATAATTCTGCATGAAAAACCCATTTAACTAAATTAAGGGGAAACTACCCCCCCCCCTTTATTCTTAACCAATAGACCTACAGATGTAATCAAGGCAGCTTCTTAACGTAATAAACCGGTATACTAAATTTGGAGCAAATCGAATAACTCTGCATGAAAAACCCATTTATCTAAATTAAAGAGGGGGGGTGTCCCCCCCTTTCCCCTCTTTGCACTTAACTAATGAACCTCCAAATCAAATCAAGGCAGCTTCTTAACATAATAGGCCGGTACACCAAATCTGGAGCAAATCGGATAATTCTGCATGAAAAACCCATTTATTTAAATTAAGTGGGGGTCTGGCCCCCCTTTTCCCCCTATGTACTTAACTAATGAACCTCCAAATTTAATCAGAGAAATTCCTTAACATGAAAAACTGGTATACTACATTTGGAGCAAATCGATTAATTCTGCATGAAAAACCCATTTATCTAAATTAAGGTGGGGATTATCCCCCACTTTTCCCCCCTTTATATTTAACCAATGAACCCCCAAAACTAATCAGGGAAGCTCCTTAACATAATAAATTGGTATACCAAATTTGGTGCAAATCGAATAATTCTGCATGAAAAACCCATTTATTTAAATTAAGTGGGGGGGGGGGGGTTAGCCCCCCTTTCCCCCTATATACTTAACTAATGAGCCTCCGAATGTAATCAGAGAAGCTCCGTAACATAATAAACTGGTATACCAAATTTTGGAGCAAATAGATTAATTTTGCATGAAAAACCCATTTATCTAAATTAAGGCGGAGGGGGACTAGCCCCCCTTTTCCCCTTTATATTAAACCAATGAACCCCCAAAACTAATCAAGGAAGCGCCTTATCAGAATGAACCTAGAATAAAAATTTGAAGCAAATCGGATGTTTCTATCAAGAGTTATCGCGTTACGTACATACATACATACAGAACCGGCGGGCACATTAGCTCTCAGGCTTTGATAGCCTGTGAGCTAAAAACTAATCAACACTAATTTATATCGAGGATTAACAGAATATAAATTTTTATTAAATTTTGTGCATTAGTTCTTGAGATACACCACCCACAAAATTTGTGTCACATACAGACAAACAGAGTCACAGACTCATTTTGTAAAAACATGTTTTTCAGGATACCTGACCCCTAAAACGTGTAAATAGGTCGAAAATTTTCCCGAACCCAATACTTTCTTATTGTAAAGATAAACAAAGAGGAGAAACATATTTTTTTCTTATTATTGAGGAGGGGGTGGGGGGGGGGCTAGTTTAACAGACTTATAATTAACTTACAGTTTAAAACAGGGTTGTAAAAAACCCAGGTTTTTTGTTAAAAACCCAGCCCGGGCGGGTTTTATTAAAAAATCCGGGTTAAATGGGCAATTTTCCCCGGGTAAATTGGGTTAAAATGACAAAATGGGAACTATGATTCCACCTTCCTCACAAATAATAATTTTCAGGGTTGCCACTGTATAGGGAAAACTGGAAAAACTGAAGGAATTTAAAAATGAATATTAAAAACAAGAAATTTTACTAAATTTTGGTACTTTTTAAAATGTTTCCATTGAAATTTCGAAAATTCTCAGAGGAATTACTTGGGGAAAATTTAATTTTTTGCTTAGGAAAGCACAAGGAATTTGATTGCCGAAATAAGTGACAATCCTGATCTAAAATACAATCTTTGTGACTTCATAGTCTTATATATAGATGGGAATGACTTCATAGTCTTAATAAAGATCTCAATATTTTTCTCTGTTCTTAAAATACACACACATATATATATATGATCCCTATAACAAACAAATTTCAAAAATTGCAAAGCTATCAATTGTGTGTTAATTAATAAAATATAACTTAAAAAAAACTTGCTCCTTTGAAATTATCATAAGATAGTAAATGTTAATAAAAAAATATCTTACAACAAAAATTTATTCTTATATGTATATACAGGGTGTCCACTCTCAACAGTGTCCAATGGCTAATTCCTAAATCGTTAGTCATAGACATATAGTTCAGATTACAAAAAATGTTTTAAATTGAGGCAAAGAAATATTTTAAAAGCGATTTGGGTTAATAAAAATATTTCTTTAAAAATTACAAAATTTAAGTTTTTATACCCCCCTCCCCCCCCCCCGGTCCTATAAGTTATATTTAGTAAAATTTTTCTATTACACTGACAAGTAAGACAAAAAAAGTCCTGTTCATATAAAACTAAAATTGACTGGGCTATGAAACTTTAAAAATGCAAGACTTATACCACTTTTCTGCATCTGAACACAAATGAGTTTGGCCATGCTTTGAGGGGTCATATACTAAGTGCTTAAAATATTCGAAGAACTTTTCATGTGTATCTGCGCTTTGAAAAAAATAGTACAAGTGTTACAATTAAGTTATCTTTTATTAAGTTTCAGATTGGTTAAAATTATTGTATTTTAACATATGTTTTATTTTGTAAGGATTTGAGACTATTTCTTTTAACAAATATTATGTTATTTAACTTTAACGATCGTATGTATGTTTTCCCAATTCAAAATTTGTACTCGAAATTTAACTCACTTTTAAATATCCGATCGAGATTAAATTTTACATATATACTGATGTAAATCCGATGATAATCTAATATGTGATTTTTGGTGGTTACCATTCATACTTATTTTACAGAATAACATACAAAATTTTGGACAGATTACCGATAAGAAGTTTAAAAAAAAGTTTTAGATTAGATAACACAAGACTGTTATGGTTATGTTTTTTAACTTTTATGTATTTTTTAAGCACTGAATCCGAGAATTACCTTAATTTTTTACCATCATTTCAGGATGTTTTGCAAATCATAAATTGTCAAAGTTAAAAAATAACAAAAATCTGATACTATAAAATAGAGGAGATGGCTGAGTTTTTTAACCTTTGATAATTGATTTTTATCTACTTTTTAGCACTGAATCTGAAAATGATCTTCATTTTTAACCATCACATTATAATTTTTTTCCAAATCGTAAATGTCAAAGTTAAAATATAGCAAAAATCTGATACTATAAAACAGATGTAGAACATTTTTTTATTTAATTTTCCTGATGTGATGGTTAAAAATGAAGGTTATTTTCAGATTCAGGGGCAAAAAATACATAAAATAATTTGATAAATATAATAAGTTTAGTAAATATAATACTCTTGAAGCTAACTGAAAAGCTTAAATTTACGTTTTAAATTAAAAGCTAAAATGTTTTAAAATTATAGGGTTCCCAATCTTAAAGTGCAATTAAATTAGTACAAATATATTTTCTAAGATTGAAAGAAGTGAATAAATAAAACAAAATAACCATAAACTGTTAACAAATATATCATTTGTTCCTTTCCAGAAATATATTTTTAAAAAAAACCCGGGTTTTTTATAAAAAACCCAGCCCGGGCGGGCAGCTACCCACTACAACCCTGGTTTAAAAGACTTTAAATTTTGTATACTTGCTAAGGAGGGAGGAGGGCGGGGAAACGTCAATTTCGGTGGAGAGGGGGGGGGGGTAAAAATGTATGATGAACTATTTATTGTTACAATAAATTAACTAATGGAGCAGAAAAACTTTTTAAAAAAGCAATGATTTTTAAGATTTTAAACTTTATAAGTTGAGGGGGCAAAGGGACAAGCACATTTTTTTAAATTTTTTAGGGAGGGAGGGAGTTTATTAGATGACTTATTTATTTACCTTACTAAAAATTTACAAGAAAAAAAACTAAGAGGAATTTTAAAGACTTTAAATTCCATGTGTTCTTTAAGTGTGTGTGTGTGTGGGGGGGGGGGGGGGGGGTGCAAAAGGAAAATTCCAATTTCGGGTAGGAAGAGAAATCTTGATTGATTATTTATTGTGGCAATAAAATGACAAAGCAAAAAAAAAAATTTAATTAAACAGTTTCGAAGAGCTTTTAAACTTTGAGTACTGTGGGGGAGCAAAGAAAAAAAGAGGAAGAAAAATTTTGAGGGTGAAATTCAGATGAAATTTTAATGAAATGCAGTGGAATGAATTGTTACTGAAATTTAGGACAGATTATTTATTCAGTATAAAGTAAGAAATAGAGTACAGGGATGAAAATTGCATTAAAGCCATTTTGTAGCAGCAAAAATCGAATTTTGGAGCAGTAAAATCTGTTTTTGTAGCAGCAAAAATCTGATTTTGTAGCAGTAAAATCCATTTTTGTAGCAGCAAAAGTTAATTTTGTAGCAATAAAAACTGTTTTTGGAGCAAATTGAAATTCTAATGCTAATAAAAAAGAAATTTGCGTATTTTCGCGATCTTATGATGAAATTTGCGTATTTTTCACGATCTTTTGGCGAAATTCGCGTATTTTTCGCGATCTTTTGACAAAATTCGTGTATTCTTCGGGATCTTTTGACATAATTCGCGTATTTTTTGCGATCTTTTGACAAAATTCGCGTATTCTTCGGGATCTTTTGACATAATTCGCGTATTTTTTGTTATCCTTTGTTGAAATCAGTGTGCTGTTCACTATTTTTTGACGAAATTAGCCTGTTTTTTTTTTAATCTTTTGATAAAATTTGCGGTTTTTTGTGACCTTTTGATGAAATTTGTGCGTTTTTTCGAGATCTTTTAACGAAATTTGCGTTTTTTCACAATCTTTTGACCCCATTTTGTTCGTTTTTAGAAATAATTGGTAATCCTTTGACAAAATTAACGGGGTGTTTTTCGCTATGACAAAATTCGCATGTTTTTCGCAATCTTTTGACGAAATTCGCGTATTTTTGGCAATCTTTTGGACGAAAGTTGCGTATTTTTGGCAATCTTTTGACGAAATTTGCGTATTTTTGGCAATTTTTTGTCGAAATTTGCGTATTTTTGGCAATCTTTCGACAACATTCGCGTATTTTTCATGATCTTTTAACGAAATTCGCGTTTTTTCACAATCTTGACTCCGTTTTGTTCGTTTTTTGACGAAGTCAGCTATCCTTTGACAAAATGCACGTTTTTTCGCGATATTTTGACGAAATTCGCGGGGTTTTTTTTGCGACCTTTTGATGAAATTTGCGTGGGTTTTTCGCCATCTTTTAATAAAATTAGCATTTTTATGATCTTTTGATCGTGTTTTGTTCGTTTTTTGACGAAATTAGCGATCCTTCGGCAAAATTCGCGATCTTTCGACAAAATTTGTGGGTTTTTCGCGACCTTTTGATGAAATTTGTAGGGTTTTTTCGCCATCTTTTAATAAAATTATAGTTTTTACGATCTTTCGACCGCGTTTTGTTCGTTTTTGACGAAATTAGCGATCCTTTGAGAAAATTCACGTTTTGACGTGATCATTTGACAAACATCGCGTGTTTTTAGAGATCTTTTGTTTTTTTGACGCAATTAGCAGAAAAAGGTTAAAAATGGATTTTTTTTTTTTTTTTGTTTCTCGAATCGACGAAATCGTGCTAAATTTCATCTTGGCACTAAGTACGTTTTGGCGCAGGTTTGGCGCAAAATGGAAAAAAATAGCTGTTTTGTAGAAGTTTGGCACAGTAAAGCTATTTTGGCTTCGTCTGGCGCAATTGGCGCAGGTCTTACATCCCTGATAGTAGAAAAAGGTTAAAAAAATGAAGTTTTTAACTTTGATATTACGATGGGGGAAGTGAAATTTCAGAAGAAGGGGAGGGAAGGCGGGATTAAGATTTTTTTTAAATCAGAAATTAAAAGAGTTTCATCTTTGATTAAGAATTAATATGAGAGTAAAATTAAGCACTTTTAAGGACTTTTTTCAAATTTTGCATGAAAATAAGTACTTTTAAGCACCAAAAATTTCGTTTGAAAAATGTAAGCACTTTTAAGGACTTTCAAGGACCGTACGAACCCTGACCAACAGTGAGAAGCACTCAAAGATTTAGAGATTTCTTGATTTGCAATATACCTCTGATGCTCGCCTAATCTGAATTTTAAAGCTCTCTTTTTTTGACCAATATAACATAAATTGCAAGAGCAAGGAATATAATAAACACCCCACCGGTTCTCAGTAGGAACAGGATCTTTCAGAGAAGAGAATTTAATTTTATTCATAGGTTTGAAGATAACTTTAAAATTAAAATGAGAAAGGATTTTAGCAATTTTGAAACAGAGAAGAGAATAAAAGGGCAGAACTATTATAGAATTAAAATTAGGAGGATTATTTGAATCAGAAAAAGGACGTTTAGGCTTATTAAATTTATACAAAGCTTTATCAATCAAAGAGGGATTATGGGTGGATTTTTTATAATGGGCTAAAATGGATATTGACAATTTCAAAAATTAAAATTTAACTTAGAGCATATTCAAAGTTATTTTTAGTATCACCTATGATGGCAAATTGGGTAGTATGAATATTTGAGCTAAATTTTCTAAATAAGTTTGTCTATTTAGCATATGTTGAGAGAAAAAAAGGAGAGAATGTCAATTGGGTGACTTTTAAAAACCAGTTGTTTAGAAAAGTATTAGATGGAGAATGATACATTTTTTTAAATATATAAAATGGTCTGAATAGTTTATCAAGAAAAAAGTCTTAAAACAATCTACATGAATATATTTTTTCATAAAAAAGGGGACAGAAAGTTACAAAAAAGTAATATTTTGTAATTCCACATATAAAAGTTTCAATTTAAAAAAAAACATACTGAAGAGAAAGCTTTAAACATATCCATCTCCTTAAACAGTACATACTGATAAGTTTTTAAGACAAATTAAATATATATATATTATTTTAATTTAGAAATTTAGAAATTATTAATGTGTCACCCCATTGACGCTAGTGTCACCCCAATGACGAAGTGTCATCCTATTGAATAATTTGCTTTGGGATGACACTTGAGGATGATCATTCCATACTGGACACACTATTATTATAAATATGAATTTTATGGGTATATAAAGAATATAACACATTGAAATAAAAACAAATACATATACTGCCCCAAAATTTTATATTTTAAAAATGATGAAAAACAAAACTTATTTATTGAAGACATAATGGCCTCGTTTGTTAAAGGTGGGCTCGTTTAGAATTTCAAGTATCTGTTTCTGATCAATAAAGTCTGTGTCATCATTCTCTGGGAAAATGTAAAACTCCCCAATCTTTGATTTCTTCAGAAACTTCACCTCGTACATCTCATCAATTTCAACAGACGTGATTTTACCAATAAACTGATGTTTGCTTCTTTTCCCTAAATATTCAACTCTTACCCATGTACCAACATTAGGAATTTTATGAGAGATGCTTGAAACAGATTGTGGAAGTACTAATTATGAGAGTGAAGGAAAAAAAGAATGTTTAAGTGGTACTTTTTTAACATTGATAATCAAAAATATAATGCAATTAGAAATAAATAACTTAAAAAAAGGATACATAAAGTTGGTTCTACAGGCACCACATTGAAGTCAAAGGTAGGCTTGTCCGATGGGAAGTGATTACAAATAGAGTCGAGGCAGCAAACAAAATAGCTGAGACTTCGGAGAAAGATTCTTGGCCTTTGCTCTTTTGAATACGTAATTTGATGAGTTTTCATAATATTTGGGATTGCTGGTAATTTGCTTGGTAAGGATGACCTCATAGCTTCAATTTCTTCTTCTTTAATAAGAAGAACTTCCACCTTACTTTCCTGAAAAACTTTAACAAAATCTTCTGCTGATGATATATCATTGCCATGCATTACAAAAGCATCTGCGCTTCTTTTCAAAAAACCTCCTACCCCATCCATAGGTCCTTTACCGTGTCCGCTTTCGGAATAGTTCCAGGAGAAAAATTTTATGTTTGAAAGAAAGGCGGTATTCTGTGTGATCATGAAAAATATGTTTGACCTATTTCGATATTGTGATGTAGGCCCATCTGAGAAGAAATGAATGGTGTCGATATCTGGAATTTTATTTATAAGCTTCTTTAATATGGGATCTAAATGTGCCCAAACAGCATGAGCACCATGATCTATGTTATTAGATACTGTTGCAAATGGCAAGCATGAAACTGAATCTTTTTCTAAATAATAGGCTACACGCGTGTGAATGGATATTTGTCGCTTTGATGCACCAAAGTGCATGGATTGAACTTCATCAAAGATTTTGGTAACATACTTTCTGAAAAATCAATCTGAAGAATAATTTCATTGTATTTTAAGTTTTTTCGTTTACTTTGCAAAGTAGTTATTTGATGATATGCTGAAAAAGTATGTTTCTTGAAAGATGGAATTTCTCGGTTGACATTTTCAATAATTTCTGATGGTTTTTTATCAAGGGACACTTTTTTTGTAACCTTTATTTTTCTCACAGAACCTTTGATGCTCTTCTCAACAGTCTCTGTCACCCATTTAAAATGACTGATGATGTCTTCATTGTGTTGGTCAGCTTCATAAGTAATAACATTATCTTTACACTCTTTACACTTGCCCAGCATACAATCAGCATTTTCATTATTACACGTCAAGCTGCCCACTAATATTTCAGGATCAGCAAAATTGATTATTCCTACACTGTTCAATTTCTTTGTCAGAAACTTCATATTTTCGTGCTTCACACAAAGGCAGGTGTTTCTATCGGATAGTCTTGGAAGAACAACCCAGAATGGTTTGTATTTCCAAAATGTTGAGTATGAAATGTTTCCATTTTCCTTAATGAACCTTCTATGCAACCGTTTTATGTTTCCCAACAGTATCCTTTTCTGTTTCCTATTTTTTCCTCGCACAATGAAATCCTTCTTCCCAGGGCACATCCGGGAAACATCATCTCTTTCAAAATAGGATCGAATGGCTTGTACATTAACAGTAACATTGCTTTTTCTTTCATACTGTGCAACATTTAAATTTCGGGCAAACTTCTTATTTTGTTTTGGGGTCAGAATATCTTGTGCAAGGTGTTGCACTTTATATTTTTTTAATGTACTTCCACTAATGCATTTATTAAAAATTTGCCTCACACAAGAACGTGCAGGTAGGGTTTCAGCATTAGATTTTAATTGAGAATGCAAACTTATTCCATATAAAAGTTGTTTGTGAACTGTTTTCGGTACAGTGTACCCCCGAGTCAGAATTATGACTTTTTTATTAGGTGAAGGTGAAGCTGCTGAATTCTTACTAGATGATTGTTTTCGCTGAAGAGATTTTTGTAGAGTTTTCACCTTGCGTTGCAATATAGCAATTGATCTATTTCTTTTTTCTATCTCCCTTAACATCCGAGCACGGTTTTGTGTTCGAACTTTCTGCCCACGCACCCTTTGAGAACTGAGAGGCGTATGTGAAAGTGCAACATGTGGTTCTGGTTCAGAATTCATTTGACTTGTGTCTACATTTTCCAACTGTTTCCTTCTCTTTCTACATTTTTCTGAAGCTTTCCTCCAGTACTTTCTCTTATTTCTTTGCTCTCTGGGTTTTAGATCATTAATTCCTTTAATTAAATTTAAATCCTTTTTTCTTTGGTAAGCTTCTCTTTTCTTCCTATTTCTTTCTTCTCTCTGTGCTTCATTTAATTTTGCTAAATATTTCCTATTCCTTACATTTGCCTTCTCCCTGTACTTTTTATACTCGATTGACTTACTCTTTATTTCAGAAACTCTTTTATGATTTTTTTCCTTTTTTTTTGTACTTTAGATTCACACACTTCTATAGAATTGGTTATCTGAATATTTTTTTCTTCTTGGACATCTTCCATTTTAATATTTTTACATCCGGAATAACGATTCTAAGCAACAACAAAAATAAATAACACTAGTATCAACAAACTGCAAGTAAAAGCAATGAAGGCGCCAATTTCTATTCTAAAAATCTACGATCAGTTTTGTTTACAGTTAGTACTCAGACGACTGATTAATAACACAAAATCCAGAAAAAGAAACAAAAAATGTGTCTACAATTAAAAAAAAAAGAAGCACATAAATACCGAACGCCGAACTGCATTTTCTGTCAATCGAATGACAAGCAGTCATTCGGGCGACACTGCATCAGCAGACATGACGTCATCCCATTGAGCGTCGTCCGATTGACAAATTGTAAACAAAGAGCCTTTACGTTCCGAGTAGCGCATAGAAGAAGGTTTTAAAACGAAATATTCTAATAAGTCAGCAGGCTTAAACAACTAAACAATTAAATTACTTACCAAAACAAACCGCATTTATTTTAAAGTCGTCATCCGATTGACAGCTGTAGGTTGAACTAATCCGATATCACTTACTTTATCTCGCTTTGAAGTAAAATAAACAAAACTTTGAAATTAATTTCATATTTACCGGTAAAGAATAATAAAGATCGATGGTAAATTGAATGCGAAAGTGCAGATGGCGCCATATTTCGTTTAATGTAGGAATCCGAAAAGAGTGTCATCCAATTGACTGAAAATTCGGCGACATGTTGAAATCGTGCATTTAAAAAAAAGGAGGGGTTAAACAGTTGTAAAGGACATAAAAGATGGGCTTTAAAGAGTTGAGAGAAATAAAATTTTAGTATTTTGAAGATAAATACATTGTGGTAATATTTAATACAGCCGTATAAAAATAATTTTTCCGTACGGCGACACGTCATCCGATTGACTATTTATCACTTCTAGATTTACAAGCTATACTAAAATGATTAGTTTTCAGATTTTTTCTTTCAAAAAATGAAATGCACTGCTAAATTTTAAATTTTAGAGACATTTTTAAATCTTTAAAGATATATAAAACACGAAAAATATGCCGACGACGCTAAATCTCCCATTATAAAAAATCGACCCTTATAACCACGAGCAAGGGCAAGAGATTTGAGATAATTAATTTCATTATTCAGAGCAGAAGAGTCAGAACAAATGCGCAATGCCCTAAAAACAAAAGTATAAAAGGACGCCACTTTTTGTTGAGGAGGATGATTTGAAAGAGCATGAGGAAGAAGAGAGACAGCGAAAGGTTTTCTATAAACGGAGGTAGAGAACCGATCTGGGTGTTTTGAAACCAAGACGTCACTGATAGGAAGAGAATTGTTCTCTTCGACCTCGAGAGTAAATTGAATACAAGGATCAACAGAATTAACGAGAGAAAGGAGATTAGAAAGATCCAGGTCAGAGGGGATTAAAATGAAAGTGTCATCAACATACCTAAACCAGAAAGGAAATTTATATAAACTGAAGAGTTTTTCTTCAACAAAATGCATATAAATATCACATAAAAGAGGAGACAGTGGATTACCCATGGCCAAACCCTCAGTTTGAGAATAGAAAGAATTATTAAACTGAAAAGCAGTTTGCCTGACACAAATACTAACTAAAAGCAGGATTTCATCAATCTCAATGGAAGAGTAATGAAATTCGCGCAGCCTTCTTTCCAAACAATCAATGGCCCCTTGAACAGGCACGTTAGTGAAAAGGGATTTAACATCTAAGGAAACCATTAGATAATTGCAAGGAGAAAGGCGTTTAATTTTATCAACAAAGTCATAAATTTTTTTCACGGTGTGAAAGTTAGTGGAAGATAAAGGGAGTAACTTAGAAAGGAACTTGGCAAGTTTATAAGAAGCAGTACCAATATTGGAAACGATAGGGCGAAAGGAAAGGGTAGGTTTATGGACCTTAGGAAGAGCATAGAAACGAGCAGAATTAGCGATAGAAGGGGTGACAAAACGTTTGGTGTTATCATTAAGAAAGACAGAATTTTTAATGACATGCTTGATATCAGATAAATGCTTAGTAGAAGGATCCTTTTTTAATTTGGAATATGGACCAGAGTTTAACAAAGATTCAACATGGGAAATATAATCAGATTTATTGAGAAGAACTGTTTGGCCGCCTTTATCAGCCTTAGTAATAAGAAGGTTAGGAACGGAATTAAGTTCAATGAGAGCAGATTTCTGAGAAGAAGAAAGATTAGACTTTTTAAAAGATTTATTAGAAGAAATGACATTAGCCAAAAGGTAGCGAAGAGAATCAAGTTGACCAGAAGCAATTTTACTGTTTTTGAAAGACAGTAAAATTTCTTCTGGTCAACTTGATTCTCTTCGCTACCTTTTGGCTAATGTCATTTCTTCTAATAAATCTTTTAAAAAGTCTAATCTTTCTTCTTCTCAGAAATCTGCTCTCAGTGAACTTAATTCCGTTCCTAACCTTCTTATTACTAAGGCTGATAAAGGCGGCCAAACAGTTCTTCTCAATAAATCTGATTATATTTCCCACGTTGAATCTTTGTTAAACTCTGGTCCATATTCCAAATTAAAAAAGGATCCTTCTACTAAGCCCAGTAGCAGAAACAGTGCAGCACGGAAGCGGGCGCTGCAGATTATTTTAAACCTCGCAGATTAATCCACCAACTTAAAAATAAATACTGGGCTAAAAAAATAGCTGAAATTTGCTTTAAGTCTCTAGATTTATGGTATTTGTTGTATCCTTATATTATATATATTCTTTATAAATGGAAATTTTGCTTACTTTAAGTGTTTCTGTTATTTCTTATGATAGTAGGCTTATTGGGTCGCAGATAAATTTTTGTTTGCTACAGACTGACGCAGAAAATTCTGCTTCTGGGAAGCATTTATCTGATTAACTAAAACAAGTTATGCAGTAATTGCTTGCCTGACAAGCATACTACCTGGCAATGCAATTCCTCATACTCTTGTCACAATTGCAAGCTGAAACATCATACTAGTTTATGCGAAAACAAACTGCAAAATTACGCAATATCAACTTCTCATTCAAATGAAAAACAGAGCCTCAAAAACAAACCTGATTCAGAGACCGGTTTGATTCCCAATGAGAATAAAAAGGAAATTTCTCCTTCCATAAATGCACTTCAAACATCTTTTGCACTTTTACCCACTGCTAGTGTATATATTAATGATTGCATGGGTCAAAAGGACACTTTAAGAATCATGTGTGATAGTGGATCAGAGTTCACGTTTGTTTTTAAATCCTGCATGAAAATGTTAGGAATTAAAAGGAAAAATGCTAGGTTCCCCATAAAAGGTCTGTCTAATTCAAAGATCGCAGTAACTAAGGGTTATGCAATATTTGACCTTACATCAATTTATAATGCTGACACCAAGTTGTCTGTGAAGGCATTTATTTTAGATGATTTAACTGCTCCGTTACCTGCGGAAAAAATACATGAGAAGCATTTTTTTTTCACATTTAAAGAATATAAACTTAGCGGATCCACATTTCGAGACACCAAGTAAAATAGACATTATTTTAGGATCTGATTATTTCTTTTCTATTTTGCTTCCTGGTCAAGTAACAGATATGCAGAGCAATTTAATTGCTCAAAATTCAATTTTTGGCTTTCTCGTATCAGGGAAAATGCCACATTCTAGTACATCTCCAAATTCGATACATAATTTACATATTTATGAAATTAATATTGATAAAGAGTTAAAGCATTTTTGGGAAGTAGAAGAAGTATTTAATAAGAATACTCAAAATTTGTCACCTGAAGAGCAGTTTGTTGAATCACATTTTCAGGAAATTTATTCAATTAATTCCGAGGGTCGTTTAGTGGTTAAGTTACCTTTTATTCAATCTAAATCAGAATTAGGTAATTCTAAACCTGACGCAATTTCTCGCTTGCTTGCTATGGAAAAGAAATTTAGAGAAAAACCAGAATTTGAAAATCAGTACAAAGAGTTTATGTACGAATATGAAGAATTAGATCACATGGAATTAGTTGCACAAAATGACATTAATAATTATGAAAACAAACACTGCTTTCTTCCTCATCATGCGGTTATTAAATCTTCTAGTATCACTACTAAATTAAGGGTAGTTTTTGACGCTTCATGCAAAACTTCAAGTGGTGTTTCCTTGAATTCCATTTTGGGTGTAGGCCCTAAATTACAATGGGACATTTTCGAAATCTTACTTAATTTTCGATTTCCGAAAATAGTCTTTTCTGCAGACATAGAAAAAATGTACCACCAGATTTTGGTTGCCGAAGAAGATCAAATGTATCAGCAAATAGTTTGGAGGTCTAATCCTAATGAGGAAATAAAAAATTACAAATTGAAAACTGTCACATATGGTTTAGTGCCAGCATCTTTTCTGGCAACTAGATGTATAAAACAAATCGCTCAAGATTATACAAAAAATGCTTGCATTTCGCACATGTTAGAAGAGGATATGTAGATGGATGACTTATTATCTGGTACAAATACTGTTAGGGAAGCAATAGAAACTTGCAAGGAAATTACGGATTGTTTAGACGCGCATGGTTTCCACTTAAGGAAGTGGAATTTAAATTCACCGGAATTTCTTAACGAATTTATATATAGATGCTTCTAACACTGAATCAAATTTTGAAATAATTCCTAGCGACAACGGAAGCTCCAAAGTTCTAGGCTTAAGCTGGAACTCTTCCTCAGACAGTTTTATTTTCATAACTTCACTAGCACTCACTCCACCTCTTACAAAGAGACATATTTTAGCTGAGTCCGCACGAATTTTCGACCCACTAGGTCTAATTTCGCCCTGTACTGTAACTTTAAAGATATTTTATCAGAAGCTTTGGCTTACAAAAGGGGACTGGGACTTTGTTATACCGCAACATCTTGCAGACGACTTAATTTCAAATTTCCTTTAACAGACTAAATCAATTGTCTGTTCCTAGATGTGTCACGATTTCATCCGGTAACCCATTTGAATTACACGGATTTTCTGATCCCTCAACATTGGCATATGCTGCCGCAATTTATTGCCGACAAACTTATAACGGGAAAACAAACTCTTTTCTCTTAGTTTCTAAAACTAAAGTTGCTCCAATCAAACAGATTTCGGTGCCAAAATTAGAGCTTTGCTGTGTGCACCTACTATCTAAGCTGTTCCGCTCCGTCATGGAAACATTAAAGAGTTACAAGTTCGATATTTTCGCTTGGACGGACTCAAAGGTCGTCCTTTCTTGGCTATCTGCACATCTGCGTAAATGGAAGACTTTTGTCGCAAATAGAACATCTCAAATCACTGAAATTCTACCTACAAAGCACTGGAGACATGTCCCATCCAAAGAGAACCCCGCAGATATCGCTTCACACGATATTGATCCTAAATGTCTTCCAGGTTGCGATTTGTGGTGGAAGGAGCCTAGTTGGCTGGTTTTGGACCCATCCAATTGGCCAAAAGACGACTCAAATGCAGAGGAATTTGATGATCAAATCAAAGCCGAACAAAGGGCTGATCCAATTTTTTCATTTCACACCCGCACATCAAATGAGCTATTCGTAATTTGTTTCAAAAGCACTCTTCAGTTGCAAAAATTATTCGCATTTTGGCATATTGCCAAAGATTTATCAAAAAATGCAAGAAGTCTAACAAAACAGAAATTTCTTTGCCGCATCTTACTTACAAAGAAACAAAATTTGCCGAAGAGAATATTGTTCGTTGGATTCAGAATTCTTACTTTCAGGAAGAATTTAAATGTATCCAAGAACAGAAAGCTTTTCTAAAGAAAAGTGCGTTACAATCCCTCCACCCATTTATTGACGGTAGGGGTCTGTTAAGGGTGGGGGGACGCTTACAAAATTCGCAATTATCATTTAATCACAAACATCCTTTAATCTTGCCCTCACAGCATAAAATGGCTGAGTTATTAATACAGCAACAACACATTGCCCATTTGCATGCCGGGCCTTCACTGCTATCCCACATCATAAGACAATCTTATTGGATAGTTGGTGGAAAACAGATCATTAACAAATGCATCAATAGATGCTTGAAATGCTACAGATATAAAAGGTCCATTGCAACCCCTCAACTAATGGGGAATTTGCCAAAGCATCGAGTAACCCTGGAACGTCCATTTTTCTCCAGCGGTGTTCATTACGCAGGCCCTATATCTATTAAATTTAGCAAGGGTCGGGATGAAAAACAACTAAAGGGTATATAGCTTTGTTTATTTGTTTGGCTACAAAAGCTATGCATATTGAAGCTGTGAATGATATGACAGCTGAGGCATTTATAGCCGCCCTTCGACGTTTTAGTGCAAGGCGAGGCGCCCCACGACATCTTTATAGTGACAACGACACCAATTTTGTCGGTGCGTCCAGAAAGCTGGACAAAATATATGAACTATGCGTTCATTTACAGAAGATGAAATAATGTCACATTATCAAACAGAAAACTCTCTAGAATGGCATTTTATCCCTCCTTCTGCCCCTCATTTTGGCAGGATTTGGGAGGTTGCCATAAAATCGACAAAGCATCACATCAAGCAAGTCATAGGAGAGGCATTGCTCACTTTCGAGGAACTAGCTACATTACTCATCCAAATAGAAGCCTTGCTCAACTCACGGCCGCTTATACATTTAAACAATAATGATGCTTATTCAATAAATGTTCTCACTCCCTCACATTTTCTTACAGGGGATGTTTTGCATTCAATACCTGATGAGTCAGCAACCACTACAACCAATCTAAAGAAACGATGGGAGCTGATCCAGAACATGAAAGTTGGATTCGTAAAACGCTGGAGCAGAGAATACCTGGCCTCGCTGCAACCCAGAGCTAAGTGGAAGATTGCCACGCCTAACATCGAGGTGGGTCAGGCAGTGTTACTGATGGACGCAAATCAACTGCCTGGAACTTGGCCGTTGGGCCGTATTACAGAGGTCCACCCAGGCAGTGATGGGATCATCAGAGTAGTGACTGTGCAACGCGGGTCTTGCTTATTCAAGCGTCCAATACACAAAATCGCATTACTCCCTCAGTATCAGGACTAAGGCCCTAATAGGGGGGGAGTATGTTTCTGTAACAAACATTTAAGTTAATAACTTATCATCAAATGGCATAATTTCAATGAGTTATGTTTAGATAAACATTTATTTTAATCTAGGAAAAACTTTATTTGATGTTTAGTGAAATAATAATCTAAAAGCATTTATCTATCATAAATCATACATTTCATTTCCTGTTGTAATAGAAATATCTACTCAAGACATAAACAATCCCATAACTTCATCATTGTTGTGAAGTACATTCCTTTTGTAATTATAGCAATTTTCAAACTATAAATCCTGTAAACTACCGTTCTAATTAGACGTTTTCTCAGTTGTTTATAATAACTGATGTTTTATTAATATCTATCAAGAAATACTAAGACATTATCGTTATTGCTTAAAAATAACAATTATAGTGATTTATATCTGTTGGTCAAGGACACTTCCTGGTTGCAGTGCATCTTACATTGGAAGAAGCAGTTGAAGTGCAACCTTCAGACTGAACGCATCAGCTCATCTTTTCAGCTGTGACATTTCAATCTATGCAACCAGGCATCCACAAAGCCTGGCTTTTGTTAAACATTCACAAACCGCATTTCTGTATCTGCAAGATGATGTCAATGTGTTCGTTTCAATATAATGTTATTTACATCCCGTGTTAATTTACTAATTCTATAAACACAGAGTTTTCTGTACAGAGGAAAAAAAAATATTTTTAAAAATCTTTTAGTTGGATTTCACTGTTTGCAAGAACATAAATTTGTAAATACAGTTTTGCTTTCTGTGATTGGAGTTAGAATTCAGTATAACCTAACCCAACAATTCTATTGGAAGTCAATTTGAAAACCAAAACTGAATGAGGGGGTTAGTTCAGACTTTTCTCACAAAGTACTATTGTTATTGTAAAATTGTCAAGTACTTTTATATGAGTAAAAAATCTAATCATAATTTTATGTAGTATCTGAAATTATTGTTAGATTCAGGTGATTAAATAAGCATTAATCAGAAATTTGTTATATTCTACAGTCAGCATTACATTTCCTACAGTTTTTACTTACTTGTTGCAGTATCCTTAGAAATATTTTGCCTTTCTTCTTTCTCTTTAGAATCTACTTCTATTTTCCTTCTCTTCACATCTGCAATAAAAAGTATGGAAAACATTTAAACTTTAAAAATAACACTAAAGTAATACATACTAGGGAAGCACATGCGGTACCTGCACAAAATTGAGCTGAGTGAGAAAACATTCATTTGGTATTGTCAAGCAGACATTGATAATTTCTTATTTAGAAATTAACACTAACACATGTACTTTCGTATTCACAGCATTAATAGCCGAAGAAATCACCAAAGTTTTCACTATTTAAAAGAACAATTACCGAACTATTTACATTGTTTTCAGCGCAAACGTTTCAGTCAGAGATATATATTTTTTACATAATGCTTGAAAATTACTTTTTATACAATAAAATATTAGTAAATTCAGATACAGTTTTCAAACAAATTGCATTCAAAAGCACATTTTTTCCCCTATCCAGTGTAAAAATTTAAATTGTACAATGTTTGGAAATTAATAAATTTGCCAAGAAGCAAAATTTATTAATCAGATTGTTGACATCATCAATATGATTTCAGCGTTACTCATGGACATATTTTTGCTTTATAATATAGACTGACTATACGCAGTTTCTTTTTGTGGCAACAGGAAAGAAAAACATGAATTTGGAAATTTATGGCACTTATGACCTATAATTATTCCTGAAGGACATTGCTTTTGTCAGTTTCATTTTTTTCCTCTCGATAACCATGATGGTCAGATTATCTATAATGGTACTGAATTAGATGGTCATTGGCCAAACAATTTTGGAAGCGTAGAGTCACAAAGATTTCATTGGAGTAGAAGTCACCACAATAAAGCTTCACTTCGCTCAGCTCAATAATTCTTTAACTTTAAAAAGTAAACCGAAACTTAAAGTATACTTATAAAAAAGTGACAGCTATTTAGCATTAAACTTATTTACATAAATATATGATACATAATGCAGTTGAACCTTGAAATCTCAAATCACATGGGAAGAGAAAAAAAATAAAGATAAAAGTTTCAAGATATCAAAGATTACTTGTCTTATCTTACTAAATTTAATGAAATTTGCTACAATTACAGTTTATAAATGGAAAGAAGTTTTAAGGGTGGGCCTTTAATTTTTTTCACATCTGAATTAGAAGAAGAGATATATACAAATTCAATATGTCATACTTATTATCCTAATTTAGTTTCTTTTTTTTTCCCCTATTAAGATGACACTTTTCATCTTTTTAGCATAAAATAAAAACAGAAAAATGTATCCTGATTAAATTTCACCAAGGAAAAAAATATTGGTACAATATTTTTCAGATTACAATGAAAAAAATTTTATTCTTTTGTGCCCACAATTTTCTTGTCTTATTCTTATTTCCAGTAATCCATTTCATTTTTCGAAAATAAAATGTGAGATTAATGCTATCTGATTTGTATACATCTTCACATGCAGTTCATTCTGATTTTCATTTAATAAACAAATTTCGTTCTTGTATATTCCGATATATGTATATATATATATATATTGAAATATACATCATATAAGTAACAGAGATGAGACGGCTCAGCCCGGGAACCAGGCTCGATTTTCATACCAGCTTTCAGGCTCGGACTAATTTTTTTTTTTAAACCTGAAAATTTTATTTATTCCCATATGGAAAAAAAAAACTTTTTAAAAATATATAAGAATATATTAATATATAATCATCAAAATTTCTTGTGTTCCCTATATTATTCTGTTACCACTTTTTAAAGTGTGTTAATATATAAAATTTATGTTTCTAAAATAAATTCAGTATTCCTTATTTTTATCTCAGTTAAAAAGCTTTTGTTCTTGTAAAAATAATTTAATTACTCCTTTCATAATAAATAATCATTAATCTTTCAGTTTCCTGAGGTTTCAATAAATAAATGAGGCATCTGTCTGTTATCACCTACTTCTCCTTCTAACCATGCTACCCCTGGGTTGAAAATTACATTTTCCATAAGAAATCATTTTGATGTTATTTTCATCAGAATGATGAAAGCAACATATCAGTAACTGTTTAGGTTATTGCACAAAACAAAAGCAAATGATCAAAAAAATATTTTTATTTATTGGTGAATAGAAATAAAAGCATTTAACTTTACTGTTTGTTAGTAAGGGTAAGAATTTTTTTTTTTTTTTTTGGCTTTGTTTTGTTAACAGTTGATAGTTTGGTATACATTAAAAGGAATATTTATTAGCTGTATAAGACATAAATCAGACATTAACCTGTAATGAGAATGTTTTTAATGGGAAGGAAGTTTCAGTTAAATATATTTGTAAAAAGAGAATTTTGGTTTTAAATTGGGTATAATTATATGTGATGATTGATTAATGTTACAACATCATGGCTATTTTAAAAGAAATTTGCAATATTTGCAGATTTATATCATTCACACTAAGGTGCCAAACAAATAACAGTGGGTTATTTTAAAATTGGATCGTTTATTTTATTTTATTATTTGACAATCCAGGTGAAAAAAGTAATGCCTTCTGTTATTAGTCAATGAGCATTACAATCGATCGGTGTTTTCTCTTTTCCTATAAAAGGCATCGGATCTTTCAGATAACCTTGTTGAACTTTTCATTTAAGCTGATTTTCTAGAACACTAGAATTACGAAAGATGTACACTTTTTATAGGAAATAGAAAAATGTTCGATGCTTTCATCATATAAATCGTAATTTCTGCAAATTTCATTCATTCATTTCTTTCTAAAATGCACTTTGTTAATGTTTCCGTGAGATTTTCTTGTTGCGAGAGAAAAATATGAGAATCTTTTTAGGGACTTATCTTTTGATGAGATTAAATGTAAATGTCATCAAATTAATTAAGTGCTAGCGATTAACAATTATTGTGATGTACGAAGTTGTTAAAAAAATGAGACATTACATTTAAAACAACTTTTATACAATTTTTATAAAACTTTTTTTTCGGTTTACATTTTCGGTATTGGGCTCGGGCGGGCCTGGGCTTCGAAAAGCCCAAACTCATCTCTAATAAGTATATATATCATAAAAATTTGACTTCTTCTTTTCCCAGCTGCATTTCAAACATTAACTCCAGAAATTAAAAATAAACATATTTCAATGATTAAAATATTTATTCCTATGTTTACTTGGTTTGTATGACAAGATATTGTGGGTGAAAACAATACAACTTAATAATAACAAAGAAATTTTTGTCATTCTTTAGTTTTAGAATTGTTATATATCGCCAATTTTTTAATTTCGTGAAAGTTGTGATCTATTTTCTTAACTGTAGATGTACAAAGCTGCTATGGCTTGTTTTGACTGGGGTGTAAAAAAATAATTTAATTAAATTTTTTAATAAGATTTTTATGATTTTTTTCCTAATGTTAAGGTAGTGGCTACTAATAACTGTTAGATTTCTAAAATAAGTAAACTTCTAATTAGTTAATATTAAGAAGCATAACCTACATTTTTATTTTTTAATGAATAAAATTACAATTTATTATAATTAGTAATTATCAAAATAATTTAAAAAACTGCAAATAAACAATTTCAGTAATTAGTTGACGACTTAAGAAAACTCTTTGGACTAAAAAAAATATGCAGTACTCACACGAGAAAGGGTTATATCACAACTGCTCAGTATTGAATATCCACAAAAATTTCTTCCAAATGGAATTCTTTGTTAAAATTATAATCTAATCTATTATTAATTGCTATAACAAAGAAATTAGAAATAACATTGAAAAATGTATCGATTTAATTCTGGAAGAAGAAATATTTATTTATTTGTGATATTGAAGGATTATAGATAAAGACGTCTGAGATATCAAGGTTCGATATAGAAAATAAAATAAACAGACAAGTAAGCAATGAGAAGTGAAAGAATTAACAATACAAAAGAATGGTCTGAACAGATCTCTTCTTTTTACTCATTACATGGTTTAATTTTTACTCATTTGAAAAGTTGTTAAAACATATTTCTAAATACAATAAAACTTATGAAAATGGAATCACAAAGCATCAGAAGAAAATTCCACTTTGCAGATATAATTGCATGGTATTCCTTCTTTCAGGACTATGAATTCTTTTTATTATTATTATTACTAACATAGGGTGTCAATAATTTTAATCAGATGATTAAAATCAGTGCTTCCAATCAGATGATCTTTTTGTTCTGAAACACTGATTAAAATTTAAAAATATTTTTCTTTAATGATGTGAAAATGTATTAAAATCTACGATGAACATAATTTGCAATACAGTAGACTCCCTTAAATCCGCGACCCTAAAAACCGCGAACGCCTAAAATCCGCGTATTTTTTCATATGTAAACAATGAAATTTACAGTTAAGTTGCAGGAACAAAATTCAAGATGGCGCCGAAATCAGCGACTACCGCAGTGTTTTTTTTACTAGTTTTTAGTAGTTTTTTGTTAATCATTCTCTTTTGGCTATTACAGCTTGTTTATTACTAAATAAATTTACATTACTTTTGATATAAATTAGCATATCTATATCAAAACTTCCAGGGTTCGAAATGGAAAAATCCACGAACCGAAACGCTATTTTAAAATTATTGTTCGCGGAATTTTTTTTTTTTTTAAATTATAGACAAATTTATTTCTAAACATACAAAGCAGTATAAGAAAAGCATTCAAGACTCTAAATAACAATGAAAAAAGTTACAGTGAGTGCAATAAGCTATATATACTGATAATAGCATTAACACTGTTCTCCTTGCTATCACTAGATGGCAGCATAAGACTTTTGGAATCGAATTTAATCGATTTGATTCGTAATAATTTAATATTTTTCTAAATTTTTATTAATTACGTACTTTTAAACTAATAAATTATTTTACTTATTACTTAACTATCAATGAAATTAATGTTTCAAAAATGTAAACAAATCAATAACCAGAAATCTGCAAAATTCTAAAATCCGCACAACCCCTGGTCCCAAGCTGTGCGGATTTGAGGGAGTCTACTGTATATCTAAATATATTTCACCTATTTAGTAAATGAAAAATTTTTAAATAATTTTCTGTAAGCTTAATTCCATAAGCTTGCAAACAATAAAATACAATATGCTTGTAAAAAGTAAGTTTTTATCAGGCATAAAAAAGTATTTCATTCAAAATTAACATTTAATTATATCTATATTTCACACTGTCATAATAACTTCCTTTGAGTAATCAAATTATTCACTCTTTTATTTAAAATAAACACAACAAACAAAACAAAATCTCTAGATTAAAAAAAAATTATTTATTTTCTTATTAGACTTTTACAAATAAGTCTCTCTATTCTAAAAAAAAGTAACTAATGCTGCCATTGCAGTAAATGAACTTTTTGAGACTGGAGGTCTTTCTTTGCCAATACTAAGAAAACTGTTGTATGCAAAAAATATGAAAATTGGTAGTATTATAGAGAAATGTTTGGAAAACACGCTGAAGCAGACAGTTTTTAAATGGAGTTATGCAATGTCGAAGTTCGTCAAAAAAGTTTTATAGGAACAAAAACTATACATAGGAATTTAATGATCTTTTCTGTGGGCATACTTTACAAGATTGTGGTGTGCAGACTGCACTTAATTATTTGATTTGATTAATTTTTTGAGGGTTTTTTTTTTCAATGTTTTATTTAAATATTCATCATTTCAACAGATATTTTTTTCATATTTAGGAAAGGTCATTATTTTAAATTGTTGCCAAATTGTAAAAACAATGCAAAGAATAATATTTCTCTTATTAAAAATGTATTTACATGCGACTATTAAAAACAGAAAGAAAACTTTAAAATAATAATGGACAGTATTCCTGTGCCTGTGACGTAACATAAGGTAAAATGGTGATTTTTATAGTCTCGAACTGAAAGGAAGAATAGGCCCCATTTCTTTATGGATTATTAGCTGGAAACAAATGCTAAACAATTTATATTCTTTTAAGTACAAATGAAATTTTCTGTAATCATCTGCATGTAATAAGTACAATAAACAATATTTCAGTGACATCACATAAGGTAAAATGGTGATTTTTATAGTCTCGAACTGAAAGGAAGAACAAGATCCATTAAATGATAAAGTATTAAAAGCAGGAAATAGGGAAAATTATGTCATAAATATGGTATTTACACATGAATATTAAAAAAGAAAGAAAACTTTAAAATAATAATAGCATTATGTGTTAAAAGCAGTAAATAGGTAAAATTACAATACATTTAGAATGTCTTATTTAAAACAACTTTCTTATTTATAACATTGTTAAAAAATTCAGCGAGGCAATAACATAGTTAACTCAGTTCCTTTTATATAAGCTGATTTTCAAATGTTTAACTGATCTTATTTAAACAATCAAGAAAACCGCCATCAGATATCTCAACAGAAGCTGATTTAGCCTTAAAATCCCTCAGTCAAAGGGAAATTAATGGAAACCTGATTAAAAAAAGAAAAGAGATCATCACTGGCCGTTTAATTACAATTCAATCTTCCGTAATCTTTTTTAAGCAGATCAAATTAGATGGTTTTAGAGTCTGTGGAATCTGAATGGAGATTGACGAGAGTAGATCGTATCAGGCAGAGGACCCTAACACATAAAAACAATATAACAAATTGAATCTAAAGGAAAATAAAAGAATGATAAGATCAGCTTTACAGCTATTGAGAAAGAAAGTACAAAAAACTAATTAGGAGAAAAAACTAATTAGAACCGAATATTGTTGAGCATGGCAAGAGCTACTTCAATAGAAGTTGAAAGAATAAATATTTTCTACTTCTGAGCTTGTACACTGCAAATAAAGAAATCAGCTAAGAATGTAAGATGAAAAGGCAGCAAAACTTTCTTTAATTTGAAGCACTATATACCAATAATGTCTACTGGCTGGATACAGAGTCACAACAAGAGTGATGCTCCCGCACAAGGCAATATCAGTTAGGATAGGCACTAATAGGCTTAATTGCTGCTGGCCCCAACACTTATCACTACTATTGTGCTGACTAAAACTAACAATGTGTTTTGCACCAGGCACTAAATAGAGCTGTGACAGTGTTGACTGGGTAATAATGTTTATTGTGAGTAGTTAATGCCTATAGCAAATAGTAGGGCTGGTAATTTATACGATCATATTTACTCTGTATCTATGAATCAACATATATAATTTTTTCTCCCACTTTTTTTTTTGGTTAGAATACACATACACCTCTATAAGCTTAGATTTATAAAGTAGTACAAGTGCAAGAACAGCTGACATGACATTTTGTTTCCTATGTTACTGGTGCTATTAACTAAGGAAATTATTTATTTGCAGTTTTTATTATTTCTCCAATTAGTAATTATAATTTTATTAATAAAAGCAAAAAATTTAGATTATGCTTCACAAAACCATCTAACTAATTACAGGTTTAATTGATTTGGAAATTTACAATTTGTGGTAACCATTCATTGCCTTGACATGGAGGGAAAAAAATCTTAAAAATCCAGTTTTAATCAAATAAATTAGTTTGTTTGTTTGTTTGTTTTTGCACCCTACACTTACAACAGAATTCTATTATAGACAAGTTCTGTCTTCACAGATTTTACTGCACTACAAAATTTTTGCAGAGTAATTTTTAGACTGTAATACATGACTGAACAATTAATTTATTAATTTTTGAATTTTTAAATATTTAAAAGCACATAATGAAAAATTCCAACTTATAAACAAAGTCACAATATTTTAAAACAGAACAAAAGAGAAAGATTACAACATTGGATAGAAACAAATTCCTAGAGATAAATGAGAAGAAAAAAAAAAAAAAAAAAAAAATATATATATATATATATATATATATATATATATATATATATATATAAGTACATTTTTAAATGCACATGCTTTCCTAGTTTGATCATAAAACTAAAAACAACTGACACACATAGAAAAACTATTCAGAAAACAGTACACATGAAAACTTAAATAATTTTAGGTAAGATATTGTTAAAATATATATACCATCACTATATCTTGCTGTGGTTTTATTTACTTTCATATAATGCACAAATTTAAATTACCAACAATAAATGTCTGTCAATAAGAAAATGTTAACCATCAAATACATGTTTATACTCATTTTAGCAATGAAAAAAGGTCAAACAAATGTTCTTATTCAACACATGCCCAAGTGCTGTCATATTAAAAAGGACAAGCTGATTGTCAAAGTGAACTGGTATTTGGGAAATCCAAAAACATTCCTGAAGATTTTACCTTGAGGACTGTCTTTAAAATCAACAGATTTTGATATTTTACGATTAGGTGTTATCATGTCTTCTGAGATATACCATTTATTAGCAAGTCTTTTCCGTCCTATAATTACAGATAAAATATTGATATTAAAAAAGTACAAAATTTAATTAAGAAATTTTATAAAAGAAGCATTTTATATATTAGACAGACAAGATTATATGACCCCTTTAACTTTTCCTTTTTAAAGTTTTAAAGATTAAAAGTTCTATACAGGAATTTTAAAATATTAAATATAACAGATCAAAAGGTACATGAATTACAAAGACTTGACAGTGGCACAAATTTACTATTGCAGATTTTTCTATAAATTGCATTACATTTACATTGATTATTTTTAAATGAGCATTGTATTAATTTTTGCATCATTAAATATGTATAAAGTAGGGGGGGGGGAGCGTTGGGTTTTTGATGTCAAAAACTAGTTTAAACCGTCGAAAACTGTCATAAACTGGTTTAAACCATCGAAAACTGCCAAATACATGTAACATGCTAAAACATTTTAACAATAGGTAAACATTAAATAAGTCAATGATTTATGTGATCTTTTATTGAAATTTAATAATTTAAAAAATACATTTGCAATAAAATATTTTTTTTTGGATTTTTCAACCAGAAGAAAATAATTTTGAACAATTAAATAATCCGGATCAATTTTACCCCGCAGCATGCTGCAGCACACCACGTGTTTAGCAAATTTATTTACACCCAAAATATTTTTGAGTTTAGTGTATGAAGCGTTAGAAAATAGTCTGTCTTTTAATTGATGCTGAGCTAGTAGGACTTGATAGCAAAAGCATTGCTAGATGAGCAAGTGTTGAAGCAGGCTTAAAAAGCTGTTGCATTTAAATACCTTTCCACCAAGCAATGGAGTCCTCCCTATAGCACTGAAATAAGAAGACGGGAAAGGGGATTCTTTAGCTTCATACACAATCAGTATGCGTAAGCATCCATAAATTCTCTCCGTAGCTCAAGCGCGAGCTGAATCAACTGATACAGCAGTCAACCCTTGCCCCTGATGGTTGGGATGCAAAGTATAAGCCAAACAATGGTATGGTTTCATGATTTGATCCCTTCTATTATGCACTTTTTCAATATGGGGCTTAAGTGAATTTTCTTTTAGATGACCGAGCCAATTTTGTTCAGTTGTAAAATCGAAAACATTTTTATATATTGAAAGAAAGCATGTTTTAAAAAGATTTTGACTTTAAGCTTTTTTTTTTAATTACTTCTCTTATTTTGTAAATGTTTAAAATTAATAATCCAATTTCAATTTTGAATGGAATGGTTATTGCCTAGACTAGAATAACATTGATGCACATTATCTTGTTATATATACAAAAAAATCTGCACTTTTCTAAGTTTTTTTTTTTTTTCCATGAAAAAAGCTAGCTAATGCTTTAAGCTCTCAAAAGTAAGTGAAATTAAAATGATTTTAAGTAAGAGAAAAAATGTACAGCTCAGGTGAGCTTAATGTCTACTTTTTAGAAAAACACAATTTTACAAAAAACAATTTAAATAAAAATTTTACCCTGTTAAAAAGTTGTACTTAACAATAATACTTTACTATGTACTAATTACTGATATACAGTAAGAGTGAATTTAAAATATTACATGTAATGTTGTCATGTGTGACATTTAATTTGAATTTTTACAGATCAATTTAGTATTGAGGTTTTTGACAGATGGTTTTTGACAGGATGGTTTAAAATATGGTTTAAACCCGACATAAACTGACACATGTCAAAAACCTGCCAACCCTGTAATTAAATTATTAATACTATTTACTAATTATACAATTACAGTAATGGTGAATTTTAAATATTACATCTAATGTGTGACATTTAATGTGAAATTTTACAGATCACTGTTGTATTTGAGGTTTTTGACATGACGGTTTAAACCGCAGTTTAAACCGTCAAAAACTGACACACGTCAAAAACCTGCCAACCCTGGGGGGGGAGGGGGTTGTTTAAGAAGGAAAAATTATAACGTTCACATGTAATAAATACTACAAGCTGAAACAGCAAAATTTTCATAGTTACAAACTGGGCCACAAAGAATTCCAATTTCCATCTACTCTTCCCTCCCATTTCACTTTTAAATGGAAGGATTTTTATATTTTTATACTTAAAACAAAAATAAAAACTATTTTCTACCATTACAAAATTGCCATGTGATCATTATTCCTGACTCTAGATTGAAAGAGCTGACAGCATAATTGCAATAAAAAGGGCATTTTTGTAATCTGTTCATAAAACATCTTTTGAACTTGCTTGGAGCCCTTTTTTATCAGCAGCACTTGTGCAAATGCTGATTGGTGGAAACAAAATGAAAGATATTGACAAAGAACAATGGTCTGGCACTGTGAAACAGTAGTGAAGACTGCAGAGCACTACAGAAATGGGAGCAAGAGCTGCTGGATGCTTAAAAAGTGTTAGAACATGCCACCAGGTGCCCTCCAAAATTAGCTTAGAGTCAACACTAATCATATAAGTTGACAGTTTTAAAACTGGATGAAAAGGTACCCAAACCAGGAATAGGAATATTATGCATGCAGTGTGAATGCTCTGCCAATTGAGCTATCTGGACAACTTCTGGCAGACACAATTCGCTCAGACAACCTTTTCAGTAATGACATCTGTTTTGTGAATGTGAAACAGCTCAACAGAATAAACTACAGGTATATGAACTCTAAAGAATAATGGATAAGTAGATTATACTTTTATCTTTTTTTATTATGTTGATCTGCCATACATGACAAACCAATGTTAAATTCAGATATTTTCATCGAAAAAATATATAGAGCTCAAGGACGGGGGTGGGGGTTACATTTTTAGACCATTAATAAAAAGAAAATCTGAAAAGATAATAAATAATAATAGAGATTAATAAATAGAGAATCTTTAGGAAGGATGAATGTCTTTCTGGTTCACCCGTCATTCCTGATTTCATCAAGGACAGACCATATATATCATTACCAAAAAGGTTGAGTGAATTGTGTTCCACAGAAGTTGGCAGGTATCAGTTTGCTAAGTGTTAACATGGTATGCAAAAGGTCCCTGATTCAACTCCTAGCTTAGAGACTTTTTCAATTACAGTAGAACCTCAATTATCCGAAGTAATTGGGACCAACTCTCTTTCGGAAAATTGAGAATGCTTCAGTTTTAAGATTAAGGAGAAATATGTGCGCTATTTCTTATTATGGTAACAAGTGCTTAATAAAAATAAAGCAATAACAAAATAGAAACAAGAATAAATTACCTGAATTTTAATTTTGAAATTAAGTACCTTTTACATATTTTAAAAAGGTTTGAAACAATGTTTTGCTTGTCATAGTCTCGATTGCCTTTGCTTTGAAACAAACCTTTTCCAAAACATTCAAAAGCTTCAGAATTGCTAATTTGTTCGTTTTCTGCATTCGTTTTGTTCGTTCCACTCCACAGCTTACGGGAGCTCAAGTTAAATTCAAAGGAACTCCAAAAAAGGGGATTGAAAATATTTATATGTCCTCGTAGTTCGGAATAGACCACTTGTACATAAGGAATATGATAAAAAAAAGCTTTGAAAATTGATTTTGCACACAAGGAATGTGACACTAAAATCTAAAAAAGCTTTAAAAATTGATTTTGGTTGAGTTTTGGTTAAAAGAGTTTCGGATAAAAGAGGTTCTACTGTAGTTTGGAAATTTTCAACTCATATGATTTCTTTATCACTCAGCTTGGGTGAGGTAAAAATTATAAAATATGATAAATGCAGACCTGCCAACCTTTGAAAATGAGAAGTAGTAGCGCACAAAATTCAAATTAATCTAGAGGTTTGTTGGTTGATGTTTTTTATGCTGCAAATCGGGTTAACTGTGATTGCTTTTGGTTCGGACTGAGTTTGGATTCTTGCAGGTTGTGTTCGACTTAACCCGATTTTTCAAAAGTTAGTTCAGTACATATATTCTTTCAGATTAAAAATTATATGTATCATAATAATAAACATAGATTTTTGTCTGTGACGTTTCTTGAAGTGAGCACAGAGCAGCAGGGATTCTCAGTAAAAAAAAAAAGAAAAAAATTAACAAATTCACAGAAAATTTTCTGAAAGGTTACAGCAGTGAGGCAGATTTCTTTGTGGCGCTAATTATGCATTTTTTTCCACAGCCCTTTCACAAAATTAGTGTTTATTTTCGCGATGTTTTAGCGAAATTAGCTTTTTCTCTGTGATCCTTTGTGGGAATTCATGCTTTTTCCTGCAAACCTTTGACGAAATTCATATTTTTTCCGCGATCCTTTAATGAAATTCATGTTTTTACAGAGATCCTTTTACCAAATTCGTGGGGGTTTTTTTTGCGATTCTTTGACGAAATTCAGAATTTCTTCCCATGATACTTTGACAAAATTTGCATTTTTTTCACAATCCTTTGACAAAATTTGAGTTTTGTTCGCGATTCCTTGACGAAATTTGCATTTTTCTTACGATCTTTTGGAACAATTTGCATTTTTTCGAGCTTCTTTGAAGAAATTTGCAGAGTTTTTTTCATGAAATTCATAATCCCTTGATGAAATTGACGTTTTTTTCTGCAAATGATTGACAAATGATTTTTTCTGCTGTGTGTGATTTTTGCAGAAAATCATAGTTTTGGACCTATTTTTATAGCATCATAGTTTTTAGCTCCAAATCATAGAAACTAATTTTTTCATAGCAGTTGGCAGGTCTGTAAATATGATACTTATTTGTCTTCAATAAAAACACAAAATTACGTTATGCTTTCAGAAATACAGAATAAACAGTAATCAATTTGAACAGCAGAAAGAAAAAAGCTGAATAGAATGCATAACATTAATTTACAATTTCAATTAACCGGAAATTTACAAAAGATAAAATATATAAGAATATTTTGATAAATAAAAATATATATTTATCTCTATACCACATTCTTACTGCAAAAGAAAAAAACATTATCATAAAAGAAATATAAATAAAAATAAGCCAAATTTAAGAAGAAAATTCTGTACCTTTTTATTTTTATTATTATACGCAAAAGTAAAAAAAAATTCACACAAAAAAAGACATTCCAAGCAATAGGAAGGAAATAAGAGAACATTTTTGTGGCAAATTAGAGCATGCAGTGGTGTTTGATAGTTCTGCATTTCTGAATTTTCCTAATTCTATATTCTATTTTAAATTATGTCAAATTTTGTATTATTTAATAAAATTTTGAATATATTGAAACAATTTAACTATTTTAAATGCCTTTTACTTTTTATCCTGTTTAAAGATTTGTAGAATTGATTGTCTATATATTTAAAAGACAATGCTGTTTTTATAGTCATCTGGCCTGAGCTTTCTATTGAACAGATTTTGATAATTACTTTTTTTTAATGAAAACACTTTATTTGTAGATGTGTCCGCACTTGCTATTTTTACAAATAAATAACATTTTAATTTTAATTTTAAAAGTACTATCCGCACTTGCTATTTTTACAAATAAATAACATTTTTATATTTTTATTTTTATTTTAAAAGTACTATGTGAATTTTTTCCCCAATCGTGGCAATCTGGTTACTTCCATTATTGAAGATGAAGGGAAACAATAGGAATTACCATATCATTATCCATTTTCGCATTACAATTAAAAATAACTTTTTAAAAACTTTTGAATGAAAAATGACATCACGATTTAAAGTAATGTATTTTTACTCATAAGTTGTTACATTTCAATATTTTTTTCCTTCCACTGAAACTGAGATTGAGACGCTAATCTCAGAGGGCTTCAGTAGGTAAAAATGAAATGAGTATTTTCTTTGATAAAACTAAAAATTTTACTATGAATGCATCTAAAATTCAATATCTGGATTTCGCTGGTGTGGCACATATTAGATTAGGAAACAGAAAAATCTGGGTTCTTCTTTGAGAAATAAGACAGATTTATTGAATTTAATACAAAATATCCTCTTTTGATATCTCCCAAGAGTAAAATTATACATCCTGAAGGACCCATAAAAATTATATTTATGCATCATTCTCCAATTGTTTACTTAAATGATGTGCATAGCGCATCCCCGGCATCACAGAATGCAAGACTTAATAAAAAAAAAAACGGGAAAATGTTGGCCAGAAAAAAAACCCAAATCTAGTCATATAAATTATTAGACTTCTTTTTATATAGATCTTAGTATAATGCATACGATTTATAGCCAAATATTACAAACAGCAACAAAATGAAATAAAACAAGGACAAAATGATTTAGCTAGTGAAATTTGTTTCTCGAAATGAACATTTTTTTTTTTTGCTACTAAAATTTTCAATACGTCTATTATTCGCAATTTGTTAGGGTGGAAAAAAGATGTTAATAGCTTTTTGCCAAGAGAGGAGTACTTTACATTATAAGAATCTGCAAAAATGGCTATAATGCAAAACAGTAGGTTAGAAAAGAAATTATCTGGCGAAGCAATGTCAGCAGTAAAAAAAAGGAAAAAGGTACAGCTCAAAATACGGGATCCTCCTGACCTCGACGATTCCGAACTTCAGGTTTTTCCGAATTTTGTATCATTTGCTGTTTATCTGTAAAAAAATAAGTAAAAATCTATCCACACTCCTCCTCCCTCCACCCCACGGATTATTTACGAACAATTTTCATACTAAAGAAGATATTTTAATAAAGGAATATATTTTTCAAAAAAGATTTTAAAAAGCTTTATCACAATTACAACAAATTGTCTATGTGATTTTTAACTTTTTTTTTTGAATGTCGCATAGATTTTTCCACATTAGTAAAAGTAGTCGAGTTTCAATCTTTTAACCCAGTATAGTAAATGTTGATCTCTTTTTAATAAAGTTTATTCGGAATTTATACAGTGATTTTTGCATTTTTCACGAATTTGTTTATGCGATTTTTAGAGTTATTTCGCTTCTTACGGCGATATTTTGACATTCATAAAAAGAATGCGGTTTCATTCTTTTAGCCTAATGACATTCATAAAAAGAATGCGGTTTCATTTTTTTTAGCCTAATATACTAAATTTTGTCCAACGAGATTTTTTTTTTCCCCCTGTCGTGCGGCAATTTATTGCTAGTTACAGTGTTTTAGCTTTTAGCTCTCAGCAATTTTTGAATATTTTTTTTTTTTTGGTAGCTTTGTGATACACATTAGCAAAAGGAATCAGATTTTACTCTTTTAGCACAATAAAATAAATGTTTCTTTTCAGAAAAGTTTATTCAGAATTCGTACAGCTTTTTTTTTTAGTAATTCACAAATTTTCTGATGCGATTTTTAGATATTTTCCGTGTTTTGAGGCAATTTTTTTTTTGGTGGGGTGGGGGTGGGATATTTCGCTATAAGTTTTGTAAAAAAAAAAAAATGCTGATTAAGAAAACATCTGGAATTTGGAGAATTCCGACCGCTAGGATTTGAGACTTTGTACTGTATTTGAATGGCTAATTAGTTTAACAGATTTATGAACATATATCTCTTATTTACACATATATTAAATAAATTATTTCCTTATAGATGAATTAGATAAATTGCTTGGAATGTAGGGTCAGGTGGGGTGGAATGGGTAATACTGTTTTGTGTCTTAATTAAAATCATACTACGTACAAAAAAAATTTGTAAATCATGTATATAATTTATTAACCATTCAACTTCCATTTTAAGTTTAGAAAAAAAATATTGGCAACATTTAACCCGTTTAGAATCGGTTTTGAAAGGCACATGGTGAATGTCAATGTCACTTAGTGCTACATTAACTTTATTGTATTTTTTTAATTTTATTGCAGAAAAAAATTTTTTACTGCATAGTTTGTACACAGCAGTGTCCTTTATTGACTGAAACAAACATGTAAGAAAAATTCTTTATTTTTTAAAAGTTATAATTAAAAATGCAAAGTGGGATGAAATGGGTATATGATTAGGCTTAGGGAAAAAAATCTAAAAAATATTTTAATGCCCAAGTGATTGAAACGTCAGATCCTCGTACTTACATTGTAAAATTCCTGCATAAATCATCAATAGGAAACTTCTATACCTTTCCTAACAAAGATGACAAGATAGAAATCGACAGTAAACAACTTTCAGAAAGCTTAGCCAACCAACACTTAATAATCAGGGACATTATGTATTTAATGAGAAAAAAATTGGCCAATATAATTGTCAATAAATAATTTGATGCAATAAAATATATAATACACTGGAATTTGGGTTATTGGTTGCTTTGAATGCCTTTTAAACTTGGTTACCCGTTCTACCCCACCCTATGGGGTGGAATGGGTATAAAAACAGCCATCAGAAAAACTTTTTTTTAATATTAATAAATAATCTTTTGAAAAACAATTACAATGAAAATGTGATGTCTATCAATGCAATGTAAACACTGAACCATTGCTTTCTATAAATTCCTTTCCAATAAGGAATGATTCCATAATCATTTCAAAAATTTGTATTTTTGTACCCATTCCACCCCACCTGACCCTATAGATTAATTAGTGTAAGTATTTAACAAACTGTTTGTGTGTATGAATGGGTTGGCAGAAAGTATTTGTAAAAAACTGTTTTATCACTTGCCAAAGCCAATTTTCTTTATTTTGTCAATGACCATTACAAAATAGAAGTAGCAAAATGGTAAAAAAGAAGAAAATTTTAATGAATTGTAATATAAAATGCATAAACCTTTATAAATGAAAATGAATGATCAGAAAATTAATATTTTCATAAAAATAAATTTTTCCTTAGATTAAATTTTGGGCACAATCCTAAAATAAGCAATACACCCGACTTGGCAATTTTTATGACATAAGCCAAATAACCCACGCACGCCAACCTGAAAAGCAAAATTCTCCCCACTCGCATTGTGTTGCAATACAAGTGAATGATTCATTACTTAGACAGTTCTGATGAGAATTTCATTCACAAAGTAGTAAACATTGAATGAAAAAGTTTCATTTTTCAGCAACTTACTAATAAAATCATTCCATCATGTTGATTTTGTGCCATTCTGCGGCAATTTTCAAAACTTGTAAAAGGATATCGGCTTAAAACATTTAGCCTAAAATAAATAATTTTTTTCTTTCACGATTTTCAATATTTTTAGCATTTTTTCATGTTCTACGAAAATTTTTTAACATTTGTAAAAGAAATTCAATTTCAAACTTTTACTCTTATACACTGAATATTGTCCTCCAGGATTTTTGAATTTTAAAATTTGTCAATAGCTCCGGATTTTTTAATTTTTAAATTATTTGCAATCTTAAAAATGAACAAATTCATTGCAGAAATTTCAACTTATGAAATAAAATAAATAAAAATTCACTTACTTTTATTTCTCAATTTTGCCCACACTTAAAATAAACTTCTTATGAAGGTATATTTCAAAATATACAAAAAAGACCCGAAATATACAACTCAACAAAACATTGTACACGTCACATGAAATTTAACATGAACATAAACAACAAAATAAAAAAACACCTCAACTCAATGAAACACCCATGTGAAGAAACCCAACAATCTGAATAAACCAGTTAAATTACACAATCACACCACAGTAGGCGTAGCCAAAAATAAAGTCCAAAGTGACATTGCAATTGCCAAGTGAAGGGCAAAACAGGTAAATTTCATTAATGGCGAGTAGCTAGTAGTGCCAATTTTATAAGTGGCCACTTTTTTATTTAAAAGTACTAAACAGTAAACTTTCATTAAAATTTTCTATTAACCTAACATAGAATAGCCCAAATAAATATGTTAACATAAACATATTGCAACCAGAAAAAGTAGAATCCTTGTTGAAATGGGAAAAAATTTATTCTCTCTTTATAAGAAAGTGGTCATAAGGTAGCTGCTGACAGACAATTTTTTAATACCCACCTTTTCTCTTTTAGTGGCCCGGTGGCTAGTGCTAATTTTGCTCTTTGTCGCAAAGTGCCTCGTTTATTCCACGATTCAGCCAAATTTTGTAACAGACTATCAACTAAAGTGTTCAAAATAAAATTAGCATCATAGCTAAAAATTAATAAATAAAATTAACTAATTCTAATAGATATTTTAGTTTCTTTCAGTATTTGATTTTAAAGGTAAATTTTTAAGTGTGTTTTTTATTGCCAAAAAACATCAATGAGAAAATAAAAATTAGGCTAACGAAAAAATATCCCTAGCAATAAAACTTTGAAAATTGTAATAAATCATATTAAATACATTAATAATTTCCAAATAAGTATTAAACTTAGATGCTTTCAAACAAAATAATGTAGAAACTATACCTGGATATCTTGGCATATCTGTGTCTTTAATATCATTTTCATTCATGACTGATTCTCGCCTTCCTTTGTTTTTTAAATTTTGGTTGTTCTTGATAATTTTTGGTCTAATTTCACTGGACTTATCAATTTTTTGTTTTATTTCACTAGACTTATTAGTTTTTTGCTTTATTTCACTGGACTTATTATCAACTGTGTGTTTTATTTCAGTAGACTTAACAATTCTTTCTTTTGTTTCACTGAACTTATTATCAACTGTGTGTTTTATTTCAGTAGACTTAACAATTCTTTCTTTTGTTTCACTGAACTTATTATCAACTGTTTGCTTTAGTTCACTAGAGTTATTAACAACAGTTTGTTCTATTTCACTGAAGCTGTCTTCTATACATTGATCATTAATTTCATCAGACTTTTTATCTTCTGTATTCTGAATAATTTCATCACATATTTTATCTTCTACAATAGGGTCATTTTCTTCTTCAGGCTTTTTTTCTTCTATAAAATGATGATCTTTTCCCTCAGACTTATCTTCCACAATGTAATTATTTTTTTCTTCAGGCGTTTTATCGTCTATCTCTATAAACTCTTCGTTGTTATCTTTCGTTTCAATACTTTTGATAGATTCTTCGTTATTTTCTTTCTCAATATCCGATTCTATAATTTGATTTTCTTCCTCCCTTTCAACAATAGCACCATATGAATCTTTTGACTCACTCACCAAATCATTCTCTTTGTCACAGTGATTATCTTTTGAAGGTGAATTAGATAAATCATCAGATCCAATTTTCTGATTCTCCTCTACTTCAATAACCATTTCTGCAACAACTCCATCAGCAGTAAAGCAAGTGACATCTTTATCTTTTTCTGTATCTGACATCTAAAAAAGAGGAAAATGTGATAAAAACATTTTATCAATTTTATAGTTTTCAACATATACAATCACAGGTAAAATATAAGATTTATACTTTCAGGGGTCGATGCAGGTTTTTATTCTTGGGGCCCATTTTGTGAAAAGTAGAAATTATTTTTGTGAATTTTATTATATTTTTTGTGAAAAATAACATTTTGTAACGAAAGTTGAAATCCAGTTAATCAAATTCGAACCATGAATTTATGAACAAAAACATTCTTTAAATTCCCTTGCTAAAGTTTGTTTTTCTTGACCTGGTTTTATTTACAAATTAACATTTTAAAACAGTTTTTATGAAAGATAATGTTACGTAGGGGTCCTATTATATTAAAAGGAAATTTGTGAAGGGGCCTGTTTCATTAAGTTCATTTTTGTGAAGGGGCCCATTTTATTAAATTTATTTTTGTGAAGGGGCCCATTTTATTAAATTTATTTTTGTGAAGGGGCCTATTTTATTAAATAGATTTTTGTGAAAGGGCCCTAAATAGGCCCCAAATTTTGTCTGGATCGACCCCTGACTTTATATCACAAATAGGTGCAGATTCACGGTCGCCATTCGCCACGTGGGGACTAAATTCTTTGCTTTGGCCACAAACTTTCATTGTCTAAGTCACCATGTGTTTTGCATGTATGCCCCTTTCCATCCACCGAACGGCGGATTTCAAATTTTCTTAAAAATGAAATCTGCAGATTCTCTTCCATAATTCCTGAATATTTACCACTTTTTTTAATTGTCCATGTCCATAAATAAAAAATATGACTAAACATGGATGCATGTTTCTAAAGATCCTTAAATTTCCAGTTTTCTTCTTTTCAAACAAAAATTATCTGCAATGTCTGCAGAATCGTGAGAAAAATTGCATTGATGTGCGTCGCAAATTAAATCAGCAGCGGAAGCATACTAGTCCATGACGCAGAAAAATTAATTTATAATATCATATATAAAGAGAATAATTTTGGGTTCCACTCATTAAATTTATTGCTCTGGGATTACTGGGATATACTCTTACACATAGACATTAGATACCGGCTTGCGATTCTTCTATGAATTAGAGCAGAATTCCTTGAATTATTAGCAGATTTCTGCAAAATCAATTTGTTAGTTGGTTACGAAAAGAAATCGGAGAATCTCCACAATCGGTCGCGAACTTCGTGAAAACCATCACTGAAAAATCCCACAAATTTCGTCAATCGCTAAACAAATAAAACCACGAATTTTATCAATCGCTCACGAAATAAAATTGCAAATTTCGTCTTACAGTTGCAAAATAAAACTGTGACTTTTGTCAACCAGTCAAGAGAAAATAACTCAAATTTCATCAATCAGTCGCGAAAAAAAAACGCACATCTCACCAATCGATAGCAGAAAAATATGCATTTTGTCGACTATTCGCGGGGGCGGGTATCTGGAATTTTGTAAATTGGTCGCTGCAAAAAATCAGGAATTTCATTAAATGATCACAAAATAAAACTACGAAATTTGTCAATCGCTCGAGGAATGAAACCATGAAAACAAGAGTTTTATCAATTGATCCCAGAGAAAATTTAATTTTGTCAATCGGTCACAGGAAAAATAAAGATTTTCAACAATTAGTTGTAGAAAAAACGATAATTTTTCAATTAGTTGTGAGACAAAATCGTGAATTTTGTCAATTAGTCATGGGAATAAAAATTTCAAATTTCTTCAACGAGTTGCGATAACAAAATGTGAAAATCAGCAATCGGTGACAAAATTTTCAATTTATTGTCTTCACAGGAATTTTCTTTTTTAAATATCCTAAATAAATCCTTTAAAAAATCATCCTTGCGAACAAAAGTTGAAACACGGGTCATAATGTCTGATATTTCTCCATCATCCCACACTTAAAATCATGCCTGAATTTCAGAAATTGTTACATTTATTTTTTTTAACTGAAACCTAAATGAAAATATAACCTCCCTATTTCTTTCTTATGTATTTTTTATTTTTACACTTTTTTTTATGCAAATGTCCATGTTCAATGTTTATTTTCAGCTATGAAAAATACTTTGGGAAGAGGGGATATCTGTGGAACAAAATAGGGTAGGGAATCATTTCTTCATAAAATGTTCAGGACTTACATTGCAAACATTTATTTCTACACATACATATTCTTATACAATTAAAATATGGTGAGAAGATTCTATAAAATCCTGCCACCCAAATTTAATGGTAAAAAATTGGTTATTAATTTTTGTGTAAATTTTAATTTGAAATTTATTGTTTCTTACTTAGCTTTTATAGCAGACAATATTATTGATAAATGATAACATTTTAATGGATTGAATTTTTAATTCAACGTAATTTTGCATAATACTTATTTTTCTAAAGAACAGTCTAAATTAACTATCTACAAAACCAATATCTATACACTTTTTAAACATACTCCAAAAAAGAAAGATTAACACATAAGAAACTTCATTATTTTTTTTTAATATAATATTACAGAATGAACTCGTTAATACAGTAAACTACTGCTTAAAATATATTTGAGTAGCAGGGTTCTTCGTAAACGTTTAAGTCTGATAATTTTAGTAACAGTCTGTGAAAAGTTTTTTTTTTTTTAGAAAATTTTTCTTATAGAAAAACCAATGTTTGAAGTATATTTTAATTTTTTTATAGTGCAAAATAATATCACACATTCACTTTTTTTTTTTATGTGTACTTTTATGACAAAAGAAATATTGTTTTCCTAATATTCCCCACTACAATGATTGCTTAGCTTATACATATTTTTCCAACTGTATCTTGCCAAACTTTATCTTCAGACTGTACATAGTTATAGTTTAACCCTTAAATGCCTGATTTTTCAAAAATCATTGCAATAATGTTTTTCGGCTTTCATTTTTTAAATAAATCATATTTTGTTTTAAGTATAGTTTACGGCTAAAAAAACAGTTTGTTACTAATCGGCAATACTGGTGTTTAATTGAAAAACTAACTTCCCTTGATAAAATTCTATGATATAAAACACACGAGAATTTTAGGAACTATAATAAGAAATAAATTTTACTTGCTCACTGCAGGTCAAAATAGGGTATTTCGCAAGCTTCCAAACAAAACAAAAAGAACAAGTAGCAACAATTGAAAAAATAAATCAATCTTTATTCTTAAACAGCACAAGTGTTGCCATCTACATGATGAAAATCGATTTCTTAATATTTTCAGATTGTATTTTATTGGCAACATTAGGCATTATAGCTTCAATATTATTCTAATAGTATTTTAGAGCCTAAATTGGGTATGTTGCCAGAAAGCAACAACAGGCATTTAAGGGTTAAGATTTATATCATACTTAATTAATATCTTACAACATTGAAATTCATGACATGATTCTGAGATAAAAGGCATGCATGTGCTCCCTGATAGAATCTCTGTGATACATTGAATATCCATAATTTTCTTTTATAATATAAATATGACAAAGGCTAAAATAAAACGTAACGCGAATGCAATACAAAAGAGGGATGATTGTTCTGATTTGGATGTTTGTAATTATATCAGATTGTTATTGCTTATGGAGAAATTTTCTGACAAACAATATTTTTTTTACACAAAATATATTTTTTTTTCTTAGGAGGAAGGAATGCAAAGTAAAAATTTTCCCTCCCCTCTCCCCACATCTGGCTGTTCTTACCTGTGGTTTGGAAACAGATGTGATAACCCTACATTCAGAACATTAAGATGTAGAATGTGCATAAATGCATAACTGTTTCACTACTACATGAAAAACATATTGGATTACAATATAAACTCTGAAATAAAAATAGATTCCTATATATTCCAAAAATTCTCTAAAATCTGCCATTTACTTACTTAATGATGGAAATCAAAGTTAACATTCATGCTCGTAGAACACATTTGATATAGAAGTAACTTCGTCAATTATTTATTTTTATTGATTCATATCATGTACTATTGCATATACTAAAATAATAATTTTAAATAAAAAAAAAAAAGAGAAGATATTAAAATATTTAAAATACAAATATAAATAATTATACAAACATTAAAATAATGATTTTATGCTATATGCATAAGAAACAGTCAGGGGCGTAGCTACAGATATTTTTTCGGGGGGGAGAGTTCGAAAATTTCCCAACTTGGAACAAATTCCTCAGCATTCAACTAAAGTGATATACACAAAGTGTGTAATAATGATAATGAAGCTTATGCATAAAAAATTCCTTTCCAAAGAAAAATTTTGAAACTAGAAATATAAAAATTCTAATTATTGGTTTATTTAATAAAAAAACAAACACGCGTTTTACTTTCTTCTGTCTTTACAAGACAAAAGTATTAAATTGGTAAAAAAAATTCTACAACTGGTTTTCGACGGTTTGATACGTTTTAGAAGGTCCTGAACATGATTTGACTGTTTTTAGAAAATGTCTGTCTGTGTGAATGTGACACAAATTTTGTGGGTGCTCCATCTCAAGAACCAATTCTCGGAATTTTATAAAACTTTAGATTCAGTTATACTTGGATAAAAATTAATACTGATTAGTTTTTGGTGTAAATTACCCAAAAGGTGGCGCTGCTATGCTGTATTTTTCGTGATTTACATGATTTTAGCGATTGTTATATCTCAAAAACTGTTGCACAAAATTTGATCAAATTTCATATTCTGTTAAACCTTGACATAATTTAGTGCTTATTAGGTTTTTGTATATATCTGTGGCACTGCTGTGCAGCATTTTTCACGATTTTCGCGTTAGCTATATCTGAAAAACTAATGCACGGAAATTTAGTCAAACTTCATATTCGGTTACATTTTCTTATTGGGCTTGGGTGTATACTGTCCAAAGGTATCACTTTTGAGCTCTTTGGAAGGTTTGGAATTTTGGTTGCAGACATCTAAGAGCATGGGTGTCGAAATTCAATGATTTGTTTGAAAAATGCGATGCTTCTATCGCCTTTTTAAATGCACACAATTAAACGAATTATAAATTAAATGCACACAATTAAACCTTTAGAATTCATTATTATGGGCATAGAATTGTTATTTAATTTTAACATTGTGATTGCAAATTTTGAAGTATTAACATGTATGGGATAGAATAAGGTTTTGGGATTGGCACAGCCAAATAGTTTTCATTTAACTTAAATTCTTTTGGTCTTCAAAGAAGCTAACCCTGATGAAGCTAACCTAACATCATCCAGTTTAATAAAATCCACTATTTCACTTTCACATTTTAAAAGCATTAGGCTGTCATGTCTGTCAGGCCTCATTGTAGCTTGCAATATATATTTTTTAAATTTTTATTTGACTAAAGATTCTTTCATTAGATGCAACGCCAAAAAGATAAGCTGCTGTGAATGTTAAGGTACGAGTATATAGTTTGACAGTGTGACCCAGTCTTTGAATTTCATGGCATGAGTAAAAGGTTTGTTAAGTGAGTTGGGATTTGGTTTATTTCTATTTGACTCTGCAAGTCATGTACATCTGGTTTCTCATATCCAGGTGGAAACATTATTAACTTTTCTAAGTTAGTGATACTCAAATTTGCCTTGCACAATTGTAATTTAAATATGGAATGTATTGGTGCAATATTCTCCTGATATAGGGAACATTGTCATTTAAGCCCATTACTAAATTGCCGAAATTTTCTTGTATTTCTTATAACTCTTCCCTGTAAAACTTATGTGTATCAATGTCCATTGCTATGCTATTATTTTTATCTATTCCATTTGGTGAAATCGTTTTCCCAAGATGCTTTCAGAAGTCAGCTTCTTCAATCACATCCTAATATTCATAATTGTTTATAAACTTGTCTATAAGAAAATCTTTATTCCTTCAAAATTTTATTCAAGTGCAACCTGTCAGTGTTTATGTCAACCTGTATGTCGATTTTTTTCTTCAGTTGATGGACTGCTTTCATGGTCATATTTCTGGTCCAAATTCAAATCATCCACTTTTGTACCTTTTTCATCCTCGAATGGATTTTTAGATGCCCCAAAATCTTGCACGAAAACATTTTTCCTATTATGAAGGGTTCTTTCGTGCTAAGATTTATAGTCATATTTTAGAACAGCTTTAAACACACAACACTGGTCTTTTGGTTTAAAATTTCATAAACACCTATAAATATAAATGAACAGGACATATATATATTTCCGCACACAAATAAAGGTAAAATGTGGCAAATTTATCTAAACTAACGACTTCTTATATTCACATTTGCTCATATAATGCTTTTGTCTTGACAGCGAAGGGTTAACCAATTTTCGGAGCAAAAAAATCACGAGAATGAGTAAAATATTGTCCAAAAATCGCAAAATAGTGCAATTTGTGAAAACTCATCAAATCGTCTTGCCCAGCTGTGTTTCAAGTAGGTGACTGCATTCCTTTCTGTTGTGCTACAAGTGATCTCCAATTTTCAAAAGAAGCTGCAATCCCTTTGTATTAAAATAGCTGGATTCTCTTTTGGAAGGGGAAAGGGAGGAAGGGTGAAATTTTTGAGAAAGGAACAAAGTTTTGAAGGAAATAAAGGAACTGGATAATCAACTATTGGTGGATAGGAGTAGAGAAATTTAGGTCTGGTAGATGTATTAATATTTTTGTAGAACTGAAAAATACAATGATAGATTGAGTGTGGCTGATTTCTTTTTGTATTTCTTTTGATAACTTAACTTGCTTACTGTTACAGTACTCAGTCAGAAACATAATCACCAAAACAATAAAAATTTCATAATGTCAAAAAATCCAGAATTTCCCAACTCTAAGCTCAAATTTCCCAACTTCACAAATATTGGGGGGGGGAGGCTCTCCCCCCCCTACCCCCCCCCCATGGCGACGCCCCTGGAAACAGTCATTGGAAAAATAACAAATTAATTGAATTATATTCACCAAAGCATTTATTTGAAATTTTTTGTAAATACACCTGTAGATGATTTCATTTGCATTTTATATCAGAATTAGAAATAATACTTAACTCTTCATATAAGAAAGAAAGAAATTTATGATAAATAAAAAAAAAAACTACCATTGTGCAATAGGGTGGACTAAAAAACGAAGTTTCGAATTTTATATTCTAATAGTGATTATTTTTTTCCTTTTTAACTCCATAAAAAGAAAATATTTTTCTTTTAATTTTAAAATGATATTTTCCGGTTCCTCAAAGCGCCTGATTTTCCCCAAAAAACGAAAAAAAGCCAATAATTGCATGAAAAATTTTTAAAGATTATTGTTAAATTTATATTTTGCAAAATTAAATTAATTAAGTGTTAATGTCCTGTAATAAAGAGAATAATTTAGTTTGAGTGCCTTAGAAAAGTTAGCCCCACTTTATTTGACTTTTGTAGAAGCCAGCGTCGTGGGCGTCGGCTTTCATTGTCTCTGATTTATTTGGCTGCGACACATAACAAGTTAGTCCAATTTAACATGTGTTACGTTTCTTTTATTATTTTTCAATAAACATTTGGTGTCAAAAGTGACAAAGTCTGTTAATGTACCTAAATCTAGATAATTGTTGAAGTGTCCTGTATTTCATGAACCAAAACAATTAACATTAGACTGTCATCTTTGACGAACATATGAAAATGTTATGAAACATTATTTTTGGGTTCATTAGGGATTGACCGAAGCAGCAATTTTGCCGAATACCGAATACCGAAGCTTCGGTCAAAGTGTAAACCGAATATTCGGTATTCGGCAACCGAATACTTAAAAATTTTTAATACACATTTTTGCATATATTAGCTTTTTTAATAAACTTTAAATAACATTAAATTCTTAATAATTTAATTCAGTTACATTTTTATTCTTAAATCTAATTACACACACACACACACACAAAAAAAAAAAAAAAAAAAATTAATGACTTCTTTCCACACAAATTCATTAACCCATCACTTATTTTTTATTATTTTATCACTCGTCAATACCTAAAATAACCTATGAAAATATTAAACTAGACAGGCTATTATTAAGGATAAGAATTGTCAGAAAAACGAAAGTTCATTCAAATAAAAAGAAACAATGTTGTCAAAGCTGATTTACTGATTGTCTAACTATAAACATATTGAATATGAATGTTTTCAAATACAAAAGGTATCATATCAATATATACATTTAACTATATTTTCTGTCAAATTACTGATACATATTTATATTTTGATTAATATTTTAACATTGTGATGATGAAGATAACAAATTTGAGCGATTTTAATTTAATGATTATAAAAGCTATAGCTTAGGCATAGGGATATACTGATTTGATGTGTATATTAAAGAAAATATACATTAAATAAATTTAAATTAAGGAAACTAATGTAGAAATAATTAAAGTTAAATGTTAAGGGAAAGATGCCCATCTTCCTTACTTTTTTTTTCTCTAATGTAGACAGTTGTTTTGATTTCACCGCTATGTAGACTATTTTAGAAAGGAAAAAGTTTTTTTTAAATTAAAAATGGCTTTTGACTTGTTTTTTGTTGTGCAGACAATATTAAAACTCATTGTTTAGCCTATTCTACTTCTAAGTAAAAGAGAATTTTTACTTCTAAAGAAAATACTTATCCATAATTATTCGGCCGAATACCTATTAAGTATTCGGCCGAAGCCGAATATTCGGTTTACATGCCGAACCACCGAATACCGAATCGACTATTCGGTATTCGGTCAATCCCTAGTTCAATTTAACTTAAAATCTGACAGCTGGAATTTGGTACACACTATTTCTAAAATATCTAAAGCTGTTGATGATACAATTAAAAGTGTATTGCTGAGACCTTCAATTCCAACGGTTTCTGATACACAAATCATGAAAAATTATTAGAGACTAGCGCGAGAAATGTCAAAATTAGAAGAAAAATATTAAGATTAGAAAGAATAATCACACATCCAATATAAAATTGCAAAATGTTAGGTAATCCTACAAAAAACATTTCTTTGTGTAAAAGCAATAATTATTATCGTGTATCAGAACAAGAACGTCACTTTCTCAGAGACCAAAGAGAGATGGGGTGACGGCAATAAGATCAACAGATATAAAAACTACAAAAAATGTGTAGCAAGACTGGAAAAGGAAATATCAAGGAAAAAAGTTATTTTAAAACAAAAAAAAAATGATCTTTTGATTGAATGATCGTCAAGTATGAAAAATAGTTCGGAAGGAAATAGTTCAATCAGTTGTTTTTCTAAACCTGAATTTGATAATCAACAAGGTGAAAGATTCAGAGTGTTAGATAGAACTGCAAATATTATTGCAAATGGCACCTTAGAAGATATGGGTATTTCTGATGGTAATAAAGAAAAGGTAACTGAAAGAAGGACTTGACGACGACAAAGAGAAAAGAAAAGGAAGAACAGGAAAGACGAAATGAGTTAATTTTAGAAGGTTAGTATTTTGATGGCAGAAAGGATAACACTATATGATAACTGAAGCAGAGGGAAAAAGTGTAACTAAGAATCATTAAAGATGAACACCTGGTCTCAGTTGAAAAACCAGGATAAAAATATATTGGTCATATTTCATTGACATCTTCTTCTTATATTAATATAGCCACTGTGATTTTGGTGTATTTTCTAAATAATAATACAGACATTTCAAGTTTGAAAGTTATTGGATGAAACAGAAACGCCTTTAATGCAGGATGCAAATCTGGAGTTGTTAGAACATCGGAAGCAATACCCTAAAAACTTTATAATGGATAATTTGATTATTACATGCAAATGAACTTTTTTCTTAGATACTTATTTCAACATCTTGCTGGAAAAACTACTGATCAAAAGGATTTTCTGGACCAGTAGGAAAGCGACTTGAAAAAATACGAACATATTGAAATAATAGACTATAAAAACATTAATCCTATCTTGACGGACTGATCGGATGAAGAACTTAAAAAAAGTACAAACAGGGGATACACCTGAATTTTAGATTTTCCTTGTCATACTCAAACATTGGAAAAGTGTGTCAAAATTGTCCCGCGAGCTGCGTCAACCGTCTTTAAATATTAAGCAAAAGATGGCTTAATCTTGGGAAAGTTGAATTCCCACAATGTAATGACAAAGTTTGCCTAAAAAGACAGTAGGTTTTATATCCAGCTGAATTAATCCATAACAAAGTGAGGTAAGGAGGGTGGAAGTTGATATTTAACCACCTCCTCGTGGTGACTTCTGGATAGTATTTGCTAAATAAAAGTAGATATGAGCTAACAGCTACGTTGTTTACTTTAAGTTACTTTATACTGAAATTTCAAAACTTTGACCTCCTTGAGGAACCGGAAAACAACTTAATTTAAAAAAACCTTTTCAGCCAAAAGTTTAGACATCTTAAAAGGAAAAAAGTTTTCACTATTACACATTAAAACAAAAAAGTTTTTTTTTTACCCTATACTTAAGTTCCACCCTATTGTGCAAATGCCTTAAAACCTAAATATCCAATGAAATAGGAATATGTGTATAAATTTTGTTTTAAATATATTTTAAAATATTACACTACTCTTGCAATGCATTTCATTTTTCAAAGAACTATTGCTAATTGTAATTTGTAGACAGAATAACAGGAAAACATGTAAACAAAACATTGATCTATAATCTGCTGAATTCTGTAATATGCAGGGTTGCAAAAAAGCCGGCTAAAATTAAAAAAAGCCAGGCCGGTGGCTTTTATTGGTTTTAACCGGCTTTTTTTGGCCATAATTGGCTTTTATACAATAAAGCATTGTAATTATAAACTACACATTTTAAAGTGTTTTTAATTAGTTTTAATGACATTTAATTGATTTACAGTTTAATAAGTAACCCAATTTCTCAATAATGAGGACATTAATACTGGAATAAAACTAGGGATGCACCGGATATTGATTTTGCCGGATATCGGATACCGGATATCCGAAGCTCCTTTGCCTGCCGGATTCGGATATCCGGCACTAGATATGTTTTTAGTTATATGGTGAATTATTTCTTTATATAACGCCATCTCAGAACAATAAATTACAAACATGTTTCATACATCATTAAAACATTTTAAATGTATTGAAATATAATTTACAAAAACTATATCTCTTTGAACATCAGGGCTTGAAATTCAAGTTTTCCCCAGAAGGGAAGTTTCCCAGCCAACATTTAAAAATACAGGGGAGTTCAACTGTTAGAAAGGAAAAAAAATATCTTTAAACCCCGTTATTTTTTATGTGCCACTTAAAGAATTACATTTATACAGACATGACAAAATACCTTTGAAATAATTTAAATTAACAACTCAAGATAATTTATTATCAAAAATGTTTATTTTTATTAAAACAAAGGAACAGAATCAAGTTTTATATATACCATGTCTATTTTTCAATTTTCACCTAATGTTATGGGCAATTAACAATTGGGTTGCTAAATGAATTTCTTAATTTAGAATTTATTCCATTTTGCATGTTTTAGCCTCTTTCACAAGTTACACTTTTGACAAACAGCACAGACCAACTTTTATAACTTTAGAAATTATCGGAAACGCATGGTTATGTTCTGTTAAAAAATTTTAGAAAACTTTGCAAAATTTGATGTGCATTATTTTTTAACTTACTTGCATGAATAATGCATATCGGTGATTCTATTGTCAATATCCTACGGTAATTGTATGTCACTTCTGAACAAACTTGTTTTATTATATCCTTAATGGAATTATAGTCAAAACTGTAATCCCTGGTATTTTTGTTAAAATTGAACTATGGAATTTTAAATGCATTCAACACGTCCCAAAACACTTCAGTGTATATATTGTCATCATTTCTGTCCACAATTCCAATGACATCAGTTTCTGCCGACTGCAACTGTGTTTCAAAGACTAGCAACTCAACCTTAGGCCATAACTTATGTAAAAATGTTACTAACGTTTTAATTTTAATTCACTTTCATTCACTCTCATCAAGAATCTATCCAGTAGTCAACTTTCTTCATATCCACAAGTTTTAAATTTTCAGCAACTTCTGCTCCATCAGTCAGTCCTTCAATCAAAAACTGGGGGGGGGGGGGGGGGGAGATGGCATCTGGTAGGGTAAATAAGAAAGCTTCCCATTTATCTGAAAATTCTTATGGAACCCCAGTCAACAAAAATGTTTTGGTCCCATGCTTTTCAGATAACCTGAGTTTTACTGTACTTGAAAGATTAATGAATAAATGTTATGCTTATATTGAAATTTTTTCAATCTATTGAGTACGAATTAATAATATTAAATAAACTCCTTGTGAATCCTTCCTATTTATTTATTTATTTCTGTTAAGAAATACTTTATTTTTGCAAGATTTTAAGAAACATTTATTTCCTTCAAAGTAATTTCTTTTGTTAAGGGGACATTCCAGTGAAACTGGTTTTCCCTTCTCAAATCATGAAATTCTATATTAACCCATGGGAAATTTTAGCAAGAGCAAACAATCGTACATTAGTCATACATTTTAAAACACTTTCTAATACTATCATAATATTGTTTCTAATACTATCATAATATTGTTACCAAATTTAATTTCTTTTTTCATTCACATCACACAGTTAAACACTTAAGGGGACTCTTAAACCCTTCACTAACTTGAAAATGGCCATTCCGTAATGTTAAACCAATGGGCAGGGTTTTTTTTAATTGTTTAAATTTGAAAAGTTTTAAAAGATTCTTTTTGCATAAGATAGCTCAGCTCGATCTTTCATACGGCTGTTTTTTACTTTTTCGATTTCGGTTGCAGATTTTTTTGCATGGAATTGCAATGCATTGGAATTTTAAATCCATATCCAAAGTTTGAAAAGGAAATAGTCAATTGATTTCTTCTATTACACGATAAAAGGTTGATTTTAAAAGTCATGTCCTAATTTCTGTGAATTGTAAAAATCAACTAGTTTGTTATTTCTAAACATGTTTTTTTTTAAGTTCACCATTTTTTTTTTCTTCATGTGTGCCACAAGTGTAATCTCATTTTGTTTAGTGCTGACTATTGGCCAATTTGGTAGGGCTCAGTCTCCGGTGGCCATTACTGCCCTTTTAGTTATTTCCTATTTTGGGCACAGGGAAAAAACATCGCAAAATACATAAATCGGTCATAAAAAAAATATCGCCGATTTCGTCAATTATGATGAAAATAAATAACAAAATTTGTCGACCGGTCGCAAGAAGAAAACTGAAGTTCATGGGAAATCGGCAGCGGGAAAATATCACAAAATTCGTCAATCGATCATGGAAAAAATATCGAGAAATTTGCCAGTCCGTCACGAGTAAATATCATGAAATTCCTCAGCCGGTCGCAGAGAAAAAACGTGAAATTTTTCAATCGGATGCAAAAAAACAATCGCTATTTTCATCAGTATGTCGCAAGAACAAACAGAGAAATTTGTCAATGGGTCACGGAATAAAATTGCTATATTTGTCAATTGATCTCGAGAAAAAAAATTATGAAATTCACTGATCGGTCTCTAGAAAAAATCGTGGAAGTCGTCAGTCGGTCGTGGAGAAAAAGCACAAAATTTTTCAGTCAGATGCAGAAAAACAACTATGAATTTTGTCAATCTGTCGTAAGAAGAACCTGTGAAATTTGCTAATCGATAGTAGAAAATATCATGAAATTTGTCGGTCGGTCCTGAGTCTTGATCGTTGTTTTACAAAGAAACATTTTCTGAAAATGATTTTTTGGAAACAGGAGCCGCCCGCCCACAATAGGGCATAATAAATAGGACACGATAATAATCTTTAGGGCACGGAATCCTGCCATCCTATCTCGAAATTCAAACCCTGTATCTGCCATTCAAGCCCTGTAATGTATATTAATAATATTGTATAAAAAATGTAATTTAAACATTAAAATATTCTGTTTATTTGTACAATGAAATGCTGATAATTACTACTGGATTTGGATATGGGATTGACTGTATTGATAATTGCTAATAATTAATTAATTTGTACAATAAAATGCTGATAATTTGTATAGTAAATTTTAACCAATTAATATGCATATAATTGTAGAGTATTTTCACAAAGAAATACTACATACTTTCTTTTTATAATTTAAACATAAAATATCTACTAATATACCCATGATTAAAGAGTTATTTGTCTCCAAACACAGGTTTAATTGATGCTCTTTTTCTGTTTTAATTATTTAATATTGTTTTTGCTCTAAGTCACGTTTAGTTTTATTTTAAGTTAAATTATTTTTATATTTATAAGTAAAAAGAAAATTACTTTTAATTTTAAATATTTATAATGAAGTTACAAAAATAACTAGTTGGATTTGCCAATCCCAAAACTTTCTTCTATCTCATACATCTTAATATTTCAAAAAGTAGTTCCAAATGTTACCATACTTTTAATATTATAATTCAATATTATACCAACTTTGATTTTGATCTCAAATTTCTGCTCAGTCAATTAATCAGAATAAGAATAAGTTAATCTTGATCATGATATTTATTAAAATCAATAATTTTTTCGTTATTCTGTTGTACATCAGCTGTTTGTGAATAGCCAGCTTAGCAGGATGCGAAGTTCCCTTCGCTTCATGAGCTGCCAATATACAGCACACAAAAAAAAAACCTGCGAAAAATCGAAAAATTTTTTACAAAAATCTCTGTTACAGTGCCACCTTCTGGCAGAATATTTCCAAATGCAAGGAGAAACTGCTGGTCATAGCCAAAAATATACACACAAAATTGTTCAATTCTATGCTTAGCTTCATACACTTTTCAATGGTAAAATAATGAAAATAACATAAAAATCCGTATTATAGCGCCCCCTTCCAGCAGAATATTTTCAATTGAAGGAGGACCTGCTGGCCATAGCCAAAACATACCCCCGAAAATTGGTTCAATTCTATGCATAACTTCATACACTTTTTGATGGTACAAGAATGAAAGTGGCACAAAAATCGTTATTATCAGCGCCCTATTTTGGCTGAATATTTCCAATTTAAAGGAAAACCTGCTGGACATAGCCAAAAACAAATACAAAAAATTTTGTTCAATTGTTCAGTGGAATGTTTCCATATTGAAGGAGGCTGACCTCTAAAACATCGAAAACCGGAAATCGAAAAAATTTCAATTACAAAAATTGGCCTGTTTAATTGTTAAACTTAAAAAAAGAAAGAAAATTAATAAAGTCATACTTTAATAAACAACTTCAAATTTTATTTTGCATTCTGAAAATAAAGTACAATTTTCTGAAAGAAGTAAACATAAATTCTTAAATTTATTATAAAGAGTTCAAATATCAAAGTTAGGAAAGCTGGCAATTCTTTAAACTTTTGAGAATTACCTTTTACTCATGTATAGTGAACTTATTTTCATATTTTGCATTATAAACAAAATTGTTCAGCATTGTTTGGGGTCAAACTATTTCTGTTATCCTTATACAGGGTGTCCGGTCTCAACGGTGTCCAATGGCTAATTCCTAAACTGTTAGTCATAGACATATAGTTCCAATTACAAAAATGTTTTAAATCAGGTAAAGAACATTTTAAAAGCGATTTCGGTCAATAAAAACATTTCTTAAAAAATTACGAAATTTAAATTTTTATACGGTCCCCCGGTCCTATAAGTTATATTTAGTATTTTTTTCCTATTACACTGACAAGTAAGACAAAAAAAGTCCCATTCATATAACGCTAAAATTGAGCGAGTTATGAATCTTTAAAAATGCATGACTTATGCCACTTTTCTACTCTGAAAACAAATGAGTTCGGCTTGGCTTTGAGGGATCATATGCCAAGTGTTTAAAGTATTCGAAGGTCCTTACTACATGTGTATCTGCGCTTTGAAAAAAAATCCTACAAGTATTATGATTAAGTCTATGATTGGCTAAAATAACATAGGTTTTATTTTGTCAGGATTTGAGACTGTTTCTCTTATGATTTCTTTTAACAAAAATTATGTTTTTTATAAGTTTTTATGTTCAGGGCTGAAACTAGGGGGGGGGGGGGGGCAGAGGGGCACGTGCCCCGGGCGCCGCTTTAACAGGAGGTGAAGGGGGCGCCAAAATGAAGATTTTGTTTGACGTTTGACTCAAGAATGTATATATATATATATATATATATATATATATTATGAAATTTGTATAAAAATGTCTCGCAGCTGGAAAATTTAAAAGGAAAACTGAACCAAATGCATTAAACTTCACAAATAGATAAAAAGATTCATTACAATACAAAATTTCAAAGTATCATGCCTATGCGTTTGCTTTCTATCTTTTAAATCACTTCCTGTGAGGAGAATCCAAGGGAGATTCATTACCGTTTTTTCAAGGTCAGTCTCTATTGTGGGACACCCTACTGTCCACTACGGATAACTACCAAAGGAGAAGTGACACTCTGTCTGATTTTTTCTTCTAGATAAAAAAAATTCCACGAAAGCAGTTCGTTTTTTCCGCTAAACAGTGTTGAGCTTCCTTTCTTTCTTTTTTTTTTTTTTTCCCCCGTCTTGCCCATGGGCGCTGACTGCCCCAGGACAACGGGAAGGGAAATGCACAGAGTAAAATTCTTAGTAAAACCTTTCTTTTTTAGATATCGACCTCATTTAGACTATGCAAAAAAATTAAATTAAAATGCAATTCTTTTCAATAACTTTTCAAAGATTTTAATGGATCAATGTTTGACAAAGCTGATTACGTAGTTCCGTTTTATATATTTAAATTTAAAAATAAGTTGTCTGTTAGATATTTAGTAAAATTCTTTTTTGTAAATTTACTTTGTGGTGGAGGGGGGGGGCGCAAAATCCATGTTTGCCCCGGGCGCCAAAAGGCTAGTTTCGGCCCTGTTTATGTTACTTCAACAATCATATGTATGTTTTTCCTGTTCAAAATTTGTACTCTAACTTTAACCCACTTTTAAATATCCGATCGAGATTGCATTTTACATGCTGGCGCAAATCCGATAACAATCTAATATTATTAAGATTTTCGGTGGTTACCATTTATACTTATTTTACAGGATAACACAAAAACATTTTGGATAAATTTCTGCCTAGGAGTTTAAGAAAAAGTTTTAGATTAGATAATACAAGACTGCGATTGTTGGGTTTTTCACATTTATGTATTTTTTAGCACTGAATCCGAAAATTACCTTAATTTTTAACCATCATGTCAGGATATTTCGCAAATCATAAATTTTCAAATTTAAAGAATAACAAAATCGAATACTATAAAGTAGCGGAGATGGTTGTATTTTTTAACTTTTGATAATTGATTTTTACGCACTTTTTAGCACTGAATCTGAAAATGGCCTTCATTTTTAACCATCACGTTAGAATTTTTTTGGCAAATCGCAAATGTGTAAGTTAAAATATAGCTAAAATCTCATACTATAAAACATATGTAAAACATTTTTTATTTTATTTTATTTTATTTGATTGAAAAATTTATTCGATATTTTTGCTTATCCTGGGATTCTTACAGCTAAACAGCTGAGTGGTCCGATGAGATGGGGCAGGAAATTCAATTTTAACATTGAACTCCTTAACTTTGAAATTTGCAATGTGCGAAAAATCCTGATATGATAGTTAAAAATGAAGGTCAATTTCGGATTCAGCGGTACAGAGTATACAAGAATCAATTATCATTAGCTAAAAAAACATGACATAACTCGACTTTTGCAGGCTTGTGCAATCTAATAATATTTTAAAATACGTATCATTTTGTAAAGAACATAGGCTGTTAATTTAGAATCATTTTATTTAAGAAAAATTCTGTTTTTTCTTTCTTCTTAAATGTTTATTACAAATTGTATATTTTCCATTAATATGCCAGAATGATTAAAGATTTCAAATTTATATTGAATTGTTAATTTTACTCCCAGATATATTTTATATCTGACGAAATTATATTTTGACTAAATTTGTGAATGACCTACAATTTGCAGCAAAAAATATGCTCCAACTTTAGACAGCTATTACTCGGTCAATTTTAATCGTAGAATAACGGGACTTTTTTTGTATTATTTGTCAGTGTAAAAGGAAAATTTCACTAAATATAACTTATAGGACCAGGGGACCATATAAAAATTTAAATTTTGTAATTTTTTAAGAAATGTTTTTATTGACCCAAATCGCTTTTAAAATATTTCTTTACGTGATTTAAAACATTTTTGTAATTGGAACTATATGTCTATGACTAACGGTTTAGGAATTAGCCATTGGACACCGTTGAGACCGGACACCCTGTATATTCACTTCGCTGCACTGTACCGGATATCCGGCAGAGAAGTCGGATATCCGGTGATTGTGATTCGGATATCCGACGGTATTTCGGATATTGAAAAATCAGCCGGATATGCCGGATATCGGATATTTGCCGGATATCCGTTGCATCCCTAAATAAAACTTAGATGATTTTGCTTGTGATTTGTATTCTGAATTGCACATATGTCAGCTAAATTTTAAAAGGGCCATACCAACTGCTAATTTTTTCATTTTTACTGCTTTATAAAATTAAAGAGGACAATGGTTACTTAGTTATATGTTTTATTACTTAATTTTAAGAGCTATTAATATACAAGTCTTATTTTATTTCTAGCAAACATTTGAAATTATACATAGTCATATTAATAAAAACACCACCATTTCTCACTTTTAAAAAGCATTATGAATAGCATATGCATGAATATGCTTAGCAACAAGCTTTTCAAAATTTTATTTGGAGAATTTTTTTTTCTTGTTTTAAATGCTCTATTTTTTATACACTTATGTACCATTCTCCTCAAACAAAACATCTTTTCTAATTTCTCTTAACATTTAACTTAATCTCTCCATATGGACACATAAGAATGTTTCCATTTTGATGTTCTGCATTTTGTCATTAAGGCTTTTAAATCCAAAAGGGCAACTTTCTGACATAAGTTTTAATTTATTTTTGTTCAGAAATGCATGAAACTAGCAGATGTTGTTGTTCAGAAACTATGTAATTGTGCTGTTTTTCCGCAAATGCAATAGATTTTTCAGAAAATAGTGTCAAAGTGAGCGTTTGAATCGAATTTCCGCACGAAAGAAGAAACCACTCAGAAAAGGGTGAAAAAACATGTTTGTCATGTGATCAAAATCTCTTATAACTCAATAGGTAATTGATGGATCAAAAAATGGAAAACACAGTTCGATTCCAAATCGCTTCCATGGTCAGGCTTTCGAATTTTACATCTTTCCGTTAAAAAATGAATTTTTAAATGTGTCAACATTTTGCGCTTGTTGAGCAGAGCAGTTAAGAACAGTTTTAATTAAATATAATCTTTAAAATGTGTAGTACATGTGGAGATATATTAGACTTGACACTAGAATAAAAGGACCGCCGGGCAGGAATTTTTCAAAAAGGGAACACTATTCTAAAAAAGGGGTACATTTTTCAAAAAGGAAATGCTGTTCTAAAAAAGGGTGCATTTTTTTCAAAAAGGGAACACTATTATAAAATAAGGGCACATTTTTTTCGAAAAGGGCACACTTGTACCTTGTTCATAAAGCATATTTTGAACTGGTTTGTTTGGAGTCCCTAGAATTTGCAATATTTTTCCGGTATCAATTGAATTACCATGGGGTGCATAGGAAGTGTTAAAAAGGGCAGCCAGGCACATCTGAAGGGTTTAACAGAGCCGCCGGGTGCAAAAAGGAAATAAAAAGGGCCGCCGGGCACTGCACTTTGCTAAAGCGGCTTAGAGTCAACACTATATATAATATAGAATTTCAAAACACCAGTTTAAAGCCTAACTTATATCCTTTTCAATGTTTATATGTATATATATTTTTTTTTTCAGACATAATGCGTTCACAGTTGCCTTCTAGAAGTTATAAAGACTTATTTATTTGATAAAATTTAATAGAAATCTATAATTTGTTTTAAAACGAATTTACTGTAAACCAACTTTAAAAAATAAAAACTGGCTTTTTTCAATAAAATCCGGCTTTTTTTAAGTGGTTAAAACCAAAAAAAGCCGGCCGGCTTTTTTTGGCCTGGCTAAAAGCCAGCAACCCTGGTAATATGCGAAACTTTTATTCCAAATTGTGCTGATTTCACAGAATTGACTACATGTTGATTCCTTGTTGTAGAAGTAGCAAGTTTTAGCTTCAAAATAGGAGAATAATAAAAATAGAATTAGGGCACAGCAAAACAACTGAGAAAGAAAGTATGTGAAATATCATTTCGTGCTCTTTCCCACCATGAAAAATTAAAACAATACAATCAACTTCCTGAAATCCAGAAATGCAGCCCTTAAAATTTGCACTGGAGCCCAGCTCCGGTTACTTCATTGACTTTGGAGAATATTTAAATATTGGTTAGAATTCACAGAAGCTCATAAATACTGAGCCTCGGAACCCAGCAGAAGGGAAAAAAGTTCTGTATCCTATTCGGGTCGGTGCAATTGGCAAAAGAACCCAAAATAGCACCAAAAGGCCGTTTTAGCATCTTACCAAATTTTTCAAGATGGCAGAAAAACGTTTTTTAAATTTTTATAAGCATATTTTTATATTATAAACAACATTATATTTGTATATATTATGCATGTAATTATATATATATAATATACTATATGCTTAATGTATATTTTTATAATTTTATATATTTATTATACTATGTGAAATTAAAGCATAACATTATAATACAGTAGACTCCCTCAAATCCGCACAGCTTGGGACCAGAAGTTGTGCAGATTTTAGAATTTTGTGGATTTCTGGTCATTGCTTTGTTTACACCTTTTTAAACGGGTAATTTGAACATAATAATGCATTCAAAATTATAATGAATGCTTGCAATATAGAATATACAGCAAAATATTAAAATAACTAAGTAAAGTAATAAACTAAATAATAAAAAGTAAGATAATTTTTAAAATTATTAAAAATAAAAGTCAAGTAAATAATTATCTGTATAATTAAATATGCATAATAAAGATGAGATACATTTTCTTTAAATTATTCAATGAAACTTTCCTCATAAAGGTACCTTATTAATTCACATCAAAATCCCTAAGTAAGAAAGTTTTATTTCAGGTTTAGCCAGTCTTAATAACCAAAAAAGCTTGATTAATGCACAAATATATTTCATAAAAAGATTGTGATGACAAGTAATAGCAATATCTTGATTTTTTTCAGAAGTAAATTTATACTTCCTTCACAAAAAACAATAAGTTCAGTCATATTATAGAGAATTACATATTAAAATTAAAATACATACAAAATGTTATAAAACTGAAAAATTCTGTAATTTTGCTCGTATATCTCAGGGCATGAAATTCAATTTTTCATAGGAGGGGAGTCTCCCTACCAACATTTATAAATGGAGGGGAGTGGAGCTATTTGGGAGGGAGAAAAAAATATGAAACCCACTGTTATTTTACGTGCTTTTTAAAGATTTGCATCAATTATTTTGTAATGTCTGTATTAATGGCATGACAAAATACCATTGTGTACATAATGTTCGCCAATACCATAATGTACAGGCATGACAAAATACCATTGAAGCAATTTAAATCAACAACTCAGAATAATGATACAAAATATATATATATTTTTTTTTTTTAAGTAAGAAAGCAGGGGTGATTCTGAGTAAAAAAGAAATTTCTAAAACTGACAGCAAATTTTCTGAAAGGTTACAACAGAGGGGATGAAGGGGGGGGGGGGGGGGGGATCACTCCCAGCACTAGCTATGTGTTTTTTCATGCCCCTTTGACTAAATTTCCGTTTTTTGCGATTTTTTGACGAAATTTGTCGTTGTTTCACGATCTTTTGATGAAATTTGCCGTTTTTCGCGATCCTTTGACGAAATTGGAGTTTTTTGAGCGATTCTTTGACGAATTCCACGGGGACACCCTGGACGAAATTCGCGATTCTTTGACGAAATGCATGTTTTTTCGCGATCCTTTGACGAAATATGCATTTTTTTCGCGATCCTTTGACAAAATTTGTGTTTTTTTTCGCGATTCTTTGATGAGATTCGCGTTTTTTTTTTATGAAATTCTCGTTTTTTTCCGTGATTCCTTGATGAAATTCGTGGTTTTTTCTCAGCAGCTGTTTGACTAAACACTAAATTTGTATTTATTCCGTGATCCTTTGACGAAATTAGCTTTTTTCCGCGATCCTTTGACGAAACTCGCATTTTTTCCGCATTCCTTTGCCGAAATTTATGATTTTTTTTGCTATTCTTTGTTGTAATTTGCATTTTTTACGATCCTTTGATGAATTTCAAGTTTTTTTCCCTCAATCTGACGAAATTCACGTTTTTCCGCGATTCTTTGACAAAATTTGTGTTTCATTCGCAATCCTTTGCGACAAAATTGCCGATTTTTTACTCGATTGATTGACGAAATTGATTTTTTCGGCGATCATTTGTCAAAATCGCGATGTTTTTCTGTTGAACTGATGTCCGATTTTTCACAATTTTCGGAACCTAATGCCTTAAATTTTCGGAAAATTCATAATAGAATCACCCCTGAATTCGCCAATCGGTCGCGGACACTTGTCAACTGATCTCGAGAAAAAAATAATGAAATTTGTCGTTCGGTTGCATCGAAAATTCGCGAGTTTCAACGATCTTTCGCAGTAAAAAGAAAAAAAAACGCAAAATGTGTCAATTAGTCGTGCGAAAATATCGGGAAATTTGCAAGGCGTTCGTGCAAGTTATTCGTAATTTCAAAATGAAAAATTTTCAGGAAAATGGGGAAATTTCTTGGACAGGAGTCTCCCGCCCACGATATTATTTTAGGTGGGATTTCAAAATTTTGGGCGTGAAACCCGCCATCCTGCCCTGAAATTCAAGCCCTGTATCTGAACTGAAAGTTTCATTGTTTACATCTGTGATGATGTGCGGATTTTAGACTTTTGTAGATTTGAGAGAGCTTACTGCATAAAGGTTAATGCATACATTTTAAAACATATAAAAATGCAAAAAAAAAAATGTATTTATATAATATTACATCTACAGAAAAATATCATTTAAAAAAAAAAAAAAAAAAAAAAAAGGAAAAATTATAAATTAAAAAAACAATTATAAAAAAAATATGTATGCAAAATTATTACTTATCCACCAGTAGCATTCAAGTAATAAAAAACAACAATCCCAAATGCTGAAAATCGCAACAACATTGAAACATTTATCATCAATAAAAAACAGAACAGGATACGGAACTCTTCCACAGCAGAACAATGCTTTTAAAAAAAAATCGAAGCCAAAATTATTAAAATTCTTTTTTCTCCTATCTTCGATGCTTTGCGTTCTTTCCTGCCAAAGCATTTACATATGTGACGTAGTGTATCGCACACGTTGAAGAATACTCCTATCTAACAGTTGCAAGTATAGACGCAATGGTTTTCTGTTTCAATGGTTTCCCAACAGCGATGAGTAAAACCAAAATTACCAGCAACCATATCTAGCATTTTCTTGGTTTCATGTTATGCTTTCTCGCTGTTTTTTGTTTGTGTTCATAAAGTATTTTTACAGAACAACTTTTTAGCATCGTCCATGCGGTGCTTAATATGTGCCGAAGCTCAAAGAGCGCAGCTCCAGTAGGTACTTCTTTATATTTAGTGAATATTTAAATATTATTTGAACCTCAGGAGTTTTTAAGTATTGTGCATCGTAGCCCAACAAAACAGTGCTGTGTGCTGTATTTTGCTAGTTGATACATTAGAAATAGAAATCCTTGGCAAGTAGGATTTTTTGAAAATTCCTCATTATGTTTTTTGCTCTTTCTATATTTTATTATATATAATTGTATATAGATATAGTCAAAATATATTACAAATTTTCTTTTGGAGAAGATAAAATTGCTTTAATTTTTGCAAATAATGTATGAAAATGCAGATGAAGGGGACAGGATACTTATTACACTATGGTTGTTATTACTGCAAAAAAGTTAGAGCTCCAATACTTTTTTTTGTCAGAAATTAAGTCCTGCACCAATGTATAATATCCCATTTATTTTGAAATTTAAACAATGTAAATCTCAATTAACAGTTATGACCAAAGAACAAATTTAATATGGTAGTGATTTTATCAGTTATTGATATTCCGAAGAAAAAAATCTTTCATTTTAAGAATTTTTATATATTTTTAACATATTGATTATTATTTTTTTTTGCTAAGAAGAGGGAACAAACAAATGCAAAAGATAAAAAAAGCAAAGCTAAAGCTTTTAAGCTAAACATTGATGTGGTTGGAAAAACATAAGTTTACATTTTGATTGTTTAAGTTTATTATTATTATTTAAGTTTGTTTACATAAGTTTACAACTGAATTAATCTAAATGTTTATTAGTAAAGTTCTTGTATTCATTGCATTTGTAGGTAATTTATTTCCATTTCATCTCAGAATCTGATATAAAAACTGAATCCAGGAAAAGAGTATCCAACATAAACCAAAACGTGATTTATCTATTGTGTCAGTGTTTAAAAATTCAATAATGACCAACGAACTTTGCATATATTATTTGGTTACAAATAAGTTACTTTAACATTTAATTTCATCTCTGAATTTTCATTTTCCTGGAAATGCTGTTGATTTATAATCAAACTAAAAGAATGCATATATGTAAACAAAACAATGATGTATAAGCTGCCAAATTGTATAACCCATTAAACCTTCAATATGCTATGTGTATAACTGTGTGCATTTTGACAGTGTCGCCAGTAACTGCACCAGTTGCTACATAAATTTTGCTTTCTTGTTTTTGAGAACTGCACACAACTTCAAAAATGGTGTTTAACCAACAAAATTAAAAGCAAATCAGAGACCCTCCAAAGTTTTTTTAAATGAAATAAATACAAAAAGTGTTTATATTTGGAGATTTTCAGGAAATAGGCATGAATTTCCAATTTTTCAATAAAAATATCACCATAGAAAATTGCAGAAATAATTTAATATATGAAACTGATAAATAACTGGTCTAATCAACAATTTGTTAAAATCGATTTCAAAACAATTAAAAAAATTTATTTCACAATGGAACAAAATAATGATGCTTTCCAAGATGTAGAATAAAATATCTGGGGGCAAAACAATTTTAAAAAGGGAGACAAATGTTATACATACATATACATAAAAATGTGTACTCTTTACACAGTTTCTTAAGCAAACTAAGAAAATAAAACTAAATAAACGATAAAAGGGTGAATAGTATTTTGAAAATAAGAGTTAAATTACAGACATTGATTGTGGAAAAGAAAAATTATAATTACATGAATGCATCTTCCCGAATTTTAATCCGAATTTCACTTTATTTAGATATTAGGTAATTCAAATCTAAATTTTTAAAACAAAATTAAAAATTATTTGTAAGTTATTTATTAATGACAACTTGGGATGGTTGAGTTTCGTTTCGAAAAAGTGCGGGCAAGCGGCGTTAATGCAAACAATGCTGGTGTTTCTGTTATTTCTGAAGTATAAAAATAAATAAAAAAGGAAAGAAATAAATACATAACTACAAACTCATATTGCGATAGGAAGTCAACAAATATCAAAATAACAACATTTTACTGCCAAATACTTGATTTTCCATAAAATTAATTATAAGAAAATAGAGCGCAGTTGCGAACTGAAAAGTTTTATAATAGGGAGTGGCAACAAATAGTGATGGCAACAATTCAAGGCGGCCATGATGCTTGAAAAATCAAAACAAACATACAAAACACAAAATTTTGTCATGAATATCAAATGTAGGAGCAATTTATAAATACGAAGGAAATCATAAATATGCATAGAAAGGCAAGCAATGGAAATTTCACAATAATAAACTCTGTATAATGGGGATAAAACCCAAGTATATTGGTATCTAATTCGATCAATTGCAGTTATTTCAAAATCATACTTTTTGATAAAAAAACTCACATCGAGAAGAAGATCTAGAAGTTCAAACTTATTTTTAGCTTATGAAATATCCTATATAAAATATATTTTATAATAATTGTGTTTTATAAGTACATTTTTTATAAAAAAATCTCATCAATATTTTTTAATTAAGTTATTAAACATATTAACTAAAACAAAGATACGCTTCAGCGTAACTTTTCAAAAAAATCGTGCATTTAAAAAGGTAATTGTTACAAATTTATAATAATACTTCAAACGGGAAGAATATAATGTTTGTAAACATACCTTGCATTCGAGAGCAATCGCAAAAACAATCTACTATTTAAAATCCAATATGGCGACTTTCAAAATGGCGGCTTTTCGTTCCCCTGCGGTTACAGAAATTACAAAATGGCAATCAAATCAGCCAATCAAAATATTTGAGTTCAAAATAATTAAAAATACTGCAATAAACGTGTTTTATTGATTAATAAGGTATTTTTTTAATGATTGCAATTTTGTATAAAGATTTAGTTTCCACTTAATTATTTTATTTGAGCAGTCAGTTATTTATATGCATTTTCAATGGAAATGGTTATAAAAAATCAAATTTATGATTTATATAAAGAATTAATTCATGATTTAGTAGATTTAGCAGTATTTGGAATTCATAGGATTTGTTTTATACGAAACATGGATACTGACACAGTACCAAAGCAGGATACAAAGATATGTACGCAGTTTTGCACAGTATCGGGCCCGATCCTGTTGAGTATAGATTTTTTATTCAAATTTAAAAGTTATTTATGACGGTTTTAGGTTAATGATATTAGCATAACAATTTTCTTTTATTTTAACCTTACCCTTTCGCTGCGTAATTGTTTTATCAAAACACCTTCGCGACGAGCGTATTTTAAGAATTTTTATTCTTTTGTCACAGGTTTTTCAAAACAAAAATTTTTGTATAATTTAAATGGGAAAATGCTCCGATTAAATAAGACAAAATTTACAATAAAAAAATAACTGATGGGAATAATCAAGGAGGGTTAATTAGACGGAAAAAAGGCATCCCCGAGAAAATCTCGGGTTGTGCAGCGAGAGGGTTAAACAAAGTCGTCAGCCACTCTGCTTTCTGAAAGAGTCTAATAATTCTGTAGTGTTTATCATGTCTATTTCCACACTATTTTATTTATTGTTATTTTCAATTATTCAAAAGAAAAGTGATAGTAACTAAGAAGTGTTGTTCAGAACCCAAATACCAGCATATTCGCTGATTTTAATTGTTTGTATAATAAAAACTAAATGAACTACAGCTTTTTTACAGATTTGCTACGTAATACTTTAATAAGATTTTCGACTAAAAATAAAAAAATGTGTTTGTTTAATTTTGATTGCTTCTCTCTAAAGAAAGAAAGAAAAAAAGTAACTAATGCTGTCACCGTCGTACATGAATTTTTTGTGAACTGAGGTCTTTCCCGGCTAATATTAAGCATATTACTATAAAAATTGCTATTGCATATAAAAATGTGAAAATTAGTAGTTTTATAGAGAATTGTTCGATAAAAGGGCTGAAGTAGATAATTTTTAAATCTAAGAATTGTTTTAAGAGCTATTTAATGTTGAAATCGGTCAAAATAGTTCTGTTAAAAAAGTTTTATGGAAACGAAAACTACACATAGGAATTTAAATATCTTTTGCAGGGACATACTGAACAAGCTTTCAATGTGCAATTACTTTTTTATTTATTTTATTTTATTTTTTTTTTTTTTGGGGGGGGGAGGGTATTCAAAGTTTCATTACTTCAATAAAGATTTATTTGATTTTTAGAATAGGTCATTTTTTATATCGTTTCTAAATTGTAAAATAGCGCAAAAAAATAGTATTTAAATTTTAAAATATGTTTAAACGTGATTATTAAATCAAGAAAGAAAACTTTAAAGTAATAAGTAAATTATTACGCATTAAAAGAAGTAAATGCGGGAAATTATGCATATTTAAAATGCCGAAATTATTAATATTACCAAACAGTAAAAATATATTTGCACGAGAGATTTATTTCATATTTCGAGATGGTCTTTTTAACTATTGTTGCCAATTCTAAAACAGCGCATATAATATTTCTTTTCAAATAAAAAACGCATTTTCACTTGACCCCTCGTACATAAAAAAAAAACTAAATTAAATGCAGCTTTTTTTTACTGATTTTTTAATCCAAATGAACATAATATTTTAATGAGATTTTTGACAATGAAAAAATGGATTTGTTTACAGAATTGATTTTTGTTCTGTTTTGAAGCAAATTTAAGATACTGGACCGTTGCCTACGTAATGTATACTATAACAGCCTGTTCATTTCGCCAAAAAAAGCATAGCCGAATGTAGTTACGTGATTTAAGACAAACCCTGCCCAAATTAGCATTGGATAAACTTGATTTCTGCCCTGCTCACATGGTTAGAGTTTCGGTTCAAGGTTTCCATGATTGGTTAGAATTTTGATAATAGATTGCAGCGCCTTCTGGTGATTAACTTCGCGCATTATAACCAGGGCCTGATTAATGCACGGGCCTCCGGGGCCTCGGCCCTGGGCCCACCAATTTCAGGGGCCCACAAATGTGTGTGTATTTTCTCACAATTTAAGTTTTTCCACTGTTTGCATTTTATATTTTGGTCCCTGACGTAAAAACAACGTTTTACTGTAATAAAAGACCTCCATATTTAATTTTTCTGTAAAAGTCCTTTTCAATTTGAGAGTACCTATAATTTTCAAAATTGCCGTATCCAGAAAGTCAAATTTGGGGGAAATGCCAAAAACTGCATACTGTATCTATTGGTTTCAATATAAACGAGGGTTTTACAATGTCAGAATTATAGTTTAAAATGGTTACTAGACTGTTAGGGAAAACACAATTTTTATGATTTTGAATAAGGTGAGTTTTGAAAAAGACGTCCCCATTTATTCTGCAACATAAACTGTGGATCATAGATGTTTGTGAATTATACAAATGCTTATTTGAGAAAGTGGACGGTAATTCATTTTCTTGATTAATCTTGTAAGTTATTTATTTTTTTTGTTTGTGAACTTGAAACTTTCACTCAAACAACTTTGTCAACTCATCAAATAAACCTACTCTTTTTCTGAAAGTGTCGCCGGGAATGGGAAGGTGGGGGGGGGGCAACTTTTTAACAGGCCCTTGGCTCAACTTCATCTTGATCGGGCTCTGATTATAACCCAGTGAATCTGCCTTCTTTATATCGTATGTCTCGTGTAGGACTTTTAGATCATACGTCAATCATAGATACATAAAAAAATGAGAGGAAATGGGCTGATTTGGCGTTGAGCCAAAAATTCAACCCTAAAACCGGTTACAATTTGGCCCAAACACTTTCAGCTTGCTTTGACATGCTTGATCTTTAACCCTCTCGCTGCGCAACCCCAGATTTCCTCGGGCATGCATTTTTCCGCCTAATAAACCCTCCTTGATTATTCCCACCAGTAATTTTTTATTGTGAATTTTGCCTTATTTAATCGGAGCATTTCCCCGATTAAATTAAACAAAAACTTTTGTTTTGAAAAACCGGTGACAAAAGAATAAAAATTCTTAAAAGACGCTCATTGCGAAGGTGTTTTGATAAAACAATTACGCAGCGAGAAGGTTAAAGCTCTTCAACGAAACAATTCAATCCTCGTTCCATGAGCTTGTTGTGTTTGGTCCGAATGATATCATTTAAGTTCGAGCAATAACTGGCTTCATATTGCAAACCGTTTTGAGAGTACATATACTAAATCTCTATTATACTTAGAAATCTGTGTATGCCAACAAAATCTATTATATTACAAACGGACCGTCTGTTTATATTTCACAATTACTCGAATTAAAATATGGAACGCAGCTTGATAAAATTAACACCAGTTATTTGAATGGATCCAAGCATGTCATACTAGCTCTTAGAATTTAAAAATTTGTATTAGTTTCCGAGATCTTATTGTTTTGTAATTTTTAACGAAGTTTCTCTAAAGATGGCAACTAAATTACTTAATTTTTGTGAAAAAAAAAGAAGGTAAAAGATAAATAATGGATATCGTCTGCTATCAGAAATGGTGACAAATATCTTTATTTATTATTATTTTTTTAATAAATCAATTGAAAGCTTTTTAGTTACACTCATTTTTAAAAAATTCAATACAAAGAATATTCTTATTCATATGACTTATTTCCTCATTTACTAAAACATCAAAACGCTGAATCAAAAATTTTAATATTATTGATCCATGTGAAATAATATTTTATGAATTTGTTAACAACTCATACTGCAGAACTTGACGATGGGCAAATTTACTTAGATGAGTTAAACAAGTAAACAAACATTAACTCGGCAATACTGCCAGGCTCTCGAAAATTTTATCCAAAGTCCTCACGCAAGGCATCAAAAACACGTAACTTGCAAAATGTAATTTTCAGCTCATTTACGTTGTAACATGATTTCTTGTTTATAATAAGAAATTTAATAAAATTAATATTATAAATCATTTCTAAATGTAGAATTAAATTAGATTTGTTTTCTCTAAAAAACCCCGAAAGATCTCATGCAATGCAAATGGAAGACACCGGGTTGCTACGTCAGCTAGTAGAATTACATTTCATGATCAGATGCGTCATTTACAGAGGGTAGTGTAAAGCATCCCTCTAAGATTGGGGTGTTATTTTTTTATTTATCACTAGCTGTACCCGGCCACGCGTTACTGTGGCTCAGTCTGGTTAAATGGAAAAGAAAGAAAAGAGAAAGCGCAAGTTTCTAACATGTTTAATTTCACAGTGCTTGTGGGCATACAATATTTTTTGTTGTTCCAATGTCTGTGCAGATATAGACATTGTCTGGTTTGCCGATTCTATAACACGTAACATATACGTGTCAGTGTGAGAAGCAGATCTAAACCGCAGAATTCTAAAGAGTGGCCCCGAGCTTTGTTGATGGGATTTCAAACGCCAATCAACTTGGGAATTGCAATCTCTTAAACTGAAATGGCATATCCGTTGAAATCACAGGAATGCGGGGATCTTCACCTTTGAAAGTTCGAAGTTATATTCGACCATAAGATGACCGATTAGATGTGATAATACTATGTTCACACTACGATACTTAAGATATCTTAGGCCGCCGAACTCTCTTAATTTTGAGGTGGTACCCTCCCGGAATTGGAAACCTGTTCACATGGAAAAACTCACTTAAGATAACTCAGTGAACGTCACTGTGTTCTTTGCGCATGCGCTTAAGATAAAACCGCCCGCAACAACCAATCAGTTAATGCGAAGCTTTACAGCCAGCGAGAGTGAATGGTCGTGACTGTCTCTAGCCCGAAGAAAGATGAAACTCTCTCAGAGAGTTTGTGGAACTCCCTCAGAGAGTTCGGAGGTTTAAGAGAGTTCCGATAACGCAGTGTGAACAGGGTATTAGCGGCATCTAGCTGTACCCGACCACGCGTTGTTGTGGCTCAGTCAGGGTTAAATGGAAAAGAAAGAAAAGAGAAAGCGCATGTTTAATTTCACAGTGCTTGTGGACATACAATATTTTTTGTCTTTCCAATGTCTGTGCAGATATAGACATTGTCTGGTTTGCCGATTCTAGAACACGTAACATATACGGTCAGCGTGAGAAGCAATCCGTGTCTAGATCTAAACCCCAGAATTCTAAAGATTGGCCCCGAGCTTTGTTGATGGTGATTTCAAATGCCAATCAACCTGGGAATTGCAATCTCTTAAACTGAAATGGCATATCCGTTGGAATCACAGGAATGCGGGGAATGAGGGCATCTTCACCTTTGAAAGGTCGAAGTTATATTCGACCAATTGGATGTGATAAGCGGCATCTATCCTGTACCCGGCCACGCGTTGCTGTGGGTCAGTCTGGTTAAATGGAAAAGAGAGAAACGATAAAACGCACGTTTCTAACATGTTTAATTTCACGGTACTTGTGGGCATACAAATACAATATTTTTTTGTTGTCCCAATGTCTGTGCAAATATAGACATTCTCTTGTTTGCCGATTCTAGAACACGTAACATATACATGTCAGTGTGAGAAGCAGATCTAAACCGCAGAATTCTAAAGAGTGGCCCCGAGCTTTGTTGATGGTGATTTCAAACGCCAATCAACTAGGGAACTGCAATCTCTTAAACTGAAATGGCATATCCGTTGGAATCACAGGAATGCGGGGAATGAGGAAATTTTCACCTTTGAAAGGTCCTGTCAAGATTGTTACTTCTTCGACGTTGCTCATCAATTTTGTTACTGCAAGGCGCATGCCGTTTCAAAGCTTTGCTTGGTGGATATTTCGCAACATGATAATTGGCACGCCGATTTTCAATTGCAATACGTGAGGTAAAACACCTGGCAGATCGAGTGAATTAAAAAATTCTGTTGGATAATTAACTGCTTCATCTGCTTCCACAACAGTGTCGACGGACTTGTATGTGACTGCCTCGCTTTGAATGTTAGATTGAATAATGCTGTTAAGTTCGCAGACGTCTTTGTTCTTGGCCGCAAGAATAGCTTAGTAACACAGGCAATCGTGATTCTTATAATTGGTTTGAATATTGGGAAATATTTTTTCAACCAGCTCTTCTTTTGACGTCACTAAATTGCAGAAGTTAGGAGGCAATGAATTGCTGCCAGAATCAATCTAATTGGGAACTTTTTACCCGTTCCTCCCGGTGCAAGCAATATTTTTCAAACCCCGTTATTGACAGTTTGCATTATTTGATCGTAAATGCCTTTTTGCTCAAGCGTTAGATTAGGAATATTTGATTGAACATACGATAAAAGGTCACCTGTGCAATTCTGTTCACGACGCAATTCTACATCAAACGAAAGCAGCTGCAGATCGATTCGGTGATGGCATTTCCAATTGCTTGAGAACTTTATTCGAGATATCTAAACAGAAATCTCTAATCATTATCAACGCTTCGTTCTAGATTTCGGCTGTGAAATCCGTATTCATACTTGAATTTCGACGGACAATATCTTCAGCCATGTGCGATTTGTATTTGTCCCATAACTTTATTGGGGGATGAGAGCAAGCAGTCAATATGATTGCAAACAATGCACGAAATTTATTTGGATGTGACTTGTTTCACGCGTGATCGCAGTATTGGTCGTTCTCCAATAAATTCATAGCTTAACATGCACTGCGGAAAGTGACAAATGTAACGCCGTTGACAATTCTCAGTTGCTGGAAAGATGTTGGACCAGGCACATTCACCAACAGCATGCAAAGAAAGAAGCATTCATCTTGATTGTGATGCACAGTGTACAGTTTGACTATCATAGTTTCTTTGAATATGCCAGGTTGTCGTCTCCCCGTTTGCGCAGTTCAAATGGTTTTCTACTCGCTCTCCATGTGCAGTACTTAGGCACTTCCGAATACAGCAGTTTCTTCGCAAACACGTCATTTGATATCATGTGAATAAAGCAGTTAAAGTTGTAACCGGTGGATCCAGGCTATTTGTTTCACATTTGCAGCTGTGAAATAAGTGAATTGTCCATTTTCTAGATGTACTGCTAAGTGAACAACAGCTGGACTTCGTTCATGTATGGGAAACGAAAGAATTCGCCATACAGCTTCATTGATACTTATGTATCTTCCAGCCGAATACCGTGTGATTTCATTCATATTTATGACCGCATGCCTATCACTTCTTTCTGATTGCACGCAAAAAACTGCCATGTCGCAGCCATTATTCACATACTTACAAATTCACTTGATCGACTTAACGGAGTTACAGTATTCCATGTTTATTTGCGCTTTGTATGTTTTTGATACCTAAGGCAAATATGGAACCTTCCAACGGTTATCAACTCCGATGTCACCGTTTCGCATTTGAATGATTGCTAATTTATCGCCATCTTCTGCTGACCTTCTTCTGTATAAAGAATATCCATCGTTTCCAGAGTGCATTCAATTCATCATTGCCATCAGCGATGAAATACATTTGTAGGAACTTATGTTGACCATCTGGGAACGGAAGCAAGAAGCTTTAGGATAAATTTGTCTTTTCATTTTAAAAGTGGCATGATTTGAGCTATTGCGATTTCTGCGCCGAACGACGTCATTTGGAAGCATGAATTGTATTTCCTGATGTTAGATAGGAATATCTTTGATTTGGCGATACATCCTGCAAGCAAAGTTTTCAATGGCTCTGGCGGTTCTCCAAGTTGAGGCAGTTTAATTTTTCCGGCGGTGAAACACATTCCTATCGTTTCGCCATTAAATTTCAGACCTTGCAATAAGGACACACTTTTGTCATAGTGCTGTTAAGAACATGCCGGCTCAAGCTATTCTCATCAGCTGGGTTGCACCGGAATGCAAGGTAATCGCGTGTTTGCTGAGCACGGAGTCGTGTTTGACGCTAATCTGCTGTTTCTTGTTGACGTCTTTCAGCCACTTTCAGGCTGTCGCGTTCATTCTGTTCAGAACGAAGCAGAGACGAGCCTGCAGAACGCGCTCGTCATGCTCGCGTTCGTGCATCCTCAAGTCTGGATGTGCGTCGCTCCGATGCTTCCTCGGCACGTATTTGAGCCATTCTTTGTCTATTTTGCTCGTTTGCTGATGCTCGTTCTTCCTCAGTTTGATTTGCAATTACTAGTCGCACTGCTTCCACTCCCCGAGTACGACAACCTAAGTTTGATCTTCTGTTAAGCGTTATTTGGGTGAATTAAAGCAGATCGATTGCACTGAAAAAGAAAAAAGAATGTTATAACAAAATCATATAAATTTGCAAAAAATGAAACACGCTAATCTGATGGGTTTTAAAAATATTAGAGAAGATTGAATTATACTGAAAAAAGCTGTGCAGATCTCTCTGTAAACGGGTTTCCATTCAATTCCCTTTGATTGCAAAAATTTAAGGGCGAATCAGTTGCTGTTAAGACATCCAAAGGTTGTTTTCGTTTTTGGTTAAAGAGGATCAGTTAAACATTTGAAAAGAAGCTAAAATAAAATGAATTAAGTATACCGAGTCTTTGTCTTCCGATATTTTAAAACAATCTCTATAACAATAGCCTAAGTTATGTGACTATCATCAACAGTTCCGGGCGGACCGCTTCGCCTTTTATACTCAAGGTGCCATTTTGGTACTTTAATGTTAGCCAGGCACAGGTGATAAGTTGCCAAATATTATTCTATCGTCATCATTTCATCTATATTATAATAATTCAAGTCATCAACTGCCATAAACAAATACGGTCTGAATTATTAAAGTTTGGCACAGATGTCATAATATTGGCGCGATTTTTTTCCGACGTCAATTTGGGGAACGCATCAACAGCATAAACAACAACATCCGGCTTACCATATCAAGCAAAATAACGATACTTTGGCGCCAGTTAAGTGCCCGTTCCGTATAAGACATTGGCGTCAGAAAAAAATCGCGCCAATATGGGGCCGTAAGTTTTCCATTTTGATTAAAAAAAAAAAATTCTTTTTCGAATAAAACTACATAAAAGTTGCCATGGTCGCAAAGAATTCTTGGTACTGTTATGCTAGCCGGATGCAAATCTCACCAATAGCTTTTTTCCAACACGCCAGTTAGCATTTTTAACCGTTTGGAAAAATGGTTATTGTCCTCGGTCAGGGTAGGAAATCAAAAACATATCTGAAGCGTTTTATTAGTTGAATCCCGCATTTTATTCGTTTTCTGATTGATCTATACAGTAATCTGTATTTTCCCTTTACTTTCAACAGAGATGGATACTTCTGTTGCCACTATGACAAAAAAGTAATAAAAACTACAAAAAAAATTAATAACTCAGAAACAAATTGAGATACAGCTTTCAAACAAATTGCAATTAAAAATGCATTTTTTTCTCTATATGACGATATAAAAGGTAATATTGTGGGATGTTTAGAAGTTTAAAAATGAAATTTCATTTAGAATTAGTCCAGTATATTAATGTTTAATCCATGGCGTACGTAATGTATGACCAGCTCCGTAGAAGTTTAAAAATTTACAGTACCGAAAATTGTAAAACTGAAATTTCTTTTAAAATTTGTTTATGATGGGTCCAGGAATCTTAATGTTTAATCCATGGCGTACGTAATGTATGATCAACTCCGTGCGATTTTTTATGTCTTTAATTTTAGTCTTTGAAAAAATCATTTTCTAAATGGTCGTTGTAATTTGTTAAATTGCTGCTTTTTTTTTTTTTTTTAACCATTTGGAAAAATGGTTATTGTCCTCTGTCAGGTTAGGAAATCAAAAACATATCTGAAGCGTTTTATTGGTTGAAAACACATTTTATTCGTTTTCTGATTGGTCTATACAGTAATCTGTATTTCCCCTTTACTTTCAGCAGAGGTGGATACTTCTGTTGCCCCTATGACAAAAAAGTAATAAAAACTACAAAAAAATTAATAACTCAGAAACAAATTGAGATACAACTTTCAAACAACTTGCATTTAAAAGTACATTTTTTTCTCTGTACGACGGTGTAAAAAGTAATATTCTGGGATGTTTAGAAGTTTAAGATTGAAATTTCATTTAAAATTGGTCATCAGATTTCTTGGAAATCTGACGATGGAAAATCCTTTTCCCGAACAGCCAATGAAATGTTTGGATAATACATAAGTTTCAGGAAATTTGACGAGTCGCAGGCGATTTTGTAATTTTTACGTGTAATAACACTATTAATGTTTAATTCATGACGTACGTATGTATGATCAACTCCGTGCGATTTTTTACGTTTTAAATTTTAGTCTTTGAAAAAATCATTTTCCAAATGGTCGTTGTAATTTGTTAAATTGCTTTTTTGTTTTTTTCGGGTGGTAATATTTAGTCAGATGTCATATACGCGCAGGTTTGGCGTGTTTTTTTTTTTTTTTTTTACGAAAATTTGGCGAAAACCTCGTTTTCAAATACCAGTTTCATATGCATTTTTGGTATTACTTAGTTATCCCGTCGACCAAAAATCTATCACCAAACTATAAGACTAAATGCCAATAATGGTTGATCGTAAATGTCACATTCACTAGACTTTAAGCAAGTTACACGTGTTTACGGCATCAAGTGATTTTTATTTCGACGTTTTATTTGTATATTTATTAATGTTATACTAATTTATTTGTTCTTTCGTTATTTAAAATAAAAATTATGTCAATTTGTATAATTTGGCGAAATTGGTCAACGGAATAACTAAGTAGTACCGTATTTTTTAATTATTTCCTATTATTTTCTAAAGGAAATATATAAAAAAAAATTAATGACTTTAGAACAAGATAATTTATATAATTTAAAAAAAGAAATAAAAGTAAATAAACATTTATTATTAACTAAACATTTATTATTAAATAAACAACAATAGCCGGGTTACCATGTCAATCACAATAATGCCATTTTGGCGCCAATTAGGAACCTCGATGCGTAGATAACATCTGTGCCTAATTTTTTTCTTTTCGTTTTGTTTTAAAAACAAAGAAAGAAGTGAAAGCCATCAATTTTAAATGAAAGTTGTGTATTTTAAATAAAATGAATGAAAGGATTATATTTTAAATGAAATTAATGAAATATAAAAAAAATGCGACGGGAAAAAATATTTAGCGAATTATCACCTGCGTCTCGCTAACATAAAAGTATCGTCAGAATTGATTTCTCTATCGGAATCTTTCGATTTGGCGAAAGATTGTTCAAGTAAATTGAATTATGAATAAAAGTAGCATGATACATTTCTTAGCATAGTTTTAAGGCAGGCCAAACTGGCCGCCAAATTAGTTTAAAATAATAACCTTTTCTGAAATATGAAAATATATATGTCTGTTATGATTAAAATTTGAGTTGCCATCATTAGAAAAATGTATTTAAAATTAGAAAAAAAATTAATATTTCGAAAACTAATTCGAATTTAAAAATTCTAATACCAGTTTTGAGATCTGCGGATCAATACTGATTTTTGGTGTTAGTTTCATCGCAAAGTATTCCATATTTTAGGAGTCGCCGTGAAACATTATCAGTTGTTTAATCAGTCGTTTCAAAGAATCGTTACATAAATTCGTTTCATTTCAGCCGTTTCATACATCCGTTTCATAAATTCGTTTCATTAGGATTTTATATATGTAGGGTAGATTAAATAATCTTAAACTTATTAAATGTCCTCAAAATAGTAATAATCAAAATCAGGAACATCTAAGTATCTTCGGGGTAATCAAAGTTGTCAAAATCCACGTATTCATAAAACTATTCACAACTTTGTATCTGTAAAACCTTCGCAACTTTCTAAAAGTGATAGTATTGACTTGCGGAGTCATTCGATTAATAATTAAAATATATATAAATACATAACAAACGTTAGCCCACTTGACACACTTATTAAAAAATTGAGTTTCCCTCTCCGAATTAAAATTTTCCCAGAAAACGTAGGAAAACAACTTTATTTTACGGGACTCATCGAATCTTTATTTCTAGTTCCATGCCATTTCGAAGTTCTACCCAAATTTTCTTGAATAACAACCAGTTGTCGTGTGTTACTCAATTTTTGATCTGTTTTACCTTTACTACTCGTACTATGACATACTACGAAATGATTTATCTGAGAAAGTAGAAGGTACTTTTAGAAAAAAAAAAAGTCGTGGAAGAATTTATATTTATTTATTTATGTATGTTGAGAAGGTAAATACTATTTTTTTTAAAAATAAAGGGATTGCTAGAAAGGTAAAGGCACCATGTGTAAGTGTGTTATTTATTTATTTATTTTTTTTATTTTATTATTATTATTTTTTTTTTTTTTGAAAGCAGATATGGATTTTTAAACATTGTAGAAAAAAAAAATTAAAAACACGAAATCGGCAGAAAATATATATGTGTATCGAAATATATATATATATATATATATATATATTAGAAGGTATTGTGAGATGAAATCTCAACAGTGTTTAAATCGTGTTACCTTTTTGTATGTCATTTGGCCTTATACATCAATGTTGTTTAAATTAAAATCCATATTTATTTTTACACGAGCGTTTTGTATCAGGCGTACATCGGAAATTTCCTCCGTATCATCGCACTCTTAGCTGACGTGCTATCTCTTTACCGTCTGCACGTATTGTGATGACTTCATCGATTCGCTGTCTTTCTTTCTCTCGTGACGTTTGCATTACGTAGAGACTCACGCTTTCAGAGGCGTGTTTATTTGACGATCGCTAGAGCAAATTAAAACAAGTAATATAAAAATTTTGTTTTTAAAGTCAATTCCTACTTAGGCCATCAAAGAAATATTTAATATAATCCCTTAAGTTAATATTAGTTTTTAATCATTAAATTATCTAAATTTGTTGATTTTCTATAAGCAAGTAGGTTTACAATGGAACTCTATGGGAATTTGGCGAAATATGAGAGATATCGCCAAGTTGGCGTCACTTTTGGCGACTGATTTTGGCCGTCAATTTTGGCGATATATCGCCAAGTTGGAGACAAACTTGGCGGTATTTGGCGACAGAACAGGGTCCACCCTATGGTAACCCCTTATTCAAAATATTTTCATTGATCTTCAATAACCAATGGCCGCCATTTTGTTTCCAATGCAAAACTAAAATTAATTAATTAAAATTTAATTAATTAATTAATATTTGAAAAAACTGTATTAACATCAATTGTCATCCAGTACAAGTTAAGAAAAATATTTCAACTTTATAGGATGAATAATGAGTATTTTATTAACAATTGAAAATTTGAACAAGATAAATATATAAATAAATAAATATAGGGAGAGTGTGAGTTAATAGTAAGAATTGAATAAATGTTTTTAAATGTATTCTTTCGGATTTGCTTATTAAGATATTGCATTATTTTTAAATTCTCTAATAGATTTAAATATTTTCTTTCCGATACTGTTGTGGTCCCCGTTACGTACTATAAATTAAATTTCGTTAATTTTAAATCAGAATCTGTTTTGTTGGTGAAGCTGTCATGATGTATTTTTTCTTTTAAAAAGATCGCAGGGCCGCGGGCTCCGACCTGCTTGCCTACGGATGTGGGGTCTAGCGAACGGTATCTAAGAAAAACATAACTGTGAAAAAAGGGAACCAAGTTCTGTAAAAAAATGCCAAGAAAAGAAGTTATATCTAGGTGGGTGCCAAGTTCAAATAAAATTCACTCAAGCGCCACCTGTTGAAGTATTATAGCATTCTTTAATTTGTTTAAAAATAAAAATTTTTGTCAGCATATTAATAATAAATCTACAACTTGGCAAGTTTTTACTTACGAGTCATTTATTTTTATTTTTGACATTATTATATCAAAACTTGTGGTTTCATGTTTAGAAGCCTTAATTTGAGTGTACTGAGGCTCCTTAAAGGGGTGCAGTCTCTAGAGCAGTGGTTCCCAATGTGGGGTGTACGCCCCACTGGGGGGCGATTTGACTTTCTAGGAGGGCAATTTGAAATTTGTTACTCACTCATTAGCTATCAATTTTTTTAGTCTTTTTTTAAAAGTAATGTTGTAGATTAAAAATAAATGGAATACAAGCAAAATTTGAAAAACCAGTTTTTTTTAATTTAATTTTTTAAATATTGCCAATGAAAAGTTTAAAATAACTTTTACACCAGAATAATTATATGAATAATTATATAAAAATATATTTTTGACATTTTTATGCAGTACTAAATTTTACAATTTTTTGTATCGCTTTTTTTTTTTTTTCGATTGAGCTTTCTATACTTCCATCTTCCATTCGCTCTGCTATATGTCACACGAAAATTCTTTTACATGTGAAACTACTTAAAAGTATATTGTATGAATTTGGCTGTCTTTAACATATTTAATCTAAAAAATATACGAAATATCTGAACGAGGTACTACCATAAAACTTAAAAATCTTAAATATGATTAGAAAAGGAAATGGGCAGATTGTAAAAATCCATGGCGCTAGTGCAGGCATCTTTAACAGTAAATAAATTTACATTATGAAATAAAAATTTTAATTTTTTAAATGATATAATAAATGGAAGACAATTAACGATATTTGGAAAAGGAAAACAGAAAATGTGTTGTGATGGGAAATAATGGCTTACTTCAATTTGATAAAGATGAAAATCTCGAAATGCTTCTTGTGTATTTTGTTATCCGTAGAAAGAAAATTTAGTCTCCAAAGCTTTTTCACTAACACTTAATAAGTTGCAAAAATGAATTATAAAATGTGTGAATGTTATCAATTTTAACGTTAAATGTAACTCTTTCTACAAGATATATTGTGATATAAAAATGCAGACCGTATAACACTTTTCTTTAACATTGGGGTAAGTTGGACAAGTACAACAGAACATTTTTTGGCACAATGGGGAAGATGTATAACATCATTGCATTTATAAAATTATGTTAGAAACACATTTGTGACAGAAGGTTCACCTCTTTGATAAGTTAAAAAATGTGAAATGAACAGTTATTGTTAAGACTCTATTACGCTTTCATCCTGTGAATAGAGTTCTCTTTTTAAATAATAAGAGACATGATTTACAGATTAAGTGGGGAGGGGGGGGGGGCAATAGTGACTTTACAGATGCTTTGGTGGGGCGTGGCCAATAAAAGGTTGTGAAACACTGCTCTAGAGTGATGACCAAGAACAAGAGTAAGTGAATCTGTCCGTTTGTCAGGCATTTTAGTCTGTTTGCATTGAGGTTTCCGGGGGGGGGGGGGTCGCTAGAGTGATAACCAAAGATGAGCGGGAGTGTATCTGTGTGTTTATTGGTTTATCAAATCTTTAACATGAGCCATTTGTTTATAATATTAACTATATTAAAAAATTTTAAAACGACATTGTTATTAATATTAGCATCATCATTTTATTAAGACATGAAAGTGGTAGGCATAACATTTATCAAAAACTTGCCAAGTTCTAGTTTTATTATTTATATGCTATAAATAATTTTTATTTTTAAATAATTTAAACAATGCTATAATACTTCAGTAGGTAAGTTCAGTGGCGCAGCCAGAATTCAGTTCTAGGAGGGGTTTTGAGTTTTTTGATAAAGGTGTTCGCCGGTTATTTGAATCACTGGTTAATATAATCTGTCTTTTTAATGAATCAAATCATAATGCTTTTTACCCGCAGTTACATTGGTTGTGTTTCATTTAAACAGCGTTTACCGTATTAGAGTTAGAAAACATAAAATGCGCCAATGAAATAACCCCAAACTAGGTTAGATTTATAAAAAGTGTTTAAAGATGATGAGGCAAACTTTAAGCGTTGTAAGTGTACAGTCCAGCAAATAATTTTTGCATAGAAAATAACAGAATTTTAATCCACTTGTTCAACCAAAAATACACTGGATTTCATTCCAAGACAATCTTGAATTCTTGTTTTTAATTTTAATAATAATGAAGCCATTTTAACAAAATTTTCAATATACTTACCATGCTTTTGTCAAATGTAACAACATCACGAAAATTGGTGGAATTTATCATCATTTACGTCCAATTGGGGCTCAGTTAGGTAATGCATATTTTGGAATGTAGTTGATATTAAACACGGTATTTTATTTTATTTTTTTTTTTTTTTTATTTTTTTACTGTGCACTTCCAGTACTTTACATGACATCAAATTTGCCATTAAGTAAAGTAAATCTGTTGAAAATTTCGTTAAAACATCTTTATTATTGTTAAAGTTCTCTAAAAATATCCGAGTTCAAACTGAAGTCTTACCTGTACTAATGTTATAAAGAAGTAACCTTTTTTTTTTTGTAGGGGTTATTTTTGGAACTACCGAACGGATTTAAAAAGATAATCGGTCGTGTGCAAACTTAACTCTCATACAAAGGGTTCCATACAAAATATCAGAACTGTTCAAAGATAATATTTACTTGCGAACATATAACAATACCACATGCCATAATTTAATTCTACTCGAATGAAAACCGATGAATATTTCTCCCTCTAAAACACAGACTTTGTACAAAGTTTAAACTTGGTAGAGAACTAACCACGCTTCGGAAAGACGTCACAGAGATTCTCACGAAAGGTCACTTGTAAATTATACCTCATGTAATAGTGGACAATTTTAAAGGAATAATAAAAAGTATGCTTAATAACGTGAAACTTTTCTATTCATTTCTAAAAATAAAAGCATATTCAGACATAATTATTGAAATGATTTCGAATCGAAAAGTTTTTTCCTTATAAATGAATTATTTAGTGAATTATAAGCAATTTTTGTCTCAAAATTACTGACTTTTAATGTCTTGGAATTATTATATGAATTATCTTTTTAATATTTGCCTTCAATAATTGAATTCAGTTGGAATAAAAAGTGCTTATCACTATGTTTCACCTTACCTAAAACAAAGATCTTATACAAAGTTTAAACTTGGCACTGTGCCAAGCACGCTTCGAAAGGAGGTCACAAAGTAGCAACACTGTTTTGATCCGTACCGTTGTTTTCTACATGGGTTTTTAATTAATATCTCAGCAAATTACAGACGCATTTTTTTCGAAAATCATTACTGACAATCCTTGGAAGATTCTACGTCGCTTAGGTACACCGAGTGCCCATTACTCCCCCGCTGACCGCCAGAAAAATAAGACGCACGAATGATCTTATATTATCTTGATTCATTCCGATTTTACTTTTTAAGCGTAGAGTGGAACCTTAATAATAATGGTAAAATGATGATGACTATCTCCATTTCAACATAAGCTATATTTTACATCGGTAAAACAATGGCTAGAAACATGGAATTTGGCATGGTTGTTAATTTAGTGACTTAAATGCATGCCCTGGACAGTTTTTTAAAAATTCCAAATTTTAAAGGGTGCAAGAGCAAAAAAACTTTCTAAAATTGCGATTTGTGTGATACATTTTGTATAGGAGGTTAGAATATGGCATGATGATAACTTTTGAGATGTATAAATATGCTCAAGAACGGTTCCTAAAAAAAAAAATTCAATTTAAAAAGTATGAAATGAGCGGAAAACGGTCTGAAAACGATCTAAGGCTAATGTCAGACGGACGTCTTTTTGCACGCTTTTTTACTTACGTATTATCCCTACACAATGCTAGCAGCATTATATTGCCTTAATTACGATTTATTAGGAATTGTTAGAGCTAGATACATTAAGTTTGGCATGGCTGTTACTCTAGAAACGTAAATGACCACCAAGAACAGTTTTCCAAAAATTCGAAATTAAAAGGATGCAAGAGCAAAAAACGTTCTAAAACTGCGGTTTGTGCGATATACACTATATGGCCAAAGGTGACCGGTCATTTGCGATTTTAGACGTTTTGTTAAATATCTAGAAAAATGCATGAGGAATTAACTTGAAACTGCAGGTGTGTAAACAGTATAGTATAGGTCATATATTTTCGCGAAGATTTTTTTCCCGAAACCCATAGGGGACCGTCAAGAAATTGAAAAGGAACTAATATCTTTTGGATAACCCTGTAAAAACTAATATAGCAAAAACCTTCAAACTCGAGATTATTAATAAATGGCTTATTGTAATATACTGTGCTCATTTTTATGAGGATAGCATGTATACTCGTAGAGAAATTAAGGCTTTTATAAAAACAGTCCCATATTTCGCCAAATTTTTGGCTTATAATTTGCAGAGTTCTTAATATAAAAAAAAGTTCTTTTCAGAAAATATGGCAAACAACACTGTACACAACACTCTGCAATCAGAATTAAAAAATAATAAAAATTTGATGAAAAATGAGCAGGCTTACTAAAAAATGTTTAACTGCGCATGCGCGAATGCAATCAAAATATAATGTACATAATGTATTAGCTAATTATATAGAGCAAGTTTTGTGATAGTCTCAAAATCATAGAATGAAAATTCTGAATATTATCGTCGATAGAATAAGCTCGAAATCCGTTGTTCCCAAAAAGAAGCAAAAAGATGAGGGGTTGTATCAAATATCTGTTGATTAGTGCCAAGATAGCGTACACAATATTGCACGTACTACTCTATTTGGATACAACCCCTCATCTTTTTGCTTTCTTTTGGGAACAACGGATTTCGAGCTTATTCTATTGACGATAATTGTCAGAATTTTCAAGCTATGGTTTTGAGACTTTCACAAAACTTGCTCTATATAATTAGCTAATACATTATGCACATTATATTTTGATAGCATTCCCGCATGCACAGTGAAGCATTTTTTAGTAAACCTACTCATTTTTCATTCAATTTTTATTATTTTTTAATTATGATTGCAGGGTATTATGTACAATGTTGTTTGTCATATTTTCTGAAAAGAACTTTTTTTTAAAATAAGAACTCTACAAATTATAAGCAAAAAACTTGGGGAAATTTAGGACTGTTTTATAAAAATCTTAATTTCTCTACGAGTATACATGCTATCCTCATAAAAATGAACACAATATATTACAATAAGCCACTTCTTAATAATGTCGAGTTTGAACGCTTTTGCTACATTAGTTTTTACAGAGTTATCCAAAAGATATTCGTTCTTTTTCTATTTGTTGGGTTTTGAGAAAAAAATCTTCGCGGAAATATATGACCTATATTTCTCTATTTACGCACCTGCAGTTCAGGTTAATTCGTCATGTACTTTTCTAGATATTTAACAAAACGTCTAAAATTACAAGTGACCGGTCACCTTCGGCCATATAGTGTAGTTGGTATAAAAGCTTGATTTTTTACATGGTGTTTACTTTTAAGGTATAATGAGAATAATAAAAAAAAGTCCTTCCGGCCAGTGCCGGGAGGAAGAGGTAGCTTTCATATTCCTTATTTTTAAAAAGCCAACTTATATTATTCAAAAACACGAAGCTCAATTAAGTGGAAACCGAATGTAGGAGATTCAATACTAATTTTTATCAATACTAAATCATTATGAATGAGAATTTCGCGAAATTAGTCAGCTTTATCCAAGCTGCTTTTATTTAAAGTCACTTATATTTGGCTGCCAAATTCGGCGATTTCTTAAAGTGCCTGCTATTTTAAGACAACATGGTAGATGAGGCTAACCAGTGAACTTAGTCGAGACCTTAGTAATTGCTGTGCACATGCTCACTCATATCGGAATAGGTAGATATATACGAGTGCTGTCGCAGGCAAAAAATCAGATTTTTCAAAATGTCACCCACTTTAGAAATTGAAACTGCTATATCTGAGCCATTTTTTAAGATAAAGACAAACAAAAAATTGCTCCTGAATCCTTATATCAAGGTCAAATACTTAAGAAAGAAACCTTTTTCAATTTCTAATTTTTTTGCACCTCACTTTAAATATATATATATTTTTTAATTTAATGGCCGCCATTTTGAAACAAGATGGCTGATGAAGCTGGCCAGCGAACTTGGTCGAGATATTGATGTATACTATCCACATGCCTTCTTCCATAGAAATAGGCGAATAAGTGTGGTATCGCGTGACAAATACAAGATCGTTTCAAAGTGTTAGCCATGATAGAAATTCAAAGTGCTATAATTCAACCACTTTTTAAGATATAAACAAAAGAACAAATTTTCAGAAACAAAAACTGCTCCAGAATCTTTGTATCAAGGCCAAACACATAAAAAAAATCTTTTTCATTTTCCAATTTTTTAATACCTCATTTTAAATTTTAAATTACATTTTTTTTAAATGGCAACCCTTTTGAAACAAGATGGCGAATGAAGCTGGCCAACGAACTCGGTCGAGACAACATTCAAATCGGTTCATAAATACGCCTGTTATCGCGTGACAAAAATCAGGTCGTTTTAAAATGTCAGCCACAATAGAAATTCAAAATGTTATAACTCAGCCATTTTTTTAGATGTAGACGAAACAAAACCTGTTCCGGAATCTTTGTATTAAGGTCAAACACATACAAAAAAATCTTTTTCATTTTCCAATTTTTTGGTATCTCATTTTAATTTTTTTAAATGGCCACCATTTTGAAACAAGATGGCGAATGAAGCTGGTCAACGAACTCGGTTGAGTTATTTGTATGTACTATGTACACACCAAGGTACATCCAAATCGGTTCATAAATACGTTTGTTATCACGTGGCAAAAATCAGGACGTTTCAAAATGTCAGCCACGCTAGAAATTCAAAATGCTATAACTCAGCCATTTTTTAAGATATAGACGAAACAAAAACTGCTCCCGAATCTTTTTATCAAGGTCAAACACATAAGAAAAAAATATTTTTTCAATTTTCAATTTTTTGCTACCACATTTCAAATTTAAATTTTTCTTAAAATTTTAAATGGCCGCCATTTTTAAACAAGATGGCGGATGAAGCTGGCCAACGAACTCGTTCGAGACATTGGTCTGTACTATGTATAAACGAAGTTACATCCAAATCGGTTCTTAACCCTCCGTCTACCAGACGGGTCCATTGGACCCGACAGGTACATACAAAATATTCATTCAAACCAGAAATTTCTTTAAAATAAACTAAGTATATAAACCAGACAAAAATAAGGTAAATAAATAAGTTAAATAGTTTTAAATAAAAATTCTGGTGTAGAACGTTTTATTAAAACTTGAATAAAATTCCCGGTAGATCTAGGGTTAAATACGCCTTTTATCGCGTGACAAAATTCAGGACGTTTCAAAATGTCAGCTTCGCTAGAAATTCAAAATGCTATAACTCAGCCATTTTTTAAGATATAGACGAAACAAAAACTGCTACGGAGTCTTTGTATAAAGGTCAAATACATAAGAAAAAAATATTTTTCCATTTTCAATTTTATGGTACCACATTTCAAATTTTAAATTTTTTTTAAAATTTTAAATGGCCGCCATTTTGAAACAAAATGGCGGATGAAGCTGGCCAACGAACTCGGTCAAGACATTGGTATGTACTATCTACACACCGAATTACATCCAAATCGGTTCATAAATACGAGAGTTACAGTGTGACATAGGTCAGATATATATATATATATATATATATATATATATATATATATCAATTTTGAACGGAGGGTGGTTTCGGGGTCTGGGTGTCATGATCGATGAAAATATACCAAAATTTTTTGAAATCGCTTTCCTCCGAACGACTGCAATAGGTAGCTTTTTGTAAAGAAAGCTACCTAATAATGAGAATATTCCATAATATATTCAAGTAACCGTTTTCTGTAACAGCGAGTGACTATAAAGCTAAAACTGCAGATTTTTAACAATGTGCTTATTAATTGAAATTAATGCATGATTAGCATAAAATTGTGTATAATTATATTTTATACAGTCTAAGAAAATGTTTTACATTTAACCCCTCTCTTTTCAAAATCCATACTCACAGACATATTATCTATAAGTCAATGAAATTACAATAGATGCTTCTTTCCTACGTGACACGGGTGGCAATGCTTCTCCGAGAGCAAGCACCATTACTCGTTGCTACATTACGAACTAATGGAATACATTCTTTAAATTTGTGTACGGGTCTCCTAAGGAACAAATTGTTCGAAAGACACACTGATTGCGATAATTTGTTCAATCACAATCAATAACAGCTTTTTACAACTTTATAGTTACTACTTTTTTAATTCTTATTTTACAAAGATTTTTACTTGGGTACGTAAAAAGCTTGGTCTTAGATATAATTGGGAGCAAAAAGCATAAAACAGGGCGTTTGAAACTGGGAGAGATCTGCAAAGTGTATGTTTCATGTTTTTTTCTGAAATTCGACGGTCTATTATTGTTTCGAACATGGAACAAAGACAGAAGTTTAATTAAGAAATGGCCCATTGTATAATACTTAAACTCAAAGCGTCTGTGTGGCAGGAAATGACCATTCTTTTAGCATAAGACGTCTCGAAAAAGTGACTTAGTCCAAATAGCCAATTTTCACAAAAACAACGCATGTAATATGCGCTTCCACAGTTTTAAGTACAATTTTCGCCGTTTAATTGAATCACTTTGTTGAATAGAGTTTGATTTCTCAAGGCGGCGGATTTCGAAAAACGCCAAAACGTTTAAATATTAATTTTGGTTTTGATTCATATAAGAGGCAATTATAGTAATTTTTCTTAGCTCTGGGGGGTGTTTTAACCCCCAAACCCCTCCCGTGGCTGCGCCACTGGGTAAGTTTGAGTGAATTTTATTTGAACTTGGCACCCACTTAGATATCATTTGAAGAGCTAAGTGGAAGAACATGTTAAGTAACAAAAATTACATTTCAAGAAATTTGAGGTGAAAGTTTTTGCTGTAAATTTTAATGATTTATTTTCTGTTTGATACCATGTGTTTAAAATATTAACAGGTATGGTACTAAACTCTCTCAGAAAAACTTATTCATATTTAATTTTCAAATATTAAAAATTATTAATATTATTGACATTATTAAATATTAAAATATTAAATATTAATGAATAATGTCTTAAATCTTCAACACCATGTGATAGGATACCCCATAACGCTTTCATCCAAAAGATTTTAAAAAAAAATAGAAAATGTAGCATAACATGTTCATCCACCCAGCTCTTCATTTCTTTTCTTGGCATTTATTTATTTATTTATTTTTTACAGAACTTGGCTCCCTTTTTTCACAGTTATGTTTTTGTTAGATATCATTACTTTTTGTACAGTTTCAATATTTTTAGACACTTTACTTAATGGTTTTTAATGTGTTTACAAGCGACTATTTTATTCACCAGGCAATATTCAATTTATTAAAAAGCAGTAAACCAACGTTCAAAATGCACAAATAATGCGTGAAAAGCAGCAAAAAATGTAATATTCAATTAAATTTAATATTCAAAAATTATTCAAAAATTAATATTCAAAAATTAAATATTCAATTTAATTTAAATTTCTTACAAAAAAATATTTGGCATACATTTTCGTATATTACACTTTAAATTCTAGCCCATAAATTTTGAAAAAAAAAAAAAAAAAAAAAAAAAACTTAAATGCGCGGAGTTTAAATTAAATTTCGGTGAGCTCGACTATGGAAGACTAATGGTTTTAAATGGGACTTTCGCCAAATTAGAAAGCTATCGCCAAATTGGCTTCATATATGACAACTCATTTTTGTCGCCAATTTGGCGATATTTCGCTAAGTTGGTCAACATTTGGCGTTATTGTGGTAATCCTGCCGTTACTATTTTTCAACAATTATTCATTACGATGAGGCTGCCCAACCAGAATTGTGAGGGACGGGACACACAGAGACTTGGAATTTATTAGGATGAGCGAAGCGAATCCTCTACTAGTCTGCCCAAATTACATTTTGTTGTACACTTTACAAAAAAACTATTTAGTATTTTGCCTTGAAATTAACCTTAAAATACATTATGACCTGTAGATTTGCACAATGTTATTTTTTTTTTTACAGAATACCTTAAAAAATTTATTATTTTAATTAAATTATTTTACATATTTTTTCCATTACGGATGCATTTTTGAAAAAAAAAATGAAACGTATATTTTCAGAAGAAAAATTAATAAATCATGGAGTCAGTAGTTATAGATAGAATCATGATTAATTAAATAAATAAAATATATTTTCATTATTCCGCCAAAATATCTCAAAAACTGTTTTTTAAATTTAACTAGCTGTTTAACCCGTTCTATGCACGAGAGTTCATGAATTGAATTCTAAAACCAAAATTAAAAATAACTATTCGATTTAGTAAAATATTTTTCTACTGCTGCTCATTTTTTTAATAAAATTTAATTTTTCATGTTACTATGGCAGCAGACGATAAAGCTGTATCTTTGGAATAAGGAATAAATAGAATAAAAAGTTTTGTTGGAGTTTGTGATAAAATGTTTGCGTTTATCTAAAAAAAAATAATTGTAATAATTAAGCGGAATTAAATAATCTCTAATTATTTGCATGTGAGGTAAAAGAATTATCGTAATACCCGCTGGAGCTTTTTAATATTGCAGCGTGGCATACATAATATGTATATCTCTAATTATTTGCATGCGAGGCAAAAAAATTATCGTAATGCCGGCTACAGCTTTTTAATATTGCAGCGTGGCATACGTAATATGTAAGGTAAAAGAATTACCGTAATACCGGCTCAGGGCCGTGCGAAGAGAAAACTGCGCCCGGGGCAGCATGTCAATTTGGCGCCCCCCTCCTTCAAAATTGATAAAAGGGAGAAACAGAAATAAATTATATTGAATAAATATTTTGCGTTTATTTTAGAACTTTAAAAGATTTAATTTTAATTCAGAAATTCCAAACAACTAAATAACAGAAAAGAAAATTGCACTTATTTGTTAATGAGATCATGATGCTTTGCGACAGATTTTTCTTCTCACATATTTTTCTAGGCATTTTTAGTTCTTGTTAGGCTTTAAGCTGCAGAAAATGGGTAAAAATCGCTAACAACCAGATTGGAAACAAGCGGTCCCTTCAACCAATAAGTACTAAAAAAGCAAAACAAACAAAAAACCTGCAGAACGTAATGTAAAAAGTAAAAATAAATTATAATTTCAGTACATTAATTAAGAAAGATAGCTGAAGCAATGTTTTAATTAATATAAAATATATCAGGCAAATACATTTACTTCCATTTTATGTTTCTTGCATTTAGGGTAACAAAATCGTTTATTATTTTATGTGTAAAGATTGTGACATACTGATTTTTATAGAAAGTAAATTCAGGTTGCTTAATCTCTCGACTCATAGTAGATCTTAAGTAGTTTTTTACTATTTTATTGTTACTGGAATACTTATAAATTACGTATGCTGTCTCCATGTTTTTGTAATTCCTTGTTTTCCCAAAGTTAAAATTATGGAGCAACTAAAGGATTTCTAAATGATCCATTTTATAAAAGTTCTTATACAATGGATCATGATGCTTTGCGACAGATTTTTCTTAACCTTTCTCTCATATTTTTCTAGCCATTTTTAGTTCTTGTTAGTCTTTAAGCTGCAGAAAATGGGTAAAAATTGCTAACAACCAGATTAGAAACAAGCGGTCCCTTCAACCAATAAGTACTAAAAAAGCAAAACAAACAAAAAACCTGCAGAACGTAATGTAAAAAGTAAAAATAAATTATAATTTCAGTACATTAATTAAGAAAGATAACTGAAGCAATGTTTTAATTAATACAAAATATATCAGGCAAATACATTTACTTCCATTTTATGTTTCTTGCATTTAGGGTAATAAAATCCTTTATTATTTTATGTGTAAAGATTGTGACACACTGAATTTTATAGAAAGTAAATTCAGGTTGCTTAATCTCTCGACTCATAGTAGATCTTAAGTAGTTTTTTACTATTTTATTGTTACTGGAATACTTATAAATTGCGTACGCTGTCTCCATATTTTTGTAATTCCTTGTTTTCCCAAAGTTAAAATTATGGAGAAACTAAAGGATTTCTAAATGATCCATGTTATAAAAGTTCTTATACAATGGTAGAAATAAGGTTTTCGCATTTAAAACCTCGCTTAACAAATCAAGTCCATTCAAGTCAGTAATAAAGGGCAAGGTCCAGGCAATATTAACAGATTTTCGATAACTGATTTTAGATTCGCACCAGCCAGAAACTCAAATTCTTGTTTTACATTTCTCAGTTTCTCAAAACTTTAGTTCAGTTGCACGGTTATAGTGTCTCTATGTAACACGAAATCCTTCACATTCATATAAATTTCCACTTTCATCAGAAGCTTCGTGGTCAAATTGTTCTGCGAATTTTACGTTTTCTGTTTTGCTCAAATAAGGACTCTACATTTACAGACATAACCAAATCTTCGCTTTCTTGTTAAAAAATTTCCTCTCTTATTGTCTGAAATGTGTTTTTTAGTGTTTCAATCAGTTTGTTGGCGATCAAAACATTGACAGTTTTTTCTTTCTTCTTGTTTTTCGTGAGAATAATATTAGCTTTTTCTATTTCATTTAAAATGCTGTGTCAAACTAGTAGGCCGTAAATGAAGGGGAATCTATTTGCTTTATTAAGCTTTTTGCTCCTGAGTAAGTTTACTCATTTTACTTCATTTCTATAAGGTCTTCCAGAGCTTTTAAAATCTGTGGCAATTGTTTGTAAACTGCAGATATAGCTTTATTTTTTCATGTCCATAGAGTATCGCAATGTTTCTTTAAATAAACTGATAAGTGGGACATAAGTATATCCCATCTTTCAGTAGAAGAGAAGAAAAACAAACACATTTTATGCAGTTCCGGACATTTTTGGACATACACAAGCAGCACGAACTCAAAGTTTAGAGAATGTGCAGAACATGGTAAAAAATAGACGAATTTATTTACTTCAATAATTCGAGCTTACACAACATTATATTGGGAATCCATATTTGCCCCATATCACAACATTGAGCTCTGAAGGGTTGATATTGGTATTGTTTATGACGGCCAATTATCTACAAGTTGGATATAGTAGGCCGGAGTGGGATGGGAGTGTCCTCTGTAAGGTCTTTCTAAGGGAACATAACCAGTATTTATGCAAGGTTCGAAGAAAACTACGGACAATTTCGAACGAAGGCTGACGTGCGCGATTGGATCGAACGCAGCACCTCCCGTCTTTGAGAATAGAACCTCTCGTCGAGATTGTCGGACATTAGCTTATCTTAAATTTCTTAAATTAATTTTTTTCTTTTTTTTTTCTTTTTTTTTTTTTTTTTTTGACTTGATGTAGTCAAGAAACCTTTCCACAAATGAAAATTTTCTATTTTCGGTATCGTATAATTTGCTTCATTTGTTCTTTGTGAGGTGTACTGGATTCCTAAACTGGACTGTGTTTAAAATTCAGTAACTTGCAAATGGTTACAATTATTAAAAGAAATTCTTGCAGGAGGGTCATGTAAGATATTAGAAGTATTTTTACTGCGGTTCTCGATTTTAGTTCCAAATAGCAGAGATAGATGGCAAGCAATAAGCACTCAATGGAGGTCTAAACTGAAATCCCCTAGCATCATACAAAGGAAGAAGGTTAAATATATAGAATAGGCCCCTAAAAATAAGATTGTATTTGAGAATGAGACCCACTCCATACATTTAGCCTCCTCTTTTCGCATCAGTGTTGGGCGATTTCGGTTTTGGCCTTAACTGAGCAACTATGGCGCGATGTTGTCTTTATAGTGCTTGTGTGGTTATACATTGCTGGCATAATTGTCAATTCAGTATAAGCTTGATTGATTTACACGAATATAGTTTAATAAAGTATACTGCTGTAACCTGAATTGACTATAAATCTGTTTAATTCTTCAACAAATCATCGATATTATGTTGTAATGTGAAATTGTATAACTGCAGTATAAGAATTGAAAAAGTCATTTGTAATGCGAGCAGCTGTGGATTTGGTCTGCCCCTCGGGATTACACTATCACGCTAAAGCGTATGCTGAGTTCCCGAGGTGGTCATCCCTGCTTGCAGCGCCATCTATAGTTGCTATTTGGAACTAAAATCGGGAATCGAGGTAAAAAAATACTGACATTTTACATTACCTTCCCGCATTTTTTTTTTAAATAGCTGTCACCATTTACAGGTTATTGAATTTTAAAAACAGTCAGTCCATTTTAGGACACTCGGTATATGGAGTGCGACCGAACGAAATTGAAAAATACCTTGCTCTATTAATTTCTTCTACAATCATTTTTCTTACTTCATTGGCAAGAAAGTTCATAATTTTATCCTGAATATATTTTGCCATTTATCTTTTTTCACTTTCAATAATTTTCACTTTAGCTCTTTTCAAATTTTCTGTCGATTATATGATTTAATTTTAAACGTCTTTCAAGTTTCTTTTAGCGAATGCATGCATTCCTGTGTTCTAGAGCATTTTTATGCTCAGGAATCTTAGAATTTAATTTCTTCCACATGAAAAACCCACAATCTGGATTGGCTAACTTTGGAGGGCGATCATGATAATTGGTGAATAGTAAAATGAGGAGACAAAATATAGTGATTCCCTTAATTAGGTTATCCAATAAGCCGCAATCACCGTTAATAATTTCTCCTCAAGGTATAATTTTCTTGAACGTTAGTTTGGAAAATTGTAGTCCTTATGCAATCGCAGATTTCATGTAATCAGCATTTTCATCCTGGGCTGGACATTTTTTTAACAGCAATGTAATAACCGAATGACTATAAGAATGATCCCATAGTGGAATCAGAATAGGTTAGCAATTCATATTCACTGACTGTGGCAGATGGCAGAAACTTTCGTATACGATGTAAAGGGACCGCAGAGTGCAAAAGTTTAAGAAACACTGCAATAAAATATCACAAAAGCATATTATAAAATCATCAGATCTAAAGAGCTCAATGAAAAGTAAATGTGAACAACGTAATAATTTTGAAATGAAAAATGTACATACTTCCGTTGGGAAAAATATTCCCGATATGTAAATATGTACATTTAGTTTTAAAAAATATAGAATATCGAAGAATGAAAAAAAAATTCTAATGAAAAGGATCGACGACAATTAAAAAAAAACGGAAATTGGTAGTACAAATTTGGCGCCCCTAAATTTCCGCGCCCGGGGCGACCGCCCCCTTCGCCCCCCCTTTCGCACGGTGCTGTACCGGCTACAGATTAAAACTTTACTTACATTAAACTTTCTTATACTAAAAATGTATGTTATTTGAGAGGAAAATATACATTTTAATAGAATACTTTATTAAGATTGGTTGGAGATGGTGCATATTTTGGCTCTCATTCCTTTTAATCATATAATAATTTCCCGATTTCTTTTGTGAAATTTTTAAAGTACTTTTTTAGGAAAATTATAGCATATTTTTAATGAATGAAAGTTTGTGAAAATTCAATTATTTAATTAAATTAAGTATTTTTCAGTGTTAAGAATACAAATACACAACTTATTCTTATTATGTGAAATAATTTACGCAGACGAAACTTACGCATTTTAAAAGAATTATATTATGATTTTTTTTGTAAAGTGGCAACAAAAAAATTGTAAATAAATAAAATTAAATGTTAAATTCGTTATATAAAGTGTTATTCGAATTCGAAGGTTGAAAATTTAACCAAATGAAATATATTTACTATTAAGAAGTAATTACTATTAGTAATATTTTTAATATGTTGGCCGTTTAAAAACAATTTATGGAATGTGTTAGTTCTATTATAAAGAATGCCGAGAAAGCGTAGACTTACTGGCCGAAAAGCACGCGAACATGATTTAGCCCCTTATCACTCAGATTTTAGATTTCCCTCTCCAATGTTAAACCAATGGCCATTTAATGCCTCTTTATTTGTCTAATATCTCATCAGAAAATTAATATTTTTAACTCATTTTTTCTGTGTGCACTTCTTAAAAGATGTCGCTTTCTGTTTTAGTTGACAAAATAATTTTAAAATGTATACTTATTTTTTAATTTAATGCTAAAGTCTTAAGAAGTATGCGAAATGTAAATAACATTAAATAACTTCAATTCTATTTGGAGTTTTAAAATTTTGAAAACAACACAAGAAAGCCTGTATTTTCATCCATTCATACAAATTAAAATTTTTCGTTTAAGTTTATTTAAACTTCAGATATTCGACAAATATTGGAAATTTTCCTCTCCCCCCCCTCAGAACATCCATCAAACGAGGAGAGAGGGTGGGAGTTGACATTTGACATCAAAGAGGTCGAATGTCGCGGCGGGGTATTTTCTAGCTTTATCGTATAAGTGGAAAAAGTCCGAACTTGTATAGAGTTGTAAAATTTTTTGCTCTGCAAATTATTTTTAAGAGAATAATTTTGAAAACTGATAAAACGAAATCTGTTATAAAATAAATAAATAAAAAACATAAATATCACTTGCAAGGACAACTGCATATTTAAAAAAAGGGATGCCTGTGCTTTTGTCTTTTGGACACCAAAATGAAGGTTGAATAAATACTCGCTTTCCGTGAGACAGAAATAAAAAAGAAGTTAAAAGATTTTTATTTTGACTGTCTTCTACCGAAAATAATTGATCCATTCCGTACAATTTCCAAGCCCATAAGAGATAAACCCTATATTTTAAAAGCACCTGAAGTTCACAGTTAAAAAAAAAGGGGGGGGGGGATGAACGGCAAAATGAATAAATTAAAAGAAGAAAGGCAATTAAAATATTTGTGATTAACTTTTATTTATTTAAAATAAATTTTATTCACCCCTCATTTGTAGCATAATGTAGAATTTAATTTCGCGTATTTTGTAATTTATAGTTTTCTTTTCTCATAAATGTAAATTTAAAATATTCGTAAAAAATAATAGAACTAACTTAAATACTATAAATTGTGTTATTTATCCAACACATTCTCCAATCTCTTTCAAATTCTAAGTGTAGAAGATAATAGCTGTTTCCTTATTATTGTTCTGCCAATCACAAATGCAGAATTTGTTTTTATTTTTTGCTATTTTTGTGTTTGATGTCAGAGAAAAAATTGAAAAGTTTGGAAAGCTTCGATTATATATATTGTACAAAATGAAGTATACAGAGTGTCCCAATACAAAGATAGAAATACACTTTAATCATTAACATGTTAGAGATACATATGTAAATTGCAACAGTGTTCAAAATAAGGTACAGATTAAAGCTATGTTGACGAAATAGTCCTGCCATTAATTTTCAAAATATTATTAAAATTTTTCAAATTCAAAGTAATTCGGTACTGTTGTACTTGCTAGAGTTTGATTTTATATATATGTATATATATAATTAATAGGATCTAGGTACCGTATAAAAGTTTAAAATATGTACCCTTTTGAAAATGAATGGCAGGGCTATTTCATCAATACAATCTTAATCCCTGCCTTATTTGGTACACTTTTGCTTTTTACATTGTTTATATATCTCCAACAGTTGAAAAATTAAAATGCGTTTCAATCATTTTGAGACACTATTTATTACTTATAGGTTTTACTTCTTACATGTATATCGACTAGTACGTCAGCAAAATTTTATAAAAGTGCTAAAATAATAAAATCTAGCACATGCGAAAAGTAAATATGTGAATATTTTTTATGATAAAAAATTCCTTATTGATGAAAATACTTAAAATTTAATCATATGTTTAACCTCTTCTTTATTTCTTTTATATAATTGTATGGTATTACATAGCTGCCAACTCTTCCAATTTTTTCAGAATTCTTCCGAAAAATCGGCATGTTTTGCGATTTTACGCGCGCAATGGGTTTTCTTCCGCTTTTCGTCATTTTCTTCCGATTTTCGGCCTTTTCTTACGCTTTTTACGCGAGTTTCGTCAAAGGATCGCGGGAAAACCCGAAATTTCTCCTAAGGTTCGCGGGAAAGACGCAAATTTTTTCGGAAGATCGCGTAAAAAACTAGAATCCTCCCAAAAGAGCGCGTAAAAACACGAATTCCGTGAAAAGATCGTGAAAAAACGCGAATTTTGTCAAAAGATCGTGTAAAAAAGCGCCGTCAAAAGATAGCGTAAAAACACTATTTCCGTAAAAAGATCACGTAAAAACGCGAATTCCGTTAAAGGATCGCGGGAAAAACCCAAATTTCACCGATGGATCGCGGAAAAAGCCCTAATTTCGTCGAACGATCGCGGAAAGACGCCGATTTCGTCAAAAAATTGCGTAAACAACGCGTAGGGGTGATTTTGGTTCTAATTTTCCGAAAAGTTAAGGCATTCATTTCCAAAAATTAAAAAAAATCGGCCACCAATTCGAAAATTCGGACATAAAAAATATCGCGAATTTCGACATCTTCGCCGAAAAAAATTAATTTTGTCAATTGTTTGCAGAAAAATTGCCAATTTCGTCAAAGAATCGCATGTAAAACGCTAATTTCGTCAAAAGATCGCGAAAAAACGGCAAATTTCGTCAAAAAATCGCGAAAAAAACAAATTCCGTCAAAAAATTGCGAAAAACCTCCACAAATTTCGTCAAAAGATCGCGAAAAAAACAAAAATTTTGTCTAAAGATCGCGAATTTCGTCAAAGGGCCGCTGAAAAAAACGCATAGCTAGTGTCGGAAGTGGATTCCCCCCCCCCCCCCTTCCTGCTGTAACTTTTCAGAAAATTTGCTGTGAATTTCAGAATTTTTTTTCTTTTTTTACTCAGAATCACCCTCCAAAAAAAAAAAAAAAAAAAAAAAAAATTAGGAATCAGAAGTTTTACGTGTCTTTTAAAGTGAAAGGTGGGATATCTATGAATATTAAAAGAGAAAAAAAAAAAAATATATATATAGTAATTTTTAATATATTCAAGTTATTCTTTTTTGTCATAATATATTTGTGTTATTGGAAATTAGTGAATATTTTATTCGAGTTTCTCTTTGAAATTTGTTTATTTATAAGGATTCAGCTGTTTTTAATCCTTACTGAAAGTGTTATAAAACTTAAAAAATCTTCTGATTTCTTCTGATTTTTCGCCAAAATTTTCTGATTTCTTCTGATTTTTTGCCCAAAATCTTTTGAGTTTTACCGAAATTTAGTTGGCAAGTATGGTATTATTATTATTATTGTTATTGTTATTATTGAATATACATATAAAGAGCTTTTAGAATTCAAATAATACATAGAAGTCTCTTACTGTGCATTAGATTATAATTGCCTTTTATATAAATGTTACATGATTAATTTATAATTCTTTGCTTTGTTGATGTGAAAGGCTAAATTATACTTCTATATTTCGTTTCAGTTGCTTCGTTTACTAAAACGTAGCAAAACATTTTCCCCTCTCTAAATACTGCTTTTTTCCCCGAACGTCTTTTCTCTGAATAACATATTATAATTTCTAGAAAATAAAACTATGTAAAACACTATACGCATATATTTTTAAATATATACGCTTTTCTTCAATTTTCAACAAGTAATTTTGATACACCTACGAAAACATTTCCATCCTTGCATGCATCGGAATTTCAGATCTTATTGGGTTTCAAGGAAACAAGTAGTTTTTACTACCCCCGACGCACACATACCCTTTAAATATGTGACACCCTTTTAAAATAAAAATTAATAACTATATCTATCTATCTATATATTTTTTTTTGGTCCCCTAAAATAAATTTTAGATGGTTCTCAAATTTATGGTTCAACAAACGAGATACTTTTTGATACATTTTCTGACTCATTTTTAAATGTAAAGACACAAAATTGGCAAGCCTGGCTGTTGATTGCTTATTAATACTAATCATTTTCAAAATACTATCCACGTATTTTAAGTTATTTAAGCTTACTTCAATTAATCTTACTTATTTCAATTCAAAATTTGAAAGATTTTATAAACCTTCCTGAATAATAAAAGGAAAATTCATAATGAAACTGGTGTGAATGAGTATCAATTCAATATGCAATGTAATAGTATCTAGGATAATTTTTAGAGAGAAAGGGGTAAATAAGAGATTAAAAATTTAAAAAGACTAATGTAATCCAAACAATTATGAGCTATGAAGTAATAAAACCTTGTGTAAATAACCATAAAATTTAAAGGACGCGTTATTCGATATCAAAATTATAACGTCAGCCAATATAAACACACGTCCGTAAGAGGACAAGGTCACTTTTTTTTGTGTTTTCTTTCTCTAAAATAAATTTAAAATATCCGTTTTCAGAAAAATACATTATTTGCATTTGCAAGAAGAAAAGAAAAGAAAACTGTTATGCTCTTTATAACTTATTTAGAATGTCTGAAAAAAAAAAAAAAAAAACATTTAACAGCAAAAGAAATTAAAATATCGTCCATGTTAATTTGCAATTTAAGTGAAGGTTTGATTGCTTATTTATATAGTAATAATTTTCATTATTTCATTTATTCATCGTGTTATTTAAAATTGTTATTAAATTATGTTATTATTAATTTATTATTAAATTTATTATTAAATTATTAAAAATATTTAAAAACCTACTTTCTGTCTAGAATCCATTTAAATATTTCAATACCATGTTTAGAAGATCATAAATCTTACTGAATAATAAAATAAGAAAATTCAAACTTCTTTGAATGAGTATCAATTCAATATGCTATTTAATTGTAACTAGGATCATTTTTAACCCTTTATGTACTGAATTATGAATATTTCATTTTCTAAAGCATTTTTCGTGAATTGTTTAAACTACATTAAAAGATTTAAATAACCATTTAATAAATTTTAGAAGGATTGAAAGATTTAGAAGGATTAATTACATTTGAATTTATACGGATTTTGTGCAATATTTATAACACCATTCACACTTTTATTAGTATTTTGTAGAATTAGGAAATGTACAAACATAATATTCTTACAATAGAAATATAAAAAGTATTTCCGAATTGAAAAATTCCCCCTCTCGACCCCCTATGCCAAGAAATCTGAAAAGATGCAAAGGGAAAATAAATCATCCTTTTAAAAATATTTTTGTTTTGTGTAACCCATAATTAAGATAAAGTAATGTATCTATAACTCATTCTAAACTGTATCACAACTAATCGATGTATTAAAAAAATTTTACAACAAGTTATTTTAATGGTACTTATAAGTACTGTCGGTAGACAAAGGGTTAACAAGAAAAAAAAATACGTAAAAGATTTAAAATTTACAAGACCAGCGAAATTAGAACAAATATGGATCACAGTCTAGAATCTAACGCACGCCAGGTTATGCCCGACTCGAATCCAATAATTCTTTTTAAAATTAATCCGAACTCAACATTTATAGTTATGTGCAGTTTTCTTGTTCTTTATATTGCTTCAATTTTCTCATTTTATAGTCATAGTAAAAAAATATTAATAAATAGAGAAATAAATAAAAGAGACCTTTCGAATGTACAAATCCAATGCTCCAACAAAATCTATCCAAAGTATTAGCAGTTAAATTAGTTTTCAGATAATCTTCCATGAGCAACTAACAACCAGCTGAGAAAAAAAAAAAAATACTGTAATTCAGGATATTTTCTAACATGAAACTAGTATGTTGTGGCGATCACAAAACTTTCTTCTATATAAATCACGTCAATTAAATCATTTAAATAGTACAAGAAATTACATCAATTAAGCACCAATTCATATCAAAGTAAATCTGAATTTGAAGTTTGATGAAAATTCGTGCATTAGTTATTGAGATAGAGCTATAGGGGAAATTTTGAAAAATGCAGCATAGCAGCGCCACCTGTTGAACGATTTGCACCAAAACATAAACACCACTAATTCATGTCCTGGTATACCTGCATCTAAAGTTTGTGGAAAATCCAAGCAATAGTTCTTGAGATAGAGCTATTGGGGAAATCACACAAAATACAGCATAGCAGCGCCATTTGTTGAGCGATTTACACCAAACTGTATAAAATGTCAATTCATGTCAAGGACTAACTGATTCTAAAGTTTGATGAAAATTCCTGCGTTAGTTCTTGAGATACACCTATAGTGGAAGTTCTGAAAAATACAGCATAGCAGCGCCACCTACTGAGCGATTTACACCAAAATGTACAAAATGTCAATTCCAGTCAAGGATTAACTGATTCTGAAGTTTGGTGAAAATTATTGCATTAGTTCTTGAGATACAGCTATAATGGAAATTCCGAAAAGTGCAGCATAGCAGCGCTACCTGTTGAGCGATTTGCACCAAAACACAAACAGCTCTAATTCATATCAAAGTATACTCGAATCTGAAGTTTGATGAAAATCCAAGCATTAGTTGTTGAGAGAGAGCTATTGCGGAAATCGTAAAAAATGCAGTATAGCAGAGCCACCTGTTGAGCGATTTACACCAAAATTTACAAAACTTCAATTCACGTCAAGGACTAACTGAATCTGAAGTTTGATGAAAATCCGTGCATTAGTTCTGGAGATTGAGCCATTGCGGAAATCGTGTAAAAGGCTGCATAGCAGCGCCACCTGTTGAGCGATTTACACCAAAAACTAATCAGCAGCGAGTTATATCAGGGACTAACTGAATATAAATTTTTATTAAATTCCGTGCATTAGTTCTTGAGATAGAGCGCCCACAAAATTTTTGTCACATACAGACAGACATTTTGTAAAAACATGTTTTTCGGAATATCTGACCCCTAAAACGTGTAAATCCGTCGAAAACCGAAAGTCGAAAATTTTCACGAATCCAGTTCTTTCTTCTTGTAAAGATAGAAGAAAGTAAAAACAACAAAAACAAAAATCTAAATTACTTACAGTGGCATTAATTTTGGGATAAAAATTCAGGCTCACCTATGGATTAATTAAACAATAGGCGAATTGGGTACTGACACTCCTGATTTTAGCGGCCGCCGAATTTTGGTTTAGGAAATTTTTATATAGCTGAAATTTCAAGATTAGGATTTCTAGATAGTGCCCGTCAAGATTTGACGGTAAATAACATGAATGTTTCATCAGAATAATTCTTGAACTTTTAATTAGTTCCTTTTAAATTAATTATTGAATGACGAATTTCTATATTGCATAAGTGATTCCTATTTCTTTAAGGTGATAGAGGATGCTGTCAATCTAACCTATTCACTGAAGTGAAAGAATTTTAAGTTTATAATTTACAACCAATTATGCTTGCTTTTTTATCAGAAATTTACCTAAAAATGCCGGGTAGAGAATTTATTTTTACTTACTACGGCCTCTCTCTCTCTCTTTTTTTTTTTTTTTTTTTTTTTTTTTTTAAATAACAATATTTATTTCCATTTATTTATTTATTTATTTAAACACGACGATTAAAAGCTGCCATGAATTTTATTTTTATCTGTCTCATTCTCTAAAAACCTAAATTTGAAACTTGAGGCAGCTAACTATTTATAATATACATTTTTTATTACTTGAATTTTATTATACATTTTTTAAATATTAAACCTGGATATCAAGGTAATTTCTTTTATAGCTCTTATACGAATATTTTTCTTTCTTTCCATTTTATTTTTTAAAGAATGACAAACTTTTCTTTCTGACACACACACATATATATTCTTGATAATGGTAAAAAAATATAACGAAAATTGTAGATCAGCTCAATTTATTTAATTGATAATTACATGCAAAATATCTTAGCTTATATATTTTAAATATAAAATCATTAATGTTTCAAAATGTTTTATAAGGCATCGAAAATGTTTAGTTTTTTTAAATAATGGTACATGAAGAGGCGGGGAGAGTGGGGGACAATATCAAGCCCCTGGACGCTCTTTGTCCGATCTGTGGAATTATCTGAATATTGGAAAGCTCGCTCCTATTTTTTTTTTTTCCGTAGAAGAACTCTTGTCCATTTCTTTCTGTGTCCAAGACTGCCCTAAAGGAGTTTTCTTCCCTTACTTGGCCCCCAACCGCTTCCCCTCTGACCCCCTGCTTGACCCCAACTCGTTGACAGCTTCATAAAGGCATAGGCGTGTTTAAAAAGGGGGGGAAGAAAGGACACAAGCAGAACTCAGATCCAGAAAAAGAAATGAGTGATACAAAGCCTTTAGCTTTAAGGCAAGAGACTAGATACCAGCGCAAAAAAGGACGACATGACGAATCTCTTCTGACAGATAATGCATGTGCTCGGAAATATGCTTTAAATTTCGAAGATGCACAAAAAAAAATTAAAATTACATTTTTGTAAAATTTATCATCGACGTTGGTTTGACATGCATATTCAATCTGACGGATCTTGTAAGACTTGCCATAAATAATGAATCAGTAAATAATGAACTAAATATTTTTTCTGTAGCTAATAATATGGATCCAGGTCCACAACCGGGAATATTGAAGAACTTAACTTTTGTTGAGGAGCAATTAATTGCCCAAGTTCATCCAGTTATTACTGTTTATCGCATTAAAGGTGGTCAGCTTGGATACTGTGGGCAAGTTATTAATTTTCATCAAGATATTACAGAGTTTTGTACTTTATTACCTCATTCCATAGATACTGTATAACAGTACATCTTTGTTAGAAGACAAGATGGTGAAGAATTCAAAGATTTTATAGTAAATCGTGAAAACGTTAAGTCTGCTTTAGAATATCTAAAGGAAAATAATCCTTGGTATCGTTATATTACTATTGATGCAAATAATTTGCAAAGTTTACCCGAAAATGAAAATAATTTTAAGCGAATAATACTCAGTCAAGAGCAACAGCAGATTTATTTACCATCAGTTGAAAAAACTTTTAATTCTGTAGATGATCAATGTCCATGGACAAATAATATATATGATCCCAACAAAAAGTTTTCGGTAAAAAAAAAAAAAAAAAAAAAAAAAAAAAAAAAAAAAAGCGCCAAGTTCTCCTTAATGTTTCGGCCAAAAAAAGTAGTGATATCTGAAGTTCGCACAAGTTAAAACCCAAACATCCCAAATCTTTCATTGAAAATGGCTTCCTGCGACTTGGCCGTTAATGCCTTCTACAGCATTTCAAAATTAATGATTGGAAATTACGCATTTATGAATTATTTAAATATAAAAGTAATATTAGAATGCAAAGAGGCAAATTCACATAAAGACATTATAAGTAAAAGATTTCTGAGAACTACCATTCAGTTTCAACAAACATTAGTTTTGATTACAGATCATTTAGTCCACTTGTGGTTTAATTGCCATTCTGTACGGTCTAAAGCTAAAGTCATTAATGGAAAACCCAAGAAATAAAACAAAATTTACATACTTCAAATCTCACAATATGTTACATTATATTTTATTGTATAATATTGAAATCTTGTGTATTGACGAAAGAGATTTTTTTCGTTTGAACATTTATTATAGTTTGCTTGCATACATTAAGAGGTATTCGATTCATAAACTGTTAAAAGCTGATACTAATTATGTTTTAGCAATTAGGGATATTATCTCCTGAATACAAGTATTTTGTTATTTTTAACTTCTAAGCATTTAAATAGACTGAAGTTGTTTAAATGCTTTTTTCAAATGTGTATTTTATTTCTGTATTCTGTGCCACAAGATGCCTAAAATAATCAAATAACAATCAATACATAGTAGTTGGCATGTAGCTCATTTGTATATATTTTAAATTTTGAAAAACTCTCTCGAAGGCATTAACGACCAAGTCGCAGGAAGCCATTTTCAATGAAAGATTTGGGATGTTTGGCTTTTAACTTGTGCGAACTTCAGATATCACTACTTTTTTTGGCCGAAACATTAAGGAGAACTTGGCGCTTTTTTTTTTTTTTACCGAAAACTTTTTGTTGGGATATCACTACTTTTTGTATGTTTTTTCAAGTTTGTTATTCTAAACTATATTAATATGAAGAAACTTAAATTTCGGTACTTTTATATTAGCGTGGAGCAAATCTCCTCATTAGCCTTTTGTTTTTTCGCCAATAGCAGTTTTCATTTTTCACATGTGTAAATTAGAAACAATGCTTTGATTTTCAAATAAAATATTTTGGTTTATGTTATTATTTCTTATTTATTTATTTATTTATTTCTATGTTAAATATTCTATTAAATAAAATGAGGGAAATGCATCTATTTTAAATGAGATGACTGAAAAGTATATAACTTTAAATGAAATGAATGCAATATAAACAATGGAGCTGGGAACAGTATTTGGCGATTTGCCACTTGCGCCCGGCTAACATAAAAATACCTAAATTTATTTTATTGAGCTTTACAAATTTATACTTTATTTCTTTTTATATTAAAGTACTAGCCGCCTCTAGTAAGCAGTATTTATCGTATTAATTCCATGTTAAACGTTGCATCATGTTACTGTTATTCATAATTTAATTTACTTGCCCATTCTTTCGCCAAGTCGAAGCTTTTGGTAGAGAAATCAAGAACTCTTTACGATCATGGAAGCACATCATATATTTTGTGTTGTTATGTATTTCATCTTTCGTGACAAATATCTCTTAACTCACTTATGCATGTTTCCTTAGCAGTTACGATTCGTTCTCTAATGCGGAAATTTTTAATCCTATTAAGTAATATTTTCTAATTGGGCTCACTGCCAATTGTTGTATTTTAACTGATACGAATGGGTACAAGTGAAATGGTTCTTATTAAAACCTTTGACAATATCTGCATTTGCATTAAACCATATTGATGCTAATATCATTTTGTTTCACGTTAACCTTTTCAATAGACTCGATTACAGAAGAATAGAAGGTCTACCGGCTCACTGCCATGATCCATTTGAAAATCTATCATTCTTCTCACCTGATCGTGTTGAAGAATTAGTCAATGTGCCATGGTTTTAAGATTTTAGCTAATTTATTCGAAACCTGAAAACTAAAATGCGAGGAACCGGATTATAGAAGATTCATTCTAACGCACATATCGATTAACAGGTTACATATTATAGAATTATAATAATCATAAGGAGAACTGGCAATTTCAATGCTTTAATAGTTTCCGTAAATTCTTTTTATATAATACAGAAGTTTTAGCGGTGTAAAGATTAACAACATAGTCACAGTAAGTATAATAACAGTACAATATAATAACAACAGCAGAGGTTTTGGGCAGTGGCGAAACTATTAGCACTTTGGAAATATTAGTACGTTATATCATTTAACTATTCAGATGATATGCGAAAAAATAAAAATAGATGGCTCGCATTAATAATTAACTCATTGAAAAATAGCCACTAGCGTCAAATATTCGCCAAGCTTGGCGACATTTAGCGAAGTGTCGCCAAAGTTGGTAATATACCATGTCAATTCTCAAATCTGGCGACGAAAAATGTTATGTTTATTCTGACGTCATAATGATGCATATGTATTATGTATTATACACATACCTATAATATATATGAATCAAATGTATTACGTATTAAATGCATATGCATAAGTTCATTAACATCACTAAAACGCACTTAAAGGAATAGTGTTCCATAAATAGTAGGGATAATTGCCAGATTGACCAGAGTGCTATTGAGATTAGAATTCCGACATTTATAATAGACCGGGAGGCGTCTGCACACACCATCACCTCACCAAGTTTACAGCTGAAATTTTAGGATTAGTTAAAACTAGATTAGCATATTTAAATGCAACTAGTCTGTTAAGTCATATCTTACTAGAAACCACCTGAAGACCTAATTTTAGTGGTTAACTGATAGGTTTACTATTGTGTTTTCGTGCATCCAAAAGTTTGGAAACATGGAGGAATGGGTGCAGGAAAACACAATGGAAAATGCACCAATTAACCCGTAAAATCGGGTCTGTAGGTGGTTTCCAGAAAGATATGACTTGGCAGACCAGTTACATTTCAATACGCTAATCGATATTTAACTAATCCTAAAATTTCAGCCGTCAACTCGATGAGGTGATGATCTATGCAGACGCCTCCCGGTCTTTAATAAAATTTGTGGTACTTGTTAGTTATCCAGTCGACCAATTTCGCCAAATTATATAAATTGCCAAACCACTCGCCAAATTGTACAAATTAACATAAATTTTTATTTTAAATAATGAAAGAACAATTAAAGTAGTATAACATTAATAAAAATACTAATAAAACGTCGAAATAAAAATCACTTGATGACGTAAACACGTGTTAGCCAAGTGAATGTGGCATTTACGATCAATCATTATTGGCATTTAATCTTACAATTTGGCGACAGTAATTTGGTCGACGGGATAACTAACAAGTACCAGATTTGTTTTAAGGAAGTAAAAGATAGAAAGATGGACAGATAAACTGAAAGATTTGCCTTATTAAGATTTTTGTAAAAATATATAAAAATTCATTCAGCTTGAAATCATGTAATACCTTTATAACTCAGACTGATTTTCTGTAATCGGGTTTTGGCGACCAACATATCTTATCTATAACTATAATCTTTCTTTTACAGACTTAAAATTAACAATAAATTAACAGTAAGTAGGCTAATAATACAATATAATAACATTAGAAGCGGACTTCGGACGCCGCATGTGTCGCACATCGTTAAAGACAATTTATTAGTTACACATTTCATTTAATTAAAAGGAGATTTTTAAATTTTCATATGGAATTAGGATATTTTTCCACTATAGGGACCTTTGCATTTTTTTTTTTAATCTTAGCACAATACGGACTTCAGAAACTGAGATATGTTGCCAAATGATATTTTGGCGTTTGTCTGCGCCTTTATATTAAATAAATAAGTCAGTTTGAGTCACACCACAACATTTAATAAAACACTCACAAGACGAACAAATAGAACATGAAAAATAAAAAATATCAGCATCGGATATCGTTTGATGCCATGCAACTGGTATAAATTCTCAACTTTTAAAAAATATCGTTTCCTTCATCCATGGAGCGATGAGATTGTAAGATGCACGCGCATGAAAATAAATGTATTAGAGAAATACTACATGAGTATCCCCCCAGTGACGAAGGAACGATACAACAAAAGAAACAATGTGAAAATACAAGATGCATGTAAATAACACAATATATTTATAAAAAAAATCAATTGTATGAAGTATAGTTTATTTCAGTTATCAGTCTTTTAGGAAATCTTACTCGTCTACCTGATTTGGTAGTTGGTTCTTCTGATTTTACTGGCTGGCTATCTACTGGAAAACTTTTAGTTTCAGGATTATCTGTATTACTTGGTAAATCACTGAACACAAATGCAGGTTTAACTCTATCAAGTGAAACACAACTTTTCTTTCCATTTAGGATTATGGTTATGTGCTTGTCATTTCTCGATATAACTTCATGAGGGCCAGAATAAGGTTGAGATAAGGATGGAAGGACTTTATCTAATCGGAGAAACACATGCGTGCAATCCTTCAATTTAGGGTGAACAAAAAATTTTGAGTGTCCGTGAGCAGATGTATATGAAGGTTTTAAACTATTCATTCTCTCTTTCAATTGTTGGACGAAATTATTGTCGCAAGATACCAAAGATGGGATTTCTGAACACATTTCAGCTGGTAGTGTGAGTGAAATGCCATAAATTAACTCATCACTTGAAGCTTTTATATCTGGTTTCACAGCAGCTCGTATACCAAGTAGAACTGCAGGTAAACTCTCGGTCCACTTACTATGCTCATGAGCCTTTAATGCGCTCTTTAAGACTCTGTGGAAGCGTTCAACTAAACCATTTGCTTGAGGATGAAATGCTGTCGTTCGTATGCGGTTTGTGCCCAGAAATCTTGTCAGTTCTTTGAAAAGATTTGACTCAAATTGTCTACCTTGGTCGGTTGTTATTATAATGGGGCAACCAAATCTAGATATCCATCCGTCAAAAATGGCACGGCAAACTGATTCTGCAGTTATATCTTTTAAAGGTATCACCTCTGGCCATCTTGTAAATCGATCTATTATTGTTAAACAGTATACATTTCCGTCTGATGGAGGTAATGGACCTATCAAATCTATGTGAATGCGTGAAAATCTTGCATCGGGTAATGCGAAAGTACCTAGACTTGTTTTCGTGTGTCTGTGTACTTTAGAACGTTGGCAAGCACTACAACTATTGACCCATTCTTTCACATTTTGCTGCATATTGGGCCATACATATCGTGATGCAATAAGATTTAAGGATGCTGCAACACCAGGATGAGCTAAATTATGGAAATGTTCAAATACCGTTCTACGAAAATTCGCTGGTACGAATGGTCTCGGAGAACCTGTTGATACATCACAAATCAGTTCTGTGGCAGACATTGGAGATGGCATGCTTTTAAACACAAGAGAAGATTTGTTATCATTTTGCAAATTGCGTAGATCTACATCATCTTCTTGAGCTTTTGCAAACTCCTCAAAGTCTAAAAATGAGCTGGAGATTTGATCTACTTCAATTCGAGATAAAGCATCAGCAACTGTATTGTTGGCGCCGCTTACGTGACGTACATCTGTACTAAACTGAGATATGTAATCTAGATGCCGCCATTGGCGCGGGCTGCATTTGTCTGGATTTTGTTTGAAGGCATATATGAGAGGCTTTTGGTCTGTATATATGATAAAGTTCCTTCCTTCGAGCATGTGTCGAAAACGCTTTACTGATGTATACATTGCCAAGAGTTCTCTGTCGTATGTAGACCATTTCTGCTGACTTTTTGAAAGCTTGATTGATAAAAAAGCAATGGGTTCCCAATACTTTTTATTAAGCTGCATAAGAGAACCGCCAACGGCTTTGTCCCTTGCGTCAATCCAAAGGCTTAACTTTGCGCCGGGAATGGGATGTCGTAGGAGAGTTGCATTGGCTAAAGCTTGTTTGGCGTCATTAAAAGCCTGCTCAGCCTCCACAGTCCATTGAATTGAGTCGTGTGAATTTTTTTCAGAGCGTCTTCTAGACTTTTTTGAATTCTTTATTCCTTCCAAGAATTTATTTAATGGAGCCAATATGTGAGCAGCTTTTGATATACATCGACGGTAATAATTAAGTAACCCAAGAAATCGTCTTAACTGTGTAAGAGTAGTAGGTTGAGGGAATTTTAAAATGCAATCAACACGATCTGGTAGGGGCTCAATGCCAAATTCAGATACCTTATAACCTAGAAAATCTATGGATGATACGCCGAAAATGCATTTTGATGGTTTTAAGCTTAATCCGTATTCTTGCAAGCGCTGAAATATGATTTTCAGATGCTCGAGATGTTCTTCTGGTGTGCGAGATGCTACCAGGATGTCATCAATGAAAACATACAAAAATGGAAGATCTCGTGTAATTTGATCCATGAACCGTTGAAATGTAGCAGATGCGTTGCAAAGGCCGAATTGCATTCTTGTACTCTGAAATAAGCCAAACGGTGTAATAATGGCACTTTTATGTACATCATCTGGATGAATTGGTATTTGGTGGTAAGCTTTTATGAGATCAAGGTGGGAGTATATTTTTGTACCATGAAGGTTCGAAGTAAAGTCTAAAATATTTGGAATGCTATAATTATCTTTTACTGTTTGTGCATTAAGTGCTCGGTAATCTCCGACAGGTCTCCAATCTGTAGAATGTTTTTTAGGAACCATATGAAGTGGTGAAGCGTAATTGCTTTTGGATGGCCGAATGTGACCAAGATCAAGCATTTGCTGAAATTCGGCTTTGGCTGTTTTTAATCTGTCTGGAGCTAATCTTCTTGGTTTGGCGTGGACAGGAGATCCGGTAGTTTCTATATGGTGAAATATTGAATGCTTTATTTGTTGATCAGCACGAGGAGGTTTAGTTATATCTGGAAATTTAAGTAGTAATTTATGATAAATACTATTTCCCGAAACAGTTTTGATAGAATGAACAGATGCTGTATGTATATGGCCGGGAGTAGCTAAATTTGTAACATTATCCACTAACTTTTTATTACGAAGATCTGGAATTAGATTAAAATGATATAGGAAATCTGCGCCGATAATTGGAGTGCTTACATCACCTATTAAAAAGGGAAAGCGAAAAGTTTTTCTGAGATTGAAATCAAGTGTCAAAAGCTTTTCTCCATATACATTAATTCTTGAGGTATTCGCAGCAGTTAGGGTCATAAAAGGGGTATTTTTCTTCTGGGAAAATGACGCTGGAATAATGCTGATGTCGGAGCCTGTGTCGCATAAATAATTTATATTGGTCTTTCGATCCTTTAAAAAGAGGCGACGAGATATTTTATGCAAGGTGGCTGTCGCCGCTACACCTCGCCGTCTGTGTTTTTTGAAAATGAACAAGGTTTGGAGCATTTCTTGGCCTTTTCGCCAAATTTTTCGTGATACCAACATTGCTGTCTGGAATCTTTTGAAATGCTACGATTCCTCCCAAAAGAACGCCGACGAAAAGGGCTTCGTGACCTACGTAATTCCAGTTGTTTAATTCGATCATTCAGTTTTTTAATTTCACATAAAATTTCTGAATTAGCATTTGATGGTACTGAAACAGCATTTATTGCGGTGGGATTATATTCCAAAATTCGGTCAGCAACTTCGGCTGCTTTATCAAGTGATAACGGTGAGATAGATGCTAAAATGCTCTGTACATATGACGGTAAATGCGAAATAAATAATTCCAACATCAATTCATCGGATACATTGTGGGACTCAGCTCTTCTTTGCATTACTCTTAAAAGATCACTGGGTTTACTATCACCGAGCTGTTCACCAGCTAACAATTTCCTTATTTCAGATTTTGACGAGTCGCTTGTCCGTTTTATTAATTCCATTTTTAAATCCTCGTATGGTGTATTATCGGACGGTTTGATAATTAAATCCCGTACAACAGATGCGGCATCTGGAGGTAAGTTAGCCGAAATATAATTAAATTTAGTTCGACTTTCTGTTATGGCCTTTGGATGAGCTAATTCAAATGAATGTTCACACATGGCGAACCAAAGACCGACATCATTAAAGTTATATGGTGGGATACGAACAGCGCTAATTTCTGTCATTTTCCAAAATAAAATGAAATATTACTCACTTATTACAGAGTTCTTTTAACGTGCTCCAGTACGGGTCACCAATTTGGCGTTTGTCTGCGCCTTTATATTAAATAAATAAGTCAGTTTGAGTCACACCACAACATTTAATAAAACACTCACAAGACGAACAAATAGAACATGAAAAATAAAAAATATCAGCATCGGATATCGTTTGATGCCATGCAACTGGTATAAATTCTCAACTTTTAAAAAATATCGTTTCCTTCATCCATGGAGCGATGAGATTGTAAGATGCACGCGCATGAAAATAAATGTATTAGAGAAATACTACAATATAAACAACTATGAAAACAAACCTGTTGAACTTTTATGTTATTTATGGTATTTATATACATATAAACATTTTATTTATACATGTATAAAATATTATTTTTTATATACAAATTATTTATGTTGGTATATAAAAATAAATAAACGGGTTCCTTACATTAAATAAATTGTATACATATGGAAAAAATTGCTTGTGTATATGACACAGTAAATAGGTTGCCAGAAAATACGTTATTATCAAATTTCTTTTCTCGTCAAGGCTATTTTCTGTATTTCGCCAAGGCTACTATATCGGAAACGTACCGAATTGCGGTTTATATTTTGTTAAATGTTTTATTGTTTTAATATCGTAAATATATCATAACCTATACTGATTAAACTTTTTAGGTATATTCATTTTTTCTATTTAACAAACATCTTTGGAAAAGCATATATATAAAATGTTATTCTGCTTGAAATCACGTGACCGCCTTCAAAGCTCTGTAATCGAGTTTTGGCGACCAACATTGGCACAATTGAATGCGTAGGAACTGTTTACGGCCAAATGAACACCCTTTGTATGAAGGGTTTAGAGGCGGAAATTCTGTGTTTTCAGATTTTTCTGGTTAATTGTGCTACAAACCCGACTTACTCGTGAAATTTCATGATTCTACGACTTTTAGAAGTACCTTAGTTATTTGATGATGCGAAGTGAGTCAGTGACAAAAAAGCGCTTTTTCGGAATTTAATATTTCGAAAAGTACTAAATACAGAAACATGAAATCGTGGAACCTTAGTTCAGTTTGACCATACGAACATGTGTATAAAAGAAAAATTTCTATATCTCTCCCTAAAACGACGTTATGAGGGGGTGAAAAGTATGCCGAAATGGTTCAGGAAACGGTAGCTTACGGCTTGTGCGAACTTGGCGGACGCACTGCCGTGCTCCCAGAATCTGGAGCCCCAAATCTGACTTTCAGATGTAATCGAGAGGCAATAAATAGTATGTTAGGTATTAAGGAAATGATGAATGCAGTGTCATTCCTTGGCCTCAGATAGATACTAAGCCTATAAATGAATTTTCATGTGATGGATATATTTGTAGAGCTTTTCCTACGTTATTTCCAACAGGAAGAGGTGATCTTAGAGATGCTAGAGTTCGAAAAATTACACCAAAAGAATACTTTAAATTTCTCATGATAAATGACGATGGAAGATTTGCGCGGCATCCAAGATTTAGATTTTATGCTTTCTATAGCATAATGCGTTGGACAGCATTACAAAATGGAATTATTTGTATTAAAAAAAATTCTCGCCTATGTAGCCGTGCCGTCTGCTATTTCTCTCTCTCTCGCCAGCCAATAGCAATGAGGCGCATTTCCTCCCCCCGCGTTTTCTGCGGAGAGCTTTTGAAGTCACGTGACGCAGTAACATTCGAACTCTGCAGGGAGCGGCAGATTATTCTGTCAGTGACGATGGCGAATATTTGACTATGTGTTGTTATGTTAATAAAGTTTATTTTTCTACAAAACCTTCTGATTATTGAGTCACGGAGATATTTTTATCATCTCCCTTCAATCCATTCTCTAAAATGGTGACCGCGGATTTTTGAACCTTCAACTGTTTCATAGAACGTCGAACTATTCAACTGTTTCATGGAACGTTTTATTTAACTAGCAAAATGGCAACTGCTGAAACATCTGCCGTAGTCATTCCGCCCTATATCCCTGTGGACCCTACATTATGGTTTCATATGCTGGATAGCACATTCGAATTAGCTACTCCTAAAGCTATCACTGAGTCGAAAACAAAATATAATTATGTTGTAGCGCATCTACCGCCTGCTACTGCTACTATGGTTCGAGATATAATTATGAGTCCTGATCCTACTGATCCTTATCAGATTTTGAAGGCAAAAGTTATCGAACGTTGCGGAGAAAGTCGTACTTTAGAAATACGGAAACTGCTAGCTGGAGAAAGCCTGGGTGACAGAAAAACAACTGAATTACTTCGATTAATGAAAAGACGGGCTGAAAGCCATAATATTAGTAACGATCTTCTTTTAGAACTGTTTACTCAACAAATGCCAACCACTGTGCAAACGATTCTAGCTTCCATTGAAAAAATTACTCCAGATAAAGCGGCGGATATTGCTGATAGAATAATTGAATTAACGCCTTCCAACATTAGTTCTGTTTCGATTCGAACACCAACAACTGAATCTCAGGCACCACCAGCCATTGATATGCTCGTAAAAGAAATCCAAGCATTACGCCAAGAGGTCGCTCATCTTCGTCGTTCAAGAAGTGTATCTAGAAGTGATAACCATCAGCGAAATCGTTCTCAGTCCCACCATAGGGATGCAACATTGTGTTGGTATCACCAAAAATATCAAGAAAAAGCAAAAAAGTGCCTAGCGCCTTGTTCTTATTCGGAAAACCAGAAGCGGGAAGAGTAGCGGCGACGGACTTCTCCCCAGCACCTTCTCGTCGCCTTTTCGTTAGAGACAGAAATACAGGTATGTGTTTTCTAGTCGATTCTGGATCTGATGCCTCACTTGTGGCCGCGAATAAAAATGACAAAAATAAGCCTGTTCTCCAAACCTTTCGTGCTGCTAATGGCACAAAAATTAATGTGTATGGTCGTAAATGTATTAATATCAACTTAGGCCTACGCCGAAATTTTACATATTCTTTTTATATTTGTGATGTTTCATGTGCTATTTTAGGAGCTGATTTTTTGCATAATTTTAATTTAAAACTTGATTTACGGAATCGTCGTCTTATTGATTCCACTACTAATTTAAAAGCTCCTGCTATATTAAGTACTTGTAATATATTTTCTGTGAAACCCAATGTTGTAAATGATATATATGGTAAATTATTATTTAAATTTCCTGAAATCACGAAATTACCGGATCCTAACCAACCAGTTAAGCATAATACTGTGCATTATATAAACACTAAGGGGCCTCCAGTCGCTGCTAAGCCTAGACGGCTAGCTCCAGATCGGTTAAAAATTGCCAAAGCTGAATTTCAGCACATGCTACAACTCGGTCATATGAGACCTTCTAAAAGTAATTACTCTTCGCCTTTGCACCTGGTGCCGAAGAAAGGATCTGTCGATTGGAGACCTGTTGGTGATTATCGTGCTCTAAATGCACAAACTGTTAAAGAAAAATATCCTATTCCTTGTATCGCAGATTTCACTGCTGAATTACATGGTAAACAAATCTTCAGTCACATTGATCTAGTAAAAGCCTACCATCAAATTCCCATAAATCCTGATGATGTACATAAAACTGCGATTTGCACTGCATTCGGACTTTTCGAAAGCACTCGTATGCAATTCGGCCTTTGTAACGCTTCCTCAACTTTTCAACGATTTATTGATGACGTAATTCGTGACTTAGGATTTGTTTACGCATTTCTTGATGATTTTCTAATTGCATCAAATAATGAAACTGAACATTTAGAACACCTTGAGTTGTTGTTTTCTAGACTTAAAGAGTATGGTCTGTGTATTAATGTTGATAAATGTAAATTTGGCCAATCCACTATCGATTTTCTAGGATTCAAACTTTCAGCTGAAGGAATTGAACCCTTACCTGATCGTGTAAAATGCATCCTAGATTTCCCCCAGCCCTCTACCTTAACTCAACTAAGACGCTACTTAGGTCTTTTCAATTTTTATCGACGGTGCATTCCCAAAGCTGCCGATATTTTAGCTCCACTCGTTAAATTCTTAGAAGGACACAAAAATACGAAAAAACATCCCCGTTCCAATGCTAACAAAACTGAGCAATTGCAATGGAACGATGAAGCCATTCTTTCCTTCACAGCTTCAAAAGAAGCTATAGCTCGAGCTACATTATTACGACATCCAATTCCTGGCGCCCAGCTAAGCTTATGGGTCGATGCCAGCAATGTCGCAATTGGTGGATCTTTAATGCAACTCTCCGAAAAACAATGGGAACGAATAGCATTTTATTCCTGTAAATTAAATAAATCTCAAAGAAATTGGTCTACTTATGATCGTGAATTATTTGCTATTTATTGTTCTATAAAAAAATTCAGACACATGCTAGAAGGTCGGAATTTCATTATTTATACAGACCAAAAACCCCTTACATTCGCATTTCAACAAAACCCTGATAAATGTAGCCCACGTCAATTGAGACATTTAGACTATATTTCACAATTTTCTACTGATATTAGATATACTAAAGGCTCTGACAACATTGTGGCCGATGCATTATCTCGAATTGAGATAGATTCAATTTCTCCTAATGTGTTAGATTTTAAAGAGTTTGCCACTGCTCAGACAAATGATGAAGAGCTAAAACAACTTCTCGAATTTGACACCACTTCATTAAAATTAGAAAAACATTATTTTCCATTCGAAGATGTACATTTATATTGCGATATGTCACAAAAACATCCTCGACCATTTGTTCCTAAAAGTATGCGACAATCAGTTTTTTCAACCTTGCATTATTTCTCGCATCCTGGTATCTCAGCTTCATTAGATTTAATTTCCAAACGATTTGTATGGCCTCGCATGCGTAAGGACATAAAATCTATGGTTCGCAGCTGTACGAAATGTCAAAAAGCTAAAATCTTTCAACACACCAAATCACCAATTGGTACATTCTCTGAACCTGATGCTCGTTTTGCCCATATTCATATTGATTTTATCGGACCCTTACCATCATCCGATGGCAATCAGTATTGCATGACCATAATTGATAGGTTCACGAGATGGCCCGAAGTTATACCCACATCTGATATGACTGCAGAAACAACTGCTCGTACATTGATACACAGTTGGATTTCCAGATTTGGAACCCCTGTTACCATCACTACTGATCAGGGTAGAAATTTTGAGTCCACTCTTTTCAAAGAGCTTACAGATAGATTAGGATGTAAACGCATCAGAACTACAGCATACCATCCACAGTCTAACGGTTTTATTGAAAGATTCCATCGCCATCTGAAGAGTTCTCTTAAAGCTCACAATCAAATTCAATGGACTGAAATCCTCCCCATTGTCTTACTTGGTTTACGCACTGCTCTTAAAAATGATATCCAAGCGACCTGTGCTCAACTTGTTTATGGCACAAATATCAGACTACCCTCTGATCTCATAAACACTGAAACTATAAATCAACCACCTACTCTTACATACGTCATTGAGTTAACTGAAAAAATGAGAAAGTTAAATCCCATTGCCACTGCAATGCACGGCAATCCTAAAATTTATGTTAATCCCTCATTAAAAACCTGTTCACACGTATTTCTTAGATCAGATAAAGTCAATCCTCCCTTATCACCCCCTTATACAGGACCTCATCGAGTGATTGACAGGTCTGAGAAAACGTTTGACTTGGAAATAAACGGGAAGCGCTGTACTGTATCTATTGATCGCATTAAACCTGCGTATCAATTAGCAGATTCTATTTCACCTTCCCAACCTCAAAAACAAAATGAGCCCATAAATTTTTCAACTACTCCTGTTGAACACCCTACCACCAAATCTGGTCGTAAAGTTCGTTTTCCGAAACATCTCGTTACGGATTATATTGTTTAAAACATTTGATGTATATTGTGTGCATACTATTTCCTTCTCAAAAGTATTGTTTTTCATGTAATGCATAATATATTTTCTATTTTTTTTGCATCATATGTACTTTAATTTTACTCAAGACCTTTCTTATGTATCTTATTAATTGCTACCTTTTTGTAATCGCGACTTCGTCACTGGGGGCATACTCTGTAGCCGTCTGCTATTTCTCTCTCTCTCGCCAGCCAATAGCAATGAGGCGCATTCCCCCCCCCCCCCCCGCCGCGTTTTCTGCGGAGAGCTTTTGAAGTCACGTGACGCAGTAACATTCGAACTCTGCAGGGAGCGGCAGATTATTCTGTCAGTGACGATGGCGAATATTTGACTATGTGTTGTTATGTTAATAAAGTTTATTTTTCTACAAAACCTTCTGATTATTGAGTCACCGAGATATTTTTATCATCTCCCTTCAATCCATTCTCTAAACCTACATGATGTTGAAACAGTTGAAAAACTCCAGGAACGGTTGCAGAAAGATCCTACATTGTACAAGTCGATTTTATCTTTCAATGCTAATTTAAGATCATCGAGCTCTTATTGGTTTATCAGATCACGAGAGTTGTTAGACATGGTTGAGAAATTGGGAACTCCTACTGTTTTCATTACAATTAGTGCAGCTGATTTATACTGGCCTGAAATTTATCGCATTATTGATGCAGACTATGTTTACACTAATTGTAACCAAAATTTTTAATTCAACAGAAAATCCAAATTGTTGAATTGTGATCCTTTAATCGTTGCTTACTTTTTTCATAAGCGGTTGGATTTTTTTATGGAACATTTTCTCAAGAAATATTTTAAAGTCAAGGACTTTTAGTTTCGCATTGAGTTTCAACATAGAGGTAGTCCTGACGTGCATGGTCTTTTCTGGTTTGAAGATGCTCCTGATGTAAATAATCTTAGTTGAAATGATGATGAAAAGATACGTAAAATTGTATTATACTTTGACGAATTCATATCGAATTGGCAACCAGATCCTAAACAACTTTATGATATACATCCATCTAAATTTCATTTTACGGATGTGCCTGATGAAGCTGCTGACTATAATCACTTAATACGTGCAGTACAAATGCAAAAATGTTCTAAAGCTTATTGTAAGAGAAAGAAAAAAGACTCTTCTGCAGTCACATGCCGTTTCAAATTTCCCAAAGAATGTTCTCACGAAAGTAAAATTCAGTTACTTACTAATGAACCCAAAGAAATAGTCCTTATTTAAACGGTCATAGCCCACAAAATTTAAAAATTTGGCGAAAAAACATGGATTCCCAAGATATCATTTGCATTCATGCAGTTCTAAAATAATATATTGCTAAATATGCTAGCAAAGATGAACCCAGATCAGAAGGGATGAAAGATTTCATCAGACAAACAGTTCAAGAATCACGCGATAATATCAATGTTCAGCAGATAATTCAGAAGATTTTAATAAAAATGTGTGCTGAACGTGATTATTCTGCCCAGGAAATATTTTGGGTGTTAATGGGATGGCTTTTATATAAGTCATCTCGTCAGTTTGTCCCCATTAATTTAGCAAAGAACGCATGGGAACAATTAGATATGAATAAGGAGGATGGAAGCATATCTGTTTCAAATATTTTAGAAAAGAACGAGCAACGCCCAGTGAGATTTGAAAATATATCATTGCAGAATTATTTCACGAACGTTTATAAACGCGGTGAAAATTTCAGTATCAGAAAAAACCATTTATTCCCAGAATTATACAGAAATTGAAATATGATCCCAATAATGTAAATAATGAAGATTTCTGTAAGCAACAAGTTACGTTGCATATTCCTTGGCGTGATTTTCAAATTATGAATCCAAATAATACTTCATGGAAAGTTATATATGAACAGCATTTTGAGAATAATGAAATTCAGAGATTAGATATCTGTTGCAAAACTTAGAAGATGAGGAAGAATTTGAAGAAATTGAATCTACTGAAATAGATCAACCATTTGACTGGATGAATGTCGCTTCAAGATAATATAATGCACAGGATGAATTAGATTTGGGCAGAAGGGACATTGATATAAGATGTAACTGGCATACCATTCAAAGTCAAGATTTGCTTAATAAATTACAGAATTTTATTGAAAATGAAAAGATGAAAGAGAGTGAAAAAAGTGGTTTCGTCACTGTTCCTTCTAATTTGCCAAATTTCGTCTTTTCCCATGAACAGAAAAAAATAATAAATATTTTTGAAGAACAGCTCAATTTCTTGCAAGGTCATAGGCGAGAAATGCCAATAAAAAGAGTTGTTGTCCAAGGAAAAGCAGGTTCTGGAAAAAGTACTTTAATACATTACTTCACTGCTCGATTAAATGAAACATTTCGTCCATCTTCTTTTCAATTGCTTGCACCAACTGGTGTTGCCGCAGTCAATATAAATGGATCAACGATTCATTCAAAACTTTTATTGGGACTAAATCAAAAGCTAAGAGATCTTTGTCCGTATTCGATTGGTCAACTTCAGGAGGAGTTTTGAAATTGTAAATTCATAATTATAGATGAAATGAGTATGACTGGATGTAGTCTTTTGCGAAAAATAGATTTACGATTACGTAATGTGTGCCATCAAAACAAGATGAACCTTTTGGTGGAATGTTCTTATATCTATTTGGAGATATAAAACAACTACCTCCGGTAAACGACAGGCCTCTTTACAGTGACAAAAATCAAGGAAGTGAGTTTCTTTTGGAAGGACAATTGTTATTTTTCTTCGACTATTCAAAAATATTTTTTTTTGTCATCATCCTTCCGGCAAGATGAAACTCAACAAATATTTTGTAGCATACTTGATCGAACTAGCAATGGAGAATGCACTACTGAAGACTATGAAATATTAATGAATAGAAGCTTACAGTCTCTTTCAAAAAGCGAACTGTATTTATTTAAAGATGCAATTAGGCTGTTTTCAACGAATAAAGACGTAAAAGAATATAATAATGAAAAATTAAAAGAACTGCGTCAACCTGTTGCCTTGATTCAAGCTCTTCATAATTGTACTAAAGCAAAGTTGGCCGATTCTGAAATGACAAACGGACTTGAACCATTTCTTACTTTATCAATTGGGTCTAAAGTAATGTTACGTTCTAATTTGTGGACCGAAAAAGGTTTAGCAAACGGGGCTTTAGGCTATGTTGCAGATATTATTTATGAAGAAAATCACGGGCCACCAGACCAGATGCCGCGAATAATCCTGGTTAAATTTGAAAACTACAGTCATTCAACTTATGAGAATGGCTGCGTTCCGATTCCACCAATAACTAAATTCTGGAAAAATGGAAATATAAATTGCTCAAGAAAACAATTTTCTCTGCAGTTAGCTTTTGCAGTTACAATTCATAAATCCCAAGGTTTAACATTAGATAAAGCAGTCGTAGATATTGGGGATAAAGAGATATCAGTTGGCTTAACGTACGTAGCGTTGTCGAGAGTGAAAACCCTTCAAGGTTTAGCATTCAATAGAAAGTTTCCTTACGAGAGATTCTACAATATCAAAAATTCTCGTATGCTAACATGCAGAAAAAAAGAAGAAATTAGAATGAAAAGTTTTAAATTTAATAATCCTTAGTTTCAACCAGGGCAGATTTCAAATGTTTTCCCAGAAAATAGGATTTTGAAGAACTAACTTTCTTCAAATATATTATTCTAAGATTGCTATCAAAGATTATTTGATGTGAATTACAAAGATTGGAAACATACATATTTCAAGCCATTTGAGAAACCATCAGAGGCTATTGTAAAATGTAAAAACATCTTTAAAAGAGATTTTAGTTAAAAATTTAAAAATATTTTGTAAAATTTTGCTTCGAAAATATTTTTATTTATATATGTGAAGGCGCTTACCTTCACATATTAATATTAAGACCTTTTCTCTTTCCCCCCTTTAAAATTACATTTTTTTTAAATTCTTAAATTTAATTATCTGTCTGCATTCGGATTCAATCTGTTTTTAGCGCTCTTTTCCCTTCATAAATTAAGCATGCAATTCTCAGTCTCTTTAATATTTTAACCGCAGCGCACTGCATTTAAAAGAAAAAAAATAAATTCCTCTTTTCGCATAGCAACTGGATTCTAATTTTCATCCTTTTGCTTAAGTTTTGATGATATGCAGAAATTAGTCAGACAAATTACTTCTACATTTTTATCCGTTGGTCCAGATGTAAGATATCAGTCAGTTCAGTTATTAATCCTGTCTTTAATTTGTTTTATTTTATTAACGTTCTTTAGCTGGCGTTTCAGTCCCATGAGAACTTTGGCAAACCCTATCGAATGTTCTTTTGCGGTTTATGAGCTATAATTCCTATGTAATCCGTTGGCGTTAAATATTTCTTATCACTCTTTTACATTCCCCATTCAATTTCAATTATTGTACTTTGACCACATGTCTCTCTCTCTCTCTTTAATCTTGCCATATAGTATATGTATTTGGCGAAATTGTGTATGTACGCTTGCCAACACTCGAGCATTTTCAAGAAAATGTAATTGTATCACTTCCTTCTAAGATCTGATTCTGTGAACGTAAAAAATGTAACTTTCTGCTCCCTTCTCCAACATCGGCCTTGGCCGTGTAATTTCGGCTATGTTCGAAACGATCCCGGTGGACAATAAAGACCTTTAGATAATTTCTACCTTAGCAGTTTCTTGCCTTCCTCTTAAAATCGGTAACAGTTAATTTTTCAGCCTTGTATTCAGTGTGGAAGCTAAGCAAAATGAGCTACCTGTGCAAGAACAAATAACTACTTTACAATACCAGTCTTATATCATAAATAAAAAATTTCGAGGAAATTCTTAGTTATTTTTCTGAATTTACATATCTAAAATTAAAATGCACCAAAACATAAAATAACGTTCTAGCTTAATAAAGATGCAAAAATAATATAAAAAAATATTGATACTTTCAAATATTTATCTCATTAAATAATGCTTCGCGAATCCAAACAAAGCATGGCTTTTGCTAGTATTAATAGTAAGTGCTGTATTAAATGCCTGTTTTGAAACGAAATGTATTCATTCCAAATTTTTATTATTTCTGAAACAACAATAACCATATTGATAATATTTACACAAGTCAAGATTTGAAAACATTTCTTCCTTTACTAGCCGCCCTTGGCGATCAGTTTGGTCTCCCTTAAAATTTATGTTTGGGAAAGCATGCTACGCATTTTATCATGTTACTTTCATTCATAATTTAATTTACTTGGACTCCCTTAAATATAATTAATACTAGCAAAAGCCATGCTTTGTTTGGATTCGCGAAGCATTATTTAATAAGATAAATATTTGAAAGTAACAATATTTTTTTTATATTATTTTTGCATCTTTATTAAGCAAGAACGTTATTTTATGTTTTGGCGCATTTTAATTTTAGAAATGTAAATTCAGCCAAATAACTAAGAATTTCCTCGGAATTTTTTATTTATGATATAAGACTGGTATGACAGGGTTACCATCTTCCAGTCCCAGGCCCTCGAAAGGCCCATCTGTCCACGCAAGGAACCACCCGTGAAACGAGCCCCGCGGCGCGTCTCGAAGGTCGCCGACAGACAAGCTCCAACAGAGCGGAACCCCACGCAAACTCCGGTCAAGCCGGCGCACTGCCCAGCGCACGTCACGCCGGCTATTCCCAAGTTGGTGAACAATCGCTACGATAGTCCTCACCACCCAGCTAGAAAAACCAAGTGGTCCCTAAACTTGGTTACTCGAGCCGGTAGACCCCGCAAGCCATCGCAGGAACCAGACGCCTACAGAGACGCTGGGCCCACGGACTGAACCGAGGCTTCCCGACCCGAATTTAATTTATGGAAGGCCCCCAAGATCAGATACCATTTTCCGGCAGAGACATTTTTGTGGGCCAGCCGATAGGAAAGTTATTGAAGAGCCCCTAACTTGAAGACCAGGGAGGACGGGGAAAGTCCCTCCGGCCGTAAGGCGACCCAGCTCCTGGCTTTTCGCCCAAGCCACCCGGCTCAACCGACGGAACCCCTCGTGGATCACGCCGGGAACCAGTTGGCCCAGACTAGGTGCCGTTAGCGACCCCAGGCGGGCACGGAAAGCTCCACCTAGACGGAATAGACTCCGCCTCGCTAGGGGGTCGGACGGAACGGAGTCCCGCCAGCCCCCACCGACTCGACCCCATCCTAAGACAGAGAAGCCAGTGGAGGCCGACAGAAGCCCGCCCGCCACTACCTTACCTCACGGCCGTCGAGGGTACCCAGGCCCGAAGGCCCCTGACCCCGTGCAGTGACCGACCGCTACCTTTGTTAGTGCGTTCGAAAGTTAGGTGGAGACACCTCTAGGTCCTCATCACCAGGCGAGGAAAACTCCGGTACCGCATAGACACGGAGGATCTGGATCGGACCAAGAGTTCACCTGAGGCACGATGAGCCGCCGCGTTACCGGCGAGCCTCCGGCCCGTTTCCCTGCGGGAATAGTGTTCGATGGTGGACCTGCCTGCCGACCCCCTCCCACGGGTCACGGCACGACATGGAGCAACCAGAACCATACTGGCCTCCCCACGCGACCGCTCCTTGGTCAACGGGGGCACCGCCAAACCCTACCACCCTTAGGGTCGGCTCCCAACTGCTCCAGCTCAGGTCCTCGGAGGGATGAGCCACCCAAGTCATAAAGTAACCTGGGCGCTGTCCGAAACCCTCGCCCTTCGGTTGCTCCGGGAGTCCCTGCATGGCGTTCCCGCGAGCCCCGTCGTCACTAGCGAGCACCGAGGACTTTCCACTACAAAGCCCTCACTCATACTTCAGGCTCCCTCTTAGTCAATTGGTGGATGGGGTCCTATCGCCTTAGCTATCCTTTGCCCAGAGTCACCACCCGGTCACAACCGGCTCTGGGATCAGACTATGGAGCGTCGCTATCCGGCTTGGCCAGAGAACCTGGCTGCCGGGGGTGCGCCGGATCAAGAGGCGAAACGCACCCATGCACAACGTCCGTTAACCGTGGCCACCGGACTCTTGGCCTGTCGACCGCAAGTCTCTCGAGGAGGTGGCGATTCGTCCCCATCCGGGCCCCTCGCATTCGTACAGGGGTCGGGTCGGAACCACCCGGAGGTAAATAAAAATATTTTCGAAGCAAAATTTTACAAAATATTTTTAAATTCTCAACTAAAAGCTCTTTTAAAGATGTTGTTACATTTTACAATAGCCTCTGGTGGTTTCTCAAATGGTTTGAAATAGGTATGTTTCCAATCTTTGTAATTCACATCAAATAATCTTTGATAGCAATCTTAGAATAATACATTCGAAGACAGCTTGAAGAAAGTTACTTCTTCAAAATCCTATTTTCTGGAAAAATATTTGAAATCTGCCCTCGTTGATACTAAGAATTATTAACTGTAAAACTTTTCATTCTAATTTCTTCTTTTTTTCTGCATGTTAGCATACGAGAATTTTTGATATAGTAGACTCTCTCGTAAGGAGATTTTCTATTGAATGCTAAACCTCGAAGGGTTTTCACTCTCGACAAAGCTACGTATGTTAAGCCAACTGATATATCTTTGTCCCCAATATCTACGACTGCTTTATCTAATGTTAAACCTTGCGATTTATGAATTGTAACTGCAAAAGCTAACTGCAGAGGAAATTGTTTTCTTGAGCAATTTATATTTCCATTTTTCCTGAATTTAGTTATTGGTGGAATCGCGGAACGCATCCATTCTCATAAGTTGAATGACTGTAGTTTTCAAATTTAACCATGATTATTCGCGGCATCTGGTCTCAGGCGCGGATCCACGGGGGGGGGGCGATCGGGGCGATCGCCCCCCCCAAAAAATATAAATCCACCGATTATCGCGAATTTTGACATGGTCGCCGAAAAAAATCAATTTCGTCAATTGTTCGCAGGTCAGAGGATCGCAAAAGAAACGCGAATTTCGTCAAAGGATTGCGCAAAAACGCCAATTTCGTCAAAGGATCGTGAAAAAATGCGAATTTCGTCAAAGGATCGCCAAAAAAACGCGAATCTCGCCAAAGAATTGTTGAAAAAACGCTAATTTCGCCAAAGAATCGCTGAAAAATCGCAAATTTTGTCAAAGGGCCGCAGAAAAAACGCACAATTAGCACCGAGAGGAGATTCCTCTAGGTGCACATTCACGGGGGGGGGGGGTCAATCGGGGCAAAGAAGGGAAGAACAAATTTACAAAGTTGGTTTTTAAGAAATCAACTCACCATACGCATTTTAGCTTTTAACTGACTAGGATTAGAACATAATCCTTTTGTGTTCATTCATGAAATAGCCCTTGAAATTTAACAATGTGGGTGGCAATAACAGTACATTTTTTACACATTAGTGGTTTTCTTCAGAAAACATTAAGATGTTTGAAAGGACCTTTCTTTTTCTTATTTCTTTCTTTCTTTGAATTGCTATGAATCCCATTCTTTTCTCAAACAATAAAGCAGTCCTAAAAATTATAATTATGCATAAATTTGAATTGCAGCTTCTTTGAAAGAACGAAAAAGTTTCAACACTTTAAAGGGATGCCGCATAACGTTGTCAATTTCTGTTGTAGAGATTCAACAAAAGGTGCACAAAGTGGCATCGTCCCCCACCTCAATCCATAGTGTCAAAAATTATGGGGCCATATGCCTTTTGATATGACATAATCCTATTTTGTTCACTAATTGCCGAAACGTCAGTAAGGTTTAGCATTGACACCCGAAAAGTGTTTGTTTTTCGTTTGCTTGTCTGTCTATTCCGCGAGAACTGTTGTTAAGAGAGTTGGATTTATATCTTGGGAGGGGGCGACCGCCCCTATCAATCCCCCCCCCCCCCCCCCGTGGCCCCGTCGATGCGCGCCTGTGGGAATTTTTTGCGCAATCTTTTGACGAAATTCGCGCTTTTTGCGCGATTTTTTGACCTGCGAACGATGACGAAATCGATTTTTTTCGGCGACCATTTGTCGAAATTCGCGATAATCGGTGGATTTATATTTTTTGAACCAAGGGGGGGGGGGGTCGATCGGGGCGATCACCCCCTTCCTTGGATCCGCGCGTGTGAAGAATACACACACCACTTAAATGACACATTTTGACTTTTAAGTATGTTAAGGCCTCTTCAGATTTCTGAAGGGGATAATTTTTCAGAGATTATTCTCTTTCAGAAATCTGATATTAAAAAATGGATGCGATGGTTATGTTTTTCAGCTTTCGATAATTGGTTCTTATGTATTTTTTAGTGCTGAATCCAAAAATGTCTTTCATTTTTTACCATACCATCACGTCAGGAATTTTCACAAATCGCAAATTTTTAAAAAGTCGAAATACTGCGAAAATCTGCTACTATAAAATTGACGTAACTTTTTTTCCTAATAATTTATTCATTTTTTTGCTTATACTATGGATTTTTACAGTTAAACATGTAAAATATTGTGTATTTAAAATTCTTATAATTTTATTCCCTGCGTGGAAGTTTCTTTGAACCGCTCATGTTCTGCTTCGCGCTTTTCTTTTAATCTTCTCTATGGGGTTCATCTCTGTATCCTCTTTTATTTTGGCGGTTGATAAGATTGGGAAATTTGTCGCAGATGTATTTAAAACATTTACTTTCTTTTGTTAAGACTTTGCAAATTGTTTTGAGAGATTTTGGCTATTTTTAACTTTGGAATTTACGATTTGCGAAAATCGTGACGTGGTGGTTAAAAATGAAGGTCATTTTCGGATTCAGTGCTAAAAAATACACCAAAATCAATTATCAAAAGTTAAAAAACACAATCATCGCAGGCTTGTGTTATTAACGTTGTTCACTATAACTAAAAGAACAAAAAATAAGATGAATAATTACCATAGAACAAGAGTAAAAAGAAAAATAAAAATAATAAGACATTTAACACTTTGCCGTCCGCACGATTCGTAAATATTTATTCGCTTGGCTCCGGCAGCGCTAATTCGGATCAGTTGACTAGTCGCCGGCCGTTCTTGACATTATTGGGAGATTATAAATTGTTAAGTTTTACTAATCTCATCGTTAGTTCTCATAAGTTCTCAACCCTGTTCCCCTACTTTCATGAAATTTCGAAGATATACATATGTAAATAAATACAAAATTTGTTTCTTTTATATATTTGTTTATTTGCATTTTCTTTGGTACTTAGTATTTCTCTTTTGTATGGTACGCAGCAAAACAGTCTCCAAGATTTAAGGCAAGAACAGGCGATCATCAATTGACCATTCTAGGCGTGGACAAACGCTGGGCTAAAACTAGTCCGGCAACTCAGAATCAGAAAGGTCTCCGAGTTTTTCTTCGGTAGTTACAATGCTATGCACACGACACCACTGTGGTGTCGCCGGCCGTTGGCAGCTAATTTGCGCACGACACCACTGTGGTGTCACCGGCCGCTGACCGCTAGTTTGCGCACGTCACCACTGTGGTGTCGCTAGGCGGCATAGTGTTTGTTACTACTGATCTTATTCTCTGTTTCTAATTTTCTTATTAATCTTATTATCTAATAAAAAGCTTTCAACTTATACAATCATAAAATAAAAGTTAAATGTCCTACCTGTTCTTTCCTTCGCATAAGGAGAAATAGCCGGGGATTCTATGCATTAAATAATACAACATCCAAATAATAAGTCTTGAATCTTCGAAACAAAAAAGCTATATTACATTAAACATTCTTGTAGACGTACACAACATGCTTAGACACTCACAAAACAAAAATTATTTACATTATATTACAATTCGAGTATTAAAGTTTTCTTTTTTAAAAGTTATTCTCTTTTCTCTACGTTCATATCTAGTTTCTGCTCTAATCTAAATCTGAATCAATTCTCACAGAAAAAAGGAAAAAAAGTTCTGTCCGCTCTTGCGCAGTAGGATCATTCGGTCTGACGTAACACACTGCAGGTGCGTTTTTGTTCTTGTTTTTTATTCAAGGGGTAAGAGGAGTTACGTGATTTCGCAACATCCTCCCACCTCCAGTTGTGATCCATGGGAGGAACTCCACAATTTAGAAGTCCAGATCGGAGTCTCAGAGGCGGTTTCACTAGTCGCCCACTTCTGGTAACCACAGGAGAGATATCTCTGTCACTGGGTTGGTTCTTTTCTACACTGATTCTAGTCTGATCGACTTCTGGAGTAGTCTTTCGTTGTTCATTATGGACATTAAAGTTCACTTTCTGTTGAATTATATTATCTGATGGGGAATTGCTAGCTGCATCAATTTCCAAAGGAAGCAGGCGTTGGAAAGGACGGAGGAAAATGCCATTTTCTGTTTGGACTTTGGCCAATCTTGCTATTTTGTCTTTTCCGGGAAATATATCAATTATTTTGGCTAAAGGCCAGTGAAGACGTCTTTTGTTGGTATCTTCCAGAAGAACGATGTCTCCTATTTGCAAAGGTTTGGAATTCTTCTTCATAGACTGTTGCCGCAGCTGTCCAAAGTACTCCGTTCTAAATCGGTTTCGCAGATCATTTCTTATTCTTTGACGATATCTTGCTCGTCTGTTAAGATCTTGGGAGTCTAATGCATCTATATCTGGGACACCGGATGTAGGCAGTTCTTGAAGGAACATCAATGGAGTTAAAGGTTCGGGATCTCGATTATCTTCGGAGATGTATGTTATCGGTCTCGAATTGACAACATTTTCACAGTCAAAGAGTATTGTGCTCAGTTCTTCGTAATTTAATGAGGCGCGACCCAAAACTTTTCTTAAAATATCTTTCACTGTTCGCACGAGGCGTTCCCACCACCCTCCCCACCAGGGGGCTGAAGGTTTGTTGAATTTCCATCTGATCTTCTGAAAGGAGGCCAATGTACTTATAGCTTGCCAATCCACACTAGAAAGGGCTCTGTTAGTGCCAACAATATTCTTTCCGTTATCTGAGTAAATTATATATGGTCTGCCTCGCCGTGCTATAAATCTTCTTAGGGACTGCATAAAGCATTCAGCTGATAAAGATGTTATCAACTCCAAATGTACTGCTCGATAGACAGCACAGGTGAATAAAGCTATCCACACCTTTGAACCATCGGCAAGGTATAGAGGACCGGCTAAATCGACTCCCACCACTTCAAATATAGCTGCATCTCTGATTCTGTCTTCAGGTGGGATTCCTGGTTCGACCTCTGTTCTGGGTGTTTGGAATCTTTGACACTTAACACATTGTCTAATGACGTTTCTGATATACTTTCTTGATTTCAAAATCCAAAAATTTTCTCGAAGTTGAGCCATTAGTATGCTAACTCCAGCGTGATGATTTTCTAAATGTTTTTCAAAAATTAACTTCTGTACCACAGGATGTTTTGAGGGCAAAATTATTGGATAACGAAAATCTTCTTTGTCTTGTCTACAGATTATATTTGTTTTTGCTCTCAAAAGTCCGTTTTTATCTTCTAATGCTCTTAAGGCTCTTAATTTGGGATCTGTGTTTCCTGAAAAGGATTCCTTTTGTACTAATCTGAGTAGTATTTTTTCTGCTTTTTCAAATTCATCAACGGAGATGTTAGGTGATGAAATTCTTTCTTTCTTTCTTGTGTTGTTATAAAAACGATATATAAATGCAATCATTCTTATGTTTTTTCTATAAGAGGAAAAATATCGATAAAAAACGGTGTAAATCAGTGTCTTCATTGTCTAAAAGTGTTAGGATTGCCTTTTTCCTTTCTTTATTTATTATATCCTCGTCAGGGTGTTCTTCCGGTTGTGGCCACTGATCTTTCGGTAAATACAGCCAAGCTGGTCCCTCCCACCATCGTGATTTCTCCAATTGCTCAAAGGAACATCCTCTGGATGGGATGTCTGCTGGATTTAAATTTCCTGGTATATGTCGCCAATCTTCAACTTGGGTAAGGCTTCTGATTTCTAAAACTCTATTGTGGACAAATGTACCCCAAGATTGTTCTCTTCTTATCCACCCTAAAGCTGCTGAAGAATCGCTCCAAAAGATTGTCTTCTCTGGTTTTAACTGAAGATCACTCATGATAGTTTTAGCGAGTCTAGCTCCAATGAGGCACGAGAGTAGCTCCAGTCGAGGAATTGTGAGTTCTTTAATGGGCTCTACTCTACTTCTAGCATTGACTAACTAAACTTTAACTCCTTCTTGTGTTTGACATCTAAGATACACGCAAGTGGCATAAGAGTGTCTACTCACATCGGAAAAGGTATGCCAGGAAATGTTATTTTCATTTTCGGGCGATACATTCAACCAACGTAAACTTGAATTTCTTGTAAAAACTTAATTTGTTTTAACCAGAAATCGAACTGTTTTCTTAAATTTTCAGGAAGTTCTTCATCCCATTTTAATTTCTGTTTCCAGGTTTCCTGAAGAATTAATTTTGGAATAAGAGTGCTCGGGGCGGAGAATCCTATGGGGTCAAAAATCTTTTGGGTAACCGATAAAATTTTTCTCTTTGTGAGTGGTTCTTTCGTTTCAATTTTTTCTTCTATTTTACACATTAATCTATCTTGCTCTAAGCCCCAGACCAATCCCAAAACTGGTGCTAACTTTGTATTTTATTCAGAAACATCGATCATGGCCTGAGGCAAATTTGATCGCCAACATCTTAAATTAAAAGGAGCTGATGATAAAATACACTGTGATTCTGTTATAAATTTTCCAGTATCTGCGATCGATTTTAAACTAGTAATGGAATTGTCAATGTAAAATGAATCTTTCAAAATTCGTGCTGTATTTTCCCACTGTTCGGGTACTTGACTTAAAAGATGGTTTAGTGTACCCATTTATAAAAACGGGCTTGAAGTGAGTCCGAAGACTACGCGACAATGTCTATAAACTTTCAAATTATGTTTGGAGTCGAACCAGAGAAAGCGTAAAAAATCGCGATCTTTTTCTGTGATTTTTATCTGGAGAAATGCTTTTTCAATGTCTGAAGAAATACCTATTTTGTATTTACGAAAACGATTCAAAATACTCGGAATTATTTCAATCAAATTAGGTCCCTTTGTGAGACAGTCGTTCAAAGAAGGAGAGTTTGCATTATGTGCGGAGGCATTAAAAACTGGACGCATTTTCGTCGTTTCACTATTTTCTTTAATTACTGGTCTGTGGGGTAAGAAATGTACTTTATTCTCCTTATCGTCTGAAATTTCTTCTATAATATTATTATCCTTCCACAAATTAAAAATTTATTCATATTCTGTTTTCTTATTTGTTTTGATAAGTTTTTGTTCTGTCTTGCGCAAATGTTTCTCTGCTAATACGCGATTGCTCGCTAAAATTGAATTAACAATCCAGGGTAGTGTCACTTCGTAGCGGCCACTTTCATCAGGTTTGACTGTTTCAAGAAAATGGTTATAAGTCTCTCTTGCTAAATCGTCTTTATTTTTATAATCTTCATTAGTGATACCCAAGGTATCTAAGTTCCACAGTTGTGATAAACTGGCATTTGAAGTAAATAATGACAGCGATAGAACTGACAACGAACTTTCTGAATCATTTCCATTACCCTCTGTTTTCCCCATAATTGTCCAGCCTAACTTTGTTTCAAAAGCTGTTATACCCAAATCAGGAAAATATTTTATATTATCTGTGAATAATTTCGCCGCCATGTCAGCGCCGATTAAAATGTGTACTTCTTTCGGATTATTCTCATATAAACATAGTCGATTATTTTCACGAACATCGGTCAGATGTTCGTTCCCTTTTTTCTAAGATTTTTATCATTTCGCTATCGCGGCATAAATTTACTCCTGAACAAATTTTTCCTTCATCTAAAGCTTGTATTTTAAATCGGAAACTATGATCTAAATTACTGATAGTAAATTCATAGCGATTATGTTTACTCGTTTTTTCTACCCCTCCGAATAGTCCGTGTCTAATTGTTTCTGATCGAATTTTCCTTAATTTCAATTTATTTGCAGCATATCTAGTTATATAGCTATTGTGACTCCCAGTATCTATAATGATACGAATAAATTCGGAAGGTTGATTATCATTACGTATCTCCACTATCAAAGTTTGTAAATAGACATTAGAAATTATATCCTGATTTGACAGCATTGGTCTCGTAACATCGCTACTCTCTGAATTAGTAGATTTCCCTTTTGAATTTATTTCTTTATTACACATTATCTGGGCGTGTCTCGAATTACAAATACCGCATAAATCCTTCGATACACAGTATTTCCCAATATGTCCGCGGGATAAACAAATATAACAAAGGCCTCTCTTTCTCAGTAAATCAAGTCTTTTTTCAAACGGTAAATTACAAGTGCTATAACATTTATTTGTCTGGTGCCTGCCAAAGCAAAATCCACAAGTAGTCTCATTTTCGCTCTGAACCCATAAATCACTCGCTGACGGTAATTTTCTATTCGGAGAATCAAATTTATTACTCTGCGTATTAAATTTATTGACTCGGGGGGGGGGGGGGAAAGGAAGGATTTCTCCTAAATGACTGCGCAACATAATTATTTTGTATTGATTTTTCATTTATTTCATTCAGTGATGACGTATACATTTTCTCTCTGGATATTAATTGCTTATGTAAGAACGATATTAAATCTTGGACATTAATTGAGTCTTCATGCGTTTTATTAAATTCCAAAACTAGGTCTCTCGGTAATAATTTAAATAAAATGGGGGATAATAAACTTCCATAAGAGTCTAATGAAATGTTAAGCGACTCTAGACTTCTAATGTTCGTTTGTATCTCATCAAAAAGTTTTCGAAATGATTTGGTGTCATTCGAGTGTCTGAGTGGAGTTAAATTAAGAAGTTTATTTGTATGTACCGAAATTACCATATCCTTATTCCCGTACCTTTCTTTCAAAATATCGACGGCCTTTAAATAATTCTCTGCAGTGACACAAAATCCATCTATACTTTTTAATGGAATGGGGGCTAGAAAACTTTTTAAATAGTTAAATTTATCTACTGGATCTAATGTGTCATTGTTGTGAATGGTTGTTTCAAAAGCTGACCAAAACGAAAGCCATTCAACAAAATCCCCAGAAAATTTTGCGATATTTAGTTTCGGTAATTTAATGCTTACGTTTTCCTTTAAGGGATTTTCTCGTTTACAAAACGAATCATCCTGTGTTTTTTTTTTTTTTTTTTTTTTATCTAACTCTTTTATTTTTCTGTTTGCTCTAAAGCGCCATGACGTAATTTTCTCTTTAAATTCGCGAGCGCCCTGTAATTCTGTATCTAATTGTGCTTCTTGCAACAATTTTTTAATTTCCCCGTCTGCTCGTGTCAGTTCCATTTCTGTCACACTTAACTATTCCACTACCTCTTCCAAATCAGAAATGTCTGGTTCTCCCTCTTTCAAAATAGCTTCTATTTTATTTATAAACTTATTTATGCTGTCACGTAGCACAGCTCTTTCTTTTTTGGCGATAACTAAACTTTCAGCCATTGCGAACTAATAACAACAACAACTAAATTCTATTAAAAAGTACAATTCTCTATATGTTCAACAGTTCTCAATATTTTTTCAGTTCTTCAAATTAAATAGCTTGATAAATAATTTCTAATTATTCTAATATCTTAATATCTTATTCTATTTATCTCATAATTACGTTATATCCACGGAAGGGATGCCAAAATGTTACTACTGATCTTATTCTCTGTTTCTAATTTTCTTATTAATCTTATTATCTATTAAAAAGCTTTCAACTTATACAATCATAAAATAAAAGTTAAATGTCCTACCTGTTCTTTCCTTCGCATAAGGAGAAATAGCCGGGGATTCTATGCATTAAATAATACAACATCCAAATAATAAGTTTTGAATCTTCGAAACAAAAAAGCTATATTACATTAAACATTCTTGTAGACGTACACAACATGCTTAGACACTCACAAAACAAAAATTATTTACATTATATTACAATTCGAGTATTAAAGTTTTCTTTTTTAAAAGTTATTCTCTTTTCTCTACGTTCATATCTAGTTTCTGTTCTAATCTAAATCTGAGTCAATTCTCACAGAAAAAAGGAAAAAAAGTTCTGTCCGCTCTTGCGCAGTAGGATCATTCGGTCTGACGTAACACACTGCAGGTGCGTTTTTGTTCTTGTTTTTTATTCAAGGGGTAAGATGAGTTACGTGATTTCGCAACAGTGTTAATAAATAAATTCTGTTATAACGTTTTTAATTTTACGACCTAATAAGTAACAATAAACCTTATTTTGAGGAGAGGGCAGGATTATATAATAAGAGTGTTGGATAACCGAGTGTTTCGGTTAATCGGGTGTCGGATAATCGAGAGTCTGTAATATTTTCAAATTGCATTAATTATAACATATTCATTTAATAATTAACTGCAAGGAATGATTTGAGATACAGAAATTATGACTATGTTGATTCTATGTCAGTCGGTATCGCCCCCCCCCCCAAAACGATTCTCTGGATCCGCCCCTGTCTGGTCTGGTGGCCCGTGATTTTCTTCATAAATAATATCTGCAACATAGCCTAAAGACCCGTTTACTAAACCTTTTTCGGTCCAAAAATTAGAACGTAACATTACTTTAGACCAAATTGATAAAGTAAGAAATGGTTCAAGTCCGTTTGTCATTTCAGAATCGGCCAACTTTGCTTTAGTACAATTATGAAGAGCTTGAATCAAGGCAACAGGTTGACGCAGTTCTTTTAATTGTTCATTATTATATTCTTTTACGTCTTTATTCTTTGAAAACAGCCTAATTGCATCTTTAAATAAATGATGTTCGCTTTTTGAAAGAGACTGTAAGCTTCGATTCATTAATATTTCATAGTCTTCAGTAGTGCATTCTCCATTGCTAATTCGATCAAGTATGCTACAAAATATTTGTTGAGTCATTTTGCCGGAAGGATGATGATAAAAAAATATTTTTGAATGGTCGAAGAAAGTAACAATTGTCCTTCCAAAAGAAACTCACTTCCTTGATTTTTGTCACTGTAAAGAGGTCTGTCTTTTACTGGAGGTAGTTGTTTGATATATCCAAATTGATATAAGAACGTTCTACCAAAAGGTTCATCTTGTTTCGATGGCACAGCACTACGTAATCGTAAATCTATTTTTCGCAAAAGACTGCATCCAATCATACTCATTTCATCTATAATTATGAATTTACAATTTCGAAACTCCTCCTGAAGTTGACCAATCGAATATGGACTAAGATCTCTTAGCTTTTGATTTAGTCCCAATAAAAGTTTTGAATGAATCGTTGATCCATTTATATTGACTGCGGCAACACCAGTTGGTGCAAGCAATTGAAAAGAAGATTGACCAAATGTTTCATTTAATCGAGCAGTGAAGTAATGTATTAAAGTACTTTTTCCAGAACATGATTTTCCTTGGACAACAATTCTTTTTATTGGCATTTCTCGCCTATGACCTTGCAAGAAATTGAGCTGTTCTTCAAAAATATTTATTATTTTTTTCTGTTCATGGGAAAAGACGAAATTTGGCAAATTAGAAGGAACAGTGACACAACCACTTTTTTCACTCTCTTTCACTTTTTCATTTTCAATAAAATTCTGTAATTTATTAAGCAAATCTTGACTTTGAATGGTATGCCAGTTATACCTTATATCCATGTCACTTCTGCCCAAATCTAATTCATCCTGTGTATTATTTTGTCTTGAAGCGACATTCATCCAATCAAATGGTTGATTTATTTCAGTAGATTCAATTTCTTCAAATTCTTCCTCATCCTCTAAATTTTGCAACAGATATTCCAAATCCAATCTCTGAATTTCATTATTCTCAAAATGCTGTTCATATATAACTTTCCATGAAGTATTATTTGGATTCATAATTTGAAAATCACGCCAAGGAATATGCAACGTAAGTTGTTGCTTATAGAAATCTTCATTATTTACATTATTGGGATCATATTTCAATTTCGGTATAATTCTGGGGATAAATGGTTTTTTTCTGATACAGAAATTTTCACCGCGTTTATAAACTTTTGTGAAATAATTCTGCAAGGACATATTTTCAAATATCACTGGGCGTTGCTCGTTCTTTTCTAAAATATTTGGAACGGATATGCTTCCATCCTCCTTACTCATATCTAATTGTTCCCATGCGTTCCTTGCTAAATTAATGGTGACAAACTGACGACAGAACTTATACAAAGGACATCCCATTAACACCTAAAATATTTTCTGGGCAGAATAATCACGTTCAGCGCACATTTTTATTAAAATCTTCTTTATTATCTGCTGAACATTGATATTATCGCGTGATTCTTGAATTGTTTGTCTGATGAAATCTTTCATCCCTTCTGATCTGGGTTCACCTTTGCTAGCATATTTAGCAATATATTTTAGAACTTCGTGAATGGAAATGACTGCTTGGGAATCTGCTTGACTGCTTGCTCGCAAAATTTTTAAAATTTGTGGGTTATGACTGTTTAAATAAGGACTATTTCTTTTTGAAATGTATTCGGGTTCATTAGTAAAGAACTGAATTTTACTTTCGTGAGAAATTCTTTGGGAAATTTGAAACGGCATGTGACTTCAGAAGAATCTTTTTTCTTTCTCTTACAATAAGCTTTAGAACATTTATGCATTTGTACTGCACGTATTAAGTGATTATAGTCAGCAGCTTCATCAGGCACATCCGTAAAATGAAATTTAGATGGATGTATATCATAAACTTGATTACGATCTGGTTGCCAATTCGATATGAATTTGTCAAAGTATTTTACAATTTTACGTATCTTTTCATCATCATTTGAACTAAGATTGTTTACATCAGGAGCATCTTCAAATCAGAAAAGACCATGCACGTGAGGACTACCTCTATGTTGAAACTCAATGCGAAACTAAAAGTACTTGACTTTGAAATATTTCTTCAAAAAATGTTCCATAAAAAAATCCAACCGCTTATGAAAAAAGTAAGCAACGATTAAAGGATTACAATTCAACAATTTTGATTTTCTGATGAATTCAGAATTTTGGTTATAATTAGTGTAAACATAGTCTGCATCAATGATACGATAAATTTCAGGCCAGTATAAATCAGCTGCACTAAGTGTGATGAAAACAGTAGGAGTTCCCAATTCCTCAACCATGTCTAACAACTCTCGTGATCTGATAAACCAATAAGAGCTCGATGATCTTAAATTAGCAGTGAAAGATAAAATCGACTTGTACAATGTAGGATCTTTCTGCAACCGTTCCTGGAGTTTTTCAACTGTTTCAACATCATGTAGGCGAGAATTTTTTTTAATACAAATAATTCCATTTTGTAATGCTGTCCAATGCATTATACTATTGAAAGCATGAAATCTAAATCTTGGATACCGCGCAAATCTTCCATCGTCATTTATCATGAGAAATTTAAAGTATTCTTTTGGTGTAATTTTTCGAACTCTAGCATCTCTAAGATCACCTCTTCCTGTTGGAAATAACGTAGGAAAAGCTCTACAAATATATCCATCACATGAAAATTCATTTATAGGCTTAGTATCTATCTGAGGCCAAGGAATGACACTGCATTCATCATTTCCTTCTTTAATACCTAATATACTATTTATTGCCTCTCGATTACATCTGAAAGTCACATTTGGGGCTCCGGATTCATATATATTGTTTGTCCATGGACATTGATCATCTACAGAATTAAAAGTTTTTTCAACTGATGGTAAATAAATCTGCTGTTGCTCTTGACTGAGTATTATTCGCTGAAAAATATTTTCATTTTCGGGTAAGCTTTGCAAATTATTTTCATCAATAGTAATATAACGATACCAAGGATTATTTTCCTTTAGATATTCAAAAGCAGACTTAACGTTTTCACGATTTACTATAAAATCTTTGAATTCTTCACCATTTTGTCATTTAACAAAGATGTAATGTGATATAGTATCTATGGAATGAGGTAATAAAGTACAAAATTCTGTAATATCTTGTTGAAAATTAATAACTTGCCCACTGTATCCAAGCTGACCACCTTTCATTCGATAACCAGTAATAACTGGATGAACTTGGGCTCATCAACGCAAATTGCTCCTCAACGAAAGTTAAGGTCCTCAATATTTCCGGTTGTGGACCTGTATCCATATTATTAGCTACAGAAAAAATGTTTAGTTCATTATTTACTATACATTTATGGCAAGTCTTACAAGATCCGCCAGATTGAATATGCATGTCAAACCAACGTCGATGACAAATTTTACAAAAATATAATTTTTTTTGTGCATCTTCGAAATTTAAAGCATATTTCCGAGCACATGCATTACCTGTCAGAAGAGATTCGTCATGTCGTCGTTTTTTGCTCTGGTATCTACTTTCTTGCCTTAAAGCTAAAGCATGTTCGCGTTCTTTTCGACCAGTAAGTGTACGTTTTCTCGGCATTCTTTATAATAGAACTAATACATTCCATAAATTGTTTTTAAACGGCCAACATATTAAGAATAATGCTAATAGTAATTACTTCTTAATAGTAAATATATTTCACTTGGTTAAATTTTCAACCTTCGAATTCGAATAACACTTTATATAACAAATTTAACGTTTAATTTTATTTGTTTACAATTTTTTTTGTTGCCACTTTACAAAAAAAAATCATAATATAATTCTTTTAAAATGCGTAAGTTTCGTCTGCGTAAATTATTTCACATAACAAGAATAAGTTGTGTATTTGAATTCTTAACACTAAAAAATACGTAATTTAATTAAATAATTGAATTTTCACAAATTTTAATTTAATAAAAATATGCTATAATTTTCCTGTAAAAAATATTTTAAAAATTTCACAAAAGAAATCGTGAAACTATTATATGATTAAAAGGAATAATAGCCAAAATATGCGCCATCTCCAACCAATCTTAATAAAGTATTCTATTAAAATGTATATTTTCCTCTCAAATAACACAAATTTTTAATAAGAAAGTTTAATGTAAGTAAAGTTTTAAGTTGTAGCCGGTATTACGATAATTCTTTTACCTTACATATTACGTATGGCACGCTGCAATATTAAAGAGCTGTAGCCGGTATTACGATAATTCTTTTGCCTCACATGCAAAAATAATTAGAGATTATTTAATTCCGCTTAATTATTAGAATTTTTTTTTTAGATAAACGCAAACATTTTATCACAAACTCCAACAAAACTTTTTATTCTATTTATTCCTTATTCCAAAGATACAGCTTTGTCGTCTGCTGCCATAGTAACCTGATAAATTAAATTTTATTAAAAAAAGGCACAGTAGTAGAAAAATATTTTACTAAATCGAATAGTTATTTTTAATTTTGGTTTTAGAATTCAATTCATGAACTCCCGTGCATAGAACGGGTTAAACAGCTAGTTAAATTTAAAAAACAGTTTTTGAGGTATTTTGGCGGAATAATGAAAATATATTTTATTTATATAATTAATCCTGATTCTATCTATAAGTACTGACTCCATGATTTATTATTTTTTCTTCTGAAAATATACGTGTTTCATTTTTTATTTGCAAGAATGCGTCCGTAATGAAAAAACATGTAAAATAAATTAATTAAAATAATAAAATTTCAAGGTTATTCTGTAAAAAAAAATAACATTGTGCAAATCTACAGGTCATAATGTATTTTTAAGTTTAATTTCAAGTCAAAATACTGAATAGTTTTTTTGTAAAGTGTACGACAAAATGTAATTTGAGTAGACTAATAGTAGAGGATTTGCTTCGCTCATCCTAATAATCCCTTAAGGGCGCTGCTCACTGGCGAAAAATATCGCGTCCAGCCAACACCCACTTGACATAAAGCCTTTGGGCGATTTTGTGACGTCACTCTTAGACGACCTACGTTCTTTTTCCCCGGTGGAACTCTGCCCTTTTCTTTGAGAGTTGAAAAATTATTAGCTGTTATTTAACTTGTAAATTTTTCCACTACATAGTCTTTTTAAATAGAATTAAATTAAAACCTTTTTTTTTCATGTCCTTCCTACTTTGTAAACAAAGGTTAATTTTTAAATACATATATAACAATTTATTTAAAGATTTTCGTAATCAGTTATATTCCAATTTTACGAAATATACATTAGTAAATAAAAAATTAAATATTTGGCTAGAGATTTTTTTTATTTACACTAGGTAAATCAGATTAATTTTAAAAGAGAAAATTAATAAAACATTAATGCATTAATTTTATATTAAAAAAGTAATTATTGTGAAAAAATATAACTCAGATGTATCTCATAAAAAAATCACTTTCAAAAATCATCTTTTAGTGAAACTAATTTGTACTTTCAACTTTTTTTTTTTTTTTTTTTTTTTTTTGTTCTCAAGCGCTGTTTAACATTTTTATAGATAATGGTAAAATCAATTTATAATGAGGTAAGTGATTTTTATCTTGATAAATCTTTTATGCATTTACTTATTTATATGTTTTATCTGCTTTTGATGTATTGTTTACAAAGTATGTAAGTTATTTTGATAATGTTGAATATAAGGTAGCTTTAAATATAAAAAAGCATAAAGTAATATTGCTATGTTTATTACTCTTAATTCTATAGATAATAATAATGTTTAATAATATGTAATTTGTTGGACATTATATTTTTCTTTTAACAATCAAATCAAGCTTTAAAATACATTAAATACTGTAAAAAATTATGATTATTATTTATCATTCATATTCGATAAATGTTAAAATATGCCCAGAACTGAAGCATAAGAATTAAAATACCAACCATTAAATACTCTCAAATAAGCACAAAGAAAATAATAACATTTAAATCCCACTGATGACGGTTTTGTGATGACAGAAAACGTTCTGGGTTTTTCTAATGTATTTTAAATAATTTTAAATTATATGTATGCACATGAAAGTAATTCTTGTGCATTTATTTGTGCCTTTTATATGAATATTAATTAAAAATTTTACCTTTCCTATAGAAAAATGAACATATATACATAGTATTCATTAATGTTCAAATATGTTGTTCTTTTATCGGAAAAATATTCAGACTTTCTTTGGAAAATCGGATTAACATGAAACTAACTCATAATAGGGAAAACACAATCCGAAAAAATGAACGCTTTACCTTCACTTGCAGAAAATCACTGACGAAAATTTTTTTATGCTTACAGATCACAAAATTTGCAAAATTCGGGACCTATTCATGACGTTCGTTGGCTGATTATTTCATGACTGATTGAATTTCATGATTTTTTTTCGCGATCATCTGACGAAATTTGCGATTTTTTCCGCGATCGATTTACGGAATTCACGATTTTTTTCTGAAAGCATTATACGAAATGGATTTTTTTTCGCGCGAGCACTTGTCGAAATTCACAATATTTTTCCGCCACTAAGTGACGAAATTTGCTATTAGTTTTCGTGATTTTTTTGACAAAATTCACGATTCCTTATCACTATCATTTATTGAAATTCGTGATTTTGTTTCTGCCACCAACTAATAATATTTGTGATTTGTTTTGCGCGAGAGTTAGACAAAATTTTGGACCTTATTACAAGATCGTTTGACGAATTTCTCCTCGATTTTATTACGCGATTGTTCGACTAAATTTTTGTGATTTTTTGCGCAATCTTTTGACGAAATTCGCGCTTTTTTTGGCAATCCTTTTACGAAATTCAAGATTTCTGTTTGTGCAATCATTTGAAGAAATCTGTATTTCTTTTGGCGATCTCTGATGAAATTAGCGATATTTTCCATGGTCATTTGAAGAAATTAGCGATTTTTTAAGCGACCATTTTGAGACTTTTTTTTTTCAAAATTTTCAAGATTCGCGATTTTTTTCTGCGATCCATTGACGAATTGATTTTGCGGATTTTGAAAGAAAGAAAAATCGCGGACTTCACGAAAATTAAAAAAAAAATTGTGGAATAATCACATGTTTGTGAAAGGGCAGTGAGAAGGGCATGGAGACAAAATCACGTAGAGCATGTTTTATTGTGCGATATTTTTTTTTCTGTGTGATTTGTGGAGTTCCGCAATTTTTCACGTTCCCTGTTCCTCAAAGAAATATTTTCCCTGTCCTTCGTCAGGAAACTCATGAAATGGCACCCCTGTAAGTAAAACTTCGAAAGGGACTAGAAAAAAGCTCCATTTAAACACGTTTCTGTCTTAGCAAGTATAATTGTATGATGTTTTTTCAACGAAATTTGATTTCTTTTCCCTTGTAGAAAGAAATCTGTTATAGACAGGTTTCGTTTTCACAAGTTTTACTCTAATACATCTCTTTTCAGAGCTATACTATATAGCGGATGGTTTAACAGTCAGTGAGGATACCTGTAAAAAGGAAAAAAAACATGTCCAATATATTAAAATTTTACCTTCTAAGACGGAAACCTGTCTAAAACCGTATTCGAAGTTTTTACTGTTATTGTAAGCATAAGTCAGTAAACGTTTTTCATACGGGGGGAGGGTTAGACCCCCCCCCCACCTGGATCCTACCTTTAGCTATATAGCATCCGTCAAAAAATGTTTGCCCCCCCCCCCTCCCCCCAAGAAAATTCTGAAATGGCGCCCCTGCTGGTGAACAAGTTAGAGCACCTCTAAAAAAATCTTGTGTTTACCTACCATAAAAGTGAACGATTTGATTTTACTAGCAACCAAAGAATCTTTAGTGAAATGCTTCCGTTTACGTGAGACTCTTCTGAATCATTTTTGGAAGCGCTTGAAAAATGAGTACTTCTCAACTTACAATCTGCTCACTATACGGACCAGAATAACACTTCTGACGTTAAAGTAGGTGACGTGGTTCTTATGCATATTGAACATGTATCAAGAACTTTCTGGAAGTTTGGTATTTGTGGGCAGAGGTAAAAAAAAATGAGGTCTTATGAACTGAATGCAAATAATTCCATCATTAAAAGACCTATTGATTTTGTGTATAATTTAGAACTGAAAAAACTCTGAACTTTTTTATTAATAGAACTGAAAAAAAAAAAAAAAAACTTTGACATTATTAGAGACTCAAAAACTCTCATTGACATTCGACTTAAAAAAAAAATCTTGAACTCTTTTGTTTATTGACTTTAAAAAAAAACTTTTTATTTTTTTCACTTAAAAAAAAAAATGTTTCTTGTTTGATAATATTTCTAATTTTTAGTTTAATTTTTTTTTGTATTGAATATTCTAGAAAAATTTGTATAGATTTAAATTGTTCTTTCTATTTTTAGTAGCAGAAAATTGTTCGCAAATTTTTTAAATTGTTTTATTTTATTGAAGTCCAGTATGTAAGTATATATTTTGATTTTGTATTGTATTTATGTATAGTGTAACTGATGATTTTTTAGAATAATTTTATTTCTACTTTAATTATTTTGAATCCCCATGTTTCTTGTTTGATAATATTTCTAATTTTTAGTTTAATTTTTTTTTGTATTGAATATTTTGATGAACCCTTGTTCATCGGGGGGGGGGGGGGGGGGAGTTTGTGGAATATTTTGCAACTCTCGAGCGGGCCTCTCTTAGCCAGGCGGGCGCCGCAAAGGATCACGTGACCTTCGAGAGAGTTAATATTAAAAAACATTTTTTCTTTCTTGTTCCCTTTTTTAGTTAGTTTTTATTGTGAATGTGAATCTTGAACGCAGCAGGTAGTCTGCGTATGTTTTTTGTCATTGAACAACACCAGCGCCATTTTCAGTTGTGAAATATGCTTTATTATTTTAATGTGATTTTACATGAATCGTGAAGCCTATAACTAAGCTCTCCCAACCTTGATTTAAATTAAGAATAACATGAAACTCCTGAAGATTATTCTTTAGCAATAGCTTCATTACCTAGAATATAATATTAATTCTTTTCTAAAACATAAATTAATTTAAAAGAACCGACATTAAACTTAAGTGTTTCATAGATGGCGTAAGCTGTACCGTAATTGACTATTCTCAGGCCTCCTACCCTTTTGATAAAGTGGAGTGGAATCGTCCAGTTCAGTTTCTTCAAAGGTATAAATTGCCTTTCGATAATCAAACGCGGCGCTCTCTCTTTTCTGTTCGTTTCTTTAAAGTTATCGTCATGATTTTAATATGTTTCAGTTTAAGTTACAGTAAGATATTTAGTTTGAGTTTACGATGTTTCTAGAGAACAGTTTTAGCTATGATTTAAATTTAAGCTGTTTTGAAAAGCTCCAAGTGTATTGAAGTTTAATCCTGTTTTAACCAAAGTTATTTTTAATGATTTACTTAGCTATTTTTAACAAAGTTGGCTCTGAATACTTTTCAACTTAAAGCTGTATTTTTTATGACGTATATATTGAGTGAAATGAAATTTAAATGAAGAACTCTCGTCAACAATATTTGACTTTTCTATGATCTATAAAGATTCAACACACAGTTTTATTACAGATATCTTCCACAGCACGTTTATAGTGTCTCTGCTGATAGCAGTAGCATAAGTGTATATCAGACCTGTATTGATACAGGCTAAGAGACACAAGTCGCGGCGCGATAGATTCCGGAAGTTCCACGGGAAGAACTTTTCCCGCACGGGCTTCCAGATTGCGCACTCATACAGACAGTGTCTGATAGAGCTCTGCCACAGAAACACGAATGATCTCCGCGGAAGAAGCGACCCTGGTGGTCGCCGAAGGCGCCGTGTCCCGAAAAGACTTGATTTACGTAAAAGTCGCCCTGCAGTCTGCTGAGTGCGACCCGTGGGAACTGTTCATGCGTCACCCGGACTTTGCCCGAAATGCTCCACCTCTTTTGCCATGTAGACAAGGCTAGGTCAAGTAGGTGTTTCTTGACCTGACGGCGTGTGGTTTTAATGTCCACGTCGACAAATTGTCGTGTCGTGGCTTGCACATCCGCCCTTTCATTGTAGGTGTGCCCCACGTGGGCTTGGACCTAGTGCATGTGAACTGCGACCTCAGTCGTCTTGATCAAGTCCTTAATCTCGGCTATGGTCCTGTGTCTGGACACAAATCCATAAAGCGCTTGCAGCGCCGATTTTGAATCTGAATAGATATCGAGTCCACTGAGTCCTCTGCGATGGGCGTCTGTTATTGCTTCCCTGATCGCATGGGCCTCGGCCGCAACCACTTCTGCGCCACCCGTTAGACGGAACTGACGTTCGATAACGATCTGGTCCCCGGCCACAGCCAAGAACGCGCAACCAACTGTGCCGTTCTCCTGTTTTGAACCATCCGTGTAGTACGAACAAGTGGTCTGCGGATTGAGGTCCACAGTCCATTGGATCCGTCGGAGCAGTGGCGTAGCTACATATTCAGCGCCCTGGAGCAAGTGAAGTTTGTGCGCCCTCTTGTCACCCGAAAAAGTTCTAAGCAATTTTATTTTGAAGTTGAAAATTTATATACTATTCTTACTTCAATTTAAAACCTTACATTCATTTGAAAGTCAAAGTATTTTAACAGCGTATTAAATACAAATAATTAAAAATAAATAATGAATAATGAAATAAATTATAAATTTTTAAGTACGGAATACCTACCAATATTTTCTCCGAATTAGGCGGGATTTTCGTTTTAAATGCGCTAATGGGCCAGTACAATCTTCCGCCCTTAATATCTGTTTTTCTTTTCGAAGCATTGTAGAATACTAATAAAAAAAATACTATTGTCAAGACTAATTTATTTTATTTATTTATTTTTTTACTTTTTGCATATGGATGAAACATGTTTTCCTGTTTTTAGTGCCAGAAAATACTAAAATTCCATAAAATTCAGAATATCACAACTCTCTAAAATTTGGTCGTACAAAAAGGAATTTTTTATTATTTTAACTGTTAAAGCACGGAGAAGATTTTTCTAAATATAACATACTAGCAAACCCCGCGGCTTTGCTCGCGTAATATTTGAAATATGCCAAGTGATATTTATATGTCTAATTTTTATTAAAAGGTACTAACTAAATTTTTATTTTATTAAAAGGTAATATTTTATTTTATTAAAAGGTAATATTTTATTTTATTAAAAGGGTTTTTTTTATTAAAAGGTACTTATTACTTTTAGGAATAATTCAAAAATTACTATTTAAAACACAGTTTGATTAAACATCATTATTACACTGCATTAGGCAGAAATGAGACTTAAATTAATAAAATGAAATAAAACTAAAAAAAATGATAATTTAGAAAATATTTTGAAACTTTTATGCTCAATTAATACGCTCATTTCAGTATTCATTTGAAGTTTTGAATTTTTTAGAAACCATCTTCTTACATCTTAAAATTAACCATCATGTCAAATTCCAAGTCCTACCAAGTCTCTCAACATAAAGGGCTTTGTTGAAACAGGAACTGTCACCATTAATTTGCCAACATTAATTTTTAAATCGGTTTGTTATTTCCTAATATTCCACAGAAACGTAATTTAAAAAGCTTTTAAAGCCCTTTTTTAGAACGTTTATTGTTCCTGTGAACCCCAGGTGGTAGAATCACCGGCATAAAATATAGCCTGTGTAGGATCAGAGACTGTTACCATTGATTCGCAAACATTACTTTTATAACCAGTTTATATTCCCTGAAATTGCATAGAATCGTAATTTAGAACTTTTTTAGAATGCTTTTCGCACCTCCCCTACGCTTCACCCATTTTTAATTCGAATTTATTTTCGACGTTCCTTCGAGGGCATTTATATTTTATAAGTAACTACCATGTCATATTTAAAGTTTCTAGCCTTTTCAGTATCACAGAAATCGCAATTTAGAAAGTTTTTAGCTCCTGCAACCCTCTGGTGGTAGTGGAACAGACATAAAATATAGCTTATGTTTGAGCAGGTTCTATCACCAAAATTTGTCATCATTATTTTTTTAATCGGTTTGGTAATTTATAAGTTTGCTTAAAAATTGTAATTTATAACGCTTTTCACTCACTTCATTTTTTTAAATTTGGAATTTTCTTTCGACTGTTCTGAGAAAGAAGTTGCATCTTGTAAGTAAATTCCATGCCATACTTCAAAGTGTTAGACCCCTCATTTGTGCAAAAAACGCAAATTAGAACATGTTTTGCTTTTGCAACCCTCAGATGGTAGTGACAGCAACATAAAATATAACCTATGTTATAGCAGGGACTGTCACCATTGATTTGCAACCATTACTTTTGAAATAGCTTTGGTATTTCCGCAGATTGAGTAGAAATCGCAATTTAGAACGTTTTTAGGACTCTTTTCGCGCATTTTCACCCCTTTTTAAATTTCCAATTTTTTCGAAACTATTCTTAAAGATAATTTATACCTAATAAATATGTACCTTGCCTAAATTTAAGTTGCTAGCCCTGCCGATCACAAAAATCGAAACTTAGAACGCTTTTTTGCTCCTGCAACGTCTTGGTGATAGTGATACCGACATAAAATAGCGTCTATGTTAGAGCAGAGGCTGTCAGCATCAATTTCCTACCATTACGTTTGAAATCAGATTCATTCTTCCTGAGATATTACCGACAAATCGGCATTTAGAACGTTTTTAGAACGCTTTTCGCGCATTTTGCTCCTGCATCTCGTCTGGGGTAGTGGAAACAGATATAAAATATAGCTTATCTTGGAGCAAGATCTGTCACCATCATTTTTACACCATTATATTTGAAATCGGTACAGTACTTCCTGAGATTGCATAGAAATCGCAATTTAGAAAGCTTTTTACAACAATTTTTGCGCATTTTGGACCCCTTTTAAATTTCGATTTTTTTAGGAAATGTCCTTAGAGATCATTGATATCTTATAACTAACTACCATTTCACATTTCACGATTCTAGGCCCTTCCGTAACGCAAAAGCCGCAATTTAGAACGTTTTTCTCCTGCACCCCTTTTGAGTTAGTGGCACGGACATAAAACATCGCCTATGTTGGAGCAAGGGTTGTCACCATCATTTTGACGCCATTATTTTTTAGATCTGTTTGGTATTTCCTGAGATTGTGTAGAAACCACCATTAGAACGTTTTTTAGAAAACTTTTCGCGCATTTTCATCCCTTTCAAATTTCGAATTGTTTAAGAACTGTTCTTAGAAATCCTTTATATCTAATAAGTAGCTAATATTTCAAATTTCATATTTCTAGGCCCTTCGGTAACGCAAAAATCGCATTTTTAGAACGTTTTTTTCTCCTGCACCCCCTTTCGGGTAGTTGCACCGACATAAAACATAGCCTATGTTAGAGCAAGGGTTGTCACTGACATTTTGACATCCTTATTTTGACACCATTATTTTTTAAATCGGTTTGGTATTTCCTAAGATAGTGTAGAAACCACCATTTAGAACGTTTTTTAGAACGATTTTCGCGCATTTTCACCCTTTTCAAATTTCGAATTGCTTAAGAACTGTTCTTAAAAATCCTTTATATCTAATAAGTAGCTAATATTTCAAATTTCATATTTCTAGGCCCTTCAGTAACACATAAATCGCATTTTTAGAACGTTTTTTGCTCCTGCAAACCCCTTTGGGGTAGTGACACCGACATAAAACATAGCCTATCTTGGAGCAAGCGTTGTCACCAAAATTTTGACACTAATATTTTTTAAATCGGTTCGGTATTTCCTGAGATTGTGTAGAAACCACCATGTTAGAAAGTTTTTTAGAACGCTTTTTGTGCATTTTCGCCCCTTTTAAATTTCGAATTGTTTAAGAACTGTTCTTAGACATCATTTATATCTTATATGTAACTAATATTCAAAATTTCATATTTCTAGGCCCTTCAGTAACGCTAAAATCGCTTTTTGCTCCTACACCCCCTTTCGTGTAGTGACACCGACATAAAATATAGCCTATCTTGGAGCAAGCGTTGTCACCATCATTTTGACACCAATATTTTTTAAATCGGTTTGGTATTTCCTGAGATTGTGTAGAAACTACCATTTAGAACGTTTTTAGGTAGCTTTCATTACAAAAAGCTACCTATTGCAGCCGTTCGGAGGAAAGCGATTTCAAAAAATTTTGGTATATTTTCATCGATCATGACCCCCAGACCCCGAAACCACCCTCCGTTCAAAAGTTGATATATATATATATATATATATATATATATCCATATATATATATATATATCTGACCTTTGTCATACTGTAACTCTCGAATTTATGAACCGATTTGGATGTAATTCGGTATGTACATAGTACATACCAATGTCTCGACCGAGTTCGTTGGCCAGCTTCATCCGCTATTTTGTTTCAAAATGGCGGCCATTTAAAAATTTTTAAAAAATTTTAAATTTGAAATGTGGTACCAAAGAATTGAAAATGGAAAAATATTTTTTTCTTATGTATTTGACCTTTATACAAAGATTTCGGAGCAGTTTTTGTTTCGTCTATATCTTAAAAAATGGCTGAGTTATAGCATTTTGAATTTCTAGCGTGGCTGACATTTTGAAACATCCTGAATTTTGTCACGCGATAAAAGGCGTATTTATGAACCGATTTGGATGTAATTCGGTATGTACATAGTACATACCAATGTCTCGACCGAGTTCGTTGGCCAGCTTCATCCGTCATTTTGTTTCAAAATGGCGGCCATTTAAATTTTTTTTAAAAATTTTAAATTTGAAATGTGGTACCAAAGAATTGATAATGGAAAAATATTTTTTTCTTATGTATTTGACCTTGATACAAAGATTCGGAAGCAGTTTTTGTTTCGTCTATATCTTAAAAAATGGCTGAGTTATAGCATTTTGAATTTCTAGCGTGGCTGGCATTTTGAAACGTCCTGATATTTGTCACGTGATAACAAGCGTATTTATGAACCGATTTGAATGTACCTTGGTGTGTACATAGTACATACAAATATCTCAACCGAGTTCGTTGGCCAGCTTCATCCGCCATCTTGTTTCAAAATGGCGGCCACTTAAAAAAATTTAAAAAATTTAAAATTTAAAATGAGATACCAAAAAATTGGAAAATGAAAAAGATTTTTTTTGTATGTGTTTGACCTTAATACAAAGATTCCGGAACAGTTTTTGTTTCGTCTATATCTAAAAAAATGGCTGAGTTATAGCATTTTGAATTTCTATTGTGGCTGACATTTTAAAACGACCTGGTTTTGTCACGCGATAACAAGCATATTTATGAACCGATTTGGATGTTACTTGGTCTGTACATAGTACATACCAATGTCTCGACCGAGTTCGTTGGCCAGCTTCATTCGCCATCTTGTTTCAAAAGGGTTGCCATTTAAAAAAAATTTAATTTAAAATTTAAAATGAGGTATTAAAAAATTGGAAAATGAAAAAGATTTGTTTATGTGTTTGGCCTTGATACAAAGATTCCGGAGCAGATTTTGTTTCTGAAAATTTGTTCTTTTGTTTATATCTTAAAAAAATGGTTGAATTATAGCACTTCGAATTTCTAGTATGGCTAACATTTTGAAACGATCTTGTATTTGTCACGCGATAACACACGTATTCGCCTATTTCCATGTAAGAAGGCATGTGGATAGTATACATCAACATCTCAGCCAAATATAAGTTACTTTAAATAAAAGCAGCTTGGATGAAGCTGACAAATTTCGCGAAATTCTCATTCATAATGATTTAATATTGATAAAAATTAGTATTGAATCTCCTATATTCGGTTTCCACTAAATTGAGCTTCGTGTGTTTGAACAATATAAGTTGGCTTTTTTAAAATAAAGAATTTGAAAGCTACCTCTTCCTCCCGGCACTGGCCGGAAGGACTTTTTAGACCGCTTTTTGTGCATTTTCACCCCTTTTAAATTTCGAATTGTTTAAGAACTGTTCTTAGACATCATTTATATCTTATAAGTAACTAATATTCAAAATTTCATATTTCTAGGCCCTTCAGTAATGCTAAAATCGCATTTTTAGAACGTTTTTTGCTCCTACACCCCCTTTGGGGTAGTGGCACCGACATAAGATATAGCCTATGTTCTAAGTTGGACTAACACCATCATTTTGATACCATTACTTTTGGAATCGGTTCGGTAGTTCCAGAGCTTACCTCCTACAAATAAACAATTTTTTCCTCTTTATAATAGGAGTATAGATGGAATCCAGGGATCGAATAAAAATGTAACTTAAAAAAAAAAAAAAAAAAAAAAAAAAAAAAAAAAGACAATAAATTACTCGAGGATGAAGAACAACTTTGGAACTTTTTACTGTTGAACCTATATTTCTACAGCTAATAGTTTAGAAAATTAGCCAATGGACAATGTTAGATTATGGACAAAAGTTGACACCGGGGTTCTCACTGGCGTTTGATTAATCTGAGCAATTCGGCTAATCGTTAAAAAAAAACTAGCCAAATTCAAATAATGGCAGTGATAGATTTGTCGTGAAACACTATGAATATATATATATATATATATATATATATATAAATAATAATAAGTTACACAGAAAAGATTTAATCTACAGTAGCATCATTGGGAGTGTAGCCAAAAGAAAACAACATCTCTGTGTAATTTGGCAATAGGAAATAGAAAAGCATTGTAATCACAATAAAAATAAATGAAAATAATGGTAATTGGTACCTATATTTTTAAATTTTCATGTACTTTGAATCCCTTCTTACAATTTTTACAATGATTCAATATGTATGTGTGTATGTTTGCGTGTATGTTAGAATTTCCTCATGTTTTCAGATTCCCAGAGCACAATGTGGTGTGTTTTTGATGATGTCGGCAGGTATGTTAAAAATCTGTCACATGAACTGTGTTAATTTTCGAAGAAATCGGGCTGCGGGTTTGATATTTGAACCATTTTTCAACCATTCTGTGACGATAACAGATGAACATTTTCTCTTATATCTCAATTAAATTATTTTTATTGCACACCTTCATCTTATATCTATATACAACAACGTTTCGCCACGAAGACAGTGGCGACTTGACAAGGCGTTCATAATCACTTTACTACCAGTAATCTCACTAAAAAAAAAAAAATCTTCTTGTTTAATCGTAGAAAATCCCACGATTAAAAGAGATCAAATTTGATATACCAATATTCTGGTAGAAAAGTGATTATGAATCCCTGCTACTGCACGCAGGATCGGACTCAGTCGCTGCCAAATACGCAGATTTTGGATTTTCGGAGGACACAACAGTTTAAAAACTCACTATTTTAACAACCTTGCTAATATAAACCAATAATATCCAACTTGTGTGAAGTTGGCACCCCTCATTCTGAATTTAAATATGAAAACTACACAGGAGTTTTGCCCAAGTTTTGCCCAGTTTTGCCCACCCATTCATTAATTTTGCTCACCCTTCGTAACGCTGTAAATCAAACTTTATTTTTTGACCCACTTTGAAAAAGCTAGCACCCCTCAATTTGAAATTTAACAAAACAATTGTACAATTATTTTGCCCAAGTTTTGCCCAGATTTGCCCACCCATTAATTAATTTTGCCCACCTTTTATAACGCCGTAAATCAAAAAAATCTTTGTTGAGCACGTGTGAAGCTGGCACCCCCCATTACGAATTGAAATATGAAAACCACACTAAAGTTTTGCCCAAGTTTTGCCCAGTTTTGCTCACCCATTAATTAATTTTGCCCATCTTTTCAGGCTCGGACTGGCCCGCCGGCCCATCGGCCCGAGGGCCGGTGCGCCCTCGCCCAGGGAAAACGTCGCGCCCCTAAGTGCCTAAGCCGCTCCAATATTTTTTCACTTGTTGTATACATACATTCTGATTAGTGTACTAAATTTCGAGAATTCGTTTAGGGATAATCATCAATGAATAGACAGCACAAGAGACGTATTTTTTATTATTATCACAAAGAAATTAAAGATATATCGTAGCAATTTCAGGATCGGAAACCAAAACGGACATCTTTGCATGCGATTGAAAGAGAAAATATGCACCCAACGAGAGCTTTAGTAGCCATTGCGCCCTAGACGAAATTTTTTTCATCGCTTCTTTTCATGATATGTTTTAGAATTTAACCAGTATTTTGCATATTTTCAGTCCTTTTGCTTTTAGTACTCTGCGCCCCCTGTCTTTATAGCCGCCCCTGAATGCACATATAATGGTGCTTTTTGAAAGAGAAAAAAAGAGAGAGACATATCAGAAGTCAAAAAACTTTTTGTATGGATTTTGTTTTTGATTGGAAAACATGATGATCTTTCTTTTCGGGGAATACAAAGTTGAGGATACTTTTGGATTGCAATCCTGCAAGCTGTGGTATCTCGCAGACAGCGTTTTCTCATTCACAAAATCTGCCGTTATTTTCGGATAGTAATCTCGCGCCTAGTTTAGGAGTAATCAGTGAAAATACATAAAAAAAATTACATATGCGTCGAAATGAGAACCTCCTTCTTTTTTTAAGTCGGTTAAAAAATACTGGCTATGTACCCTGCAGCTTGCATGAATACAATCCCTGGGGCACTTACACTCAAGTACGGAAACTTAAATATTTCCCTTGATCTTTAACAATGATAAAAGTTTTGCAATCATGGGAAGAGTGTGCTGGGAATAGTAAATTTACTTAATTGTTTTAGGGATTTTAGACTAACAAAGCAATGTTTTAGGGTGTACTTTTTCTGTAGAAACCTTTTCATAACGTGGTATCAATTCAGTTCTTTATGGACACATAATAGTAATTTTTTAAGGATAAAAAATACCAACTATTTTCACAAGCAAGTATTATTTTCACATTCAAATAGCTTTATATTTCAGCATTCCAATACCCTATAATATGTGGTACAAAAGAAGCTTGAGATTTAGTTTTCAAAATTTCTATTTCCAAATGGAAAGTATATTCTTGTTCTAATTATAAATAGTTTTTAAACGAAGTTTGCATACCGAATGTTTCTTGTGTGTTGAAGGAGATATTTGTAGATACCACATGTAAATATGCTACTTGGTTAATAATATGAATAATAACAAAACAGTAGATAATAAAAAGTAGTGGCTCTCAGATTGTAACAGAAATTGAATTTATGACATAAACTGGCTTGATAACTAATTCCTATTACATTAAAGAAAAATATTTTTTAAAAAAAAGGTTGAAGCCGCATAGCAGCACCGCAGCAACCCTATTTGGCGCTTGGTGCAAAAAACAGTGTTAGCTTTTCTAAGTATCCTCAGTGCATTAATGGCGATAGTGGAAAAAAAAATTTGGTTTACAACTTACAAATTCTGCTAAAAATAATCGTAAAAAAATATGTAGGTACCAATCAACTGAAAATAATATCTACTAGTTATTGTTATGCATAAATTATGTTTCCGAAGTCGTATACTTATTGAGAATTGTACCAACTTTTATTTTTCAAGCAATAATACCCCATTTTTGAAACCTATTTGAGTTTCTTGGATCGAGACAGCCCGGAAAAGGGCATAGTTTATATGCATTAAATTAAATCATGGTAGGGTTAGAAGGGTTTAAATTTGAGGATGTTAAAGATAAATCCATTTCAGAAACTTAATTTTTAACTTCATAAAAATTATCTGATGATTTTTTATTAATTCATTAGTGATATAGTGAATAGACCCAAACTTATTCCAAACTTTTTTTCTATTCAAAAACTTTTCTTAATTAGAAATTATTAACAAAGTCATTTTAAAAAATATACAGGGTGTTTATAAAATCCCGGACCCATTTTGATGTTTAATAACTCATAAAATAATAAAGATAGATTAAAATTAATAACATAAATGGTTAGATAGACTCAAAAAGTTTCATGACCCTTGTCAATGAACTTCCACGTGTGCCCCCTTCGTCGCACGGAAAATATCAAGTCGATAGTCAATTTCACGCCAGGTAGCGGCAAGCATGTCGGCATCCACAGAAGCTATTGCGGTTGTAATTCTGGCTTTTAAGTCATCGATGTTCGACACTCTCCCCTGTAAACATTGTCCTTTACAAATCCCCAAAGGAAAAAGTCCAGCGGCGTTATATCAGGTGATCTGGGTGGCCAAGGAATTGGACCTCCTCGCCCAATCCATCTTCCTGGAAAATGGTCATTCAAAGAAGTACGAACGATGGTACCCCAATGAGGTGGTGCACCATCTTGTTGCAAAATGACATGTGGCTGAAGCTCTTCTAGTTGTGGAAATACGAAGTTTTCCAACGTGTCTAATTGATGACTTAAAAGCCAGAATTACAACCGCAATAGCCTCTGTGGATGCCGACATGCTTGCCGCTACCTGGCGTGAAATTGACTATCGACTTGATATTCTCCGTGTGACGGAGGGGGCACACGTGGAAGTTCATTGACAAGGGTCATGAAACTTTTTGAGCCTATCTAACCATTTATGTTATTAATTTTAATCAATCTTTATTATTGTATGGGTTATTAAGCATCAAAATGGGTCCGGGACTTTATAAACACCCTGTATATTATGAAAAAACCACAATTGTTAAAAACATTGATGTGTACAACTCATATGAATAATTGGTTTTGGAGATATTAGAGAAATTTTTCCTTTCCATAAATTAAGGGGTTCGTATTCCGCTATCAAAGAAGCCACAAAAAAATCGTAGAAACTTACAAGAAATATTTTGTAGGATTTTTTGTAATGTAAAGTAAGTTTTTAATAAATTTATTATTCTAGTAAAATTTTACTGGGACTAATTGAGAGTTTTTGGTACTTTTTCTTCTAAGATCTTCAATTTATTTTCCGAAGTTTAGGGATAAACCCCTAACACATTTTCTTTTATAACAGTATTAAGATTTAAGAAAAGCATATAAGCTATATATCTTCCCTGGCTAGAAAGGAACTCAAACAGGGTGTCAAAAGTGGATGTTACCATTTGAAAAATCAACGTTCGTGTATTTTTTAATATTTAGACAGCCTCCAAAGCAAAATTTATGAAAAAGTATTTAATAGCAAATATTATTCCTAATCAATTGTTATCCTAATCAATCCAATGTCTTTTTCATACAGTGATTTTCAGGAAAATTGGTAGGGGCGATGATTTTTTTTTTCTGCAAGGTGTCTATCGATAGAAGAAAATAAGAAAGCTCTAGTCTTGATATCAGTAATCTACTATAAGTTAATCTGTGTTCAACTTGCTGGAGCTTTTAGATGTTATGTGATGTGGTTTAAAAAATTGCGTAACATTGTGTAGGATTGATGGAATTTTAAACATGCACGGAGAATATTGCAAAATCTTCTACCTAGAGTTAAAGATTTAAGGGTGTATTCGAAAAAATATTTTTCCACCCTCAACAGCTCGAAATTTTCTGAGACATTTTCAGACTCATTTTTAAAAGTAAAAACATGAAACTTGCTGGGGTGATTTCTGAAGACATGTTTAACCTGCCGTGTGATTTCATTTTCAGTTCAATTAATTAGAATTTGATTTTTAAACAATTATTTTCTCAGTATGACCATTTTTTCCATTCCCAGATCGCCCGCTTCGGAAAATTTGGTTCAAAACGCCAACTTTGACAGCGTTTTTTACAGTATTTTCTGCATTTATCAAAAAATTAAGAAGCACGACACATTATATAGTTTCTAAATAAGAGAATTTCCCAGTTTGATGCGTTTGAGAGCAAAAATGAATTTTAAAATGAATCAGAAAATAAGCAGTTTGGATCGGAATACATCCTTAATTTGAGCCATTATCCTTTACTTGGTGCTATGCAAGTGTGTTAAACCTTGTCAAGCCAGATACAATACAAGCAAGTCAAATTGACTTGAGTTCGTTAAAATTTTTGCGCCCTCTGAAAATCCAAGGTCTGCGCCCTTTACACTGACCCAGTCCGACCCTGCACCTTTTATAACGCCGTAAATCAAATTTTATTTTTTGACCCATTTTTTAAACTAGCACCCCTCATTAGGAAATTTACAAAAAAAATTATACTATTATTTTGCCCAGTTTTGCCCACCCATTAATTAATTTTGCCCACCTTTTATAACGCCGTAAATCAAAAAAATCTTTGTTGACCACGTGTGAAGCTGGCACCCCCCATTACGAATTGAAATATGAAAACCACACTAAAGTTTTGCCCAGTTTTGCCCACCCATTAATTAATTTTGCCCACATTTTATAAAGCCGTAAATCAAGAAAATCTTCGTTGACCACGTGTGAAGCTGGCACCCCCCATTACGAATTAAAATATGAAAACCACACTAAAGTTTTGCCCAGTTTTGCCCATCCATTAATTAATTTTGCCCACCTTTTCTAACGCTGTAAATCAAATTTTTTTGACCCATTTTTAAACTAGCACCCCTCATTAGGAAATTTAAGAAAAAAATTGTACTATTATTTTGCCCAGTTTTGCCCCCCATTACGCATTAAAATATGAAAAACACAAATGTTTTGCCCAAGTTTTGCCCAGTTTTGCCCAAATGTTAATTAATTTTGCCCACCTTTTATAACGCCGTAAATCAAGAAAATCTTCGTTGACCACGTGTGAAGCTGGCACCCCCCATTACGAATTAAAATAGGAAAACCACACAAAAGTTTTGCCCAAGTTTTGCCCAGTTTTGCCCACCCATTAATTAATTTTGCCCATTTTTTATAACGCCGCAAATCAAGAAAATCTTCGTTGACCACGTGTGAAGCTGGCACCCCCCATTACAAATTAAAATATGAAAACTACACAAAAGTGTTGCCCAAGTTTTGCCCAGTTTTGCCCACCCATTAATTAATTTTGCCCACCTTTAATAACGCCGTAAATCAAGAAAATCTTCGTTGGCCACGTGTGAAACTGGCACCCCCCATTACGAATTGAAATATGAAAACCACACTAAAGTTTTGCCCAAGTTTTGCCCAGTTTTGCCCAACCATTAATTATTTTTGCTAATCTTTTATAACGGCGTAAATCAAAAAAATCTTTTATTTACTACGTGTGAAGTTGGCACCCCCATTACGAATTAAAATACGAAAACCGCACAAAGGTTTTGCCCAAGTTTTCCCCAGTTTTGCCCAGCCATTCATTAATTTTGCCCACCTATTCAAAAGCTGTAAATCAAAAAAATCTTTGCTGACCTCGTGTGAAGCTGGCACCCCCCATTACGAATTAAAATATGAAAACCGCGCAAAAGTTTTGCCCAAGTTTTGCCCAGTTTTGCCCAACCATTAATTAATTTTGCCCACCTTTAATAACGCCGTAAATCAAGAAAATCTTCGTTGACCACGTGTGAAACTGGCACCCCCCATTACGAATTGAAATATGAAAACCACACTAAAGTTTTGCCCAAGTTTTGCCCAGTTTTGCCCAACCATTAATTATTTTTGCTAATCTTTTATAACGGCGTAAATCAAAAAAATCTTTGCTGACCTCGTGTGAAGCTGGCACCCCCCATTACGAATTAAAATATGAAAACCGCGCAAAAGTTTTGCCCAAGTTTTGCCCAGTTTTGCCCAACCATTACTTAATTTTGCCCATTTTTTATAACGCCCCAAATCAAGAAAATCTTCGTTGACCACGTGTGAAGCTGGCTCCCCCCCATTACGAATTAAAATATGAAAACCACACTATTATTTTGCCCAGGTTTTGCCCAGTTTTGCCCACCCATTAATTAATTTTGCCCACCTTTTATAACGCCGTAAATCAAACAAATCTTTGTTGACCACGTGTGAAGCTGGCACCCACCATTACGAATTAAAATATGAAAACCACACTAAAATTTTGTCCAAGTTTTGCCCAGTTTTGCCCACCCATTAATTAATTTTGCCCACCTTTTATAACGCCGTAAATCAAAAAAATCTTTGTTTACTACGTGTGAAGTTGGCATGCCCCATTACGAATTAAAATACGAAAACCACACAAAGGTTTTGTCCCAGTTTTGCCCAGCCATGCATTAATTTTGCCCTCCTATTCAAAAGCTGTAAATCAAAAAATCTTTGTTGACCACGTGTGAAGCTGGATCCTCCCATTACGAATTAAAATATGAAAACCACACAAAAGTTTTGCTCAAGTTTTACCCAGTTTTGCCCGCCCATTCATTAATTTTGCTCACATATTCTAAAGCTGTAAATCAAAAAAATCTTTGTTGACCACGTGTGAAGCTGGCACCCCCCATTACGAATTAAAATATGAAAACCACGCAAAAGTTTTGCCCAGTTTTGCCCACCCATTAATTAATTTTGCCCACCTATTCTAAAGCTCTAAATCAAAAAAATCTTTGCTGACCACATGTGAAGCTGGCAGCCCCCATTAAGAAATACAATATGAAAACCACACAAAAGTTTTGCCCAAGTTTTGCCCAGTTTTGCCCACCTTTTATAACGCCGTAAATCAAAAAAATCTTTGTTGACCACGAGTGAAGCTGGCAGCCCCCATTAAGAAATACAATATGAAAACCACACAAAAGTTTTGCCCAAGTTTTGCCCAGTTTTGCCCACCTTTTATATCGCCGTAAATCAAAAAAATCTTTGTTGTTGTCAAAAAAATCACAAAACTAAAAAAAAAAATAGTGAAATCGGTTGAGTCGATATTTTGGAATCTCTAAAAATAAGAAGTGCCTTAAAGACCGCAAACGCTGCAACGAATATTTAAAAAAATCACATTATGTAAAACGCTAATATTGTTTAAAATCATTTTATAAATTAAGTAACATTTTAAAAATAGGAATTTTCTATTTTTTCATTATTTTCTATTTTTTCATTCAAATTCTTTTTTATAATTTAAATAAATATTAAAAAGTAAACTTCCCATTTTTTGAAACTTTCTCCCATTTCGATTCAAATTCGCACTTACATAACTGAAGCTGAAGAGAAACGACGCACCACTGAGCTACTGCGAACTGAGCTCGAAACACTTTAGAATAACATTTTAAACAGCTTGCTTTAGTTATAAAAATTCACCAAAAGTTAGCGAGTGGAAATTGAAAACGAAACACTAATTGGGCAAAGAGGCATTGCTGTCAAATCATCACAGTCAATCATGCTTCGGAGCCTGTTTGGGAAATATCCGCCCAATCAGTTTGACTGAAGGCTCTAATTGCCTTTCGAGACTGTTTTTAAGAAATATATGAAGTAACGACAAAAAGCCCACCAAATGGATTTCTGGCATTTAGTAGGATACCGCGATACGAGAGTTGCAGCATATCGAATACAAAATTTGATTAGTTAGACGATTCTGGACAAAGCGAATGCCCAAGCTTGGCGAGTGTCACATTATAACCAAGCTTATGCTTGTTAACTTATCTCGAAACTCGTCCAGGTGAGCATCGCCATGTTCTGGAATACAAAATGCCTAGGTTTGCAATAGTTTGGACAAACGCAAGCCGAGAAAATCAAGACAGAAAATGCTTAGGTTGCCATAGTTTGGACAAACTCCTCTGTCAAAGCACAGTCTGAGCGCAACCAACGCCAACTATAGACACTGCCGACGAGCTCGATTTAGACCCCACGGCAGGTCGGCCATCAGCGGATGATTCGTTCGACCCTATTCTTGTGGCTTTTACGTCACAAGAATAGGGTTGAATGAATGATAAGCAAATGACTATCTGCCGTGATGTCGAAATCCAGCTCGTCGGCAATGCCGCAACCAAAGACTTTTAAGATACATAGACCGGCAAACTGTCAGCTTAACTGAGGATTTTTGATCACAGCTCTTGTACGGCAGCATATATGTTTTATATTTTGATTTACCTAAGAAAATGCTTTTATTAGCGTATTTTTTTATTTCGCATCATTAAGTATTAGTCTACCCTATTTCATTTAGGCCTTTAAAAAAAAATAAAAAATAAAAAAAAACTTTATTATTAATAATTTTTTTGTCTTTTTCGTATAGCAAGTAAGTATTTCAATAAACGTCCTCCAAGGATAAAAATATAGTGTTACTTTCGTTAATATGCATTTTTTTTAATTGCCTTTTTACATAAAAATTAGTTTTAACGTAGATTTCTTCACAAGTAATTTAAAATTTTCTAAATTACTATATTATGTTACAGTTGTTACCTTTAATCTAAACTTACCTACCAGTTACTTTAGTAAGTCAAACATAAAAAAAGGTGGAATTATAATCTTTAACAATCTGTTTCCACATTAATTTCGCTTTATTTCTGTTTATAAGGCATAAAAATTAGATACTCTTTTTCAAACATGCCATCCATAAAATTATTAATAAATCGCCTTATTTAACTTTATTTTTGAAAATTCAATATTTATAACGCATATTTAGATATAAAAAATAGCGTCATGTAAAACATTTGCAATAAAATTCATATATATTGATAAGAATTATTTTTAAATCTCATTCTAGCCATAGCACTTAATGGTAAATAACTCACAGCTGACGTACAAATCTCGCGGTTGAGGTGTTTCAATTTACTTCAGATGGCTGCCATGATTTCGCATGCTTTTGAATGGGAATGGACTTTACCCACGAATGGCAACAGCCACGCCTCTGCGGGGAAAAACCGTCCGAAAAAGACTGTTTATTGGACGAAGGGGGAGCAGTGTTAAAATGTTGTTCACGCCTATTGGTGTTTTTCTTCTGTTTACCCGCGGCTGACGTCACATGGGTAAAGTCCATTGCCGGTCTATGTATCTTAAAGGTCTTTGGTCGCAACCAACGACATATAAGGCCAATTAATGACGTTTAAAACGCCCCACGGAGTGGATCAACTTTACTCGGTGATTGGTACAAAGCGCTGCGCCCATCGTTTGGTGCCAATCGCCATGTAAAGATGTTCCACTCCATATAATGTCTTAAAAGTCATAATCTGCTCTTTTATGACGTTGGTCATAGTCTGAGTAACATATGCCGCCAATTTCATATCGAGGCAAGCTACGCGAAACTAGAATTTGATTTAGGAACACCAGCAAATCCTGCAAAACATTTGGAAGTATTTAAAAATTGTATGAACAGTGCAAAAAAAACTCTAATTCCATAAAAATGTTGGACAAAGCTGAGACAATCTTTTGAAATGCATGGCAAAACTCTCGGAGCATTAGTAAAAATTGAACAAAATGTGGCGAAAACCACTAAGCTCCATACATAACAAGAGTTCTCAGTTGGCGCTCAGAAGCTTGCAAGGCAAATGAAGCATACAAGGCAAAGGTAAAAAATAGTTCGCGTTACCAGTGTTAGATATTAGTGTTGACATTTACTATTATTCTAATGTATGTTTATCTAATTAAGCAATACTTATCAAATTAATAAATGATTGTTCAATCATGCAAAGAAACGAAACAAGCAGTATCTTTTACCTGGAATGCAAACCTGGACCGCTAGAAATAATCATGGGAAATAGGAAGACAGATTTCCTGTTTGTTATATATGGAGCACAGTGGGAGAAAACTGGGTAAATCTGAACGAAAATCTAGACACAAACAAGGCGGCCGAAAGTAAAGGAAAATTGGGAAAACCAGGAAAAACTAGAGTAAAATGAAGGAATACTAAAACAAATGAAGTCGGTTAAAAACAGGCAATGCTATAAGAACGCTGGACAAAACAGGACACATTTTTTCAGTTGGAGAAAACTCTAGAAAAGTCTCGTAACACTAGTAAGTTGGTTAGTTTAATTCGTATTTGGATGTGAAAATGTCCCAAGTGGTAAACAAAGCTATTTTTTAATTTACAACATTATGAAAAGAGGACAAAATTAAATAATACGTTTGCAAAATAACCTCTCAGTTGTATTTTTTTTCCCTATTGTGGGGTGCTAGTTTAAATAATGGGTCAAAAAAGTAAATTTTATTTACAACGATATGAAATCTTGCCAAATTAAATAATAGTTGGGTAAGACTGGGAAAAATTTGGACAAAACTTTTGTGTGGCTTTCACATTTTAATTCGTACTGGGGGGTGCGAACTGCACACGTAATCAACAAAGATTTTTTCAATTTACAGCGTTGGAAAAGGTGGGCAAAATCAAATAATGACTGGGAAAAAGTGAACAAAACTTGGGTAAAACAATAGTGTGTTTTTCATATTTTAATTCGCAATGGGGTGTGCCAACTTCACACGTGGTCAACAAAGATTTTCTTGATTTACGGCGTTATAAAAGTTGGGCAAAATTAATTAATGGGTGGGCAAAACTGGGGCAAAACTTTAGTGTGGTTTTCATATTTTAATTCGTAATGGGGGTGCCAGCTTCACACGTGGTCAACAAATATTTTTTTGATTTACAGCTTTTGAATAGGTGGGCAAAATTAATTAATGGGTGGGTAAAACTGGGCAAAACGTGGGAAAAACTTTAGTGTGGTTTTCATATTTCAATTCGTAATGGGGGGTGCCAGCTTCACACGTGGTCAACAAAGATTTTTTTGATTTACGGCGTTATAAAAGGTGGGCAAAATTAATTAATGGGTGGGCAAAACTGGGCAAAACCTGAGCAAAATAATAGTATATTTTTTTTGTAAATTTCCTAATGAGGGGTGCTAGTTTAAAAAATGGGTCAAAAAATAAAATTTGATTTACGGCGTTATAAAAGTGGGCAAAATTAATTAATGGGTGGGCAAAACTGGGCAAAACTTTTGTGTAGTTTTCATATTTCAATTCGTAATGGGGGGTGCCAGCTTCACACGTGGTCAACAAAGATTTTTTTGATTTACGGCGTTATAAAAGGTGGGCAAAATTAATTAATGGGTGGGCAAAACTTGGGCAAAACTTTAGTGTGGTTTTCATATTTCAATTTGTAATGGGGGTGCCACCTTCACACGTGGTCAACAAAGATATTTTTGATTTACGGCATTATAAAAAGTGGGCAAAATTAATTAATGGGTGGGCAAAACTGGGCAAAACCTGGGCAAAATAATAGTACAATTTTTTTCTTAAATTTCCTAATGAGGGGTGCTAGTTTAAAAATGGGTCAAAAAATAAAATTTGATTTACAGCGTTAGAAAAGGTAGGCAAAATAAATTAATGGATGGGCAAAACTGGGCAAAACTTGGGCAAAACTTTAGTGTGGTTTTCATATTTTAATTCGTAATGGGGGGTGCCAGCTTCACACGTGGTCAACGAAGATTTTCTTGATTTACGGATTTATAAAAGGTGGGCAAAATTAATTAATGGGTGGGTAAAACTGGGCAAAACTTGGCCAAAACTTTAGTGTGGTTTTCATATTTCAATTCGTAATGGGGGGTGCCAGCTTCACACGTGGTCAACAAAGATTTTTTTTTTTACGGCGTTATAAAAGGTGGGCAAAATTAATTAATGGGTGGGCAAAACTGGGCAAAACCTGAGCAAAATAATAGTATATTTTTTTTGTAAATTTCCTAATGAGGGGTGCTAGTTTAAAAAATGGGTCAAAAAATAAAATTTGATTTACGGCGTTATAAAAGATGGGCAAAATTAATTAATGGGTGGGCAAAACTGGGGCAAAACTTTAGTGTGGTTTTCATATTTCAATTCGTAATGGGGGGTGCCAGCTTCACACGTGGTCAACAAAGATTTTTTTGATTTACGGCGTTATAAAGGTGGGCAAAATTAATTAATGGGTGGGCAAAACTCGGGCAAAACTTTTGTGTGGATTTCATATTTTAATTCTTAATGGGGGGTGCCAGTTTCACACGTGGTCAACAAATATTTTTTTTATTTACGGCGTTATAAAAGGTGGGCAAAATTAATTAATGGGTGGGCAAAACTGGGCAAAACTTGGGCAAAATAATTGTACAATTGTTTTGTTAAATTTCAAATTGAGGGGTGCTAGCTTTTTCAAAGTGGGTCAAAAAATAAAGTTTGATTTACAGCGTTACGAAGGGTGGGCAAAATTAATTAATGGGTGGGCAAAACTGGGCAAAACTTGGGCAAAACTCCTATGTAGTTTTCATATTTAAATTCAGAATGAGGGGTGCCAACTTCACACAGGTTAATATCCACTATAATTACAGTTTTTCTTTCTGGGGATGCTTTCAATTTGGGTACTGGATTGGAAATTGAAATTGTCATTAGAAGAAAAAAAAATCGAAACAATATAAAGATAATCGACCAATAGACATCGACCTCATATATTCTATGCAGAAATAAATAAATAAATAAATAAAAATAAATAAATAAAATAATAATAAAAAAATAAAAAAAATCGAAACAATATAAAGATAATCGACCAATAGACATCGACCTCATATATTCTATGCAGAAATAAATAAATAAATAAATAAAAATAAATAAATAAAATAATAATAAAAAAATAAAAATGTTGAAATGTAAATGAGAAATTTATAAAGAATACTGCCATTGGTTTAACATTAGCTTGCGAGTGACTAGTGTAGGATTCTAAGTATGTATACAGAATTTTAGTATTAAATAAGAATGTTATGATTAATTAAACCTATTTTAAACATTTTTTGCATCTTGAAGATAAATAAAACCTTAATGCTGCTTGTAATATTAAGAAACGTGTAAATATTATTAATTTGATTTTAAGGCGAAGTATCTTTAAAATAGATTTTTATACATTAAACTCTGTCTAAAGCTCTATGTATGACAGATTTCCGTCTTAGGCAGATTGTAATATATTTAAAATCATCCTTCACAACAGGGTATAATCGAAGGGGCGCAAAAAGAAGAGCTCCGCTTTGAACTCGTAACGTATGTACAAATAGCTGACAGCCGCGCTGTTCAGATTGTCGAATTTATATAGATAACATTGAAACAGTCCCGTTTTCGTATTAAAGTGAAATTTTTAACAAAAAAGAATGTTTGTCTTACTTTTCTTTGCCAAAAATATTCTTTATTAATATTTTTGTGTATCAATCTCAAAAATTAGTATAATAAACATTAATATAGGGAAGGAAATTACAATCACAGCATTAAAATAGCAATTAAAGCCTTTGTGCAGGAATATTAAAAAGCAGTAAACCAACGTTTAAAATGCACAAATAATGCGTGAAAAGCAGCAAACAGCTGTTTCGAATCTACAGCGAGATTCTTCTTCAGTGCAAGATAGGGAAAAGGGAACAGCGTGCTAGAAGAAGCAAGGCTGAGAAAAATCGAAACAGCTGTTTGCTGCTTTTCACGTATTATTTGTGCATTTTAAACGTTGGTTTACTGCTTTTTAAAATCACAGCATTGTACGAATGCACGAAGCCTACACCTTTTTTCAAACAAATACTTCATAAATGATTTTGTTGACAGACATTACGAAATGTAATCTTGTAACAAATATTTAAATACCGATACGCTAGATGGCAGCACACGACAGTTTAGCGGGCTGCCAAATAGGTTTTCCCATAATTCATTGCGGATTAGTTTTTACGGCAGAGAGAATGTAGAGGTGTTAGATATACAAGCTGCTTGCTTGATTTTTCCCCCGGAGCTTTTAATGAGAGGCGCGGAAAATGATAAAATATTTGGCAATCACCGGATTTCTTCTGAGTTTTGGCGCTGTAAATATGTAAAGAAATCATGTAAATAATAATATGTCTTGTAGTACAGATATTCACTAAACATTACTTTGTGCTAAAGTATAGAGTGGTGTTTCTTATTTGAAGTGATGAGTCCCTTTTTAAGGATTGTAGCGTCTACTTAAGAAAACTAAAAAGCTATAATCTCCAAATGAAGGCTATTAAATAAATCAAACTCAGTAAATGCTTTTCATCTATCAACATGATTCATAAAAGCAATTATGAAAAGAACTTGTTATTCAAAACAAGGAAGTTTATTATTCTAAGTAAATACTTTGTATAAACATTTCATCGCATATCCAAGAAATTAAGACATTTGAACAATCAATAATCTAAACTATTTAAGTGACTATAAATATAAATAATGTAATATTAAGATTAATGATACTAATTTCCTGTTTTTATCTTCAATAATGTATAATGTATGTTTTTTACATTTACTTGTATTCCAGACTCTCAAAAGGAGAGATGCGGCGATTTTTATGCTGCAAGTGCAACTAATTAAATTCTGTTTCTTTCTTTAAAAGTTCAATCTACATATTGTTTTACAAGTCACAAAAATAATCACGTGTGCTTTAAAACAACACAGAATATTATACCATTAGCAATGGATTAGAATGGGAAACGACTAGAATTTACAGATGATATTACTCTAATGATGATGGATACCAGATAAATCACGGATACAAACATAAATACAACGCAAGCCAATTTTCTCTTACCTATGCTTTTATAATTGAGATATGAATAAACAATAAACTGTGAGGAACAACGAATTTCGCGCAAACACATTGTTGGATAAGTTGAAAAACGTCTAACAGATTTTACAAAAAAAAAACTAAAGAAAATATATGTACACATTTTAAATAGAGGTGACACTCTTTGGTGTCAGACAGGCTGAAAATTCTTGGGACAGATCATGTCGCCATTAGTTACAGACAGAATTACATAATATGTACATTAGGATTTAAAAGATTTAAATGCGCCTCTAAAACAAAGAAATTAAAAAAAAAAAATTGAATTTTTCTGTTGTGCAAAGAGAAAAAAAATAATAAAAAAATGCTTCAAAAAGTGAAATTTTTAAAAAATTATTAAATAATTTAAGACTGTTCAAATCTAATGCTTGTAGGTAGCAAATTTTGTAATTAATACCTCGACTTATGTCAGCAACTCAATCCAAGATTAGCGACGTAAGTCGAGGTACATTTAGATGAGCAAAAAAGGATAAGTAATATAATTTCTCCAAAATCTAATGAACATATTCTATAATAGGATTATGTCATACATACATTTAACATTAGCAACAAAACAAAACAAAACGTTTGTAATTCAAGAATTTGGAATAAATCAATAAGTTGTTAACTTACAATTTATTGTTCTTCTAGCTACCCCGTTCGATTCGATGATTTTTGAGGATTCGAAAAAATCTTGCAATGAAGTTTGAACCGACAATTTTTTATTTTTTTATTTTCAGAAGCTCTTTGTAACAGCAGAGTGAGTTTTCTAACATTTCCCTTGTGAATTTTTTTATTTATTTGTCATTATCACTTAATTATCGCTTTAAAGTTTCCCTTGATAGAACCAAAAGTCTTCAAAAAAGTTCAAAGAGAGTCTTAATTAAGGAAATTATTTTTTTCAGGCCAGACGACGTAAATGTGGGGTGACGTAAGCCGGGGTACTACTGTATTAGCTTTACTTGAGGGAGGGCGCAAGTCAGTTGCCCGACCGGCCAGTCCGAGCCTGCCCAATTGTGACTTAATTTAGTAAATTCCTATTTTTTCTTATTTTGTCTAATTTATAGGCCTTGTTTCAGTACTGGCGGAATGAAAATTTATTGAAGATTATGTCATTAGAACATGTTTTCTTTAAAACATGAGGTCTTTTGCACCCGTGGAAATATTTCACACTTGTATAAAATTAGGATCTAAGGTTTTATTCATTTTTATGCTGTTTTGAACACACAGCATTTCTGTAAACTGTTCGGAAAGTTAAGTGGGGTAACTACAGATTTTTTTTTCTTTCTATAATTCGAAAATTCATTGACTAAATGTGATATCGGATGGTGGTGGTGTGGAGGAGGAGAGGACAAAGCCTTATTAAGGCCTAAGCAAACTCACATTACTATCTTCGAAAATTATGTTTTGCCATATTTAATCCTAAAATTCTACGATTAAATAAGGTTTAATGCGGAAAAACAGTTTTCGAAAAAATATATGTGAATTTGCATAGGCTATAATTAGGTCCTAAGAAACACTGAATTTAAACTTAACTTTTTCTCTCTTTTTGAAAGAAAATGCTTATCAATTCTGCATTTGTGATTCGCCATATTTTCAAAATCTCAAAAACGATATACACAAAATTTAATTTGCCGCTTTACAATCATATCCCTCTAAATTTTGTGTGTCGTGGACTGATGAGGAATCCGGCTAAATCCGGCTCTTATTATTATTGTTATGTAATCATTATTGACGCATGTTTAGTTTCCACAAAAAAAAAAAAAAAAAAAAAAAAAAAACATTCAAAATTTGGATTTTTTTTATTGTAAAATGGTCATTAATTTTCTTCAATTCTTCAACTGTTTTTTTTTTTTTTTTTTTTTTTTTTTTTTTTGTAAAATAACTAAATAGCTAAAGCATTGGTGTTACATTGTAAATATATGTTTCTCAGCGGTGACTTCTTTGGCTACCATTATTTCCGTACAGTAATCATCATGATAGATTTCTAAAAGAAATCCAATAGAAATGTACCAGGAAAATTATTGTTTGGAAATAGTGGTAGCCAATAAAGTGATCGATGAGAGCACTGTAAATAAGTTTTGATTGCTTTAAGATTTCAAAATCTTCAACTGTTGTATACGAAAAAGTTGCAGAAAAAAGTCAAGTGTTGAAGAAGTTACTTGTGGCTGCAATATGGTATGAATTAAAATTTCGCTAATAGAAGTAATTTCTATTAACTGTTTATAAAAACATGTTTTAAATCGAACTAGTTGAGGTTAAACGTAAGGTAAAATATCATAGGAATATGCTGATTGTAAGAAGATTCATCTATAATATCCGATTAATAAGGAAAAACATATGCAAATATTTTTACAAATGAAATATTTATTTCGCTCTTTCTAATTTTGCGCCCTTAGGATTGGTGCGTCTGGAGCAGTTTGCTCCAATTGCTCCACGGTAGCTACGCCCCTGCGTCGGAGACTATCGCGTTCGATAATTGGCCGCTAGAGATCTACGGTGTCGGGCGTGAAGCCTGTTCCTTCGATCTCTTCATGCCAACGGACAAGGGCTGTGTAGTCCCTGTCTATCCTCGCACGTAGATCGAGAGGAAGAACCCCACGGAAAAAACTGTTTTGTTGAAATGACTAAATTTTGGTTCATATAGCTCCATCCAAATATTTTGGTTGGAGTGATTAAATTTTCGTTAGATTAACCAAATTATTTTGTTAATTTAACAAATCGTTTGGTTAGTCCACACAAAATTTGGTCATTCCAACCAAAATATTTGGATGGAGCTATATGAACCAAAATTTAGTCATTTCAACAAAACAGTTTTTTCCGTGCATAGACGTGCAAGGATTCCGTCGCAACTGTTGAATAACACTTTGTCGCATACAAGAGCAGTGCTCGTTGTATGGTCAGCAATGTATTCGTCAGTTTTGCTTTGTTAGAGTACCATATCGAGGCCGCGTACAAGATTATTCGCTCTACCACGACTGAATAGAGCTTCTTTTTGATCCTCGGCGCTCGGCCTCAGACCCCAGTTAGCGGCTGAAAAGCGACTCATCTTTTGCAATACCTTGAACGCCTTTTCCTGAACATTGTCAAGATGGGGCATCCAGCTAAGGTGTGCTTTGATCGTTATTCCGAGGTACTGCAGTTGCCACTTAAACGCTACCTTATTGCCCGCCATGATTACGGGAAGCTAACATCCGAACCCGCAAGCATAGAACACCTTGGCGAAAGACGGAGGGTGCCAAATGATTTTGGAATAAGAGAATTTTCCGTGCGTGCCCAGCTTCATTATTTTCAGTTCGGCGTGTTGTACTTTTTAGATATGATGTATTGCTTTGAATGATTGCGTAATGCAGTTTTAAGATAATATATCATTAGAATCCTGATATTGACAATTAAGACTTTAATCTCGTGAAAGTAAAAGGATTTCGCACCAAATAAACAAATAACTGTGTGGGTCTTATTTAATTAGGATACTTCTGCAGTTTATAATACTTTAATATCTATCCTATCTATCTATATTATAAAGGACAAACATATCTGTGCGTAACGCATACGTCATTCTGCGAATGGCAACACTTTGAAATTTGAAATGAATCTATATTATAAAGGACAAACATATCTGTGCGTAACGCATACGTCATTCTGCGAATGGCAACACTTTGAAATTTGAAATGAAATTTCGCTTTTGCAATTTTCGCTACTGGAAATTTTTAAACTTCTAAACATCCCACATTTTAAATGTTTACACCGTCGTATGCAGAGAAAAATGCACTTTTAAATGCAATTTGTTTGAAAGCTGTATCTCAATTTATTTCTGAGACATTAATTTTTTATAGTTTTTAATACCAATTTTCTAATCGTGGCAACTGAAGTACTTCATTTCTATTAAAAGTGGATTAGTTATTTTTATTAATTATATTCTTACTAATGCCATTTTCTCATTGCAATTAAAAATATCATTTTTAAAAATTTGAACAGCAAATGACGTTATGCTTTAAAAAAGACACAATTTCCCTGATGATGCTCTTATATTTCACTATTTTTTCATTTTGCTGATATTGAGTTTGAGACAATAGGCAAAATATTTCAGCGACTGAAAATGACGTCACATTTAAAAGTAAACGATAATTTTATTTGATAAAACGAGATATTTCAACTTGAATACGTCTAAAAGTTATCAATTTCTGGAATTTTTACGCGCAGGTACAGATATTATACTAAGACTTCAAATCACGAGTGGGAATTTTAACATGGAAAGTTGTAATAGTTGACAAACGTGACTTCAAGCTTGAAAAAATATTTATTAATAACCTATTGCGCGTTAAAATGTTTTTAAATGGTTAATATGGATGTGAAACATGGAAAATGACTTGATTCGGTTTAGAAGTAAAGGTAGAAAATTCTATCATTATGTCAAGGTGAAATCATTTATGCGGATTTTTCATTCCGTAACCAAGCATCCATTAATAACTTAATCAAAATTACTTATCTTGATTATATGTTACTAATTACGTATATGAATAAAGTTTAATTTTTCAATAATTTTAACAGTTGAAGTTTATGAAAAAAGTATTTTGTTAATCTTAGGTTAAAATATGTCTTTGGAGAGTTAAATTAACAAGTGTAAGATGGATTTTTTATTCTAATTATTTTTTGTCGATGTATTATAAATTTGATGCAACACTTCCTTTGTAAACATTTTCTTTCGTCGAAATTCGACGGGTTCCACCTCGTATATATAAAATCCTAATGAAACGAATCTATGAAACGGATATATGAAACGACTGAAATGTAACAAATTTATGAAACGATTCTATGAAACGACTGATTAAACGACTGATTATGTTTCACGGCGATTTCTCCTAAAAGACGGAATACTTTGCGATGAAATTAACACCAAAAATCCGAATTGATCCGCAGATCTCAAAACTGGTATTAGAACTTTTAAATTCGAATTAGTTTTCGAAATATTATTTTTTTTCTAATTTTATATACTTTTCTCTAATGATGGCAACTCAAATTTTAATCATAACAGATATTTCTTTTTCATATTTTAGAAAAGGTTATTATTTTAAACTAATTTGGCAACCAGTTTGACCTCATTTAAATGTATGCTAAGAAATGTATCAGGTTACTTTCATTCATAATTCAATTTGTATTTCATTATCATTTTATTTAATACAAAACTTTCATTTAAAACAGAAACATTAAAAATAAATGGCTTTCACTTCTTTCTTTCTTTTTTTTTTTTTTTTAACGAAACGAAAAGAAAAATAGTAGGCACAGATGTCATATACGCAACGCTGTACCTAATTGGTGCCAAAATGGCGTTATTTTGCCTGACATGGTAACCCGGCTATTGTTGCTTATTTATTAATAAATGTTTATTTGAATTTATTTTCTTTTTATTTACAAAAAATGTTATAAATTGTTTTGTTCTATAGTTATTAATTAAACTTTTTTTTTATATTTACTAGGGGGCTCTGCCCCCTACGAGCTACGCTCGTCAACCCCCGTTCAGACACCGCAGACTCTAACGGCACGCTAATTTGATCGGCTTTAAAAAGATTTCGGAAGATTGAATTATAATTTGAATCTGACAATTATAATCTGACGTAATTTTCACCAAGCTTTTCTCTCTCTTTTTAATATTCACGTAAAAATACTTTTGTTAGAAATGAAATATTATGATTATCTTAAAATATCAAATGAATGTCTCGCGCAATTTTTAAATTTAAACTGTTAATATTATTTTTTGTTCATTTTACGTAATAAGTGTAATGTGACGTAAATTCTCCTATTTAAGACTTCTAACGCATGTTAATGAATTTATTATTTTACAATATTCTTTCTCTTTTAAAATTCACGTGTAAGTATAGTTTTTATGACGTAATTTTCAATGAGTTCCTGCTTTTTATATTTTCTGTTTATAATAGTCACGTGTAAAATAAATTTTTAATTTGAAACAAACATTATTGTCTGCGCTGTTTATACAGTTGGCAACAGTTTAAATTAATACAATTTTCTAAATTTTGTAAAAAATATCTCTCGAAATGCTGAAAATTTGAATTTAAAATAGAAATAAAACCTCAAAAAATGAGTCAAATTAAAATACTAACTGCAGTCTGCACACCGGGAAATTCTGACGCATAAAATGATCTAAAAATGATTAAATTCCTATGTACAGTTTTTGCTCCTATGAAACTTTTTTAATGGAACGATTTTGTCCAAATTTGGCATTAAATATCTCTTAAAATAATTCTTCGATTTGAAAACTGCCTACATCAGCTTGTTTGTCAAACATTTCTCTATAACACTACCGGTTTTCATATTTTTATATGCAACAGTTTCTTTTATATTAACGAAGAAAGGTCATGCTTAAGTATTCAAATTGGATACCGATCTGCCAGGAATATCTACGCAGATTTTCATTGGTTTATTTCCAAATCAAAATTTTTTCTTATATATAGAAGGATAGCTATTTCATTTTAAAAATAACAGAAAATAAGTTAAAAATACATATGTAACTGGTATTCGAAAACGAGGCTTTCGCCAAATTGTCGTAAAAAAAAAAAAAAAAGCACGCCAAACCTGGTGCGTATATGACAATACAACAAATCGTGACATTTAATTTCAGCTTCAAAGGAATGTTTTAATGGTATCACTTCTCCCGTCGACCAATTTCCCCAAATTATATAAATCGCCAAATTGTACAAATTGACATAATTTTTTATTTTAAATAACGAAAGAACAAATAAATTAGTATAACATTAATAAAAATACAAATAAAACGTCGAAATAAAAATCACTTGATGACGTAAACGCGTGTAATTTCCTTAAAGTCAATGAATGTGACATTTACGATCAACCATTATTGGCATTTAATCTTATAGTTTGACAACAGATTTTAGATATAACAGGCAACATATTGTGAATCAAACACGAAAACAACCATTGGATGTCTTAACAGCAACTGATTCTGCCTTAAATTTTTGCAATCAAAGGGAATTGAATGGAAACCCGTTTACAGGGAGATCGCTACAGGTTTTTTCAGTATAATTCAATCTTCTCTAATCTTTTTAAAAGCAATCAGATTAGCGTGCTTTCAGATTCTGCAGTGTCTAAACGGGGGTTGGCGAGCGTAGCTTGCAGGGAGCAGAGCCCCCTAGTTATTTATATTCTTTTATCAATTCAGTTTTCTCATGTCAGGTCAAAGTTTTGATTATTAATCACCAAAAAATCTATATAATAAAAGCCTAAGTCATGTGGCTGTCATCAACAGTTCCGGGCTGACCACTTCACTTTTTATATGCCAGGCGGCCATTTCGCTACTTTAAGTTAGATGGGCGTAGATGATTAAATCGCCAAATAGGATTCCATCGCCATAATTTCATTAAAAATATAGTGAACTCATCCGGATCCCGATAATCAGCCATTTTATTTTAATTTTCAGAGATTGGCGAAATAGAGAAGTCTCTTGGTGAAAAAGAAGTTTGGCAACGTATTTTCTGACAGACTATTTATTGTTTCATACTCACATGCGATTCTTTCCACATGTATACAATTTATTTAATAAAAAGACGCTATTTATACATTTTTATAAAGAAACAGAAGTAACTTGGGTACTGTAAACTTAGTTATCCCGTCGACCAATTTTGCCAAATTATATAAATCGCCAAACCACTCGCCAAATTATACAAATTGACGTAATTTTTATTTTAAATAACGAAAGAACAAATAAATTAGTATAACATTAATAAAAATACAAATAAAACGTCGAAATAAAAATCACTTGATGACGTAAAGACGTGTAACTTACTTAAAATCAAGCGAATGTGACATTTACGATAAATTATTATTGGCATTTAATCTTATAGTTTGGCGATAGATTTTTGGTCGACGGGATAACTAAGTAGTACCGTAATTTGTATATAAAAAAATATATATGATTCTACTTGGTTATCCCGTCGACCAATTTCGCCAAATTATACAAATTGACATAATTTTTATTTTAAATAACGAAAAAACAAATAAATTAGTATAACATTAATAAAAATATAAACAAAACGTCGAAATAAAAATCGCTTGATGACGTAAACATGTAACTTGCGGCACAGATGGCATATACGCCCCATATTGGCGCGATTTTTTCCCGACGCCAATTTGGCGAAAACCTCGTTACTATATCGTCTATATCCAGGTAACCATATCAAGCAAAATAACGACACTTTGGCGCCAGTTAAGTACCCGGTACGTATATGACATTGGCGCCAGAAAAAAATCGCGCCAATATGGGGCGTATGTGACATCTGTGCCTAACTTGCTTGAAGTCAAGTAAATGTGACATTTTCGATCAACCACTATTGGCATTTAATCTTATAGTTTGGCGATAGATTTTTGGTCGACCAATTTCGCCAAATTATTTAAATAGCCAAACAACTCGCCAAATTACACAAATTGACATAATTTTTTATTTTAAATAACGAAAGAACAAATAAATTAGTGTAACATTAATAAAAATACAAATAAAATCGACGATCAACCATTATTGGCATTTAAGCTTATAGTTTGGCGATAGATTTTTAGTCGACGGGAAAACTAAGTAGTACCATATATGTATTTAGAAAAAAAAAATTATGTATAAAAATACATATATCAACAAAAATGTAGTTCATCAGGTTTGTTTTCATAGCTGTTTATATATTTTGGCAACATATCTCACTTTCTGAAGTGCGAATTGCGCCGAGCTTTTTTAAAAATGCAAAGGGTTGTATAGTGAAAAAGTACCTAAATAAATAATTATTAGTAACTAGCTGTATCCGGCCACGCGTTGCTGTGGCCCAGTCTGGCTAAATGGAAAAGAAAGAAAAAAGAAAGTGCGCGTTTCTAATATGTTTAATTTCACAATACTTGTGGGTATACAATATTTTTGTTGTTACATTGTCTGTGCAGGTATAGAGATAGTCTGATTTGCCGATTCTAGAACACGAAAAATATAATTGCCCGTGTGAGAAGCAATTCATGTCTAGATCTAAATCGCAGAATTTTAAGGCTTAGCCCTGAGCTTTGCTGATGGAGATTGCAAACGCCAATCAAATAGATAATTGCAATCTCTTAAATTGAAATCGCGCATCCATTGGAATCAAAGGAATGCGAGGAATGAGGACATCTTCACCTTTTAAAGGTCCTATTAAGATTTTGCTTCTACAAAGTTGCTCATTATTTTTTTACTGCAAGCCGCGTGCCGTTGCAAAGATTTGGCTTGTGAATATTTCGCAACATCTGAATTGGAAGGTCGATTGTCAATTGCAGCACGTGCTGTGGCATGCCTGGCACATCGAGTGAATTAGAAAGATATGTGCCGAGTTAAACTTATAGCATTGAGCTCACAGGCTATTCACACAAATTGTATATTATACTCTTATTTCAAAGAATAATGCCCATTGAAAAATAAATTAAGGGGGATTACCCCTCCGTCCGCCCCCCCCCCTTTATACTTAACCAATGAACCTCCAAATCTAATCAGGTAAACGCCTTATCAGAATAAACCGGTATACCAAATTTGAAGCAAATCGGATAATTCTGCATGAAAAACCCATTTATCTATATATATATATTTATCTATATTAAGACATGCAACGCAACCGGTGAAAAGAAATTCAAAGAATTTCAAAGAAATCGGTGAAGAACTTTCGGAGGTTTAAGATTTCGTACAAACGAACATTTACATTTTTTTAATACAGAAATGTGCCCCCACGGAAGAAAGTGGGATGATGGGGATGGTAGGTGCATAATATGAAAGAGTAGTCAAAGGGCTTTCTAATGATATGTCACATGACGTGTGTCTGAAAAAATTTAAAAAGCAAATCGGATATTTCTATCGAGTTATCGCGTTACATACATACGTACATACAGAACCTGCGGGCACATTAACTCTCAGGCTTTAATAGCCTATTAGCTAAAAAGAAACTAGTATGTTGTGGCCATCACAAAACTTTCTTCTATATAAATCACGTCAATTAAATCATTTAAATAGTACAAGAAATTACATGAATTTAGCACCAATTCATATCAAAGTATATCTGAATTTGAAGTTTGATGAAAATTCGTGCATTAGTTCTTGAGATAGAGCTACAGCGGGAATTCTGAAAAATGTAGCATAGCAGCGCCACCTGTTGAGCGATTTACACTAAAAATAAACAGCACTAAATGATATCAAGGTATACCTGAATCTGAAGTTTGTTGAATATCTAAGCGTTCTTGAGATAAAGCTATTGCGGAAATCGCAAAAAATACAGCATAGCCGCGCCACCTGTTGCGCGATTTACACCAAAAATTAAACAACACTAATTTACACGTCAATTCATGTCAAGGACTAACTAAATCTGAAGTTTGATGAAAATCCGTGCAATAGTTCTTGAGATACAGCTCTTGCGAAAATCGTGAAAATGCAGCACAGCAGCGCCACCTGTTGGGCGATTTACACCAAAAATTAAACAGCACTAATTTATATCAAGGACTAACGAAATCTGAAGTTTGAGGAAAATTCGTGCATTTTTTCTTGAGTTAGAGCTATTGCGATAATCATGAATAATGCAGCATAGCAGCGCCACCTGTTGGGCGATTTTCACAAAAAAGTAATCAGCACCAAACTATATCCTGGACTAACTGAATCTGAAGTTTTATGAAAATCCGTGCAGTAGTTCTTGAGATATAGCTATTGCAGAAATCGTGAAAAATGCCACATAGCAGCGCCACCTGTTGGGCGATTTTCACCAAAAACTAATCAGGTATAGTTTATATCAAGGTATAACTAAATAATAAGTTTTGTGAAATTCTGTGCATTAGTTCTTGAGATAGAGCGCCCACAAAATTTCTGTCACATACAGACTCACAGACAGAGTGACAGAGTGACAGGGTGACAGATAGACTCACAGACAGACATTTTCTAAAAACCATCAAATCGTGTTCTGGGCATTCTAAAACGTGTAAATCCGTCGAAAACCGGAAGTCGAAAATTTTCACGAATCCAATACTTTCTTCTTGTAAAGATAGAAGAAAGTAAAAAAGACGAACTGAAAAAACAAAGAAAAAACAAATATAAAAAATACTGACGAAATATTTCAGCAATGTGTCCCTCCGGAGGACCTAGTGAGGGGAGATGCATAATATGAAAGAGCGGTCAAAGGGCTTTCTAATGATATACCACATAATGGGCGCCGAAAAATATTAAAAAAGTGCCCCGGGGGATGAAATTGGGGAGGGGGGTGTAAGGTATAGTAATATAAAAACATGCACGCATTCAAATGCAATGCAATCGGTGAATTTCAAAGAAATCGGTGAAGAACTTTCGGATGTTTAAGATTTCGTACAAACGAACATTTACATTTTTTTAATACAGAAATGTGCCCCCACGGAAGAAAGTGGTATGAGGGGGATGGTAGGTGCACAATATGAAAGAGTAGTCAAAGGGCTTTCTAATGATATGTCACATGACGTGTGTCTGAAAAAATTTAAAAAGCAAATCGGATATTTCTATCAAGAGTTATCGCGTTACATACATACGTACCATATCAAGAACCTGCGGGAACCTGCAAAAACCTGTCTGAAAAAATTTAAAAAGCAAATCGGATTTTTCTATCAAGAGTTATCGCGTTACATACATACGTACATACAGAACCTGCGGGCACATTAACTCTCAGGCTTTAATAGCCTGTTAGCTAAAAAGAAAAAAAGACGAACTAAAAAAACAAAGAAAAAACAAATATAAAAAATACTGACGAAATATTTCAGCAATGTGTCCCTCCGGAGGACCTAGTGAGGGGAGATGCATAATATGAAAGAGCGGTCAAAGGGCTTTCTAATGATATACCACATAATGGGCGCCGAAAAATATTAAAAAAGTGCCCCGGGGGATGAAATTGGGGGAGGGGGGGTGTAAGGTATAGTAATATAAAAACATGCACGCATTCAAATGCAATGCAATCGGTGAATTTCAAAGAAATCGGTGAAGAACTTTCGGAGGTTTAAGATTTCGTACAAACGAACATTTACATTTTTTTAATGCAGAAATGTGCCCCCACGGAGGAAAGTGGGATGAGGGGGATGGTAGGTGCATAATATGAAAGAGTAGTCAAAGGGCTTTCTAATGATATGTCACATGACGTATGTCTGAAAAAATTTAAAAAGCGCCCCCTGGTGGGGGCGAGGAATTTGGAGGAGCGAAGTTCGTAATCGGTATATAAAAACACGCGCGTATTTGAATACAACGCAATCCGTGAATTTCAAAGCAATCGGTAAAGAACTTTCGGAGGTTTAAGATTTTTTTTTTTTTTTGGGGGGGGGGGGGTGCAAGGTTCATAATAGTAATATAAAAACACGCGCGCATTGAAATGCAACGCAACCGGTGAATTTCAAAGAAATCGGTGAAGAACTTTCGGAGGTTTAAGATTTCGTACAAACGAACATTTACATTTTTTTAATGCAGAAATGTGCCCCCACGGAAGAAAGTGGGATGAGAGGGATGGTAGGTGCATAATATGAAAGAGTAGTCAAAGGGCTTTCTAATGATATGTCACGTGACGTGTGCCTGAAAAAATTTAAAAAGCGCCCCCTGGTGGTGGCGAGGAAATTGGAGGAGGGGGGAGCGAAGTTCGTAATAGGTATATAAAAACACGCGCGTATTTAAATACAACGCAATCCGTGAATTTCAAAGCAATCGGTGAAGAACTTTCGGAGGTTTAAGATTTCGTACAAACGAACATTTACATTTTTTTAATACAGAAATGTGCCCCCACGGAAGAAAGTGGGATGAGGGGGATGGTAGGTGCATAATATGAAAGAGTAGTCAAAGGGCTTTCTAATGATAATGTCACATGACGTGTGTCTGAAAAAAATTTAAAAAGCAAATCGGATATTTCTATCAAGAGTTATCGCGTTACATACATACGTACCATATCAAGAACCTGCGGGAACCTGCAAAAACCTGTCTGAAAAAATTTAAAAAGCAAATCGGATTTTTCTATCAAGAGTTATCGCGTTACATACATACGTACATACAGAACCTGCGGGCACATTAACTCTCAGGCTTTAATAGCCTGTTAGCTAAAAAGAAAAAAAGACGAACTAAAAAAACAAAGAAAAAACAAATATAAAAAATACTGACGAAATATTTCAGCAATGTGTCCCTCCGGAGGACCTAGTGAGGGGAGATGCATAATATGAAAGAGCGGTCAAAGGGCTTTCTAATGATATACCACATAATGGGCGCCGAAAAATATTAAAAAAGTGACCCGGGGGATGAAATTGGGGGAGGGGGGGTGTAAGGTATAGTAATATAAAAACATGCACGCATTCAAATGCAATGCAATCGGTGAATTTCAAAGAAATCGGTGAAGAACTTTCGGAGGTTTAAGATTTCGTACAAACGAACATTAACATTTTTTTAATGCAGAAATGTGCCCCCACGGAGGAAAGTGGGATGAGGGGGATGGTAGGTGCATAATATGAAAGAGTAGTCAAAGGGCTTTCTAATGATATGTCACATGACGTATGTCTGAAAGAATTTAAAAAGCGCCCCCTGGTGGGGGCGAGGAATTTGGAGGAGCGAAGTTCGTAATCGGTATATAAAAACACGCGCGTATTTGAATACAACGCAATCCGTGAATTTCAAAGCAATCGGTAAAGAACTTTCGGAGGTTTAAGATTTTTTTTTTTTTAGGGGGGGGGGGGGGTGCAAGGTTCATAATAGTAATATAAAAACACGCGCGCATTGAAATGCAACGCAACCGGTGAATTTCAAAGAAATCGGTGAAGAACTTTCGGAGGTTTAAGATTTCGTACAAACGAACATTTACATTTTTTTAATGCAGAAATGTGCCCCCACGGAAGAAAGTGGGATGAGGGGGATGGTAGGTGCATAATATGAAAGAGTAGCCAAAGGGCTTTCTAATGATATGTCACGTGACGTGTGTCTGAAAAAATTTAAAAAGCGCCCCCTGGTGGTGGCGAGGAAATTGGAGGAGGGGGGAGCGAAGTTCGTAATAGGTATATAAAAACACGCGCGTATTTAAATACAACGCAATCCGTGAATTTCAAAGCAATCGGTGAAGAACTTTCGGAGGTTTAAGATTTCGTACACACGAACATTTACATTTTTTTAATACAGAAATGTGCCCCCACGGAAGAAAGTGGGATGAGGGGGATGGTAGGTGCATAATATGAAAGAGTAGTCAAAGGGCTTTCTAATGATATGTCACATGACGTGTGTCCGAAAAAAATTAAAAAGCGCCCCCTGGTGGAGGCGAGAAAATGGGAGGAGGGAGGAGCGAGGTTCGTAATAGAACAATTACACGAATCGAATAAAAGCACGCGCGTATTTGAATACAACGCAATCCGCGAATTTCAAAGCAAACGGTGAAGAACTTTTGGAGGTTTAAAATTTTGTACAAACGAACATTTATATTTTTATTTATATAGAAATGTGCCCCCACGTGGGGAAAGTGAGGGGAGCGAGATGCGAGGTGCATAATATGAAACAGTATTCCAAGGGCTTTCTAATGATATATTACATGATGGGTTTTGGAAAAAATTAAAAAAGCGCCCCCTGGTGGTGGTGGTGGCAAATGGGGTGGTGGGGGAGCGAGGTTCATCATAACTATATAGCAACACTTCCGGATTTGAATACAACTCAACCCGTGAATTTCAAAGCAATCGGTGAAGAACTTTCGGAGATTAACGATTAGGAACAAACGAACATTTACATTTTTATTTATATAGATAAATGCATATATAAACAAAAATAAAAATTCATCAGGTTTGTTTTCATAGCTTTTTAGATATTTTGGCAACGTATCATTCTTTTTGAAGTTCTAATTGCGCCAAACTTTTTTTTTAAATGCCCTATAATAGAAAAGTACCTAAATAAATAATTAATAGAAATAATTAATAAAATAAACCAAAACATTTTATTTCAAGATCAAAGCATTGTTTTTAATTTATATTTAAAAAAATATATATCCTAGGATAACTTCAGTTGAAATTAGGTTGACAGCTTAATATCTCATTCCATAAACCTAAACAAACAAGAGATTCATTCATCGTGGATGGCAAAATTAAACCATTGAGGCAATCAGTAAATAAATAATTAGAATTGAGGTAATTACTCACAAAGCAAGTTCTCCAACAATCAATGGACAATATTCTTATGACGTCATAATAGATAAGATGGTGGCGCTTCGTTTGTTTACGGTTTGCTGGTTGGTTGTGTTTATGACGGCCAATTATCAACACTACGGACATAGGCCCGAAAGGGGGGAGAGTGCCCTTCGTGGGGGGTCTTTCTAATGGAACTTAACCCGTATTTACGCTTGGAAATCCAAGGTTCGAAGAAAACCACGGAAACTCCGAACGGTTAGGCCGACGAGCGCGATTGGGTTCGAATCCAGCACCTTCCGTCTACCAGCTTCGAGAGCAGAACCTCTTGGCCACTGGTGGGGCTATTTACGGTTTGGATTCACGAAGTTTTTATTTTGCAGTTTTTTTTTTTAGTTACATTAATTTATTTTCATCTTTATGAACTCAGAAATCAAATTAATGAAAACAAAAGCATGTTTTTTCAATATTTAATTATTAAATAATGAAAAAATTCATAAATGCATGTTTTGAAAAATTAAAATAATTTTTTTTCGAAGTACTAAAAAATAACATTGGAGTAACAGCATGTTTAAGTTAAATAAGTTTAATTTAGATAATTTATGAACAAATATCAGTTTAAACACTTAAAATTCCACAGTGCTCCCCAATAGTTGTTATTTTTTGCGCCTGTAAATTAGAAACAATGCTTTGGTACTATAAAATGTTTTTGTAATTTACACTACATAATGATAATTGTCGAATTATGATATCGAAATAAACAAGTTGGAAATTGCTCGTCAAACGTGGCAAATGAGGTGCGTTCGTACTATAACTAGTTTTATAATTATTTTTTGCACCCCATATTGTACTGAATGTATATTTTTTTGCGCTTCATAAGTGCATAGTCTGTAACATCATTAAAATGTACTTGCAATAAATTTTTCCATATTCCCTGTAGTGTAACGGAAAATTTTGACTGTCCCTGTAATTAAACTACACATCCGATTTTAATAAAATTTGAAATGGCTCGACAAAATTTTGCAACAATTATATATTTAAAATTTCAGACCATTCGGAAGGCTGTAACATCATTAAAATGCACTTGCAATAATTTTTTCCCATTGGCCGTAATCTAATGGGAAACTTTTGACTGTCCCTGTAATTAAACTATGCATCCGATTTTCATAAAATTGGATATGGCTCGACAAAATTTTGGAACAATTATATATTTAAAATTTCAGACCATTCGGAAGGCTGTAACATCATTAAAATTCACTTGCAATAATTTTTGCCATTGTCCGTAATGTAAAGAAAAACTTTTGACTGTCCCTGTAATTACAGTATACATCCAATTTTCATAAAATTTGAAATGGCTCGACAAAATTTTACAACAATCATATATTTAAAATTTCAGACCATTTGGTTGGGTAGTTTTTGCTCTGTTATATGCGGACAGACAGACAGACTGAACGACGACTATAGGTGCTACGTAATTATATAATTACGAACGCACCTAAAACAAGTTGGAAATTGCTCGTCAAACGTGGCAAATGAGGTGCGTTCGTACTATAACTAGTTTTATAATTATTTTTTGCACCCCATATTGTACTAAATGTATAATTTTTTGAACTTCATAAGGTGCCTAGTCTGTAACATCATTAAAATGCACTTCCAATAAATTTTTCCCATTCCCCGTAATGTAACGGAACACTTTTGACTGTCCCTGTAATTAAACTATACATTCGATTTTCATAAAATTTGAAATGGCTCGACAAAATTTTGCAACAGTTATATATTTAAAATTTCAGACCATTCGGAATGCTGTAACATCATTAAAATGCACTTGCAATAATTTTTCCCATTGGCCGTAATGTAAAGAAAAACTTTTGACTGTCCCTGTAGTTAAACTATACATCCGATTTTCATAAAATTTGAAATGGCTCGACAAAATGTTGCAACAATCATATACTTAAAATTTCAGACGATTCGGTTGGGTAGTTTCTGCTCTGTTACATGCGGACAGACAGACAGACGGACGGACGGACGGACTGAACGACGACTATAGGTGCTACGTATTTATATAATTACGAACGCACCTAAAAAGGGTTACTGCAATTAGTATTATAGGCGCTATTATTGGCGCGGTGTATTTCCGTGGTACGGATCTTAAAAACCAGTAGAAATTAAGCATAAATGGCGAAGTCAATGAGTTACGCAGTTATAAAAATCATAGTACGCAGTTACAGTGGCGCAGCCAAAATTCAGCTCTAGGGGGGGGGGGGGGGGAAGGTGAGTTGTTGATAGCGGTGGCCGCCAGTTAATTGAATCACTGGCTAATCAAATCAGTCTATTTAATGAATGAAATCATAACGCTTTTTTTTCTGGGTTATTAGAATCAGCAAATACGCTGGTTAGGATTCCTTTAAACAGCGTTTACAATATTAGAGTTACAAAACTTAAAATGCATCAATGAAATAACACAAAACTATGTTATATTTATAAGTGTTTAAAAAAGTCAGACAAATTTTAAAAGATGGAATAACACAGTACAATAAACATTTTTTGAATCGAAAATCATCGGGTGGTTCATCGGAAAATATTTGGTGATTGCAATTCAATTTTTCAGCCAAAAATTGTCATTAACATTTTAGGAATGAAAATGCTCTGTACCTGAAAGGGTTAATAATGAAGCAATTTCAGCAAAATCTTCAATAGACTTACTTTGCTTTGTGTCAATGTAATAATATCGCAAGAATTGGTGGAATTTATAATTATCCACGCCCAAACAGCGCTGAATTATGTATTCAATATTTTGGTATGTAGTTAACATATTAAGGACGATATAGTTGACTAAATTACTGAGCACTACGAGCACTTTAAGAGACATCGAATTTCGCATAAAGGGAAAGCAATGTAAATTTATGGAAAATTTCGTTAAAATATCTTCATTATCGTTACAGATCTGAAAAAATATCTGGGTTTCGCTTGAAGTCTTATCTATACCAGGCATGTGATTTCCGCGTTTTTGCACACCAGTATATTCTTAGAGAAAATGTTGTTCTCTTAAATCGCAAAAATGTTTCGATTAAATCAAATATCATTTTCTCTAAGAATATACTGGTGTACAAAAACGCGGAAATCACATGCCTGCTATACTACTAATACTATAAAGAAGCAACGTTTGTTTGTTAGTTTGTGGGCTTGTAGGGAGTAATTTCTGGAACTATCGAACCAGTTTCAAAAGTAATGGTGGCAAATTGACGGTGACAGTCCTTGTTTCAACATAAGCTATATTTTATGCCGGTGGCACTACCCCCAAGGGGGTGCAGGAGCAAGTCACGTTCTAAAAATGCGATACTTGTGTTACTGAAGGTCGTAAAAACTTAAAAATTGGCATGGTAGTTACTTATAAGATGTAAATGCTGTCTAAGAACGGTTTGTGAAAAAATTGAAATTTAAAAGGGTTGAAAATGTGCGAAAAGAGTTCTAAAAACTTTCTAAATCACGATTTCTATGGAATTTTTAAAGATAGAAACTTGAAATTTGGCGTAGTAGGTTACGAATAAGATGTAAATGATCTTTACGGCCAGTTTCTAAAATTCCAAATTTAAAAGGGTGAAATGAGCAAAAAGCGTTCTAAAAATATTCTAAATTACGATTTCTATGAAGTCTCAGGAAATACCAAACCAATTTAATGATTGCAAACTGATGGTAACAGTCCCAGCTCAAATATAGGCTATATTTTATGTCGGTGCCACTGCCACCAGGGGGTTTCAGGAGCAAAAAATGCTCTAAAATTGCGATTTTTGCGATACTGAAGGGGCTAGAAACTATAAATTTGGCATGGTAGTTAATTATGAGATGTAAATGATCTGTAAGAATAGTTTTTAAGAAAATCGAAATTTAAAAGAGTGAAATGAGCGAAAAACTACCTGAATTTTGATTTCTATGGATTTGTAAAAAATAGAAAGCTAAAATTTGGCATGGAAGATATTTATAAGATGTAAATGCTCTCCAAAAAGAGTTTCTAAAATATTCAACGTTTAAAAGGCTAAAATGAGCGAAAGCATTCTAAAAAGTTTCTAAATTACGATTTTTATGGGATCTCAGGAAATACAAAACCGATTTAAAAAATAACGTTGGCAAATTGATAGTGACAGTTCCTGTTCCAACATAAGATATATTTTATGTTGGGGGTGGTAAACTTGGGACTATAAACTTGGAATATATCATGATGGTTACATGAAGTTTAGTCAAACTGTGGCTTAGATAGTAACTTTTGAATTATAGTAGTAGAATTTCGTGTAGTAAAAATAAATCGTGTAATAAAGACAAATACCACTTCGTTAGGCATATTTCAATTATTATGCGAGCAAAGCCGCCAGTTTTGCCAGTACCTTACGTTTTTTGCTGGATAACTGGATTAAGTTAGTGTGTAAGATATAGATAGTAATTTTTATTAAATCTATAAAAAGGTTTCGCATTTAATGTCTGTCTTTTGAAAATTCTACTCACAGTCATGCAATTGCAATCAGTGATTCTTTCCTACAGTATCTTCCCGAGAGCAAGACCTCCTGAGGAAAATTTCAAGTTACATTACCAACTAATAAACTACAATCTTTAAATTTATGTACTCTAACCCTGAAACAAATGGTTCAAAAGACACACAGATTTCAATAATCTGTAAAATCACAACAAAACAGCTTTTTCTATTAATATCTTTGCAATACTGTTTTTGTATTTCTTACTTTTTCAAAGTTTTTATGCACATAACTTGGTCTTAGAGATAACTGAGAGCAAAAACGCAAAAAGGACGTTTGAAACTGTGAGAAATCTAGAAAGTATGTCTTTTACGTTTTTCTCTGGAATTTAAATTTCAGATGCTCCATTATCGTTCCGAATAGACAGAAATGCATTTAAAAAACTGTTGTCCAGTGTATAATACTCAAACTAAAAGTTTCTGTGCGGTAGGAAATGACCACTCATTTAGCCTAAGACGTCTCGAGAATGTGACAGCTGCCGTTTCTCAAAACAAATGACCAGTTTTCACGAAACTGATGCGTGTAATGTGCGTTTTCACAGTTTAAAATACAATATTCGCCGTTTACTTGAATCACTTTTGTTGAGTAGAATCAGGGGTGATTCTGAGTAAAAAAAAATTCTGAAATTCACAGCAAATTTTCTGAAAAGTTACAGCAGAGGGGGGTAGGGGGGGAGGAAATTCCATTTTCGGCACTAATTATGCGTTTTTTCCGCGGTCTTTTGACGAAATTCGGGTTTTTTCGCGATCTCTTAACGAAATTTGCGTTTTTTCGTGATCTTTTGACGAAATTTGTGGTTTTTCCCGACCGTTTGAAGAAATTTATGGGTTTTTTCGCGATCTTTTGACGAAATTTGTGATTTTTTCACGATTATTGGACAAAATTCGCATTTTTCCGCGTTTCTTTAACGAAATTTGCTTTTTTTTTTACGATTCTTGGGCGAAATTTGCGTTTGTTCTGCGATTATTTGACGAAATTTTCGTTTTTCCCGCTATCCTTTTGTACTGTAAAGTTGGGCTTAATGAATTGGAGAGTGAAATTCAATCCAAAGTTTGAATTGAACAAAATTAATTCCGATTCATAAGCTCAAAATTACACTACAGCCGATGACGTAAGTGGTTGACATTGCCAAATGTGGTTTTTTTAGAATTATTTTAAATTATATAAGATCAAATAAAATTATGTTTACTAGTTATCGTAGCTGAAAAAAAATAAAGAAAAGTAAACACTCACCCAAGTACTTGAACACAGAAAGATAATTCACAAATGACGTTTATTTAAACATATATAAAATTTGCTGATTTGAATGCATTCTTACATTATGAATTATGTAAAGATTATCAAAGTGAATGTAAAATTTACTATAATTTTAGACAATTAGAGACATATTATCATCTAAGAAAAAGCAGAAGTTTACGTAATATTTCTTTTTGCAAATTAGGGATTAAAGTTCAGGAATGTAAAGTTAAATTAGGGATTAAAGTTCAGGAATGTAAAGTTAAACTAGGGCTTAAAGTTCAGGAGTGTAAAGTCAAGATCAACTAGGGACGTAGAAGGACTCTTGTATTTGGAAAACTGGAAACACGCTGTAGACAACTGGAAACACGCTGAAGACAAAGTTCCTTCAGGAATGTAGATTCTATTTCTTTTTATTCAATGCGAATCTGAACCGAACGAGAAGTTACGGATTTGGAGAATTGGAAATAGGATGTTTGAGGACTTCCTTCAGGAATGCAGATTTTGACGATTTCAGTTCATTACATAGGCAATTTACTATTTATCGCATCGATAAAAAAAATCAGATAATCAATTCATGTTTTTATAGCAAAGAAGAATCGAAGAATAATAAAATGTCGATGAGCAGAACAATTCAGGGCTTCCAAATAATGTTCTATGAAATTTACTTAGAAATGCTTCTTGAAGAGTAAAATATTATAATTCCTTTAGATGATATACGGCCGCCAAGGCCTAACAAAAACGTCGATCTCTTCTCACTCGCTCGCCGAACTCCTCTGCCGCAACAACCGGCTAAAAAAACACGGCGTCGCAGCCCCCACAAGTTACTTGCTCCAACGGCTCCCTGGTGAAGAATGATGACTTTTCCAGAAGAGTTTCAAACATGAAAAGCCATTACAGAGCGCGCCAGCCAATTAAAAACGCCTATCCTCCCCGCGCCTGACGTCACACAGAACGTGCGTGTTCCAAAAGGAATGTTAAACGATTTAGCAGACGTCCGGTTTTGAGCTAAGCGTCTGTTTGGCAAAGGGGAATACCCTTCTTGCTGGAACTTTCAAAATGTCGGAAAGAATGATCTCATGGCGTCGCGCGCCGAAATTAAAAATGAGAAAAGATAGAAAATACATTTTTGCGTATTTCTGCCAAAGTATTTATCACAAGTCACTGAAAATTTTGCAATCGGCTAGAAATAAATATTTCTATCCACATAATATGATTTAAAAGGGAAATATTGATAAATAAAAGATTTCCATTTTTTATATTTTAGACTTAGAAAATTCCGATGTGTTTACACATTCGCGATGTATGTTGAAAGAAATTTGAAAGTTAAATTACTGAAATATAATAAAATACTAATTGCACTTAAATAATCTTAATAAGAGATAATGTTTACATTGAAAAATAAGGAAATATTGAATTATTTATCATTAAAATTTACATTGTAAGTTTAAAACTTGTGATTAGAAATTAGGTGTTTGAAAATGTTAATTTAAGTTGTAAAATTGAAATAAATTATATTATTTAAATTAATTTGAATGGGAAATGATGCATTATATTTTTTATGATGCAACATTTTATCTCCCGGTAGCAGAAAAAAAAAGGATAAAAAAAAAATTTTAGCTGACAGGTTCGAAAAGATGAACCATCTGCAGATAATTCTATGCAAATTTAAAGGTAAACTACACAATATTAAACAACAATAAACACAATACAACAAAACAAATATATAAACACAATACCAAACAAGAATACACAGTACAAGTAGAAATAGAATTGTAACACAATATCAAACAATAACAAACATGGTACAGGTAGAAACAAACCACTAAAATTTATATATAAACAAAACACTGCATGGGTGAGGTTCTAATTGGCCTATAAAAATGTAATCTTTTCATGTGCAAACCCCTAACAGTAGACATATTGCAACTATGATAAAAATAAAACTATATGTGTAATCATATTTAAAAAAACAAACAAAATGCTGCATAAAGTTTTCAAATATTGCAAAATCAAACCAATAAAATTAAAACAGGATAATACTGCAATTGTGATGTAGCTGAGACAACTGTATATCATTATTTGTAGTATTTATTTTGTTTACATTGTAAAATACCATCAATTTCTTGAACAAAAAACAAATGTACATTGTTCAGAATGATAGTTGTGCCCATTAAATTAAAAAAATTTAAGACATTAAGCTGTGAATTTTAAAATAGATCATATGTGATCTTGGACACTGAAATTTACAATATAGAATGTTATTCCCTTTAAATTATGAATAGTTGCACCTTGAAGGATTTATCGGAAGGGTACTAATTTTGTGATTATTTTTTGCCCCAAGCTATGCCGAATTTACCTTCTGTGTGTGCTCGCTATAAATTTGTTGGGAACTGAAAGAAAAAGAGAAATAACTTAGAGCAGTTGCTCCATCGTATTCTCATAAAATATCTCCACTAGTATTCAAAGAGCTGCAGCTAGGAGATTTGAGCATTGATAATTTTTCATATAATTTCTGGAACATATATAAATTTTCATTTGTATTTTTTTTTATTTGTAATTTATTAAAGTTGTCTCAAAAATATATTAATTTTTTTTATATATATTTTCTCATAATTTTTAATAATAGTTATATAGGATCCTATAATTAAATTTAAAATAAAACATCACATGGATAAGCAGTAAAAGTTTATATGTTGAGATCACCCCTCAATTTCAATATGATATGGATATATATTGTTCAAAAATTAACAAAGATGAACATACAAAAAAAAAATCTGTGGCAACATAATATTGCATTCCCATCATTTAAATTAAGGTAGAAAAAAAAATTTAGATGAAGGACAGTACCTATTATAAAATATAGAATTGTAAAATAATGAAATCAATAAATCAGTATGCTTAATCAATTGTATGAGTGAACAGTAATGGACAGTACGTAAGCGCTTACATTCTGTGACCACTAGTATTTCGCCAGCAAAATATTGAAAACTCATAGAATTGATACAGATGTTACCACTGTATTGTTTAAAAAAAAATTGTAATTCAGAGAGATATATATACATATGAAGACACTAAAATGGAAATTAGAAAAAATGGGATTTACATTTGTAGGAAGATTGTAGTGCCCCAAAAAAATTTAAATGTCCATAACAAAAGAAAATTAAGTGAGTAGAAAACAAATAAAACTAACATCCTGTTGAGATGAGTTTTGATACATTCACCGTCATAATTCTGATTGTTGGATCAGTCATATGTTGAATTTGATAGTTATCGTTATTGCATATCTGGATAATTTTAAAAGGACCTGAATTTTTTGCATGGAAGGTATTAGTATGATTGAAATTCTTTAAATAAACTTTGTCGCCAATTTTCAACTTTGGAGGAGAACGACCTTTAAGAAATTTTGCATTCATTTTAAAATATTTTTGTTCATTAAGTTTAACTAATTCTCTGGTTGTTTTGATATGTTCTTGTTGTTGTTTAAAGTATTGGGAGGGTTCTTCAGCATCTTTAGGTGGTAAGAAAGTATCAATAGGTAAGTTTAAATCTCTGCCAAAAAATAAGTTTGCAGGACTAAAATTAGTTACAGAATGTTTAGAATTATTGTAGTGAAGCACAAAAAATTTCAATCTATCAGACCATTCAATTATTTGATCAGATAGTGAAGCAACTGATTCTTTCAGGGATCGATGAATACGTTCGATAACACCGTTCGACCTCGGGAAGTAAATGGACGAATTTCTACGTTTGATATTGAGAGATTTAAGAAAGGTTAGAAAGACATCAGAGGTAAAGTTTTTGGCGTTATCAGATAATATAATTTTTGGTATACCAAACCTCGAAAAGTAGTCGTTTAAAGCTTTAATTATAGATGGAGAAGTAGCATCTCTAAGCGGAATAGCTTCCAGAAAGCGTGAATAGTGGTCAACGATGGTGAGAATAAAAAATTTACCGTCATGTGACCTGGGGAGTTTACCCACAATATCTATTGCAAGCATCTCTCCGGGAGCTAATTCACACTTGGAAATGAAGGAAGGTTTTGTGTTGGTTTGTTTACTTTTGTAGGGAAGACATTTTTCACAGTTATTTACAAAATTTTGAACATCCTGAACCATTCCGTGCCAGAAATAATTCCTGGAAATTGTCTCAACCGTTTTTATCATTCCAAAATGAGCTTGGTGAGCAAGGGCAATGCAACTATTGATTAATGTTTTAGGAATAACGATTTTCTTTACTCTATTGACATTACCAGATTTCTTTTTAGCAAACATTAAAAGATCGTTATTAGGATTGATTGAGTAATTAGTGTTAGAACATGTTTTGGCAATTATTTTTTTCCGGATTTCTTTAAGTTTTTCATCATTTTGCTGCTCTTTTAGTATATTTTCGGTAGTTAGTGAGTCGTTAGTAGGTATAAAAATATTTAATGCATTTACATATAAATTAGGATTATTAGGAAGGTCCACGACACGAGAAAGAAAATCGGCTGGATTAACAAGCCCAGGAATGTGCTCAACCTTAAAATTAAAACTCTGCAAATATAAAAGCCATCTAGTTATAATTTCAGCCTGTTTTTCTAGGTTTAAATGGTAGGTTAAAGCTTTAGCATCTGTTAGAATTTTGAATTGTCTACCGTACAAGAATTCAGAAAAATGTTTAACAGAGGAATAGATAGCATAAAATTCACGTTTGATTGAAGGGTATTTAGATTCTGCCTGATTTAATTGCTTGGAATAAAATTCAATGGGGTAGAATTTGTCATTGTGTTTTTGCATAAGAATTCCGCAAATTGCAACCATAGATGCATCAGTAACCAAATAAACATCCTTACTATCATCAAAATTTTTAACTGTTGGATTAGTAAGCAAAATTTCCTGAATCTTGAGAAAAGCATTTTGACAGTCATTGCTCCAGAAGAATTTTACCTTTTTTCTCGTTAAATTTACAATAGGTTGTACTATTTTTGCAAAATCGAAAATTAAATGACGGAAATAATTTATCATACCCAGATAACTTTGAACTTGTTTCAGGTTTGTAGGAATGGGAAATCTATTGATTTTGTTTACATTATCAGTAGAAGGAGAGTGACCGTTTTTGTGTAATTTAAAACCTAGGTATGTTATTTGTTCTTTACATATTTGAAGCTTTTTAGGGTCTAAAGTGAGGTTAAATTCTCTCAATTTGTCAAAAACTTTCTGCAACCATATTAACATTTCCTCCAACGAATCAGCAGCAACAATTATGTCATCTAGAAAATATTGAACATTTTTACCTCTTAATGAGCTAAGGCAGTTATTTATTAAAGTATGAAAATAAGAAGTTGAGTTCACACATCCAAATGGCAGGCGTTTAGGTTGATAATTCCCATACTCCGTTGCAAATGCCAGTTTGGCCCTATCCTTCTGTTGAAGAAGGATTTGAAAAAATGCGGCTTTTAAATCCAAAACAGTATAGAATTTTTTGCCCGATATATTTTGCATAATGTCGTTGATTTTTGGTAAACAAATTTTATAAGGTTCAGTAATTGCATTAAGTAATCGATAGTCGATAACCATACGAAATTTAAGTTTGTTAGGGTCATCAGTAGGTAACGTCTTCTTTTTAACAAAAATGACTGGAAAACAGTAGTTTGAGGTTGAATTTTCTATAATGCCAGCCTTCAGAAGATCAGCGATTTCATTTCTAGCAAACTCCTTGGCAATTCTAGGAATGGGATATGGTTTTGTTTGTAAAACAAAATCATGCAGTAAGTTAAACTGAGGAACAACTTTATCTGTACATCCCAGTGTACTGTATGAAGAAGAAAAAACAGCTGAATTATTCATAAGAAGTTTGAGAACTCTCTTCCTATCTGATTCAGGTAAGTGATCAACTTGAAAATTATTAGCTTTTAGTTCATTTTTACGAAGTTCTAAAATATCATCACAAATTAGCGAATTTACCTGGTATGTTTTACTGTTGTCATGCGTAGAAATTTGATCTTTAGAAATTTGTTTTAAGTAACCTAATTTAGTATTTTTGTTGAGGACAATTTTTTGACTATTGTTGTTGAATACATACAGAAGAATAGAATTGTTAACATTTGCTTCATGAAGGCTAAGATCTAAGTTTAGTGGCAATTTGGTAGTTAATGGAACAAATAAATAGTTAAATGAATTGTTAATTTTATGTAATGCTTTAAGTCTTATAATCCTGCCATGATTTGGCCGAATAATGACACGGTTAGCTGGTGTGACAAAGTTTTTGGAATCTTCATGATTAATATCGTTAGAGAGAGAATTAATATTTTCATATGATTCAGCATTGGAATTTGAAATATCATGAATAGTATTATTGTCATTGGAACTTAGATTTTCATTGTTAAAATTAGAAGTTTGAGTAGAATCAGGATTTTTATTTTCGAAAGGAAATGTGAGGTTTCCCATGATAAGTTGAGAGTTGGCAGAGTCTAACAAAACTTTATTTCGGTTTAAAAAATCATAACCGAGAATAATTTGGTAGTTAGAGTGCCAATTATCATGGGTAACGAAAAACACATTGCTGAACCATTTATTACGAATTTTAAAGTTTAATTGTACAGCAGAAAAATAAGGAACACTGGAATTATTGATGGTCTTGATGTTTACAGATCTAGATAAAAAGTTAAGTTTATTGTTTTGTTTAAGTAAGTTAATAGTTTTAGGTTGTATAAGAGAAAGATTTGCACCAGAATCCAGAAGACCAATAAAGTTATGTTTTCCAAATGTTAATTTAATTAAAGGAAGTGGAGAATCATCAGAAAAACATGACATAAGTGATTTGGGAATGTTAACAGCAGTATCAGAATAATTCATACCCTCGTGCAAAAATTTATCATCTAGGGCTCTGTGAGATTGAGGGGAAAAATTGTGCAAAATATCATCAGAACCCTCTAGAAGTTTAAATTATTTCTTCTGCCTCTGCCACGATATGGTCGATAATTATTTCTACCTCTGCCCCTATTGAATCTCTGCACATTGTTATCGCTACCTCTTCTAAAATCTCCAGCAAAGTTTCTGCCCTGATTCTCAAAATATCTATCATTACTTGGAGAATTACTGTTAGGACTTAAAAAATTACTTGCTTGATTAGCAGCACTGTTACCCTGACCAGAAAAATTTTGCTGCGGCGAAAAAAATCCCCTATTATGCAAAGACGGAAAAAACCAGCAATCGCGCGTATTATGCTGTTTGTTACAGATATGGCAAACAGTCCGCTCTTCTTTTAATCCTTTTAACTGCTCCGCCATACTCTGCAATAATTTATTTGAATTTTCTTGTTGTTTCAACAAAATTGTAATCAACGAGTCCTGACTGCTGTTGTTTGAAACCTGCGTCGCGTTGATGGTGTTGACTGAGAAAGAGCATTGCTGTTCCAAAGCTTTTTCGCAATCCATAGCACTAGAAACCAGATCATCGAAATTTTCCTTTCCAAGTTTAAGTACCTCTGTTTTAATATCCGGTCTAAGAGCTTCGAGCAATTTATTAAACATCAATTTTTGCTTTAGAATGACCATTTGAGGGATATCCTCAGCGTTCGGAACCAATCGATTGACTAATTTTTTTACTACCTCAGCCAACTCCTTCACTGTCTGTTTAGGTTTTTGTCTTATATTTGAGAACTGATAAGAGGTTTCCTGGAAATTCTCTTCTCTGCTAAATTTTGCTCTAAATAAACGCACAAAATTTTCAAAATTATCAATATTGTTAATTTCTGGATCGCTCGCAACATATTCCTGCGCCTTGTCTCTACAATACAGGCGGAAGAGTAGAATACGATTCTCGTCGTTCCAATTCTGTATGTTACAGACATCACTAATGTTTTTAATGAAAAAATGTACATTTTCCCCTTCTTTTCCATGGAAAGTGGGAATCGCTGCCATAAGCGCGTTTAATTGCAAATCATTTGCCATATCGTAATAATTTGTATACACGTGAAAAATCAAAAGGTATACTAAAACACTGATGTATGACAAATAAATTATCCTAAAGCAAAGCAAATAAAAAAATAATAGTGGAAAAGTTTGTTAAAATGATGAAGGAAAGAAAAAAAATCATAAAAAAAAATGGAAGATTACTTTTTTAAAAATTTTCTAAAAATGCATATTAATGTGCAATACAGTTAAAGTAAATAAATATATGCAAAAATTTACAAATCCCCCAAAATAGAAAAAAAAGGAACACAATAACTACAAATATCAAAACATGCAACAATAAATCATTATAAATTCAAAGTGTAATATATAAAGTTTTCGTTTTTTCAATTTATGAAAAAATAGCAAATAAATCTTTGAAAAATCAAATTTCTTTTCTTTACATATATTTATAGAATCAAATCTTAAAAGGAAAATAAATAAAAATATAAATCATGTATATTTTAAAAATATATTGCACCAATATGGGGTCCGCACATGAAATAGAGAGAAAAAAAATATATATACCGGGTGTCCCAAAAAGGACTGACTGATTTTAAAATTCAATAACTTGCAAACGGTGACAGATATTTAAAAAATTCTTGCAGGAGGGTTATGCATAAGGTCAAAAGTTTTATTACAGTGATTTTCGATTTTAGTTCGAATTACAAACAATAGATGGCGCTGTAAGCAATAGTCGCTAAATACAGGCTCGATTTCTGGTCCTTTTTCTTGTTCCATGCTGAAAAAGGAGATGGAAATGTATTATCCGGGCCGCGAATTACCAAAAATCGAGCCTGAATTGAGCGTCTGTTGATCGCAGCGCCATCTATTGTTTGTAATTCGAACTAAAATCGAAAATCACTGTAATAAAACTTTTGACCTTATGCATAACCCTCCTGCAAGAATTTTTTAAATATCTGTCACCGTTTGCAAGTTATTGAATTTTAAAATCAGTCAGTCCTTTTTGGGACACCCGGTATAAGTTTAGTGAGTATTATTTTTAAAATAAATGATTAAATAATTAATAAGTTAATTAATAAATATACTTTATCTAATATCATGAAAAAGTAATGAAACCCGATCTCCGATCTTTAAAGTTATGGCATCAATTAATGCCTATGAGTGAAAAGAAAAAATTAATATTAAAAAGGCTTAAAACAATAACTCCAAGAATGAAATCACTAAGTTAACGGCACCATTAATGTACTGTAATCTGGGGCTTAATGAATTGGAGAGTGAAATTCAATCCAAAGTTTGAATTGAACAAAATTAATTCCGATTCATAAGCTCAAAATTACACTACAGCCGATGACGTAAGTGGTTGACATTGCCAAATGTGGTTTTTTTAGAATTATTTTAAATTATATAAGATCAAATAAAATTATGTTTACTAGTTATCGTAGCTGAAAAAAAATAAAGAAAAGTAAACACTCACCCAAGTACTTGAACACAGAAAGATAATTCACAAATGACGTTTATTTAAACATATATAAAATTTGCTGATTTGAATGCATTCTTACATTATGAATTATGTAAAGATTATCAAAGTGAATGTAAAATTTACTATAATTTTAGACAATTAGAGACATATTATCATCTAAGAAAAAGCAGAAGTTTACGTAATATTTCTTTTTGCAAATTAGGGATTAAAGTTCAGGAATGTAAAGTTAAATTAGGGATTAAAGTTCAGGAATGTAAAGTTAAACTAGGGCTTAAAGTTCAGGAGTGTAAAGTCAAGATCAACTAGGGACGTAGAAGGACTCTTGTATTTGGAAAACTGGAAACACGCTGTAGACAACTGGAAACACGCTGAAGACAAAGTTCCTTCAGGAATGTAGATTCTATTTCTTTTTATTCAATGCGAATCTGAACCGAACGAGAAGTTACGGATTTGGAGAATTGGAAATAGGATGTTTGAGGACTTCCTTCAGGAATGCAGATTTTGACGATTTCAGTTCATTACATAGGCAATTTACTATTTATCGCATCGATAAAAAAAATCAGATAATCAATTCATGTTTTTATAGCAAAGAAGAATCGAAGAATAATAAAATGTCGATGAGCAGAACAATTCAGGGCTTCCAAATAATGTTCTATGAAATTTACTTAGAAATGCTTCTTGAAGAGTAAAATATTATAATTCCTTTAGATGATATACGGCCGCCAAGGCCTAACAAAAACGTCGATCTCTTCTCACTCGCTCGCCGAACTCCTCTGCCGCAACAACCGGCTAAAAAAACACGGCGTCGCAGCCCCCACAAGTTACTTGCTCCAACGGCTCCCTGGTGAAGAATGATGACTTTTCCAGAAGAGTTTCAAACATGAAAAGCCATTACAGAGCGCGCCAGCCAATTAAAAACGCCTATCCTCCCCGCGCCTGACGTCACACAGAACGTGCGTGTTCCAAAAGGAATGTTAAACGATTTAGCAGACGTCCGGTTTTGAGCTAAGCGTCTGTTTGGCAAAGGGGAATACCCTTCTTGCTGGAACTTTCAAAATGTCGGAAAGAATGATCTCATGGCGTCGCGCGCCGAAATTAAAAATGAGAAAAGATAGAAAATACATTTTTGCGTATTTCTGCCAAAGTATTTATCACAAGTCACTGAAAATTTTGCAATCGGCTAGAAATAAATATTTCTATCCACATAATATGATTTAAAAGGGAAATATTGATAAATAAAAGATTTCCATTTTTTATATTTTAGACTTAGAAAATTCCGATGTGTTTACACATTCGCGATGTATGTTGAAAGAAATTTGAAAGTTAAATTACTGAAATATAATAAAATACTAATTGCACTTAAATAATCTTAATAAGAGATAATGTTTACATTGAAAAATAAGGAAATATTGAATTATTTATCATTAAAATTTACATTGTAAGTTTAAAACTTGTGATTAGAAATTAGGTGTTTGAAAATGTTAATTTAAGTTGTAAAATTGAAATAAATTATATTATTTAAATTAATTTGAATGGGAAATGATGCATTATATTTTTTATGATGCAACACCTTTGATGAAATTCGCGATTTTTCTGCAACAAATTGACAAAATTTATCTTTTTCGGCGATCATTTGTCAAAATTCGCGATATTTTTTATGTCCGAATTTTTGGATTGATGACCGATTTTTTAAAATTTCAGAAAAGTAGGGACAGAATCACCCCTAAGTAGAATGTTATTCAACAAAGCCCCGGATTCCGAATAAGCCAAAAGTTTTTAATATTAACTTTGGTTTTGATTCATTAAAGCGGCTAATTTTCTCAACTAGTGATTCATATAAGCGGCAAACATACTAATTATTTTAGCTCTGGGAGGGGTTTTAACCCCCCCCCCCTCTTTTCGCTGCGCCAGTGCGCAGTTATAAAAATCATAGTAATCTGGAGAAATTCTTGGATATCATAACTTTGATATTATATTATTTATAATAAGGATGAACTTTTACTGTATTTGTTCACTTTGTCAAAAAATAACTGTAATTGTGTTATTTTCTTTTCTATTTCACAATTATAATTTATTTAAGATCACATTAATGAAATATATAAAATTATTGTATCCAATATCATGAAATTACGAATAGATCTCTGACATTCTGAGTATTTTTGAGTATTTTAATTGTTCAACTATTATCAATATTTAATTTTTTCATAAAAAACTATTTAACACCCAGTTGCCTCATATAAGCATTTAAAGGGTTTTTTTTTTTTTTTTTTTTTTTTTTTTTTTGTGATGCTCTTCTAGTTTGTACAAATAGTAAGCGCTGCAAGAGTGTGTCGCAGAGTTAGGGTAGATGAAACTATTGATAAATATATGAATAAACATTAATGTCCCGGTGCTTTTAATGAAAGTTAAATATTGATTTAATGTTTTCAATTTTTCAGTTTAATAGTCAGACTGATTTAAGGTGAATGGAATTAATTTATTAAAGAAATAATTAAATCAAACGGATTTTTGATGACCTCATTTCCTAATTTAAAAAAAGAAAAAAATGCTTACGCATTTTTATCGTCATTCATTAAAAAGATTTTGATAAATTCATTGTTTAATAACACAGTAAATTGTTAGTACCGAAGATAGATTACTTTTTCATTGAGTAGCAGCATTCATCGATCATTAATATTTTTAAATAAATAGATTCAGGTTTACCAATTTGTACTTGTTTTTAAAATATCCATTTCCATTTTACATGTGTGTCAATGGTATAAATCATTTTAAAACATTTATTAGAGGCGAACAAATTATAAATTTCCATAAATCTGAATTGTTGTCATCATTCTTATAAGAGTAATAAATTTTTTAAACGTTAAATCTCTATTTCTAAGTGATGTAAAAAACTTTTTGAAAATAGAATAATCTTTGAATTAACATGAATTAAAATGCACTGTCAGTAATGTCGATATCAACAAGCGCACGCTCGCAAAGCGCTTTTCTCCCCAAATCATTTGACACACTCCGTCTTTCGCCAAGGTGTTCTATGCTTGAGAGTTCGGATATTAGCGTACGGGACGTGAAGGTTGGTTATTGAGCTTGCCCTCCGGAGGTACGACCGTGTAGTTGCACTTGCCGTAGCTGAATTCCAGATTGCATTCAGTAGCCCCGCTATGGATCTCTGCGAGTACCGGCGCCAGGATGTCTGCGAATCGGAAAACGGCCGGGCTGCGTGCCGCTAAGAAGGTTTCGTCGGCAAAGGCCTGAATGACCCATGCCTCTTCCTCAGTGAGTCGCATCAACAAGACGTTGATCACCACCAACCAGAGTTCGGGATCAATGCACGAGCCTTGGGGTACCCCAACATTGTAAAAGTGCTCTCCTTAGTGGAGAATGATCGAGCGATACCAAAGGTAGTCATCGATCAAACCCAGGAGGTATTGCTCGAGACCCAACTCTTCGAGAAGTCGAAGAATGTCGGCTCTGAGAACGCTGTTAAATGCACTTTTGATATCGAGCGTGAGCAAACATGTGAAAACTCCACGCCTCTTTGATTCGAAAATGTATTCCCACACAGACCGCAACGCGTCGACGGTATTGATATTTCTTCGAAAGCCGTACTGTCGGCACCGAGCAGGTTGTTGGTCTCTAAGAAGAGCGCCAGCCTCGTTACGCACATCTTGTCTAAAACCTTCCCGAAGGCCGGTAAGAGACAGATTGGGAGGTAGGAATAAGGGACACTGAGCTCCTTCCCCGGTTTGGGGTTACAGTGAACGCACGCTTCCACGTCCGCGGAAAACAAGATGTCCTCAGGCACTCATTATACAGGGCCAGTAACCACTGAGGGTGGAACCGGAGGACTTTACGGACGATCTCCAGACTGATACCATCGTGGCCAGGCGCCTTATTAGGCGGCAGCGACTCCACTGCAAGCTCTAGCTCTTCGATAGTAAACAGGTCCGGATCGGTAGTCCTGTTGATTGCGACCTACGAAGCTTCATCGACCTGCAGGAAGTGGTGTCTCGCAAATTCGTCCCGGGATTCCTCCCAGGTGGTGGCTTCGTCTCCTGAAGGTAGAACCAATGAAACTGGTGCGCCACGCCTCCACTTGCCCCGCACCACCTCGACCACTTGGCCCAACTTGTCTGTAACTAGTCCCTCCAAAATGAATCTTCGGAACGAGCTACGCTTTGCGTGCAGGATCGCCTTCTTGTATAACGCCCGCTTACGCTGAATGAGGACACCACGCTTTACCCTCCGCTCCGACGCTTGCCGGTAGAGTCGGCGCAGTGCGCGCAGCTGAGATCTTTGGCTGGTCAGCGTGGCTGTCCACCAAACTGCCCCCTTGTGCCTGACTGGTCTGCGTCACTTGTGCATACTACAGAGTCGGTACAAAGTTGACATCAAATGTTCAATTCCCTCAGGAGTTGCGAAATCATACGTGCCCAGATCCGTTGTTTGCAAATCTCGGAGGAATTCATCCCAGACCAGATTCCCGGGCCTCCAACGAGTGTTGGCCCATCCGGGAAGTCGTGAATTTGCCCTGCCTTCATAGGCCCACATCATGGCACGATGGTTGCTAAATGTTTCGACCTCGGAGATCGTCCAGTCGGTAATGTGCGAAGCGAAAAACCGGACCAACAATACGTCAATCCATCCCTCCCCTTGCGGTCCGCAAAAGAAAGAGAGACTGTCCGGGTCGTTTACAATTCCGAGGTTTGCGTTCGAGGCGAAGGCTATCAAAGATCGCCCTCGCGGATCCGTAGGACGTTGCCCCCAGATAGTGGATTTTACGTTAAAGTCCCCCACCAAGAGGACATTGTCGTTTGGAAAGGTCGTAAACAGAATCTCCACTTGTTCGAGCACAAGGTCAATGTCTTCGGAGGGGGCGCAGTAGCACAAGATTATCAACACCCACTCACCCGACCATCTGCAGCGGATGGCTATCACGTCTGGTAGTCTCAAGACCGAGTTAAAGGGAACTCGGTTACTGGCAAGGAGGCACGCTCGAAAGCGGCTTCCTGCGGTGTTCACCACCGCGAAGCTCTGGGAAACACCGAGGACGGATCCTTCACTGACATATGTCTCATTAAGAGAGACCAAAATCCACCCCCGCGACATGTATGTCGTGAGAGAGCTGGTTCGCCACTGCCATTGCTTTGTGGCAGTTGAGGTGCACGAACTTAGGGTTTTGCCCCATGATCAAGATCTTTCATTCGAGCAACCTCCAGCTGGTGGATTTGACATTCCCTTAAGCCTGCCGCGTGATCGGTGGGCAAATGCTTGCCCTCCGGTCTCCGTCTGTTCCCAAAGCTGCAATTTCGGCACTTCGCGGGGCTTGTGCACTCCGGTAACTCATGGTCCGAGACACCACATCTCCCGCAATGGGACGTACTGCGACAGACAGAACGTGTGTGGTCGTATCTCCAACACTTATAGCAGACTAATGGTCTTCTATTCGGTCGGAAATCTGCCTGGCACCATCCCACATTGAGTTTGCGAATACCTGAGAGTAGCACAATCGAGCCCTCGTCCACCGACAGAACCGCGTTGCGACTTCTTTTCCCTGCGAAAACAGATCACAGTTCGAGAGAGCTTCATTCTTCTCTTGAATCGCTGTTATGATTCTGTTGTCTGGTAGGTTCGGGTCGATGCCGAATAGCATGCATTCGGGGTTGCGTCTCCTTGCTCTCGCAATCTCTAGATCCTTCACTAGCTCTGTCGTTTTCATTAGCTCTCCAAGCTTCGCGAGGTCCGCGGCGCTGTTCGTGAGTATGACAATGCCGCCTCCCGATATGTGCCTCGTCCCTCGCAAAGCAATCCGAAAACTGGATTGGATCAATTTTGCTCGCTAATAGCTTGAGTGCCTCAACAGAAGAAGCCACGGCTTGTTCGCCTGCTCTCTTAGGACGAACGAGGAGGACGTAGTCCTCTGTCAGTGGGCTCTTTTCCGTAGTCTTAGAGACCTTCTGACGAGGTTGCCAAATGTTAAAACAGCGCAAAGAATAATATTTCTTTTAAATAAAAAATGTATTCACACGTGACTATTATAAACAGAAAAAAACCCCTTTTCAAATTAGAATTAAATAATTACACGTTAAAAGCAGGAAAATATTGAACATTACGTCATAAAAATTGTTTTTACACAAGCATATTAAAAATGAAAGAAAACTATAAAATAATCAGTTATTTAAGGTGTTAAAAGCAGTAAATGAGGGAAATGACGTCCTATTTTAAATGTCCAAATAATAACATTGCCAAACAGTTTAAATTAAAAAAATATATTTATATAGGAGATTTACTTCAACTTTGGAGTTTCAAAAACTTTCAAATTAGAATTGAAGGATTAAATATTAAAAAAATCCCTGCCGCCTCGGCCTACAGGTGGAGGTAGATTTCGAAGTTAAATAGTAAAATCACCAAAAAAACTTAAATCAAAATTAGAGATAAACACGGTTTCTTCACTAAGAAGGAGCACTAGGGAGCTAAACTTTTTGTGAAAATTCTAATGTACACGAATACACACACGCATGTATATGGAATAGGTTTAAAAATGACTAAAGCAAATTCAGAGAACCTCAAAGTGTTAAAATATGTTAATATTTCCATAGTCGGGTTTTTATCATGTTTTAATACGTTTCTTCTAACTCGCATGACGTTACATAGTCACCTGCTGAGATCCATTATTCTTCCAATATGACGCAATATATATTTTTTAATTCGTCAAACTATTTATTTCATTTTGAGTTTTTATGCGGAAATCTTGCTCTAGAAAACTTATAACGTAATATTCAATTTGTTTTCAATTCGCCAAACTATTTAATTTAATTTTTCACGCGAAAATCTTGCAATAGAAAAGCAATTGTGGTGAGAATTTTATTGCTTTTTTTAAATTGTTGGCAGCTGCTATAATGAAAAATATTTATTTTTTCCTGTCATTGTAGTGTAAGAACTGGTCTGGGGTCTCTGTGGCTGAGTGGTCAAAGCACACTGTGCTAATCGCTTGCGAGCGTAAGAGATTGTGGGTTCGATTCCCGCTGGTTCCATTGCACATACTCTTTGTGTGGAACTCCCAGGGTGTATTTCTCTTGTGTTGTAATATTTCCTTGTGCTATCTTGTCTCCGACTTATAAGCGGGCTTTCATGTCAAGCACACAAGTCGTATGTTTTTTGTTCAATAAATAAACTAGCGAGCATGACCGAGCTAATAATTAATAATAAGCTCGGTCAAAATTAGCCTTGTGTTCAATTCGATATTTCATTCTCACTGTATAATTCTTGCTGTTTAGATAAAATTGGTATGATCCTAAGCCACAGGGACCCACTAACCGAAATTTTTCGAACACACGACCTAACCAATGCTCATCTGGAACCCGAAAACTATAGAATAGAAATTTTAGTCAAAATCGCTTAAGTCATTTTAGGTAAAATTAGCTTGACCCACGGTAACCCAAAAAGGACCTACTAATCTAAATTTATCGAACATCTGACATATCCCAATGGTCTTCTAGTGCTAGGAAACGGTGTAATAAAAATTTTGTCAAAATCGTTTGAGCTATTTTTTAGATAAAGTTAGCTAAACCTTGATCCATAGTGACCCAAAATGACTGGTTAATCGAACTTTCTTGAGCATGCGACCTAGACCAATGGTCTTCTCGAACCCGAAAACGATAGAAAACAAAATTTGATCAAAATCATTAAAGCTGTTTTCTAGACAAAATTAACTTGACCCACAGTGAACCAAAAATTGCCCATTAATCGAATTTCCTCGAACATGTGACCTAACCCAATGATCTTCTCCGGCCCGGAAACAGTATAATACAAAATTTTGTCAAAATCGTTTCAGCCTTTTTACTTTCTTCTATCTTTACAAGAAGAAAGTATTGGATTCGTGAAAATTTTCGACTTCCGGTTTTCGACGGATTTATACGTTTTAGAATGCCCAGAACACGATTTAATGGTTTTTAGAAAATGTCTGTCTGTGAGTCTGTATGTGACAAAAATTTTTTGGGCGCTCTATCTCAAGAACTAATGTACGGAATTTCACAAAACTTTATATTTAGTTAGACCTTGATATAAACTGGACCTGATTAGTTTTTGGTGAAAATCGCCCAACAGGTGGCGCTGCTATGCGGCATTTTTCACGATTTCTGCAATAGCTATATCTCAAGAACTACTGCACGGATTTTCATAAAACTTCAGATTCAGTTAGTCCAGGATATAGTTTGGTGCTGATTACTTTTTTGTGAAAATCGCCCAACAGGTGGCGCTGCTATGCTGCATTATTCATGATTATCGCAATAGCTCTAACTCAAGAAAAAATGCACGAATTTTCATCAAACTTCAGATTTAGTTAGTCCCTGATATAAATGAGTGCTGTTTAATTTTTGGTGTAAATCGCCCAACAGGTGGCGCTGCTGTGCTGCATTTTCAAGATTTTCGCAAGAGCTGTATCTCAAGAACTATTGCACGGATTTTCATCAAACTTCAGATTTAGTTAGTCCTTGACATGAATTGACGTATAAATTAGTGCTGTTTATTATTGGTGTAAATAGCTCAATAGGTGGCGCTGCTATGCTACATTTTTCAGAATTTCCGCTATAGCTCTATCTCAAGAACTAATGCACGAATTTTCATCAAAGTTCAAATTCAGACATACTTTGATATGAATTTGTGCTAAATTCATGTAATTTCTTGTACTATTTAAATGATTTATATAGAAGAAAGTTTTGTGATGGCCACAACATACTAGTTTTAAGATACAATTAGCTTGACCCACAGTGACCCAAAAATGACACACTAATCGAATTTTCCAGAGCATGTGACTTAGCTCAATGGTATTCTCATGTTCAGAAACGATATAATACAAAATTTTGCCATAATGTTTTGAGCCGTTATTTTAGATACACTCAGCTTGACCCACTAATTGAATTTTCTCGAACATGTGACTTAGCCCAGTGGTCTTCTCATGCCCAGAAACTGTATAATACAAAATTTTGACATAATCGTTTTTATAGATACAAATAGCTTGGCCCACAGTGACCCACTAATAGATTTTTCTCGAACTTGTGACTTAGCCCAATGGTCATCTCATGCCCGAAAACGGTATATTACAGAATTTTGTCAAAAGGTTTTGGGCATTTTTTAAAGATTCAATTAGCTTGATCCTGACCCATTGTGACCCACTAATCAAATTTTCTTGAACATGCGACCAAGCCCAATGGTATTCTCCCGCCCAAAAACGATAAAATGCAAAATTTCGTCAAAATCGTTAGAGCCGTTTTCTAGATAAACTTTGCTTGACCCACAGTGACCCGAAAATGACCCACTAATCGAATTTTCTCTAATATGTGACTTATAGTCGTTGAGCCAGAAGCCAAAATTAGTGATTTTGGTTTCATCTCTGAGGACTTGATGATATATACTTTTTTGGATTCACAATGGTCCAAGGAGTTTATTTTATGATGATACTATGAAATTTGTGGTAGCTTATAGACGCCATATTGAAAACATGAGCGCCATCTATCGCACAATAGATACATGTGATTTTTTTGCCAGTATCACATAATTAAATGGATTTTAATGAAAAAATGGAAAGAACAAATATTGTTAAGCATAAAACGTTATACAAATTATATATTTATTAAGATTTTATTTTAATATGATGCTTATCTTTGCATTTAACTTTATGTTTATTAACATTTTCTGTGGAATAAACATCTTGTTTTGCATTTTAATGCATATTATTTTCATGTGGTAAGACACAGCAATTCAAGAAAAAAATTAATACTTGTGAAACTATTGTACTTAGTCTGTTAAGAATTAACCCCTAAGGGACCACGGGTGCGTGTATGCACCTTCGGAAACATGTTTCCATCGCTTTCTTTTGATACCACTAAAAAAGATAAGTAAAATTTTCCTTAGTTAATTAAGAATTTTCTTGATGGCTAAGCTAAATTTAATTGTTTGACAAAAAGTGGTGTCAACCGAATAAAATTCATGTAAAAGAATCATCATCAGTTGACATTACTGTGTCCAAATATAACTTCCATCGTCATAGAACAGTTCTACATTCTGCATATGCTTGTATATCTGAGGTTATTAAAAAGACACGCATATGATGGTGATACACATGTTCTTGAACAAGAACATGCCATCAGTTCCAAAATAGCTTCAGGAGCAGGAGGACCGCCATTCAACTGGACCTTTAGATAGCATTTTCCTTCACTATCTGTTCAAAAAATTCAACCATATTTATCTGGGGATGGAAGATCAGGATCAGGCTGTAGGCACTTCATCCAAACAAGACCATGGTAATTAGCTCGCATTACCAATAGATAGAGTGTATTATACATGGCAGAAAGCGATGCGACTGCACAGACTCCTTTTTTACAGAAAAAATACATAGAATATAGCGCAATTCATTGATGTCTGAGTATTTGTGCTTTCCGTAATAGAGATGGCAAACTTATGACTCAAGCTGTTTATTTGTTTCCTCTGCTATATCAGCGTCAGTATCAAGCGCCTTCAGCGCATTTCGAAATTCAGTGTTCTGAATCATCATTTTCCTTTGCAAAAGCACTTACTGTATCGCACCCAACAGGGAATGAATGCATTTTGGGTAATGCATTACATACCGCTTTACCTAGAAGTCCATGCATCTCACTCAAGTTGTAGTACTTTACTTTACCCTGTCATTGGATCTGGATTTTACAAATATTAACCCTTTCTAGTTTTTCAAATCATTTTCTAAAAAAAAAAAAAAAAAAAAAAAAAAAAACAGTGCGATAACTGCTACATCAGTATCTATAGATATAATAATAATATTTCTAAATCCAGACGCTAAAGCATGGTGTGAGCGAAATAAAAGTCGCGTATAACCTCTTCCTAGAAGCAGGTCAATTTAGCGTATTCTTCAATTAGTTATATCGTGAATTTATAGCATTTTTCTCCATAGATAACATACATCATTCGTATATTCAACTATTTCAGATAATGTTCACTTTCCCATTCTTGAGAAATGAAATGTATAAGTTCTTTCTTGTTCTCCTCACCAGATAGAAACTGCTTCCATTTCCGTACTGAGTGTCCAGGAGTCTATAACTTTTATCGTATTACCAACAGTTCATATTTTTCGTTCATTTCATTTTATTGGCACCTGGCTGTATGTATCAAATACAACCTTTATTCTTTGAGAGGATTATAATCTTTTATTACTTTAGAAAACAGATTCTTTGCTAGTTGTCCAAATGATTGTAGCTCCTGCGATAGCTTTGAACAAAACACATTCCATCAATGATATTAACATTACTATCATTTGCATTCTTTCACAGTCACAATTTTGTCATAACATCCATCAGTTTGATTTTTCAGTTTTTCGCATTAAACCATCAAGTGTTGCTAAAGACTATGGAAAAGGCCCTATGTGGTAGGAAAAGACAATTCTCATATCGAAATTTCTTCGCTCTGCAATGATTGTCATCTGAGCAAACATATTCATTTCTGCCTAAGCAACAAACTCTGATTTATTAAATTTTACACTCTGTTTCTTCTTCTTAAAGTCGGAAAATGTCTTTAGCTTCTTTATTTTTAGAGGTTTGGAAAACCCGTCTGGCTTTGAGTCTTCAGACAGATATTCTCTTTTGAAAGTTTGGTAAGCTTCTTCACCCATCTCATGAGCTTTGACCATGTCTTCTACAATTTCTAGATTTGTCATTGCTCCAGTTGATTCTATTACCGTGTCTAGATTTATCCATTCATTGGTAATCATGTTCTGTAAATATGAGATATCACATTCGTCTTTCTGGATCCTGCTCAATGACAGATCTGGATGTAGAACTAATTTTGGTTCTTTCACGAATCATGTGAAGAAATGCTGCCCTGATATCAAAAGTATCTCTCGACTGTGGCAGATCTTTGACCCCTGCATTTCTTTACTTATTGTCTCTTCAATCGCCCAATTAATTTAATAGCATGCAAAACCAAGAAAATCTTTCAATCACCCTGTTTATCGGCGGCCATTTTCCAATATGGCGTCCATTAGCTACTCTGTTTCTGAATATATCACGGATAAATGTCATTCTGATGTTGTGGTGAATTAAAAAATGTGGGTTTTACCAAGTCCACTGACATGAAACCACACGAGCCCCTGGTTCAACGACGGCGGCCATTTTCCAATATGGCGCCCATAAGCTACCCTGGTTTTGAATGTATCATGGATAAATGACATGTTGTTGTTGTGGTGAATTAAAAAATGTACGGTTTACCAAATTCTCTGACATGAAACCACTCGAATCCCTGACTCAACGACGGCGGCCATTTTTCAATATGGCGCCCATAAGCTACCCTGGTTTCGAAAGTATCATGGATAAATGAGGTGTTGTTGTGGTGAATCCAAAAATATATGGTTTACCAAGTCCGCTGACATGAAACCACACGAGCCCCTGGCTCAACGACTATTAGTCCATTGGTCTTCTCGTAATCCAAAACGACAGAATATAAAATTTAGTCAAAATCGTTAGAGCCTTTTTTTAGATAAAATTGGCTTGACCCAAAGGGACCCCAAAATGACCCACTAATCGAAATTTCTCGAACATGTGACCTAGCCCAATAGTTTTCTCGTGCCGAAAAACGGGTGTACATAAATTTTAGTCAAAATCGATTGAGCCGTTTTTTAGCTATAATTAGCTTGACCTTGACCCATTCGACCCACTAATCGATTTTTCTCGTACATGCAGGGTTCATACAGAGTTGGGAAGAAAAAATCCAAGGAGTACTCCAAAAATCCAAGGAGTCCAAAAAATTTTAAGGATTTGCCTTTTTTTTTTTTTTGTCGATGTTTTTATGTGCTGCATCATTATATGGTATGCACACTCAAATTTTTAATGCCCAATTTGGAGAGAAAAACATTTAAAAAACAAATTTTACCCTATTAGAATCTAATTGTTAGTGCTGAAATTGCACAGTATTCACAATATATTGCTTATTGATTTCGTAAATTTAAATACAATATTGACAACCTACTTTTTTATGCAGTGACCAGCGGTCATATCACAGGGGTCATTCTTAGTAAAAAAAAATTTTTGAAATTCACAGCAAATCTGAAAAGTTACACCAGAGAGGGGGCGGAAGGGGAAATCCACTCCCGATACTAGCTATGCGTTTTCTCGGTGGCTCTTTGACGAAATTTGTGTGTTTTTCGCGATCTTTTGACGAAATTGGTGAGTTTTTACGCGCTCTTTTGACGAAAATGGTGAGTTTTTTCGCGATCTTTTGACGAAATTTATGGGTTTTCGCGATTTTTCGACGAAATTTGTGAGTTTTTACGCGCTCTTTTGACAAAATTTGTGGGTTTTTACGCGCTCTTTTGATGAAATTTGCGGGTTTTTTCGCGCTCTTTTGATGAAATTTGCGGGTTTTTTCGCGATCTTTTGACAAAATTGGTGGGTTTTTTCGTGATCTTTTGACGAAATTTGTGAGTTTTTTCGCGATCTTTTGGCGAAATTTGTCAATTTTTCGCGATCTTTTGACGAAATTTTTAAGTTTTCGCGTTCTTTCGAGGAAATTTGTGAGTTTTTACGCGCTCTTTTGACGAAATTTGTGTTTTTTCCGCGATCTTTTGACGAAATTTGCCGTTTTTTCGCGATTTTTCGACGAAATTTGTGTTTTTTCCGATCTTTTGATGAAATTTGTGAGTTTTTTTTCACGATCTTTCGACGAAATTTGCAGAGTTTTTCGCGATTATTTAACGAAATTTGCGTTTTCCCCGCGAGACTTTGACGAAATTGGCGATTTTTCTGCAAACGACTGACAAAATTTATTTTTTTCGGCGACCATATGATCGAATTTTCCGATTGGTGACCGATTTTTTAAAATTTCCGGAAATGAATGCCTTACATTTTCGGAAAATTCGGACTAGAATCACCCCTAGGTCATATAAATAGAGATTAGTCAAACCCCAAACACTTATTATGTATATCACATACATGATAAGTCTTAAAGAAAATTTTAAAAGACAAAAAAAAAGAAGAATGCTAAATGCAACATCTTAAAGAAAATTTTAAAAGGCAAAAAAAAAAAAAAAAAAAAAAAAAAAAAAAAAGAATGCTAAATGCAACATACAAGAAAAAATATAACAAGTTTTTAATTTATTCTTTTAGAACAGCGGTAATCTCTTTCTTTGAAGGTGAAATTTTGACGAATTCGCATTTTTTTCACGATCTAATGATGAAATGCGCGTTTTTTTTTCGCGATCGTCAGGTGGAAATTCATGTTTCTTTAGCTATCTTCTGGGAGAAATTCGCTTTTTTTTGCGACCTTCTGGGAAAATTCGCTTTTTTCGCGATCTTTTAATAGAATTCACGTTTTATTTCGATCGTTTAACGAATCTGACGTTCTTTTCGCGAGCTTTTGATGGAAACTGCGTGTTTTTCGCGATCCTTTGACGAAATTTGCGTGTTTTTCACGATCCTTTGACGGAATTCGTGTGTTTTTCGATCCTTTGGCGAAATTCACGTGTTTTTCGCGATTTTCTGAGGAAATTCGAGATCTTGTAATGAAATTCGCGTTTTATTTCGATCGTTTGACGAAAGTAACGTTTTTTCGCGATCTTTTGATGGAAATTCGCGTTTTATGCGATCTTTTGAGGAAATCTGCTTTTTTCTCGATCTTTAACGAATTTCGCGTTTTTTCGTGATTCTTTGAGTAAATTCGCGTTTTTTTCGCTGTCTTAAGAAATTCGCGTCTTTTTAAGAAATCAGAGTTTTCCCGCTATCTGTTGAAGAAACTCGCGTTTTTTCACGATCCTTTGACAAAATTTACGAATTTTTTCCGCGATCGATTGGCGAAAAACGCGATTTTTCCGAGATTCTTGGCTAAATATGCCAAACATCGATAAAATTTAAAATAAAGGTCGGCTAACAGTGTCAAAAAACGGACTTTTCGGACCTAGAGGGAGCCCTGCTATTAAGATTACCCTACCCAATCAATGTTGTGCTTCAGATGAATGACGTGCATAAAGGATTTACCGTGCGTTTTTCAATCCCGATTTTTTTTTCCTCGGCAGCAATATCGCTTGCGTCCGAAGCCGCAATACAATATAAGGAGTTTCTAAGTAGTGGTTTGCTTATCTAAGTAGTTCTAAGTACTACTTGGGAATGTTTTCATTTCTAAGGAGTTTCCAAGGAGTCTGTGCGAACCCTGCGTACATGTGACTTAGTCCAATGGTCATCTCATGTCCGGAAATCGTATATTACAAAATTTTGTCGAAATGTTTTAGGCCTTTTTTGGATTCAATTAGCTTGACCCTGACCCATTGTGATCCAAAATGACCGCGATCGAATCGAATTTTCTTGAACATGCGATCAAGCCCGATGGTATTCTCATGCCCAAAAACGATAGAATAGAAGATTTCGTCAACATTGTTAGAGCCGTTTTCTAGATAAACTTTGCTTGACCTACAGTGACCCAAAAATGATCCACTAATCGAATTTTCTTTAATATGTGACTTATCCCATTGGTCTTCTCGTAATCGAAAACGACAAAATGCAAAATTTAGTCAAAATCGTTAGAGCCGTTTTTTAGATAAAATTGGCTTAACCCATAGTGACCCACTAATCCAAATTTCTCGAACATGTGACCTAGCCCAATAGTTTTCTCGTGCCGAAAAACAGTTGGATATAAAATTTAGTCAAAATCAATTGAGCCGTTTTTTAGATATAATTAGCTTGACCATGACCCACTAATCAAATTTTCACTAATATGTGACTTAGCCCATTGGTCTTTTCGTAATCCAAAACGACAGAATACAAAATTTAGTCAAAATCGTTAGAGCCGTTTTTTAGATAAAATTGGCTTGACCCAAAGGGACCCAAAAATGACCCACTAATCGAAATTTCTCGAACACGCGACCTAGCCCAATAGTTTTCTTGTGTCGAAAAACGGTTGGATATAAAATTAAGTCAAAATCGAATGAACCGTTTTTTAGATATAATTAGCTTGACCTTGGTCTATTTGACCCACTAATCGATTTTTTTCGTACATGTGACTTAGTCCAATGGTCATCTCATGCCCGGAAACGGTATATTACAAAGTTTTGTCGAAATGTTTTAGGTCTTTTTTGGATTCAATTAGCTTGACCCTGAACTATTGTGACCCACTAATCGAATTTTCTTGAACATGCGATCAAGCCCAATGGTATTCTCATGCCCGAAAACGATAGAATATAATAACTCGTCAAAATCGTTAGAGCCGTTTTCTAGATAAACTTTGCTTGACCCACAGTAACCCAAAACGACAAAATTTAGTCAAAATCGTTAGAACCGTTTTTTAGGTAAAATTGGCTTGACCCATAGTGACCCACTAATTAAAATTTCTCGAACATGTGACCTAGCCCAATAGGTTTCTCGTGCCGAAAAACGATTGGACACAAAATTTAGTCAAAATCGATTAAGCCTTTTTTTAAGATATAATTAGCTTGACCTTGACCCATTATGACCCACTAATCGAATTTTCTCGAACACGTGACCTAGCCAAATGGTATTCTTGTGCCCAAAAATGGCAAAATACAAAATTTCGCCAAAATCGTTAAAGCCATTTTCTAGATAAACTTTGCTTGACCCACAGATCGAATTTTCTCTAATATGTGACTTAGCACATTGGTCTTCCTCGTAAGCCAAAACGACAGAATATAAAATTTAGTCAAAATCGTTAGAGCCGTTTTTTAGATAAAATTGGCTTGACCTGCAGTGACCCACTAATCGAAGTTTCTCGAACATGTGACCTAGCCCAATAGTTTTCTCGTGCCAAAAAACAGTTGATATAAAATTTGGTCAAAATCGATTGAGCCGTTTTTTAGATATAATTAGCTTGACCTTGACCCACTAATCGAATTTTCATGAACACGTGACATAGCCCAATGGTCTCATGCCCGAAAATGGTAAAATACAAAATCGTTTTTAAGATAAAATTTACATACACGCACACAATTTTTGCTTGAATTATAGTATAAGATAAGAGCTGGTCTTATCAGAATCGTGTTAATACGGCATTCAAAATGTTTAACCCTCCCCATTTCCATGGGCCGATTTTGCCCAATCCCCGCCGAGATATTAGCCATCTCAAAGTTGTTGCCGAGTTTGAAGACGATCGATAACTACGACTTTGCGGACAAAATTTAGTTCATACATACACACATATATATATATACTATATACACTTTTTAGGTGGTGGTCGTTTTGGGTTCCTGGGGTCATATAATGAAAAGTTATGAAGGAATTTTTCAAAAGTCGCACCATGGTAATGACTGCAATAGGTAGTATTTCATACGAAATCTACCTAAAAAAGAAAATACTGAAAATTACGCTGCAAAAACTATATTTACACGTGAATATTAAAAGAGAAAGAACAATTTAAAATAATAAATTCATTAATATGCTTTAAAAGTCGTAAATGGGAGAAATTACGTCATATTTAAAATGGCCAAACAGTTTAAATTAAAAAATATATTTACATGATATTTATTTCAAATTTCGAGATGATCTTTTTAACAATTGTTACCAATTCTGAGGCAGTGCAAATAATAATATTATCTTTCCAACAATAAAAATATTTTCAGGTGAATATTACAAAGATGAAAAGTTTGGTGAAAATTATGTCAGATTTAAAACATTACATTTAAAATCTCTTATTTGAAATCATTTTCTTACAGCGTTGTTAAAAAATACCGGGAAGCAAAGACTTGACTTAGTTAATTTCATATTAGCTAATTTTCAAATGTTTAACTAATCTTATTAAGTGAAGCACAGAAACAGCAATTAACAGCAGCTGATTCGGCCTTAAAATTCCCAAATAAAAGGGCATGGAAACCTGTTTACAGGGAGATTGCCATTGGTTTTTTAATTATAATTCAATCTTCTGCAATCTTTTACAAAAAGATCAAAATAATGGATTTTTAGAGTCTGAACATGGGGGGGGGGGGGGGGGGGGTTGGCAAGCATAGCTCATAAGAGGCAGAGTTCCCTAGTTGGATAAAAGAATTGAACACTTCAAAGTTAGATAAAGCAGCGCTTGCGAATTGTTTCTTTTAGAACATTTTGTACAAAGGAGGAGCTAGGAGATGAAGGGATTTAAGAAATTATAGGAAGAATTCATAAATGCAAAGAATGTAGTTCGTTACTGACTGTATCCAGACATTTTTTTATGGTGGAGGGTGCGGAATTTTGAAAATATGTTTTATAAAAAAGGATGTAATTTGTTATTATTAATGTATATCGACATTTTCATCGGGGTGGGCGATGGTGGTGGTGGTGGTGGTGGGGGGGGGGGGGGGGAGCAATAGATTTGTACCGGGAATGCAGTGCTCATCATCTGGATATGTGCCTGAAAGAAAACTTGTTTCAAGGATACATAAGCTTTATGTAGTGTTTGGCGGGCTATTTTCACAGAGATGATTTTTTTAAGTAACGGTTTAAATATGCTTGTTAAACTTTTTTTGTAAGACAAGTGTTTCGATCGATGTGTCGCAGCACACAATCGTGCCTCGAGACATTTTCGCAGGGCTGCGGAGTCGGAGGAAAAAAAGTCAGACTCCGGATTGGCTAATGTAACTAGTTTTGACATTGGTTTGGTCTCTTTTATTGGGAATTAAAACGGCCTATAGAGGCGCTGCTCGCAGCCTTCGGTACAGGAAAATTGTGCCTTTAACTAATACTAAAGTGCCATTGAAGTAATTTTTTATTGTAAATGCAATTGAGTTTTTGATATTCAAATTCGGATAACTTTTACTTTGTAATATAAGACAAAACACAAATGTCACAAGAAATCTGAAATTGTGCTAAAGAATAATCATTCTGAACAAATTTAAAATACATGTAATGCAATGCACTTGCACGGCAGTATCCTGAAGCGAGAGGTTACACCTTTTCTCCACCAGATGGCATATTCGAGCACTTGAATTGCAATTCAAAGTGCTTGATTGCTAGCGCTTATTTTGAAGTAGCGATACTCGCCTTATTAAATTTGTCATTAAATGAAGGAAATGTTACTATTTTAAAAAAGTGATAGCAAATCAAGCAATCTGAATTAAAAAAAAAATATCCTATTGCCAATGCTGCAACCTACTGACACTTTGCGATTTGATCTTGAAGCACGTGATGGACACATAGATATTTATTTTTTTTATTTCATTTCTTTGGATGAATGGAAAGAGAAAAATTGAAGTAACAAGACAGTTTCTTTCGTTCGCTTGCCGCACGATGCTTTCACAGGATAGTATTTTCCGATCCAGAATATCAGTTATGTCCATTCAGACAGGAATCCTAATACATTTTAAAATCTCACAGATATTAACAAAAAATACATTTTTCTTCTAATTTTTTACTGTACCAAAAATCGTAAAAATTCAGAGTCCATAAAATTAAACGAAAATCTGTAAATTATATGGACAATCAGTAAAAGTTGGCAAGTAATCTGGAGGGGTGGGGGGTGATTTCGACGAAGAGAAAATATGCCAATGCACGGAAGATTTTCATCTCCATATGTTTATTTAAATGCAACATTTTTCCTCATTTTAATTTTTTATGTGTGTATTCATAAATTGTAAAGTCAAATAAATATATATATTTTTTAATCTTCCCTCCCCTTTTCAAATACCATTCAGCATGTTGAGTGAAGTGTGTAATTTAAGGGATGGGGGGGGGGGGGGGGGTGCTAACTAAACTAAATTCTGTGATAATACAATACCTAAGGATCTTGTCCTACAGAGCCCATACAGTTTTCTTAATCATAGTTCCTGGAACGCTATACAGCATATATCATGGACAGGTGGTCAACCTAGTGTGGGACTCCCAGCATTTAGTTCCTAAACCAAAGAACATAGAAGGAAAGAAGGGAAGGCTTTGGAAACCGTAACAGTGCAAACAGCTCTGCTGGGAAACACACTCAGAGGGGAGATCCAATCATAGGCATGCTTCATTGCATCTGCTAATTCGCCAATTTTTTTTTTTTGTAGTAAACCTAAGATAACACCTTCGCGCCAACACCCCGTGAGAATTCAAAAATATGATCCGTTTATGTTCTGTTGTTGCGATATATTTTCTGTATTGCAAGTTGATAACTGATGAATATGTACAATGGAAAAATCTTCAGTGATGCAGGACTCTGTAAAATAATGAACTTTACCTATCAAAAGTTCCACTTTCACTCGAAATCTAACATAACTAACAGATTCATCTAGCTGCATCTAACGTAATGTATGATCTTTGACCTAAATCCCAGGAAAAGGAAGGGTTTCTCCCTTTCCTGAGGAAGGAGGGAAACTTTCTCCACGAAGAGGAGGGGGGAGGGGGGGCATTGCTTTCGCAGGGACAGCGGTGAGCCCAGTGTTTACTCCTCATTTTGATAATTATCGCTACTGGCAATTACGCCAAAGTGTACCAAGTTAACACTGTTTTATCTTTCACCCCTTTATATGACTTCTACTGCTTAGCTGTTTGCACTGTTTCGCTGACAGCTGGGATTTACAATGTCTATGGAACTTTCCCTTCTTCACAGTTCAATTTCTTTGCCTAAACTACTCATTTTATCAACTCCATAGGGATGAAAAGTTGACTGAACCTTGCCCAATCTGAAATCGAACTCTGGACTTATAACTTGGTAGTGTGATGTGCTGACCACTAAGCTACTGGAGTTTCGAGAGGGAAAGGAACAGTCTTGATAAAATATTTTATCTTTCGCAATGATAGATTCCACGATCTAGTGACAGACCAATTAATCATAATATTTTGAAAATCGGGTAGGATGGTTTCAAACTATTAAAAAAAGTGCCGACTTTTTGGGTACTGAACTTATCTATGTTTAAAATAAATTTTAAAAATGTAGATAACAAATGCAGCAAAATGTTTTTGAGTGTTTGCCCTAATCCCCTCCCACACATACTTAGCATGGAGAAAAGGAAAAAGAGGTGAAGAAACAGGAAAAGTGTGCATTTCAGAAATGTCTTCCCACAGGGTTCCCAGGAAAACATGACTGACAATTCCATGACTAAACAGGCATACAACGAAATTTGCTATTTATTTTCACAATCATTTATCAAAATTATGATTTTTTTTTCTGCGATTGTTCTTCGAATTTCTCTTTTCTTTTTTTTGCGATCATTTGATGAATTTCGTGATTTTTCCCCCACAAAACCATTTGATGAATTTCGCATTGTTTCCCCCCAAACTTAAAAAAAAAATTTATAAATTCCCTTTATATTTTGAGTTTCCCAGACTACTTTGAAATTACCACACTTTCTGGATTTTCCATGTCGCTGGGACCTTGTCCGATTTCACATCTACATATTAGAAATGCCACAAAATTTATTGTTTTTCATAGATTTCAAGATCTATCCCCTCCAGCTTCAGATACAGAGTGAATTTTTTAAAAAGGTTGTCTCCCTACTCTTTTACCAACCTCCAATACGCTATAAAATTTCTGGTCTTCAATTTCTATAAATTTCAAGATCTGGATATCAGTCGTTAAGCAGCATGATAAAAAAAATAAGTCAACGCGTAAAATATCTAATAAATAAACTAGAAAATTGAGTTTCAAAGTTTTAAAAGAAACGTTCAAAAAGTACCTTTGTGCTAAATAAGATGGTGTATTGCACAATTACAATGTCAAAAGTCACATTTTCCCTTCAGAAAACAAAATGGCAACATTAAAATGAAGTTAAGAGAAAAATTAACGAAAATCAGAAAAGTGCAGGTCGTGTTCATCTGGACTTGTATGTACAGATAGATATGTTTACACAATTTTGTATTCAAATTGTACTGGAATGGTCAAACTCTTTTTACTGATGTTTAATTTTTCTACAAATATTGCAATATTTATTGTGAAAAGGTAGCATAAAAATTTCAAAAAAGTCACCTTCATAAAATAGTTGCTTTTGAGCCCTTTTTCACTTAAAAAAGTTGCCTTGGTTTCCTTGAGCTCAAACTAGTAGAATTTTAGTAGCAAATGGCAGACCTGCATACTTAGAAAAATCAAACAAATTCTTAATTTGCACATCATATATGCACCCCAAAACAGTTCCTCCTCACAGTCTGCAGGTACATGCAATGTTTGTTGAAGCCTTCCTTACAAGACTGTGGATTCAAATATGAAATTTGTACACCAGGTGGCATTATATAACTAAGATTTTCAAGTTGAGTAATCACATGAACATTGACCTTGATATCCTACGAAGTTTTTTAAGATATAGTTTGAGGGTATGACATTGTTCCATTTATGAAACAAAAGCACATGAAGTATGCTTTGAAGAGAGAAGTAAGAATTTAAATAATGGGACAGATAATAATGGGATCTGTTTCCTGCACAAACTGAATTTCAACTTATTTTTGACTGGATGTAAGAAACAAGAAGCAACACAAAAAATTATAACTGACTGAAATAGTATATTTGTGTTTTTACATCTTAAGTGTAATACTTTATCACAATTAAATAACATGAAAAATAAAAATTATATATATAAATCAAAACTGTATAAAAATACCATTTAGGTGTACATTTCATTATATACAATTTTGATAAATGTACAAGGATGAACTGTAGTTGAGTTTAATAAATATGAATTCAGTTTAAAAAATGAATGGCTTACAAACGTAAAATAAATAAATATTGCCAAGAATATTATAATTTATGATGCAACTGATGAATATTAGATGTTACAAATACATGAAGGAAATTGATATTTAATTCATCTCTTATCTAAATAGCTATAAAACAAAAAAAATATATATGAATTAGTTTATGTGAAATTAAGAATGCTCCACTGTTATTTAATTAAACATTTAACTAAACAATAAATAGAAATAAAGTAAAAGTTGAACCAGGAAAAGAAAAATCTTAGAATAATTTACATAAAAAAAAATATTTCAGTTGAAACTATGCCAAGATATTTTTTTAATTCAATGAATATTTATGAATAGATATTTTTTTTAATTCAATGAATTTGAATATTTATGCATAACTACAAATTGTTTTCTAGTTTAATAGCTGCTAATTTGAGCAGGAAAATGTAAGCACATACATGTGTAAAAAATAAACAAAAAATAATAAGAATTAAAAAACAGCAAAAACAAACTTAGACTGACATCATGCTACTTGTGGAAATAATTAAGATTAAACAATTAATATAATTATTACCAATAAACTTAAACAATTTTAACCAATGTGTTAGTTGATTTAAACATTTATTTAAAGCAAAAATTCAAAAAGATAAAAGTATCTTTAAAAATTAAACTACTCATTCAGAAAATGTGAATAAGTCATAATAACTAGCAAAATTTGCTATATATATTTTTTAAAGCCCAAAAAGTTTCTATTAATGCAGCATTTTAGTACTCTTGACTATCTAGGTTTTTTTTTTTTCTCTTAACAATTTATTGTTAATTCCAATAATTGTTATCTCTTAAACTTTCTGTTATATGTACAAAACCCTTTTTACTAATGCTAAACACACATAAAATTAAATTTACTTTCAAAAGATGTAATGGTGCAAAAAAGTAATATAAATTACTGCAATTTTTCATTTGCAGGCTGATATCACAATATTCACAAATGTTTTTGTGCTTACTTCTTGCATTTTAAATTGACAAAAGATAGCACAGTTCAGTTACAGAATTTTTATCTTAAAAATGATAAAAAAACAGCATTGCACTCACTTTACAAAACAAAACACCAATAAGGCAATGTTAAAATGGAACATTGATAAACAATTTAAATATGCAAAGCTTAATTTCCCTTCTCTTAAAGTTCACAAATTCAATGATCAGAAGTTTCATAATCTATAATGTACAGACTCTTCAAATGAAAAGTTATTTTACTTCTAAAGAGTGAACTTGCCTAATGGAATGAAAAAGATGAGCAACATTCACAAGTTTTAAAAAAGTTCAGATGAATGTAATATATTACAATGATGATACATCCTATTATGTAAGCTTATGCACTGGCTTTAGGGGATTCTGGTGAAGAATTATCTTGAATATCTGAAGTAGTTACAGAACAATCTGGACTATTAGAATCTCTCGTGTCCCCTTGACTCTTACCATTTTCTCCTAATTTATACAATATCTGAATGAAAAAGAAAGAATATGCTATTAATTGATAATAATTGCTTTTGAAATTTTAATTATAACACACAATAATCAAGAAAAATTATGTTCATGAAATGAAAATTAGATGCAAGATTAGAGATGGGAATGCTTGTGGGAAAAAAAAATTCAGTCTCCCACCCCCTCCCCATGTTTAGTGTCCTAGATGAAAACATTAAGATGGAAAATGTTATCTGTAAGCAGGGATCTGTTTAGAAAGAACTTGAGTCCCTTAAAGGATCCTTCACAATTTTTTCAACTTACATATGATCCTTAACAAAATTCTTTCACTTAAAAAACAGACATTTCAGAAAATTTTTCAATCTCCAAACTGAATCCTTCACAAATGTAATGATTTTAGAATTAAAAGAAACATGTTGCATAATATCTGAAATCTCCAATGAATCTATTATCTAGCTGTATATATGTAAAAAAGCCCTTCACAATAATGTCTAAATAAGAGCTTAAATGTAATGATAATTTCTAATCCACAAAATTCTGATTACATGTTTACAAGTATATACAAAATTACAATTTCACAAAAGCGGGACCGTGTGAAAAAAATATCCAAGCAGATCCCCAGTAAAACAATTAGATGCAACTTCTCTCGTTAAAAATGAGAATTCATGTGCAAAATTATTTCAATAATATACCAATTAATTTCCTGTTGGTAAGGTGGAAAATTCAATATAAAAACTGAAACACATTTATTTGCATAGCTGTAATTTTTCACTATTATTAGAAAAAATTCTTTTCTTAATAACATGCAGTCGAAATTATTTACTCTTTTCTTTCTTTTCCTGAAATATAAGATTCTTAGAGTTGTCTAACTAAATATTTTTTAAAATATGAATCCATACAAACTTTGCAAAGAAAATGTAAGCAAAATTTCTGTGAAAAATTTAGTTGAAAGCAATTTTTAAACATATGCAAAAATCCACCTGCTTTAAAACTTTCATTTTTAAAAAAATTACCACTTTCTATATTAACCTCTTTGGTCCCTGCACCCCCCCCCCCCATACAGGGACCCCTGTTCTTTTCCTTATAAAAACTACAACATCCAATTTTTTAAATTTTCAGATCACTCTTTAATATAGCTGAATGTTTTTTGTGTTCAAAGCAAACGAATAAATGACAGCTGATTCCCACATAAAATAAATGTTATTTTCATCTGAGTTTGCAAAAGGTCTAAAAATGTCCAAAAGACCAAGAAAGTGAGAAATTTTCATTAGTATTTAACTTAAATCTTTTTCAATAAAATTTTTTGAGGATTTGTAGATTATTTACTTGTTTAAAGCTCTTAAATTGTGATTGTGTTAATTAGGTTAATGGTTATTAAATTGATGTTTTAAAGGGATTTGTAGTTTTAGATCCATCCATTTAGAGAAGTGCCTAAAGGATCAATTTCAGAAGAGATATTTTTTCATTTGTATTATTATTTTAGCTTCGTAACTGAAGAGGTTAAGAATCTAACACTTAAACTAAAATACAGTTTGGGTTTAGACTGGAAAGCTGTACCAAAACTAAATACACAGGAAATGAAAATTATAATTGTAAGGGGGGGGGGGGGGTAATACTGTAAAATAATTAATACCAATTTTTAAACAATGGAAGATTTGAAAATGATAATATTTATAATAATGCCAGAACTACTATAATTTGTTTATTTTAAACTGACATCATTTATTGGCTTTCCAACTGCAGTTATATTGGATGAAACTTTTGTTCTTTTCTTTTGGAGAGATTTTTGTTCTTTTTTTATTAGCTCTATAGATAATTAAACAAATGAAACTGAAAAAGCATTTCAACAGACACATAATATACATAATTACAAAAAATGGTGCTAAATTCAGCAAGAAAAGCTAATGTTAAAATTCTGAGACTGAGAGGATAAACTTTTAAAAGCTAGCTAGTTTTAACTTTTTTTAGAGTGCATAAATATTAAAAAAGCTTGTTTTATATTTTTAAAGAAAATTAATTTACTTATTTTTGAGACACATTTGTAAGAAATAAATTTTTCTAAAATTTCCAATTTTTCCAGAACAACAACAAAAAAAAGGTGATTTTTTTCCACCACTTCAAAATTTCAGGAAAATTTACATCTCTATACAGGATTAACCCATTCAGGTTTGACATCCTAATAATAGTACTCATCTTTACATTTATTATTTTATCTTTACAATGAATTTTATGCATGCAACCTGAGGATGAAGCTAAAATGTCTGCTGGTGGTATTTACTTTTGATTATTAAAATAGCACTCTATGGTGTATCAGAATTAACGTTTAGTTATTTGCAGTAGATACTTAATATACTGTAACATAAATTCAAAATGTCATCTGTATCCAAGAACATACGTTACATTTTCAAAATTTTGGTTTAACTTTATGCATGCACATTGGGTTGAGACCCCAGGTCTACTGACAGTATTTGCAGCAGTGCACATATATCAAAATGCTACCAGCTCTAGCCTGTGACATCATGTCACAGTGTGTTAAGTTCATTACTTTTGTTATTATCTGTATGTAGTAATGATAATATATGTCTTTGAATTTACTATTATCACTTCATTTATAGTATTTAGTACTAAAATAGCACTAACAAAAACAAAAATTTGCTTAAAGTTCTGCATAATATTTCTAAGACTTATTTTCACTTCATTATTTGAATATAAAAATAGGAGAATTTTGCCATTAAAAAGAATAAATATTGTGAAGTTGCTATGTCTATTTAATCTGTTATAAAACAACATTTTCCAAACATCTTCAAAAATTCTATTCTATTCATATTAAGATTAGGTAAAATTATGAGATTTCAATAGATGACATTTTCATTAAACCTATAATTAGTATTTGTTAACTAGAAGGGGATTTTCCCAACTCATAAATAAAAACAATATATGAAATTTTGGTGACATGTAGTACTAATGGAGATAAGTAACACACAATCGTCTTTTGAAATTAATTTTAAGAGGATAGATATCACTCCAGAATGCTTTTCAACCTTATGTTGTTACAGAGGGTAGGGATAAGAGATAGAGAAAAGGGTTAAACATCACTTCCTTTTATTACTTCTGTTGAAAACTAACAAAATATGAATTGTTAATATAAAAAAAAAAAATTTTTGAACAAAAATTAAAAATACACATTTTGCAGACAAAACTGACAATTCTTTTTCTGCTCTAAGTAAAGCCTTTAATTTTTACTACATTTAACAAATTACACTGATCATTCTAGGAATTTTACCTATTCAAAATTGACAATTAGGAAAACTATACACAATTCCATTATCAATTAAGTAGAAAACTTTGAAACTTTCAATATCCGAGTAAAAAACAAAACAAACAGATTAAATGTTATCGATAGGTATTTTGTTAGTTTTCAACAGGACTAGGAAATTTTTAACTTCAAACTTTTTCTTTATTTTTTACCATTAATGAGTAGTAATTAATATAAGGTCGAAAAACATTCTAGGGGTATATCCCCTTACAGTTAGTTTGGGAAACAAAAAAATAATTACATATTACATACCTTTAGAAGCATTACATATCCCCAAAGTTTCATAATTTTGATATTCAGAACATTAGTTCAAAATATTTTGAAAAAATTCAATGTAGTTTTTAAAATTAAAATACCATTTTTTTGGGGGGTGGGGCTCATAAAGAACTTTGACATATAGAGTTGAGTTTAGAATCATAAGCTGAATTAAAATCAACATAATTTTAGAATATGATTGAAGTTATATAGCTTTAAATCTAATAAAAATTTGTTAGCATTTAAAATCCAGGATAAAAAAAAAAAAAAAAAAAAAAAAAAAAGAACCAAGTTTTAGTTACACTCATTAACAAATTTCAGATTGAACATCAATATAACCATGCTCATTCTCCAATAATCTTCCGATTTCCAAGACAAAATTTTTAGCTTATAATTCCAAAGGCATACAAACAAGCTACCGGCGTTTCAGAAATTGAATTTTGATATTTCAGAATAGGTAGCTGAAAAGACATGAATGAAAACATATGGAAATTACAGTACAAATTCTAAATTTCAAATTATTTCAGGTAATGTTGAAATAATTTAAAATGTTGCAAGGCTAAACCTTCTGCATAAGACATAACTGACTACCGGAATAAATTTCTTAATATTACATATATACAAGGTCCGACAAACACTGGGTGACTAAAAAATTCCTTTTGGCGACTAACTTTTTTACCTACTAATTAATTTTTTTTTTCTTTAACCAAAAAAAAAAAAAAAAAAAAAATTCCTGGTGTGAAAATATTTATTTTTAATAGCGTGATTATTTGCAGTGGAAGAAAACACACCATACCAGCGCTTCAACAGGAAACAATAATTGACAGTCGTTAGAGGCAGGAGGTGGGAGGGGGGTGTGGCACTGCCTTCACTTTTGCGTACAAGGGTGACTCCATTTTTCAGAAATCAGAGTTTTTGCTAAGCCAAACTAAAGTGCATGTTGAAAGAGCACTCACTGCTTAGATTAGAAAACCTTAAAAATACTCCAGCAGAAAATGAAAAAAAAAAAAAAAAAAAAAAAAATTAAATGATGTTTCATTAAGTGAAATGTACCAAAATGTGCAGTTATCAGATATATCTCACAAAAATTTCCAATGATAAAAGTAATTTCATTGAAGCAGGAATAAAACATTTGAAACATTTATAGAAACTGAAATAATAACAGCTATTGGTATATTTGATACTTTCAGTTGGCCTGAAGGCAAAGATCTATGCAAGTTTGGAGAAAAGGGAATAACATTGCTTTTGCAACATTTTGCTAGTTGTCTTGCTATCAAAGAAGATGACATTACTCATATTTTAGATGAATGGTATGAGAAAGTTCTTGGCAAAATTTAACAATCAATTCTCTTTTTGAAAGGAGTTTTTCTATGAAGGATCGATTCCCATATTTGGCAAATCTCCTTGCCATTGTGAGGACACTTCCTATGTCACCAGCTCCGTGTGAAAGAGGTTTCAGCAAAATGAACATTATCAAAATTAAATTCCGTTCAAACTTAGAGGATAGTATGAACAGTTTACTGTTTATAAATTTAAATGGACCATGTTTATTGTTTATAAATTTAAATGGACCATCTTTAAAGGATTTCAATTCTGAAAAATTAATTGACAAATGGTATTTAAAATCAAAATCTCAAAGGCATTGTTAATTTATGTATATAATTTTTTGTTGGGAATTAAAGGTAAGGATACTAATTTGTCTACTGTTTTAATGTTTAATTTCAGTTTGTTTCTAATTAATTTTTACAATGAAAAGGTGGTATTATCTTAAAAACGATTCTTTAAGCTGGCTCCTAAGAATTTTTCCTGACACCTAACAATTTTCAACTTTTGGTCTGTGTCCTCTCAAAAGGATTTTTATCAATGCCAATTTGTAAATTATGAAGAAAAATATGTTTATAATAGCTGTAGTCATATTGATTTTCACATAAAATTCACTAAATAATTTTCTAGAATTAGTATTACCATATAAACAATCAATGATGAAAAATGGAGGATAGCAGTAATTCCTGACTAACATGAACTTTAAAATTTGATTGGATATTTTTAAAGAGTAACTAAACAGTTTTTTCAGGCTTTTAGGGAAACTGCAGACTTTTCTTTTAAGACTTTAATACCAAAAGGCATATGAACTAATGAACTAGAGATGAGTTTCGATTTTTTTTTTTTTTTTTTTTTTTTTTTTCGGAACCCTTCCAACAGCATGAGCACAATACTGAAAATATGCAATAGAAAATTGTTAATGGCATTTTAAAATTGTTTCAAAAGTAATTTTCTCATTTAAAAGTAAATTCTTTATAATCCATTATTTTCTTATAATCTATTAATCCTAAATATTCGCCATGACAACATTTTGGGATTTTCATGTCCATGGAAATATGCTTAAAAAAGCAAATTTATTATTTTATATACATTGTTATTATTTATAGACCTTTTTTCTTTCTTTTCAAAATTTTCTTATCATTAAGTATGAAAAACACAATAGGCATAAATGGTACACACTTGTACTTCAAAGTGCTAATAAGCATTTATATCAGCATCTTCTAACAATAATTGGAATAAAAGCAATAACTTAGAAAGGAATCAGAAATTAGCATTCGGAAGGAAACGTTAAATTTAATTATATGGATCAGATACATAAATAATACGAATTTCTGTCAAAAATCGAAACACTCTTACCCATTACTAGGATTATTTTTCAGATAAGAGTGGGGCGGGAGGAGGAAATCACAATTTACCTGACATATAATAATTTAAGTTCAAAAACTTTATTCAGAAATTAGCAACCACAGAAAAAAAAAATGTGTTTGACATAAACACAACCTTACCTAAATAGAGATTATCTAAAAAGATTAATATCTGATTTAGTATGTATTACACATTGTAAATTCTACATTTAAAAAACATTTTCTGTTTACTTACTGTTCTTAAAGATGACTTGATGAATTCTTTTCGGTAACTGAGATCAAATTTTGGATACAAATCATAAATCTAAAAAGAAGAAGAAAAAAATCGATTTAATTTGATTTAGCAAATGTAAATGAATAAACATTTTTTGCTGTGCTACAAAAACAAAAGCACAAAAAAATACATCTTTGAAAAACAATGAAAAAGTTGCGGGAAAAAACAGAGTGGTGTTCACCCAAAGTAGGAATCCATAAAAAAAAAAAAAAAAAAAAAAAAATTACCAATATAAATATTTTTAACAGAGAACAGATAATGTTAGATATTTTGCCATTAACTTTTATTCATGCAGTTTTACTGAGGAGACAGTGGTTTTGTGCATCTTACAACAGAAAATAAAATTCTGAAATTCTCAACTGATCTAACCAACTTTAAAAGTCCTATGGATTTTAATGTGATTTGTTATCAACAAAAATGTTTGTACTTAAAAAACTCACTATGAATGTTATATGGCACTAAAATCAATTGCATAACCTGTGATCATTTAAACACAAATACATAAGCAGTTATTAAATTCAAAGTAGAACCCTTCAGAACAGCAAAATGTTTCCTCCATATAAAATATTTAGGATTTTCTCCTTATTAATAGTCTACAAGTGAAAACGTTTATCCAGCATCCATAATGTCTGTACTTCTTCATTTGTATTCTGTTAAATAACTAATATCTTTGAATGCTCTGGTGTGAAATTTCAATCGCATTCGAAAATGTTCTGGATGAAATTCCCTTGAGAAAAAGGTCTGAATTCAAGATTTCAGATATGTCTACAGCCCCGGTAGCAGAAAGTTCCAGATGGGAGACGTGCGTCGCAGATTTTCTTTTCCCTTTTGCAGATTTTTTTCACCCATTGAATCTTTTCCCAACTTTATATTATGTTTAGTTCTTTATTATTTATTACTAAAACTTAAGATTATTAGTAATAAAAATGAGTAAAATGCTTAAAGACATCAAAAGTAAATGATTATTTAATTAAAGGTTCTTTTGTAACATTTTATCTGCAGATTATTTTCAGTCCTTGAAAGATCTGTCGCAGACACTTGCAGAATTTTCTACTATTGGGTCTACAGCTAAAGTGGGCAGAAATCACTAAAAGTTTTCTTCAGTTAAACTCAGATACCCCAAAACATGTTATATATATATATATTTCCCATGTGTTAAATTTATATATAACATCTTGGTTTAAATAAGTCATGCAGGATAAAGAATTTGCAGGAAAACTACAGTTCTGACACAAAAAGCATATGATTGTGACTAAAAATCACAGCCTTTCCTCAACCACTTCAATGATTGCCCTGAGTAAGTTGGGAGTAAAAGCACCGCTCCGGTGAAGTGGTTAAAATCACAGGACATTTTACAAATTGTTGCAGGTACTTAAAGTTTCAATGGATTAAGAGAATATCCCTGCCCTTTCTGGACGTACAGTGTGCCTTTTTCACTTGGATAAGCCCAAGACCTTCAATAGATTTCCTCTCCCTTTAAGGACTAACAACTAAGAAAGATATAGATTGTCTCCAAGTTTACCTTAAGCCACCAAAAGTAAAAACTAACCAACCAATAAAATGAGAGGGCTTAAAAAACAATCCTGAGAAAAGAATTAAAGTTAATTAGAATTTATGGCTTTGAGTGATCATCCAATGAAAACATGTCAATGAACTCCTATTTTGGGAAATCAACTTTAAAAATGCTTATCATGGGTAACTTCTCTTATCCTTTCATACATATATATACATTAGAAAAAAACATACTGCCTGTTACATTTTTTCATTGTACAATGTAGGCATCAGCTGCTGTAGATCTGGAAAATGTTGTCCTGCATAACACAAGAAACTGACATAAAATTGCTACGGAAAATAAATATAAGGTTCATTCCCAGAAGAAAAATTAAGACCTAACCCATTTTCAAGCTTAGATATCTTATTGCAAAATTTAAAAAGTATTAATATATGACCGATATATTGATAAATAGTCCAGTCTTAGTTGGCACAATGCAAAAACAATCAAGTGCGAAAAAAATTATTTTTGATTTTCATCAGTTCTCAGGTGAGTGCCATACAGTAACAAAGTCTTGAGTTGGAAATGTACTGAGAAAGCCTCTGAAAAATATAGAAAATCTTTTTGCATATTGTTTTGGCCCAACACTTGACAAAGGTACAGTTGAAAATTTTGCATTGTTATGATACTACACTATACTGATTTTCTAGTGACTGGCAGATACAACAAAATCACCCATATTCTTTCATTTTCTTTTTTGTCAACTTAATCTTAGAAAGGCGAAGGTTGAACAGAGGAAAGTAAAAGCATATGATATTCTGACCTCCCAGAAGGTGATAAGGCAGTAACAATGTTACACATAAACAAATATTTTCATATAGATAAAGATTCTTCTCATGACATCCCACTCAGCTTTTCTATTTTATTTTTAATGTCTGAATATAAAACATTAAGTACTTCTCAAAGAAAATAAAGCACCGTCACTATAATTTAAAGGAATTCAGGAACTTAATGATCTTTTTTCCCTCCCTTAATAAGATCAAAGACTGCACTTTCAAGGACCACAAATAATAAAAGGATGCACAGCATTGCATTTTGCTGAAGATTGAAACAGAAAATACTACATAAAGATAGAAAAAAATAAACAAAAACTATATTTTAATACTTAATAATTTTCAAAAGATTGACATAACACTAAAAACTTTTTAGAAGAAACTGCATTATTATAAAGAGATTATTTGAAATTGCCCATCTCTTTAATTAAAATAAATAGAAGTATTTAAAGAAAAGTGCATAGACTTACCCTTTGAATGACTCCATTCATTGTTATGTCTTGCAAGTCAGTTTTATCTACGATATCAGCAATGTGCTTTTGCAAAACAGTATCCTATAATAATAAATAATAACATTAATGAATAATTAAATACTACTACAAGATAATCATCACAAAATACATTGGAAACTGCTATTGTAAGCACAACAGTAAGACTAACAGTAAAAACTTACAGTTGGATGTCCAATGAGAGCAGCTAAAGGCTGATCACCATCTTCTTCTGAATCTATAGATTCATAAAAAACATAAATTATATTATCTTAATTGGCAAACGTAAAATAATTCAAAAAAGTTAAATAGTGAATAAATAGCAAAATTTACAATCATGATAATCAATACAACGCGGAGCCAAATTTAGGTATCGGCCATATAGTTTCAACCAAAGTGAAAATTTCAGAATATTGAAATATGGAAGATTGTAAAGAGTTATTGGTTCGGACATTCAACAAGTTACATATTGAAGTATGTTTCTTAGAATGTCCAATTTTTACTAAACAATTATCATGTGTTCACATGAAAGTGAAATGTTAAGGTGGATTACCAAATAATGGGAATTTTATGAGGTTGCTTAGAACTTACTATAGAATCTGAGATATTTTAAAACATTTCTCAGGTTTTGATCAAGTTTGTTATTTTTCAGGGATCAAGAGCGAACAAATTACAGGAGATCTGTTATTGATTCCATTCTTTGTAAAGAGAAGTATTAAAAGTACATTGAAATCAGTTAAGACAAAAAATCACAAGGTTCATGAGAGAGAAAAAAACAAAAACATTCTAGGCAGGTTTATGCCTTAGCAGGCACATACATAATCTATTTTGATTTTTTTTATTCATTCTTTTTGCCAGGACCATAAAAATTTTCTATTATACACAGGTATCTTTGTAACTACAAGAGAAAAGCATGTAAAGAGCTATATTAGGAAGGGATGGCAGACTGTATCAGGCTCATAAAGTGGAAATCAAAATCTTTTAAGAAAATGCAAGTAGAGTTAATAAAAATATGTAACAAATAGCAAAATATACAATCATATTTTCAGACAGATATGATTGTATGACAGAAACAGATAATTTCAAAAAATGTACATTCCATAAAAGATACCAGTTTGATATTAGAAATGTATTTTTACTACAGCAAAAAGTTATCTAGAGGCCTAAAAAGCATTTACAGAAATATTTTATTGTTGCTGATAACAGTGTCTTGTAGTTCCATAAAAAGTGTAATATTTTTTAAATTAGTTTGAAGTTTTCAGAAAAGAGATAAAATAAACTCTCAACAGAGTACACCAAAATGCTCCACAGGGTTCGTTGATATATATCAATGGGCAGTGGCGTAGCTAAGTTTTTTGGTGCCGGGGCAGGAAGAAATTTTGCGCCCCCGACCACTAAATAAAAATAACCACATTATTTTTCCTCAAGACGAAAAAAGATCTGTTTGTCTTGCACTGGGAGGAAAAGGCAGCTTCACTCTTCATTCTTTCTGAGGCTTCAGCTATTTTTATTTAAACACACGAAGCTAAAATGTGTGGAACCCGATTACAGAAGATTTCTAATTTCGTCAATACTAAATTTGAATGGGAATTTCAAAATAAAACTTAGCGGAACTTTCACGGATATGACTGTTGTTTTAAGCGTATAGGATTAGCAAAAACGAAAATAAATAAAAAAAACGCATTTGCTAAAACTCCTAAATTATGCCCGATTATGGAAAAAAAATCCACTTCAAAACGGCAGCCGCCCTAGAATTTTAAATTCCTCTACCCATCCATTTTTAAGATAGAGGGGAAATAAAAAAAAATGTTCTTGAATCCTTCTACCAAGACCCGACGGTTATGCAACAAGTAAATTTGTATTTATAATTTTATATATAAATTTTTTCTTTTAGTTTGGAATCCTTAAGGGGCCTTTATTATGAAACAGGATGAATCAAGATGTCCTATGAATTAATAAGACCTTAACCTGTACCCAATCACATCCAAATCGGTTTTTAAACTAACGCAGTCGCATGACAATGATCAGATATCTATATAGAGAGATATATACTAAATGTACAGATGAATGGAATAAGAATTAAAATCCTTTTAAAATTCAAAATTTAAATTACTAAACTTAAACTCTTTTTCCTAACTTTAAATCTTATATTCTAAAATCCGTTTTACCTCTTGTAACTTTGTTTCCCATCCCAGCATAACATTTATCAGCGGTCGAATTGATTAAAAAAAGTCACTGGTCCCAAGGACCAGTAAACATCAGAGTTTACTGGTCTGCAAACACAGTCACCCTTTGAGTGACATACCCCTCCTCCTAGAATATAAGCCAAACTTGCTTTCAGTTACCCAAAATTTTTGGCATATTAAAATGTAAAATTATAATTTCCTAAAAATTAAACAGTACATAAACAAAAACTATAAAATTATTAATTATGTATTTTATTTCAGATTATTTATTTCAACTTACTATAACTTTTAATGCATTCTTTTATTTAATTTTTAAAATAAAATAAAATTCTATGGTTTGTGTTTGGTTGCGGTTTTTTCAGGAACGGGAAAATGTACGTTTACCTGTCAGTGAGGGATAAAAGTTACTGGTCCTGCGGACCACTACATTTTTTAAATTAGTGGTCCGATTGAATTTTTAGTGGTCTCGGACCAGCGGACCACGAAGGATTTCGAACGCTGATTTATTACGTTCACCATTAAAATCACAGAGTAACGTAAGATAGAAAATGATGACGTTTGGACAATTCTCCTGCGTTTGTGGTTAAAGCCTTGTACGTCACAGATACCGGGAATTGTGTGGGTCTTGACTTGACCACAGACCAATCAAGAGCTAATTAACCAATTAAACTAAATGTTCCTCCAAACTGATACCTTCTCCCCCTGCTGTAAAATATTACAAGCCCCAACATATTAGCAAGAGCGCGCACAAAAAAGATTAGATTAGCCCATTCGAGGTACTTGCACAACCTTCGACCATGTAGGTCCCGAAACTGACGTAAATGGCTCGAGGGACATCTCATCGAACTTGCGAAGATGATTGTAATATGCAGAGACGAGTTCGGTTCACAAAGAAGTTCCCGAGTCAAATTCTTTTCTTCCATTAATCTCCCAGTTATTCCTTACATAGATAGATATAGATATAGCTTTCTCTAATGCATATGCCCTGAATTTAAGTATATATGAAATATATTTAACTTTTAAAAGTCCACATTTAGTTATTTGGCTTTTCTCAATGCCAATTCGACGGAAAAATGGAATTTCCAATAAAGAAGTAATATTTTTACTTGTTGTTATTCCATCTAAATCCATTTTGCTTTGGTTCACAGAAGCCCCCATTACACTAAAATATTCATATGAAATACTAAGAACACAAAAATCAGCGTGAAACAAATCTACGTGTGCGACGGAGATGGCTAGAAATATATAACCGCACGTGCAAGTCTGAAAATTTGGGTGAGGGTAGTCTGAGGCAGATCACATGAGTGTCTCAGATTTCTAATTTTTTGATATTTAGGCGAAAATATTAAGACTCATCAAAAACGCGATTTTTTTTTCACAAAAGGGCAAAATCACGAGCACATCTGAAACTGATTCCACAGCCGAAATGAAAGAAATTAAGAATTTTCACTAATCAGCGAAAATTAAGAAAACTAATTAAGATACCGATTTGAAATTTTCAGAGCATATGCAGAAAAATATTTTACACCTGTGTATAAAATTTTTCTTAATTTTTTCAAAAAATTGACGGAGACAGTACAAAAGTTTGGAGAAAGAACCATACAGGGACGAACATACATTAAAAACCGAACTAAAAAGAGATTTTTTTCCAGCCACCCACTCTATTTAAATTTCCGAAAATCGATGGATCAGAGATTATATTGCACGTAAACAATCGACTTAATTTTTAAATGTTTCCAAATGCTAAAAACATAATTTAAAAGCATTTTATCCATTAAATCGAAGATTATGAATGTATTCTGTGGCATGAGTCCCGTGATATGAGTTAAGAGTTTGTTTACAAGGGTTTCTCCCCTTTATTTACATTTGAATCTATGTTTTCTAAAATAAAGACTTTTTTTACCACAATTATCGAACATTAAATGCACATTTTTTTCTCGGATTCTATAGGGCAGATTTCAACGGGAATTGATTCATTCAATTTAGCTTACGATTTTCTTGCAGTTTTTAGCTCTACCTTTACAGCGCGCAAGGGGCGCATTTTATTTCGGCTTCCATGCACCAAATTTCAACTTTTTTTTGCTCCTTCAACCAGGTTTTCGATTGTCTTACAGTTTTTAGCTCTATCTTCCATCGCCGGGGGCATTTTTATCTGAAGTTTCATGGGCCTTACTTTTTTCTTTCATTGAGGAATTTTTCTTACACTGTGGAACTTTTTCTTTCAACTCATATTACAATTATCTTCAGATTTTCCGGCGCGTGCGCAGAACGCATGCTATACAGGGGTGCAAAAAGCGGGGAATCGTGCTGGAAATTCATTTTGAGAGAGATAAATTTGAATGTAGGTATTTAGTGGTTAGAGATGCATGCATAGCAGGTCAGTTCCACGCTTCCGAAGACAATGAGGATCCATCTCAGAAGTTCATTTTGAGAGATTCGTTATTATTTATTTAAATTTTAATATGAATAGAGGTTTAAATCATTCACGGTTCTTTGTAAAAATCTACGGAAGGGTCAGCTACTATACAAATGAACAAATGTTCTTTTAATACCAGAAATGCAAATCCAAGTCGCCAACAGGTCTTAATTTATAAAGTGGAGGCTAGACAGAAACCTCCATCAGCGATTGACAATTAAGGATTTCTTCTTTCCCCCCACCTTCACTGAATTTCTTCAAAACATTTACACACACACAAAAGGAAAGGTCAACAATTCTTATTTATTTTCAAAGTATCTGAAATAATTTCGGTTAAAACACCTCTCAATTTGGCACCCCCGATTTAATTACATTGCTCCTCAATTCAGGTTCATAATTATCTTAGGTACCAAGTGTGTTGAGCCATTCCTAGAAACATTTTCGGGAGCTTCTTCTGTCTTCATTATTTAGATATAACAAAATATCTTACTAAAGAAAACATTCACACACATACGAAAAAATTAAAAAAATCAAAAATTTTATTTATTCTCAAAATATTTGAGATAATTTTGGTTAAAACCTCTCTCAATTTGGCGCCCGGGGCGGCCGCCCCCCTTAGCTACGCCACTGTCAATGGATATATATCATGATATATATCTGATATTTATTTTTAAAATATCAAGATTTTTGATATTTTCGATATTTTCAAATTCCTGATATTTATTTTCAAAATATCAAGATGTTTGATATTTTGTATATCGATATCTGCTTCAGTCAAAACAAGTATAAATGAAATTTTCAACTGTTATTGACTGTGCCATTCTGCATTCTGTTGTAGATAAAGAACTTCTGTCTCTGGCATTGACTTTTTTAGGCAAAGAAGAAAACAAATATCTTTTCCCAGCTTTATGTTTGAAGCTTATTTTATTTTTAAATGTAGAACTAATAATTATGTGAGATAATTAATCCAGAACAGCCATTGAAAGATAAACTGTAATTTAGATAATCATTTATATACAGCATTATTAGAAAAGAATCTTCTGATTTTCGTTTAATGAGTCTAAACTGTATACAATACATTAGGGAATAAAAAATAAGACAAGCTTACATTTATGTTAAAATTCTTCAATTAAAAAAAAATATTTTGTATTTAAAATTTTATTTTGCAAAATATAAAAAACTTTTCTCGATAATTGATACAAATCCTATAGTTTATTTACATACATAGGTGTATAAAACAAATTGTATCCGTTTTCAATTAGTATATCTTTAATTTTGTTCTAAGTAAAAAAAAAAAAGAAAAGAGAAATGTATTTTTAGAATACTATTGTTTAAGTTTTTATGTTAATTGCAATATGTTTTAGTTTCTAATTTATTTTATGCTTGAAAATATTCATTATCAGCAATAAGTTAATTATTTTAAAAATATCGGATATTTTCGAAAATATCATGATATTTACGAACCCTGTGCTCCAATAAATGAGAATATTAAGAAATTTAGCCAGTATCAAGTGGATTTTTTCAATACTCATTTTTTTGGTTGTTTTGAAGTATATACTTTACAAAAAAATATATAAATTTATGTTTAATTTAATATGCAAACAATTTCTAACCTTAAAAAGCAACTTAGTTTAAGAATAGGAAGACAAGAATAATTTGCATTTTAATCCAAATATTGATTGTGTAAAATTTAACAGTTCAAACTATGCAAAAAAAAGATATATAAAATTTTAACTTAAATAAACTTTATAAAATGCAGATTCTTTGGAGATATTTCAATAATAATTAAAAAATATATATATATTGCTGTATGTCACTAAAAGAATAACAATATTGAAGAGATCCTAACAAACAAATAACAAAAAATTACAGCCAATTCCAAATTTAAAAGTAACAATACCTTCACTATACAAATGAAAATAAAACAGAAATGTACCTTTGCTTGGGCTATCTTTCGAGGGAGTGCTTGATTTTTCTACAGGAGTTTCGACCTATGTTAAAAAAAGATGGGTAAAAAAAAAAAAAAAAATTAGGTATAAAATTAATGAGTTCCCATGAAAGTGCTTGAAGCATTTTCAACAGGGAAATGGAATTGATTTTGGGCCCCTAAGAAAAATTACATGACATATGGGTGCTCCTAAAGTCTCCTCACATTTTTGAAAAATAAGATTCTAAATCCATTTTTTTTATCTTTCTTTTGCAGGTGATTTAATAGAATGCTTACAAAAGAAGAAATTACAGCTGCTCTTTCTTCATGTCTGCATTGATTACCATATGAAAAGATGCAAAAGGACTTCAACCACATTCAAGTTTTCATTCTGCATAGCTTCCAGCAAATGGTAACACAGCTTACCAAGCTGCCTAATCTTCACTCTAGCTTCAAGCTTATGCACAGTTTGCATGTAATTGTATGTTTAACTTAAACCACAAAATTTTCCAAACAATATAATTCAGATTAGTGAGATCAAGGTGGATGGCTTGTGGTTATGTATAACAGTTGTAGTACTCTTTGCATAATAGCTAATGTTATCAGAGGTCTGTCTGAATGATCTCTAAGCCTAACATGTAGCTCACTTGATTTTGTTTACTAATTTTTAATAGTTACTCAGGTAGTGGCTGATTTTCTGAATTTGAAATTGTTGTTTCTTTGCCCTTACATTTCAATCCACATAGACAAGCTGGGCACACACAATAGGTATTCTTTCTTCTGTTGAATGTATTCTACAGATGACCAGAAAAAAATTGGATTTAGAACCTAATCTCAAAAATGTATGAAAGAAATTAAAACCTATTAAAAATTCTAAAATTAAAATCATATAATCAAGACCTTTTTTGCCCCTTTTAAGTTTCTTTCTTTGCACAGCATCTATTACAGGCAATCATTACGTATCTGAAGAAATTTACGATTAAAAAATGCTGATGACAGTGCAATTCTTCTTTCTTTGTGGTCATTGCTTCACCCGGGCCTTGGCCAAAACCATTGGGTGAGTTATAGTCCTGGATATCTTAAACCATTTAAAAGTAAGCCTCCTCCCAAAAAGACACTGTAGGCAAATAAATGCAAGAAAAAATTCTCAATTATGAAATAAAAAGGGCATGCAGATCGAAATCGGGCCTTATTTTGTGAAATGAGTTAAGTAAAATTGTTGCTCGTGAAAACTTTTTCAGCAACCATGAAGGAATAAAACTGTAAAACCTCCAGATCCGACTTCCTGAAGGAATACTTTAGGGAAGACACCCTGTACAGCTGTTGCATTAAGGAAAATAAAAGTTAAATACTGCAGTATTTTACTTACAATAGAAATATAGCCAGCAAAAGTTAAACAGTAAAATGCAACAATGTCATTCAAATAAAAATAATCCGTAGTATTGAGCTATGAAAGAATAGTGGAATAAGACTTTTTAAAAAGGTTGAAAATTTGGATAATAAATTTTGGGATTATATAAAAAATGTCAAATATACATAATTTTGGTTCTTAGAGTAAGAATTCAGACACTTAAGGGGAAAAATGCTTCATTTCTGAGCAGTTGTTTACATGTTTTCTTAATGACTCTTTTAAATGATGGTATTTTTTGCTATTGATAGTTTTACTAGTCGGTTTAATCATAAAAATGACCTTTGTGATGTGGGACTTTAGTCTTAATCATTTAAATGCTTTTACATTTTTTTTTTTTTTGATGGTTTTAATAGAAAATATTAATCAGAATTTTTTTGCATCAATAACTTCCTAAGAATATATAGAGGATATGAATAATCTAAACTTACAATAATAAAAATAATGGAATTTCAATTTTGTATCAGAACAAAATAATAAAATTGGAATTTTCACATATATATACATTTTTTTTTTTTTTTTTTTTTTCCCCAAAGCAATATTTTAGAATTTAATTCAAATAAAATTATTTTTATGAATAATCAGTGTCATTTGTATAAGCATCCTTATTCAAATAATTATCTTAAATCAGATACATGATATAAATACAAATGTTAAAATAAAATTATAGTAAAAAACCCATAATATTACCATCATCAAATGGAATACTATCATCTGTGGTGCTGTTATTCAGCCGTGATACAATTTCTATATCAACAATATGTTGCAATATCTTTGCAAATAACAAGATTACATTACATTTTCTTAATTATACTAAATTTGTGTAATATGTAATTAAATACTTTTTATCATTGATTTAATGCTTTTTAATTTTTTCACTGAGTAAAAGAAATTTATAATTGTTTTAAATTATGAAGAAATATGTTTTAAAAATGTGTGTAAAAATAGTTAACCCTCTGAGCAGTTTAGATGTATTTTTCTGTTCCTCATAAACAACTTTAATCTGTTATAGACAAAATTATTTTAAACAGAATTGAATTTAAAGATGTGCATCAAATAAAAGGACATGAAGTGTATTTTAGAAACAAACAGGGAAAGAAAATTTTAATTAAGATTATTTTTATAAGCATTTTTATGAAAATGCAGTAAAGCCCTCAAGACGCTCGGAGGGTTAAGCATTGTAAACTCAAAGAAAACGCGCAAAAACTATAAACCAAAACGTTCAATACAATGAAAATTACTATTTTAAAGACACTGCTAAAGAATTTTTGCTACTATAGTCTCTGTTTAATTCAAATTTGAATAATGCAAATACGAATTCATGTTCTTTGAAAGTTTAATTTAAAACGATGTCAACCTATTCAATGTCGATGGTGTATTTAATACAATATAAACAAAACAATAAAAAAACTTATATAATGATAGATTTGCATAAAAGTTATTAGCAAAAAGGAAGGGAAAAAAAAGAAAGAAATAATGCTTGAAGTTCGGATTTACTTACTTTTGTTTTTTGAGATTCTGGAGCTGGCTGCTCAATATCAGCAGGTACTATTATTTCTGGTAGTTTTGAAGTAACTGTAAAAAAGTTACAAAATTTATTTGACTGACAAAAATGAAAGAAAACCCAGATTAACTGTATATTACACTCATTTTAAGAAGAAGCTTTAACATGAAGTAATTAATTTTATTTACTAAGTATTTATTTTGTAAATGACATAAGAAAAACTTTGAGAGTTCAGGTATAAAGTTATTATTAATGCAAAATTAAAAATGCTACCTTGTGTGATTATGGGTGAAGTCATAGTTATTGGAGTAGACTGTAAACCAATCACTTGTGCAGATTGTTGAACACCTGACATTTGCAGAGTCTGTGGATATGGAAAAACTTGAGGGAAAGTTACTGTCTGAGGAACTAACTGAGGAAATGTTTGAGGAACATGTGAAGCAAATGAGGTAATACCCGTAATAGTGGGGACATTGGGATCTGAAAATAAAATACATAAACATATAACTATAAATCTATTAATGATTAGAATAAAAAAATAAAACCGTAAATAATAAATTGACAGACCATTTACAAAAATTAGTAACGTCATATATTTCATTAGTTTTGTAAACTTACATAAATATGGTTATTCCTCGTACAGGCCAAACTCTGGAGATGGGTTTTATTTAACGTAACATAATAATACTATATCTGCATTGAAAAACATAACCATCATAAAAGTTTATTTGATTTTAATCAATGTGTTAACTAACAACAAACTTTAATTTTACAATGTGCTTTCACTAAGCAATCGACTTATTTCAGCCTTTTCTTTTTTGCTGGTAATAGAAAACCAAGAGCAACAAACAGCTCGGAGAAAAGAAAAATAATGCTAAGCCAGGAGAGTAATGCCTGGTCACTTAGCTTTGACTATCACATTACAGTGTTTCTATTGCTTACCAGAGATACAAACTTGTAGTGCGTAGAGTTCATCAATGTGGTTATTTCACCATCAAGGGTAGGATGGGGAAGGAAGCTGAGTGCCATTGGAAACAAGAAGCAGGCAAGTAACACGTATTGAGAGATAATAGTTTACAAAAGTAATGTTATAGGAATGTATTATGCCATTCTTTAAGGATGAAACATCAGAAAGTAATATTTCCCATTCAGTGGACATGCACAGAATTAGATTAGACGGTAACTTTTCTGTTTTGACAATGTTTGAATATTTTTGCAGAACAATAGAAGATCTTAAAAAGCAGAAAAAACAACATTTCAAATGCACAAATAATATATGAAAAGCAGCAAACAGCTGTTTCGAATCTACTAGCGAGATTCTTCTTCAGATGGTTGTTTCGGCGCCTTCGCCACCCGCATAGAGTATAAAAGCCAGCGCGTCTCTGTCTATGATTTTGCTCAGCCTTGCTTTTTCTAGCACGCTGTTCCTTTTGCACTGAAGAAGAATCTCACTAGTAGATTCGAAACAGCTGTTTGCTGCTTTTCATATATTAATTGTGCATTTGAAACGTTGGTTTTTCTGCTTTTTAATATTGTTGCACAAAGGCTTTATTTGCTATTTTTAAATAGAAGATCTGTTGGTTATCTTATAAGCTTTCATGATGCAGATGGCATAACTTATGCTAAAAATTAGGAAAATTTTGCTTTTAGTTCATATAGAAATATGTACTAAAGAATAGGATATAGGTAAAGAACATTATACTTTCTATTGCTAATAATAAAACCCACATTTTAAGCAAAAGAACATAATATATTATGCACAGAATGCAAAAATAATTTAGAATTGCATCAATGTTTTGAAATTATTGCCACCAAAATCTATACATATAGACATGCATTGAACTAAACAGAATTTTATGAAACTCATGCGCAACAGATAATAAACATCAATTAACAAAGAAGCCTTTAACTAAAATATTGTCTGTAGATAGTAACATATACTTAGAGAGAAACAAAGTCTAAGTACTTGATGACTTTATTTATTATAAATTATTTTTCAAAGATTAAGTTTATAAATAACTAAAGCACTAAAAATTGGCTAATTTCAGAAACAAACTATCTTTAACATTTTTAATTATAAATGTATGTTTGATTAAAAATACATACTAAAACAACTTTTTTCCAAATTTTCATTACACATTTTAAAGAAATATGATACATAGATGCTCAATATCTCCACCCCTATTTATTACATCTTCAATGGAAAAACAGTTTATGTGCTATTAAGGATATTTATAATTCACATGATGAATAAAAAGAACTACTGTATACTGAAATTATGCAAATATAACATTTTTGTTAACATTTAAGTTTCTATTTTCTTTAACGTTTCTTAGGAAAACATGTCAACATTTTATGGAAGGAAGAAACATAAGAAAGTAATATTTCTCATTCTCTAGTGGACATGCACAGAATTAGATTAGATGGTAACTTTTCTATTTTGACAATGTTTGAGTATTTTTGCAGAATCATTGGAAGAAATGTTGGTTGTCTTATAAGCTTTCACAATGAAGATGGCATTACTTACACCAAAAATTAGGGAAGATTCTTTCAGTACATGCAGAAATATATATATACGAAAGAATAGGATACTGGTAAAGAACACTATATTTTTTATTGCTAATGTTAAAACCCGCATTTTAATTATCCAATTTTACACAACAAGATTGTTCTCATATAAATACTAGTAAAGCTATAATACTTTTCATATATATCATTTGGAACTTTTAGTTTAAAATAAATGCTACTTCACTGCTAGGAAAAGAATATAGATACATGAAATGGGTGAAAGTCACTAAACAGAATGTATAAGGAAACAAACTCCACGATTAGTTTTCGATTTTTATAAATGCTATTGAAATAGACACTGTAATAAAGAGTTACAGCTTATATAAAAAAATTACAATGAAACATTAATTTATATTGATCTTTATAAACTATAATACATCTATCTTACTAATAACTATTCGAAATATAAAATATCTACTACAATCTTGTAATATATCAAAATAAAACAAATATAATAAAATTCTTGGATAAATGAATAACAAGATGAAAAAACCTAATATAAAGAAATAATTTGCAAACCTATTAAGTAAGATGAATTCCATTTCAGAACTCATTCTTAACCTGTTAAAAAAAAGATTTTATGACGACTGCAGGTTTTTCATTGCATTCTGCAATTGTGTTGCAAAATTAATAAAACATTAAAATTTATTTCTTTAACTTTTCTTTTATTGTTTGTTCTAAAGGGATACATAATCATTTCAACCAGGATGCCTCAATTTTCTTCCTTCTTTTTTTTTTCTTTTTCAATATTTATATTCTATGAATAATCGGAAATTTGTTGCAAAAATCAATAAATTTCTGTTTACCAATGGTGGAGTAATAGCCTATAAAGAGACCTGGAATGGTGATTCTATTGTGCAGCCACCACATTAGGAACCTTAACGTCTATAATTGTCCCACAATTTTTATCATTATCACAGAGCCTCATATGCTTATAAAATTAATACTTTTAAATGCATATGAGAATTATTCATATCCTATAAAAATTAAAAATTTTATACAGTAGCTTATACTTATTTATAGAGAAAATACGAAATTTCAATTAAAAGTGCAAAAAGTTCACAGTTAATTGAGCATTTCGCTAATCATTAGAGCTGCATTTAAAAAAACTTTGTTTCTTATTGAGCCACTCTTCAAAGGGTAAGTATAAAAAATCTGAATTTAATAATGCACATGTAAGATGAAAGATATAAAGGGATACTTTTATGACTACACATCAAAATAATCTACTGAAGCAAAGCATGCAAAATTAATTATTTTCAATTAGCAAATCAACATAAGAAATAATAAACAGAAAGCATACAGCCTTAAAACACCAACTAGCAAATAAAATATTTTGTTTTATTTCCTACATGCTGAAAATGAGCATTTCTACCTTTAATATAAGCATCCTTGAGTGGATCCTTGGTTGAAATGTTTTCTTTACAAGATGTGTCTATTAATGAAAAAATACTTTCGTATAATGACTGAGACTGGTCTATATGTGATGTGAATGCACTCTCTTCATAGTTTGTAGTAGGGAGCACTGGTTGTCTAAGATCATCTTCCACATTATGAATGTTAGTCTTCAAATCAGGAACAAGTTTATCATTTTTTAAACATTCTGCTTTCGTTCCACATACATTAATATCAATCCTCTCTAACACAACTATCCATTTAGTTTTTATTATGTTTTCAATATCAACTGGGTTTACTGTTATGGATTCTGAAGAGTTAAAAAAACATTTTTTAGATAAGTGTTCCTGCTTGTTATTTCTTTTACGAGGTGGCTTAATTTTTTCTGGCTTGATTGGGCTTTGTAAGAATTCTGCATATTCTTCAACCACTAACATAAGAAAATATGAGAATGAACTATAATCAAATTACAGCTTTCATATAAACATATCAGATATCCCAAATCAAAATCTATGGAGTATGAAAAACCAGGCATGATGTGTCCTTTATTAATTTACCAACTTATTGCATGAGCAAAAAAAGGGGATGGGGAAAGAGCATTCAAATTTCATACTAAACTTTTAAGTAATTTTCTTAAAACAATGCTGATTAGAAATAATAATAATAATATTTCAAATTAAGATGGATCAATGAATAGCAAAAGAAATAAGAATAGCAACATTCTAACTGAAGATGCAAACAGAAAATTGTAAAAGGAACTGCAAAAGCAATGTAACACAACACAACTCAGCAATCTATCCTAAAGCTCTGAATGCTATATAAACAATCAAAATAACAAGCGGATATGTAAAAAACATTGTACCTGAAACACTAAATAGAGTTCTAAGAAACAGTTAAAATTATGTGAAGATATTTCATGATAATGAATAACAATACAATGATCAAAATAAAATCCAAATGCAAGTCATAACTTCAATTCTAAAAGTTGCATAATAAAGACGTTTGCGCCAAGTTTATTGTGTAAGACTTTTTTTTGGAAACAATAAGATATTTATTTTTGTTTGAACTGTCAATATAAACAAATAACTTTTTCCCCCCTTCACCAGTCGATCGATCAGTCACACTGCATTAACATTAAATTTTCACTACTAAAAAATAAACATACACAAATAAGAGTTAAAATATGTTTGGGGGCAGTATCTCGAAACAACTTTTTAAAGGATGCTATAAAATGCAAATATTATAAAATTATGTAAAGAAAGATATAACAATTATTTCTTATGAATAAATAAAGATGTTTACCAGAAAATGTATTTCGAAGTACAGTATCCCTTTAAAAAATGTTGCACATCCCAACATAGCAGTTTACATAAATTGTTCACAGAAATCTCAACAGATGGTGATACCAAGTTAATTTTTCATGCTAGAATTTTATCATTTGAACAGTTTTGCGTTGTTATTGCTAAAATGAATGCTGTAAATTTTGTAAAATTAAAAAGGCTAGAGACGTCCAAATAGATTTTTTATAAAGGTAAGTTCATATGTGTGAATTTTGTATTAGAAAATTGACAATATTTATGAGAAGTATGCAATTCTCTGTTAATAGGAGATATGTAAAAAAAGTACCTGTTAGTAAATTTTTTTTAAGTTTTAATTTTTTATATTATTTTTTACATGCTTAAAATGGTGTATTCTAACATCAGAGTAAATATTTTTCAAATCAGAGTTGTTGAGTCACAAAGCGTTCATACAATATTCTTGAAGTTACTGATTTTACACATTAGCTCATATCGGACAATCAATAACAAAAATTGAACATTATTAAATTACTTCTAAATTTTTAATATTCAACATTTTAAAATTACTTTGATGCAAAATATGCAGGTTCTTTATGTTTGGGCTTTTTTACAAAATGCCACAAAAACAAAAAGTGACAAAATGCATACATTATTTGAATGTCTATGCTTAAATAGCAGACTAGCGGGAAAGACCGAGCTATATTCGGTTAAAATTAGCTTTGTGTGCAACACAATATATTATTCTCGCTGTATTAATGCTATATAATGTTTGAACACATGACTTAGCTCAACGGGTCTTCTGGTAATCGAAAACAGTAGGAATTATTTAGACAAAATCGTTTAAGTTGTTTCTTAGATAAAATTAGCTTGACTCGCAGACCCCAAACTGACCCATTAATCAAATTTTCTTGAACATGCGACCTAACCCAATGGTCTTCTTGAACCTGAAAATGATAGTATACAAAATTACCTTGATCCGCAGTTACCCACTAATCAAAATTTCTCAAACATATGACCCAAAAATGATCCACTGATCGAATTTTCTTGAACATGTGACTTAGCCCAATGGTCTTCTTGTGCCCGAAAATGGTAGGTTACAAAATTTCGTTAAAATCGTTAGAGCTGTTTTTAAGATAAAATTTATATATACACACACATAATTTTTGCTCATATTATATTTTCAAAACATTACATGGTATGTTTATAACAAGGGGAGGGGGTAGTTTAATTAGTATCAACTAACAACCATGGATCAAAATCTGGGATGTGGGCAAGATTTCTTTTTTCAGGGTGGGTGGGATTTATGTCGAGCCTGTGTTTTAAAGTACAAAATAAATAAATAAATGAAACAAGTGTTTTAAGTGTTTAATGATTTTATCATGTGGAAAAATACTTTCTTCTTCTTTTTTCTTTCAGAATTATCAAAGGTAAAAAGAGTTGAAATCCGATTGGTTGTAACAATCTCCTGTTTTTCCTTACTAATATGGACATCAACTATTATTTAAGAACTAGCATATGGCCCCGTCAAAAATGACGGGAAAGTGTTATTGTAAGTTTACAACATTAAGTCAGACTCAATTAAACAGGTGATTGATATGCATGATTATTCAGATAGTGGCAAGTCCTCAAAAGCATTAAAAAAAAATAGTGTTTGTAAAAGTCAACCTTCAAATGAAGAAAATATGAACCACCTCATACGGGGGGGGGAAAAAAAGAGCTTTTTCCAACAACCCTATGGCAAAATTCTCATTTTTTCTGCACATCTTCGATGAAATTCGTGGTTTTTTCGCAGCCTTTTGACGAAATGAGTGTTTTTATCGGGATTTGTTGAAAAATGTGCTTTTTTTCTGCGCCCTTTTGACGAATTACACCCCTCGTGTTTCTTTGACAAAATTCAGGGAAGAGTGCCACTTGGCAAAAAAAAATTGTTCAAAATCTTGCCAAAAATCTTTTCAAGATGGCAGAAAAACATCATTTTTAAATCTTTGTTATTTATAAATCAATGATTTTGCCCAAAAAATAGAAAATGATGTAAAAACATGGATTTATAAATAACAAAGATTTAAAACCGAAGTTTTTCCGCCATCTTGAAAAATTTGTTACGAATGCCGGTAAAATCTTGCTCACAACTACCAAAAAACTTACTAATATAAAATAAAAAGATAAATATAAATAAATACCAATAAATGAGACGGCGATTCAGAAAAAAGGGGAGTTTCATACAGAAAAAAATATATAAAAAAAAACTAAAAATACTTACACAAAAAACAAACAATCAGTTAAAATTTACAAACAAAAAAAAAAAATCAATAATTTAATGTTTATGGTGAAATTCTCGTTTTTTCTGCACATCTCTGACGAAATTCATGTTTTTTTCGCAGCCTTTTAAAAAAATGACTGTTTTTACCACAATCCTTTCACGAAATGAGTGTTTTTATCGGGATTTGTTGCAAAATTCACGTTTTTCCTGCGCCTTTTTGAGGAATTACACCTCTCACATTTCTTTGACAAAATTCAGGGAAGAGTTTCGCATCCTGTGCCGCTTGGTGAAAAAAATTGTGCCAAAAATCTTTTCAAGGTGACGGAAAAACTCAGTTTTTAAATCTTTATGTTATTTATAAATCAATGATTTGCACAAAAAAATAGAAAATGATGTAAAAACATGGATTTATAAGTAACATAAAGATTTAAAAACGAAGTTTTACTGCCATCTTGAAAAATTTGTTACGAATGCAGGTAAAATCTCGCTCACAACTGCCAAAAAATTTATGAAACATAAAATAAAAGTAAAAGGATAAATATAAAGAAATACCAATAAATGAGATGGCGATTCATAAAAAAAAACGGGGAGTTTCATACAAAAAAAATTTCAAATATTTACATAAAAAACAAACAATCAGTTAAAATTTAAAAAAAAAATCAATAATTTAATGTTTAGAAAAATGGATCCTAGTCAGGGTCTGAAACATCGTCAAGGTATGGTACTTCTCTTCTAACTGAATTAAATTTAAATTTTGATGGATGTTTGGTAATACACCCTCGATGTTTTCAGACTGAATTTTTTCGGCAGCCGTTGGCTGAATCGTCTGTCTCTAAAACGGTAAACAATGTAAAAATCGATATATTCACCAATAAAGGGTGCATTTTAAACAGCTAATGCAAAAATCCTAAAAAAAAAAAAAAAAAGAAATAAACAGCAGAGCAAGCGAGACTTACCTTACAATCAAAATACATTGACAGAAGCACAGGTGCATCCGAATGTATGCAGCAAATTAGTTACGTAACAGAAAATTTAGCTGACTAACGGTTCACCTGATACTGATGAACCAATAAGCTTCAAGATCCCCCGATTTCAAAATTTACATTTTTTTTTAGGTTCTTATGTTGAAACTTACACTTTTGCAACCTTTCGATGAAAATCTCGTTTTCTCTGTGATCCTCTAATCAAAACATATTTTTTCTGTGATTATTTGACGAAATTCACGTTTTTTGCGATACTTTGATCAAATAATGCATTTTTTCTGCAGTCATCTGATGAAATTCACGTTTTTTCCACGATTATTTGGCGACATTCACATATTCCATGATCCTTAGACGAAACATGCATACTAAAGGACCATTTGGGAAAAATTGTGCTTTTTTCTGCAATCCTTTGATGGAATTCATATTCGTTTGATGACACCATCCTTTTTCTATGATATTTTGATGATTTTTGCAATCCTTCAGGGAAAGCAGACAGATGATAGTTGCAAGCTCCTGGCTATATGTTTTTTTCATCCTGTTTGTTTCTATACATGGACAAAATGCACAGGTCATGGGAAAGGATTAGAAATAAACTCAAATTGCAGTTGCTTGTACTCGCATTTTTATTTTGTCAAATTCTGCTACCCCCCCCCCCCTTCTCGTCCTAAAAATGTCAACAAATTTTAATACTGATTTGCATCAATCCCAGGGATGATAAATTGTGCCGAAAAAATGGAATTCCCTGTTTTTGCTGGAAAGTGGCATGTCTGTAAATGCTTTTAAAAATATATGCATAGTTGAAAAAAAAAAAAAAAAAAGCTGTTGCATTTTTCAAACAGCAAAAAATAATTCACAGAAATATATTAAATTCAGCTTAAAAAATGCAGCATAGGTGAAATAAGAAACAAAAATAAAACAAAAAACATATGGCATTTCTTTAAGAAATCAGATGTTTATTTTTTAATTTTAGATGAAACTTAATTTGATTCATATATTTGGCCAAAACTAAAACACCATTATGTGCATCATTGAAAGTAATACACATACAAAAAGCTATGTTTTTTAACGGTACAAAAATTTAGTAAAATTTAAAAAAAAATGTAATTTTGATTTTTAAATCTTTATTATAATGAAACGTTCCTGTGAGTGATAAACACTTTATGAACATGAACTTAAAATATGCATAGTTTAGATAAAAAATAAACAAAAAATTGTGCATATGGGTGTTTAATTCTGTTCGGTGTAAACTCAGCTGAGTTTATCAGGCAAACTGAGAAATCCGTTGATTGCCGCGATCGCGCAATTCTTTTCCTGGTCAATTGGCGCTTTCTTTCCGAAAGTCCATAATAAAAATTAAAAAAACTTTTAAAACATTCAAAAATAACTATTGACAGATGAAAGCGAGTAGTGGTGAAAAATCAGCACGTTTATCCCTCTGTTGTTTTTCCTAAAGAAACAGCGTTTCACTGTTGCCACTACAGAAGAGTGAAATACTTGAATCATTGATATGAATCAATATTCATATGAATGATTCATATGAATAATGATGAATAATCATTAAATAATGTTTTTTAAAATAAGCTTCAAGATCCCCCGATTTCAAAATTTATATATATATTTTTTTTAGGTTCTTATGTTGAAACTTACACTTTTGCAACCTTTCGATGAAAATCGCGTTTTCTCTGTGATCCTCTAATCAAAACATATTTTTTCTGTGATTATTTGACGAAATTCATGTTTTTCGCGATACTTTGATCAAATAATGCATTTTTTCTGCAGTCATCTGATGAAATTCATGTTTTTTCCACGATTATTTGGCGACATTCACATATTCCATGATCCTTAGACAAAACATGCATACTAAAGGACCATTTGGGAAAAATTGTGCTTTTTTCTGCGATCCTTTGATGGAATTCATATTCGTTTGATGACACCACCCTTTTTCTACGATATTTTGATGATTTTTGCAATCCTTCGGGGAAAGCAGACAGATGATAGTTGCAAGCTCCTGGCTATATGTTTTTTTCATCCTGTTTGTTTCTATACATGGACTAAATGCACAGGTCATGGGAAAGGATTAGAAATAAACTCAAATTGCAGTTGCTTGTACTCGTATTTTTATTTTGTCAAATTCTGCTACCCCCCCCCCCCCCCCCATCTCGTCCTAAAAATGTCAACAAATTTTAATACTGATTTGCATCAATCCCAGGGATGATAAATTGTGCTGAAAAAATGGAATTCAATGTTTTCGCTGGAAAGTGGCATGTCTGTAAATGCTTTTAAAAATATATGCATAGTTGAAAAAAAAAGCTGTTGCATTTTTCAAGCAGCACAAAATAATTCACAGAAATACATTAAATTCAGCTTAAAAAATGCAGCATAGGTGAAATAAGAAACTTAAAAATAAAACAAAAAACATATGGCATTTCTTTAAAAAATCAGATGTTTATTTTTTAATTTTAGATGAAACTTTAAAATTTGATTCATATATTTGGCCATAACTAAAACACCATTATGTGCATCATTGAAAGTAATACACATACAAAAAGCTATGTTTTTTAACGGTACAAAAATTTAGTAAAATTAAAAAAAAAATGCAATTTTGATTTTTAAATCTTTATTATAATGAAACGTTCCTGTGAGTGATAAACACTTTATGAACACTATATTTATGAACACTTTATGCATGAACTTAAAATATGCATAGTTTAGATAAAAAATAAACAAAAAATTGTGCATATGGGTGTTTAATTCTGTTCTGTGTAAACTCAGCTGAGTTTATCAGGCAAACTGAGAAATCCATTGATTGCCGCGATCGCGCAATTCTTTTCCTGGTCAATTGGCGCCTTCTTTCCGAAAGTCCATAATAAAAATTAAAAAAACTTTTAAAACATTCAAAAATAACTATTGACAGATGAAAGCGAGTAGTGGCGAAAAATCAGCACGTTTATCCCTCTGTTGTTTTTCCTAAAGAAACAGCGTTTCACTGTTGCCACTACAGAAGAGTGAAATACTTGAATCATTGATATGAATCAATATTCATATGAATGATTCATATGAATAATGATGAATAATCATTAAATAATGTTTTTTAAAATATTTATTCAATAAATTACGTAATATTTCATATGTATGTCGTAAACTGACTGCTTGTAAATGTAAACAGTCGTAAATAAAATTGCTGCTTATAAATGTAAACGCATTGAAAAACGCATTTCAAAAAATGAAAAACGCATTTCAAAAAACTTAAAGGCTTTAATATGCTTTAAAAAATATATTTAAAGCAGAATCAGATGTTAGCCGTATTTTTTTTTTGATGAATCGTCAAAGAGTCATTCATTTGTTTAGATTTGATTTCTAATAGCTTAATTTTAATTTAGAACTTAATACATTATAAATGGATATGATACACATGTTTTATATGAAAATATGCTGAACAGACATGATTTTAAGTAGAAAAAATTATCATTTAGCTGTCATATGTTAAGATATGTTTTTCATTAAGCCTAACATGGCGTTTAGCTACGGTCGTTTCACAGACCAGAGTGGTTCACACCGGCATCGTTCCGTCGGTCACGTGCACTCAGCTTTTATATAAGTAGATTATAATATAAATATCTTACAAAGAGTAAAGAGTAACAATAAATGAAACTTTGTAGTAAAGGTATTAATATTCTTTAGAACAGAGGTATAAAACTTTAATCCATCAGCTTTAATCATTTGAATAACTTTTCTTCTGGTCTATTAAGACAATTCTTAGGCAAAAAGAAATTTACTTGATTGAACTTGTAAGTTTCTTGTATTATTTCACAATGCAGCCAAAAAATGTTTAAGGTACTCTGTCAGTTTGACTCAAGAAAATAACCCATTTTATCAATCTGAATGAGTTATTTTAATCCATGTACCCAGACTTTATTTGTCTGTATCCAAATGAACACACATTATGTAAGTGATCTAAGCAGCATATCCAAGGCTAAAAATGTTCTAATCCTTAGTAAACAAATAATGCTCTTATTGAGTTTAAATATGAACACATTTGTTGTCAACAAACTATGCATAGCACTTTCAAATAAATAACCACGGTAACTTTGAAGATGGTTTAACAGAAGCTGCAAAATTTTAAAATTATTTCCTATCATTAGATCCAAAAATTGTTTAGAGGTACATGTACTCCCGATTTCCCCAGAAGAATACATATTGAAAAATATGTACTGCATATAAGAATATATATATCCTGATCACTGATAATAAAACAATGTAAAATTATGTAGCAGAAGAAATATAGCCATATTTTCAACTAAAAATAATTTATAGCTAAAATATTTTTAGAGAGAGTTAATTAAAAGCAATGAATAAAACTTAAAATCAATTTTTATTTATTGACTATGTAAAGTACTACACTATTTACTAATACAAAGTAATACAACTGAACTGCACTATACAGAGAAATCTAAAACAACAAAAAAACTTCTAGTGAAATAAATTACAACCAAATTTCATTATGGCAAATAGAGACTGACATTCTTGTGGAATTTCTTCTAACACAACTGTAAACCTACATTAATTTAAATGCTTAGTGCAAAGATTTGAATCAGATTTATTTATTTATTTTTAATCATTGATTAAAATCAAACATTCTTAATCTTTAAAATGTGAAAGGAACCAAATAAGTATGAAAACTGCAAAGTTAACAGAAGAAATAAACAATAAATTTCTGTAGGTAAAAGAATTAGTAATTCTGTTACACATTTCCTCTTTTTTAATTAAAAAAATAAATATACAGGATGCTCCCTCTCATCGTTGTCTGATAGGTAACTATTAAGAGCCAACACTAGTCACGCAAAGAAACTTACAGATTTCTTGCTTGTATTTTAATATTTTTAAAAGATTTTTTTCCACAGGATACCGAGGTTGATATCTAATGTTGTGCGTATGTACTTTTCACGATTTTGATTAGTTTTCTTTACACAAGGATATTCTCACTTTTGGAACCAGATGAAACCAGTTCTGAAAATAAAACCTTACTAAAATCGCAAAAGTACAAGTGCACAACATTAGATAATGACCTCAAACATTCTATGTGAAAAAGATCATTTAAGGCTGTTCTCAACTGATCTGCTCAACAAGCGCAAAACGTTTTGAGACATTTACAAATTCATTTTTTAACGGAAAGATATAAAATTGGAAAGCCTGACCCTGGAAGCGATTTCGAATCGAACTGTTTTTTTCCATTTTTGAAACCATCAATTACCTATTGAGTTAGAAGTGATTTGGATCACGTGACACAGCATTTTTCTCCCCTTATTGACTGGATTTTCTTCTTTCGCTCGGAAGTTCGGTTCAAAATGCCAACTTTGACAATAATTTCTGAAAGATCTATTGCGTTTACAAAAAAACGGAAAAAATAGCTCAATGACATAGTTTCTGAATAACAACACCTTCTAGTTTCATGCGTTTCCGAACAAAAATGAATTAAAACTTATGTCAGAAAGTTGGTCCTCTGGATTTAAGAACAGCCTTAAAAGTATTAAAATAAATGTAAGAAATCTGAAAAGATTTCTGCCACCGGTTTAACATTAGCGTTCTTGTTTCTTCGTGTGAATAGTGTAAGCTCTTAAAAATGTTAGATTTAGAGGCCCAGTTTCAACTGAAAAACTGCTTTAAATCACATCAAAATAGTTCAAATGGTAAAACAGATTTTTCTCTTTTTATTGCTAGAAAATTCATAAAATTCAAAGTATCATAATCCAATAAATCCATAATAATTTTTACTACTTTATTTGTTAGAGAGTGGAAATTTCTTTCAAATATAACTTACAGGACCCAGGAACTATACAAAAATTATTTCATTAAAAAACAAAAAAATCTATTTTGACGAAAAGGGCTTTTGATATGATGAAGAACGACACTTGAAAATTTTTTGAAATTGAAACTATGGCTCTATAAATAATACTTTAGGACTTAACTATTGGATAATAATTAGAGGGGACATCCTGTATAGTAACAAACAGGAACTAAAGGTAATGAAAAAATAACACCTGCTCAATACTCCTTGTAAAAGAAAGAATGCATAGGGGAAAAAAATAAAACTGGTTATAATCTAAATGTTCAACGCAATAAGAGCTTCATCAGCAGAGACCGAAAGAATGGTTACTTTTGGGCATAAAATAAGTTAAGAATTGAAAAGACAACAAAAACTTCAATTTGTGTTACTAATTAATGAAATTGTATAGCTGCAATTTTTAATAATATAATTATATAATTAAGTGTAAAAATAAAATTCATTAACCTCTAATTATAGGCTTTTTTAGTTTGAAGAGCTATAAATCTTAATAGCCATTCAAATATCTTAATGCAAAATAATAATAATAATAAAAAATTATCTTTTAAAGTTTTTTTTTAACACTTTATCAGTTATTTCTTATTTTCTTAACCTCATACGAAATAAAAAATAACTTTGTTTAAATTGTTGGAACAGTCAACATGACGTCAGCATTATTCACGAACATGTCTTTGTACATGCACCCCTCCCCCCTTTCTTTGAAAAGGAGCATTAAAAAAATGTAACTAGTATAAACATAAAATATACATAGCAGTAAGATACTGCAATGTTTATTTCTCTACTAAATCCCCACAAAATGTTTGGAGCTGTTCAATTTTAATCTACTTTCCTGTTTCAAAAGTGTGCATTATATGCCAGAATAAACAGTACTTTAATTGTTTAAACATTAGCAAATGGCAGTTTCAAGTTCTGGTTTATAATGAATATTTTTTTATGTCGATAGTTATTGTATTAAGTTCAGGTAAAAAGTGCAAATAAAATCATCTATAGGTGTACTGAATACAAGAAGTTTACAAATAAACACTTTGGTGCAAATAATTATACTTATAACATATTCCTCCAACTATCCAATGTTTTCATTGATGCATAACTTAAAACTGTAATTGATATTTTAATATTTTCATTTGGTTCTTAACTTTTCAGCTAAAATTTTAAATATATAAAACATACCGATACTTTTAAAAACGCATTTTAAAATGCTAGGAAAATTGATTATGGATGAATTAACTATTGTTTAGATCACAAAGTCAATGGCAAATTTTAAAGAAATGGGTTTTTACAGCGATGAACTTGAAAAAATTGACTGTACACGTTAAATGTTGATGAAATTTATGTTCCTCTCTTTTCTTTTTTATTTGGCTGAGTGAGGGTCCTTAAAAACAAGTTACCAAGGATAAAAATGCATTAAATTAAAACACAGGGTTAAACATTTTGAAGGATTCATAACTATATATTTGATACTAATTTACATGCAGATATGCAGCACATAAAATAAGTAAAGACACATAAAACAACACATAATGCATGAATTCAAGCCTTGACACATAATGCATGGTTGATATTATTTTCAGTTCCAGAATCACAAATATAAAACATCATCTTAAGAAATAAAAACAATTATAAATGCATTTATGCAATTAAAAATTTCTATTGAAAACTAAAAACATACAATAAAACAAAATATTTAGATTAACATAAGTACAGTAAAAATATTAAAATGCAATTTATATTCTTGTATGTGATGGAATCTTACCTTAATTTGAAAAGTATTACTAATAATTATTAAAGTAGACTAATAATAAGATAGAAGCAGCAGGAGTCTTTCGGTAGGTTCATAGCCCCGAGCCCTCCCTTCCCGCTTTTCGGTGTCTTTAATTTGTGTAATTTCCCTTTTAAATTTGTCCGGTTTCAATTTTTGAATTTTTTTTTTTTTCATTCTGTCTTCCGCAAAAGAGTGGGACTAGAGTAGATGAATAAAAGGCTGCGGACGAAGATGAGCCGCTCGCCGCAGCGGTTGACCGCCGCCGAGACTAATAATAAGCTAGAAGCAGCAGGAGTCTTTCGGTAGGTTCATCGCCCCGAGCCCTCCCTTCCCGCTTTTAGGTGTCTTTAATTTGTGTAATTTCCCTTTTAAATTTGTCCGGTTTCAATTTTTGATTTTTTTTTTTTCATTCTGGCTTCCGCAAAAGAGTAATAATAATTAGTAGTAATGGTGCTAGTAAAAAGAATACAACTATAATATAGTGTGTGTGTCCTCCCACGATAACTTGGCCAATAACCTTGAAGGGGTTTGTGATGATACAGAGAAAGAATATTGCTAACAGATAACAAATGATTAAGGAAATGCATTATTTATATCATAAGGTAAAAACATATCTGAGAGTAATGCTGATGACAGCCATATCAAGGGTGGCAAATGAAAGTAATACATTTATTATTTTTCAGCAAATTTAATTCTTTCTAAACATTGCATGATTTAAATATCTACTTCATCGAATAGGAGGGAAAATTACTTTCAAATGCAAATTGTTTCAAAAGTGTAGCACCTCAATTTACTGATTTTTTTGTGGTTTAAATAATTTTCCAGCATGAATTTTTAAAAAATATATCTCTAATGTGTACAGTTTGATTACAGAAGATTAACCTATTTGTGTTTAAAACAATATAAATAGTTCTACATTTATTTCCGGCTAATATTCCATAAAGAAATTAACACTTCAAGTAAATAAATTAATTTGAATAAATAATTAATGTTTTTCATATAAAAGTGATTTTGGTGTGCACAATTTGAAGTATATACGTCAAGTATAAAAAATCTTTCACAGTGTTTTGTGCAACAGGCAGTATGGAACACAGGAAACTTAGGTTGGAACTAATGGTTTGATTCTAAATTTTGCTAGTTTCTAGTAGACTGTCACCTTAATTAAGGAATTAATTAAATTTGTGTTACTCATTGGCCAAGTTATGAAGACTATAATATCTGCTAAGAAGCTTTATCTAAAATGGAATCCCCCCCCTCCCCCCCCCCCCGTTTTCTTATAATTATGTTTTATCAAGTTTTACAGGATAAGTAATGTTTGAAATTACCATTCACAACAGAAGCCATCAAAAAGTTAAGAGGCATCTAACAATTTTAGAAATGCCACGAGAGGGACAGTGTATAATAAGTGGAAAAATGCCTGGAAAACTTGCAGGATTACATTAAATGTCATAGGATTAGTCGAAACTAATGCTCTGAGATTCTCATTAGTGTGAGGAACCGCTTATTTATAAAGGAAACCAAACAGCATTATTTATAACCCAATTATGAAGTTCAGCACATAACAAAACATAAAATGTACAATACAATGTAATATTTACATATCACTCGCCAGCAAGAAAAGTGACACAACTTGGCAAAAGTAAATATCACAGGACAGGCAAAAAGTTTTTTTTTTTTTTTCTATTTTAACATGAAATTATAGCACTTAGCTCTGCACATAGCTGTAAAAACGTACATAAAAGTGCAAAACATTTAACAATCTAGATGTAAAACAGATGGATTGAGTAAATTTACACCCCCTCCACCCTCATAAATGTAACCCCTTTTTGAGTCGTGATATTTTTCTTGCAGCACAATTTGTCAAATTCCTGGCACTTCTCAAAATAGTACATACATAAATGTGGTTTTCGCCTAATCAAATGTTTTCACTCTCGTAAATATGCTGAGATTGCCATGTAATTTTTATGTTATAGCACAATCACTATTTAAAATGAAGTGTGTAGCATTTATACTTTGTTTACAAGGAAGTCAAAAGTCATTTTTTACATTTCACCATTTCAGTGTGGAAAAAAATGTTTCAAATTCATTTTAATAATGTTACATCATTTCAAACATAATGAAATAGATATACATTTGTGAAGTGACCAAAAATATGCATACTGTGGAACATGAAGCGGAGTACATTTATTATTCATTTACAGGGCACACACAAGAATTAAGTTATGTAATGGTCTCGAGGAAAAACTGCTTTCAGCTTATTTTAATTATATTACACTATTTCAAATATAATGAAACTGATACATAATACAAAGGTTTACTCTAAGAGACTTACTGCAAAATACAGTGTGCATTGTATTTATCGTCTATACACACAAAAGATTTCGGTCATACATTGTATCCAGTGGCCCAGAGGCGAAAAATTGTTGACGTTCCAGCTCCAGCTCTGCTCCCATATAAAATACTGTGGCTCCGGCAATCTGCTCCAACTTGGCTCCGACTTCGCGCTTTTGAGTTGCAGATTTTAATTTATACAGTTAAATTTTTGCTCACAAATTCTTCCTTTACCTTCATTACAGGTCTGACAAAATTCGTTTTTTTTCTCATCTAACTTAAAATGCTTGTTCAGAAAATCTGACATCTTTTATCTTTGACTTTTAAAAAAGAGAGTTTGATGGAATTTTAAACAAAAAAAAAATCTTAAATTTCTTCTACACTTTTCAAACAACCAAAGTTATGCAACTACACATGTAAACAACAGGCGGCCATATTTGCTTTCAAATAGTGTTGCCACTTAGTACAATAGCGCTCAAGTAAGAAAGTAGAAGTGAAGTAGTGTTGCCACTTAGTACAATAGCGCTCAAGTAAGAAAGTAGAAGTGAAGTAGTGTTGTCATGTTTTTGCGAGAAGTTTTCATCTCTAATAATAAAAAAAAAATCCCCTAAAAAATGATATAATTAATGTACTGAATAATGATGTAATTAAAATATTTTAAGCCTAGAAATTTAAAAGACTGAAAAAAAAAAAAAAAGATTGAAAAGAATATTAAAAAACTAAAGGGGAAAATTTGGAGCTCCAGCTTCGGCTCTAGCTCCAGGGAAAACACAGCTCCGGAGCGCTCTGGCTCCGGGTCCCTGATTGTATCCGAAATATAAGCAAATATTAGCAATAATTGAAGGAAGTATGTTTTCAGTTATGGTGTGCATTTTTAAGTTTAACTTAATTTTTCCATAGGATGCAGTGTGTGTAAATTCTATAGATCATATACAGGACCACACAAAAGAATTCACTTGTAAGCATTACTGAGTGTGAGCGTGAATTGTCTAAATGTGGTTTTTAATTGAGTTATGCATTTTCAAGTTGGATTATGTTTAGTATACTATGAGTTATTTCTAGAATACAAATAAAACCAATATCAAAAATATCAGTTTGCATCAAAATAAGAATAAACTGAAGATTCATAACAGAGTTTCTAGGCACTTAAATGCTGTTAACAATCTCACAGACCGTTGCTTTTTTAAAAAATCATCACAGTCTATAGAAACTAGTGAAATTTTGTTTTGTTTGGAGCTTTAGTACTACTGCTAAAGACTTCTGAATAGGTGAATTTTAATTATAACAGTCCACTATGCATTGTTTAGTACATAACAACTATTTTAGGAGTTACTCTTTTATTCATCTTTCAATGAAGTTGTCTCAGAGACCACTCACAGTAACTATATGATTACAAAAACTATTGACATTATTATTAGAAATTATTGTTTTAACTCAAGATGTCACACCTTTCTTGACACACACAACATGTCACACCAGTGAAGATCATCACCCTACTCACAAGATCTCCTTAAAGCACATTCTTAAAAAAATATGAAAAATAATATTGAAGAATCTATGTATACACTAAAAGATCAAACAAACATAGCGATGGAAACTACATAGATTTTTCAGAATGAAATGAAAACAACTTTTACTGGCAAAGCTCCATATTATAATTTGGTGAACATTATATTGCTACGATTTACAAGAAAAAATAATGACATGCTTGGGATTTGTAATGATTTCAATTTCGACACTGCTTTTAAACGAATGAATTTTGAAATTTCATTGTTCTTCAATTTAAATATAACTGATAGTTTATGTAAGTTTAAATGATAAAAGCAAGTTAAAATGACTTTTAAGCACTTAACTTTCCATCAGAATTATTAAGAGTTTTTCCTTTTTTTTTTTTTTTTTTTTTTTTTTTTAATCAGGGCACATATTTGGGCATATATGAATTAATAAAATGCATTATCGTCTGCAAGTTCTTTGAATAACTTGCAGATTATACTGTATATAATAGAAAAACATTAATACTATACATTCATCAGCATCAGTTTTTTCCTAAATATTATACAGAAAAAAACTGAAATTTATGTAACATATCAAATTAATTCAATGTTATGAATAATTAAACCAATGAGAGAATTCCAAGCATGTTTAACATAGAAACTGGGAAGTTATTGATTGGTGGAAATTGTCCAAATATTTCTATCACTTTTTTACAGATATTAATCTGAGTTTTATATTTTTTTAGTTTATATACTAACACTCAAATGATATTATTTTTAATCATATCATATGATTCATATTAATGTAACAATTGCAACAGAGCAATATTTTGCCTAATAATGAAATTTTCATGAATTATTCCATCATTTTCATAATTTTTAAACTAGACACTAATGAGTTTCTGACCCCAATATTTATAAAAAATTATGTATATACATACACACACTAATAACATATATATACAAATATATATGAGACTTATTTGTAAATTTTTTTTAGTATGTGCTTACGGAAACATGAGATGTCTTTTTTTTTTTTCATTACTTCACATTTTCCGTGGTGGAAAAGGGACACATAGCATAATACAGAGGTTTTTTATATACCTGTATTTATAACACCTATCTTGTAGCAAGACATACCTATTACAGACGTATTTGTGAAATAACATGCTAAATTAATTTTTTTGAGTTGTATTACTTTTCTTTCGGGTGAGTGATAGTATAATTCTTAAAATTTTTAAAAATCAGATACTTGTTAATCATTGCAGTGCTGCTACTGCAGTGACAAAAGACTTCCTATAAATTAAAAACGTACTTCAAGCATATATGATATTAAGTCTTTTCCTTTGTATAATATAAACACTAAATTGCATAAATGCATTTTAAAAACAAGAAAAAATATAACACTTACAAACATTCAAATTTGCACCATAAATCTGTCGATACTGCTCTACCTCTGGTAAGTGAATGTCAGCAAAATCCGAGGGCTGTACATTAGGTGCAGGTGTTGCTTTCTTCTCTACCATTTGTCGGACAGTTTGATTTTTCCTTTTCCGGCCAGCTTTAGCAGGTGACTTATTAGATGTTGTCACAGCAGGAGAACTCATGGTATGAGTTTCAACAATGGACTGTCAAAGAAAGGATAAAAATTGGGTCATTAATTTTGCTTTGTTTTTATTAATTATTGTTTCAAATTAGAAACTTTTAACAAAAATTAAAATATTTAAAAATTTTAGACCTTGAATTTTATTTTTAATTAAAAATGTTTTTGGGAAATAAGGTACGACTTCTTGAACTGAAGACTGCAAGAAATTAAACACTAAAAAATATATATCCTATTAAAAAACACAACAAGATTATTTTTTTAACAACCACTTTTAACTGTTGTTAAGATACAAGAATTTCTTATGCAATGATTGCAAAGAAGGATTAGATTGAAATTGAATTTATCTATTTATATTAAAATAGTCCAATTCATGTGACGGTCATAAACAATTATGAGGTGACTGTCTTGCTTTTCATATGCAAGGCGGCCATTTTTAAGTAATTTTTTTTTTCAAATAAAACTACATAAAAGTTGCTATGATCACAGAGTTTTTGGTATTTTATTTTTTCAAGCATAAAAGGTGGGAAAAAGGTGGAAAATTTTTTCCATCTATACAATAAGGCCAAACTCGCATAATTTAGTTATTAGTTTTAATAGTTATTCATACAATAAAATGAATTATACATGTACATACTATTGTTATTTTCTTTTTGTAACTTAGAAAGTATTACAAAAAAATATACTAAGTAAATAACAAAAAAGGTATAATCAATTTATTAAATCAAAAAAGAAAATTGAAAACAGTATGCTAAAAGTATAAATCCATCCAAATGTATCTGATGAACTTACATGAAGTACAGAGATTAATTTTTGAAAATAAATGTATTATTTTGAATCATTTGACTGTTTAAGACTTCACTTAAAAAAAAAAAAAAAAAAAAATCTACGCTAATTATATGCATGCCAAATTGATCTTTACTCCAGAAATACATTTCCAAAAATGCATCACTGAAATGACCCAGAAGTGTTTTATAAACAGAATCAAATATTCTATTCCAAAAGAACCTTATGGAAAATTCCTTTCCCTACTTAAAAGAACTTAATTTACATGACTTTCAGATGCTTATAATAAAAGCTTGCCTTTGATTTTATAGTACAGCAATTCAGAAACAAACTCAAAAGAGTTGAATAGACAAAATGTCTAATTATTAAACTTTCTAGACCCCCCCCCCCCCCCAAATATACTTCTAATATTCCGTTTGCATTTTAGCATCAACCCAGAGAATGCCCAAATTTGCTTTTAAAAAGGTGGCATTCCTCCTTTAGGAGGAACTCTTTCATGCCTGTTTTTTGCATGGAAAATTAAAACAATGCTTTGATGTCGAAATTAAATATCTTGGTTTATGGTTTACTTTTTTTAAAAAAGAAATAAGTGAAAGTCATAAATTTTAAATGTTTTAGTTTTAAATTAAAGTTATGTATTTTAAATAAAATTAGTAAAAGTACCATGTAATTAATAAAATACGTGAAAAATGTGACAGGAACAACATCTGGTGATTTATCAACTGTACCCGGCTAATATAAAAATACAGAGTTCTTTATTTGTGTATCAGAACCTTCAGATTTAGTAAAGGATTGAGCGAGTAAATTATGAATAAAAGTAACATTATACAATGCTTAGCATACATTTAACGGAGACCAAATTGGTCACCAGGATAGAAGTCTGCATGGGCTGGAATTTCCAGGCTTGGTCAGCTGCAAAAACTGAAAGTTCAGCCTGGGCCTGGCCTGTTTATATTTTCACAGTTCACGGCCCACGACGGCCTGTGCAAAAATCAATGAAATGAGACCAGGCTCACTTTCCACAGAAAAAGGTGATTTTTCTTAACATAAATATAAGATATTTTTCTAGAATACTGCATAACATATTTATGGAAAATTTTAACATTATAGATTACTATATGTTTTAGATTACTTTATGATGGCAAGCCAAGTCACAGGATACAGAATATCATCAGTACCGGCCCGTCATGTAAGAAGAAAATGTAATCCTGAGTCTGGCCCGGAACAAGCCTGCAAGCCCTGGTTCAGAAATGCTGCAACTGCCAATGCTGATCTCTATGCTCGATATGTTATATTTCTGAACAGATGTTGTCAATCTAGCATCGGCTTGAACAACATATTTTTATACTTATGCTTGTCTCAGTCACGTCTATTGAAAACTGCTCACATTTCATTGACTTAGTTTGATCCTTTTAAACTTTTATATTGAGACGAATTTTTTATCCGCTCAGCCCATTAAAAAATTTGTCTTTAACTCAGGTTGCAGATTTTTTTTGAAAAGGTACTTTCAGTTTCCAAACCGGTTTGGAAACTGAAAGTACCTTTTTAAAAAAAAATCTGCAACCAAAATAAGTAAAAAAGAGTCATATTAAAGATTGAGCTCAGCTACCCTATGCAAATAAAATCGTTTAAAAATATGCAAATTGAGAAATTCGAAAATAACCTGCCCATAGGATTAACATTACGGAGTGGATGTTTTCCAGTGCGTGAAGAATCCCCTTAAGCAATTACTTTACTAATTTAAATGGAGATTATCATGTTGCAGTTGCTTCTTTATATAATCAAACATCATTAAGATAGATATTGAACTAGTCAAACTATGCCTATATTAAAAAATATATGTTAATTTCACAAATAGCTGCACAAATTTGATTAAGAATAAAGTTTACTTTTCACATTTACAAAGGAATCAGGGATGGGGAATTTTCAGAAAATTTTGCCAGCCAGCAAGGTACAATGTACAGTTGAAAATTTTTATGTAAAAGTAACTCATTATTACAATGCATTGTCATTTTTTTTTTTTTTTTTAATATAAAATTGAGAAATATATACAATGGAAGAGAGTTTATATTGTGGCAATTGTTAGAGTTGTAAAATATGGCTAACCAATAAAAATATTAAGTTTTTGGTATAATTCATCCAACTTGTCAGAAAATCCACTCCTGCACATTCATAGACTATTATACTTTAATAAAAAGATTTTGTTCAAGTAAACAGTTTTATTATTACTGTAACACTGCTAGATAAATAAGTATGGGAAGAAAATTGGGTCATTTAAAAATTGTATTTCAATGAAAAAAAAAAAAAAAAAAAACTTTTTTAGAACTACTGGTGAAAAGTAAGTAAACGGTCCTTAGAAATGAAAGTAAAAATAAGTACTTTCTAAAAACAGTTGAAAACTTCCAAAAAATTCAACTCTATATAAATAAGATATTATACTAAGCATAAATACTTTCATTTTTCAATATGAATAAATGTTAGTGAAGTAGCACTGCTACCAGTATTATTGTGATCATAATAAAATTTCATTCTTGAGAAAAAGAATAGATAAAATTAATGGGCCAATACTTACGATATTTAAAGGATTAGATTTCGACTTTGTTGCTGGGGAATTTTTACCAGCCGCTTTTGTTGCAGCAGGTGTAACTGAAAAATAAATAATGAAATATAACAAAGCTTCTAAAAGCAAGCACAACTCTTTACATCGGAACAAACAAAGGGAAGACTGTATAACCATAATTTTAAGAAATATATCATTACAATAAATTAAACCTCATTTACTTTACTTATTATTTATATTATGCAGGTATTTTAAGTTCACATGCGTTATCCCTTATGAATCAAGATAACAAATAAGTTTTTTAATTGATAAAGTAAGAGCTTAAATTAAAAAATAAATAAATAAAAAATACAATGAATGTGGATTTAAATTGATACACATATCAGCTAATAATTGAGAAAAATCATTATCTGCAGTCTAGCTTTTTGCTTTCCAAATATTCCTTTTATTTCTCAACAATCCACAATAAAGCATACTAGATGATACAGCATTAAATGATACTAATAGTGTATATGCAACCACCAGTGTCGCCATTTTTTTAAGCTATTCTGAATTCACACTAGAATTTCCAAATACTAATTTTTGCTTTATGTAATGACAGACATTCAAGGGCGGATCCGGCCCTCCATTTAGAAGAGGGGGGGGGGGGGGGGTCACATCTCTTAAAAGGCAATTTTTATATTGAAGGCTGATCCTAGATAAAAATGGTCATTTTTCTGATACTTTTGAAAAATCCTTTTCATTCGTAAAAACAAAAAAAAATTACATTAATATTCGTAAAAATATAAAATATTTACACATTTTATTCAGATACCAAGAAATTGAAGAATTTCACATTTTAAGACAATTTTTAGGACTTTGACACTTAGAAAAATGCCGCCATGAGGGAGCAATTGGCTGTTGCGCAGAGTCAGATAACCTAGACGAACACGTGAACGCAGTTCGCAGAAAATTTTCAAAGTTTGCAGACAGTTTTGATGGTTTTTTTTTTTTTTTTTTACAAATTTCTTTATTAAAAAATTATCAAGACCCCGGGCGAAGAATCGGTGGGATGCACGTTACAGACTCTTGAGAACGTTTGCAGACTATTTTTCAACTAGAGAAAAAAAAGGTTTGCTAGAAATTATTTGCCATTGTTAGGTAATAGAAACTTTTAAAATATTAAAATAGAAACTTTAAAAATATTTAATTAATTACTTTAAAATATTTAATTAGTTAATCATTATTAATTATTCAAAATTCAGTTTCAGTTAAATTTCACTTTAAAACAATTTTATTTTTTCTACAAAAAAGATCGTTAATTAAAATCAATAATAAAATAATAAATTTTAAGTTTAATAATTTCAGTCTAAATAAATATTTTTAATAATTTTCAAATATTAAATCAGAATTTAAACATAACGATCTTTTCATTCAAAATCTTTAACCCAATGTTCTTTCATTTAAATCTTTTCTCTTCTCTGTGTGGCAACACCATCACTCGCGCGCTCAACCGTTTTTTTGTTTTGAAATAGCATCCTTCTGGAGCGTCTCTCGGTCTCTCCCCGTTGATTCTTTGAAGCGATCAGACGTGCATCTCCCAACCGGTGTGCTGTGTTTTTGAAATCAGTACACCGGGGGGAAGGATCAGCACTTTACCAACTAAATGTTGGTTATATAATAATAAAAATTAATCTTTAAATATTAACTAAATATAAAATCTCAAGGAAATTTAAAGTTTGTTCAAAACTTACAAAAACTACAGAATAAAGTTCAGCTAAAGTGTAGAGTCTACAGTATGATCGAAAATGGTATGTTTCAACGATCTATCCATTTATGGCAATGGAGCCCTCTACAGGAAAAGTTTCTGTGACGAATTCGACAAATTCAAGTCATTTTCTGCTGATATGATGTTCGGTCTTGGAAATGAGACTGAGGGAAAGTAGCTTGAGTCATGAAGTTCAACTGGTCACAATGTGATCACTTAATGGTATTTCGGCAATACATAAAGAATTTCAGGTAACATAGACTTTTGTTAATCTCAATCCCCTTCACATCAAAATCAAGTGAAAATGTATGAACATTTAATTCATGAACATTATTTTGCTTCGATCGTCCGTTGGAACTATTTGATATCAGTAAAGGAACATTACGGATCATTTAAATATGTCCACAGGATGCTCCAAATTTGCTTGGTAGCTGAATGGTATTTTGTTGACAATTTCACATCTTTTACTTGAAAGAATAAATAAATGTTAACTCTCTTATAAAATCAATTCACAATGAATGTAAAGATATTGACTTGTGCACTAGTCTTCCCCCCCCCCCCCCATACCCTCTTTTTTTTTCATCTATATTCGTAATAAAATAATAACTTTAAGAAATGTGTATTTATTGAGTATTGTGTATGATATATTCTTTTAATATAAAGTTTATTGTGCCAAACAAATCAATAGAATGAAATAAATAATTATATATTTCGATTGATAAAATAATCATCAAAAATTATATTGGCACTTCTGCATTTATGAATTAAGATAGGGATTTCCAGATGAATAATGCAAGTGCTTAAGTTCAGGTGAGTACTACTACTTTGAAATTATTATTTATTGTCCATCATATATTTTCCTCCCTTTTCATAATGCAATGTACTTCTTATTTATTTTCCACTATAATCACATGCCTCCTCTTCCTCTTTTAAAAGCAATTTTAAATTAAATAATTCTATCTTTAAAAATCACTCTACTATTTCTTTTATTATTATTATTATTATTTTTCTTATCTTACAGCCATGTACCATGGTACAGTATTTTTTAGAAGAAGCGCCGCGGCAGATACGAGTTTAAAACTTTAAAATATCGTAAGTGCGGTGCTTATGCCGAAACGGCAGGTACAATGCTTTTTTTTTTTTTTTCTCTTGCCAGGGCCAGTAGCAGAAACAGTGCAGCACTGAAAAGGGTGCTGGAGATTAATTTAACAGATTAAAAATAAATTTTGTGTTAAAAAAAAAAATGTTAAATGTTGATCGCTTTTAAATAAAGTTTATTTGGTTGTAAATTTTAGCGAATTTTTTTACATTCGGAAGGGGAATATTGTTTTAATATCTTAGTAAATATTATCCTCTTTTCAATAAAGTCTAATTCAGAAAACTGGAGGGTGAGGCGTTCAGTGCATGTAACGTAATGTGAGGAATTGGAAAGAGGGCGTTTGTCCTCAAGTTCGACAGATTGTTTATAAAATTTCTACTTGTGTTGCATACTGCAGTAAAAAAATCTGCTTAATAATGTTTGTAAATTAATATTTTTCTTTTAGTGATGTTGCTTAGTGGTACTCCACTCACATATAACTTTTCATTTTTGCTGTTAGCAGCGATATAGGACTCGGGAGGGATGCAGTGTTTTTTTGCAGAAAAATTTAAAGAAATTATTTGAGTTCGCAGACAGTTTTACATTTTATCTAAATCTGCTGTTGCGGCCTGAAATTCAATTTAAAACTCCACATCTTGCAGAGATTTCCCGAAAGATTCTTTGTCTTTATCGAAAATGGAAAACGCTAATCAATCACATTTGTTCTGAATAAATGCACTTGCAAATGTCTTGTATCCAAGATTAAAAGTGACTTCATTGGATGTGTCACAAATGACCTACTTTGGATTTAAGTAGAGATTTAAAGAGCCAAAATAATTCTCATTGTTGAGCAAGGGGTAAATTTGAAAGAATTTAATATATATTTCCTTTTTTAAATGTTCTTTAGAAATGTTATTCGTTCATGGAGGGTCATGACCTCCCCCTTGGATCCGCCACTGAAGACATTCTGTGATTACATAAAATTACTATTTGGAATTTCTAGCATACAAACTACCAAGGACGTTAGAAGGTTAAATGCTTTTATCAGTTTATTAATGATTTAACTATAGATTTTATTTTTTAGGCAAATTTCACATTTTAAATGAGGAAAAAATACATACAATAAAACCTTTAAATAATGAACACTTTGGGAACATTGAATAAATCTGTTATTCAGAGATAAAAACATACAAAAACAATATCTGTCTTGGCGATTAAAAAAGTTATGCTAAATAAAAGTGTCTTTTATGGAAATTTTATTATGCCTCAAAACCCTTTAAGACCGGCAGATTTTTTGGTAGAAATTGAAAGTTTGGGTGGTTTTCCCTTATCGATAAGACCGTATTTGAAAAAATACTAAAAAAAAACACCCCATGTCAGGTTATGCAAGGATGTGCGTGGTCGGCCTTAAATGCGGCCGTTTTTGGGCTAAATATACACATTTGTGTAGTTTGGGATTATGTGTGCAAATATCTAAAAATAAAAGCTTAAGCAAAAAAAGTTATTGTTTATTGAGATAATTTTTATCAGCCAAAATAAAAATGTTTGAAACAATTTTTGTTTTTGGACAGACCACTACAATTTCATTTTCTGAGACATGCTCAATACTCGCACCCCTCTTAAGAGCCGTTGACAAATGGTATGCCCTTCACTCAGTTTGGATTGTGCCTGATCCTTAAAAAAAAAAAAAAAAAAAAAATTCCAGCAGAGGTATTTTGTTGAAATACCAATCAAAGTACACAAAACTTAGGTCTGAACCAGAGTAAGAACTACAATAGGTCCTAAGCCCAGATCCTTGTGGACCAGGTCTGTACTTTCCTACTAGTATATTACAAAATTAAAAACTATCCCATGTGATACTGTTAAAATAAGAGTATGGTTTGTTTTTTATATACTGCTTTACTGAGGCACGTCCTAAAAAAAGGAATCGTCTGCTCATCTATGGAAAAATTTCCCTGATCTCCTGGTAAATTCAAGCAGACACTACGGAATCTGTCGAGCATTTGCTGAACTTTCCTTAATTTATTATTTGTTCCTGGTGGTTTACTTGCTGTGTCGACAAAATGGAATGAATTTATCAAACTTAAAAATCTACCTCGTGATATGCATATAACTCATATAAATCATACATATATGACATCTATAACTCAGAGCAGAAACATACAGTTCGTTACATGTGCATATTATATATCTAATACTATCAATTTGAAATAGAAATCTTGAATAGTACAAACCTATTAATTTAAAATTGATTCGCTTTAAAAATGTAAATAATAAAAAATAAATTGCTAAAAACATAAGTTAAAAAAAAAAATCACTTAAAAATAAAAATTTTTATATATTAGGAATTATACCCATTTTGGAAATGGTAAATGCCGGACCTGCACAATTGTGCGGGTCATTTGTTTTTCAACATTTGTAAAGCCTAATTAAATTTATCAAAGACAAAATCAATTAAAATCATGAATAAAGTATACAAAAAGAAATTACGACAGTACATACTTTTTGTCTACTTTTAGTCTAGTTAGTTAGTGCTATTAGCTTAGTCATAGTCTATTTAAATGCAGAAAATCTAACCCTGTATTGTAGTTGGTGGCCCCTAGTTGTGTCTTATCAAAACATCTGAAGCCAATTAACTCATATAAATGTGCAGATTTGGTTTTAAATCTCACAAAAACAGGAAATAGTCATTCTCTTTTACTTTAGTATCACCTGCACAATTGTGCGGGTCAGGGCTTAAAGAGTTAATGTATTTTTAAAAAGTGAAATGCAAAAATTGAATTTTTATTCTTTGAAATTCAATACTGTCACCAACAAATATGCAACACAGATGACATTTAACAACATTTGAAATACAATAATTATAATAAGTAGAAACTTTATTTTAAACTTATAATTAATATTATTAAAAAGTCAAATTACTTAAATTATGAACAAGAAAGTAAAGAGATTTAAAACATTAAACAAAAGATTAACATCAATTAAGGAATTAAATATTAAGGAATCTATTCATAAACAGAATAGTTACCAGATTGAACTGCTTGAATTGTTGGAGTAATAACTATCTTCTCTGGAGTTTCAGAAGACTTTACTGTTGTGGTCTACAAAAGAATTACATAAAATAAAAAAATCAGTGAAAAAAAAAAGTTGAAAGCATATTGAACAAAAATTGACATAAATATATGAAATAATAGAAGCTAAGCCCTTTTTAAAATTTAAAATCTCCTTTTTGCCCCTTTTAAAATTTGAAATTCCCATTTTAAAAAATAGAAATTTAAATTTAAAATTAAAACTTTAAATGTTTTAGTAATTGTGTCTTAATTGAAACTGCCGTTGCCCCTGTAAAGTTAGTTTTCTGCAGTGCATCTTATAACTTTCAAAGATCGTTTTGTCACATTTCATAAGAATACTTTTGCTGAGGTAAGTGCGATTTTAAATTCTAGCGGCATCCTGTTGGCCGAATTTGAGGCAACGCCTTTGCCCTGGGCAATCAGTCATTCAGCTAGCGGCCAATTAAATTGTTAATACGCCTCTTTTGACTTCGACGACCTCTAGCAGAAATAATGCAAAATACCTCATACTTATACCGCTGCACTGTTCTCAGGAAGGAGGATTTTAACGTTTAAATCATGCGCTAAGTTCATGCCACTTTGCTCTCCAGGGGTTGTGCTCTGCAATACAACTAATTCTCGATGTTCAGAAAGGATTAAAGTAGCAGCTTTCATGCTAGTTTGGGCCTGGTTTAAAAGGACTTATGTAACCAAAAGAAATAAACCAGGTTCCGTGACAGAAGATGTCTTCCTTTATTCGACATGCATATTCTCTCGAACTTTAATTGAATCCCGAATAGCGGTCATGGCCTACGACTTCATAAATATGCTAGAAATTCAGAGGGAGCGATCCAACGTAGGCAAGGGCTCGTCTTCAGTCCACGCCCCTGCCTCCACCGGTCTGGCAACGATCGAAACCATGACAGAGGACCCACAATGGGAGCCGCTTTTCCTTACATATACATATTTAGTATAGAAGACTCCCTTAAAACCGCAAACCTAAAATCTACAAACACCTAAAATTCACACATCATCGCAGATGTAAACAATGAAACTTTCAGTTTAGATGTAGGGGCAAAATTACAGAATTTTTCAGTTTTATGTTATTCTGTGTGTATTTTAATATGTAATTCTCAATAATATGACTGAACTCATGGTTTTTCATGAATTAAGTATAAATTTATTTCTGAAAAAAATCAAGACATTGCTGATACCACTGGTAATCTCAATCTTTTTACCAAATATATTTATATATTAATCAAGCTTTTTGGGTTATTAAGACTGGGTAAACTTGAAATAAAACTTCCTTACTTTATGATTTTGATGTGAATTAATAATTTAACTTTATGAGGAACGTTTCATTGAATAATTCGAGGAAAATGTACCTCATCTTTATTATGTATATTTAACAAAACATTATTAATCCTTTACTTACTTTTCATAATTTAATCATTTAAAAAATTACTTTTTATCCTTTTAGGTTATTACTTTACTTAATTATTTTAATATTTTACTCTTTGAAAGCAGTCATTATAATTTTGATTGCATTATTATATTCAAAAATGTAAAAGCAATGACCAGAAATCAGCAAAATTCTGAAATCTGCGCAACCTCAAGTCCTAAGCTGTGTGGATTTGAAGGAGTCTACTGTATAACATATGTTAGGCATGAGTGCAAGAAATCCATCCAAGCCAAGACTGAAAACTTTTCTGAGTATTAGGAATGACCAAATGGAAATGGGATAGAAAAATTCTATGCTTTGCATTATGGCTAAAACTTGAGCTCTTACAATAAAAATGAGTAATTAAAAGTTTTTGAAAGTAAAATTGCTATAGGGCCCTGCTGTCAGGAGTAGTACTGGTCCTAGGTGATATTTCAGGACACATTTACCTGGCATACTGCCTTTTTATTTTTATTGATAAGATTTTGTGATTTTGCTGTTCCTGAAAATCTGTTATTTATAGCCAACCAACGGCAGAAATCTGCAAAAGTCTCAATTGTTATTCTTTTAAAATATAATTGTACAGATATGGCAGAAGATACGAGTTGTGTTTTCCTGTAATTCTGGAAAAGGACTTCAAAAAGAAAAGGAAGATAGACAAAATGTATTTCACAGCTTCTTCACTGAACGTGCAATGGCTTCAAAATCAGAATATCCCATTAATAACAATTATATTTACTTTTAAACTTAATTTTAAAGGATTGTAAAACACTTTAAAAAACTCTGTTTTAGAAAAAAGAATGTATTCAAAGTTTTTTGCTCCTTTTTTTTCAATTTGTGAATAAATAGAATTTTCACTTTGAGCCTGACCTGATCCTGTTTCATATCTCACTTGCAAACTTTCAATTAATGCATAAACTGGTGGTGTAGATGAGTGGAATTTACTAGCGTAAGATTTCCTATAGAAAAATGCTGTATCAAACAGGAAGATACATTAATGCTAAGGTGAACAAAATAACATATATACAGAATAAATGTTAAAGCATCAAAATACATGCTAAAGTGAATGACATATTCGTGAGATATATTACAACCAATCTCATTACTTATGGGTTAAACAAAGAAATTTAGAAATTTGCTAACATCACAAATGTTGAAAAAAAAAAAAAAAAATATTATGCATTTCTACATTTTAAATGATGCAGCTAGAACTTTTTTTTAAAAAAAGGGGGGGGGGGGACCACTCCATAATCATGCTAGTTACTTTGTTCTGTAACCATTGATGGATTAGACATTTGATTCACTTGAGAAAAATTAAAAAAAAAAAAATAATAATAAAAACAATTCTAATTGCAAATGTCCAACATACTGTAGTACTAGCTGCAGTTGTTGCATTTTCCTTTGCACTAGCAGGTGTAATAGCATCGGTATCTAAATGGAGAAGAAAAAAAAAAAAGAGTTATTATAGGGGATAAAAAGAAATACATACACATGAGAACTAAAAATTTGTGAAACATCAAGATTTAAAAATTAAAAAATAGGACATCTACATAGTTTCAAAGTTTATTCTCTCTCACAGTTTTATGATATTTTAATTCTCATATTGTATGATAAAAAGTGAGAATGCACAGAAATGAATACTTTTAGCTTGAAATTTAAATTTACATTTAATGAAATCTAATTAGAATCAGTTTGGAAAGAAGTAATTTTATGATGGAATTTCCCTCTTACAGATTTGCAGAAAAAAAATATTTTTTATGTAAAATTCCTATAAAGCAATTTAGGTGTGTAGTAATTCATATTATACTGGTCGTGATGTTTTTAAATGAGCTACATATTTCAAAGAGATGAATCCTCCTTCAAACATGCTAAAGAACAAAATTGAGATATTTAGAATTTGCTAGTGTTTATGAGATAATTACACTATCCTGTTTGGAGAAAAATAAAGTGCCTGAAACACTAATCCTGACATGTTCAGAAAAGATTGTTATAAATAATTTTAAGCATTGAAATTTTAAATGAGATTTGGCACTATACAGCATAAGTAAATAAAACATTTAAAGCATAAAAAAATAATCAAATACAGTCGAACCCCGTTATAATGAACTTCAAGGGACCGAAGGTTTTGTTCGCTATATCCGGTGGTTCGCAATATCCGAACAGTTAAGAAAAATGTTAGTGTTCACAAAATGTATAACTTATTAGTTGCTATGTATATATTCAATAATAATATATTAAAAAAAGGTAAAATCTATTAAATATGACCATTAAAAAATCACCGCGTCGCCCCCTCTCATTTTCGGCTCTGTCTCCAGTCTTGTACACAGCTGTGACCAGGAATAAGGGAAAATGACAGATGGGTGGCTGGGATCACACCTGCAGAGTGTCTATCGTAAATGAGAAAGAATGCAGTTGTTTCTACCCTTAAAAAAAAAAACACTAGCCGGCATGCATTTCCTTATAAATTTGGAGTTGAAGTCCTGTTTTCACAACATCGGAAAAGTAAAAAAAAAAACAAAAACATGGTCGACTGGAAAAAAAAAAGTTCGTTATAGCCGCTTATTAAGATTTCGGAAGTTCGTTATAAAAGGATAAATTAGCATTAAATACAATAGGAAAACGACGGGACCAAAATTGTCATTCGTTATATCCGGGTGTTCGTTATATACCGGGTTCACTATAACAGGGTTTGACTGTATTGTATACTCCTTTTGGTAGCATTTAGCTTTGCTGATCAATAAAACTGAAAAAGAGGGCATAAAAGTGGGAGAGGGGGGGGGGGGGGCAAAAAAGATCAGCGAATATGACAATGTATAGAGAACAGAAACTGGCCATAGTTTATTCTAGAATTACAGCAGATGGAAATTAACAGAGGAATTTACATAAATTTTCTAACAAACTTATAATAGAGGGATAGCAAAGGTCATTTTTATGGATATGAAAAGTTTTTATAAACTCAAGTTCAAGTAGAGAAGTTGGTTTTCAAATAAATTTTTAGTTCACCATCCCCAGTAATGTTTCACAATGGCCAGTTACATTGAAAATAACATAAAAATAAAATACACCAAATGCAGTTAGGAATACAACAATTTTATAATTTACAACATAAATCTTTACATTCCTTTTTCAAACAGAGAAACAAAATAAAATATAATTACTATAAACATAAATTATCAGAGCAAACATTTGAATTTTCAAATATATGATTTTTAGAATTTAAATGAAGCAGAGAAAATTAAAAAAGATAATATTGACTGAAGATCAGATTAAAGCATCCTGCTATATATAAAAAAAAGTTTTGATTTGGAAATGGACCAATGAAAATCTGAGTAGATATTCCCGGCAGATCGGCATCCAATTTGAATGCTTAAGCATAGCCTTTCTTCGTTAATATTAAAAAAACTGTTGCATACAAAAATATGAAAATCTGTAGTATTATAGAGAAATGTTTGATAAACATGCTGATGCAGACAGTTTTCAAATCGAAGAATTATTTTAAGATATATTTAATGCCAAAGTTGGACAAAATCGTTCCATTAAAAAAGTTTCATATGAGCAAAAACAGTACATATGAATTTAATCATTTTTAGATCATTTTATGCGTCAGAATTTCCCGGTGTGCAGACTGTATTTAGTTTTTTAATTTGAATCATTTTTTGAGGTTTTATTTCTATTTTAAATTCAAAATTTCAGCATTTCGAGAGATTATTTTTTACATATTTTAGAAAATTGTATTAATTTAAACTGTTGCCAACTGTATAAACAGCGCAAACAATAATGTTTGCTTCAAATTAAACATTTATTTTACATGTGACTTTTATAAACAGAAAATATAAAAAGCAGGAACTCATTGAAAATTACGTCATAAAAACTATATTTACACGTGAATTTTAAAAGTGAAAGAATATTGTAAAATAAATTTATTAACATGCGTTAGAAGTCTTAAATAGGAGAATTTACGTCACATTACACTTATTACATAAAATGAACAAGAAATAATATTGCAAAACAGTTTAAAAATTGTGCGAGACATTTATTTTATATTTTAAGATGATCATACTATTTCATTTCTAACAAAAGTATTTTTAGGTGAATATTAAAAGGAGAAAGAAAAGTTTGGTGAAAATTACGTCAGATTAAAATTATAATTCAATCTTCCGAAATATTTTTACAGCCAATAAAATTAGCGTGTTGTTAGAGTCTGCGATGTCTGAATGGGGGTTGACGAGCATAGCTTGTAGGGGGCAGAGCCCCCTAGTATTTAAAAAAAAAAAAAAATATATATATATATATTGCACTCTTTGTTTTTCTACTTTTTAGTGTTTAAAATATTTCACTGTGGTAGTTTCACAGACAGTTGGCATATTTTAGTAACTGTGGTTTGGGGCATAATTAACTCCATTACTGTTGTAACTTGTACATATGTGTAACCATAAGGAATATTTGGTGATCTATACCCGAATATAGAAAAAAATGCCTTAAAATTAATTTATAATTAAATTCTAAAAATATTAACACTAGAACGGCGGAAAAATCTTAGCTACTGGAATGGGTCATTTTGACCCCATGATCAAACTACTGAAATAACAATGCTAAAACAATTTTAAATGCCATTCATTGGCAAAAATATGTAATTTCTGTGTATTTTATATTTAATATTACTTGATAATTTATTGAGTTTTTAAAGTACTGTATATGTAACGCCTACAGGGCGATCAATTGGATCATACTACTACTACTCAAAAAACTCATTAATTTTATATAAAACTTGATTTAAAATAAATGTTTTCACAAATTAAAACTAATGTTAACTAAAATAAAATACAATTTATAAAATAATTTTTTTTTCATCTACTTACTCGCCGAATGTTTCACTCCCTAAATCCATAAATGAGAAACATGTTCTATTGTTTCCGTTATTTCATTATAAATGTAGCTGAATGGTTAGAATGTAAAATATTTCGTTTGAATTTTATTTAATGCTTAAAATACTCCAAATTAAACGCACGGATTAGGAATTAATGCAGTTGATACAAAAATAATTTTTTAACAATTTTTCCAGTGCATTATCCAGACACAACTTTGGAACACAATCCACAAAATTCTTGAGATTTGTTTCTATTGCATCTCTGTACTTGAACACTTTTTTTTCTTTATATCTACTTCATTTTCGTGTGTTTTTTCTTAAGACTCGGGAAGGATCTTTGGGACTTTTCAAGCCATAAGAACCATCCTTAACTTTTCTCCTAATTTTAATAGAAAATCTCTTCTACTGATGGGCTTGGCTTGCCTGTAACACTTTGATAAATTATCGCATTCAAAGCTGCATGATACAAAATATTATAAAAGATATGTACAGGCCATCGTCTAAAAGCCGATTTAACGGAGTATTTTCGGCACATCTGATTACGAATATCCACACCATATTTCGTTGCGTTGTAATATTATATTGAATCAGGCAACTTCTTGAGACTGTCTTCAGATTTGACAGTAGAATGTAATGAGCGCAGTAGAAAGACACTTTTGCTTCTTTTGGCTTGATAGATGGTAAGTGTCATATTGTCATGTTTCACTATCTTCGGTGAATAAAGAGTACTACGCATATTTTTCAAAGATATAGGAATTTCTCTTCTCTCCTTTTTCATTGTGCCAACCAAAGTTGTATTTTTAGCTTTTAGCATTTTCTGCTAGTTTGATGCTAGTAAAATAGTTGTCTGTCATAATATTCCTCCTTTGTTTAGATTGGGATCTGTTAATTTCATGAAAAAAAAAATCTGTTAAACTTAATGGAGGATTTGCAGTTTCATCTTTTCCTAGAAATGGAAATCCATTCAAGAAGTACATATTTTGTATCAACATCAACAAATAACCAAAATTTTATTCCAAATTTCTCCAGTTTATTTGGCATATATTGTGTAAACTTACATCTAGTTTTAGATGGGAACAATTGTTTATCCACTGTAATATTTTGTCCTGGTCGGTAGAATGTTTTACAATTTTCAACAAATTACATGTTCGGAAATGTTCAACTGTCTGCCGTACAAACAATATTCGTACTCTACTTATAAAACACCTCCCCTACGGTTACCACCTGCAGTGATTAATCTGAACTAACAAAACTAACAAATGAGAAAATATTTCTGAAAAGAAATATAAGTCTGAAAAACCTTACTTTCTTTTTTTGAAATATTGTGTTCAAAAGCTTGGCAAAATCAAACAAAGGTATTATATCATACGAATTACAGATAATAATGTTGTGTCACCAAACTGGTTTTTATCTCTCTGGGAGACAGTATGAATGCAATCGAAAATTGCTTATCACTGAATTTTTCTCATGGGTTCACAATCCTTTGAGTACAAAGAGTATTTTACTAAAGGGGTCAAAATGACCCTTGTCCGCCGTTCTAGGAATACATACCAATATTTCAAAGACTAACAAATCTAGAAAGCTGATTTTTTTAAAAAGAAAAATATGTTATATATTTAGGAAAAGTCAAAAAATTTCAAACGATTTCTTCTAAGCAAACTAAAGTAATCAACGGACGAAAGTGCTCAGGTGTCAAAATGACACCTACTGTTGTTCTAGTGTTAAAATGCTGTATTGTCATCGGAAACAAACCTGTGTCAATAATCTTTATAATTCTAGCATATCAGAAAGTGAGTAAAAAATAGATTACAAAATTTCATCTTTACACACATGAACCAAAGTAAAAAAAGAGTATAAAAACAAATAAGCTAAACTTTTGTTTTCAACACCTCCATATTATTCGGGATTATCATTCGAATGTCAAAATTTAGAATTATGCGATAATTCAGAGAAAGGAAAAAGACATCTCTCTATCCTAAAAAAAGTAACTAACGCTGTCACCGCCGCTGTTTATGAATTTTTGGTGACTGGGGCTCTTTCTTTGTTAATATTAAGAAAACTACTGCATACAAAAATATGAAAATTGGTGGTATTTTAAGAGATATTTAATGCCAAAGTTGGTCAAAATCGTTCCATTAAAAAAGTTTTATAGGAGCAAAAACTACACATAAGAATGCAATAATTTTTTCTGAGGATATACACTAGAAGTTCCTGGTCTGCAGACTGCATTTTTTTTCTTAATATGACTCATTTTTTTAGGATTTATTTCAATTTTAAATTCAAATTTTCAGTATTTCAAGAGAGATTTTTTACATCTTTTAGAAAAGGGTATTATTTTAAATTGTTGCCAATTTTAAAAACAGCGCAAAGAATAATATTTCTTTCAAATTAAAATTTATTTACACGTCTATTATGCACAGAAAAAAACTTTCCCATTAGAATTAAATGATTATGTATTAAAAGGAGGAAAATATTAAAAATTACATCATAAAATCTATATTTAAACGTGAATTTTAAAAGAGAAAGAAAATTGTAAAATAATACATTAAAATGCATTAAACGTCATTTAAAATGGTCAAACAATAGTATTATTATGAAACAGTTTAAATTTAAAAAAATATTTACACATTTCACATTTCTAGATAATCTTTAAAACTATTGGTGCTAATTCTAAGGCAGCGCAAATAAATATATTTCCTTTGTAGAAACAAAATTATTTTCACGTGAATATTAAAGAGAAAGAGAACTTAATAATAAATTCATTAATATGTGTTAAAAGCAGTAAGTAGCAGAAATTGTGTCGTAGTTGGAATGACCAAATAATAATATTGCAAAACAGTTCAAAAATGTATTTAAGCGAGACATTTATTTCATATTTTGAGATGATGTTTTCAACTATTATTGTGATTTCTAAGACCGCAAATAATATTTCCTTTCTAACAATAAAAGTATTTTCACATGAATATTAAAAGGAGAAAGAAAACTGGTGAAAATTATGTCAGATTTAAAACAATACATTTAAAATGTCTTATTTAAAAGAACTTTCTTATAACATTGTTAAAAATTACTGGGAGACAAAGACTATTTACTTAATTCATTTTATATCATCTTATTTTCAAATATTTCACTGACCCGATTTAATCAAAGATGAAAACAGCCCGTTAACAGGAGCATCACAACTTTTTTTTTTTTTTTTTAATTATAATTCAGTTTTCTGAAATATTTTAAAAGCCAATCAAATTAGCGTGCTTTTAGAATCTGTGGTGTCTGAACAGGGGTTGGCGAGTGTAGCTTGTAAAGGGCAGATCCCCCTAGTACAGGAAAAAATTAATTAAAAAAAATTCTATAATGTCACTGGTATTAAAGAAAGCACAAAGTTAAATTTAGAAATTCGTAACTAGCACGAGTCACATAATGCTTTTTTAAGATTTAAGAACACTTGCAGAATTAGTTAAATGAACAGCATATTTCTTATGATACTCAAAAGCATTTAAATGATAGCTTGCTCACACATACCAATACATGTATTACAGTATTCAGCAAGAACATCAGTCAAATGAGATGCAAGTTCATGTTTAGTCGAATTCCTTAAGTCTACTGATCTTGTAGTCAGTACACTGGATATTTTTCTTAAACTATGAAATGTTAAGCTAAAAAGAAACAAAACAAAATATTTATATAAAAAGACTTAAGAGTCATCAACAGGAAAAATTAAAGAGATTAAATGTACTTAAGGAGGCAAAATTCTTTGGAAAACAGCTAATATTCATGTATCTTTTTCTAAGTAATTACTGAAGGAAATTCAATATTTTATCTATTTATTTGAGTATTATAGAATTAGCTATATTTAAATAGTTTTGCTTTTCTGGAAAATCAATTCCTTTTTAGTAAAGTTAAAAATGATCTAGAATTATAGACATGAATCTTTGCATTTTTTAATTTTACTTCTTGTATAATGATCAAGTTCAGCTATTGCCAAGATTATATACAGTATGGAACCATTTATCCGGAAAACAGTTGACCGGAAAACCAGTTATCCGGAATGATATTTCTGATAGACTGATTTCAGAATCTTTGCAGAAAAAGGTGTCATACACTGCCAGTTTGACATAGGCTTTGCTTGAAACAATTGTATAATTTGATGACAACATCTAATGTTTGAAATGAAAACATAATTAGTTGTATTTTAGATGTTTTAATTTTTATGCAGAGGAAACAGAAGAATTTTTGTTCCTAAGAGATTACCATAAATTACCTTCTTTTAAACTCTGGCTAACTTTTGATCTTTCTTGGATTGATTTTTAATCCAAGTAATCTAATAATTTAAAATGAGAAATAATGCCACAACCACACATATTCCACAAAACTTATCAAATGGATGCTGCTTTAATGCACAACCAGTTAACCGGAAAAACCAGTTATCCGGAATACATCTGACCCCAAGCATTCCGGATAAATGGTTCTGTACTGTATATATTTTTTTTAAATCTTTTTTATTCTGTTAAATTAATAATGATAAAATTCATATTATTTTCATTTTATACAATTTTAATATGATAGTTATGGAAAAACTTATCTTCATTCATTCATTATCAATTAAACAATGGCAGAATAAAAAGGTTTTATTTTAACATTTTCAGTTTTGAGTAAAAGATATCAATAGATATAATTCAATAATAAAATTCTAAGCCAAGTACTCTAAAATTTAACTGTAATAAAAAACTTACTATTCTAAATACATTTTTCTTTGTTGAAACTCTGTGGAATCGACAGCAAAGGAAAATCCTTTGAATCCAAAAATATTCTGACGAATAACTTTAGGCTACAAAACAAATGAGACTTTTTTATAACAAGGTTGAAAAACACAAACACATACCCACAAATAATTGAAAGAAAAAAAAAGCAACTCACATCACAGTCTGTCATGAAAAGAAGTTTATGAACATCTACCAAATATTCACAAGGAAAGCATGCCACTCTTTGAAATACTGAAAAACAAACAAAATACAGTATAACAATACTCACAAATTTTATTGAAGTACATAATTAAAATTCTCATTTCTTTACAGTTAAAGCTTGTCACACATCTAAACATATTAGGAAAATAAACTTCACACATAAAAAGAAAAGAACAGAAAATCACCCATTAAATATAACACTACACAGCTGTACTAGAAAAAGTTGTCCTTGCCAATCTGTTATGGCAACTTTGCCACTTTCTCCATAGCTTTGTATATTTTACTGGAATCGAATATTTATTTTAATGTCCTTGTCAATAAATAAAAAATTACATGCTTAAAAATTATTTTAAATAAAAAAGCCACAAGAAATTACAAAGAAAATTCATTTATATGTACATTATTTGCTCTATTTCATGCTATACAGATGGGAGCTATGTGATAGTTAGAAACATTGAAATTAAAATTGATAATATCATGGCAGTATTATTTTTAAACTTGATATGAACATCACACACGTTCATGCTTTATAAGAAGGTTGGGAAAAAAATAGTTTTAATTAAAACAAAAAAGGAAAAGGGGGTATTTCTTACGGTTAAACAAGTTTTTTTTTTCTTTTATAGGGGGAAAAAAAAAAGAACAGAGTTAATAATGAGAATATAATTTCTATATATATTTCTAATTGATTAATGTAAAAAAGAAACTGTGTTTTTTGCAGAAAATCATAGTTTTTAGCTCTGAATTGTAGAAACTATGATTTTTTTCGTAGCAGTTGGCAGCTCTGTATAGCACCTCATGTCGAAGGTCAAATTTTCTTTCCAAATCTATTTTTCTTTTAAAAATCAATTGCTAGCTAAGACACAGGGATTGATTTTCAAGATTTTAACATTCTTTCCAAAGGAAGGGATTTTTCAACCCTCATGTAATACCTTAGAAAATGGCCATCTCATGAGCTTTCTAAATCTAGCTTTTTTTTTGGTCAATCCAACATTATTTTTAGGCCCCAGAACCTAAAATGCATAAAAGAGAGGCACCTAGCAGTGGATTTTTCGTACTCTTGTAAGGTAGAAAATTATAAGATTAACATCATACTGTGTCTAAAATGGAATAAAAAATAATGGCATTTGTTTAACTTTCCTTTTTTGCCGCAAGAGGATGCTTTAAAGTTTCATTGCTTCAAACTTTTAGCCTATTCTTTGTCCAAAAATTACGAAATTCACAATATAAAATCTTTTCAATCTCACTTACCTTCTCATACCAATTTTTTCTTCTATCACCAGCCGGCACCTCCCATTGAAACCTTTCATTTTTTTTAGCTTCAGACTATTGTTACTTTTCTAAGTTTATCATAATTTTTTTGTTTCAATATTCATCTCCATTATATCTACTTTTCTCCAAGTTCTTGACCGATTCTGACCATTAGGGCCCTCATACTGGTCCAGCTTTGGCCCCACTAGGTCCCTTCATTTTTCTGAGCCCAATCACATACTTTACTTAGTTTTTTTTAACCATTCTTCTCATTTCCTCCTAGCCCTGTCTTTGACCAAGGTTAACTTTCATCCTTGCTCTGCCTCATCATTAATTTGGGGCGTAATGGCTGACTTGGGGGCATTTCTTTTACCTTCTTGTGACCTCTATCATATAATACTTCATTGGAAAATTTTTGAAGTTCCATCAAATTAAACATATGAAGTCAAGTGCTTTGTAACACAAATGTTGACTGTTATAAAAACACAAGACACTTTTTAGTTATGGCTTAAAAGTGCCTGGCACCGATTTTATGTATTCCAGTAAGGGGTCTTCTAATAATGGGTAAATAATGGAACCGATCTCAACTAGCATAGAAAAAGCCATAAAAAAATATTTGTCCCATTTACCATCATTTTAGTTTCATTTTTGCCACCAGGGGTGCTTTTAATTCACCTAATTGCCACCTAAAGTGCTCCTAATTGCCCAAAAATTCTAATTTTTGATACAATTGTAGATTCTGGAAAAGAAATCTATGACTATCGATTGTCTTTTTACAATGATCTTTTTCAATTGATAAATTCTCGAGAATCACACCCATCACTAATTTATACCATGCCAGACACGAATAATCAATAACATGCCAGCAAAAGTTAAACAGAAAATTTCAAACTTACCTCTTTTCAAATCACTTAATTTTCCACTTTGACTAGGTAAAATAGAGGCTGAAAAATAAAGAAAATATAGCATCAATATCAATTTAAATTTAAACTTAAACTTACAAAGAAGAAAAAACAAACAAATGAAATGAAGTACCTGGTGCTGATGTTGGAGGTGCACTCTGAAAAGAAAATAGTAAAAATAAATATACCATTTCAAAGATTTGGCACACATCAATTATAAATTTCACCATAACTTAAAATATTTACAAATTATATATATTTTTTAAACCAAGTAAAATTAAATTAAAAACAAGTAATAAAAGCATGCCAGGCAACCTCTATTTAACAAAATTCCTACAAAACATTTTCCAGGATTGATAATTTTTTCCTTCAACATTTAATGACGTTTTAAAAAACCAGTATTATGCCCAACGGCATAAAAATAAATAAATACATAAATAAAAATAAAATTTCATTTTCTACTTACGTTAGTTGTATGAAAATGGAAATACAGTGGAACTTCCCTTTAATGAAGTCCCTACTTAACGAAGTTTTCTACTTAACGAAATTTTCTGCTGAATCTTGACTTTGGACACCATTAACATGTAAATTAATCTCTATATTACGAAAAATATATTCTATATAATGAAGTTTACTCCACTTTCGTGCTTATACTGCATTCAAACTGAGAGGTTTTTGTTACAATAGATGTATGAATTTATTATAGCGGATTGTATGAAAATGAAATTATTTAAAAATTTCCATTCTTCTTGGTGCTAAACAAAATGATTTTTTTTTTTTTTTTACTCTAAGAAAAACACTTGCTATCAGCACTCTCTCACACAGACACTCTGGTCCTGACACTGTGGGGAAAGCCTTCGATACAATAAGAAGGGGATTCCAGTTTCACGAATATGTTACAGATGAATTGTTCGGATACTTACAAAAGTGCAAAAATTTTAAGAACAGTGTATATTTTTTTTATAAGAAACCTGTACAAAGTAATATCACTGACTTGAGAGAGAAAAAGTATCCAACTCTTCAGTTTTTGTTTACCTATCTTTATTATGTGTTTTTTTTAGACATTATTCTAATTAAAGTTATCTCATATGTCTACATTGCATTAAAAAAACTTTAACAATTTTAACCCATCTCGCAGTTAAATTTTAAAGGAAACATTATATTGTGTAACTGCGATGAAATCTTAATGCCTTGTAAGGCTATTCTTAAAAATTCAGTACGTTGCTGCAAAAATTTTATTTAATTTCCACTTGGTGATTCTATTACCGTTTGAAAAGCATATGAATGATATGAAGGCTACAAGTGCCCATATCAATCCAAAGATGTCTTATTTTCCATAAGTTCCTCTTGAACAGTTTTCAAGATTTTCAAATTAACACTAGGCCCAAGGCCAATTTGCAATGGATTTGATAAATACAATCTTCAAAACCTGGAAGTTGCTTTGCATGTTACTAAATTTAATGGATAATAAAAGAAACCAATTAGAAAAAACGTTTGTGTTATTTTTAAATCAGAGTACTTAAAAAAAAAAAAGTTTATTTTCTGAGCAGGAAAGTTGGCAGCAACATAGAACATAAAGTGAATAAAAAAGAAAAGTAAGCAAACAATAATATATATCTTATTTACCACAACAGGAGTTGTTTTCTTTGCAGTGACAGTAGAACCAGGTGTCTTCGGCATTAATGTCTTAGCCCCAGGAGGAAGAGGTCTAACACCTAATACAAAAGGAAATTAAAACAAGGAATGCAAGGCTCTTATAATAATTTAATTATTATTTTGAAATGATAAAATGGTAAAATTTTTATAAGAAACAAAAACATATTTCTGATGCATATGAGAATTGGAATTGTTTTCATTTGAATGGCTGCAATAAGTAGCTTCTTACTTTTTGTAATGGAAGCTACCTAACAATTTCTCCTCCCAAGCATACGGGTAAACCAGATGTTTGGGCAGTTGTAAGATGTCTATCAAAAATAAGGATCGACCAAAACAGGTTTTTAAGGCTGAAACTGAATTTCGGTGATCTTCCTATTTTTGGCCGAAAACGAAAATGTCCAAAAATTTTTTTCAAGTAATTAAATTGTATCTATTAAAGTAATTAATACATACATAAATATAGATAATTATTAATTATATGTATTTATTAAATATGCATAATTATTAATTAATTATGCATACTTATTAAATATAAATAATCATTAATTATATGTGTGGCCCAAATTGGCTTTCTGTGCCTTACCCCCAAAACTTTTTATTTTCATATAAAATAAAACATAATTGGGCGATTCCGTGCAGAGAGTCACACACGTAACGCAGGCTTTAATTTTAATTTATTCAATTATTTATTAAATTTTAATTTTAATTGTGATTTTAGGTGGTATGGTAAATAAGTTATTATCATATTTTTTAGTTTAAATGTGTGGAAATAAAACTCACAGAAAGATATCATTTAATTTCATACTCAAAATGTGCTTTTTTTCTGAAGTAGAAAAAAAGCTCATTTTGAGTAATGAAATTAAATGATATACTTCCGTGAGTTTTATTGCCACACATTTAAATTTTAAAATATGGTAATAACTTATTTATCATACCGCTTAAAATCAGAATTAACATTAAAATTTAATAAATAATTGAATAAATGAAAATTAAAGCCTGCGTTACGTGTGTGACACTATCCATGGAATCGCCCAATTCATCAACGACATGGAAAGATTTCCGAACTATAAGAATTTAATTTAATTAAGAAATATTTTAGTTTTACGTATACACACCTCGATTTATTGTTTATAATGATTTCTGCTAATGATCATCTGTTATACTAGAACTTTTCAAACTGAAAATTTTCTATTACTGTTATGTCTGCAACTTTTAATGAGCATGTGAAAAAGATCAGTTATATATGTATTACTTGCTTTATAATTTGCATTCATGTCTTGAAACACTCATGACTGATAATTATAAACAATGAAGTTTGTAGCAATAAATTAGTCTCATTACAGCCAATAAAGCTCAAATCGATGAGTAATGTTGAAAATGTCCGAAGGAAGGAACAAGATTTTTGGAATACTGATAGTTTCAGTCGAGTTATAGTCCGGCCGAATTTTCGGTCAATCTCTTATCAAAAGTAAACATACAAAGGATTATTGTAACTTGGAGTTTAGGGTTCATACTCATTTTCAAAGAAAAAATCCCCTGAGAATCCCCTGATATATTTTTCAGGGTATATAATTTTTCCATGTCAATAATTAACGACATTTTTTAAACCAGTAACATGACACTTATAGCTCCTCAAAATAAAATCAGATAATCTCAAAAATAAAGTTTATATTTCACCTATATAAATAGAACTTAAAGGAAAAACATTAAATTGTGTAAAACAGGTGAAGTCTATATACCTTGTGGTGGGGCTGTCCTTAAAAATTTGATAGCTTGCTGCAAGAATTTAATATAATTTCCACTTTATGATTTTATTGCCTCTTTAAAAATGTTCTTTATTTTTCTTAGGACGCTTACGCCAAACCTCACAATGTTAGAAGGTGTGTGTGACTGGATGGATGTTGACAGATGTGATATCATAAAGCAGGCAAACAGCGGAAATTGCACCTTTTTTAAAATTTTAGATAACAGCTTTCTTTCAATGGGGAAAACATATAATTGAAGTGTTAATAAGAAACACTGAAGATGAGAATAGTGGTACTGATCAAATTGTTTTTCAACCAATGGTTCTTGTAAATTTTTTAAAGTTCTATCAGATTAGGAAGGCAAGCGAAGCTTTAAGCTCTGCATGGATTCATTCTGGATACGAGAGAAATAACCTCATCAAGGTCTGCTAAGTGTATAATAAAATAAATTTATGGGAAAGGCATACAAGATTTTAAGCATTACAATGGCCATTTGGACTTTACACTATATGAAGCTATTGATCCATCATGGGCAGCAGTAGGGTGTAAAAAAATCATTATTTAAAAAAAAAATAAAAAACATCAGATTTTTTTTATTTTTTTTCCCCCAGCGTTTAAATACTGAATAGCTACCAAGAGTTTTAGGTTTCCAAAACAGTTAAACCAATAATTGCTATCATAATCTATGTTTTTACACTTTAATAAAATTATAATTATTAGTTAGTAATTACAGAAATTATAAAAACTGCAAATTAGTAGTTTCATTAATTAGTATCATACAAAAATGTTATATACATTAATATTGTAATAATTATGTAAAACTTTATTAAATACTAGTGATATTTAACATTTATTAAAATTATTAATAATTGCATTTAATATTAAATAGTTAACACTACTTCAAATTAATTATTAAACAACTCTATAATTAGGAACATATTGTAAATAAGCTTTAATTATTAAAATGATAATTAATAATGTAATTCATTTTAGAAAGAAAAGGGGCAGGATGCTAGTTCCAAAAAAGGGCACTATTTCATGAGGAAATATATTAGTAAAGCGTTTAGTAATGATATAAGGAAACAAGTAATATAAAAATTTTGATTTAAAGTCAATTCCTACTTAGGCCATCAAAGAAAAATTTAATATAATCCCTTAAGCTAATATTAGTTTTTGTTGCATTAAATATCTCAATGTGTTGATTTTCTATAAGCAAGTAGGTTTACAATGGAACTCTATGGGAATTTGGCGAAATATTAGAGATATCGCCAAGTTGGCATCACTTTTGGCGATATATCGCCAAGTTGGCGACAGAAAAGGGTCCCCCCAATGGTAACCCCTTATTGAAAATACTTTCATTGATCTTCAATAACCAATGGCCGCCATTTTGTTTCCCATGCAAAACAAAAATTAATTAATTAAAATTTAAATTAGTTAATTAATATTTGAAAAAATTGTATTAACATCAATTGCCACCCAGTACAAGTTTAAAAAAATTTATTTCCACTTGATAGGATGAATAATGAGTATTTTATTAACGATTGAAAATTTGAACAAGATAGATATATAGATAAATATAGGGAGAGTGTGAGCTAATAGTAGGAATTGAAAAAAGAATAATTTTTAGTATGACAAATAAAGTGTCCTTAATTTTTAAGAATTTTATTAATCACAAATTGAAAAATACAATTAAATAACATGTTTGAATGATATCCTGTTTTTTCTAAAGAAATAAAGTTCTATTATTTTTGCAAGATCTTGGGTACATGAATTTAGGAATACTGTTGAATGAGGAAGTTTTTTACAAGAAATCTCTGGCACAACTACAGGTGGATTTAACTTTAAGGCAGGGTGCATTTTGCCAATTTCAAAAGAGGCAGGGTGAAAAAAAAAATGGCCTAGAAGAAACAGCAAGTAATTACAGAATTAATAAAAAATGCAAATAAGTAATTTCATTAGTTAGTAGCACAAACAAAACTAACAAATATTATTTGCAGCTCATTTTGTATTTGTACTTATTAAAGTTACTGTTAATCACCAAAATCTAAACTTATACACACATATGTGTATGCTAACCAAAAAAAATATGAAAATGAGTTAAACCCATTCATACACACATACAGAATAAATATAAGGATAGCCAGTTATATCTGAAATTCTCAAAATATTTAAATATCTGAAATCCTCAAAACATTTAAATAACAGCATTATTACATCTCAGTGGGGATTATTAGCTTTCAATGGTTTATTTTTGTTTTCTTTTTAAGAAAAGTTTTGCTCAGGGGTGATTCTGAGTGAAAAAAAAAAAAAAAAAAAAAAAAATTCAGAAATTCACATCGCATTTTCGGAAATACATCGGAGGGGAAGGGGGCAACTTGACGAAATTCGCCATATTTTTTTTGACGAAATTTACAGTTTTTTTTCGCAATCTTTTGACTAAATTTGCCATTTTTTCGCGTTCTTTTGACGAAATTTGCAGTTTTTGTGTTCTTTCGACGAAATTTGCAGTTTTTCACGATCTTTCGACGAAATTTGACCTTTTCTCGTGATCTTCTGGCGAAATTTGTCATTTTTTCGCGATCTTTTGGGAGAAATTTGCCCGTTTTTTCGCAATCCTTCAATGAAATTGGTGTTTTTTCGCGATTCTTTGACGAAATTCGCGTTTTTCCCGCGATCCTTTGACAACATTGTTTTTTTTTATTTTCGGCTAACATTTGTCAAAATTCGTGATATAGTTTATGTCCAAATTCTCGGATTTATGACAGATTTTATTTAAATTTTCTTAAATGACTGCCTTAATTTTTCGGAAAATTCAGAACAGAATCACCCCTGGTTTTGCTGCCTTTTCAACCCCTGATTAATTTTTTTATTTAGTATACATGGACTACATAGTAAAAAAACATTTAATTCAAACTATACCGAAGAAGATCTTTCTGTGCTTAACATTTTTATACCAATTAGCTCTTTTTCTCTTATGCATTCATTTATAATTTAGCTTTTGAGCAGACATCACTCTTTTATTCTTCTTTAACTCAAGATTGCTATTAATTCTCTATTACAAAGGTAGAACGAGAATCAAAGACACTGACTATTTATTTTTTTAATTGCAGAACTTTATTACACTTGCTATGTTTATTTTATATAAAATAATGCATAAATTCATTACATAAAGAAAATTATCACATTACAAATTATATTAGATTTAAATATCATTTTTAAAGGAAACTGTTTTATGTTGGATAAAAACAATGCTTTTTACAAACTTGTGTTTAATTTTTTACAATTTGTTTATTCATAAATTGTTTTGTTTATTCATAAATCAAAATACCGGTAGAAACTTTCAAATTATGTTCATCTTAGATTTTAATACTTTTTTTTTGGACATTTTAAAACATTTAGAAATTATATGATTTTAATCAATGATCTTTTTTTTTGTTTTTTTTTTTTTAATCGGTTGATTAAAATCGTTGACACCCTAGGCAGCAGTGAAGCTTTTTCCACATGTGGTGGAAAAAGTCATAAGCAAATGCTCCACCTACAAACACCTTATCATAAGGTATTTTTTAGGCAATAGTTAAAAGCCGGGATGTGTTGAGATTAGATATTCACTCATATAGCAGATATAACAAAATCAAAAATTATAAGCAATCTTTTTTTGTCCAAATAATAAATCAGTTACATGAAAGAAAATCAAATTTCTGTACTAAGTAAATCAAAACAATAAAGAAAATAAAGAAAAACTAATTTTGTAAAAAATTTTATAATAAAACAAATAAAAGTTAACAAGATATATATTATTAAATACAAAAAATATAAATATACTTTGACAACAATTTGGCTTGTTGCTTTAAAGAATTTATTGCTCTACAGAAAAATAAAATATGACAAAACTGATGAAAAAATGTTTTATTAAATGAAAAATTAGTTTATACTAGTTTCTAGTTGTTCTTAAAATCAATGAAAAAATTAGCCTAAAGTTGCATAGCTAACTGCTCACAAGCCAACTTAATATGCTTTAATAGTAACTTGATTTTACTAATTTTAATTTAAATTATTAAATCATAAATATATCGATTTTGTTGATTTATCTGTTAAACCGTTCAGATTATCCTCCATTGTAGCTTTTAGCTATGACATTTGTTTCAGTGGGCTATATGTGTATTAAAATATGAAATTTAACTTTTTATACAATCCTCTTGTCCCATGATTTATATGTAGAAAACATTGTTGTGCTTCTAAAAAGAACTTAATAAATGATATTCTTCCCCCCCCCCCCCCCCCCCAAAAAAAAAAATTATATACTTTGAATTTTACAAATTTCCGGCTTGAAAAGCACACATGACGGTTTTTAGTATCGGAAAACACTGAAAATTCATAAAATTCAAAGTATCATAGCTTGGTAAATTTTTCTAAAGAAAGATGTTTTTATATTTTTCTATGTAAAAGGAAGGCAGCATTTTTTTTTAAAAGCATAAGTTACAGTAAGAGGAGCCTGGATAAAAAGTTAAGTTTCATTTCTTAATATAGTCAACTCTGAAATTCACACAGTTTGGGACCAAGAGTTTTGTGGATTACAAATCATTCTGTACAAAAATAACAATATAAAAAGAAATAATATAACTCAAAAGTAATTTAATAATTCTAAGTATGTTGGAATTATAAAATTTAAATTTCATTGGCTGTTATTTAATTTTTTGAACATTTACTGAATGGGAATTTAAGTTTTGGATTAATTTATGTGTGTATATATATATTCTGTTTGAGTACTCATTATCTCTTGTACTATGATAAAATTTCCCGGTTAGAAAAATCTACATATTTATATCCAGTTGTTTAAAGGTGTAAAGCAAAAGAGCCTTTCAAATAAGACCAAATCAGTTACTGATTTCTTCAGATATTTCTTTAGTCAGCTGTTACATGAATGTATAGTTTAAAAAAGTAAATTACTCCTCTAATATTTGTATTAAGTTGTTCCTTTTGCTTATCTGAAGTTATTATTTTAGTATACGTCATGCAAATCACATAAAACTTGTTAAATTACAATTTAAAGCATTTAAAAATTGATAAATCATAAAGAACACCATATGTAATTTCTTTAACAAACTATGAAAGCATGATTTCCATTGTTTACATTTGAAAATGGATGGTGGATTATAGAGATTTACAGATTATACATTGGTGGATTTCACAGAGTCGACTGTATATATAATGCCCTTTGCAAAATAAATGACATAGCTAAAACCTAATCTGATGTTTAATACATTTTATAATTGGGAATATGTTTTTATCATTCGTGATTAAAGAGAAAATCACCATAACCTTCATTTCAAATCATCCAGTATAACACAGCATGTTACATTAAAACAAAATAACAACAGAAAATAAAAACAGCAAACAACTTTTTAATTAAACCCATAGATTATTAATAATCTTGTTTTCATTTAAAACAGAAGATACAAGTGCATTATAATCATAAAGACTGATAATGAAAAGTAAAGTCAGAATAACAATTAATAATAAGAAATCATTACAAAATTCATACTTGTATCATGATCTGGTAATTTGAACAGGAACTGAAAAATTTCATTTATCATTGTTGGTTTAGAAAACACCTTCACCTCAGTAGAATTATGAATAAGAGTGTTGTAGACTCTTCGTACATTATTATACAGCATTCTGAAAAATAGATAATTTTATTGTAAATAAATCAGTAAAACTTGAATATTATGTGAAATTTAATAACACAATCATTACCTATCTAGAACTTGTTTTCTTTTTACATAATCTTGAGATCCCTTTTCAAATGTAAATCCAGTAAAGTCAAGAATTTCATTCCTCAAAGTATCAGCCTAGATCAATGACAACACTTTTATCAATACAAAAAAATGTTATATCTAATATGTTAGGCAAAAAGTGCAAAATAAAGGAAAAATTCATATTTTGAAATAATTAAGTTATTAATTTAAGAAATGATAAATGCCTGCATGTTGATAATTTGTCATGCATATCAATTTTGAAAAATCAAACTTAATTGTTATAATTATTCAATGCATAAACATATAAAACAATAAAAGCTATAGATATAAGAAATGAAATATTATTTCATATTAAAAAAGATTAGATTCATTCATTTTTTTCCCTCATTAACATCCAGAAGTTGTAGGAAAGTTTTTATAGATCTTGGTAACAGCTATTTTTTTAAATAATTTGAATATATAAGAAATAGGCATTTAAGCAGTGGCTTATTATTTCTACTTCACAAATTAACCATATTTTACTAATGATATTCATAATATAGCCCTTGAAAATGAGTTAGAAATCATTAGTTCCATTTTTATTCATGATAGTTCTCCCTTTTTGCATTCATTTTGTAGTTTTTCTTATTGAATTAATGTGTTTTCAATTTTGAGATCCTACATTTCGTACAATGGATTTATTGGTGCTGACAATGATTCATTTTTTTCTAGTCTTTTTTAATTGGTTAAATTGTTTTAGATTAATTTTAACACAATTATTCTAATTGATAAATAAATCATATTAGATGTAAATCTCGAACTGGACAAAAAATGTCAGGACCATGAATTCAAACCAGGGATCTCCTGGCTGAAGCCGCCAGTGCTCTGCAATCTGAGCTATCCCGGACGAATCTGATGGAACTTTTTCACCCAGCCAACCTTAATGATTACAGCATCTGGTCTGAAACCTGGTTCAGCTCAACAGAATAAATCTCACGTAATGGAACTCCAGAAATCGCTGGATACGAAATTACACTAGATTAATTTTAACACAATTATTCTAATTGGTAAATAAATCATATTAGATGTAAATCTCCAACTGGGCGAAAAGTGTCCGGACCAGGATTCAAACCAGGGATCTTGTTAATTTCGTAAGAAGTTTGATTTTCTAAGTTCAGTAGGTATATCAGTTAAATAATCACTTACAAACAACATTCCCCTTTCCATAACAGAGTATTCTATGTTGGTAGGTTGGTGTTATCTTCTTGTAATAAAAGAAACGTAAAAGAGTACTTACAGATACTGGTGTTGTATTTATACTTCGAGAAGACAAGGAAAAATCCAGGAAAATCTTTATTGGCACAGGAAATAACAGAATGAAACCATCTCGGTCTCGTGGCACTTTTATCTTTACAGATGAGAAATGATACTGGACTCTGGTATTCGCCATTTAATTTGAGGTTCAAGCAAAATTATGCATAATTAACTAATAGGAATAGAAGTGTTGAGCTAAAATTATTTTGCCAGCGAAGCTTCATTTCGAAACAAACTTTCTAAAATATGCTGGACTCACGCTAACTTACATAATTACTTAAATGTATAAGACTCCATCTAAACTTTCTAAGATTCCTCAGTTAACTTTATAAATAACGACGAAATACTAATAAACTTTCATAAATACGTATCTGAAATTCCGATAATTCACCGCAATACTTCATTAAAAACACATCAGGATACGGAACACAACACAAGAGACGGCAGACATCTGAACACAACCTACTCACAGAATCGCAGACCTTTAAATGCGAGCGGCGTAGCGGCTGCCAATGAAAATGAAGCATGTGATTTGCATACCTCAGCAGCTTGTTACTGTTACTTTAAACATTTTAAATTACATAGAAAAACTATTAACTTATAGAAATATCCTAAAAATAACTATGATGCAATTTAAAATTGAAATGAACTTTAAAATAACTTTAAATAATTAATTAAACATAAAGAGATTGCGAATGCGATCGCAACTCAGAATGGCTGCATGCCAGAAAGAAAGACGCACGTTCAACTCTGCCCCAACAACTCGCAACGGCCAAACGTAAACAAATGCTCGGTGAGCAAGCTGAAAAACAAAGTAAAAAAAAGAGAAATACGGGAGTCCAGTTTACAGTAAGTAATAAATATGCAATAGGGTGGAAAGGGATGGGAAAAATAGATTGTAAACCCTACAGGTCTCCTGGCTGAAGCCGCCAGTGCTCTGTCATCTGAGCTATCCCGGACGAATCTGGAGGAACTTTTTCACTGAGCCAAACCTTAATGATTACAGAATCAGATGCTGTAATCATTAAGGTTGGCTGGGTGAAAAAGTTCCACCAGATTCGTCCGGGATAGCTCAGATGGCAGAGCACTGGCGGCTTCAGTCAGGAGATCCCTGGTTTGAATCCTGGTCCGGACATTTTTCGCCCAGTTGGAGATTTACATCTAATATGATTTATTTACCCATTAGAATAATTGTGTTAAAATTAATCTAGTGTAATTTCATATCCAGCGATTTCTGGAGTTCCATTACCTGAGATTTATTCTGTTCAGCTGAACCAGGTTTCAGACCAGATGCTGTAATCATTAAGGTTGGCTGGGTGAAAAAGTTATACCAGATTTGTCCGGGATAGCTCAGATGGCAGAGCACTGGCGGCTTCAGCCAGGAGATCCCTGGTTTGAATCCTGGTCTGGACATTTTTCGCCCAGTTGGAGATTTACATCTAACATAAATTGTTTTAGTTACAAATAGCTTGACAAAATATTTCAAATATTTATGACTACCACACCCGCCCGGCATTTGTAAATAATAACCTTAAACAAAACTTAAGTTTGATTGATTTTATATCTTTGGAAATTCTTTTAAATGAACCTAATTTGGGAGGCTCCATTGCCTTCCGCGGCGGCTATAATGTAATCTGAGGACGCTAGAACGATGGTAAAGAAAATTGCAAGGAATTCGGATCATTTTTAAAGAAGATGTGCCAAGGGCCCTAAGAAGACAATTTATATTCAAAATTGGTGGTAGTTAAAGCCTGAAAAATTTTTTTTTTTGTTTATGTAATAGCTGAAGAACCTAAGATGTTAGAAAAAAAAAAAGCTAGTGAATCGGACTATTTTTAAGGGAGTTATATCAGGGGGCCCAAAAGGGACCAACTGATAGTTGAGAAAAGGCCCTAACATGAAAACATGTTACAACGTTTTAGTACTTAGCGTTTTAGATCTTCGATTACTTGAGATTAATCATTAGAATATAATTTAAAAGAAATGTGCAAAAAATTGGGGAAAGGCTTAAAAAAGGGACCTAGGGCCCCAATAAAAATATGTGATTGTTGGTCTAAGGAGAAGAGTTTAAAACTCAACTTTAAAATTACGCTTTGCGAAGGTCAGAAAACTAGGGTGTGAAAAACGAATGGCACACAAAAAATTTAAGGGGCCCTGGAACGGGCCCTACAGAACCCTAGATGGGCCCATGGTCTTAACTGGAATGTAGACACAGGAGTATAACTAAATGGAGAAAGTATCCCAAAAATGAGGATTGGATAAAAAGGAAGCAATTTATTAACAATTCAGTGCACTAAAAGTCCAAGGGGCCCTGTAACGATCCCCTTGCAAGGGTGCCAGGTTAACTGAAATGTAGAAATGGGGCGGAAACTGAAAGAATTCACACCAAAAATGAAGAAGATCGGATAGGAAAGATGCATGCTATTAACAATTTAGTGCACTAAAACTTCAAGGGGCCCTGTACTGGGCCCCATGACAGGGTGCCAGAATCATAACTGAAATGTAGAAATGGGCCATAAACTGAAAGGAGAATTCAACCCAAAAACGACGAAGATCAGATAAAAAAGAGGAATGTCATTAACAATTTAGTGCACTAAAACTTCAAGGGGCCCTGTACTGGGCCCCTTGACAGGGTGCCAGGGTCTTAACTGAAATGTAGAAATGGGCCATAAACTGAAAGGAGAATTCAACCCAAAAACGACGAAGATCGGATAAAAAAGAGGCATGTCATTAACAATTTAGTGCACTAAAACTTCAAGGGGCCCTGTACTGGGCCCCTTGACAGGGTGCCAGGGTCTTAACTGAAATGTAGAAATGGGCCATAAACTGAAAGGAGAATTCAACCCAAAAACGACGAAGATCGGATAAAAAAGAGGCATGTCATTAACAATTTAGTGCACTAAAACTTCAAGGGGCCCTGTACTGGGCCCCTTGACAGGATGCCAGGGTCTTAACTGAAATGTAGAAATGGGCCATAAACTGAAAGGAGAATTCAACCCAAAAACGACGAAGATCGGATAAAAAAGAGGCATGTCATTAACAATTTAGTGCACTAAAACTTAAAGGGGCCCTGTACGTTGCCCCTTGCAAGGATGCCAGGGTCTTAACTGAAAAGTAGAAATGGGTCAGAAACTCAAAAGGAGAATTCACCCCAAAAACGAAGAAGATCGGATAGAAAAGAGGCATGTTATTAACGTTTTAGTGCATAAAAATTTAAAGGGGCCCAGGGGCCCCGGCCCTTAAAAAATTAAAAATCTGAGCCTCAGGTGTATTAGGACCTGTCTTGGACTAATAACATCTGAATTTTTAGATTTCTACATGCGGTAGTTTTCGCTAGCCATCGCACACAGACAGACAGACAGACAGACATACAGACACACAGAGCGATTTATTCTTTTATTAGTATAGATTTCCGACATATTTATTGTTATTCTTTTTATGCATTCACCTTCCTGTTAATATTTACTTTTCGCCTATTTTAAATGTTGAGATTTTTTAATACTTCATTTATAAGTGTTTGGATCTAGTTTTTAAAAAATTCATTAGTGATTAGTTAATTTAATAATTGTTGATCCAAACTTAATATGAATAATGTCTGTATCATATTTTGATACTAAATTTATAAAATTTATTTAAAAATGATGATGAATTGTAATATTCTATAATAAGCATATAACTTTAAAATCCTGAAATTACTTTGTGTATAATTCATGTTTCTTAACCCTATCACTATGTCCTGGGGTCCACACGGACCCCAGGCACTTTCAACAGGCTGTCAAGAATATGTTAAAATTAATGTAAATTTAATATTTTTGGGTATAAATAATAAAATTTATTATGAAAACATCAGAATAAGCATTAATTATTTTTAACTTAACTAAATAAATGAAAAAAGTGATTTATAAGATATTTAAACCATATTAAACATGTGTATTATAGTATGGGGTCACAGAGGACCCCAGGTCGACACAGGGCATGTTTCGATAGGATATAGTGATAGGGTTAAACAAATAGAAGGTTGTCAATGGTTTATTTACATGTATTTATAGTAAATTTTGGCCTAAATTTGCAGATTTTTTTTATAGTATTGAATGTTAATTAATAAATTATTAACTGCATACAATATACAGGGTGTTCCTTAATGATTATTACAACATTAATCATGTATATTTCAGAAATGGGGATGGGTAGAAAGATGTGGCTTGCAGCATAATATTCATAAACACCTAAAGTTTTGTTTTTTCTTTGCAGGCTAGTTAATTGACGAAAATGGCGACCCCCCCCCCCCCCTCAGCAGATGGCACAATGAGTAGAATGGTTGATCAAGACAAAATCTGACACCCAGGTGCAACGGAACTTCCGGACACACCACAACAGCACACCACCATTATGTTCGACCATCAGACAGTGGTACATGAAGTTCAAGGAAACCGGAAGTGTTATGAAGAGAAAGAGCTCTGGACATCCAAGCATAAGTGATGTAGATGTGGTGCTACAGATGGCGCATACAATAAACTCTGTTACACGGCTACCAAAACTTCAGTTGTTGTGTGAACATTATGCTGGAAGCTGCACCTTTCTACCTATCACCAAATATATCTGATCAAAGTTGTAAAGATCATTTTGGAACACCCTGTATATAAAACAATGCAGCTCACCTAGCCTGATTACATAATATTACCATCATAGCATGGTGGTTAGAGTTTCTGTAGTACAACAGCATTGTGGTTGGTTGATTAAGGACGCTACAATCATCTTCTGCACACAAGGGTTAAAAATGCCATACCTCCATTTAAAATGGAGTTATTATATTAAAGTAAAAACAATTATTGATGATTTTTTTAAATCTTCCAAACAGTTAATTTCTGGGAAGTTTTAAAAAATAACTATCAATTAACAGAAAAAAGTTACCAAAACTGACTCGAAAGTTACTAAAACTCACTAACATTTTCTTTCGATCCAAATAAAAAAAAAGAAGAGAGAGGCAAAAAGAATTTAATTCAAGGTAATTTATAGATTTAAAAAATTTAAATTCAAGTAAAAGAACCAAATAACACATAATGGAATTTTATGCTATTAAAAAATACAAAACGTATTCGTTACTTATATTACAGAATATAAATAATTTAAATTTTTTTTTTAAATTTAAACTTGCATAAATTGTTAAATACTTACAAAATATTAATCAACATCAATAGTTTAAAAACACATTTTCGAAAAATTAGATAAGCTAAGCAAAATTCAGTAATTGATAAGAGAAAATAACCTACATTAACTTCATTTTTCTTCAAAAACAGAAGTTCGTAAATATCAACAAGATATTCTGGAGGATGGGTATTAACAATCTTCCTAACTGTAAAAAAAGAGAAAAAAAATGTAATTGCAACTTTACACAATATTTTACAATGATTGAATTTACATAGTTTGTATCCTTTAATGAAATTAGTATATTTTTCCGCAATCCTTCGAGGAAATTTGAATTTCTTTGTCAAAATTTGAATTTTATATGCACTCTTTTCATGAAATTAGTTTTTTCCACTGCGATCCTTTAACGAAATTTTCATATTCTCTTTCATATCATTCTGGATAATTGGTTTTCTGGTTAACTGGTTTCCGGATAAATGGTTCCATGCTATATATATATATATATATATATATATACAAAATTTAAATTTAAAAAAATAACTAAACTCTTTAAAGAGTTATTTGACTGCACATCCTCATTATTCTTTAGTAAAAATGGTGTTTTTAAAACCATTCAATTACAATCAGCATAAGATGTAAATAATTATACAACAGAATTACAGGCTTTGCATTTCACTTAAAAGTTTATGAATCAGCCTGACTTATTCATGAAAAAACAGAACAAGTCAATAAGAAAATGCAAGTTGTCAATTCAGAAGGAAAACACACAGCAAAAGAGAGTAACAAAACTGAGAAATTTTAGGTCATCTAATTTAGTCAAAATTTTTGATATTACTTACTGGTTTCGAAATCTCTCAACCTTCTTATACCACCAGAACCTTCTGACTGAGTAGTAGTCGGAGTGGGAGTAGGAGTAAAAGTAGTATTAGATGTAGAAGCAGTGGAATTCACAGAAGAAGTAGAGGCTGCAGTAGTGGTGGCAGTTGAAGAAGAGGCAGATGAAATAGCAACAGCAGTTACAGTAGGTTTAGGTACCACTTTTTCTACTTTGATTTTTTTCTTAACTTTTTCTTCACCATCTAAAAAATAAAAGTTATAGTAATAAAAGCAAAAGTGCAGGCATTTTAAATTTATTTTGATTACACTAGTGCAAGTTGATTATAAATAACAGAGAATCTATCAATCATATATTAAGCTTTCAGTTGCTATAATATAGATTTTTAATCAATAAAATATAAAATTAAACAAAGAAAAATAGATGACAAGCATGGCTGGATAATTGAAACACATATTGGATATTTTTGATATTAAATCTAAAAATACCATGCACAAGAAAAAAAGCACAAGAAGTTTCCTCACCTCTTAATATAAAATCAATTGTGAAGAACTAATTGTACTTGATAAAGTAAAAAAAACAAAAAAAAAACACGTATGTCAAATCTAATTTCAGTTTTCATTCATTCAAGAAATATGTTTAAGAAATATCTGAATCTTAAATTAAAAACAGACAACATTGAAAAGAAAGTCATAAAATAGAACAATTCAGTAGCAAGGAATCTAGTAAAACTAGATAAAATAGTAATTGTTAACATATAAAATTTCACTTTTCATTCATTAAGAAAAAGAGTTGACGCAACTTGTTAAAAAAAGTAAAGTGCTTTTATTTCACTATAACTAAATGTTTCTGCTTTACAAAAATTCTATATATAAATGGAACAATAAGGAAAGGAAACCTTTTTTAAATTCAGAATATAAATAAAAATTCCCAGATTATTCCCCCCCCCCCCCTCCCTCCTTAACTTTAAACCCTTGTGACTAACAACTCTGACTTTAAAAATATTTACTCAAATGTTAGAATTCTTCATTTTAAGCAAGCAAAATTAATAAATAAATTTCAACATATGAAATGTTAAATAAGTATGTTCAAAATATGAACAATTTATATTAATTGTTGTGTTGGGACAGAGCAGCAATAAATAAAATCATTCTTTAAAGCCCACTGTATAACTAAAATTGAATTTTGAGTATGCGACAGATATGCAACACGATAATACAAAGGGTTAATACATGAAAATATTTCAAGAAATTTCAAAACTAAATTTGCCCCTGTTAATTTTGTTTCTCAGTCCAACACTTATTACTTCCAGACTTGATAAAAAACTGCTGAGCTAAACGCAACTCATTTTTCTGTAGCCAATTTGCTAAAAGCAATTCACTCTGCTTCTGTACAAGCTGGCCCAGATAAAAAAAAAAAAAAAAAAAAAAAAAAAAAGATTAAATCAATCAAGTTTTCTTAATTAAGTTCTCACCCAAGCTCCCTGCAGGAAAAAAAAAATTGGAAGTATGTGAATAAAAACAGCCTTGTGAGGAAAACATAGGCCTTTTTCAGTAAAATTATGTGTTAAAATGTTTCCGAGACTCTCTGCACTCAAACTTAACATAAAAAAGACTATATTGTAATGTGAAAAGGAATGAAGTCATGTTCCAAGCGTGCTTGGTTTTATCAATCCATGACTACAAACAAGTTAAATCAAAATGATGGAGAAGTAAAGTAAATGCCAGCCTATATCTTACATATATGTATTTTTAAAAAAAAACTGATTGCATAAATGAATGATTAAACAACTTTTCCTTTGGAAAACGATAATATTTTTATTTAAAAAAAAAAAAAAGTTGTAAAAGTTTTATCATGTGTATATATAATCTATATATAATTCAACTAGTTCTATTAAAATATTGTGTAAAATCATTTTTCAATAGCAGTTCTTGTTTCATAATCATAAATACACAATATAAAACCAGAATTTTTTTTAAAATAAGCAGACCTGCCAACCTTTGAAAATGAGAAATCGTAGCACAAATTAATCTGGAAGTTGGTTGGTTGGTTTTTCGGGGCTTTTTTTTTTTTTTTTTTTTAAACATTCATAAAAGGAGCCCAGTTCAAATTATTTAGCCCAGTGCAGTAAATTTTGATGAAATTCGCGATTTGTATTCTGCGATCATTTCACGATATTCACGATTTTTTTCCACAATCGTAATTCACTTTTTTCTATTACGATTCCTTCTTGAAATCCTCGAATGAATGAATTTTACTTCAAACTTTTGACGAAATTCGCATTTATTACCGCGATCCTTTGATGATTTTTACACGATCTTTTGGCGAAATTCGTGTTTTCTTTCCACGATCTCCACTTCCACGAAAAATCGTAGTTTGAGACCGATTTTCGTAGCATCGTAGTTTATAGATCCAAATCGTAGCAACTACGATTTTTTCGTAGCAGTTGGCAAGTCTGAATAAGGGAAAATAAGCAATACATACCACTATCTTCACCTGATGACATCTGAAAATAAATAAATAAAAATTATATAACTATGTATAAAATAAAACAGAAATAAAATGTACACTACATATTTATAATTTTGTTAAATTGAAAGAAGACATTAGCAGTTAAATAGTTTTTTTTTTTTTGAGGAACAACATACTTCACTTTAAATAATATTTGTATGTCATCTTTTAATGAATTACATTTTTCAATTTTATATCAGTAAAACGGCTTATCTGTCACTGTTTTAACTGTCAGTTTTCTGTCAGTCACCAAAAATAATAAATGTAAAAAATAAAAATTAAATTGATTTGTCTGGAAGCTTGTAAATTTGAAAATGACTAAGTAAATAAAAAAAGGGAAAGCTGTTTATTCAATCAAAGCAAAGAAATTAATCAGAATTGGAGAAATAAAGATAAATGAGACTTTTCCAAATCATAATTATATTGGTGTGGTCCATCTGTTGAGGGGTTTTCTTTTTTCTTTTAAATGGAAGAAAATGTATTTTTTATAAGTGAAAATCGAAATTCTTTATTGAACATGAAAGGTCGGTCTATGCCATTTATGTATGGAATACAATACAGCATATGTAACCACCGTGGCTACAGATGGACACATGCCATCGTCTGAACATCAAAGTGTTCGATGACTTTTCCCAGAATGAGCAGATTTATGGCTAAAATTTCAGCCTGGATGTTACATTTGAAGTCCTGGATTATACAGGGGGCACTGGCGTACACTTTACTTTTCAATAATGAATTTCCCAATGAAAATAATTCATTGGGGTTAAATCGCACGATCTTGACAGCCAATTCACATCAGAATTTCTTGAAATTACACAATCTCGAAATTTCTCGTTCAATAACTTGATGGCTTGGCGAGCAGTGTGTGCTGTTGCACCATCTTGTCATACAAATGGCAAACATTTGACAGTTCATACATGCATGATAGCTGACGCAAAACCTGTGAAATATTCATGATTCAAAAAAGAATCAACAGATTGACCATGCAGTACTATTATTTCCTAAATGAGTTTTCACCATTTTATTTTCAATGAATTTTAAAAATCACACTATGAAGAAAAAATTTATAGCATACTTAAATTTACAACATCCTGGCTATTTTTTAAATTTACATTTTAACCCAGGAGAACTCGCTAGTGAGAATGCCCAATTGCTTTTCTTTTACTTTACATTCATATAATATCAACTTTTTTTGGTTGGCTTAGTACTTTTATTCACAAAAGAGGTAAAATAATTGAAATAACAATTTGAAATTTTAATTAAAATGAAAAATGGATTAAATACGAGTCTTAAAAAAGTAAGACGGTGAGAGAAAATCTCATGCAGCGAGTTCTCCCGGGTTAAATGTAATATTTTTACTACATATAACATACTAGCTTAAGAGCGATAACAGTATAATAAAATTTCCAATATCAACCTTGATTTATATTTGTATCTATACAATATGAAATCCTGTACTAAAATTTAAGTTACTTTTATGTTAGTTGGGTGCAGGTGATAAATCCATCCCATTGCCATCATACATATTGCATTCATTTTTAAAGTACAAACTTTTCACTCATTTCCTTTTAAAAGCATAACTTTCATTTAAAAAACATATATTAAATTCTTTAATACACATACCTTTCAATAATTTAATTTAAAATACAAAACTAATATGCTATGGCAGCACAATACTTTCTATACTATTCTAATATATTAATTTATAACAGCATCAACGATTATGAATATAAACCATGGTGGTGCATTTTTTAAATTTTAACATAGAGTTACAGTGATTAGTGAATTAAAAAAAGAACAAAACAACAGCACCACTTGTAGGGTATTCAAATTTAAAATTAGATCATCATATACATTTCAATCATTAAACTCCAATATAAAATTTGCTGCATTTTTACACAACAGAAGATAAGATACAGCTATATAATGTTCATCGCAAAAAGCATTAAGCTAATATTCAATAATCAGTTCTACAACCAAAAGGAGGCATAAAAAAATAAGAGTTTCTGGCAACAATATGGTTAAAATATATGAGAGTTATAAGGGATTTAATAATACTGCAAGTTCACTCGATAAACTGCATTAATTGATTGCAGACCGAATTAAGAATCTTTCCCTAAGCATAGGATATCAGGATCCCCTGTTGAGTTAAAGTCAAATTGAATCTTATTACATAAGTCTAACAAAATTATAGTAAGTTTGAAAAGAATTCAATGCATTAGTTCTTGCGGAAATCGCGAAGAACACACCATAGCATCAGCTGTTGTAGAATATACACACAAGCCTAATCAGATTTATTTATGTGAAAGTCTAACTAAATCTGAAGTTTCCTTAAATTCTGCGCATTAGTTTTTGAGGTAGTGCAAAATTTTTATCGCACATGGGCTAAAAGACAGACATTTCCCAAAAATAGTCAAATTGTGCTTAGGAAATCCCAAAACATGTAAATCCATCAAAAAACAGAAGCCTAAAATTTTCACAATCCAATACTTCCTCCTTATATGTATAAAAGGTAAAATAAGAAATACCATCAACCAAAACATTTTATACAGGGTGACTACAGAAATTGTGAGAAAAAGTACCCATATTTTTCCATAACTATTATTTTTATCAGATTTACCTGATTTTCATTAATAATGATACACATGCGGTATTTTTTAATTGCATGCTGCTTCCTCGTATAACACACTTATCCAGCTTGCTAATATTTCATTTGGGAGAAAAAACAAGAGAAAAACATAAAAATTGCATAACATTCATAAAGTACTGGTTCACAGTTCTATAAATCTGAACTCAAAATTTAGTCCAACAATTTCATATAATAGCCGATCAATTTTCTGAAGGATGTTTATCTGACGGGATAGGTAATTGGGTTAAACTGGACACTTGGTTATTTAATTTTTCAAAAACGGGAAAATTACCTTCAAATATAAGCGCTATCCACAGAAAACGAGGACATCTTATCTTAACATGGCGAGATTCAGCTTTCATGCACACAGATATTACTCAGTAATAGTACAACTTCACTTCTATTTGTCACATCATATTATTGGCTTAAATATCGCCTGTTTGGAGGCAAACCAGCTTCATTGGCAAGCTGAAAACGCAAATATTTTCACAAATAGACAAATTAACCTGATTTTTGCTTATTTTTATGAAATTCCCTGATTTTACCAGATTGATAAACCTCCCTGATCTTCCCTTGGTTTCCAGAATCTGTAGACATCCGGCTATTTCATCTTCAAAATATAGTTTTTAATTTATAAAACCGAAAAATAAAAGTTGATATTGGAAAGATTTGCAACACAACAAAAATAAAAGTACCATATTTTAAGTATTTATATGCATATTTCCTCCACTTTTTTGGGGCAATTATCTGGTTCCAAAAATACTGTGAAATTGTTTCAAAAATGTGCAAGTTAATCTCTTTAAAGTGATATGATAATTATTTTTTAGTTTGGAAAAAATTTTGGGCAACTAAAAGAAATGTTTTTTTAAAGATTAATATGATATTTTAACAAATAATTAGTATTAACAATAAAATGCTCAGACAACAATCTGTTTAACTTACTCTTAATTGTAAACATTTCAAGGAATATAACACAATATCATCATTTTAAATATTTTAAATTATTATATTTATCAATATTTAGTCATAAAATATCGATTCTGTTTGAGGGTATTTTCTAGATTTGGAACCATGAAATGCTCTTATACTATCTTTCTGCATAATTATGCTCTCATTTTAATTACCAAATAAGTGTTTTATTTATGCCAAAGTTACTTTAAGTGATCATATTATTTTTTAGCAAGGCAAACTGTTATAACTATTATTTATCATAAACATTAGAAATGTAATACATGTACAAGCTAAACCAATTCAGAATAATCTTAACCTAATATGATATGACACATTTTTTGATGTCGGCATAATTGGTCGGAAAATCACCCACACTCTTGTGGCTCATGATTCTTTCTTTTCATAAGGTAAAAAGAAAAAAAAAAAAAAAAAAAAAAAAAAAACCACTAAATTTGCTTCATTTCATACACAAAACCAAACCAAAACCTGGTTTTAAAACAGATTGGAAAATTAACATAACATCAAGCTACAAATGGAAAAATATTGAATTTTATTTCATTAACTAACATTCACTCATGTTTTTTATGAAAAATCATGTGGATGATTATTTTTCGGGGATTTTTTTGCCAAAATTTCTATCCAAGAGTAGGGGGTATGAAAAATTTGTAGGGGCATAAAATTATGCTAATAAATACGATAATCTTTTGTCATTGATTGTCATTTATTATTTTCAGAGTGGAAGCTGAGTTTCTATTATTCATCTGTTCTCTTATTCATCACAACAACTTTCTTGCTACTGACAGATAAATTTTACAATATCCTGAAATGCCAATGAAATTAATCTTTAAATATTTTGGATACAGTGAATAACAAAGGTGCAATATTTACTGACGCATAAAGAGTATTATATATAAAATCCCTAATATTTTATAAAAACAGTTTGTTGTAAATATAATATAACAAATATATAATATAACAAATGCCTATAATTTTTTTTCTTTTTTGCAACTTCTTAGTAAAAATTCGAAGCTCTTTAGTGTTTAAACAAAATAAATTTTAAAAAATTGTCACTTGTCGGTAACAAAAACTTATATTAATTATCTGTAAGTAAATTTGGTAACAAGCATGTTTACAGTAGAAAATCATATGTCTTACCAGATCAATACATTCAACCTTCTTTTCAACCACTTCGCAAGTAATAGATTCATCGGAGTCTGAGAAGCCTTCCATATCATCTAACTCAACATCAGAGAGAATAACTGGTACAGATACTAAAAAATGAAACGTATGCTTTAATTAAATTTTGAAGAAAAAAAAAGGGGAAGGGGCGGGGATTCCTTTTTTACACGTTTTAGATAAAAAACAAATGAAAACTAGCAATTTCTCGAAACAGAAGTTTAAAATGCAATGGAATTCGAAATAACTATTTTATTTTATATATTTTAATATACAATATAAAAGAATGAATAACACCTATTTATTCTTGGAAAATATAACTCGCTGATTTTATCATTCCAGCTCTGATTAAAAGAAAAGGGATATACTGAAGAGTAAATATTTTAAATAAAATAACTTGTTACCCTTAAAGGAATACATTTCATAATATTCTTAATTAAATACTTAATTTGTACTACACAGAATATCTTTCTTTAAAATTCTTTAATCAGATTGTTGTTTTTTTTGTCAGGCCATATTTTTAATTAATTTTTCTCAAAATATGTGCATACGACTAAAATAATAATAATGATGATAATAAAATAATAAATGAAAGTCACACTTACATTTTTAAGTTTGTAATAGTATTTAAATTTTTTATGCCATGTTCATGATACGACGAGTCAGTTTAGGTAAAAACAACCTGCCTGTTTCCGCTGTAGGCAACTCAGATAAGTAGTTAAGGATTTCCAGTAATTCTGGATTGTTGAATTTAAAAAAGAAAATTTTATATAGAATATCTATTGCATTTTAATGATTACATTTTAATAATTAAATTTGTTGAAACCAGGATTTAAACCTGGCACTGTTCAAGAAGAGACCAAAACTCAATTAAAATGAATTCATTTTGAGTCTAATTCTCAGAATACTAGACGATGAAAACTTTGATGACTCACTTCAGATCACTCAGAAAATATTTTTAAATTGAAAATATTTTGTGATTATTGTACATACCTGATGCTCTAAGATAACTCTCATCAGGTTTCATAAGGAACGAGAGAATATTTTGAATGGTTTCTTCTCTCTTACTCATTACACCTATGGAGAATGCTCTTGCAACATCTGTAAGCAGTTTACCAGACATTCTGAAAAAAAGAGTAAAATCATAAATTAATGAATGTTTATTTTACCTTTATACTTTAAAAATTCGATCAATTATAATTTAACTAACCTCTGTAAAGAATCATTTCTCTCATCATACTCCTCAGAATCTGTACTGAATTTAAATCCATCAAATTCCAGAATATTATCTTTCACTTTGTCACTCTTAAAAGTGGGAAAATTAATCAATAGTAAATAAATGTAACAATGACTTAATATTTTGTAATAATTCTAATTAATAATGAAAAATATACTTGTAATAACATACATTCCAAAATTCTAATTTTAAAATATGTAAGTAGAAAATCATTATTGAGCAAAAGTATTTGAAATGAGATTAAACAGGCTGATTAGATTAAAAAACTAACAACTTCCATGTGATTTAAAAAAAAAATCCTGTTGGCAACTAGCTATTTCCGAACAGAAAAACAGTTATATTGAAAAATAGTTATTTTTAATCTAAAATTAATATGCAGTCCCCCCCCCCCCCTTTCAATAGAGTGTAAAGTAACAACGATATTGATTTTACACATATAAATTATATGTTAAATTTCCTAAATGTTTAAGAGAGTTAAAAGCTGATTTCTAAACCTTTGAAGCAGGGGTGTAAAGTTTCTTACAAAGTGGAAAATACTGAATTTTGGAGAAAATAAAATCACCTAGACGGAGTTTAACACTTATTGTGCTCTCAAAAATAATGATATATTTAAATTTTAGATGAATGATATGAATTTAAAAACTCAGAAAAAATTCAACATTTACTTTTTGTTTTGAAAGGTGTTTCTCCATGAAGGATACATTCTCCTTTATGGCAAACCTTTTTACTTTCTTCTATCTTTACAAGAAGAAAGTATTGGTTTCATGAAAATTTTCGAATTCCGGTTTTCGATGTATTTACACGTTTTAGGGGTCAGAGATTCCAAAAAACATGTTTTTACAAAATGTCTGTCTGTGACTCTGTGAGTCTGTCTGTCTGTCTGTGTGTATGTGACACAAATTTTGTGGGCGCTCTATCTCAAGAACTAATGCACGGAATTTAATAAAAATTGATATTCAGTTAGTGCCTAATACAAATTGATGCTGATTAGTTTTTGGTGTAAATCGCTCAACAGGTGACGCTGCAATGCTGCATTTTTCACGATTTTCGCAATAGCTCTATCTCAAGAACTAATGCACGGATTTTGATCAAACTTCAGATTTAGTTAGTCCTTGATATGAATTGAGGATGATTACGTTTTGGTGTAAATCGCCCAACAGGTGGTACTGTTATGATGAATTTTACAGGATTTACACGATTTCCCCAATAGCTCTATCATAAGAACTAACGCACGGATTTTCATCAAACTTCAGATTAAGTTAGTCCTTGATATGACTTTCTACTGATTAGGTGTTGGTGTAAATCGCCCAACAGGTGGCGCTTCTCTGCTGCCTTTTCCACGATTGCCTCAATAGCTCTATCAATATAACTAATGGACCAATTTTCATCTAACTTCAGATTTAGTTGTATGTTGACACAAGTTGTTGTTAATTAGGTTTTGGTGTTAATCACCCAATAGGTGGCGCTGCTATGCAGAAATTTTCATGATTTTCGCTATTGCTCTATCTCAAAAACTAATGTACGGATTTTCTCCAAACTTAAGATTCAGTCAGATGTTGACATAAATTGTTGCTGATTAGGATTTGGTATAAATCACCCGATAGGTGGCGCTGCTAGGCAGCATTTTGCTGAATTTAGACGATTTCAGCTATAGTCATAGCTCAAGAACTAATGCACGGAATTTCATATCGTTAGAATCCTCATGAGATGCATAGATTGCCATTTAATTTTGGCAGTGTGATAGCGAATTTTGAAGTATTAACATGTATGAGATAGAAGAAAGTTTTGGGATTGGTACATCCGACTAGTTTTCTATTGTCCTGACACTTCCAGTGAAAGAGCGAGCAGAATCATGAATAATATAATAAACTTGGTTAAAACTTTTAAAATATAAATACTGTTCCTCAAATCAAACTAATATTATTTGAAAGATTAAAGGTATTATATTTTAAAGGTATAATACTTAAGCACTGTTAATGCGTATAAAAATAAGAATATTATTTTATCCATTATTGGTATTTTTTAAGTTTGTTTCTAATTTAATAACAATTTAAAAGTGTTTTTGCTGAATTTTTGCTTAGTTTGATCTTTATTCATTGAACTGTTACGTTGTTTATTGCAAAATGAACACACAAGATGATCCATAACACCCACAGGAATTGGATAATGAGTAATTTTGTTAAGTAAGAAGTGATTTGCAATTTGAACTTTTTAAAATGTTTTCTGAGTAATAAATCTTTTTAATTTTTGTCAGTCTCTGATAAGGTCTAAATCCATTCATGCCATCTCTCCCACACATATTAGATATCTTTCTATTCTGTAGGAATCTATATTTCAAATCTTTTTTGGGGAAAACATAAGTTTGACCTCTGTCAATAATTTAACTTTAACAGAGAAAAAAGATTTCTAATCCCCCCCCCCCCCCCATTGAATGTCTATTTATCAAATTTTGTTTTTCTCATTCTCTTAGAATCAAGAAGTTAAATGCTTTTCTCATAAACATTTTTCATAAAGACTTTTCTAGGTCATCAGTGGGAATATGAAAGCATTCAGTTATGTAGACAAAGAAAATATGGCATTTACATTATTATATGATTTGAAGGTTGATCAATCATTGTTTGACCTGAAACACTAAATATTCAAAAAGGACAAATTGAGGATGGAGTTTTATGGGGTTGCTACACCCCCCCCCCCCCCCCCCCACACACACACACACAAAAAAATAAATAAATAAACAAACAAACAAATACAAAAAAAAAAAAAAATAGTGCTTTGTTAGTTTAAAATCACTAACATAGTTGCCTAAGAAGATGAAAGCTTAAAGTTGCTTAAACATGAAAAACAATTACAAAAAGAGTAATCCTCAAAGTGTGAAAGAATCATATCCACCTTTTCTGTCTAGGAGGAAAGTATTTAGACGATAATACAGATGTAAAAAAAATAATAAAAACATTTTCTGGATAAAATTTTATTATTAATGACTATAATAGAGAAAGTGCTATTCTGATTCTCAAGAAATAGATTGCCTAAACATATCTGAATCACTGGCAAGAATTTTCTACCTTTTCGAATAGATTTGAAAGAAAATTTCCAGGAGGTAAAAAAAAAAGTTACCCAAATAGTTGCCTTCTCAGCATTTTAAACTTTCCGAAATCATTATAGTTCTCTTGAGCTGAAATTATTTACAAAGCTTACTGTTACCCAGCAAAGAATTGCAATTTTGTGATTATTGAGACATTTTAATTAGAAGAGTCAAATCGGCAGTATTTAGGTGGAAAACAGAAAAAAAGAGGGCATTTAAACTTAACAATTTAAGTTTGGGAGTTTTTTTTTTTTTTTTTTTTTTTGTATGACATAGACATACACCAATTTGTTTGATTAATTTTGTTAATTAAAATAGTTATAAAAATTGATGCATCTGAATCATTAGATAAATAAAATTTAAAGATTCATTAATTATTTCTTAAAAAAAGCTTAAATTATTGAAACATGAAAACAATGACTTACATCTGCACTGCTTGAAAATAGAAGGAAATGTAAATCAATTAATAGAGTTTCTGCTACTTCGTCCAAACTCTTAACCACTAGAAACAAAATAAAATAGCTAAAATACAATATTTTTGTCTACTGCATAAAAATGAACCAGCACAAAAATAAACTAACCTAGAGGAAAGTCTCGTAACTTTTTCCTCACATTATCATCCTTCTTAGTAGCAAGAGCATCAACTATATGAAACATGAAAGAATGATTTTAGGAGACAAATTGTCTACATACAATAAATAAAATAAAAATAATATTTTTCAAAAGAAATTGTAAAAACAAAACTCGAAACTATAACTTTCTTTCATTACAGTCAAAATACATTATGCAACTTTCATAATCATTGTTACTAACCGTTTTTTAAAAATTTGCTAAATAAAAAATAATACATGCACAAGACTCATTTTAGTTATGATGTTTTAAAAGAACATTTCTGAACCTCCCTCTCTACAGAGGCTGTTCACACATTTTTTAGACGATGTATACTGTACTCACAAAACTAAATTACATAAAATTCTTGTGTTTTAAATGTTCTATTTGACGGCCCTTATTCTGAACTATCTTTCGACACTGCAATTTCCAGGATAATAATGCCATTTGAAGTGTCAGAAGAGGTATTCTATCCCATTCCTCCAGAACAGCTTTCCAGAGTCCTGTAAGGGTTGTGGGACGACGTTTGGATAATGCAGATTTTAAAAGTCCGAAAGCACAAAAATTCATAAGTGATACATTGGGAGATTTAGTAGGGATATCAGTGAAGGGTATGGCTTTGATACCGGTTTTTTGTTCCATTTCATTTAGGAAATTTACAGTGGATTTTGATGTGTGACTGCTAGCTTTGTCGTGCTGGAGTTTCACAGATTGATGGCAGTGTGGATAAAGAGATGGTATTTCATTTAGAAAAATTGGCAATAAAATATGTTCCTGATAGTATTTGGAGTTAATCTTGAGATTTTTTTCCACTCTCTTTATTTTTAACTTGCCATTATATGAAAAACCAGCAACAATCATGAATCCCTTAGTAAAACTTTCTTTCGATTCTTTGAACCACGTACTTAAATTTTTTTCTTTCCCTTTTATGAAAATAAATTGCTCTTTTGTTGCTGCAATCATTTAAATACACCCATGATTCATCTATTGTGACAATTGTGTTCCATTTCGTTCATTATCATTGCTTTTGGATAACGGAATATGAATATTTCTCTTTGGAAAGAGTGTAAATATAGCCTTCGAACCACTGCTTCGTTAAAAATGCCATTTTTAATAAAAACAAAAATCTCAAGCCGCAGACGATAATTTTGACTTTTAAAAACATAGTACAATTACTTATTTTGCAGCAAATGATTGTTTATTACCGCTAATCAAAATCGTCTGAAAAATGTGTGAACAGCCTCTGTATCACAGAACGGTTGAATCCATATCAATTCAGGCACGGGGGGTTACCTACATAGTCCCCGAAGTTTTTGAATTGAACATATGTCAAAATATAAGAAAAAGTAAGATGTGTGTATATTTTTGTTTTGTTCAAAGAAATTCCTGGCCCGAGATACAGGCTGCCAAAGATGACATCCCCGGCACCATTTCCCATTCGCGATTTTCGACAACAATTTAAGTGTTCTATCTCTAGAATGGTGCAAGATATTTTGTTGCAGTTTTTTTTTATTTTAAAAATAATATTCTTCTGTTTAAAATGACATACCCAATTTTGAAATTGGGAAAGTATTCAACTTTTCTTGTGGCAGCCTTTTGAAAAAAATAAAAAATTTTTATCAAAAATGCCAATCCCAAAAATTTTGATTTTTTTGCCGTTGATCAATACCATTGGTAACTACCTTCACTGTAAAAGAGAATTTCCACTTTTGAGTTTAACAAGTTTATAGAAACATTTCAAAAATTCAGAGAATTTTGCAGGAACTAGGACTGGGCGATGTAAAAATTTCTTAAATCGATTTATCATCCATCCAACATCGCGATTTAGTGCTAAATCGCGATTTAACACCGATTTTACATTTTAGAATATGGAAGCCTATTTTTTAATTTTTAGTAACAAAATACGATCTTTATGTGCCCCCCCCCCCCTCCTATATTATTTAGTATACTTGGCTTTTAATTTGTCAAATAATTTTGAAAAGAGGTATATTTTACACATAAAAAAGCTTTGAATGTCCCAAAACACTAGTTTTTTTTTTTTTCCATTTTAAAAATTAGTGACCTATTGTAATACATTTTATAAACTCATTCTATAAGAAGTAATATAAAAGTTTTTTTTTTTTTTTTTTTTTTTTTTTTGGCCTGACTTGTTATGCATGCTACAATCTAAATTCCTTAAGGGGGGGGGGGGGGCTTCCCCTAGCCCACTCAAATAGCACTTCATTGCTAACAGCCTACATACACTTTTTTTTTTTTTTTTTTTTACAGAATCAGATTTAAAAAGTTACTGAGGTAAAACAGAAGCATATTAAAAGACTTCAATGATGAATTTAACTATTCATTTACCATGATGAGAAAAGTAGTAAAAAAAAAGGGGGGGGGAGATATGAGAAATAAGATGCAATTTTATATCTTTTTAACTTTTAGATTAAAATAAGATTTGTTTAACATAAATGCTGACATTTATATAGCAGATGGAGAAGGATTGAAAGTGTGACCCTTGGAGCACATCACTGAAATTGCTGATTTTTTTCGTGGTTGTTGCCATCCGGTAAGATTAATAACAAAATATAATCTTAAAATATATCTCTTTTTAATGATAACAAAATGTCAAAAAAGCAAAAAATCGCAGATCTGCAGAAAAATCTAATGAATGCCTCCTCCAGCCCTCCCTCATTCTGCTGTAAAAATAAAGTTACTTGACTCACTACAGAACTTTATTAAAGTATTTTTAATTAATTACAAAATAATAATAAATTAAAACTAAAATATTCCCATAATACCTAAACATATAAAAATTAATTTTTCATGAAAATAATGCATAAAAATATAAACTAAAAATGGATGAATTTGGATATAAATAGTGAATCAATTTCAGCAAGATACTCAATCCATGTGACTGGCATTGAAATCGGATGTCAAATCTGATGCATGACTATTTTAAAATATTTTAATTAATTACAGAATAATAAAAAATAAAGAATATGTATTAAAATATTACCCAAACATGTGAAAAATGAATGTTTCATTAAAAGAATGCATAAAAATAAAAACTGAAATTCGATGAATTTGGATTTTAAATATGAAACTTTATTCTTTTTTTCCAACCATAAACACTCAATTTCGGGAAAAAAATATTAGTGGTAAAAGAAAATTATTTCATGTGGATCACGGCCAAATAGTGATACACGAAACAATGCATGACTATACCTTTAAAATAATTTCATTAATTACAAAAAAAATAGAAAATAAAAAATAAATGTTAAAACATTACTAAAACATGTAAAAAATGAATTTTTCATCATAAGAATGCATAAAAGTATAAACTGCAAGTCGATGAGTTTGGATTTTAAATATAAAACTTTATTATTATTATTTTTAATCATATAAATGCTGAATGAATTTCAGGAAAACAATCTTTTGAAACAATGCAGGATTCTACTTTAAAACATTTTAATTAATTACAGAATATTGGAAAATAAAAAATACATATTGCAATATTACTCAAATATGTGAAAACTTAATTTATCATCAAAAGATTGCATTAGCATATAAATTGAAATTCGATGAATTTGGATTTTAAGATTTAAACATTACTTTTTCCTTTCAACTTTCCACTATATAAGTTCTTAATTTCTGAAAAATACACATTCCAATCTCGTAAACTCTGAATCTTGTTTACAAAATAAATAAATAAATATCAATTCTTACTTAAATCATCGTTTTCTTAAATTGGATCCTGCTAAATCGATTTAACACCAGCTTGCCTTGTTTTCATTAAATCGGAAAGCATGGAGGCTTGCGATGTTTGCTTAAATCGGATCATCCTAAATCGATTTAACACCAGCTTGCCTTGTTTGTCTTAAATCGGAAAGCATTGAGGCTTGCGATGTTTGCTTAAATCGGATCCTCCTAAATCGATTTAACACCAGTGTGGCATGTAAGTGGTAGATACATCAAAGTAGATAAATCGGTTTTCCGATGTTAGCTCAGAATCAGTATTTTGTTTTAAATCGATTTAAAGCCAATGGCTAAATCGCGATTTAAGACAATGGCTAAATCGCGATATAAGACATTGTCTAAATCGCGATTTGACATTAGCTAAATCGAGATTTCCGATTTTAGCTTAAATCGATTTAAGACCAATGGTTAAATCGGCTTTCCGATGTAAGCTTTAAATCGATTTAAGAGTTAAATCGATTTAAGGCCCAGGCCTAGCAGGAACTGTATATATACAGTTCCAATAAGAGTCACTGGAAGTTTAGCTTATTTGTATCATATTTGTAAGGGTAAGCCTACTATATATCCTAAGCAAGTTGGAAATTGCAATATCAAATGTGGCAAATGAGATGCGTTCGTACTATAACTAGTTTTAAAATATTCAGATTTTGGTGCAATAAGTGTAACACTCTTGAGCAAAAAGGCACAAATACAAAATTTATTATGATTCTATATATTAAATTCAGTAATACGGAAGTAATATGAATCCATCTTAAAAAGGACTTAATCACCATGGCAATCTAGAATCATTACCTATCATCAGGGTTTGCAGCAAATATTCAAAAAATTTTAGGGAGGAATTTTAGGGATTAGACAATGAAATTTTAGGGATATTTTAGGGCTAATTTACGTCCACCTTTCCCAGTGATTTTTCAACACAGCAAATAAATTCTCAGAAAATTCTTGGTTAAAATTTTTTGTCAAGTTCAAAATTTTAAAGCAAACATTCAATGGTTCTAAAAATATATCAAATACAGAGCAAATAACAATAACAACAATAAAGTAAAGAAATGGTTTAGTTACCTTAACTTTTCTATATCTAACAATTTTATAAGATGTTTCCTTAATAAATCTTATATGATTTCTTGCAATCTTGTTTGGCATTTTCACAAAAACTTTTTTCAGATACTTGAATTTTGTATATTTGAATAAAAAACAAAATTATTTAATTTTAATTAATTCTTCAACTACTTTTCAGCGGTGAAAACACTCTGTTGGTGATAATGTGATAATTCACATCTTTAATATTCAAAATTATTTAAATTTGGCTGAGACTTGCTATTTTTTTTAACATCTCAAACGCATAGTTAAATGAAATACAAAGAATAATTGTTTAGAAAAGAAAAAGACGAAGAAATAATCATAATATGCTTTACTGTACCACATAAAACAAATTTCAAAATTTTATTTTGTTTCACATTTAATTCTCTTCATCAAAAGTTGGGCTTTCGACTTCAATTACCTAGAGAATAAATATATTCATTGCTACATTTTTAATATCTCAAAGGCATAGTTAAATGAAATACAAAGAACATTCAATTGTTTACAGAAAAAAAAAAAAAAAAAAAAAAAAAAAAAGGAAAAGAAAAGAAATAATCATAATATGCTTTACTGTACCATATAAAGGGGTTCCGATTCTTTGACAAAATTTGCCATTTTTTTGGCGATCTTTTGACGAAAATTGCCGTTTTTTCGACAAAATTTGCCGCTATTTTTTGCAACCTTTTGGCAAAATTTGTCGTTTTTTCGAGATCTTTAGACGAAATTTGTCGTCTTTTCGCGATCTTTTGGCAAAATTTGCCGTGTTTTCGCAGAAATTTATATCAATAGATGGAAGCATACTTGAATACTTTCATACAACCCTGTACTTTACCTATCTTTATGCATGCCACTATTTAGCTAATATTTAATTAAGACTAAAACACACTTAAAACTAGTGAAATCACACTTCCAGAGTTTATTATCCATAGTCGGCCATATATCTAACTCTTTGCGTGGACCTGTATATCATTTTATCTATATTCTACAAACATTTCTTAGTATACTAAATGGAGTTCAGCGTAAAAATGCATAACTCATTTAAAAATCACCTTAAAACTACTTTTGTTCATACTCAGTAACCCTTATGATTTCTTTTATATAGCCTGTATATGCTCTACTGCATTTATACACACAACGTAATATGGAAAAATTTAGTTAAACTTACTTCTAGCAATCATCGCTAATATATAGTAAAGTATCCAAAATCTTTTGTGTGTCTCTGTAAATACTATGCACTTTCTATTACACAAGAAGTAACTTGTTGTAAACCTCAGCAACATATATCAATTTCATTATATGTGAAAAAGGTTAGCGTAATTAAAATATGCGTCAAACAATATTCTCCTTATACCATTATCCAACGGAATTCTTGTGTGTGGATCTGTAAATGAATAATTAATATTCTTTGCACCACATATTTTACAGAATGTATATTTTAGTACACTTCATTTAAGCATATAGTTAAGATATTTTGTTTCCATGTTTTGTTTTATGCATACATTCACCAAACTTTTTAGACACACCTTGTATAACTTGTCAAAATCAAAAGTGGAAGTTCTCCTTTACAGGGGAGGCAGTACTCAATGGTATTGATCAACAGCAAAAAAAAAAATCAAAATTTTTAGGATTAGCATTTTCAAAAAATATTTTTGATAAAAAGAAAAAAAAATCAAAAGGCTGCCACAAGAAAAGTTAAATACATATATCAAAATTTTTAGGATTAGCATTTTCAAAAAATATTTTTGATAAAAAGAAAAAAAAATCAAAAGGCTGCCACAAGAAAAGTTAAATACATATTTCAAAATTGAATATATCATTTTGAACAGAAAAGCATTATCTTTAAAATAAAAAAAACCTGCAACAAAATATCTTGCACCGTTCTAGAGGTAGAGCACTTTAAAATTTTTATCGAAAATAGCGAATGGGAAGTGGTGCCTGGTATGCCATCTTTGGCGGCCTGTATCTCGGGCCAGGAATTTTTTGGGGCGAAACAAAAATATACAGTTATCTTATTTTTTCCTGAATTTTAACATATGTTCAATTCAAAAACTTTTGAGACTATGAAGGTAAGATTTTTTCTTTGGCTACCTGAATTGACATGGACTATACCGAACATAATAAAATTTTTTAAAATAAAATTACTATCACCTATCTATCTGCCATTACAATAAACATCCTCTAATCTGGCACGTTCGGGACTTGAAGCATGCTGGATTACAGTACAGGATGAAAGTCAGGAAGAATGTGTAGAAGTTAGAATTAAACAAAAAATGGCAGTAAGGCATGCTTTTTATTCTTTAAACAGCTTGTAAAGATTAAAAGAAATACTCAATAATGCAAAGTACAACATATATACATGACTATAAAATGAAAATGTGCACTGTAGGCCTACTGGTAGAAGCATAGTACCTACTGGTAGAAGCAATCTAAAACAAATCTTTAATATTAGTTTGTTTTGTAGTAGTTCTCTCTTTTTATTAGAAAGTCATTTCATATGGTGTGGGGTTTCATAATTTCTGCATCGCTGAATGAACTGCTGTGCTCAGAAAACTGTTGATATGATGCCAGCAATATTGATGTCAACTTTTTTGCTTTATAGCATTTAGATATAGTCTAAATATAAAAATAATAATTCAGTTTATAGATTTTAAATGAAATATAGTTGGTTAATTTCACTTCAAACTGTTGTACAAAAAGCTGGAGTCTGAGTATGTTTTTAGCAATTCAAATTCAGAATTTATTTTATCTCTGACCCAAGACTTGTTTTATAAGGATTTTTCTGTGGATCTATCTCACAGAGTGTAATTAGCAGCAAACAAAGATTTAACAAAAAATTCAGCAGATAAGCTGTCAAACTCTTGGTGAGTACAAACTAGCATATAATAATAAAGACAATATGTAATTGCGAGAACTAGAACAGATAAATTATATTTTAGATTTTAATAATAAATCTGAAAAGCCATACACTTTCATTTAAAAATTAATACTCCATTCAAATGAAATGAATTATGAAATTATAATTTATTATTTTAATATGAAATGTTTTAATTACCATTCGAATCATCTTTCTTTTCAGCACTAGTCTGTTTCTTCTTTTGCTAAAGGAAATTATATATATATAAAATTAAATTCAGTTACCTACTGTAGAAGAATTCATAAATAAATAACACACAAAATATAATTGGCAAGAATGGCTATTTTAACCAATTATCTAAACTATTTTCTGAAGAACCCCTAGGTTGAGAGAATTGTTAGAATTCCATTGAACAACAAAAGGCACAACAACTTTAAAAAAGGTATCTGAAACAAATTATCTATTTAATAAAAGTTTTATAGATCCCAAAAGTTTAAGAACATCCAATTTAATCCGTCAAAATCAAAAATTTTATTTCAACAAACTTTAACTGTAAAAGTTCAATACTGACTGCATACTTGTGATCCTAAAACTTAATTTTTACACAAGTCAAATAAAGATGTTTTAAACAAGAAATTTTACTTAGAAATGAAATAAATACATACAACTAAAACGATTGAAATTGAGTTATTTTATGAAATTAAATACATACAACTTGCACACAAGAAACATTTTATTAAATAAATATTCCAATTAAAAACATGATTGACTTGGGTTAAATTGAATAGTTTTATATGAGGTTGGCAAGTTAAGTATGCACACGAGAGTCACATTTGGATAGTGTACAGCGAATGAATTACTTTTAAATGATGAAAGACACCAATGTTAAAATATAATAAAATCTTCATTTTTAAATAGCATGTAAAGTAACAATAATTATTATAATATTTAAAATGCAAAAAAGACAAATAATGATGAGTTTTAAGTCTCATTTATTTAAAAATTATTTACTCATAGCTAGAAATATAACTTACTATTGAATTAATTTTGTTGGGATCAATTTTTTCAACCATAACAGCAGGAACTGAAAAAAAAAAAATAATTAGTTAATAAAAAATATAATCACGGCCAGCAAATGTAATCTTTGCTATTAAGCAGGGGTGATTCTGAGTAAAAAGAAAAAAATTCTGAAATTCATAGCAAATTTTCTGAAAGGTTATAGCTGACAGGGTCCTTCCCAGTGCTAATTATTTTTTATGCAGGTCGGGAGAACTGTTTTCGGTTCGATTTGATTTCAGGCTGAGTACATGTTCCTGCAAGTTGGATTTGGGTTAACCTGAATTTTCAAAACTTAGTTTGGTAAATTGTCTCAGATAAAAATATATACCTATAATAATAAACATAGATGCGAGTGTTGTTTTCTACGAGTAAAGATCTGCTACTTTTTTTTCCACAGATCTTTGAAGAAAATCACATTTTTTCTTTTCGCGTTTTTCTCTCTATTATTTTATTTAATGATAAAGTTTTAGTTTAATTATAGAATATTAGCTGGAAACAAATGCTGAATTATTTATATTGTTTAAAGTGGTTAATCTTTCATAATCGGGCTACACGTGATAGTTACATATTTTTTTAAAAATCATTCTTGAAAATTATTTTTAAAAACATAAATCAGTAAAGTGAGATACAATTTTCAAACAAATTGCATTAAAGAGCATTTCCTTTCCTATTTGTCGGTGTAAAAAATTTAAATTGTCAATGTTTAGACGTTAAAATAATGGCAGTAAAAGTGAAATTTATTCGTCTGGTGTTGTCACCGTCAATATCATGTCAGCACTACTCACAGGCATGTTTTTGCCTTACAATATACAAGTGTGTGAAATTTTAATCTTATGATCACATATTATCAATAATATATTTTATGATTTTTTAAAATCAGTACAATACTCGTTATTTCATATGTAAATAGTACAAATGAGAAAAAGCATAGGGGGTGTGATAACACTATCAAGCTGGGCTTGAAAATAATATAAAATGTATTAAATTACCTTTTGCAGCTAACTTTTTTTTCAATTCTTCATCTAATGTTACAGCTTCATTGACATTATTACTTGTCTATTCAAAAGGGAAAAAAAAAAATCAGAAGACATATCTACATTTTGAAGTAAATATATGAGCCAAGAAAAAAATAAATATTTGTCTATTTTAAAAGTCATTTTTAGAAAACTGTTACATACAAATTATTTTTCGGTAATTTTGGATTAGTTCAAATAAACGTGCTTCTGTCGAAATTATTAGTTTTTGTAGGGTTTCTGGTGGCAAAGTGAACCATGCGCTCCCTATCTCCCCTTTGAATTCTTCAAGAGAGTCGTGCTGTTTCCCATTGCTGTAAACCTGGCGGGTTAAAATGCCATAGGCATTCTCAATCAGGGTTTATGCCAGGACTTAAAGCTGACGAGTAAAGAATTAAAAAAAATTTCTGTGAAAGCCACAGTTATGTAGTATGTGATATGTACATTGAGGCATTACTTTGTTCAAAAATTCATCCAGGACCCCCCCCCCCCCCCCCAAAAAAAAAAAAGCCACCGGATGGAAGGAAATGTTAGTTCAGCATCTCGTGATATTTTTGGGAATTTTGTCTTCCTTTTAGAAAATACAGATAGGTCAAGCTGTTGAAGGCCAATACCCTCCAAACCATAACAGGCTTACCGCCTTGCTGCCTGTTGAAAAAACTCCTTGGTTCCTTTCGGCGATCATGCCAATACATGTTCCACCCATCAGGTCTTTATAAGTTCCATTTTTTTCTCATCAATGAATAATACAGTAAGCCACTTGTCTCCCGCAGAACATGTGTTTTTTTAACCCAGTTCATTCTTGTTTGTTAGCGATGTAGTTTGAGACATGCTTTGCAAGCCATTTTCATTAGTATGATGTAATCACATTCTTTAATACGCCTAGGTACAGCATCTTTGGACACCTGTACACCAAGTTTATTTTTAATTTGCTGTATGGACATATTTTATCTATTTTTTATGGACGTATTCTCCTATCCGTCTCAAAACACATCATATGTGGTCGTCCACATCTTGGTTTCCACTTTCAAATTATCATTTCTAGGAAGTACTTGTTATAGATACATTGCTTTGATCAATTTAAAATTTTTGAAATTTAAGAAACGGTTTTATTTTGTGATTTCAATTTGAAAACTTAAAATATCACCTGTTGTGGATTCTTTTCTCTTCGGCACTTTTAAAACGAGTGGAAATGATTTTTTCGCTTTAATCTATATAAATAAAAATGTAAATGTTCGTTTGTTCAAAATCGCTAATCTTCGAAAGTTTTTCACTAGTTGAGTTGCATTCGAATACGTAAGTGTTGATATATAGTTATTGTGAACCTCGCTCCCTCTCCCACCAGGTGATGCTTTTTTAAATTTTTTCCAAAAGCCATCATGTGATACATTATTAGAAAGCCCTTAGACTACTCTTTCATATTATGCACCTCGCTCCCCTCACTTTCCCCACGTGAGGGCACATTTCTACATAAATAAAAATATAAATTTTCGTTTCTACAAAATCTTAAACCTCCGAAAGTTCTTCACCGATTGCTTTGAATTAATGGATTGTGTTGCATTCGAATTCGTGCGTGTTTTTATATACCTATCACGAACCTCTATCCTCCCTCCTCCAATTTCCTCGCCACGACCGAGGGGTACTTTTAAAAATTTTTCAGACACACGTCATGTGACATATTATTAGAAAGCCATTTGACTACCTTTCATGTTATGCATCTCCCCTCGCCATGCCCTCCGGAGGGACACATTACTCAAATATTTCGTCAGTATTTTTTTATGATATTTGTTTTTTTAGTTCGTTTTTTTCTTTTTAGCTCACAGGCTACTAAGCCTGAGAGCTAATATGCCTGCAGGTTCTGTATGTACGTATGTATGTATGTAAAGCGATAACTCTTGATAGAAATATCCGATTTGCTTCCAATTTTGTAAATAGTTTCATTCTGATAAGGCGCTTCCCTGATTAGTTTTGGGAATTCATTGGTTAAGTAAAAAAGGAGAACGGGGGGCTAATCCTCCCTTAAATTAGATAAATGGGTTTTTCATGCAGAATTTTCACATTTGCTTCAAATTTTGTAAATAGGTTCATTCTGATAAAGTGCTTCCCTGATTTGTTTTGGTATTTTATTGGTTGCGCAAAGGGGAACAGGGAGCTAATCCCCCCCCCCCCCCCCCCCCTCATTTAGATAATTTGATTTGTCATGTAGTATTATTCGATTTGCTTCAAATTTTGAGAATAGATTCTATCTGATAAGGCACTTCCCTGATTTGTTTTGGGGGTTCATTGATTAAGTATAAAGGGGTTAGCGGGGGCTAATACCCCCTTAATTTAGATAAATGGCTTTTTCATGCAGAATTATATGATTTGCTTGAAATTTGGTATACTGGTTTATTCTGATAAGGCATTTCCCTGTTTAGATTTGAAGGTTCATTGGTTAAGTAGAAAGGGGGGGAAATGGGGGGTAATCCCTTAATTTATTTTTCAATGGGCATTATTCTTTGAAATAAGAATATCATATACAATTAATGTGAATAGCCTGTGAGCTCAATGCCATAAGTTTAACTCGGCACACATCTTTTTAATTCACTCCATGTGCCAGGGATGCCACCACACGTACTTCAATTGACAATCGGCCTGCCAATTATGATGTTGCAAAATACTCGCAAGCCAAAATCTTTGCAACGGCAGGCGGCTTGCAGTTGGCATTTGTAATCTCCATCACGAAAGCTTAGGGCCAAGCTTTAAAATTCTGCAGTTTAGATCTAGGCATGAATTGCTTCTCACATGGGCAATTATATGTTTCATGTTCTAGAATCGGCAAATCAGACAGTCTCTATATCTGCACTGACAATGTAACAACAAAAAATATTGTATACCCACAAGTATTTTTAAATTAAACATATTAGAAACATGCACTTTCTCTTTTCTTTCTTTTCCATTTAGCCAAAGTGAACCACAGCAATGTGTGGCCGGGTACAGCTAGTATTTCTATAAAATTGGAAAATGACGCCATACAACCTCATTACACTCATCCAATCAATCCAGTGTTTCTATAAAAATTTGCATAAAGTGCTTAAACTTTTGAGACAGTGTTTTCTCAAGAAAAAAAGTAAATTAAATAAAAACTAATGTAATTTTTATTTTAACCAACAAAAAATGCTTATTTATTTAATTTTCATTAAATATCGAGTATTTATTGTAAATTGGTTTCATGTATTATCTTCAATTATTTTTAACCATACTTGAAGAGTGCATAAACTTTTGTGACAGACTATACAATGGTAATTCCCAATGGCTGTGAAAGGAGGGTAGCTATTAGATATCCGTATGGGCCAGGTTCTGGCCTGAGCCCGGCCCACACCTACTTTCATTCAAATCAATCAGGCTGGGCCCGACCTAGTCACTACTTATTCTGGGCCTAATTTAATTTTTCTGTACCAAGACGGGGCTGGTTTCATTTTTCCTAGTCTTCACAAGTCAAAACTTTCAGTCTCGGTTTTGACCCAGCCCGTATGAAAATAATTGTCTCAGCATGGCCTGGTTCATTCAAAGAACAGTAATATTTAGCCTGGCCCAAAAATTTTTGAAAAAATTTATACCTTTTAAAATTGTCATTATTTTACAATTAAACATTAAAATTTATTCTTTTTAAAGAATAGAAGATTTCTAGGCATATTAAAATATAAAACATGTCAAAAGAATCTGCATATGATGGTATCTTGTCTTAAAAGGGTTGGCCACTCAGCTTCCAATTTCACCTCACTAATCTAAAGTCTATGGGCATCTGATGCATTCATATATTCAGAATATCTCTTCGGGAAATTAATATTTTTAACTTCTATTTTTAGTGTACACTTCCTAAAAGATGTCTCTTTTTTTCTTAGTTCTCAAAATATTTCTAAAGTATAGATTTAATTTTATATGAATAAAATCTTACAGTTCGCCCATTTTTAATACATAAAATAAAATCTTACTCACAATTTACTCACAATCTTATTCAGCATAGATTTTAGAAATATTTTGAAAACTAAGAAAAAAAGAGACATCCTTTAAGAAGAGTACACAGAAAAAAGATGCTAAAAAAATATGAATTTCCTGAAACAGGGTTCATACTCATTTTCCAAGAAAAAATCCCCTGAGAATCCCCTGATGTATTTTTCGGAAGGTACAATTTTTCCAAGTCAACAATTAACGACATTTTAAACCAGTATCATGACACTCACCTTTTAGAAATAAAGTAAAAACAAGATAATCTCAAAAATAAAGTTTATTTATAACCTATATAAACAATATGAAAAGAACTTTAAAGGAAAAACATTAATTTGTGTGAAATAGAAAAAGTCTGCATGCCTTACAACGACTGTCCTTAAAAACTTGGTAGCTTGGCTGCAAGAATTTAATTTCCACTTCACGATTTTATTACTTCTTCAAAAGCATTATGAATGAATAATATGAAGGCTGCAAGTGTCAATATCAATTTTAAAACGTCCTTTGGTTTTTTAAAGTTCCTCTTGAATTGTTTTCAAACCTCACGATGTTAGAAGATGAATCTAGTGAACAAATGGGTGTAGACAAGACAGATGTGATATCATAAAGCACGCAAACAGCAGAAATTGCCCTTAATTTCTCAGAGCAACCAGTCATTTTGCCAGGTTTTCCCCAGGTTTTGGGAATTTTTTGCTTTATCCCTTGAGATTCCCCTGATTTTTACAACCGAAAATTTATCCCCTGATTTTTCCATGAATTCCATATTCCCCTGATGAGTATGAACCCTGTGAGAAGATATTTTAAATATACGAACGCATCAAAAGTCCATAGATTTAACATTACGGAGGAGAAGCCCGAAGCTGAATGACCAGCCTCCTTAAATTGAAAATGTTTTAATCCACATAAAATGAATATACTAGTACGTAAGAAAAGAATATATAATACATTCACACTCGCTAAGAAGGGAACTTGTCTATAAGTTTTTTTTCTTTCCTATTATAATGCACCTTCTGATCCTAACGCAGATGTACTCGAATGTAAAAATGGAATGTTTAAAGTCACTTTTCTGCCACCAAATGCAAATTCTTTTTTACAACCCATGGATCAAAGTTTAATAGAAACAGTGAAAAGGCTGTACAGGAACAGCTTTTAAGGAAATACTTATTAGAGAAAGTTGAACACCCAACAACAATGCATAATAACTTGAAAGAATGTTGCACGATAGTTGCAGATGCTAGGAATCAGCATTCAAAATTAGCGGTCGTTAGTTGTTAAATGTAACTATATTATTGCATTGGACAACTACAAAATTTATACTCTGTTGTCAAATTTGACGCCTAGCTTTTAAAAAAATATATTTATTAACTATTATTTTAACAGTTAAAATACACACAAAAAGATTAGTGGACATTTTGATTTCATGTTACGAGATTCAAATGTAGATGCATTATATGCTTTTTTTATTTTTACTAAATTCAATTGTAATTATCAACACTGGATAAAATTTTGTTTTTGTTTTGTTAAGAAGTTACCAAGTTTTAATTCTGTTTTACATGATTAAGCATTTTTTTATATAAATTTTTAAATATAGCCATAATTACGAATGCTTTACATCAGTTTTTCAGTTGCTTCAATTATTATAATCGTGGTGATTAAGAACTGCAATAATTTTGAATTAAAACAAATATTTGTGCTTTTCTAAAAAGTAGCATACAATATTAAAGTAGTGTTAAAAACGAATTTTAGAAATTACAACTAAAAATTTTAATTTGACACCTAAGATTTTTACAGCAGTTGTCATTTACAGACCTGCAACCTTTAAAAATGAGAAATCGTAGCATCCAAAATTCAAATGAATCTAGAAGTTGGTTGCTGTTTTTTACACTGCAAATCGGGTTAACTCTGGTTTCGGTTCGGACTAAGTTTGGATTCCTGCAGGTTAGGTTTGGGTTAACCCAATTTTTCAAAAGTTAGTTCTGCATATTCTTTCAGATTAAAAACTATATGTATCATAATAATTATCTGCGAATGATTGACGAAATTGATTTTTTCGGCGTGTGTGTTTTTTGCAGAAAATCGTAGTTTTAGACCGATTTTCGTAGCATCGTAGTTTTTAACTCCAAATCGTAGAAACTACGATTTTTTCGTAGTAGTTGGCAGGTCTGCATTTAATGCCCAGCTTTTATTTCCCAATTTCTATCACTGCTTGGTATCTTGTAAAAATTTCCACATTAAAAAGCTAATGGAACAAGATTTTTAACAGGGCATCCATGCAATAAAGCAATGAAGAAATTCACAATGAAAGCTTTACAGAAGACTTGGAATGTTTTGGGTTCTATGCAGACAATTTCCAACAATGGTTTGTAAGTGACAAGAACGATCCTGGTTTACAAATTTTGAAAAACGAAGAAATAATATTGACCATTCAGGATACAAATTGTGAAGCACAATGTGAGGATGACAAAGCAGATGGAACAAAAGAACCTAAAGGGACAACATAAACAAAAGCATTTAATGTGCTTGAAGTTGCAATGGAATGGCTACAATGGCAGGATTCATTCGACCCCGTTCAAATCCTGCATTTAAAAAGATTAAGGGATATGGCTGTAAAAAAAGAATGTCCTCTATGAAGATGACAACTATCCAGAATTTGTTTTTAATATCACAACTAATTTTTTTTTAAATGTATGTATGGTACAGTATATATATACATGTAATAATTTATATATTTATTTCTATTTATAACTTTGTACCAATTTTGTAAGGGAAAAAAAAACAGTAAAAAAAAAGTAATAACTTCTAAACATAATAATAACTTCTAAACATGCCATCTGTGATATGCTAAAATATGTACTACTATAATTGCCAGTCCTAAGCCTGCAAAAAGTGTGAAGGGAAGTAGGGACGTTGCCTAAAAAACATTGCCATAGCCATTTTTTAAAGTTGTCCAATTATCTGGATTTTTCATTAACCAGATCAGCCTTGGCCACCGAACGGTCCAGATAATCGGTACTCTACTGTATCATACAATTAAGGTTTCTGCACTGCACACTTTTCTGGCACTGGAAACAATCCCTTAATATATTTATCAACCCCAGAAGCTATGTCATATTTGTTCATAATACACAAACAAATAAAAGAGCAGATATTTTAATTATCACTTCTATATTAGTACAATTTTATCTTCATATAGCAATCATTAAAAAAGTTGCGTTATCCTACATTAAAAGTTTTGGAAAAATGGTGCACATTAAAATTGAGTACAGTAGCACCTCTATTATCCGAAGTAATTGGGACCGGCCCTCTTTCAGAAAATCGAAATTTTCGGATAATCGAGAATGCTTCAATTTAAAGATTAAGGAGAAATATATGCAATATTTCTTATTATGGTAACAAGTGCTTAATAAAAACAAGGCAACAGCAAAATAGAAACAAGAATAAATTACCTGAATTTTAATTTCGAAATTAAGTACCTTTTACATATATCGCAAGGGTTTGAAAAAATGTTTTGTTTGTCATAGTTTCAATTGCCTTTGCTTTGAAGGTCTATCACGGAGTTTTTTAATATTATTAGTTCACCAGTATCATAGTCTATCTGCTGCTCCAGCCATGCCAAACCTTTTGCAAAACATTCAAAAGCTTCGGAATTGCTAATTTGTTCATTTTCTTCGTTCCACTTCTCAGCTTACGGGAGCTTAAGTTAAATTCAAAGGAACTCTAAGAAAGGGGATCGAAAATATTTATATGTACTCGTAGTTCGGAAAGGACCACTTGCACACAAGGAATATGATAGTTAAAGGGGAAAAAAAGCTTTCAAAATGGATTTTGCACACAAGGAATGTGATAGAGTAAAAAAAAAAAAAAAAAAAAAAAAAGCTTTAAAAATGGATTTCGGTTAACCGACAGTTTCGGTTAAAAGAGGTTCTACTGTATACATATATATAGTAATTTAAATAACACTAATCAAGAAAAAAAAACACAGAAAATATTTAAATAGAATATATTAGTGAGTTTGAATTGATGTCATATCGCGGCATTCTTGTCGATACCGAAATAGGGCATAGATATCAACATTTAAAGTCATTTTGCTTTGCGGCCCAATTCTGAGACTGCTAGGTATCGATGTTTGTTTTCTAGTTTAGCTACGAAATCTTTTCAACTTTTAGCTTACGAGCGTTTCGTTTTCCTGACGATATGACGTCATACATTTACGAATTCCACACATCTGGAAATAAATGACTGAATTCCAACTTAAGTATTGCGTCATTGTGCCCATGACGTACGCTGGTTTCTAATTGGCTGTTTTCTATAACTGCATGTTTCACTGTTAGTTACGAAGTTGATTTCTGTTTGTATGATATATATTGGAGCGACTTCATTTTCGGATGGCTCGTTTTATATGTTATATTTCAGTAATGTGACTGATATAAGTAAAGGTTCGATAAATGAGCTGTTTAAGTTCTTGGCCGAAGTTATTAAATATAACAATATATGGCCATATCTTTAATCATGTTTTTAATTGGTTTTAATAAAGTTAGGTTTGAATTATATCCTGATAATTTCTGCATGTCAGTGGACACTTATTCTTAAACTCTGCTTTAAGTTGTTGTGGCTTCTAGGCCTAATTTGCCCTAGCAGCCCGTTATGAATAACATTAAAGTCCTAAACATATATGGATTAATACTGCACAAAAGATTTTTTGGATTAATACTGCACAAAAGATTTTTTTTTTTTTTTTTTAATACATGTGATGATAAAATAAAAATATATACTTACTTTAGTTGATTCAGACGCTGAAGATGAATTTTCTTTTAATTCGGCATCATTAGTTGAAGGCACATTTGTAGGCGTCTCTTCAGGCTCTTCTTGACCTAAATTGAATTTTAAAAATCATTTTTATTTAAATAAATTAAGAAATGCTCTCTATGTTAATAAAAGAAGATGTTTATGCTTATGTCTGTTTATACCAAGGTTTTTTTTTTTTTTTTTAAACTCAACTTACATGGGGTTTTTCATGAAAAAACCAATTTTCCCAGGAGAAAATTGGGTTTTTTCAAAAGTATAATATATGTGATATTACATTATTGTATATTATGTTGTTTATATATATTCAGATCTGCCAACTGCTATGAAAAAATCATAGTTTCTACGATTTGGAGCTAAAAACTACGATGCTACGAAAATCGGTCTAAAACTATGATTTTTTTTTTCAAAAGACATACATGCTGAAGAAAATCAATTTAATCAATTGTTCAGGAAAAAATGCCAATTCGTCAAAGGATCGCAGAAAAACGCAAATTTCGTCAGAGGATACTGAAAAAGCAAAAATTTCATGAAGAAATTGCGAAAAAAAGCAAGTTTCTTCAACGGATCGCAAAAAAACACAAATTTCTTCAAACGATCGTGAAAAAATGCAAAATTTGTCAAAGGATGGCAGAAAAATACGCAAATCTCGTCAAAGAATCGCTGAAAAACGCAAATTTCATCAAACCATAGCAGAAAAAACACGAATTTTGTGAAAGGGCCATTGAAAAAATGCATAATTAGTGTATAACCGCCTCCCCACTGCTGTAACGTTTCAGAAAATTTTTGAATTTCTTTTTTACTCAGAATCACCCCAGCTCTGTGCTCTTTTCATAGGAAACATCATACACAGACAAAAATCTTTATTCTTTATTTTTATTGTTATAATACATATAGTTTTTAATCTGAAAGAATATAAAGAACTAACTGTTGAAAAATTGGGTTAACCCAACCTGCATGAATCTAAATTCGGTCCGAACCGAAAGTAATCAGAGATCACCCGATATGCAGCGTAAAAAACAGCACCCTTCCACCCAACCAACCAACCTCCAGATTCATTTGAATTTTGGGTGCTACGATTTCTCACTTTCAAAGGTTGGCAGGTCTGTATATTATATATACAATACAGCAAAAAAATATATTGTTCCCTTACATACAATATAATTGTAATGTTATTTTACAAATTATAAATTGTATAAATTAATTGTATGTCAGTGTTTCTCACAAATTAGTTTTAACATAAATTAAAATATAAATTGTTAATTTGCTTCATCTGCAAAATTTTCGCTACTCGTTTCCAAAATTTTCAAGTTATCTATTCCTTCTTCTTCCTCAGAGATTTGCCCTTCTTGAGAAATGTCCAATCCAGCCTTACGAAAACAATTGGTAATGCATGTTGATTTGTTGCATCGTTCATTAAATGTATCGCTTTGAATATGTTTACATTAGCATTAGAGGTTGTTCCTATTTTTTCTCTTCTATCGAGAAGCATCAAAATCAAGTGCTTGCGAAATTTTGATTTAAAACTTCTGATGAACCCTTGGTCCATAGGCTGGATAACACTTGTAGAATTCGATGGCAAAAATTCAGTCCTGATGTTTGTAACTCCAGGGATTTTGGTATGCGAGGAACAATTAACAATTAAAAGGAGAATGTTACTCTTTTCTTTCCTTAGTTGGCGCTCTCATTTTGAAATGAATTTTGTGAAAATGTCTGCAGTCATCCAGGCATTCCTGCTGTGGTCATAATCAACAGGAAGCTTTTTTACATGTTTAAAACACCTAGGGTTTTTGGACTTGCCAATAACGAACAGTTTCTTTTTGTCAGTGCCAGGCATATTAGAGCACACTAAAGCTGTCAATCGATTTTTGTGAGAGCTTGACTCCGATGCACTTTTGACCCTTGAACTTAGAAGTCTGCTGTGAGGTTACGTTTTTAGAAAATGCCCGTTTTATCAGCATTATAAATGTCATCTTTTGTGTATCCTTCTCTGATGACTAGCCACTTTTCACTCATCCATGTCGCTATATCCGTCATGTTTGCAGACTTTGCTTCACCACAAAATTTTCCAAAAGGTTATCCCATGTCTATTCTTGAATCGATCAAGCCATCCATTCGAACATACAAATCCAAAATAGCCAAAATGTTCAGCAAATTTTTCTGCTTGAACTTTTAAAAGTGGACCACTTAAGATAAAACTGCACTACGTTGCACCTTCATCCACTTCAAAAGAGCTTCGTCCAAATCCTCTTCCGCACATTTCTTCAAATGTTTACAGTCATTCTTATTTTGATCGTACTCAGCCATTAATTTTTCCTTATTCTTTAACAAAGTTGAAACAGTAGAATAAGATAAATCACACTTTTTGACGATTTCAGAATTTTTTAAGCCATCCTCTTAATTTCCATAAAATCCCTACTTTTTCGTCAACTGATAAAATTTTACGTTTCAACATCATAAAATAAAATTTCATGAGTGTACTCTATGAATGCAGATCAAAGAATGACTTTCACACAATTTGTTCCCGGGATTAATGACTCATCACTAACTTTCGGCTGACTTCAAAATATTAAAGGACTTTTTCCAAGAAACGATTAGCTGAGTTCGAAAGCTGGAAATCAATAGAAATTTTACGAATAACAAAAATATTGCTCGCTATAACTGGGGTTTGCTTATTTAAAAGCGAGTTATGCTGACATAGACTTAACATTGTACCAGCCAAGTATTTCTGATTTCCTCGTTAAATCCAGTTTCTCGTTAAATCAGAGCTCATTATAAGCAAGCTAGACTGTAATATACATTAAAATAAAATAAATTAAGAATATGAAATAAAATAAAAAAAGAATCTCCTATTTTTTGCTTTTATTTTTAAGCTTATGATTGCATCAGAATTCAAATCCATCCCTGCATCGGAAAAACAATAAAATTAGTAAAAGTTTACATATCATTACATGCAAAGTCTTAAATTTGTAATTTTCTGTTTTTGGATGAATGTAGTTTTAAGTAAAATTTTGATCTATATTTTTGTGAATATATTGATTCGAATTTTTATATTACAGGGTTCGTACACATTTCTTTAAGGCTGTTCTCAAATCCAAAGGGTCAACTTTCTGACATAAGTTTTAATTAATTTTTGTTCGAAAATGCATGAAACTAGAAGGTGTTATTCATAAACTATGTCGTCAAACTGTTTTTTTTCCCGTTTTCTTGTAAATGCAATAGATCTTTCAGAAAATACTGTCAAAGTTGGCATTTGGAACTGAGCTTCCGAATGAAAGAAGAAAATCCAGTCAGTAAGGGGAGAAGAATGCCGTGTCACATAAGCAAAATTGCTTATAACTCAATAGGTAATTTATTGATCAAAAAATGGAAAAAACAGTTCGATTCCAAATCGCTTCCATGGTCAGGCTTTCCAATTTTATATCTTTCCGTTAAAAAATGAATTTGTAAATATGTTAAAACATTTTGCACTTGTTGAGCAGAGCAATTGAGAAAAGTCTTAAATAAAAATCAAGTACTTTTAATGACTTTCAAGGACTAGAACCAAAAAAATTTAAGGACCTACAAATTAAACTAATAAATTACAATATGCATTTTTTAATAAAGGGTTTCATTTTTGTAAATACAAGTTTTAAACATTCAAATGGCCGGAAAGGGGGGGGGGGGGATTTCAGCATGTAGTAGTAGAAATTTAGAAAATTTTAAAATAAATACAGCAGGAAAAAAAAAAAAAATTTAGTCGGATGTGTCAATCCCAAAACTTTCTCCTATCTCATACACGTTAATACTTCAAAATTCACTATCAGAGTGCCAAAATTCAATGGTAATCGATGCCCATCATGAGGATTCTAAAGATATGAAATTTCGTGCATTTGCTCTTGAAATAGGACTATTACTAAAATCATGTAAATCCTGCAAAATACAGCACCACCTGTTGGGTGATTTACACCAAAACCTAAACAGCAACAAATAGTGTCAACGTCCAGTTGAATCCAAAGTCAGATGAAAATTCATGCATTAGTTCTTTATATTTTCTACTTTTTAGAGTTTAAAACATTTCACTGTTGCGTTTTCTCAGGCAGTTGACAGATTTTGCCAAGAGTGGTTTTAGCACATAATTCAGGGATTATTCTGAGTAAAAAAATTCTGAAATTCACAGCAAATTTTCTAAAAGGTTTCAGCAGAGGGGAAGAAGAGGGGAATCCCCTTCCGGCGGCAATTATTTTTGTTGCAGGTCGGGATAACACTGTTTTTGGTTTGACTAACATGATTTTCCTAAGGTTAGCTTAGTATATACCTATAATAATAAATACAGATGCTTGTGTGTATGCTGTATTCTGGAGACTGGCGTGTGCCCCCCCCGGCCCTTTGACGAAATTCAAGCTTTTTCCATGTCCCTTTGACAAAATTAGTTTTTTTCTCGCGATTCTTTGACAAAATTCTCACCCCTCCCCACAATCCTTTGACGAAATTCCCATTTTTCCATGATCCCTTGATTAAATCCCCCCCCTCCCCCTCTGTGATCCGTGGATGAAATTCCCAAGTTTCTTTTTGTGGCTGTTTGACAAAATTCACATTTTTTTTTTCTGCAATCCTGTGACGAAATAAATTGGAATTAATTTATATTTTTCATCACAAACACTTAACTGGCTTAACCATAAAATAAATATAAATAAAATATATTCATTTTGTGCAGCATGCAAGTACACAATTGACAAGAAAAATGATATGTATTATTGGTGCTAAATTGCATTGTTTGGCTACATATTCATGTTGACCATAAATGGTCAATGCGAATGTAAACATGCATCCAAAAAATAAATCAAAGTAAACATGATTCCAAAAAGTAAATCAAAAGTGTGAAACATTACCTTCAATATAAGGATAGACAACTTTATCTAGTTTACTTTCGTCATAATCTCCAGTTTTTAACACCAGCTGTAGATGATTTAGCATACTCATTTTTACGTTATGCAGCATCATGAAACCACCTTTACACACACTGACTTCTTTTTTCCCTATTTTAATCTAATAAAAAATAAAATCATAATCACTTATACATACATGATACATATACGCACAATATACATTAATTTTAAAGTTCAATTATCCTGTTTGAACTAATTAATATAATTTTTTACTTTTCATTTCATCATTCCTAAATGAAAACAAGTCAATACTAAAGTAATATTTTTCTTTTCGAAATAACAGGAATTTTTCTACTATACGCATTTAAATCATCTTTTTAAATATCTAACCAGAGTCTTGATTATAAGATGGGGAAAAAAAGGTACACATTCTTTATCCTGTTCCAGAACAAAACTTTTATTTTCAATAATCTTAATTGGCCATCAAAAATAATTGATTTCCCAAGCTGATCTTTGAGCCAATATTTCTTCCTACAATCTAATTTATGATTAATTATCGACTAAATTTGACACTACATATAACTTAAGCTTCTTCGCATCCCATCCTCCCCCCCTTAAAAAGATTGTGTCAACCTATACCGATGTCGGCAGATCTAAGATTAGTGAAAGATCCAAATACACCAAATATTAAAATTTATAACAAATCTCAAAAATATTACTCAAGACACATCAATATATGCCAAAATAAAAAAATAAGTAGCTTATTACTTACATCATGTTATGAAATTAATATAATTCAATCCCAAATAATTGATATTTAGACATAATTCCTTATATGATAAAGATTTTAGTTTGTAAGTTTACTTCAACATTTATTATTTCTATTTAGAATACAACAACATTTATAAAAGTTGGCAAGATTATATTTACAGTTATAATGTGAATCAAAACTCAAATAAAATCAAATGAAATTGAAAAAAAATGACTCACCCACTTGTAGATCTCATATGTGTGTTTGAACACTTAAGGGGCTCAGGGCTCAAAAAATTGATTTTTTTTTTTTTTTTTAAGTATCTTTTTTGATTATTCAATTAATTCTGAACACAGTGCAATAAACCACATAAAAATATTTACATTTTTAGCAGAGTTATAAGCATTTATGTAACAATCGCTTTCAAAGCCATTTCTCAAAACTTTATTTTTACGACTACCCGTAAGATTAAAGTGATAGTTATATCCTTAATTCATTCTATAAAGTAAAGTTTCCTAAGCAAAAATTAGGTTCTTATGTCAATTCAACGTTAAGATATCTTACAGATGGTGATATACAACACCTAAATTTTTTTTCGAAAATTGTGTCATATAAATTTTGCTATATTTTTTATTTTATTATATTGAAGTACTTCATTTTATAATTTTATAAGACTACAAACATACCTTAAAAATATCAGAAAGTTTAAATTACTTACATTGAATACTTCCGTTTCTATACAGACTCGAAGCGAGAGCTCTGTTTATATGTTTTTCGATATCGATAAAGCCCTGAGCCTCCTTAATGAATTAATCCAGTATATGTGCACAAATTTATTTTAAAGATAATATCACTTACACATACTGTGTAAAAAAGTACAAAGAATTCTTAAATAAAAAAAAATTATTTATTCATTAAAATTTATTTTTTTGCCTTTAAAGTAAGCCCCACTGAGTTCAATACAACTACGCCAGTGCAGGACCCAATCCTCCAAAGATTTTTTTCATAGGCAGATTGGGGTATGGCCTTTAGCTTCTTCAGATTTTTTTTTTTTTTTTTAATCCTCAACTGATACAAAATGCCTTCCTTGAAATGGTAACTTAAGTTTCAGGAACAGGAATAAGTCCATGGAGCCATATCTGGCAAGAAGGGGGCTTGATCAATGATATTAGTTGCATTTTTCGCCAAACTCATGCACAACGATAGGACAAAATTGAGCTCTTCCGCAACCAGCTGCCCGGCGACGCATTACATGTCCAGAATATTAGTTAGAATTTCATGAATGTACTTAAAACATATATGTTCACCTCTTGAGCCAACTCTCAGGCTCATAAGATGTTCTTGAGCACCAACATTATGATTTTACCAATGTTTGAGTAGTTCATAGATGAAGGTCGACCAGAGTGAGGCAAGTCAACTACCACTTTTTGGCCCTCATGAATGCTTTATACAATTCATATGCCTGTGTTTTGACATGCACGATTCACAGGTCTTCTGCAAGATTTTCAGTAATTTGGCACACAAAATTTTCTTTCAAACAAAAAAATTAAGGCTAACTCTTTGTTCAACTAATTTTTCCATCGTAGAAATCACAGAGCATTCTTAAGTATGTCTGAAAAAACACCTGCTGTCAACACACTAAGTCAGAGATGGTGCTCAAACTCTGCATTGTAACTCTGTGCAGTGATCCCAAATAACAGAAGAAAAAAAAAAAAATGGTGTGATATCTTTTATGCTCATCTTTCAAATGAAAAAAATCTGGGTATTTTTTACACAGAAGGTATATACTTATACTTTAATGCACTCCTTAAATAAGCAAATCATGTTGTTATAAAACACCAGGAAAATTCCTTTTAGATCAAATGAAACACATTTGTTGACATTTATGATCTATTATTATATTTAGTAGATAATCACTTGTAATAACAAACTTTTCAGAAGGAAGTCGGATATTGTACATAAAGTGGATGGATAGAGGTCCTGGAGTTCTATAAATATGAAGCAGTTTTTCGTAATTGTGGCACAACAGAAGATAGGAAGTGCACACAGAAGTATATCAGCTTAATGTAGGACTTTAAAATGAACGATGAGAGAAGAAACATTTCAAGTACTGTTATAATCAGTGAATTGAAATAATTACCATAGATATGTAGAAGTATCAATGTAGCGGATACTATAAGTGAATGCTGTTGTATATTGCTTAACCTTGGTTCTTGTTCCTACGCAAATACCTGTTAAAATACTCAGTTATGCCGCTGTACTTGAAAAAACCTGGGTCCCCGGGACCCAGGATTTCCAAAAATCTGGGTCCCTTTTTTACAAAAGCGGGTCCCCATCAATAATTTATATTTTAAAGGAATAAATGAAAGTTGTTTATTAAGATAAATGAAATGCATTAATTATTGTTTTAACAATAATTAAATAATGAATTAAAACCAGCATTATTTGCACTCAAATAAGATATTTTTAAAAAATATTAAGAGAAATTTTCTTTACTTTTTTAAAAGTAAAAATGCAAGATACAATTTTAATTGTAAAATAATGTTTATTTGAGAGTAGAAGATACCAAGCTCCACTAACAAGTATCACTAATGTTCGCATTCTTTTAAAAAGAGGAAAAGGCGGGTTTATTGAAAAAGATATTTTTGCTGAAAAAAAGAACACTTATGTTAAGTAAAGGTGTACTTTTCGTTGAATGAATGGGTGCTTTCATTATTATACTTCCCATTGAATTATTTGTCAGCATCTGTGTTGGAATCAGACATTTTCCTTGGAAGGGAAATTTATATCTAAATCACTAATAAGCATCAAATCTTAAATGTTCTGAAGGCAGGAGACATTTCAATGCAGTAAGAACGAGGGGGGGGGGGGGATTTTTACTGGTCCACCTAATGAATATAAATATTATCAAAGTACACTGAAATCATGCTGTATTTTTAAGAATCTCATAAAAAAGAAATTAAATCCCATTTTATGAATTTTCTACCTATAAGTTTAGTTTGCACATCTTTTTTGGTTCTTTGACTAAATTCACGTTTTTTCCGCGTTATTTTGACGAAATTCGCGTTTTTCCGCGATCCTTTTGTTGAAATTCGCTATTTTTTCGCGAGTCTGTCACGAAAATCGTGTTTTTTTTCGCGATACTTTGACAAAATTCGCTATTTTTTCGCAATCTTTTGTCGAAATACACTATTTTGTCTCAGCCCTTTTACGAAAATAGCGTTTTTCCCGCTATATTTTCACGAAATTTGTGCTTTTTTTCGCGATCCTTTGACGAAAATCGGCTTTTTTACGTTATTTTTTGACGACATTTGCTATTTTTGGGGGATCCTTTGATGAAAACCAACTATTTTATCGCGATCGTTTGACGAAAATCTGCTTTTCTCCACGATTTTTTGATGAAATTTGCGCTTTTTTCGCGATCCTTTGACAAAATTCGGCTTTTTTCCGCGATTTTTTGACGAAATTCGCTATTTTTTCGCGATATTTTAACGAAATACGCCAATTTGTCGCGGCCCTTTTACGAAAATCGCGTTTTTCGCAATATTTTGATGAAATTTGCGCTTATTTCTGCGATTTTTTGACGAAATTCGCTTTTTATTTCGCGATGCTTTGACGAAATACGCTATTTTTTCGCGTCCCTTTTACGAAAATCGCTGCTTTTGCGCGATATTTTGATGAGATTTACGCTTTTTTCGCGATTCTTTGACGAAAATCGTCTGTTTTCCGCGATTTTTTCACGAAATTACGCGTCCCGTGGGACGCGTAAGAGCTATTTTTTTGCGTCCCGAATCAGATTTTTCGCGTAATTTACGCGCTATAGCGCGTCCGCGGCATCCCTGATACTACTTTCATACTTCTGACAGGAAAAATATACATTTTTCCCTTCTATTCTTGTTATTCCAATTACCTTTTCCATTCAATCTTTAACTATATTAAACTCCATTTAATATTTCCTATTTAAGTTGGTACTTATTTCTAAATAAACTCTGGTTATATACTTTAAGTTTTAATACTTTCAAATCTCATATTTAAACACTTTTTTTAAATCTTTATTCTCAGTGTTTAAATATAGTTTTACAATAAATATAATATTCTTACCTTACCTTATTTTTTTTTTTTACTTTTACATAAGTTCACTTTCGTTTGTTCATCACGTTTCTTCCATTACCGTATGCTCTACGGCATTCAGGTTCTTTCATTTTTCGCCGGTGTCAACACTGTACTGAAAAGTTAGCTCACAGACTGAAGAGTTATGACGGCTATCGGTAGATGGCGTGGCCTGTCCGTCGTGACGTACTCTATCTCGTGTCCGTTCACTGGTCAGTTTTCCCCGAATCGTCATATGTCGGAAGTAACGTAGACCAGGTGATCGGAAGTCACGTGGGGACGTTCTCGGCGGATGGGCAGTGCTATTTATAGCTTGACTTAGCTTCGTCGATGTCTTGTGTCTGTACGTGTTGGTGCTTTGGGAAGAAGGTGGTTCACGTTTTTTTTAAAATGTTTTTATCGCTGCGTTTGTTTTTAAAGATGAAGTGGATGGCATTTTAACTATTATATTTCCTGATGCTGTTTTTCTGGTCATTTATGCTTTTTCAGATGAAACGCCTTATACCCACTCGTGTAATTTTTAATCGTATTTCAAGTGATTGTGGAGTGTGACAGAAATGCAGTTTCTTTTAGAAGTGTAAACAGAGGATGGATATGAAGTGTCACCGTGCATTTGCCATTTTAAGATTCCGTAAGGAATTACCTGGAGATGTACGTGTGTGAAGTTCAATCTTTTGGAATTGGGAAGTGTCTGCTGCCTGCCGCACATTTTTCAGATAATGTTTCTTTTAATTGTTTCTATTTATTGAAATAGTTTGACTTTTATTTACAGTTAATATTCTCTCTCCTTTTTAAAAGTACGTTTTAAGTTCCAGATATTATTCTGGTTTCACTTTTTGAAATCTTGCCAACTTTACTTTTTTATAGTGGAGGAACTAGTTGTAGGATTATAATATGGTTTCTAAGAGACCAGGGTTTTTCCCGATCTCTGTGTTGCAGATAGGTTGTGATAGGAAGTTAGTCCGATACACACGCAACAGCGGATTACCGCGCGGTGTAGTCGGAACTGTTACGACTTGCAACATCGGGATATTTGTGATTCCTAGGAAACGCTATCAGCCGGTACTCGCTAGGGTGTTTCCAATTAGGCATGCTGCAATTTGGAAATCCACTTATCATTAACTTTCAGTTAATGTTCTGCTTCTGGTCTTTAGTTTACTTTTGAGTGGCAGTTGAGAGTATCTGGAGATTTCAGTTAAGTGAATGATAAATAAGTTGTGCTTGCCTTTTTATATGAAATCTTTTATGGGAGAGGAGAGTTTGAATTTGATTAAGTAATGTAATCTTTTCCTTAATTATTGTTTTTCTTAAACGTCATTAATCAATAGTTAATTGAAATAAATTTACGTTTTGCTTTTAAGATAAATACCCTTTTGAAATTAAGCTTTATTTTTTCTTTTAATCGGTTTATAAATAAAGTTAATAGTTTTTGATTAAAAGTTTAAATTGATTATAAGTTTAATTGCAGCTTTTACAATTATAGTAAAATATGATTTCTTTGAAATAATATGTTTACTTTTTGGTGCTCCGGTTCATGTTTCAATCATGTTGATATAGAGTCATGTTAGACTGCTTTTTAACTAGTAGTGAACTAGAGAACTCATGTCATGTGTTTGGAAGACTTATCCTATTTTTAATGATTTTATTTCTACCTTTGTTTTATTTAAATGTTTAATAAAATTGTTATTTGTTTGAACTTGGCTTTGTTTCTCTTTAAATATTCTTTTGCAGATATTCTTATATTGCTTTATTTCACCAGCTTTAGTTAAACAGGTTTTTGGGTAAACAAAGTCAGCAGATGTTTCCATCTGTGTGTTAACTCATTTGTTTAAGTATTGTCAGAGTAATTAACCCTTTGGTTATTGCTAACAAGGTTATGGGCCTGTTTGTTTGCCCAAGTTTAAAAATACCTGTCTCTTTTAAAGTCTGTCTCTATTTTTTTTTTTTTGTCCAGTTTCAACTTTGAGATTTTTCTTGATCATAGTCGGCTCACCATGTGCAAAGTTGTGAGGGAGCTTTGTGATGGGGGGGCCGTATGAATATATTTAGTGATGTTTTAAAATATAGTGTGTTAAAGATTCTACGTTTGGACTAGTTGAAGTTTAAATTGAAATTTTTTTTCTGAACGTGCGGTAAGGTGGCATGGCAGTACGATATCCTTTTTGGCAGCTGAAGGCGTGCATCAATTTTTTTATTGAAGTTCCGGCTGTTTTTCCCCTGAGTGATACCACCAAGGTGTAAAGTGACATTGGAAGTTCCGGTGTCTATTTTTTTGGTGTGTTCCACGATGTGATAAGTGACTCTTGCATAATTTTTATGCGATTAGGGATTCAGCCGTTTCTTTAGGATCACCGGGGTATTGACTATGGAATCTTTACTGGGTAAAGTGAGAGCTTCAACATCAGTGTTAGTGTAACTCGTGATCCAACCAGTGGTCTGCTTACCTGTGTGCCTCACGATTTCGATAAGTAACTGTCTTGCCAGTGATTTACAGTATTGTCCTGGTTTTACAAGATTATGTGGTGTTAGCAGAAGTGCACAGTGGATGCATCCTGGACCCAAGTCTTTTTAAATGCTTTATTCGCTTCGTCGGATGGAATCGGCAGTGATATATGAGACAATACAACATGTGAACATTCATCATTTCAGACATTCAGATTTTTTTTTTGATAATTTTTGTAAGAAGAACATCGGTTTTTAAGTGGATCTATGGATAAGGTTACAGAAGGTGCAATGTATCAAGTTGAGACAGGGAGTCGTCTGTTAACTAGTTTAAAGTTTTTTTTTAAAATGTGTAAAAGTTAAATTTTTTTTTTTAGAGAATATTGAATATAATAATTATTGAAATTTTTTTTAGATGATTTGAATGTTAATGCATTGTTGTTTTTAAAGTTTTTTTTTTGTTAAGTATTCAAATAATTAAAGATGAGTTTTTGATTAAAATAGAATTTTTAATTTTGAATATCTAAATAACTATAAATTCGATATATCTGTATTTTTCTATAAATGTTAAATAGTTATTGCTGGTTTAAACTGTTTTTCATAATTTTAGTGAGTTTAAAATGTTTAGGCTTTTAAAGTAAATTTTTTTTTTTAAAAGAGGTTTTACAGTTAAAATAATGTGTGAATTGATATGTTTTTTTTGAATATACAATCATTTTTAAATGAATATCTATGTTTTTAACAAGGTTTTTTTTTAATATTGAAGTTAATAGAATTTTGATTTGGGACATTATATTGAAAGTATAGTGGTTAAAATGCTCAGGGATAGTTTAATACTTCTTGCTACAGCTTCAGTTCTTTTAAAGTTAAGGTTTAAAAGTAAAGTTAACATTTTTTTTTAAATTGTTATATATGTAAAGATGGTTTAGGATTTTTGAAGTTGATAATTTAAATTAGCTTTTACAGACATTGTAATAGTTTAAAGTTTTATATTTATTTTTAGAGGGTGCCATTTTGTGTTTAACTTAAGAAATTTTTTTGTCTATTAAATCTAAGTTGAAATAGAAAGTTTTTGTTTTTGGGAGTCCGGAGATGTTTGGATCAGTTAAAACTTTTGACCTCAATTGGGCCTCTTGTTTTTAAATTGAAGAGTGTTTGCCCTGTAAGTTGAGGTCATGGTGGTCTGTACAAGGGTACAGTTTGATACAAGTCGAAGGATTCTCATACAAACTTTTTAGTTTAGTTTGTTTTCCTCTTCTATTAGATTATTATTTTTTATTATTTTGAGTATATGTTTTATGTTATTACTTATGTTGGATTCCAATGTAAATAAATCTCTTAACTAAATGAATCCCTAAAAGTTAAGTATTAAAATATCTATAAGCTATTAAAACTGCCCTCAATAACATTTCTTATTGTTAAAGCGAATATATTTCTAACTTAAATTCAATGACAGAAGAGCCGTATATATTTCACATTACTTTATTTTCATAAACTTTTTTCTAGAACAAAACAAAACTAACTGTTGCCAGATATTGAAACAATGCAATTATAACCAGTTAAATAATTATGCAGGTGACGGATACATGGATGAAAGAAAAAGTTAGTCATTACGTAACATACTCCCACCTTGAGTTGTGGGGAAAGCACAACTCAACAATTTGAAATTACAAGTTAAATCTTTTCGGTACCTTAACTGTGTCAAAGAAATGTTGCTTTGCTGCTTCTTTCATACAAATCACGTGAAACAGGAGACATGCCAGATCTTTGTGAATATGGATCTCTCAAAGATGATGAATAGGGATCCGCATGTTTATCTCTCATGGGCGCAATAGATGGACTACGACGATCATAAGATGAAGGGTATGGTCTCATGCGAGGCGACATTGAACTGTAGCCACGGTCATAAAAATCTCGACTTCCAAAAGGTGGACTGTCATATCTTCGGCCGTAGCCATTAGCATACCCATCACCACCACGGGGTCCACCATAACCACCACGACCCCTGCTTGAACCTCCTGTAGCTCCTCCTTCTGATACTGGCTCATGATGAAGCTTGCTTTTTGAAGGTTCAACACTTAAAGAAGATCCTCTGAAGTAATAATTATTCAGAGCTTTTAAGGCATCCTGGGCTTCTTCAGGTTTGATTAACCTTTCAGGAACTCTTGGACATACTAGAGTTTCATGTTTTTTTCTGCATACAATGCATTTTACTTTTGCTCTGCAATTTCGGGCTAGATGGTTTAATTTTAAACATAGGAAACAAGTTCCCTTCTTTTGCATTATGCCTTTCTTAACATCATACGACATTGACATTGCCTTGAAACATTTTTTCGATGCATGGCGTTTGTCACAAAAAATACACAGTTTTTGTTTAAAATTATTCTTATTTCTGGTATATTTTCTCATATCAATGTTTAATAAATCTGATACAGCAGATATTTGAGATTCTTCGATTTCATGATTATTGCGTGCAGCTTGCGTGTATCGAAAAGTTTTGTCAAAACTCTTACTTGCCAAAGAAATTCTTTCTTCTGCTTCAACTTCGTCTTGCAGAAATTCTAATAAATTATCTAGATCAGTTTTTGAGCCAATTAAAACACCATTATTTAAATCTGTATCATGATTTTTATCTAGTTCAGATTCCACATCATTACATCTATTTGAAGATCTTCTGTGAGATGTTCTGTACCTTTCCCATGCTCTAAGAATATCATCTGGAAGAGACGATTCAACAAGCGGATATAACATCGCAGCATATTTGTCTCTAATAACTCCAAGACTTTCTAATGATCGCAATTTCGATTCTAATGAATCATATAATCGTCGCAAAGAATTATGTTTTCCTGGATTTTGCTTCTGCAGTACAAGGCCTAACAAATCTCTAACATAATATTCTATCAAAAGTTCTTTTCGTCCAAAACGAGATTTAAGTTGACTTACAGCTTTGGCATAACTATTACCACCAGGCGGAAAACTTCTAATCAATTCTTCTGCCACACTGCCTTTTTCCATGGCTTGTGATAAATACGCAAATTTGTCATGAAAATCTAGGCTAGTATCTTGATCAATTTTTTGAAATTGACCCCAGAATTGCAACCAATTTCTAATTTCACCATTAAATGTAGGTAATTGTATCTTCGGATAATGAAGCAATACATCCTTATTAATTACCGAAATGTCAGATTTCAAATCTTCATTTTTTACAACCAAAAGTTCGTTTAATTTCTGTTGTAATACACGCCAGCGATCGATGTAAACCTCAGATTCATCGATATCTTTGTCTATTGTTTCTTCGTCAGCTTGGTCGCTATACAATATTTCTCTAATTTTATATTCTACATCGGTCATAAATTTCGCTTTCTCTTCTATCATTGTCAATTTCAGAATTTTTTCAGCAGCCGATAAATTACTTTCACTTGCATCAAATTCGTTACACGCTTTAGTGAAAATTCTACGATGTTGTCGTCTAGCTGCTTTCAACGCATCCATAGTATTCAACATCAACAATATTTTTTTTTTTATTCAACAATAATAATAATTCTCACTTGAGCAGTTCAAATAAAATTCTACTTACAGATTCCAGTCTTGTCAGCGGACGCCATATGTTGGATTCCAATGTAAATAAATCTCTTAACTAAATGAATCCCTAAAAGTTAAGTATTAAAATATCTATAAGCTATTAAAACTGCCCTCAATAACATTTCTTATTGTTAAAGCGAATATATTTCTAACTTAAATTCAATGACAGAAGAGCCGTATATATTTCACATTACTTTATTTTCATAAACTTTTTTCTAGAACAAAACAAAACTAACTGTTGCCAGATATTGAAACAATGCAATTATAACCAGTTAAATAATTATGCAGGTGACGGATACATGGATGAAAGAAAAAGTTAGTCATTACGTAACAACTTATGTTACTATATGTTAATATATGTTACTTTAAGTTATATGTTTAAATTGTATTATGATGCTTAAATGTTTAACTCTACTGTCTTTACTTTGCAGTTTTGAATTGTGTTTTATGAAGTAATAGCTAAACTGCTCAATTAACTGCTTGACCTGGTTTAAAGTGCTATATTGTAAGGTTATTTCCCTAATTTGAAAAATGACTAAAGTTTGAGGCTAATTTGCTAACATAACTGTCATTTATTGGGGGGGAAATATTGGCTTTCAGCATTTGTAAAAATGTGTTAGAAAATGTTGAGGTTTTTTTTTTACATTAACCTTAGGTTAAGCTGATTTTTTTTTGTTTTATATCCATAGGACTGTTGTGGCTGTGGCAAGTTGAGTGTGTGTAAGAGTTCCTGAGTATGACCATTCTTTTATTAATCTGTCAGTGGTTAGATAAGAAATTTTCGTTGGAATTTTTTTTGTTTGGTTGAGATGAATAAATTGCATAAATTTTTTTTTTATGGAATGCAGGAATTATACTCAACAGGTTGGTTCTGTTTTGAGATCATATTAAGTTTAGATGATCTGAGTTGGCTGATTGGAAATGCTTCAGGGGGTTGAAATGTGTTTATGATCTACTGGATGTGATAATTACTGTTGTATGGAGATTACCTGCTGATAACCTATAATACAGATTGAGGTTCCTTTTGACTTTTGAGATTGCTTTCATTTTTGCTTAATCCTGATTAGGGAATGGCTTAAATATAATTTTAGTGTAAGAAATTTTGATCTGTTTTCTTCAGTTGATTTGAGCAATGTTTAAGGAGAGGCATCTTGTGAGTGTTTTTGGGATTTCGATTCTCTGGTTAAATGTGTTAGATAACTAGTTTGCCTACAGATTGAATCTGTTAGGTGACTGGTTTGTTTTTAGTAGTTTAAGATCAGGGTATTAGCTGAGTTTCTATCATACCATTTTTTTTAAGAAAAAGATGTTGACTTAAGATCTTTGTTGTCAATCATGCTCTGTTTTTCAAGATAAAGTTTAAGGGTAATGTTGAAATATTCGATATCTTAGTTTCTATACTTCTAAATTTTTAATCCGTTGCTACTCTTATCATGTCTTCTTTGTAGAGTGTGGAAGGATTGTATGGAGACTTCGGCCGAAGCATTGAGTGAGTAAATGCATTGCTGCAAGGATTAAATTTTTGATTGTGATGAATAAATGTAATGTCATAGATTAATTTTTTTTTTTTTTTTTCCGGATATCTTGGATATTGAGTAGTTATAAAATTTTTCCCTGGTGAATTTTTATGGTTAATAGGGCTTGATTTGATTTTTGTGATAGAATGATCTTAAGTCGTGGGTTTAGTGTAAGGAGTAGAAAGTTGTTTTCCCCTAGCCTGAAGTGTGTTAATTGTTTTTCGGCCTATATTATACCTAGAATAAGAGTTTTAAGTCAAGTTTTAAAAATGTAGGATCATTTATAATTGTGTGTAAGGTTAATGATCAGTGTAATAATCTTCAAAAATTCGGGTGTTATTTTTCGTGTTAAAGTGTAAGGGCATTTGAATTTAAATTTTTTAGTGTTAGGAATTTAAATGTTTTGAGTTTTTTTTATGAAAGGTTTTATATAGGCTCCTGATCTCCTTGTGATATTTACATGTATTTTTACATATGGAAGTTTTGGGGAAATTTTTTTTTTTTTTTTTTTTTTTTTGCTATGTGATACTTTGATTGTGTTAAACTGAGTATTTCTAGTATATTGGATCTGATGGACTGATGTTTCTAATTAAGTAGTTTATTGAAGGCCAACATGTACTTTGTCCATTTTATGTGATGTATATATAATTTATAATTTTATTTTTCAGTTTGTATGTATGGACTGGAGCCCAAGAAGGTTTTTAGTTTTTTTTTGGCGTGACTTATATAAGTTTTTAAGGAGGATGTTGAGTGCCAGGTATGGACTTGTTAAGAGTGGTGAACAAGTATATAGATTATTGGTTGAACTTGTTGTTCTTGTTTTGCAGTTTTATGATGGTTGGATGTGAATATGGTAACCAATGGTATGCCAATGTGAGGATTTGGTGGAAGGTAACCTCTTTCTGGTATACATAAGTTTGTTAACCTATTGGTTGGTTTTTATGGAAGTAACAAGAGGGGGGGCCTTGACAGGAAAAATATACATTTTTCCCTTCTATTCTTGTTATTCCAATTACCTTTTCCATTCAATCTTTAACTATATTAAACTCCATTTAATATTTCCTATTTAAGTTGGTATTTATTTCTAAATAAACTCTGGTTATATACTTTAAGTTTTAATACTAAATCTCATATTTAAACACTTTTTTTAAATCTTTATTCTCAGTGTTTAAATATAGTTTTACAATAAATATAATATTCTTACCTTACCTTATTTTTTTTTTTTACTTTTACATAAGTTCACTTTCGTTTGTTCATCACGTTTCTTCCATTACCGTATGCTCTACGGCATTCAGGTTCTTTCATTTTTCGCCGGTGTCAACACTGTACTGAAAAGTTAGCTCACAGACTGAAGAGTTATGACGGCTATCGGTAGATGGCGTGGCCTGTCCGTCGTGACGTACTCTATCTCGTGTCCGTTCACTGGTCAGTTTTCCCCGAATCGTCATATGTCGGAAGTAACGTAGACCAGGTGATCGGAAGTCACGTGGGGACGTTCTCGGCGGATGGGCAGTGCTATTTATAGCTTGACTTAGCTTCGTCGATGTCTTGTGTCTGTACGTGTTGGTGCTTTGGGAAGAAGGTGGTTCACGTTTTTTTAAAAATGTTTTTATCGCTGCGTTTGTTTTTAAAGATGAAGTGGATGGCATTTTAACTATTATATTTCCTGATGCTGTTTTTCTGGTCATTTATGCTTTTTCGGATGAAACGCCTTATACCCACTCGTGTAATTTTTAATCGTATTTCAAGTGATTGTGGAGTGTGACAGAAATGCAGTTTCTTTTAGAAGTGTAAACAGAGGATGGATATGAACTGTCACCGTGCATTTGCCATTTTAAGATTCCGTAAGGAATTACCTGGAGATGTACGTGTGTGAAGTTCAATCTTTTGGAATTGGGAAGTGTCTGCTGCCTGCCGCACATTTTTCAGATAATGTTTCTTTTAATTGTTTCTATTTATTGAAATAGTTTGACTTTTATTTACAGTTAATATTCTCTCTCCTTTTTAAAAGTACGTTTTAAGTTCCAGATATTATTCTGGTTTCACTTTTTGAAATCTTGCCAACTTTACTTTTTTATAGTGGAGGAACTAGTTGTAGGATTATAATATGGTTTCTAAGAGACCAGGGTTTTTCCCGATCTCTGTGTTGCAGATAGGTTGTGATAGGAAGTTAGTCCGATACACACGCAACAGCGGATTACCGCGCGGTGTAGTCGGAACTGTTACGACTTGCAACATCGGGATATTTGTGATTCCTAGGAAACGCTATCAGCCGGTACTCGCTAGGGTGTTTCCAATTAGGCATGCTGCAATTTGGAAATCCACTTATCATTAACTTTCAGTTAATGTTCTGCTTCTGGTCTTTAGTTTACTTTTGAGTGGCAGTTGAGAGTATCTGGAGATTTCAGTTAAGCGAATGATAAATAAGTTGTGCTTGCCTTTTTATATGAAATCTTTTATGGGAGAGGAGAGTTTGAATTTGATTAAGTAATGTAATCTTTTCCTTAATTATTGTTTTTCTTAAACGTCATTAATCAATAGTTAATTGAAATAAATTTACGTTTTGCTTTTAAGATAAATACCCTTTTGAAATTAAGCTTTATTTTTTTTTTTAATCGGTTTATAAATAAAGTTAATAGTTTTTGATTAAAAGTTTAAATTGATTATAAGTTTAATTGCAGCTTTTACAATTATAGTAAAATATGATTTCTTTGAAATAATATGTTTACTTTTTGGTGCTCCAGTTCATGTTTCAATCATGTTGATATAGAGTCATGTTAGACTGCTTTTTAACTAGTAGTGAACTAGAGAACTCATGTCATGTGTTTGGAAGACTTATCCTATTTTTAATGATTTTATTTCTACCTTTGTTTTATTTAAATGTTTAATAAAATTGTTATTTGTTTGAACTTGGCTTTGTTTCTCTTTAAATATTCTTTTGCAGATATTCTTATATTGCTTTATTTCACCAGCTTTAGTTAAACAGGTTTTTGGGTAAACAAAGTCAGCAGATGTTTCCATCTGTGTGTTAACTCATTTGTTTAAGTATTGCCAGAGTAATTAACCCTTTGGTTATTGCTAACAACTTCTACCCTTAAAAATTTTATCTGTCTTAAAATGTTCTTACTTTCATTAAATATAAAGTTTCTTTTTATTATTAAAATATTCTTTAGCCTTACTTACCTTATGTTAGAAGCATATCTTTTTTTTTTTTTTTTAACCTCCCTTAAATTAAGTCTAAAGAATCTGCATTATCCTTCAGCTACGGTATGTCTGTCACTCACGCTACTCTGTTTACAAAGTTCTCAACGGCTGGCTTCATTTCCTTTCACCATCTGATCGTAATACTCACGGCTGCTACAAGATGGCAGTATGTGTCCGATCAGTGACGTCTCACTTACAGTTACAGGTGTTGCGTCATTCTGATTCTCATAATGAGATTCATAAAGTTTGAAGGGAATTGAAATCCTGTCTCGTTATTAACTGCTACCCGTGTTAATGATCAGCGTATATAAGCATCGTGAATCACCGGGTTAATCAGTTTTGATTAGTTCTTGTAACATGTAGGTGACAGCTTTTAGTCACCTAGTTATTACAGCAGTTATGTTAGATCGGTGTGCGATGGTAGTTGAATAATAAAAACGCTTTTCTGAATTCTGTTAAAGTTTTAGCAAAGTTTTTTGTGTTAATGGCTTACTTATAGTCTGTTTGAATTTTTAAAATCAATTTCTTCTGATGCTAAGCTGTTTAAGTGAAAAAGGCCATATTGTGTGAAGAAGGGTCGTATTACTGTTTACGTGTGGTGATGTGCAATCTGTGGAGTTGTAAAGAAATTTTTATATCTTCGTTCCTGGACAGATGTATTTCCCGCATCGACATTTTTGAAGGTCACTGACCGTCTTTAGTATTGTAATAAAAAGATTCATCTGCTTTGAAAACAAGCAATCGGTATTTTCGCTATTTACGTTTGGCACTTAGAATGGAAGCATCAAGTATATAGTAACGGAGGTTTTCGCTTTTCAAGTTATGAAAAACTGGTTTTGCATAACCATGAGCTTCATTGCATTTCTGAAAGTGTATAGTTTTTCACAAGCCATGGTTTTTAAATATTTAGTTTGTCATGAAGTTAAGTTCAGCATTTGAGATAAGTTATTTAGTATGTTAAAGTTAATTGATAATCCTTTTTAATTTTTCATTTTATTTTTATGTTGTTTTATCACCACACATATTTAATATATTTTTCTTTTGCAGATTAACTTATATTAAACTTATAATTATAACTTTTTACCTACTTTTCCTTTTATTGTGGTTTGGGAACCAGCATGAGCGTTTCTGCTGTATAAGCAGCCCTGCAAATCTTTAATAATTCTGATATAACGTTAAGTTATATCTAACAAATGCATCTCTCATATTATCCAAAGCTGCGGACATTATTTACAATATTTCCACAACAAGGGTGCAAGTGAGAATGAGGAATATTTTGCAGCTTAAGCATTCCTTCTTAAAGAATCAATTTGTAAGTGGTACTCCTTTCTGATGAGAAAAGTTGTAAACACAGCTGCACAAAAAAACATCACCCACCTATAATGTTCATCAGCACTCTGCCATGCCTCAATCTCGTTTGGCCTGAAGGCCAAGGCCACTGTACACATATCCTCTATTGCCAATGGTTATTAACAGATTTAATGAGTTTTCCTGATCTTTTTTAGCACCAAAACTAACTAGTACCAAAAAAGAGTCAATCAGGATGCAATAACTCTTGTTACTATGCATTGGCGTCCCTCAATACAGTCAAAGTTAGCATAATGATATGAGAAATTTAAAAAAAGGAATTATCACAAGTGTCAATATCAAGCTCCAGGAAAGAATAAATGATGACCTTGGCACGTAGCATGAGCTGAACATCCAAAATTGAGACAATTTCTTTGTCGTGTGACTCAAAATGTTTTTAAAATGAGAACCAAGAAGATTAAGATTGCAAGATATTGAAAGGCAAAGAACCACTCTTCATTTCACTTGGAAAAAATACTTCTTAAGTAAAGAAAATAGAAGGAAACTTTACTTACAATAATCGGGAAAAATATCTAAAGTGTGATGAAGAAAAATAGAAATAGTTTGTTCCAACTTGTTTTATTAACACTATATCATCATCATCAATCATTTTCAATCCACTGCTGGATGTAGGTCTCTCCCAGATTTTTCCAATGTTCCCTGTCTAGTGCTTTAGTCATCGTATTAACACCGGCCACTTTTCTGACTTCATCACTCCATCTTACTTGAGGTCGTCTTCTTGGTCGTTTTACATCTCTGGGATATCACTGAAGGGAATTTGTGCTCCATCTATTGTCTTGTCTTCTTGCAATGTGCCCGGTCCACTTCAATTTTAGCCGTTAATTCTTTCCAATATAAGCTCAAAAAAGGTTAAAAATAAAACTAAAAATAACAATAACATCCATGTGATAAGCGCTACAGTCAGTGGCGTAGCCAAGCATGGTGGCAATAAGAATTTTGTGTATGGAGAAGCTCTTGGGTGACATTTTGTCTTTAACAATAAGAAATCGAAAGCATAAATTGAAGCTAATCCACGTACCAAAGTCCGGAGCTTACTGCTGAACTTGGATAATGCTCTAAAACTGTTTCGATCCAACTAAAATAAATTGGTTGGGAAGCACAATAACAGAAACAACCATTATTTTTTACACATCCTATTACTTCCAAAAGCATGCTAATCCATAACAAATAAATTTGTAACAAAAATTTGACTTCCAAAGATGGCCAGATATCGGAAGCAACTATTAAATCCAATATGATATCAAAAATGGCGAAACATAGGCACTCAAAAGAATTATAGCTGTTTTAGACAATCGTAACAAAACTATTTTTTCCAGCATGTACCAGGGTTACCAGTTTGGCCTCCATTTTTATTAAGAAAATCCAAATTCGCACCAGAAAATAAAAATAGCATTTTTTGTTTTGTTTAATGACAGAAATTTTGTGATTACAAAAGGTAAAGATTCTTCTTTCAAAATTTCCGATCTGAATTTGAAATTTCCAATTAAAAGTGGAGGCCAAACAGTAACCCGACATGAACTATATTTGATGCGTGTGCTTCTTACATCACTAGTTTCTGTAGCTGAAATTGCAAGACCTTTTTCTTAAAGATTAAAACCTTATCTCAAAAACTCACAACTAACAGTTCACTGACACTTATGTGAAATCATTATCCAATGTCTATTACAGCAAAAGTTCTTAATTCTATGGCAAGAAATTAAACATGGAAATTGCTGTTTTAAACTTAACCATTTAATCCTAATTTTATTGTAGGCAAATGGTATGTATTACGAAACTTGATTTAAATAAATTGCTAATATTTGCTAAATAAATTAATACTCTTCATATGCGCTCAGTTTTTTACATTATAATGTTTGTAAAATTTTTTTCACTGATAAATATTAATGTAACTTTAATGTATTATTAGTTGCAGTTACAGAGATTGATCTTACTTTTTTTATCCATGCTTTTTTTTTTTTAAATTAAGAAATTAAATAAGGATATACCAAAATTTTTAAAGTTACTCGAAATACTTCTATTATACATACACAGTCAATCCTGTCAAGACGTGATTGCCAGGGACTGGAAAAAAGTTCCATTTTAGACAGGCTTCCGTTTAAAGAAGTGTAATACTTTAAGATACACTGCCTTAATAAGATCTATTGTTCCTTTTGTCAGGATTCTGAAACTCTTCTATTTGAGAAAGGATTCCATTATAGAAAGATTCCGCTTACAAACGTTTTACTGTGTTTCACTAAAGACGGTGAAAATCTCCTTACAGACAGGTTTTTAGCAAATTTAATTGTATGGCAATACATATAAAGACTACGTAACGCTTCCGTTTAAGTCAAGATTCTGTTAGAGATAAATACTATTTTGTCAGGTTTTACTATTCATATAATATAAATAAGTATGTTTATATAAATACACAAAACTCGTAAAAATGGAGCCTGCCTATAATGGAATTCTGTCTTAAACAGAAATGTTCCACAGTGCTATCGAAAAGAATACTATACAATTACACCTACAAACACGAAAACCTGTGTAAAACGGAATTCTTCACCAATATTTGCGATTTCATCTTGACAAGTTTTACTATTATATATAACCTGGAGGAAAAGTTTTGGACCCCTCCCGAAACGAAATCCTGGCTACGCCACAGGCTACAGCTGCAAATAAACACACAGATTATATGTAGCACATTATGTATAAAATGCATTCGGCAAACTCAGAATCTCACACCATAATTAAACTGAGAATAAACAACAAACATCAAAGAAATTTCAACAGATATAATCTGAACAAGAAAAACATAAATAAAAATAACTTTTATTTATTTTTATATACAGCTTTTTATTTTTATTGTACAGGTTATATCTATTGTAATTTCTTTGATGTTTGTTGTTTATTCTTAGTTTAATTATGATGCGAGATTCTGGTCTGCCAAATGCATTTTATTTATAATGTGATAATATATATATATATATATATATATATATATATATATATATATATATAGAGAGAGAGAGAGAGAGAGAGAGTATAGGATCTATTACCCGGTGTCCCGATATCCGGAACGCTCTAAAAACCGGAACGGTAAACGATCCAAAACCGAAACTTAGTAAAAACTTTCATTTCATAAAAAATTGCAGTTTTTTTTTTTCATATTTTATTGAAGAGTTAACATGCTTTATAAATAGATATTTTAAACTTTTTCTCATACACCTCAAGGTACCGTAATATCCCCTTAATTCCCCCCCCCCTACCTCCAAACGCGGCAAAAAATCGTAAAGTAATCGGAGAGGCCGCTTACACGGATTAAAAGTGGCTATCGAAATCTACCGCCTGTTGAAATCCGAAAATGTTTATAAGAATAGTCCCACGTATAAAAAATTCCACGAAAAAAATCGTGGATAAAAAATTCCACAGGCGATACCAGTTTTTCGCAGAAGTGATAATCATTGCAGAAAGCATAAAAAATGTACACAACTGGTAAACATTAAAAAGAAGTATAAAAAATATTACAAATATTTTGTGGCATGCAAAAAAAAATTTATTATGCTATACCTGCTCAGAGAAAATGGTTAATATTTCAAAGTCTGTTTCACAGGAAAGGCTAATGTCAAATAAGAATGATGCTAGCAATAATATTGTTTTAGATGGATGAGAGTTATAATAAAGATACTAAATGTGTCAACTGGGTAAAATGAACCAATTAGCTTTGGTTTCTATTACTGAAATTTTTCCTATAAAAAAACTGCAGAGAGTTTTTTTCCATTTGTCCAGCTTGGTCGACCAGATGCTAAGTAATAAATTTTATTTGCAAAATATGAAAATTAAATACCAGGATTCATCAAAGCGGTTTCAAAATCATGGAATTTAGTTAGCTCTAGTTAAACCAATTCAATTTTGATATATAGGAGAAACAACAAGAAAATATTTAGCACAAAAAAAGAAAATAAATTACCTTATAACTATATTTATAATCTCTGTGTTTTTTTGCATCCTCATCAGACCTTTTTGAAGCTTTATTAATGGTAATTAAACTCAAGAAATACAGCTCCAGTTTCTTCTTTGGTTTGATAGTTTTATGGTGAGTGGCTACCACTTGTCGTTCTACATCATTGAACTTTGACAAACAATTATTTCTACAACTAAACAGAAATAAAGAATTTTGGAATAAATGTTACACAAAATGACAGATACTAAATAAAGGATATTTATAAAATCTAAATATAATAAACTTACCCACACGGCTCAACATGCTTTGAAATAGGTCGACTATTATTGGCATTTGCATTACCTAAAATCAAGGAAATTAAGTTTAATATTTTGCAATTATAATAACGCATCAAAATACAACAAACTCTTCTTAATGAGAAAAATTTTGCATTCTGCATCATTTTCTTTTTGTAATTAATATTAAGGACATCTCTTAATGTGTACAACTCATCGAATAATGTAGATACATTTTCTGCAAATTGATTATGCTAAATTGAAACTGGTTTTGTGCATTAATTTTTCAAAAGAGACTTTGATGTAACATCAGTTATCGATTGATTAATAAATAAATATAATAAAATAATTATGAAAAGAAAGAAAACCCACCACAACTGACAAAGTGAAAGGCTCAGATAATGGTATTGGCTGTTCACCAATATTACTGATCAGCATGTAGTGCAACATACTAAATTTCTAGTGTGTCACAAAATTGGAAAATGATGTGATAAGATATTTGTCCAACTATCTCAAAGAAAAGTGACACATTACTTTAAATAAAGTTTAATTATGTAAGTAATGTTGCTCTTTAGATACTTTGTTTGTTTTAAGTAATTAATTTATTTGTATTAAACAATTATTAAATTGCCTTTTTTTACCAAAATATTTAATTAATGAAAAAGTTGTTTATTTTTGCATAAACTTGGTAACCTATTTCATTTCTGTCAAAAAATAAATTCATCAACACAAAAATTTATTTATTTATTTTAACACACAAGTTTACTGTATTGTTACGGTATACAACAAAACAAAATCTGAAAGGTATGCATTACCAACTATAAAAACTTAAGTAATTCATTTCTTTATTCATCAACAAATTAACCAACTTTTGTAAGTTTTAACAAAAATCTTGAAATAAAAGTAGAATTCAATAAATGTTTTATAAACGTGGTATGCTAAATTCTAGCTTATAAAGAATGCAATTAAACCCTTCACTTCCTTCACAAAAAAATTGACTTAACATAAGAATAAGTAATGGAAAAAAAAGAGAAATTACCACTGCAATAGAAGAATCGCTCTTATTTCCTTATTAGAAAGCAGTAAGACTCATTTTAAATCCTCCTCGAAAATAGCATTTTCTAGATACTAGCTTGTTTATAGATGCAATACTGAAGATTTCATCAAAATACATAAGATTTTGAAAATTATACCCCCATATGGAAAAAGCTTGGGTATTAGTTAACAACAACAACAACAAAAAACTTTGAAAGAAATATAAAATTCAAAACAGAACACATAAACAATGAAATGAATTGAGCAAATAGATATTCCTTAGTTTTTGTTAGAAGGAAGACCTTAGCATATCACGATATTGCACAAAGAAATTATCTCAATCACAAATACGTAACTTTCAACAATCCCCACATAACTTTTTTGTTGTGTGGGAACCACAGATCAGTCTGTTGCAGGTCGAACAACGGGTTGAAGTTTTACGTTTGATTGAAATTGGACAAAAATCACAATATTTTCGTTTTGCTGCTTTATTCATCACTTTCACTGGCGTTCTCAGAGCTGCATCTTTTCTAGGGGCTGAATCTGCAATAACTGGACAATCCCACATAACTTTCTTGTTGTGTGGGAACCACAGATCCATCTGTTGCAGGTCGAACAACGAGTTGAAGTTTTGCGTTTAATTGAACTTGGACAAAAATCACAATATTTTCGTTTTGCTGCTTTATTCATAACTTTTACTGGCATCATCGGAGATGTATCATTTCCTGGAGCTGAATCTGTAACAACTGAAGCTGACAGCTCTCGGTCTTCAGAAACTGGATCAACTGAGGTATCTACTATTAAAGGAAGGACCAAGGGATAAGCTGGTTTTAAAGACGATTCAATGCTCTCTTCAATTATCTTTATTAGTTCTTTGCTCATCCCCACCGAATTTGTCAGCCTCATTTTTTTCCAACTGTATGACAGTTGTTCATTTAACTTCAACATGAATTCCATGCGGGTAAGCGGTTTGTCTGCCATACCCCTTTTAGAACATTCTTGTGTGGTCACATATTGTAGCTCATCTTTTGCTTTTATGGAAGTAATTCTTGTTTTATCTAAAGCCATGCATAATGTATTGTTTCATTTTTAAGGGAAAAGCTCCCTCTCGATTTTTGTTCATCAACGGCACTTTCATGTTGAACAATCTTCTCTTTTTGAATGCGATAAAAATTATGTTTATAGATCACATAACTATTTATGCAGGCAATATTTAATATACTGTAAAAGATGCACATGGGCCACCTTTTGGTTTTACGGTTACAGCAAACAGTGGAGCAAAGCTGGTCTAGCATATCAACTCCACCTTTGGTTGTGTTGTATGCATGAATTACAAGAGGTTTTTTGCTGAAAGGATGAAGTTCTGGTGTGCTGTGCATAGATGAAACCAATGTCACAATTTTATTTATTTTGGCCTTATATGATAGAGCTAACATATCCTTGTGGTACACGAAGAGAGAGGATCCAACTCTCCGATCTTTGTAC